>JARYZH020000023.1:0-1475493 GCA_030021035.2 Notholithocarpus densiflorus
TTAAATTTAGAAAACACGATTTCACTAGGTGTTTTATGAGAAAACAGTGAACAATTTTTTAAATAGTGAACAGAAAATAATTTATGCAAAAAAGAGAGTGAACAATTTCTTAAATAATGCTGAACAGAAAATAATTTTATGCGAAATCGTAGAAATAGTTTATACAGAAAACAGTGAACAATTTTTATTAGAAAACAATGAACAATTTTAATTAATGTAGAAATTAAATTCATATTTCGAAATTAAAATCTCTATATTTTACAATGCTTCTATTTAAATAAATAAAAACATAAAAAAGCTACTTATTTTTATCTTTACGTTTATTTGTTGATTATCCCCAAACCAAAAAAAAACAAAACAAAACAAAACAAAATTACATGGTACTCGAGTTTGGTAAACTCGAGTACCGTAGAAATAAAATTTTCTGCATTTTATTTATAAAAGGTACTCGAGCTTGGTATACTTGAGTATTGTGTTGCATGGTACTCGAGTTTACCAAGCTCGAGTACCACATAATTTTTTTTAATCGCACAAATGCCAACTCAGCCGTGCCACGGTGGCAGAACTGATGAGGAACTCGAGTTTCGAGTTCTAGAAAAAGTGGTAGTTTGCCATTTATTTCCGAAACAGTGTTTTTTTGCTAAAAATTTCCAAAAAATGTGGTATTTGGCCATTTTGGCCAACCTATACTAACTTGTCTCTGTTTTGTAGGGACACCAACACTCAACATCTGTGTTTAGTTTGGGCCACAATCTATCACATATGGTTGCAAAGGAACAACAGATGTTTTGGAGGAGTTGTTTTCACAGAGGAACAAATTATACAGAGAATTAAATGGGATATTAGAGCTAAAATGGGGCATGTTGTTATGACTGGAAATAGCATGCTTCACAAGGTTCTAAGCTCTAGATGGGGCTGCTTGCAACTTGTTCCCTAAGCATACTTCTTTGATTTGCTATTGGCTCCTATGGCCAATTATGTTTTCTAGTGCTTTCTATAGATTAAGCAGTTGCTTTAGTTAATATGTAATAAGAGTGCTAGTTGGTTCTTTGTTGTTCTCTGGTTTGTAGCTTGTGTAGTTTGCCGGAGGAGTTGGCTTGGTTTTTAATAGAGTGTAGACTTGCTGTCTTTTTGTTATATGAAATTACAGAATTCTCAACAAAAAAAAATCTGTGTTTAGTTGCTCAAAATCTCAGTAGAAAACACATGCATCAAAATACATAGCTCATATTAAACCTTTCTCATGAGAAAGAAACCACAGGGAAAGCTTTATCTATTACAGAGACACCCAAAAAAAGAAAAATAGAAATCTTCGGATCCGCACTAATCTATTAAACATTTCTCATGAGAAAGAAACCACATGGAAAGCTCTATCTATTAAATAAATTATTCAAGTTGCTCACAATCTACAGTGACGCCAGAAAATGAAAAAAAAATCAAAAAAGAAAAAGAAAAAGGGAAAACCAGAGATTTAAGATACAAGAAAAAAAATCTCCGGATCTACACTGATCTATTAAACCTTTCTCATGAGAAAGAAACCAAAGGAAAAGCTCTATCTATTAAATAGATTATTCAGTCGACGCCAGAAAAAGAAAAAATCAGTAGTGATTGATTTGAATGAACCTCAAAGAGAGCGTCAGTGGTGATTGAGACTCTAAGAGAGAATGGAGAGAGCGAGCGGAACGTAATCAGTAGTGTGAAAAATGAATGTAGAAATGTAGATCAGATATTTATGTTATTTTGGGTAAAAAAAAATTTCATGTTTTTGTGGGTAAAAAATAAAATACACAACTCATAGAGGCATTTTATTGAACAGTTAATTGCTTTAAGTGGTTATTTAATACCAAAAATTGCATTTCAGTTAAGACCAGCCTTGAACACTAAAAAAAAAAATCTCTAACAATTTTTTAACAAAAACTAAACCAATTCAAGCACCAAACCTCAATAACATTGTCACTCCCAGCCTTAATAGTAGATATAGACCCATATAGACACATCCAAAGAAAACAAAAAACCCATGAAAATTTTACCATAATCTTTCAAACCCATATCCAGGAATGAACGAAAATCAACAATTAAAACTAAAATAGGCCAAAGACGTTACCTTTTTGTAATACCAAAAGCAACAAAGACGTTATCTTTCAAACCTATATCCAGGAATGATTTAGGGTTTTGTTGTCTTGTTCCTCACCTTCCACCATATCAAAGAAATGCTGATCTATTTTAGAAGCCATGGGATGCTAGATTTATCAGAGATAAGTAAAGGAAGAGAACAAGAGAGAGACACAGAGAAAGATAGAAGTAGAGAGAAAACGAGAGAAAAGAGACTGAGTCGTCTTTTTTTTTTTTTTTGCATAATAAAATAAAGCATGGTTTGAATATAGAGCTGAAATTGAGGATGCTATTGCCAAAAGTACTCATTAGTGTACTGTAGTATGTGCTAAATGCCAAATTCCAGCCGTTACTATTAGCAACTTAGTCCGAAATACTATTAACAATTTAGTCCTAAATTTTAGACGACTTTATTTAATTCATAGCTGTTACTAATTTTCATTGTTATCTTCTTCGTGTATAACTCTATCTAGTCTTTTCTCCATTCCTCTATTTTCTTATTCCAAGCAATGGAAGTCCGATCTATTTTACTAATTTTCATTGTCGTGCTAAGCTTTAAGCTATATATATAACTATAAAAAAATAAAAAATAAAAAACCCATAAATTAGAAATTGTTATTTTTATAGAATTCTTCAACAAATTGTTCAAGTAATTTTTCTGAGTTCTCTTGTAATTGTGCCACACATGTGCAATTGGTTAGAGGTTCCTTCAATATCTGTTTGAAATTGAATGCTCCCAAAATACCCCTTTTAAATGCTTTCTTCATCATGAAACTGAAATTTCTATTAAGATATGATGTTACGGTATGATCTTTCTCTCTTACAGTTTATCTAACACTAATTTTTTTATACTTGAAAAACTTATTATTTTATTCTCTCTATATCCTAGATTGGTTGTTATTAGTACAACAACAACTAAGCCTTAATTTCGAAACTTTAGAGGCAACTGTGAATCTTCAAGAAACAAGACTAAGCCTTGAATGTTTCCATCCTCAATTGGATTACTCCATTTGGTCTAGTTTTTTGCATGGCTTCCATTAAAAAGTTTTTCAGAATAACTCTTCAATCTCTCTATAATCTCCTCTTCCTCTTCTAACACTTTGATAATCATCTTTAATGTTGACACAATTTAAGTATTGTTTTCATTGTACTTGTCTTAGAAAGTTTATAAATATCCAACTAGCTACATAATTCATCATAGGCCTTAAACCTAGCCTCTCGGACTATCTTTTTTGCTTCCTTGTTTATCTCTATAATTTTCAGAAGCAGCATTGTCTCTATATCTAGGTAGGCTTCTATAGCGTTCTCTCTAAAGTCTAATTGCTGCTTGGACCTTCTCATTCTACCACCAAGTCTCCTTGGTAGCTCTCTCTCTATATCTCTCCATTTTCTCTCTTTTTTAACCATAATATCTCATAATCCACAACTCAACTTGGTATCAGAGGGTATTGATCCAGTCGTAGAATGTAGTAGAATAATTTCGTGGTTGTCATCAGATGATTGGGCTGTTGACGTCAGCATCGGTGCAATGACGTCATTGCTGATGTCAGTTCAGACATAGTCACTAGATTATGTTGACTACATGATTTGAGTGGCTGGCCGCCACCGGTAATTTTGATAACTTTTCCACTATTTTTTGAAGCCATTTGATGTGATTTTATTTTTTAATTTTCCATTTAAAAAAAAAAATTGCCACTATTTTTTTCGTTTTGCAATTGTAAGATCAGTTTGGAATCTGCTTATTTTACTGAAACTGAAATTTTTTTTGTTGAAAGTAATGTAGATAAAAGTAAAAATTAGTTGAAATAGTACAGTGAGACCTATGGAATATAGTACTAAAATGTACAATGAGCCCATAAATAATAATAAAAATAAATTTAATAGTAAAATAAGTTGACTTTTTAATTTGAAACTAAACACGCACTTAATAGGAAACTCCCAAACTAATCCTTGCTCACTTTTAATTGCATTTGGGGTCCGCTAGGATGCCCTAACTTTTATTAGTAACTTCTTATATATAAGCTGCAAACGAATTTCTAGATTGGCAGTGGCGACTCCAGGAATTTATTTCAGGGTGTTCCTCAACAAGCATAAATTACATAATCTAATAAAAAGAAAATTTTGTATATTGACAACAATAACAATAAAAAAACACGCAAATACATAAAGTTTACAATTGCCTTCTACGTAGTTTTCTTATCAAATATTTGTCCATAATTCTAGCAAAAGAATAAACAATAAACCATAAGTTCATTTGAAATATTAATAAAATTATATTTATTAATTATTGTTTTTTAGTTGTTTCATTAATTTGTTTGTCTTTTATAAACTATAATTTGTTATATTGTTGTTTCATTAATTATAAAATTATTGATTGTTGTTTAGCCTAAATAATTTAATTTGTTTGTCTTTTATAATGTATTGGTTAATTAAATTATTAATTATTATTTATTAGTTGCATCCCCCAATTAATTATTAATTAATTAAATTATTGTTTATTAGTTGCACTACCACACACTCTATGTGCAAATAATCTTTATTTGAGAAATAATAATGCAGATAATCTAATTTGACTCAAGCTCTATATATATATATATATATATATATATATATATATATATATATCAATCAATGAGTACCAAAAGAGAAAGTGACATGATGGGAAATTACTTGATAAAAGGAAATTATAAATTCCTAAATTACCCAAGCCCAATCCAGTTTTTCCTTGATTTTTTTCCTTTCCACCCTTTTTTAGTTCTCTCATCTTTTTCTTCTTTTTTTTCACTCTTTCCTAGAATGGTTCTCATCCACACATTTAAACTTCCCTTACTTTTCCAATGCCTTGACTTATACATTCCTAGTTCCTAACTAATCATCTCTCATCTACACATTCAGAGGTTCTCTCTTTTTCCTATCTTTTTTTTTTTTCTCTCGCAAGTCTCTTCCTCTCCGCCCTTCTCAGTCTCTTCATTCTCTTCCTAACAAATCTCTTCCTCTCCCTCCTTCTCAGCCTCAGTTACAAACAACAAAAATGCAAGATTTTTTCATTTTTTTGTCATAAAAATCTTGCAAAAACATTGTGTCGTCATCCGATGTTGGGCTTGCCGTCTGTTGTTTTTTTTTAGAATCCGTGGGCTTGCCGCGTGCAAGGTTTTCAGACCCGGACTGTTCATTGAACCGTAAAAGGGAGAGGTTCAAGGTTTTTGAGGTCGAACCGAGGTCGAATCGGGGTCGAACCGTGATGACGTCATAATTAATTTAATATTAATTAAAGCCTAAATATAGATATTAAATTTATAAAACTAGCAAAATTGACAATATATCTATATATGTGAGGGAAATTTAATGATTTTCAAGCATATATATAATAATATAATAAGAAAGTTAATAAAATAAAATAATAATCATGAAAACATTAAAATTTATGATTAATTTTTAAAGTAAAGTTGAATATCTTTGAAGGATTTTAATTATAATTTTTTTTATTCCTTGTAAGAGATGGATAATTTAATTAAGTAGAATAAAATTGTGTTAAGTTGTTTTAAAAAAAAAAAAAAAAAAATTTTGCTAAGGGGTTGGACCGCACGGTTCTCACCGGTTTGTACGGTCCAACTCCGGTTTTAGCGGTTCACGGAATTAACAAAAAATCCGGTTCTTTAAGCTTAAAAAACCGGTTTTCATCCCGGTTCCCGGTTTTCACGGTCCGACCTCCCGGTCCGGTCCGGTTCTGAGAACTATGGCCGCGTGGTCTGTTACAATTTTTTTTTTTTTTTTTTTTTTTCAGGTCAGGGTGTTCTCAGGAACACCCTGGCATGAACGTGGCATCGCCACTGTAGATTGGTAACTCTTTCTCTTGATGTAGTGTCAATCTTTGGTTGGAGAATTATCAGCTTCCCACTTACGTATACGAATTGAAAGCAGTCGTTCACTTGGATGCTCGTGCTGTTAGACTAGACGCAAGTTGTGATTGTGAGGACATAGAGGTAATTACAGAACCCCCACTAACATTATTTTAGTCCAGCCTATCACCTATTTATGTGCTGATCTAATCATCTAATCACCTATATATCATATGTTGATATTCATCAAAATAAATAAATAAATAAATAATATGTTGACATCATTGATTGAGACTAAAATCAAAGAACATTAATTGTCCTTAATTATACAGAATATTCAGATTTTCCCCTTTGTCATTCTTCTCACTCTGCCTCATATTCATATTTTTAAATTTCTTTATTCCAATATTAATCTATTGTAAGAAGTGAAATGTATTGCATTTTTTTTTTTTTTTTTTGGTTAGGTGAAGAATGAGGAGATCAAAACTTTTTAATAGTCTTCTTTTACCTCCATGTGACCTTGAAATTTTGGACATGACGAAAGTAGAAGGTTGAAAATTCCTTTTGCAAAGAAATTTAATAGATATTATACAAACAATTTTAAGTCTTCTACATCTTATTTAACTGCTATCTTGAAATTTTGGACACAATGAAGACAAAAATGGTTGAATTTTTTGCGTCAAATCCTTTACATCCGAGACCTTCACTTTCATATGTAGGAACATACACTAGAAGGGCAAGACCACTGCCAGCAAAATCTAAATTAAACATGGCCTCTAAATTTTCAAACAAATTTCCAGTCTTGAAAATTAAACTCAATTTAATGTTGTGAGGTATTTGTTTTGACCGCTTTGAACAGGTCAAACTGATATAAGAAGTTGATCTGAATCGTTGAAGGATAAAAATTTCCTCACAGGAGGCTATAGCGTTTAAAAAGCAATCTTGAAGTATATGTTTTGACCGCTTATAACAGGTGAAATTGAGGGGAAAATGGACAAACTATGCAGTAAAATGTCCTTATTTTGAAATTATTTAACAAAATATCTCTGTTTTTTAAACTCGATTTTAACAAAATTAAATTAGGTATAAAACTCGATATCTTCAAAATCAAGTTATATGTGTATATTTTTAAGTGGAGCTCGACATTAGTAATGTCAAGTTTCACTTAAATTTTCAAAAACATTTAAGTGACAAAATATACAAAGAACTCGACATTGCTAATATCGAGTTCCACCTATAACTCAATTTTATTAAAATCGAGTTTAAAAAACAATGGCATTTTGCTAAATAGTTTCAAAATAAAGGCATTTTGCTGCATGATTTGTAAATTAGAGACAAATGCTCATTTCCCCCCGTAAAATTGATATAAGAAGTTAATCTGAACCATTGAAGGAAAAAAAAAAAAAAAAAAAAAAGATTTCCTCACACAAGGCTATAGAGTTGAAAAGGCAACCTTCCCAAAATCTTGTAAACACAAGTGTCTTTGACATTGAAAGTCTTGTTATCTAGGCCTTATTTGGTAACGGTGTTTAAACAACGAAAATTATTGTTTAAACTTTAAATACCATAACACGTATTTCCACATACTTTTTTACCACACGTATTTTCACAAAACTTAAACAACGTTACTGGAAATCTCTTACTAAACGAGCCCCCAGGGACAGATTTACATTGAGCTCAGGTTGTTCACACGAGTTATACTTGTTTAAAAAAATTATATATATAATTATTTTTAAACTAAACTCTTTTGTTTTGTCTAATCTAAAAATTTTGAAATCTTTGACTTGAGAATCCCAAGAATTTGAGTTAAAAATATATATATAATTTTGGTCTCCCAAATATAATCCTTACTTCCTGAAAGAAAAAATAAAATAAAATTCCAAATAGTAACAATAAAAATTAGCTCAAATAACAACAAAAATAGCCTAAACAACAACAAATAAACAAAAATTTAACAAAGAGGTCATTAAAAAAAAACCCTTAATCAATTAACTTGTTCAGACTCTCTCATTATTTCAGAATTTCTCTTTTCTAACATTATTTTAGACTCTCTCACGTATTAATACTCTTATCTCAGTATTTTTAGTTCTCACTTTATTTCTCATCAATTTCTTTTTTCTTTTTTTATTTTGTTAGTAAAAGAAAATTATAAAACTTTATTTTTTTGCATTTTTTTTTTTGTAGTATTAATATATTCAAGTTTTTTATTATTAGAATTGGTATAATTCAAGCTTCTTCGTGGGCAATCTAAAAATAATTTTAAGGCCGCCACATTTAGATACTTATACTATTCATTTTAAGGGATGCTAAGGTCCTGTACACTATTCTTATTTGGTGTGCTCAGGAAATATTGAGACAGTATTCCGACTTCGAGTTTATCAAGTCATTAAAAGGATCAAAACAACAATATTTTAGGAGTTTTGAGACTTTTGAGACATTTTAAACAACCAAAAGCAATTTGTTCACAGAGATAAATCTTTTTCCTCCTTCTCTCAATGGCGGCTGGGCTTACATCACTTCATTTTCCGATAACTCTCTACTTCATCCTTAAGATTCCATTGATGTTTGCTCAAGATGACCAGTTCATCTACAATGGATTCAATCAAGCCAATCTGCATCTAAATGGAATAGCTGAAATCCACCCCAGTGGTCTATTACAACTGACCAACATTTCAACCCAACAACTTGGTCATGCTTTCTACCAATTTCCATTAAAATTCAACACTTCCTCTTCCTCTGGGTCTCTTTCATTTTCCACAAACTTTGTATTTGCAATAGTTCCTCAACTGCCGATGTTGGGTGGCCATGGCCTTGCCTTAACCTTTTCTCCCTCATGGGAACTTGCCCATGCTATTGGCATCCAGTTTCTAGGGCTCTTCAATGCCTCCAATAATGGCCTCCCAACAAACCACATATTGGCTATTGAGCTTGTTACTGTTAAAAGTACTGATGTAAACGATATAGACAGTAACCATGTTGGTATTGATGTGAACAGCGTGAACTCAACTGAATCAGCTACCACAACCTACTTTTCTGATCAAGAAGGGAAGAACATAAGCTTGGAGCTTTTAAGTGGAAACCCAATGTATCTTTGGATAGACTACAATGGAACAGAAAAGTTAACTGAATGTCACACTAGCCCGGACCAACATCCTAAAACCAAACCAGCCTCTCTTGTCAACACACATTGACCTGTCTCAGTATCTTTTGGAATCTATGTATGTTGGTTTCTCTGCATCTACTGGTGCAGTTGGTAGCGACCACTATATTCTTGGATGGAGCTTTAATAGAAATGGACAAGCACAAAGCCTTGATTTTTCAAAGCTTCCCTTACTTCCTCGACAAAGGAAAACAAAAAAGCTACCAAGACAAATGATCATAGTTTTTCTAGTAATAACTCTCATGCTGATAACAATCACTGGAGCTGCATACATTATAAGAAGGAAGAAGTATGAAGAAATACTTGAAGATTGGGAAAGCAAGTATGGTCCTCACAGGTTCATCTACAAGAATCTCTATAAAGCAACCAAAGGTTTCTCAGACAAAGAACTTCTTGGAGCAGGAGGTTTTGGAAAGGTTTATAAAGGAACACTTTCTTCTTCCAAAATACACATTGCAGTCAAGAAAGTCTCCCACGATTCTAAACAAGGGACGAAGGAATTTGTGGCTGAGATCATTAGCTTGGGCAGGCTGAGGCACAGGAACTTGGTGCAGCTCCTGGGATATTGCCGGCGAAAGGGTGAACTCCTCTTGGTCTATGATTATATGCCCAACAGAAGCCTTGACAAGTTCTTACATGGCAATGAAAAACCAAAACTTAACTGGCTTCAACGATTTCAAATCCTCAAAGGGGTAGCATCTAGCCTTCTCTACCTCCATGAAGAGTAGGAACAGGTTGTCCTACATAGAGATGTAAAACCAAGCAATGTTATCTTAGATGTTGAATTAAATGGAAGGCTTGGAGATTTTGGCCTTGCCAAATTAAGCAAGCATGGTGCCAATCCCCAAACAACCCATGTGGCTGGGACTGTGGGTTATTTGGCTCCAGAGCTTACTAGAACAAGAAGGGCAACCACTTGCACTGATGTGTTTGCTTTTGGGGCTTTCATGCTTGAGGTGGCTTGTGGAAGGAGGCCTGTAGAGGTACAAGGACTTACTGAAGAGGTAATTTTGGTTGACTTGGTGTTTGAGTGCTGGAGAAAAGGATCTATCCTTGATGCAATTGATCCTCGATTGGAAGGTAATTATGTGGTGGAGGAAATGGAGTTGGTTTTGAAACTAGGCTTGCTTTGCTCACACTCATCGCCAGCAGCTAGGCCTAGCATGAGGCAAGTGATGCAGTTTTTGGATGACAATGTTGATCTGCCAAAATTACCACATGACAGTGCTTGTTTTGGTAACTTTACACGTGTTGAAGTATCTGATATCTTATTGTCAATTCCTTCACTAAATAGCAAGGGTTTGACGCCCTCCTCAAGCACAGATTCAATCCTCAAGTATGGTCGTTGAAATATTTGCATATCATGGTATGAGTAAACTAAATCATGGAACCATGCTTGGGACCAAATCAACCAGTGGCTCACAGAAAGCTTAGACGTCGCCTTCAGGGGTGGAGAGGAGAAAAAAGGAACTTGTGAATAATATGATGTATACAGTTTCTTTCCCTTAATATAGAATCTACTATTAGTAGGAATCTACTTGAGCTCTAAGTAGCAGATCTCAATCCTGTCACACCAACGTTGAGGTGTTGTGGAGGTTATTCATTTGTGTTTAATTACTCAGAAAATGTAAGAAAGGAAAGGAAGACTTTTTTATTTTATATTTTATCTAGAGCTTCATTTTATACTAAGCGATGCCGCCTAGGAATTTTGTTAGACATGTAGGACAGAAAACTAACAAAAGTGAACAAAATGATATAAGTGTAACGTTTTCAATAATTTAAAGACAAAAAAAAGAACTTTTGATAGTTAAGCAACAAAAACTTATCTTTATGTAAGCTTTAAGGATGGAAACAATATTTTTGCCAAAAAAAAACCCCATCCAACATTGCAACTGAGTTCTAACTGCGATTTGGTGAACCATCCTTGGCCGTGGCATAGGTACAAAGGTGGACCAATGTTGCATAAGCATTAGGTTCAAATCTAACCAACCAAAAAGTATTGATAGTTTAATCATTACCCTTCTTGGCTTCCCTAGACCAAGTGTCATACTGAAATTCCCCTCATTTTGTGGATTAACTTACAGATAAAATCAATGCATATGTATCCAACAAATTAAGAACAACCCAAAAAATCATAGAAGGTGCCAGAATTAAATCATGTTCTATCAAAGAAAACCACTCTAAAAATAAAATATTAAATGAAATATTATGAGAGAGGGATCCTAGGCCTAGCCACCATTTCAAAAGGGACAAGGAAACAAACATTGATTGCAGACAAAATTAAAATGTTCTACTCGTACAAAATCAATGAACTTTGATGTACTTTCAATAGGATCGACTTGAGAGTTATGAGCTCAACATCATATTAAAGTTTAATAAATCTTCCACACTATTCCCAACAATTTCCATCCCACGATTTTCAACATTCCCCTTGTCAGACCGTGAGCTGTGTCATTCCACCTCAAAATCAATTGGTGATAAGGAAGACACACTCAAATCTTTTATGGCATTCGACATCACGCCCCGCGGGCCTGTTTTTAGAATGATTGTAGGGAGTCGAATTGTGGTCCCCCCAACAATCCCTCCCTCACAATGACACTCCCATGACTCGAACCCATGACCTTGGCTCTGATACCATTTGTCAGACCGTGAGTTATGTCATTCCATCTTAAAACCAATTGGTGAAAAGGAAGACACACTCAAATCTATTATGGCATTCGACATCACGTCCCGCGGGCCTGTTTTTAGAGTGGTTGTAGGGAGTCGAATTGTGGTCCCCCTAACACCCCCTCAATCAACTCAAAATTTCTTCTTCAGCCTCTTCAACAATTTCTTGCATACATTATCTTGGCCTTCAATCTTAACTTGTTCATCACGTTCAACATCTTTGAAATTTTCTTTCAAAATTAGTTGGACATTATTGAACTCTTACTTGGCTCATCACCCAATAATTGAAAGCCACAATTCTCGTCTAGGAAGCACGGACACAACAATATTGCCAACATACTGGTCTGACAAGTGTACAGACAAAAAGTGTCAAGTATGTACCCAGCGATCCAAAATCCCTTTTTTTTTTTTAATTCGGATATGCCGCGAACACAATCGAGACACAAAAATGCCAAAAACAGGGAAAAAAAATCACACTTGGCAACTCCATCGATCTCATGTAGTAAACCTCAAAAATAACCCTAAACTCCACCCTAGTCATTCTAAATCAATTTCTCTTCTTTGTTTTTCTCGCTCTGGACTAGTACATCTCCGCTGCTTAAGCCACTAATCGGCAACCCAAGATCACCTTGCAATCACCATCAACCATTAAGTCTCTCTCTCGGTCTCAGTTTCTCGCTTTCTCTCTCGCACTAACTGAGCTGCTTTCTCAATTTCTCACTTTTTCTTGCCACTCTTGACCCTATTTAACTTCTGTTTTTTATGTGTATTGTAGCTATTGTTTACTTTGTTGCGTGGGTCAGTGTATTGTAAGTTTGTAACTATAGTTTACTTTTTTGGGTGGATCAATGTCGGTCTCTCCAAATGGGCCAGTGACTGTGATCTACACAAACTGTGGATCTCTCTAGATTGTTGTCTTTTGGTTAATATATGACTATATGTATTGGGTGGATCAGGGTTTGTTTTGGTTATTATTTGTTTTGTCTTATGGTTGGTATATGTCTATATTAATATAATATTATTTGATATAAGTGGGTCTTAGTTTCTGACTCTTTTTTTGTTTGTTTTTGTTTTTGGTTTGTAAATGAATTTTATTATTTGATAATGACATAAATATAATGTACAAATTGTTATTGAATTATTTGTAGGTTAAATGAGTACCGAAAATTGACCAAAAAATTTGTCACTAGCCAGCCAGATAATGGTCTGAATGTTCCTCCATTGTTGAAATATGTTACTATTTTTGGTGGAAAAAAATGTTTTAGATGTAATTACTATTTGGAGAATTTCCAGGGGTCTTATTCTAGGGTGAAAGCACATTTGTTGAGATTTCCCAGCAAAGGGATAAAAGCATTATCTATGGTTTCAAATGAGTATATTGCAGAGATGCAACAATTAGAAGATACGGCTATTCAGATAAGAAAGTGTAGGCTAGTACATTTACTCCCTCGATCTGGTGTTGGTTCTACTTCTACTACTCTTGGTCCTATTCTTATTGACAGTACAACTACAAGTCAACCAGCATTCTTCCATACAAGAAAAAAATGGCTGGAAATTCTCATTTAGAAAAGGCTTTTAACTATAAATGTCATGATCATCTAAATAGTCTCATTGCTAGAACACTTTATTCAACTAGCTTACCCTTCCATTTTGCTAGAAACCTGTATTTTATTGAGATTATGAAAAATGCAGCAAATAATAATATATCGGGTTATGTTCCTTCGAGTTACAATAGCTTCAAAACAACCTTTTGCAAAAGAAAAGGGGAAATGTTGAGATGTTGTTGAGGACAATAAAAGATACTTGGAAACAAAGGGGTTTGAGTATAGCAAGTGATAGGTGGACGAATGCACAAAAAATGTCACTTATCAATTTTATGGCTACATCAAAAAGGAGGCCAATTTTCTTAACAACCATTAATGGTACAAAAGAGTACAAAGACAAGCACTATATTTCTCGGATGTTTCTAGAATGCATGGCTAAGGTTGGACTTCAAAATGTTGTCCAAATCATTACTAATAATGCAGCAGTTATAAAGTCAGCTGGGTCTATTGTTGAAGTTAAATATCCTCAAATATTTTGAACTCCTTGTGTTGTGCATACTCGTAATCTGGAAAATACTCTTCTCAAAATGAGACCGTTTGGAAGAATAAAATTGGATTACAAAAGTTGCTGAAGATGCATCTTTCATATGTATTTTCATAATGAATCACTCCATGAGATTAGGGATGGCAATTTATACCCGACCCGCGGGTACCCGGCCCAGCCCAACCCGACCCTAATGGGTCGGGTTTTCCCCGGCCCGATAACAAATAGGGTCAGGTTTGGGTTTTAGAAAAAAAAGTCCAAAGCGGGTCTAGGTCGGGTCCAAGTTTTGGTAAAAACCCAGCCCAAACCCGGACCCGACCCGTCCCATTTAAACTTAAAGCAAAATTACTAAAATACCTACCTATATATATGTCACTTATATTAAACCCTAACCCTATTTTCATTTCTCTAATGTCTCTCTTAGCTCAAGCCGCCCCAGCCTCTCAGTGCTCTCACCTCACCCTCAATAACTCTCAGTCTCATTTTCTCTCAAGCCACCTTACACGGTCTCACCTAGTCACCCTCACCCTCACTCTCATTCACTTTCCGACCCACCCTCACCTTCACTCTCATCACGTGGTGGTTGCTATTTGCCAAGGAGAAGCACGGAGGTTAGATCAAAGAGAGATGTGCGAGGTTTAGGCCGTGATAGGTAGAGAGGCCCTTTGGTGATGATCGGAAGAACTCTTGGTCATGTTGGGGTCAAGCCTGAGCTTCGGCTTAGAGGTGGGATTGATGGTTGAAACCACCACCGATCATCGGAGATCTTGGTGGTCTAAGATAGAGAGAGGCCGAGTAGGAGTCCGAGATCGGAGATAGAGGCTTGGTGGACCGAGTTCTCCAATTTTCATTTTGGGTTCATTTTTATTTTGGGTTCATGTCCTCTCTCAAATCTGTGAGTTTGTGTTTGTGATATTGTGAATCTATGTTTGTGATTCTGTGTTTGAAAGGGAAACTCTTTTTTTTTTTTTTTTTAAAGATTGTATGGCCATGGATTAAGGCCCTGAAGTGTCTAGCGAAGCCCACGGGGCCCAACGGGGCGGGTTTAGATGTTAAAAAAAAACCCATTTATTAAATGAGGCAAGTTCGGGTTTCAAGGTTGGACCCGCGGGTCAGGTTCGGGCACAAAGAAACCCGACCCGAACCCGACCTCAACCTGTTGCATTTCCTACATGAGATTGGCAATGTTGAACGAATTATGCATTTGAAATTATTTGATGTTGCTAAAACATGATTTGCTTCAACATTAGTTATGCTTAAGAGATTGAAAATCATAAGAAGTCTTCAAAACATGGTCATTTGTGAGCAATGGTCGGCTTATAGGGAAGATGATGTTGGAAAAGCAGCAATTGTGAGAAGATTGGTTTTAAATGATTTGTGGTGGGACAAGGTTGACTACATTCTTCGATTCATAGGACCTAAATGATTTGTGGTGAGAGAATTGGTTTTGCAAAAGGGTTGATCTTAAGCTATTGTAACTTGGAGAAAAATAACCCAATATATTATTATCCTTTCATTAAAAACAGGCTACTAGCAATTATGTACAAAATTATCAAAAACCATTTTAAATAATATATTACAACATTATCCGTGCATCACACGTGCAATTTACTAATTATGATATAAAGGCAACTGAACACACAGAGTGCAAGTGGAGCACCTTTTGCTGCCTATCCTTTTTGCCCTTGACTACTGCAGCCTTTCTTGCCTGGAATAGCCTATATTAGATGTAATACAAGGTTAAACATCTAATAACAAACTAGAAGCAACTGCCAAGGAGTGTAATTTCAAGTCATTAATTAGACCTTCCATTAAAAAATGTTAGGATCAAATTGACATCAGATTTGGATCCAAAGTCCAAACTAACAAAGAACAAACACACATTCAAACCCAGATATATAGCATCTATGTCATAAAGTTTCTATACCTTCACACACCCATACGAGGTCTAAGTTTGCACTATAAATCCCAGCAAGGTGGATCACTAGTTAATTTTTGTTATCTTATTGCCGACAACACATACTCTAGAGTCTAGACTTTCAATGATTTAATTTTCATTTTTCAATATAATAATATTCACCACCATTCCAGTTCAAGGTCGTGGTGCTATTGCCTATTTGTCTAATATTATGCAAATGTAAATATCCAATGCAGATTTTGATGTATAAAAAGCCAAGCACATAGTAGCTAACTGTTGAAAGCATCTAAATAGTAAGCCCCCCTTACACCTCCAAAATCACTAGTATTTCTTTGGATGGAAGCATATAAAATAAAATATGTCAAGTACATCGACTTCACCAACTTCTACTCCCACCCCTATGCCTCTCCCCCAAAACCTTCAATCCTTGTTGCCTTCTAGTTTATATTCCCAAATCATAAGGATCACATTCTAAGTGTTTGCATATGTATTTTGGTGTATCTAGATGTGTGTGATGAAATGGTATAGGAAGAGTTGAGTAGCATACTGAAGAGCACCACCTGCAACCTCAGATACAAACTTTTGAGTAGCAACAGCTACCAGCCTAATTCTGCAAAAATAAAGCCAAAATGAAATTTAATCAGACAATATATAGCATTAAAAGAAAAACCCAAAAGGCATATAACATCAAATATCCTTTCTTTATTATATCTTCAGCAAGATTTGAACTTTTCTTCATTTGCAAGTCACTCAAATTTATAAGAACTTGGACCTACCTCCTCACAAGAAGTAAAAGTGGCATTTAAGCTAGAGCTTTAACCAAAACCAAATTTATAAGAACTTGAAAACACGCCCTTAGTTGATTCCCATCAAAATTTGGAATTAAAAACACTAAATTTCAAAAGGAAAAATTACCAACAGGTAAAAACATTTATCAAATTCTCAAGAACAGAAAACCAACTCGTCTGGTATCTGAAAGTCAAATTCAATACAAACCCATTAAAATTTTAATGAAAAAAAAAAAAACATTAAATTCAAAAATTTTAGAGGAAAAAAAAAACACTTAACAGTGGGAGTGTAGTCCATTAAGGAAGCCAAAAAATCAGAGAGCGCAGCTTCATCTTCGTGTCTACCATCGCTCGCTTGCTGTTGCTGGTTTTAGGTTCATTCTCTCTCTCTCCCTCTTCTCTCTCTGTCTCTGTGGCACCAAATCCCCGCCGCCAAACAGAAATGGATGAGGAATCAAGAAATCGTGGGAAATTAATATGGGGGAAGAAGATTAGATGGGTTCCGGCCCAGTCTTTGCTAAATCCAATGACCCATTATCAGAGCCCATCAAACTCTTGCAGCCCAAGCCCACTTTTAAAAACCCAAATTCAAAATATAGCCAACGAAGCCTAAAATATGGGATTTTGCTACAGTATTTGTACACGTATACAAGTCAAGGTAGCTAATGCAAACCGTTTTGATTTTCTTTCTTTACGTTTCCTGGTGGTGAATGAAGAGAGTAGACGTGGTTGTTGTGTGTGAAGATAAAAACGTTTAAAAAATAAAAAATTTGATATTTTAATAAAATATAGTATAAAATAGATAATCATATGTGGGTGTTTTAAAATTTGATTAGCTAAAATAGAAAAAGTAGGTTGTTCTTCTAAATAGACAATATTTTTTGTATAAATTGATGTGTATGTTAGTGTATCGTCATGCATTCTAAGTCACAAGATTCTATATGAACGCTAAAGTTTCCTACTACTATATTTGATGTTTGAGTTCAAAATTAGTTTATGATAACTTTTACTTTCTATTTTGTTGGTTTTGTTTAATATAGAGGTTTGCATGCTTGAGGCTTGTTTGGTAGCTCCAGAAAATTTTTAAATGAGTCATTAAAAACTTAAATTAAACAAATTTAATAAAAAAAGAACTTAATTTATATAGAGTTATCGACACCACAAAAATTACAATTTATTTCTACGGGTTTTTATATTTTGAAATCGATACATGATAGTTCATTATCAATTGTCATTGTCCATTGTCAATATAAGTGGGTGTGACAATTTTATTTTGTTAGAGCATTCTCATTAAGGGTGTCAAATGCCAAATATTTGGTATTTGACACCCCAAACTTTAAAAACACACCTCCATCAAAAGTTTTAAATGTCAAATATTTTGGCATTGATGAACAGTGGGGTCTCAAATTTGAGACCGCACTGTTCACCGATTGTAAAACTTTTATTATTTTTTTAATTCAGGTGAGGGTCCACTTTCTTTTCTTTATTATTTCTATATTTCTCTTTCCTATCACTTCTCTCTTCCCTCTTCTCTCTTCTCTGTCCAGTGGCGGCGAGGTCTGATGGGTTTGGGTCCGATTGGATGGTTCGATGGTCGTGGGTGGTGGCGATGATGATTCTTGGTCGGCGATTGTGGTCTGACAGGCATGGGTCGTGGGTCCGACGGTCCAATGGTCATGGTGGAGGTTCGGCATGGGCGATGGAGGTTTCTTCTTCTTCTTCTTTTTTTCCTTTCTGCTGTGGTTTGTGGTCGTGGTTTTGGTTTGGCGTGGGTCGTGGGTCACCGATCCTGGGTTTGTGTGTGTGTGTGTGATGGGTTTTGGTTCACCGATCTGGGTTTGGTTCCTGTGGGTTTTGGTTCGGCGTGATGGGTCTGCTGATGGGTTTGCTAGTTGTTTTTGTGGTGGTTGGGTGGTGGTTGGTTGTGATTTTGGTGGATAGTTGTGGTTATACTTTGGTTTTTTTATTTTTCTGTTCTTCCTGCAGGGGATTGTGGTTGCCACGGTGGTGCTGTGACTTGTGGTGGTGGTGGCTGTGGTGGGTTGCGGTTGCTGCAATGGTGGTAGGGTTGGTGGAGGAGGTGGGTGTGGTGGGTGTGGTGGGTGGATGTGGAGGTTTTTCTTCTTCTTTTTTTTCTCTGCTGTTGTTTGTGGTTGCGATGGATCTGGCTGGTGGCTGGTAGCGGCGATGGTGGGTGGATGCGGTGGTTGTGGTATGCGTGGGTGGATGCGGTGGCCGGCGGTGTTGAGAATAATTGGGTTGAGAAAGAGAGAGACAGAGGAGAGAGACGGAAAAATAAAAAATAATAAAGAAAGAATATTTAAATGGAATGTTAAAAAAGATAGAAGTTTTGATGGAAATGATGTTGTAAAGTGGGGTGTTATATGTTATAAAATTGAGTTTTGAGATAGTAAATGCTAAATTTTTTGCAATCCTTGATAAGAATGCTCTTAAGTTTGTACAACATTTTTTATTTTTATGCAATTGTCATTATTTTTATAAAAATATTTTAAACTAAATGGTAAAACTCAACCAACTGGCACTCTATTACTTATTAACCCACACAGACACATTCATCCATACATAATAACGCATACAATCAGTATCAAAAACAATCACACATATAATATAAATTTTACAATAAAGAGAGATACTAACAACTCATAAAAACTCACTATTTACTCTTAAAGTCGAAGACATCGAGAGAGTCAAATAGAGAAGAGATATGAGATAAGATTTATGAGAGAGAGAGAGATAGATGTTTTTGGATGGACTGTGTTGTTGTTTAGTTTTATGCTGGGCAGGTCTATGATCATAATGTGCAAAAATATTTTTAAAGATAAAGTTAGGGGGTTCATCAACCCCCTGAAGATCACATGACGCCGCCCCCGCTTGTGTGCTGTATTTAGAAATTGCATATTTAGCTTCTTACTAGTCGCCTGTAATGTTTTTAATAAGAATCTTATTCAATAAAAAACAAAATTAAAAAACAAAACAAAACCAAAAAAAAAAAAAACCAATTTCTCTATTGGATTTGGACCTTTTCTTCTTTCTTTTTTTTTCTTTTTTTTTTTTTGGCTAAAATGTTGGAGTTGGACCTTGTTCTCACAATACAATAATTTTGACATGAAATATTTGGGGACAGAGAAGGAAAACCACCATTTTCTAGGAGTTTGACTTTGACATTTCAAACAGAGCCTGTGTTTATAGGAATGTACATTTTTCCCAGTTTTTTCAATGGTGACTGGGCTTACATCACTTCCTTTTCTGGTTACTCTCTACTTCATCCATAAGATTCCATTGATGCTTGCTCAAAATGACCAGTTCATCTACAATGGCTTCCATCAAGCAAATCTGCATCTAGATGGAACCGCTCGAATCCACCCCAATGGTCTATTGCAACTCACCAACAATTCAGAAAAACAACTTGGTTATGCTTTCTACCAACTTCCTCTAAAATTCAACACTTCTTCGGGTTTAACTCAGTCTTTCATTTTCCACAAACTTTGTATTTGCAATAGTTCCTGAAACACCATCAAAAGGTGGCCATGGAATTGCCTTCACCATCAGTCCCTCGTGGAAATTCACCAATGTTGTAGCCAGCAATTATCTAGGACTCTTGAATGCCTCAATAATGGCCTTTCAACAAACCACTTATTAGCCATTAAGCTTGATACTATAGAGGGTCAAGAATTTCAAGATATAAACAGCAACCATGTGGGAATTGATGTGAACAGCCTAAAATCAATTGAATCAGCTACTGCAACCTACTTTTCTGATCAAGAAAGAAAGAATATAAGCTTGGAGCTAGTAAGTGGCAACCCAATGCATCTTTGGATAGACTACAATGAAACAGAAAAACTACTGAAGGTAACACTAGCACTGACCAGCATCCCAAAACCAAATCAGCCTCTCTTGTCAACACACATCAATATGTCTCAAATTCTCTTGGAATCCATGTTTGTTGGTTTCTCTGCGGCCACTGGTACAGTTACAAGTGACCACTACATTCTTGGATGGAGCTTTAATAAAAGTGGACAAGCACAAAGCCTCAATGTTTCAAAGCTTCCTCAACCTCCCCGACAGAGGAAAAGTAAAGATAAACGGGGACAAATTATCATGATTTTGATCATAGCAGTAGTGGTTGTACTGATATTGGTTACTGGAGCTATTTTCATTTTGAGGAGGAAGAAATATGCAGAAATACTAGAAGATTGGGAAAACGAGTATGGTCCTCACAGGTTCAGCTACAAGAATCTCTACAAAGCAACCAAAGGTTTCTCAGACAAAGAGCTTCTTGGAGAAGGGGGATTTGGAAAGGTTTATAAAGGAACACTTCGTTCTTCCAATATACAGATTGCAGTCAAGAAAGTCTCCCACGATTCCAAACAAGAGATGAAGGAATTTGTGGCTGAGATCATTAGCATGGGTAGGCTGAGGCACAGGAACTTGGTGCAGCTCCTAGGATATTGCCGGCAAAAGGGTGAACTCCTCTTGGTCTATGATTATATGCCCAAAGGAAGCCTTGACAAGTTCTTATATGGCAATGAAAAACCAAAACTTAACTGGCTTCAACGATTTCAAATCCTCAAAGGAGTAGCATCTGGCCTTCTCTACCTCCATGAAGAGTGGGAACAAGTTGTTCTACATAGAGATGTAAAAGCAAGCAATGTTCTATTAGATGCCGAATTAAATGGAAGGCTAGGAGATTTTGGCCTTGCCAGATTATGCGACCATGGTGCCAATCCCCAAACCACCAATGTGGCTGAAACTGTGGGTTATTTGGCTCCCGAGCTTACTAGAACAGGAAGGGCAACCACTTGTACTGATGTGTTTGCTTTTGGGGCTTTCATGCTGGAGGTGGCTTGTGGAAGAAAGCCTATAGAGCCACAAGGACAACCTGAAGAGGTAATTTTGGTTGATTGGGTCTTCGAGTGTTGGAGAAAAGGAGCCATCCTTGATGCTAGTGATCCTAGATTGGAAAGTAATTATGTGGTGGAGGAAATGAAGTTGGTTTTGAAACTAGGCTTGCTTTGCTCACACTCAACGCCAGCAGCCAGGCCTAGCATGAAGCAAGTGATGCAGTTTTTGGATGGCAACGCTGATCTGCCAGAATTACCACATGACAGTGCTTGTTTTGGTAACTTTACACATGTTGAAGAATCTGAGATCTTGTTGTCAATTCCTCAATCATTTGGCAAGTATTTGTCGCCCTCCTCTAGCACAGATTCAATCCTCAAGTGTGGTCGTTGAATTACTTGCATATCATGCTATGGGTAGACAAGATCGTGGAACTATGCTCAGGACCAAATCAACCAGTGGCACACAGAGACATTGTCTTCGGGGGTGGAGAGAGGATAAAAAGGATCTCGTGAATAATAAGATGTATACAGTCTTTCCCTTAATGTAGAATCTGATATTATCAGTATGTGACAATATAAAATATAATATAAGTAGGAATCTACTTGAGCTCTGAGTAGTACTACAATTAGATTAATTCAGTAGTTGCAAGCTTTATAGATCAAAATTAATGAAGTGAGTTGCAGAAACCAGATTGGGTTGCTCATCAAATTTTAGAACGTAGCAAACCCGTGGCCAGCAATCAATTTGTATGAAAATTATTGATTGCCTTCAAAAATTAGCTAGCTGTACGGTTTATACTGAATTGCAGTGGCAAAACGAGATATAAAGAAGTTGGAGTGGCATCAGAAAAAAGTTCTCTATTTAAAATAATAAAAGAAAAAAGAAAAAGAGAGTACTAAATACACAGATCAACAAGTTTACCTAATTGGAACCCAATCTCTACACTTGCATACTTCAACCCAGTGAACTTATTCATTACCGTGGCACACCATGAGGATCATTGCTCTTACATATTAAAGCATCTAAGAGATTTGCAAGTTCATCCCTATTAAAGAAGTGTGGATATAGGTATGGTCTCTCTTGTGTGTGTTTTCACATGAGACCATGTGTGTTTGCATGCACACAACACACACAAAGCACACACATGCATGTGTTAAGTTGATTACTCAAAACAGATAAACCTATTAGAAACGAATTTGTATATCAGAGATACAGCATGTCAAAATTTCTACCTTACTGCAAGAAATCAGGGGTGCAGACAAATGAAGCTAAGATTAAAAACAAAGTATTAATTATGATAACTATTAAATATTCATGTAAGATAGAATGAACATCACCCACCTACATAGCAGTATTTGTGTAATCCCTACATAATGTAAAAGAACTTGAAACCCTCTTGTATAGATTCAATCCAAAGTTCATTCATCTCTTGAAGCAGGATCCACCCCAGTTGAAGGGCTATCAGCAAAATAGTCTTGATGCTTCACATTCACGCCATACTGCTCATCAATAAAAAACAATGGATTACTAACCAAAAAAGGAAAAGTGACCAAGGATCACGTTCTAGATTATGATGATGACCGAAATACTAATAATAATAACAAAATCAGGGAAATAAATTATAGAACATCTAAAACAGAGACAATATATCAAGAACAATTCCAAACGCCAACAAAGAGACATAACTGGCATTCAATAAATTCTACTGCAACTTTCAAACAAATGGATTCAAAGCTGGAACAATAATATTCCATATGCCCTTAGGATATATAATGCTGGCTTGTGTCTCTGTATGTAATGTCAGGTTAATCTATGTTTCCATGGGTGTTTACCGACGACCCCAATTAGAGACCCAGTAAAATGCCTCACTTTTTTTAATGAATTAAGTGCATAAATTTGTCATATAAAATGTGTCAGTTGTTAGTAGCACAGGTTTAATGAAAAATAAAACAATTACTGTATGGCTGAAACTTTTTTTTTTTTTTTGATACGTACCGTATGGCTGAAACATATCAAGGGGTGGTCAGATTCACCAAGTATGGTTGCCCATGGCGGAACAAGGCAGTTGTGTCTTTGTTTATACCCAAGCAACCATAAAATCCATCATACCTCTATTCTTTCATTGGTATATATCCTCCCCAATCTCTCTCTTTTCCAAAAATGTTCATTCAGATACAATTGTTGACAACAAGTATAATAAAAGAGTATAGAAAACAAATAAAAAAGAGAGGTGGGTGTGGGGGAGATTGTGATCCCACCACCAACAGGATGCAAGCAGATCTCAATCCCATCACACCAACAGTGAGGTGTTGTGGACCTTGTGGTGGTGGTTGCAACGCTGAGGAAGTGCACAGCAATGAGGCAGAGTAAGGATGGTTAGGTGAGATTGTGATTAATTTGTATTTCGTTGCCAAGACAATGTGAGAAAGGAAAGGATGAATTTTTTTTTATCTAGTGATGCCACCTAGGCATTTTGTTAGACACATTGGATAGAAAGTTAACCAAAGTGAACAAAATGACATAAAGTGTAACGTTTTCAATGGTTTAGGGATGAAAAAAAAAATTTTAATAGTTTAAGGACAAAAAATAAACTTCATGTAAACTTTAAGGATGGAAACAATATTTTTGCCAAAAAAGAACCCTATCCAACATTACAACTGAGTTCTAACTGCAATAAAAAAAATTTGTGAACCATCCTTGGCCTTGGCTTATTTGGTACAAAGGTAGACCAATGTTGCATAAGCATTAGGTTCAAATCTAACAAACCAAAAAATATTGAAAGTTTAATCATCACCCTTCTAGGATTCCCTAGACCAAGTATCATCCTGAAATTTCACCTCATTTAGTGGATTAACTTACAAATCAAATCGATACAGATGTATACAACAAAGAAAGAACAACCATCAGACATAGGATGTGCCAGAATTAAATCATGATCTATCAAAGAAACCCCTCTAATATTTTTTTTTTTTTTTTGATAAGTAAAAAGTTTATTGATATCAAAAAAAAGTGGAACACCCTAGTACACAAGGAGTGTACAAGGGGTCAAACAATCAAGAACAAAAATTGCAAGAATCTAAGAAATCAAGAAAGGATGAGAAAGATTGGTTCCACAAGGCAGCCAACCAATCCATTAAAGTTCTAAAGAAAAATAACTTCAAGTCTGATATGGATCTCTCCTTATCTTCAAAGCACCGACTATTTCTCTCCCTCCAAAGGCACCACAATAAGCAATGGGGAACCATAAGCCATATATACCCATTTCGATGACAGCCAAAACTGCCCTTCCAAAATGCTAGAAGCCCCACTACAGATTGCGGCATAACCCAACTCACTCCAAACAACCCAAACAGCATAGCTCACATATCCATTGCAACCGGACAATGAAGAAAAAGATGGTCAACCAATTCACCATTACACTTGCACATATAGCACCAGTCCAATATCCAAACCTTCCTTCTTCGTAAATTGTCAATTGTTAAGCATTTCCCTAAAGCAGCAGTCCAAACAAAGAAAGCTACTCGAAAAGGAATCTTCTGTTTCCAAATGCTTTTCCAAGGAAAGCAATAGTCATTAGAGCCCACTAAGAGATTGTAATAATCCCTAACCGTGAAGCCTTTCTTTCTATCAGATTTCCAGCACATCTTTTCTTCACCAAGCCCTCTCACCGACGCACCATATATGGTATCCATGAAACCAGCCAGTGCCTCTAGTTCCTGAGCATGCACACCCCTAAAGAAACTTACATCCCAAAACAAGATTCCGTTATCAAACTTCATAACCTCAACCACACTAACCTCTTGATCTCGGCAAAATCTAAACAATTCAGGATAGCTGACTGCAAGAGATGTTTCGCCACACCAACGGTCTTGCCAAAATTTCACCCTAGACCCATCCCCAATCTCATATAGAATGTGGCGAGAGAAAGAAGGCCATCCCCAACTAATATTTTTCCACAAGCCAACACCATATGGACCATTAGTAGGCCTAGTACACCAACTAGCCCATCCACAGCCATATTTCATGGCTATCACTTGCCTCCAAAGGGCAGCCCTCTCCATCCCAAATCTCCATAGCCACTTCCCAAGCAGAGCTTCATTAAAAAGTCTTACCTTTCTTGTCCCCAAACCACCCGAAGCAATGGGAGTGCAAACAATAGCCCATTTAACCAAATGGAATTTTGGTTCATCACCAATGCCACCCCATAAGAAATCCCTCTGAAGTTTCTCAATTCGGTTAGCCACAGAAGCAGGAATAGGAAATAAAGATAGAAAATAAGTGGGTAAATTAGATAGAGTGCTTTTAATTAAAGTGACTCTACCTCCCTTGGATAAGTACAAACGTTTCCATCCTGCTAATCTCCGTTCTATCTTCTCCAGAATTGGGTTCCAAATTGTCTTATCCTTGAGTTTAGCTCCCAAAGGAAGGCCTAAATATTTCATTGGAAGGGTACCTTGTTTACAACCAAGGACATTCAACAATAAGTCAAGATTATGCACCATACCAACAGGAACCAGCTCTGACTTGCCCAAATTTATCTTTAGACCAAAAACTGCGAAACCAGCTCTGGCTTGCCCAAATTTATCTTTAGACCAAAAACTGCGAAACCAACTCTGACTTGCCCAAATTTATCTTTAGACCAGAAACCCCTCTAATATTATAATTAAAATATTACATGAAATATTATGAGAGAACATCCTAGCCACCATTTCAAAAGGGACGACGAAACAAACCTTGATTTCTGAAGATTGTGTGACTCCTCTCATACATGATTTTGATGTATATATAATAAAAAAAACACACAATGTATAGAGGATCATATCATAGGGTTAGGCTTCTCACCAAACCAACCCAATTACTGTAATGAAAGGCCCATATCTCAACTCAAACGATAGGAGATTCTAGAGAATATCGCCACACAGAAATGTGTCTAACCAGACAAAGGAATTAAATAGATACTTCAAATATTTCAATAACTTGATCCAACTTTGAAACTTGTATCCTTATGATGGCATAACTTAAAATTTCTTCTTAACCAATAAAGGATTGAAGACAAGATCAAAATTTTATACTCCTAGAAAACAAATGATCTTTGATGTATTGTCAATAGGATCCAAAGACTTGAGAGTTATAAGCTCAACATCATATTTGACTTTAATAAATCTTCCAAACTACTCTCAGCAATTTCCATCCATGAGTTTCGCCATTCTCCTCAATCAACTCGAATTTTCTTCTTTAGCCTCTTCAAAAATTTCTTTCAAAACATTATTTTGGCCTTCAATCTTAACTTGTTCATCACATTCAACATCTTTGATATTTCTTTCAAAATTGGTTGGACATTATTGAACTCTAAACCTGGCTCTTCACTTAATAAGTGAAAGCCATAATTCTTGTTATTATTCATACTGGATGAATTAATTGCCATATAATTTGACTTGTATGAAGCAATATTTCATCACAATCACATGTAAAGAAGAAGTTTACCATCACCTTCCTCATTCTTGGCAATGAATAAATTTTAGGCTTACCTCTTCACATTTTGAAATATTCTATATCATGCCACCAATCTTCCACATCACTCTCAAGCTTGCTTCATACAAGTTGCACCTTGAAATCCTTAAGGAGTTTTGCATTATCAAAACAATCCTCAAGATCAATGATCAAATCTATGAATTATTGGTATGATCTACCATTAAAGCATGAGATATCATTAAAATTAAGAACATGTTGATCAAGAGTTTGGCCATGAGCGCAGAATCCGATACGAATATACCTACCATATTCATGATCTCTTTTGAATTTTAAACATAGATCGATAAGCATGTAGAAAATCTCCTAGAGTCCACAAGTCAATCACTCACCATTAGCATAAATTACCACCTTGAGGGCCTGCACCCCACAATCACTGTCAATAGAGTAGTTTCCTTCATTTCGTTTCCCCATATCAGAATGTCAACAAGTTCTTACACCAATTAATGCAAAATGGAAAATTTCCATTGGGGACTCCTTGAATCCACAAGGAAGAATTTTGGATTCCACCATATGATAAAAAATAAACTAACTAAAATTTGATTGATAATAGACATCTATTCTTGTTTTACAAATTGTAGGCCTATTTAAAGGCTCCATAAAAAAATAAAAATCCACATAAAAACATTACTAAACAAATCCTAAATGATATCATACCATAAAAGGACCCTAATTTGACCAAGAAAGCCTTAGAAACACTTAAAATGAAGCGGGGGAATTACAAATAATAAAAATAGACTCCTACATTCTGTCATACATCACAAACACACACACACACGCACGCATCTTAGGAAATAAATAATAATAATTACAGTAAAACTGGCATATAAATGTCATAAAACACTTCAATGCTTACCTCACGAAGTGATCTTGAGAGGTCCTCCATTGTCAATATTAGGCGCTTATCCTGTTCCCAGGAAAAACTTAGGCAAGCCAGCAATAATCATGATATAAAGGCAAATGAACACAAAGAGTGCATGCAGAGCACCTTTTGCTGCTTATCCCTTTTGTCCTTTACAACTGCTGCCTGTCTTGCCTTGCATTGCCTATATTAGATGTCATACAAGGTTAAACATCAAATAACAAACTAGAAAAGCAACTGCCAAGGACTGGAATTTCAAGTTGTTAGTATTGAGGATGACCTATAGCTCTTCCAAGAAAAAATTTTAGGATCAAATTGACATCTAAATTGGGATCCAAACTAACACAGAAAAATGTTAGAAAACACACACATTCAAAGCCATACAGCATCTATGTCACAAAGCTTATATTCCTTCACACACCCATACGAGGTCTAAGTTGGGTCACCAGTTGGTTTTTGTTATCTGATTACCGACAACATATACTCAGACTTTCAAAAGTTTAATTTTAATTTTTTATTAAAATAATATTCACCACCCATTTTAGTTCAAGGATGTGTTATTTGTCAATTAGTATGTAGATATTCAATGCAGACATTGAAATAGCTGATTGAAGTATAAGAAGCCAAGCATGTAGTAGATAAAGCATCTAAGTAGTAAGCCCAACTCCACTTTGCATCTTTGAAATTACTGGTGTTTTATTTCAAAGAAACATAAAAAATAAATAAATAAGTAATATGTCAAGTACAAAGACCTCCCCAACTTCTACACCCACCCTTATGCCTCACCCTCAAAACCTAAAATACTTGTTGCATTCCAGTTTGTATTCCCAAATCATAGAAAAGGATCATATTTTTTGAGTTTGAAAACATATATTGGTGTACCGTGTATCTACATGTATGTGCATGAATGTATCTACATGATGAAATGGTATAAGAAGAGTTGAGTAGCATACTGAAGAGCATCACTTGCAACCTCAGATACAAACTTTTGCGTAGCAACAGCCACCAGCCTAATTCTGCAAAAATAAAAGCCAAATAAAATTTAATCAGACAAGATATAGCGTTAAAAGAAAAACCCAAAAACATACATAAATATAACATCAAAATCCATTCTTCTTTAATGTCTTCAGCAAGATTTGAACTTTTCTTTATTTGTAAAGTTACTCAAATTTATAAGAACTTGAACCCACCTCCTCACCCTGAGCACCATGGTTATAAGAACTTTGAAAGCACACCCCTTAGTTAATTCCCATCAAAATTTGGAATTAAGCAATAATTTCAAAAAGGAAATACTAACAAACACTGATAATATTTATTCAAATCCTCAGAAACAGACAAAGAACCTTGACAACATAAATCTTAAAAATTTGTTTCATTTCAATTTTTATTTGGAAAAATCAATAAATAAATAAATAACACGTACAATCGAACATCGGGACATTGAAATCCACTCTTGGCTAAGTAATGCTCCACCAACTCGTCTGGTATCTGAGAAAGTAAAATTCAATACAAACCCATTAAAATTTTAATATAAAAAACAATAAATTCAAATTTTAGAGAGAGAGAGAGAAGAGTTACAGTGGGAGTGTAGTCCATTAAGGAAGCGAGAAAATCAGAGAGCGCAGCGTCATCATCGTGTCTGCAATCGCTCGCTTGCTGTTGCTGATTTTGGTTCATTCTCTCTCTCTCTCTCTCTCTCTCTCTCTAGCACCAAATCCCCGCCAGCAAACAGAGATTTGATGAAGAAATCGAGGGAAATTAAAATGGGGGAAGAAGATTAGATGGGTTCAGGCCCATTCTTTGCTAAACCCAGTTACTCATTATAAGAGCCCATCAAACTCTTGCAGCCTAAACCCACTTCTAAACCCAAATTATGGTGGATGATTTGAACAATTTAAAATAAATTGAAATTTTCAGTAATAAAGTTTTGGGTAAGAATTATGTCCCTGTAGTGTCCAATTGCACTGGACCCATCTGAATGATGCCATCTGTCTACTATTAGACATGTGTTATCATTTGAATTATATCCTTCATACTTAATCTAAGTCCTAAAACTTTTAATCGAAGTAGTATGTTAAGCTAGTGGAAGTTGTAACTTTGATAATAGAGTTTCATCTAGAGTTTATGAAAAATATTAAAGTTATTACTAAAGACTTATAGTCTGTCACATTAATAACATAAGAATTAAATTTTTAATTACTTTTTGTTTGAGTGATGCTACCACTACAACAAATTTTTAAGTATTCAAATGATTTTTCGGAATGTCATAAATTTAGATTAATCTTAGTAACACCCAAAATTGTTTTTGTAGATATACTTGACATTGCACTTCTTTAACAATAGTCTATATTCTTTTTCTTGCTTATGTTTGTGTTTGATTTTAAATCTTCACCACATTCCACTAACCTTTAACACTTCGATTGGAATGAGGGAATAGAATAAAAAAAAATTAAAATATCCTTCCATTCTCTTGTTTGGGAATTTAAATAAAGAGGATGGAAAGATCATTTCTTTATTTAAAAGTTTAAGTAGGATTGTGGAAGGAAATGAAATGGGTAGGAGAAAATACTCATTTATTTCTATTCCCTCAAAAACTCAAATTTTCATCCCCAAACATTTTTGGAAAGAAAATTAAAAGGCGAAAGTTTGTCTGGCTCTATATATATACTATATAATAAAAGTTGGACTTAGACGCCGTGGTTGCGCCAAGTGGCTTTACCAAATTGCAGAATTTTTTTTAGATTTTTAGATTTAAAAAATATATAAAATTTTTATTCTCCTATAATCTCTAAGTTGATAAAAAATCTTAATTTGATTACAATCCATATTCTTCATATAATCCATCTAATCCTTATTTAATCTTAATTTGATTACAATCCAAATTCTTCATCAAATCCATCTAATTCTTATTTAATTTTAATTTGATTACAATCCAAATTCTTCATCTAATCCATTTAACAAACAAGTTTAAGTTTAAGTAAGACTCTAATTCTATTTGTTCTTGTCGACTTATTTGGATAAAGTAACAATAAGTATTGTATCAATTTTTTTATAAAGTAACAATTTTACTTTTAGCCTAATTTAAACGTTAATTGTTGTTTTTTTTTTTTTTTTTTTGTGCGTGGATAAAGTATCAAATGATAGCTAATATGTATTAACATTAACGTAAACTTAATTAAAAAAAATCTAATTTAGGTCAAAACAAAAAAAAAATTAGGATAAAGTAACCCAAAAAAAAAACTAATATATATTAAATAATGACAAATTTTGTAAAAAAATAAATGACAAATTCAAATCCACGTAAGTTTGAAGAAAAGCATACAAAATTTGTTTCATGATATTGACAAAAAATAATATACAAAAAATAAATAAATAATGAAATCTTCTTATGCATTCTGAAAACAAACATATTTATTGCACTCTGGTGAGTTTTTCTATTACTGAACTTGAAGATGCAATGCAGTTCCAAATGTTAAGAGTAAAGTCACAAACTAGAGTAATGTTCAAAATTCCAAAGCTTCAACGGCTAGTTTTTCCAACGACTAGCACAGCCTTCTTATATCTGAAGCAGAACGGTGTCGTTCTATTTAAAACAGTGATGTAATTGTATTTAGTGAAACGCTATCCTCTTTGCTCTTCTTTGATTAATTGCTTCTTAGCTTCATTAGAACAGGTCATTAGGTAGTTATGATAGTTAATCCTTTCCTGATTTTCCTCCACACTTAACAGATCAATCCCGAGATTTACGGGATCTCAGTTGAGCAGTTATTGATCTCCTTGTAATATATATATTGTACATCAAGTGTAATGAATAGTAGTGTGAATATTCTTCCAGAATTCTCTATTCTTTTCTCATCTCTCTCTCTGAACTTTCTCTCTAATTTTCTTGCTTCTCACTGAGTGTTTTCTGTGTGAACACCATTGTTATAGTCTTTTCAAGCTTAGTTTGATTCTTTTCATGGTATCAGAGCAGCAATCGATCCCAGCATCAATGGCAGAAACTACTTCAGCTTCAACTTCTACGACTGTGCCTTCAACCTGCACAACCATGCCTTCAACTTCCACATCCACCTCCATCAATCTCACTAATCAGCCTCTGCTATTACTGTCGAATATGTCACATATGATGACAGTTAAACTCAATTCTTCCAATTACATTGTTTGGAAGCATCAGATCTCCATGGTGTTAGAAACATACTCCATGTTTAAGCTTCTTGATGAAGTTTTCCACTTGTTCCTGAGAAATTTCTCAAGGATTTATCTGGTACCATCACTTCAGTGCTTAATCCAGATTATCTCATCTGGAAATCAAAGGAAAAGGCACTTCTCACTTTCATTAGCTTAACCCTCACTCCTTCAGTTTTAGCTATAACTGTTGGATGTTCTTCAGCTCAAGAAGTCTGGAAGGTTCTTGAAAACAGATTTTCTTCAATCTCAAGGTCACATGTGATGAATCTAAAGGGTGAGCTGCATAATGAGAAGAAAGGATTTGATTCTGTGGACACATATCTGCAGAAAATTAAAGTGATAAGAGACAAGCTTATGGCAGTTAGTGTATTCTTGGATGATGAAAAGCTGCTTCATGTAGCAATCAAAGGCCTTCCAAAAGAATTCAGTGCTTTCAGGTCTGCAATCAAAACCAGAAGCACCAAATTAAGTTTTGATGAGCTAGCTACTTTGTTGAATGCAGAAGAAGAATCATTGAATGAAGGAATGGAGATCAAAGACTCCACCTTTGCAATGGCAGTTAACACTGCACCAAGATTTAACAACACTGGTGGATATAATAATCACAACCAGTCTAATAATAGAGGAAGAGGAAGAAATAACAATGGAAGAGGTAGAGGCAGAGGTTCATCACCTAATCACTTCAACCAGTTTTCACAAGCTCAGTTTTCACAATCTCAAGGCTCTAATGCAAGACCAGAAAGGCCAATCTGTCAGATTTGTGGTAAGGCAGGTCATCTTGCCTTAGACTGCTATCACATGATGGATTATGCCTATCAAGGCAAACATCCACCCACAAAATTAGCTGCTATGGCCACTTCTTCCAACTCCATGATAGCTCAGGAGCAACCTTGGCTGGCAGACAGTGCAGCTACAGACCATGTCACTTCAAGCCTCAACCATTTGAGCTTTCCCAAACCTTACACTGGTCAAGAGCATCTCACAATTGGTAATGGTCAAAATTTGCCTATTACTCATATAGGTAACTCACTAATCCCTTCTTCTAATTCTCCTATTCAACTTAGAAATGTGCTTAGAGTTCCCTCTATTGCTTCTAATCTTGCTTCAGTTCACAAAATATGTCATGATAATAACTGTTGGTGTTACTTTGATGAAAACACCTTGCTCATTTAGGCCTTGGCCACAGGGAAAACACTATACAAGGGCAAGAGTGAAGGTGGTGTGTATCCCATCTATCCTCACAAGGCCATTGAGTTTTTGCTTCCTAAACTGTGCAATTCAGTCTAGCTTTCTTTTTCTAGTAGGCATTTATGGCACAGCAAACTTGTGATGGAAATATACATATACGCAGCGAAAAATTAACGAATCTACTTCATTCGCAATTGATAACATGTACTATGTAAATTTCAGAATATATGAACAAGAGTGTGTACCTTGGTATGGTGAATTTCAAAAACCAAAAATGAAAATACTTGGGAATACTTTTAATCTTCACTCCAATTCCACTTGATGCCCATGATGTGTGGTCTCTCAATCAATTATGTGTATGTGCTCTAGAGAGAATGAAAAAGTGTCTAACACTCACATACAAAAAATTTCATATTCACTTTAAAATTCTATATGTTTCTCTCTATATAACTGATTATCTAATTGGGTTAGCCTTTTGGGCCTTTCCAATTGGGCTTTAGTGTGTGGCTTGGAGTGGGACCAAAAAGGAACAAATAAGACTCTAGCTCCAAAGGGCCTTGGGCTTTTCTGTCAACTTTTGACAAGTCCAAAGTTACCATTAATTATATTTAATACCACTATATAAATATAATTGTACTCTAGGCCTTATTAATAAATTATATCCCAAGACTTTATTGTACATGCAACCCCTTCATAAAATATTCGTAGTAACACAAAGTTATGAATGAAGATTGCCACTTTATGAATTACTACATCTTAATCCTTGAGTACCCGATTTAATCCTTTTAAGTTATTCACCATATATTTATGAAATCTAATTTCATAAATATATATATTTTAGTCTTACTAAAGTGGTTAGACCTAACTTTCTGAATAACAAACCCATTAAATTTATCTTAAGGGAATATTTTGTATCTTCGTTAAGAGAATATAAATTTCATCTTGAGAATATATGTTCCATCAACACTAAATGTGGCTACCCAACATACTGAGGTTTTGACCGTTACTTTAGATCTCACTCCTAATATATCAAAGCAACCTACATTTCATGATCAGGTCCATTATTCTCTCAGGATTAAGAGTTCATGTGAATAGAAGTCATGAGATTTATTATTCAATTGACAGTCGTTAGGAGAATAATAAATCTCACAGCGGTCCAGTTCAATATGTCTTAACTCTTAAAACATATCAACATATCAACTAGAAGTCACCACTTCCATGATCAAGACAAATCATCTTAGTTAATATGTTATAGTCTTCGCAGATGAAACGCCCAATTTCATCACCGACTACGAACTACAATTCTGAGTTTACAAAGAACTTGTGATTTATATCTTCTATGACTTTTCACATAAATCACATACTATGCATCTCATAGACTATATGATAATGTCCGAATATTCATGTTACCATTATTTTAGATAATAATAAAACAACTTTATTAAACACAATATTAAGTCATACATAATGTCATACATAATATTATACATAGCATCATACAACAAGATTTAAGGGCACTAATCCCAACAACTTGGCCATCCTAACTCTCAAGTCCTTAAGCTTTTGTGCAAAATAATGGATTGTCTTTCAATAATAGTGCTAATTTTGTCAATTCTTGTATTCACTGTCTTCATGGCAAAATGCACAGACTTCCATTTCCTAGTTCAAGATTTGTAGCTAATTCACCTTTTGAACTTGTACATATTGATCTGTGGGGTCCTGCACCTCTTAATTCAATAAATGGCTACAAATATTATGTCATTTTTGTTGATTATTTCACTCGTTTTACATGGCTGTACTTACTTTCTGATAAGTCTGAAGTTTACTCAAAATTTGTCATGTTTCATGCTATGGTTAAAACACAATTTTCCTCAACCATTAAAACTCTTAGATCAGATGGTGGAGGTGAGTATACTTCTAAGTCCTTTGAGTCTTTTCTATCTTCCAATGGGATTCTCCATCAGATTTCTTGTCCCTATACACCTCAACAGAATGGCTTAGTAAAGAGGAAGCATAGACACCTAATTGAAACTACCATCACTCTTCTTTCTCAAGCTTCCCTACCTTCCTCATACTAGTCTTTTGCTATTCAATTAGCTGTGACTTTAATCAATTTACTTCCAACAGCTACTCTAGGGTTCTTTTCTCCTTGGTACAAGCTTTATAGTCAACATCCTGATATATCTTCTCTTAAAATTTTTGGCTGTGCTTGTTATCCTTTTCTTAGGCCATACACCAAACACAAGCTTAATCATAAGGCCACAGAGTGTATTTTCTTGGGCTATTCTTCAATTTCAAAAGGCTACTTATGTCTTGACTTGCTCACTCACAAACTGTATACTTGCAGGCATGTTTTGTTCAATGAAGCTAAGTTTCCCTTTTCTTCTACTCCCTCTTCTGTTTTAGCCCCTAATACACCTAATCCAGATACTTGGCTATCCAATCTACTATATTTACACTCTTCCAATCAGCCCTCTATCCTAGGTCCTTATTCTAACCATTTGTCTCACACTACACAACCTATTCCTACTACTCAGTCTAACACTTCTTGTCATCTTCCCCAATCTGACACTTCCACAATATCAAACCCATCTGCCTCTATTCCTCTTACTACACCTGTTTCTCCACCTACCTCCATTTCTCACACTACACCTCCAAATCATACATCATCATCTCTATCTGTTCCTACACCTCCTGCTCCATCACCATCTATTCAACCTATTTCTGTTCCAACTACCTCTTCCCATCCTGATTCCACTACATCTATTCTTGCTCCTGTGAATACCCATCCTATGACCACCAGATCAAAGAATGGTATCTCCAAGCCTAAACTATGTTACAAGGCTGTAGTTGATTATACTTATACTGAACCCCCATCATATAAGATTGCTTGTAAGTTTCCTCAATGGGTTCAGGCCATGGATGAGGAATTTTCTTCTTTACAAAGGCTGAAGACTTGGTCTCTTGTTCCTACTGTTCCTGGCATCAATTTAGTGGGTTGTAAATGGGTTTATAAGCTGAAATTACATAGTGATGGCACCATTGCTCGTTATAAAGCAAGATTGGTTGTTAAGGGATTTCATCAACAGGCAAGTGTGGACTACACTAAAACATTTAGTTCAGTTGTAAAACCAGCTACAATGAGGCTTGCTCTTTCTATTGCAGTGAGCTTTCATTGGCCTCTCAGGCAATTGGATGTCTCTAATGCCTTCCTCCGTGGTTTTCTAAAGGAGGAAGTGTATATGGAGCAACCACCAGGCTATGTGGATCACAAATTCCCTAATCATGTGTGCAGATTACACAAATCTTTGTATGGCTTGAAACAAGCCCCAAGAGCCTGGTTTGACAAATTTACTTCCCAGCTTTTGCATCTTGGTTTTGAAGCTTCCATGGCAGATTCCTTCTTGTTTGTATTTCACTCTCATCAGACTATCATTTATCTACTAGTGTATGTTGATTATATTATCATTATTGGCAATTCCAATTCACAAGTATCTTATCTTGTCACTGCTCTTAGTAAGGCTTTTGAGCTTAAGGATTTGGGTGCTCTCTCTTATTTCTTGGGCATTCAAATTGTGCCTTCCAGATTTGGTCTCACCTTGTGCCAATCCAAATATGCCTCTGATGTGCTTCATAGATTCAAGATGGAGAATTCTAAGCCTACAAAGACTCCATGTTGTCCCAATGTTCGTCTTACTCCTTTTGATGGATCTATTTTACCTGATCCTTCTGAGCATAGAAGTATGGTGGGTGCTCTCCAGTACTTAACATTCACACGCTCTCCAGCTATGTCAGTTTATGCACCATCCCACTACTTCTCATTTGGAGGCAACCAAGCGTGTACTTCATTATGTGAGAGGAACTTTGCATTTTGGTATTCATCTTGCTCCTGGTCCACTTACCTTCTCTACCTTTTTTGACGCGGATTGGGCTAGTGACCCAACAAACAGAAAATCTACTACTGGGATATTAGTTTTTCTTGGTTCAAGCCCAATTTTATGGTCTTCCAAGAAGCAGTCCACTGTCTCATGTTCTTCCACTGAGGCAAAGTATCGTGCCTGGCTTCCACAGCGGCAGAGTTGGCTTGGCTTCGTACTCTCTTTAAGGAACTTAAATTGTTTCTTCCTCACATTCCAATTCTTTGGTGTGACAACAACTCTGCAATTGCTTTGGCCTCCAATCCTATCTTTCATTCAAAAACCAAGCACATTGAAGTTTATTATCATTATGTGAGGGGTTGTGTTCTTCGTAGTACTTTGGGGATCAAATTCATCTCTGGTCATGACAATTTCGCTGATATTTTCACTAAGCCATTGCCTGGTCCTCATTTTCTGTTTCTTCGTGGCAAACTCTTGGCTGACACAACCTTGTGTTTGAGGGGGGATGTTAAGAGTAAAGTCACAAACCAGAGTAATGTTCAAAATTCCAGAGCTTCAACAGCTAGTTTTTCCAATGGCTAGCACAGCCTTCTTATATCTGAAGCAGAATGATGTCGTTCTATTTAAAACAATGATGTAATTGTATTTAGTGAAACGTTGTCGTCTTTGCTCTTCTTTGATTAATTGCTTCTTAGCTTCATTAGAACAAGTCATTAGGTCGTTATGACAATTAATCCTTTCCTGATTTTCCTCCACACTTTACGGATCAATCCTGAGATTTACGAGATCTCAGTTGAGCAGTTATTGATCTCCTTTTAATATATATATTGTACATCAAGTGTAATGAATAGTAGTGTGAACATTCTTCCAGAATTCTCCATTCTTTTCTCATCTCTCTCTCTGAACTTTCTCTCTAATTTTCTTGCTTCTCTAACTTTCTCTCTAATTTTCTTGCTTCTCACTGAGTGTTTTCTGTGTGAACACCATTGTTATAGTCTTTTCAAGCTTAGTTTGATTCTTTTCACCCAAAATGTCGCTTTTATTTGAGGTGATGGTTGGAAATATGCGACCCAATCTTATCTCAAACTTGTGTTGTTCATATCTCCAAATGAAAATCAACTTCATTCGAAGCCAATTTTTCTCTGTCAAAGCAAAAAATTCTCTTCTTAGAAAGCTATTTTAAATGGAGGTCTTGCAAAGCCATTTTAAACGGAGGTCTACTTAGAAAATAATATAGTCTTAGAAGTTGGATCAACTTGCACCAGTTATAATTATACAACATTATCAGACAGAGAAAGGTCGAATACATCTTGGAGTTTCAATTGATTGATAACAACATGAACGAAAAGGAAATGCCCAGTTTTTTACAACCTGAATCTCTTCATTCCGGTAAAACAAGGCACAGAAGAAAATTTAAAATTTCAGTTGTGGGGACAAAAGTCCAAAACCATGAACCTTGGGCTTTGGGCTCTATCCGAGGAAGTCCATAATCCGGGTAGTGATGCATTTATTAAGTGCTCTATTTTTAGAGTCTCGTAAATAGGAATTGAAAATAAAGTTAGTCCGAGGAGGGCTTCATCCTCGGACGTGAAGGATACAATACAAATAGGTATCCCCATAGGTGGAGTGACCTTCTAAGAAGCTCCAAGCGATGGGTACGTGTCTCGTAAACATATGGGAAGGCAAAAGATCTAGAAATATCTAAGGAAAAGCTGCTGCCACTGCATTTAATGCACTGCAGCTACTTTCCTGGCCGCATTTATGTGGAGAAGACCTCTGAACAGTGCCACCGAAGCTACCACAACTCACAGAAAGAAGAAAAAAGGATATAGTATTGGATAATTTTGTTCTCGGCCCAGTCCGAGGAGGTTCAATTTGATATCAATCAGATCTCTCAATTTCTCCGTCCCCTTCTTCATGGAGGATCTTTTACATTATATAACTCCCATTTGGTCATTTTGACCTTACACTTGTCAATCATCTAGGGCATTACTTGAGTACTTGTCCCATCCGTCATCTTTTTTCATCATTCTGTGAGTTGTGGTAGCTTCGGTGACACTGTTCAGAGGTCTTCTCCACATAAATGCGGCCAGGAAAGTAGTTGCAGTGCATTAAATGCGGTGGCAGCAGCTTTTCCTTAGATATTTCTAGATCTTTTGCCTTCCCATATGTTTACGAGACATGTACCCATCGCTTGGAGCTTCTTGGAAGGTCACTCCACCTATGGGGATACCTATTTGTATTGTATTCTTCACGTCCGAGGATGAAGCCCTCCTCGGACTAACTTTCCTTTCAATTCCTATTTATGAGACTCTAAAAATAGAGCACTTAATAAATGCATCACTACCCGGATTATGGACGTCCTTGGATAGAGCCCAAAGCCCAAGGTACATGGTTTTGGACTTTTGTCCCCACAATAGCCCCTCAAAATTTCAATTTTTTCCTCTCATCCGAGGATAAAGAATGGGGTTTTGATTGATTTTTTTTTTTTGGATAAGACTAACTGACGTATTGACTCGCAAGTGCAAGAATATGGGTTAACTGCGCCCCCATAATTACTTCTGACGCTTCGTAGTCCGCGAAGCGTCATTAATTACACTAGGAGGCGTCTTGTCCCCCGCATCCAACGGTTGCACATAGATCCAACGGTTGACATTTCCCTTAGGTTTTTGAGCGGGATAATTCCCCATTACTTTCTCCCTCAATATAAAGCCTAGAGGGAAACCATTTGTCTTCTTCTTCAAAGAAAACTTTAAGCGCTCCAGAAAATTCCAACGCTCCTTCCTCTAAAATACCCCAAATTCCCGAATCTTTGTCGCTATTTCTTGTAAGAAGTTTTCGAAGGTTTTCCTAGAAAGCTTTAGAAATTAGCGTACGTGCTCCCGTAAGTTTTTAGTTCCTTATATTTGCATTTTTCTTCTCGGCCTTTCTTCTCGGCCTGCCAGTTCTTGCTTCCTTATTTTCAAAATCCAACTAGTTCATCTTAGATTGTAAAAATGGGTAGATTCGAGCGTCTAGTAGATTCCCCTGCAAAAATAGAAGCCTTCAAACAAAAGTATCGTATACCCCAGGAAGTCGGCCTGCGATACTGTTCTTCAGAACAAATCCTTACACACAGTGAAGTGGGAGAAGTGGTTATTCCTATGATAGTTTTCATAGAATGAGGAATGACCATCCCTATGGGCAGGATCACCCGAGAGTATCTCATTAGCCATAGGTTATGTCCCCATCAATGTGCACCCAACATGTTTAGAATTTTAGGCTGCGTCGATGCTCTTAACGAGCATCTTCACTTAGGACTCACATGGCATGATGTAGTTCATCTGTACGAGTGTCACTCACAATCCGATGGAGGATTTTACCTCAAGTCCAGGTCATCTGTCGTCAGGCTTATCTCGTGCCTCCCCAAATCCAACAAAGGGATGAAAGACGACTATCTCATCGTTTCAGAGGCATGGCATGATGGTCGCCCCTGCCCAACTCGGGAGAGGGAGACAGGTGGGACACTCTAGAGATAGGTTCCTTAGCCTAGGATTTAGATTTCTAAACCCCGCCCATGCTCCCCATTTTACTTTTCTTCAATAACGTATCTCACTTATCTAATTGCATATGGTTTTATGATTATTTCTGCAGATAGAAGATTGGTTGCTCCTCGGCTTAGCCATACCAACGTTGTGGCTCTTAATTACCTCCTCCGATCAGAAATTTTCGTGAGCGAGGACCGACAACTGCGAGCTGTCCATTTGATCCTAGATTTTGATCCCATTTCGAAAATCTTTCAGGAGATCGGCCACGCCATTAGGTCTGGTGACCCTCGAATCAATCGCATCGACGTGTCAAAACCGGATTTTCTGGCCCAAGACGACCTTCCCCCAGTCAGACTACCAATCCATCAAATCCCTCCTCAGCTCGTAATACCACTGCAACAAATCCCGCTTGGAGCAGAAGCTGCAGAGAAAGAGGAGATCGTCTCCTCGCGGCTGTCATTGGAAGAAGAAATAGACCAATTCCGCTTTGAAGGAGAAGAAGGCATACCAGAAAGGCCTGTACAGCTCTCAGACTCTAAAATTGAGTCCAATAGACTTTCTGCAGCTCTCCATCCTGAATTAATTGTCACTAGGGTTGACATAAGTTCATAAGAAAAAGGAGAAATAAGCTCGAAAGAGAGGTCGTCTTTGAAAGGTTTAGTAGCCAATAGGAACAAAAAAGAGGCCTCGAAAGACGCACCCAAGACCCAGACTCCTGTCAATCTACCCCCTCCTCCTTCTCTTCCTTCTGATCTTGGACTACACGCCGCGCCGGATTTGAAAAAAAAGAGAACCATACAGGAGGTAGAAGAAGGTGAGGTGGTTCTTCCGAAAGGCTCTAAACAACAGAAAACCAAGGACCCGAGGGATAGCAGGGCCAATTCTGTTGATAGCGGGGAGGATGCCGAAGTGCGCCGACAGCAACGCCCCTGGGCCCCACGGATGGAATTGGATGGAGTCCAAATTGCCTGGGATGCCACTATTAGGGAGTCTCAGCCAAGCCATGCGGCCCATCTTGCGCAAGCTTTAGAGCAGCTCCTTCTACTCCCACGAGACATGGAGGCTCTTAAATGCACCAGGCAGCCGGAGCTCTTTATGTCATTGAAAAAAGATCTTGCCCTGATAAGCTAATTTTATTTTTCAAATTAAACGTTAAAAAGCTCTTACTTCTATCGATGCTATTACACTTATTTTTACATGTGCAACCCCTCTGCTATTGCTATGCAGGTCACTCAACAAGTTTATGTGGCCAAAGAGTGGGTTCGAAATGCCCATAACAGATATGAGGCTGAGTCCCACTCTCGGCGTAAAGTTGAGAAGGCTCTCGGGACCCTAAGAGAGGAAAAGGCCCAGTTGGCCGAGAAGCTGAAGATTTCTGAGCGCGAATGTCTAAGTGCCAAAGCGGGGCTGAAAAATGTTGAAGCCCAAGCCGAGGACCAGCGCAAATTGCTTTACACAACGGAGCTAAGTCTGGCTACTGAAAAGGCAACCGTTCTAAGCCTGAAAGCCGAATTGCAGAAAGCTAAAGAGGAAGCAATAATGGCAAAGGAAGCTGCTAAGATTGCAGAGGAAGCGGCCTATGAGCGTGGGGTAGGAGAGACGGAAGAGAGGCTAACCGAGGATGTAGCTGAAGTGTGCAGAGATTATTGCACTGAATCCTGGGTAGAAGCACTTAATCGTGCAGGGGTTCCTGCTGATTCTGAGTTAAGGAAACCTGAGAACATGTTCTTCCCTGATCACATCAGAGAGATCCCAGCCAGCCTTCCTCCGGCCACTGCTCTACCCCTCCCTCCTCCTAAGCAGATAGCTGACATAAATGCCCCTGCCATAGCTACTGAGGCTTCTAAAGGAGTTGTTGGGAAGGGTATGGAGGACTTATCCTTGGTCAAAGATAAATCCGCCGAGGATTCCCTTACCATAAAGGATGTCGTTTCCCAGGCCAAGGCAGCTGAGTCAAAATCTGACGTTGGGGATGCCAAGAATAAGACTATCGGTCCCGAGAAGGGTTCTCAACCCCCGAAAAAGTAGTTGTAGGATCTGTTTTCTGTTTGTTGTTTTGTTGTTGTGTGTGTGTGTGTGTTTTTTTTTTTTTTTTATATATGTAGCTTTTGCCAAGACTTATGAGGAGCCGATGCCACCCTTGCCTTATAAACACTTGGCCTAAGGAAGGGTGTACCATCATTTTCTAGGAGTTTGACTTTAACATTTCAAACAGAGCCTGTGTTTATAGGAATGTACATTTTTCCCAGTTTTTTCAATGGCGACTAGGCTTACATCACTTCCTTTTCTGGTTACTCTCTACTTCATCCATAAGTCAAAATTTCATAAAGAGTAAAATGAACCATCTCTCTTCCAGACCTCCCAAACAGAAGGGGAAGCAAAGAATTATTACAACCAAAGGATAAAAGGTAGTAGCAACTGCAAATTCAGCTAAGGCATCTGCCACTGAATTTGCATCTTAACTGACCAACCTTAAGGAGCAACTCTAGTAAACTCATTACTAAATTCCTAAACATCCTGAAAAAGTGAAGAAATGGACTGAAAAACGGCCTCTGACTCTCCAATTAAGGCATCAAAGCAAATTTTGGCGTCCAATACTTCTAAAGCCTCTCTTGCTTTGAAGATTGTACTGCTCAAAGAAATACTTGCTGCTTCTGCCACAACAGATTCATAAGTAAAGAAGCTTTTTGTCCAAGCATTCAATATTATACACAATACACCTTTCATTACGTGTTACTACCACAAGTGTTAAGGAATTCATTGACATGGCAGCATCCACATTCAACTAGCGGAGGTAATTCCCAATTACTAACTTTTGCAGCTATCTTCTCCTGAGTTCTCTCATCTGCCATAAGAAATTCATTATATTTGTGCCCAAGTGTTCCGATGGTTTTTATAATGTTCAACTGGTCTCTGCTATATATGCTCTATCTGGTTTCTAAGGCTCCCGATGGTTTCAAGAGTAAGAGCAATCTTCAGCGAGCTATGTTCTAGTGGATCCTTGGGTTGGAGATTGTGTCGTTCAAAGAGACAAGTGATTCCAAGACTAACTTTACAAAACCTGCAATGCTAGTGATATTTAGAGGATTTGAGTGCACACCCCAAGTGCATCCAAATCAAACTGCTCTAGCTAATGGAAAAATACATGTTTGTATCGTATACAAAACATATGCAGTGGAAAAATTAACGGATCTACTTCATTCGCAATTGATAACATGTACTATGTAAATTTCAGAATTCAAGAATAAGAAAGTGTACCTTGGTATGGTGAATTTCAAAACCAAAGATCAGAAGTTCTTGAGACCACTTTTAATCTTCACTTCAATTCCACTTAATGCCCAAGAAGTGTGGTCTCTCAATCAGTTATATGTATATGTTCAAGAGAGAATGAAGGAGTGTCTATCACTCACATACATACCATTTCATGTTCTTACAAAAATTCTGTATGTTTCTCTTCTTATAACTGATTATCTAATTGGGCTAGCCTTTTGGGCACTTTATTGTACATGCAACCCCTTCATAAAATATTTGTAGTAATACAAAATTGATAAATGAAGACTACTACTTTGTAGATCACTACATCTTAATCCTTGAGTACCCGGTTTAATCCTTTTAAGTTATTCATCATATATTTATGAAATCCAATTTCATAAATATATACTTTAGTAATTTCTTACCAAAGTAATTAGGCCTAACTCTTTGAATAACTGAACTCATTAAACTTATCTCAATGGAATATTTTATATCTCCGTTAAGAGATTATAAATTCCATCTTGAGAATATATGTTCCATCAACACTAAATGTGACTGCCCAACATACTGAGATTTTGACCGTTACTTTAGATCTCACTCTTGATTAATCAAAGCAACCTACACTTCATGATCAGGTCCATTATTCTCTCAGGATTAAGAGTTCATGTAAATAGAAGTCGTGAGATTTATTATTCATTTGACAGTCCTTAGGAGAATAATAAATCTCACAGCGGTCCAGTTCAATATGTCTTAACTCTTAAAACATATCAGCATATCAACTAGAAGTCTCCACTTCCATGATCAAGACAAATCATCTTAGTTGATATGTTATAGTCTTCGCAGATGAAAAGTCCAATTTCATCACCGACTACGAACTAAAATTCTAAGTTTACAAAGAACTTGTGACTTATATCTTCTGTAACTAAATCACATAAATCACATACTATGCATCTCATGGACTATATGATAATATTCGAATATTCATGTTATCATTATTTTAGATAATAATAAAACAACTTTATTAATCACAACATTAAGTCATACATTAAGTCATACATAATGTCATACATAACATCATACAATAAGATTTAAGAGCAATAATCCTAATAATCTCCCACTTGCCCTAAAGACTATTATGCACTAATCTAACTCCCATTTCCTCCAAATGTGACTTGAAAGTCCTTTGAGGCAAGGCTTTGGTAAAGGGATCTGCTAGATTATTTGCACTTTCAATCTTTACAACTACTACATCTCCACGAGCAATGATGTCTCAAATGATGTGGTATTTTCTCTCAATGTGCTTTCCTTTCTTATGATTCCTTGGATCTTTGGATTGTGCAACCGCTCCACTATTGTCGCAAAAAAAATGTGATGGGAACCTGCTCCATTCTCACTACACCAAGGTCAAAAAGGAATTTTTTGAGCCAGACAACTTCTTTTGCCACTTCACAGGCAGCAACATATTCAGCTTCCATGGTGGAGTCCGCAATACAAGATTGCTTAACACTCCTCCAACTTATGGCTGCACCTCCCAAGGTGAATACACATCCTGAAGTGGGTTTTCTAGAATCAAGATTCGACTAAAAATCTGAATCTGTATAGCCAATGGGAATCAAATCCTCACACCGGTAAACAATCATATAATCTCTCATTCTCCGTAAATATTTGAGAATATGCTTTACAGCTTGCCAATGTTTTGGTCCTGGATTTGATTGATATCGGCTGACCATGCCAACTGAATAACAAATATCTAGTCTAGTACAAAGCACGGCATACATGAGACTTCCCACTGCAGAAGCATAAGGAACTTGTCTCATCATATTTTCTTCCTCTTGAGTCTTAGGCCTTTGGTTATCAGAAAAAGGAACTCCATGTCTGAAAGGAAATAATCATTTCTTAGAGTTTTGCATGCTAAATCGTTCTAGAACCTTATCTATATATCCAGCTTGTGATAAGCCTAACATCTTATTCTTGCGATCTCACCAAAGTTTGATCCCTAGAATAAAGTTAGCTTCACGCAAGTTCTTCATATCAAATTGGCTTGACAACCAAACATTTACCGATGACATTACCCCTACTTCATTTCCAATGAGTAGAATATTATCAACATAAAGCACTAAGAACATTACTACTTTGTCTCGGTGTCTTTTGTACACACATGGTTCATCAAGATTTTGTTCAAAACCAAATGACTTGATTGCTTGATCAAATCTGATGTTCCATGACTTAGATGCTTGCTTAAGTCCATAAATGGACATTTTTAACTTGCATACCATATGCTCTTGGTTCTTTGCTATGAAACCTTCCAGTTGCATCATATAGATTTCTTCTTCAAGATTGCCATTGAGAAAAGTAGTCTTGACGTCCATTTGCCAAATCTCATAATCATAATGATCAGCAATGGATAAGATAATTATGATAGATTTAAGCATTGCTACTGGTGAAAAGGTTTCTTCATAATCAATACATTCTTTTGTGTATACCCTTTCGCCACTAGCCTTGCTTTAAAGGTTTCAACCTTTCCATCTCTCTCTCTCTTCCTCTTGTAAATCCATTTGCAAACAACAAGTTTAATGCCGTTAGGAGCATTTACAAGATCCCAAACTTGATTGGAATACATAGAATCTAATTCAGATTTCATAGCTTTGACCCAATGATGTGCATCTATATCATTCATTGTCTCTTCATAAGTGTAGGGATCCGATTCAGCCTCTTCTAAGATAGCTTCATAAGTTTCTCCCAAACCTATAAATCTTATAGGAGGCCGAACAATTCTCCTACTACGACGAGGCACCTGTGTCCTAGTCATCTCATGAGCAGTATCTTGTGGTGTATCTAATACAACCACATCATCCCTAGTTTCATCCATTGGTTGTTCATTTACAGGTTCATTCATTTCAGCCAAAACAACTTTATTTCTAGGATTAAAATTATTCACATAATCATCCTCCAAAAATTTGGCATGTGTGCTAACAAACACTTTGTTATCTTTATGATTATAAAATAAATAACCATTTGTTTCCTTTGAATATCCTAAAAACATGCATACTTCGGTTTTAGCTTCCAACTTATCAGACTTCCTTTTCAACACATATGCTGGACATCCCCAAATGTGGAGATATTTCATACTAGGCTTATACCCACTCCACAATTCCTTAGGTGTGTTGGGAACAGATTTTGATGGAACTAAGTTCAAAATGTGCATTGCAGTTTTTAGTGCATATCCCCAAAAAGAAACTGGTAAAGTTGAGTAACTCATCATGGACCTAACTATTTCCAAAAGAATTCTATTCCTTCTTTTTGCTACACCATTCTATTGGGGAGTTCCAGGTGCAATCAATTGGGATATAATCCCATTTTGAGTTAAGTAATCCTTGAAATCCCCAAGAAGGTATTTGCCACCACAATCAGATCGAATGGCTTTTATGCCTTTACCTAATTGATTCTCAACTTCAGCCCTAAACTCTTTGAACTTTTCAAAAGTTTCGGACTTCCGTCTCATTAGGTACACATAACCATATCTTGAGTAATCATCGGTAAAAGTGATGAAGCACTCATAACTTCCTTTTGCTTAGGTTGACATAGGACCACATACATCCGTATTAACTAATTCAAGCAACTCTTGGGCTCTTCTACCTTTTGCATTAAAGGTCGTTTGGTCATTTTGCCTTCCAAACAAGATTCACAAACTGGAAATTCATCAAAGTCCAAAGGCTCTAAAAGTCCATCTTTGACCAGTCTTTGAATTCTGTTTGGATTAATATGACTCAAACGCAAGTGCCAAAGATATGCATCATTAGTAAAAGGAAACTTTCTCTTTAATGATTTTACATGAGAGTTATTATCTAATTCAGAATTATATAATTCATGCTTATCAGAAGTTAAAATATAAAGAACATCAACAATATTTCCAAAACAGATAAACACTTTACCCTTCTTTATTACAACATTGTCTTTTAGGATAACACAATATCCATGCTTACCTAAATAAGTTGCAGAAATTAAATTCCTATGAATATTAGGTACATATAGACAGTCTTCCAATATTAAAACCCTAGATTCAAAGCATAAATTAAACACTCCAACAGCTACAACCAGAATCCTGCTCCCATCAGCCAAAGTAAGAAACAATTCCCCTTTGTTAAACTTTCTGGTCTCCTGGAACCCCTGCAAAGAATTGCAGATATGATTAGTACAACCTGAATCCACACACCAGGAATCCGTGGGATTTTGTACTAAACATATTTCAAGGAGGAATCAACTTTTCATACTCTTATTATTGGCAGCCCTGAACTTTAGACAATTCCTCTTCCAATGTCTTTTTTCACTACAATGGAAACATTTTCCTTTGATCTTCTTTCATTTGTTAGCAACTCCTAAGGCAATTTGTTTACCATCTTGCTTGGTGAAGTCCTTCTTCTTCTTCTTCTTACCCTTGCCTTTCGACTTAGGTTGAGAAGTAGAAGCTTAAGCTATATTAGCATCAACACTAGAAGTACCAAAAATGCATTTTGCCGATACCAATTCATTCATTAATTCAAACAATGAATAAATCTTTTTGTTTATATTATAATTGAGTCTGAATTCCTTGAATGATTCTGATAGTGACTGGAGTATCATATCCACTTGGGATTCTCTATCAATATTGGCACCTAAATCTTCTAGTGTATTCAAGTTAGAGATCATTGTAAGACAATGCTCCTTTACTGAACTGTCTTCAGACATTTTGGTATTATAAATTTACCTCATAGTTTCTTGCCTTGCAGAACAGCCTTACTCACCAAACATCTCCTTCAGACTTAGCATTATGTCCGAAACTAGTTCTACATCCTGCATTTGATGCTGTAGAATATTTGAAATGGATGCTAAGATATAGCACTTGGCCATTTCATTAGATTTCTGCCAACGATCATATCGCTGTTTTTCCTCAAAAGGAGCATCTATTGAAGGAAAGCTAGGACACGGTTGAGTAAGCACATATTTGTGCTCTTCAGCTGTAAGAACAATGTCCAAATTCCTTTTCCAGTCAACATAATTGGATCCAGTCATTTTGCCAATGCATCTTTGGATAGACTACAATGAAACAGAAAAGTTACTGAAGGTAACACTAGCCCCAGCCGGCATCACAAAACCAAACCAGCCTCTCTTGTCAACACGCATCGATCTGTCCCAGTATCTTTTGGAATCTATGTATGTTGGTTTCTCTGCAGCCACTGGTGCAGTTGCAAGTGACCACTATATTCTTGGATGGAGCTTTAATAAAAGTGGACAAGCACAAAGCCTTGACGTTTCAAAGCTTCCTCAACCTCCCCAACAGAGGAAAAGTAAAGATAGGCAAAGATAGATTATCATGATTTTGATCATAGCAGTAGTGGTTGTACTGATATTGGTTTCTGGAGCTATTTTCATTTTGAGGAGGAAGAAATATGCAGAAATACTAGAAGATTGGGAAAACGAGTATGGTCCTCACAGGTTCAGCTACAAGAATCTCTACAAAGCAACCAAAGGTTTCTCAAACAAAGAGCTTCTTGGAGAAGGGGGATTTGGAAAGGTTTATAAAGGAACACGTCGTTCTTCCAATATACAGATTGCAGTCAAGAAAGTCTCTCACGATTCCAAACAAGGGATGAAGGAATTTGTGGCTGAGATCATCAGCATGGGTAGGCTGAGGCACAGGAACTTGGTGCAGCTCCTAGGATATTGCCGGCGAAAGGGTGAACTCCTCTTGGTCTATGATTATATGCCCAATGGAAGCCTTGACAAGTTCTTATATGGCAATGAAAAACCAAAACTTAACTGGCTTCAACGATTTCAAATCCTCAGAGGAGTAGCATCTGGCCTTCTCTACCTCCATGAAGAGTGGGAACAAGTTGTTCTACATAGAGATGTAAAAGCAAGCAATGTTCTATTAGATGCCGAATTAAATGGAAGGCTAGGAGATTTTGGCCTTGCCAAAGTATGCGACCATGGTGCCAATCCCCAAACCACCAATGTGGCTGGAACTATGGGTTATTTGGCTCCCGAGCTTACTAGAACAGGAAGGGCAACCACTTGCACTGATGTGTTTGCTTTTGGGGCTTTCATGCTTGAAGTGGCTTGTGGAAGAAGGCCAATAGAGATACAAGGTCTGCCTGCAGAGATGATTCTGGTTGATTATGTCTTTCAATGCAGGAGAAAAGGAACCATCGTGGATGCTAGTGATCCTAGATTGGAAGGTAGTTATGTAAAAGAGGAAATGGAATTGGTTTTGAAACTAGGCCTGTTTTGCTCACAGTTAATGCCAGCAGCTAGGCCTAGCATGAGGCAAGTGATGCAGTTTTTAGATGGTGATGCTGATCTGCCGGAGTTGCCACATGACGATGCTTGTTTTGGTACATCTACAAATAGTGAAGCATATGGTTTATCGCTATTTCCTTCATCTAGCAAGGGTTCTGCTCCTTCCATGTTTAGCACTGATTCAATCCTCAGAAGTGGTCGTTGAATTAGCTGTACAACATGCTATGGGCAGAATAGATCATGCATCTTTGCTTAGTACCAAAACATTTAGTGGCACACAGAGCTAGAGATGGGAGGTATGCAATTTCTTTCACTTACTAAATAAACTGATATTAGGTAGTAGTCTACTTAAGCTCTATGTAGTACTACAACTCTGTTTCAAGCTTTATAGATCAATATTTATGTAGTGTATTGCAGAAAAAAACCAGATCGTGTGGTTGATCAAGTTTTAGATTACTAAAAAGTGAAATCCCACAGCTAGTAATCATTATGTGTGAAAATGATTGTTTGTGAAAGGTGTAATTTAGACCCCTTGGTCGATTTTATGGGGAACTAATCAACATTGAAAATTAACAGTACAAATGCAGATTGATTTCCGGTTAATTATTAATTACCACAGTAAACAAGTCAACAATTATAATCAAGGTGTTCTAACACAGTCCATTGTTGACGAAGTGGAAAACTTATGAAGGCATTCAAAGATACCAATATGGGGCTTAACCCCAGCCCCAAGAAGTAACTAACTAATAGAATCGAAGCTTTACAATTTGAGATATACCCATGACTCAAGATTCTACACCCAATAGGTAACTTACTCGTGACCCCACAATCAGCTCCAAATCGCTTAAACTCTTCTACTATGAATACTTTCCACGAACTGTGTTTGTCAATCCATGAGGCCATATTTTTTCTCTTTGAATAGCACTATTTTGCTCTAGTATAGCCTCCTTGACTTTAAAAGTTGTGCAATAAGAGCATTCACAGCAGTGGTTGTAAAATTTTAGCTATTTAGCTACACAAAAAGCCACTTTATCTATTTTACCTACACACATGCTACAGCAGTGGATCTATTTTAGCTTTCAACACAATAAAATAATATAAACATCACAATAAAATAATATTACCACTACAATAAAATAATATATTCCACCAACCAAAAATTACATACACAGCACCAACCACCTCCATCAGCCACAGCCACCCCCACCACCACCACCACCACCACCGGCCACAACCACTGGCAACCACAACACAGCATAGAAAAAAAAAAAAAAAACCACAACCACAACCACAATCACAACTCCATCGCCACCAGTCACCACAACCAAAATCCACAAACCCACTGTCAAAATCATCCACCACCACTACCATAGCCAAAATCAACCACCACCACCACAGCCACCAAACCCATATGAAAATACATTAAAAAAAAAAAAAAACAAACAAACTCAATCACAGCGGAGGAGTGGGGAGGACTGGGCGTGGATCGGCGAAGTGGGAGGACTGGGTGGCGTCGGTCTGATCGGAGGACTGGGCGGAGGCGTGGATCGGCGGCTTGGGGCTTGGGTCGGCTTGGGCCGGTGACGTTGAGGCCGGCGAAGGGGCACGGACTGGGCGATGGGGCTTGGGGAGATCGGCGATGGGGCTTGGCGTGGGTCGGCGAGCTGGGTCGGCTGAACAGGTCGGCGATGAGGGAGCTGAGGCGTGGGCAGGGACGGCGTGGGCTGAGGCGTGGGCTGGGACGGCGTGGGTCGAGACGGCGTGGGTCGAGACTGAGATGAGAGCTTGAGAGAGATGAGAGAGAGATGAGAGCTTGAGAGAGATGAGAGAGAGATGAGAGCTTGAGAGAGATGAGAGAGAGATGAGAGCTTGAGAGTGAGAGAAGAGAGCTCGGTGAGATAGAAAAGAGAGAGTGACAGAAGAGAGCAAAGAGAAATGAAAAAAATAAAGAAAGCTACAGTAACAATTGAATAAAATATCATTTTTTATTTTTAGATGTTTGCTACAGTGCACATCTATAGATAGATGTGCACTGTAGCACATCAGCAAAAAATTATGCATTTACCTCCACTGCTGCATGACGTTTTTGGTAATTTGGTGGAGCTAAAATAGCATTATAGCTTTTTAGCTCCACGTTTTTGGTGATTTATATAAATGCATAAAGTAGAGTTAAAACCTAGCAGGAAATCTTCTCCTATCAAAATTCGGACTCAAAATCATGCAATTTTTCACTCTAGTACTTCTCAAATTTAACATTCATGTGTCAACTTTAAATCTCAATATCTCACTTGATTCAAATCCATATTAGATTCCAAATTAGATCAAATTTCAAATGTGTCTATTTTGAAACCCCGGATGTCTACTTTCCAATGAAACTAGTTTCACTCAAAAATTCAATTTGGTGCAAAAGAGATGGGTAAAAGATCATAAACACCTTATCTTGAGCATATCGAAACTTTTTTGTCTTTGAGCAAATTCTAAGCCGGACTCAACCCACTTTTAAAATCAATAAACTACACAAATAAAGTTTGCTTTCGCAATATAGTTGCTTGAATGGTTTATAATGAATTGCAGTGGTGTAAGGGCATGGAAAGGAGTTGAGTGAGTAGTACTGAAAAGGTTCTTTTTCTTTTTCTTTTTCTTTTTTCCGAAGAAAATTTTTTTTACTAAATTGGAATCAAATCTGTATACCGGCATATTTCAACCCTGTGAACTTATTAATTACCATGGCACACCTTGAGATCAAGGTTCTTAAATTTTCAAGCATCCAAGAGACTTGCAAGACATATCCTTTTAATTGGAAAAGAAAAAAAAAATCTATTTTTTTTATAAATTTTCTAGATTTTTTTTTTTTTAAATTTCAGAATTTCAAAAATAACAAAACGTAGTCATTTTGGGGAACTTAAAGGCAACCTACCTAATGGAGTGGACAGAAGGACTACATTGAACACGAATTAAAGTTGGGCAGACTAAAATGACCAAACTGAAAGTTACAAGACTGAATTGAATTTTGGGCAAAATTGGATGATGCAATTTGTAATTTAGTGAGTATATTTTTACCTTTTTTTTAGATTGTAAATAGCAATTTAATTATTGTAATCTTCATTTTTTTATATTATAACGAGGACCAAAGTTATGTATTTTATTACTTATTAATAAAAATAAATTTTTTATCTGATTTTCTTAATTTTTTTGTTTATAAATTAAAATAAGTGACGACTTCGTTGTAATTGTAAATCCCTTAATTTAGGTAAATAATAATCAATAGTTGAATCCCTACCTTGAGATTCACAATTATTATGGTGATGAGGTTTCATCCCTAATTAAATTCTAATTCACTTCAAATCATGGTTCTCAATTGTCACTATTGTATTCTTTTCTCAAAATTAAATAAATTAATTAAATTAAATAAAAAAGAAGAATTGTTGTATTCAAATCAACTAGTAATGGTTGTAGTGATGGTTGATATTTTCAGGAAAATACTTGAGGTCGCCAAACAATGAAGAAATTGCTAGATTGTTAGCCCATGTCCAAAGCCGTGGATTTCTGGGGATGTTTGGGAACATTGATTGGATGCATTAGAAATGAAAAATTGTCCAGCTGCATGGAAAGACGTGAGCCAACTATTATTTTGAAAGCGATGGCATCATATGATCTTTGGATATGACATGCATTTTTTTGAATTATCTAAGTCAAATAATGACATTAACGTGTTAGAGTAGTTTCATATATTTTCCAAGCTTGCACAAGGACATGCTCTTTCAGTTAATTACTTAATCAATGATAATGATTACACAATGGGATACTACCTTGCCAATGGCGTATATCCAAAGTGGTCAACATCTGTAAAAACAATCTTGCCTCCACTTGGACAAAAAAGAAAATTATTTGCAAAATCTCAAGAGGCATATAGGAAGGATGTAAAGCATGTAATGTAATTGGAGTGCTTCAAGCACAATTTGCATTTGTATGTGGACCTACACAATTTTTTCAATCTTGAAATGCTCCAAAACATCATGAAAGCGTCCAAAATTCTCCATAACATGATTATTGAAGATGAGCGAGATTAAAATAGAGCTATAAATTTTGATTATGAACAAGTTGATGAAATCCTCATACACAATGTTGAACAAAACACTAAGCAAAGACCTTTTATTAAAAACTGGACTATTTAAATTACAACACTTTACAAGCACTGATGCTTTGACTCACTAACACTAGTGCACGCATAGCACCTTTCTTTCACTGCACACGGCACTTACTCACAAAATACAATTGCACATACTTGACACCTTACTCCTAGACACCTAGCTACTAACCCTATGACACAGCCAAGGAGTACCGCTCCAAGCAGAAAAAAGAGATGGACAGCGCCTACTGTGGGTGAGTTTAAAACAAATTTTGATGGAGCAATGCTTGAAGAGAATGATAATGCAGGAATTGGGATTATTGTTTGGAACTCCCGTGGTGAGGTAATGGTGGCTCTTTCCGAAAAAATTCCTAAACCTTCGTCGGTGGAAATCTTGAAGATGTTAGCTACGAGGCAAGCTGTCAAATTTGTTTAGGAAATAGGTTTGCATTACTCTATTTTTGATGGCGACTCTCTTGTTGGTATCAAAGCTTTGCAAAGAGGAAATATGTTATCATCCTCTTTTGGTCACTTATGGCCGTTTGGATGGAGGGGGGAAGGAGGGGAAGTGGAGGGGAGTAGAGTAAAGTTAGCTAAAAATAAGTTAATTTTAGGCTAAATCTACTCTACTCTACTTACTCCCCTTCAATCCAAACGGACCAATTTCTAATACTTCATCTTTTGTTAGCTCCTTAAGGAGTTTCTCTTTCTCTCATACTTTGAGGCAAGGAAATGTGGTTGCACATGCCTTAACTTAGAGAGCAAGAATTTTTTTTTTCTTTTGTTGGTCTGGATGGAGTTTGTTCCACCAGATATAGACAATATAGTTTATGCTGATTTTCCAGCACATAATTACTACAATGGATGACTTGTTTCTCAAAAAAAAAGAAAAAAGAAAAAAGAAAAAAAAACTTTCACTTGTATGAAAAGTATTATTGCTACTTATTTTTTCTTTGTAAAGTTAAATATCTTATATAATTATTTTGACTTTCACTTGTATAGAATTTTTATTAATGCCATTAGTATCATTACTTCCAATAACAAAATGCTAAAATTGATGTAATTTACTCACACAATTTTCTTAAGAATTTATTAGGGAATATGTTAAATAAGAACATATTATATCAATCTTCTTATTAATTACTAATTGATTTTGTTTGTGCATGTCAACCTAATTATAAAATGCATATTGATGTAATTTGCAAGATTACTTCAATCATGTCTTTTTTATTTCTTTAACTTATTTAATCATTTGTACATATTTAGAAAGTTTAAACTAGTTTGTTTGGCACTTTAATTAGAATTGCTGTTTAAATAGCTTAGAAAAAAAAAAAAAAAAATTAAGCATGTATTTGAGATTTGACAGTTTAATTACAAGGGGGAAAAAAGTGCTCTCCCAATTCGAATCTTGAAATAGTCAACATAACCAACATGTCCTTTAATTAGAATTGCTGTTTAAATAGCTTAGAAAATTTTTTTATAAAAAAATTAAACATGTATTTGACACTTTAATTACTAGGAAAAAAAAGTGCTCTCCCAATTCGAATTTTGACAGCATAATCACCATGTCCTATAAAATGTGTTAACTATAGTATTACAACACCATATCTTACGAGTACAAACTTCTGTCACATGCCCAGTAGATATTTCATATTTGAGCTCTAAAGTAAGCCAATTAGATCCAACACGGTATTTAGCTCTCACTATTTTGATACAAAAACTATCCTTGTCGGATAGAATCCACCAAGCAAGCTCGGCAATCATTGTTTCATTGAAGTTTTCAAAGGATCAAAACCCCAAAATTCTTGGTTGTTGAATCATTAGTTCTCTCATTTTTGTAATAGTTGTAATTAATAATTGAAAATAGAAAATTGATTTTATGGTTAGAAAATGGAAAAATGAGTAGTAATTAGAACTTTAAAGTTTAAACGCCATCCTTATTATGTAAAAAGAACATGTTGTATATCATATAATGAGCAAGTCTTTTTTTTTTTTTTTTTTTTTTGAGAATCAAGTCAATACTTTTATTGATCAATGAATGCTATCATGGATTACAAGCTGTTGCACATCACTTAGGATGTCATTCGACCAAACATGGGGACAAGGAATATTTTTAGCAGCCTTAGCCAGTTTATTTGCTATGGCATTCCCTTGTCTCTTTACGTGAATAAAAGTAGCTGATACAAAGTTCAAAGCCAAAGCTTTAACATCCTCCAGAATATGACCAAATGAGCTGTAGCAAGGAGTGCCCGAGTTGATAGCAGTTGTGATAGTTTCAGAATCCCCTTCAAAAACCATGTCTGCAAGTCTAAGCTGAAGGGCGTACCGTACAGCTTTTCTACATGCGATGGCCTCGACCTCCTCCACTGTTCCAGGTAGTGCCGTTCTGTCTGAGAGAGCCCTATAGACCCTTCCATCAGCATCTCTGACTACTACTCCAACTTCCGCCTGCCAAATTTCTTTGAACAGAGCACCATCATAATTGACTTTATGCTGTGAAGTCTGGGGGGGGGGGGGTACCAACGTGTTGCACTTGTGGGCCTGAACTTGGGTATGTGAGGCTCTTGTGCTAATCGGTATTCGAGTAATCTCTCTCGCATGTCCTGGTACAGCAGCTGAAACGGAAGGGAAGATGCTTGCATTCTTGTGGCATTTCTTTTGTTCCATATACTCCAGGCAACAAAAGCGAACCATTCAGCCAGGTTTGGTTCTTTTGAATTTGTGATTCCAATCCACAGATCTCTAAAGTCCACGAAGCGCATGGAGAGCTGGTTTATAAGGATTTCTTCTTCCCACCAGACCTCCTTGAGTACTTGGCAGCCCCACAAGGCATGAACAGAGTCCTCAACTTCCTTATTGCACCATTCGCATAGTGCATTCCTTGTGACATTCCTAGCCAGCAGATTCTTTTTGGTGGGGAGTGATTCACGACAAGCTTTCCATAGGAAGTGCTTGATTTTATTTGGAACACTCAAGGACCAAATTCTTCTCCAACAACTCGTTTGGGCCGAAGCATCAGATGGGCTAGGAGTGGAAAAATCCTGCATAGACGTCAACATTTTGTATGCACCCTTAGTCGAGTATCTCCCTGACTTGGTGCCAGCCCAAATGAGAAGATCAGGGGCTCGGGTTGAGCTTAGTGGGATTCCCAGAATTTGTTGGGCTTCATGGGGAAAGAATTCTTGTGTTACTCGTTCTTTAATCCACCTTGGGCCATCCTCATCAATAAGAGCACATACCTTTGCATTCATAGGGAGGTTTTTTTGGGGAGAGATGATATGTTTTGTTGACATATCAGGCAGCCACTTATCACCCCTAATCTACACTTAAGTACCATCCCCAATCCACCAATATGCTCCTTGCTTGACCACCTCCCTAGCCTTGAGAATGCTTTGCCAAGCGTATGACCCATTGGATTTTACCCCACTCTCAAGAACCGAGCACGTAGGGAAGAACCTTGCTTTGAAGACTTTGTAGAACATGGAATCGGTATTATGAATTAATCTCCAAATCTGTTTACCTAGGAGAGCTAGATTAAAATTTTCCAATTCCCTAAATCCCAAACCACCATGTAATTTTGGTAAGCAAAGTTTTTTCCAAGCTATCCAATGGATTTTTCTTGCCTCACCCGAATACCCCCACCAAAATTTTCTAGTCAATGCTTCAATGTCCTTGCACAAATTTTTGGGGAGTTTGAAACACCCCATAGTGAAGGTCGGCATTGCTTGGATGACTGCTTTGATTAAGATCTCCCGGCCTACTTGTGATAGGAGTTTTTCTTTCCAAACTTGGATTTTGTGCCACACTCTCTCTCTAATATAGCTGAAGGTTTCCTTCTTTGCTCTCCCTACAAAGGATGGCATACCCAAATATTTTTCATATTGAGTCACCACCTCTACCCCCACCAAGTCCTTCACCCTATTCTTGATGACTTCTTGTGTATTTGTGCTGAAGAATAATTGTGTTTTGCCACGGTTGATTTTTAGACTTGACGCTTCTTCATACATTGTGAGGATATTCATCACCGTTTGGCAATCTGTATCATTGGCTCTACAGAAGAGCAAGCTATCATGCGCAAAGAATAAGTGGGTGATTTTTGGCCCTTCTTTGCAAAGAGACACTCCATGTAATTCTCCATTGTCAGCTGCCTGTTGTATTAAAGAATGTAGACCTTCTGCACATAAAAGAAATAAGTAAGGTGATAGAGGGTCTCCTTGACGGAGACCCCTACTTGGGTGAAAAAATCTATGAGGTTCTCCATTAATCATGATAGAGAAAGAGACCGAACGAAAGCAGCAACCCACTAGATTCCTCCATTTACCATCAAAACCCAATCTCTCCATTATTTTATCCAAGAAATCCCATTCAACCCTATCATATGCTTTACTCATGTCAAGTTTTAGAGCCATGAACCCCGTTTTGCCTTTTCTTTTATTAGTTTGGATAGCGTTTTCAACGCTTGCGTTGCGCGTTTGCGTCTGTCAGTGAGTCCCGTGCACTGTTCACGGGACCCACAAACCTCTTTTTTCAGCAAAATTTTTATTAAAAATTGGTCCCACGGCACTATTCACACATTTAAAAATTATTTTACTATAGTGTTTTCAGTTTTCAACAATAAGCGGTATCCAAACAGACTAAATTATTTTTTATTTTAATTTCTAGCCCCTCTAGACTATTACAAAAAATTTATGGCTGAGTTTTACTTCTACATAGAAGTCTCTAGAGAATTAAAGAGAGACATCTCATAGAAAAATCCGGAATGCAAGAGAATTTTCTAGAGAATGAGAGAGGCGGTGCTTGATTTTTAACACACAAGTGTCACACGAGCAAGTTTTTGGAATTTGCTCAATTTTATAAACGCAATAGAGACCAAGAAGTTCATTCTCAACACCAATTGGACCTCGTCGAACATTGATGGCAATTACAAGGCGAGTTGTAGGAACTTTGAGTGTGTGAATTATGAATATGAGTTTTTATTGTAATTTGATATGAGTTGTGCATGTGAGTTTTCTATGGACTACATTGGTAGTTTCCATTGCATCTATCATACTCTTCAAAGAACCTGTATGATCGTTAAGGAAAAAAATTCCAAAAATATGATTGTCACTGTTAGGAAAAGTCGGGTTTTAAAAAATATGACTGTAAGAACATAATTATTTAAAAATATAATAGTTGGAAACAAATAATAAAGAAAAAAAATTATAAATACAATGTTAAAAGTATAGCAGATGAGATGTAGAATGTATTATTAAGTGATGTATTAAAATAAATAAAGTAACTTTTTGGTATGTCAAAGTAGCTTTTTTTAGCACAACCAATGCTAGTGCTCTAAGGTTTCTCCAAAAAATAAAAAATAAAAAAATAAAAAAAATGCTAATGCTCTAAGTGACTTGGTCTCTCTCAAAAAAAAAAAAAAAAAAAGGTGACTTGGTGGGCTCTTGGCTTCACTATTTTAATTACTTTTATGTCATTATTGCTACCTTGTATTTTACTTTTTTCCTATTTTTATATCAATCTCACAACATATATTTAAACCTTCATCTTTCTGATCTATGATTTTGAATTTCATTTTGGGTAGTTTTTCGTGGGTGATATTTAGTTACAAGTACTGGTCAATATTTTGTGGTCAATATTTTGTAGTATTAGTATCCTTACATGTTTTTCTACTCTGTTCCAAGGATTGAGAGCAAGAAGATTAATATGAAAATTCAACATAAAAGAGAGAATTTGTAGTCTATTCACTTGAAATATATAAAATGTCATCCGATCTTGGATCATATCTATCTTATGTTCAAGCCTTATTATTCAATCCTGAGAGGACACCACTACTGAGTACTAACTAATGGCCTGTTTGGATGGAGGGGAGAAGGAGGGAGAGTGGAGGGGAATAGAGTAGAGTTGGCTAAAAATAAGCTAATTTTGTGCTAAATCTACTCTACTCCCCCTCCGTCTCCCTCAATCCAAACGGACCATAAGTCATTTTCCTGTCCTCAAAAAACTTCGTAATCTTCTATTAGCTTTTGATTAAAGAAAGCTATGATAGAATCACAAAGTTGTTTATTACTAATATTTGATGATAGTGATTTTTTTTTTATTCAGCAAAAAAAGATGATAGTGATTTTTACATGCCTTACACGTTCATCAAAAGATTCAAAACTAGTATTTCACAAAAATGGCTAAATTGGCTAATTTCTCAGGTTTTTTTCTTTTCTTTTTTTTCCGGTCAATAGCTAATTTCTCAGTTGTTGAACTCGATAGGGTGCCAAGGCACATCACAAGAAGTGGGTTTGGAAAGAAGAGAACAAAGGAATACGATAATGCAAATATAAAATGACAACTTTTATCCATTTTTCTTAACCATCTATCCTTGATTATAAAGCAACTTTATCATAGTCTGCAAAGGTATAACCAGTGGCAATTTACCAGGCATGTCAATAAAGATCCTGTCGGCATATTTATTTTTCTAATTTTTCCATTCATTATTTTTTGCACCCATTCAACACGCATCACATTTATCCAACCTAAAATATTTGATAATGCAATATTATTGAAGGACTTGAATAAAAAAATCTCAATAAATAGTAATTATACTTTTGACAGTAACAAGTTTTTCAATGACTTGGGCAAAAGCACAACATATAGTATATGCAAACAAATGTAGATCTAGTATTCAAAACTAACAAAATTGACCATAAAATATATAAGGCAATGTGACAGTTTCTTATAGAACAAATACAGCAATAACACTCGTGATTATCTGGGGAGGGGGACGCCGGAGGATCTTATCCCTACTTCAATGACTTAAATGCAGAATCCAATTTCTGACTGGAACAAAACACTCACATGAAATCATAGTCATCAAGAGCATCATAGGAAGTAACAACCATTTCATCGTTTGGCTTGTCAACAAGGAACGGCTTTTTCCTAGGGGCTGCAGGCAAGGAAAAACAATTGAGAAACACAAATTGATAAGTTATTGATAAATTCCTCATTACAGAACAACTGAGAGCACCAACTGAAAAAATGGAGAGATAAATCCATTAAATACATATAAGTCAATGTCTGTCAATCACAATGGATTTACAATCCCGTGTGTGATCCTCTTGAAGTATCCAGGAAGTCAAAGTACACAAAAAGATACCTTTCTTTTTACCAGCATTTGCTTCCTTCTCTGCTTTTAGTTTTTCATTTGCAATTGCTGTGACAGAAGATGCAACATCTTTTGCATCTGCTGCTTTCAAAGTAGTCATTGACAGTCTCATTACATCCTTGAGTAAAGCAATATAATGGTAACTTTTCTGTATCACAGAAGCACAGGTACATTTTTTAACAAAGTTAGATATTCACTTCACCTTTGGTCAAAACAGAGGAAGACAATTTAACACACCTCAAATGGACGCAGCTTTTGTGATACGAGCTCTGCATATTCCAAGAAATCAGTATCTGATTTGGGAATAAAATTATCAATAGTCTTCTCATCTCCTCTCTCACCAAATAGTTCTTTGGTAGATTTATAATCTGCTTCTTCCACCAGCCTGTCATGGACAATATAGTTGCAGTAAACATCCTCTCAGTATACCAGAAACAAATAAAACATGCCTATTATTAAGTTTTTACAAGCCTCCACACTAATTGTCTATTAAGATCAATACACAAGTTCCAAATTAGCAGGGATCAAACTGTTCTAATAAATCATGATTTGCATTTGTTTTTCAATGATTTCGATCCCAAACAAAATTAAGTAGAAAGACAAATGCAGGCAAGCCCATAATTTAAAACAGAACAACGTGCATCCTATAGCATGACGCAAAAACTTATCAAGCACACAGTTCAAAACTATGGGCAACATCAACCATCAACTGTGCACTATGATCAGAATGACAAGCAAGGTTGTTGGGGGACACTTCTGGATGCCAAACACTGACAAAAGAGCTTAGGATCTGGGCTATCAACTTTGTTCTTTGTCCAGTTTAGTGGTCTCATTTTGCTTAGAGGTTTTTGAAGTAAAAAATAAAAAGCAAAAAGAGTAAAGAAAAAAAACAAAAACAAAGCCCAGATATGAGACAGCAAATCTGGCATGCTAAAAGCCCCCCTACAAAGTTACCTAGATACACTTAAAATAAAGCTCAAAAAAGGGTCAGTTTCAGTTGCAAACTTAGCTTCAAACTTAACAAAACCTCAATTGATGCAGTTTCAGTTGCTTGTTTTCTGGATATTATCAATTTTATTGTGCACAGGAGAAACCAACTTGGAACTGTTGGTTCATAAGACTTGCAGGACGCAGTGTAATGAGAGAAACGAACTTGCATCACCAGTTACCAACAATCTGAGTCTAGCATTAGATGCAAAAAAGAAATGCAACTTTAACACATCATGCTGCTCAAGACAGATAGTGTAAAAAGTAATATTTATTGCTGCCCCATAATTTTAAGGGTTATCTAGAAATCATTTACCAATCACCAGATAAGAAATAGACATGCCTACAATTGATTTACTACCCAAAAGAAGAAAATAAATCCATTATTAGCAGTAATAAATATTTGAATTTTTACCTTTGTTGGCGCAGTTTCTCAGCTACAGGATCTAGTGGCTCTTCTTTTACTACTTCAACAGTTTTTCCTTTCTTTTCAGCAGCTTCCACTGCGGGTTTCTTTGGAGCCCTTTCAACTGGAGGTTTAGTTTCCGGTGCCTGGTAATCACATATAGACACAATAGATTTTGCATTAACATAGACAAAGCGAACACCATAAACATGAGGTACTGGCATGTCAGTCCATATAACTTAAGACCACAACTGCATAATAGCAAATTCTAATCCATGTTCCAGTAAAACATATGCATCCAAAAATTCAACAGTGAAATAGATAATCCTTTGGAAAATTTCCGAACTAAAACAACTTTTAATACAAAATGAACAATGAACAACATGTGCAGGGGAACATTTATGCAATCACCACAATGGACTACTGAAAGAAAACAATGACATCTTTTTGTTAAGTTCCATGTTACTTGGACTTATTGGTTTGCCCCAAACCACTGGTGCTGTCAGAAGACAACACAGATATGGGCAACCCGAATATGAGGCATGTGCTACCTCCAAAAACCAAACTCAAAAATAGCAAAACAATTTTCAGGAAATTATGTATTTATTTCAGTTGAGCTGATCAAATAGAAAGGTAAAAAAAAAAATTGATAAGTAACGTAAGAAATTTTATTAGAAAAAACTAACCAAGTACACTGGAAGTGTACTAGAGTGGCACAAATCAAGAGCCCAGAATAGAAAGGTAAAAAAATAAACAGGATCTGAATATAAATAATGTTCTTGGTGGTTCTGTAAATTGTTCAATTCAGAACAAATAATACAAATGCAACAACACCTCAATATTTAACTAATCAATCAATCAATCAATACTCGGCCCTCTTTTCCAATCAACAAGTGTGGTAAAAAATAAAATACTAAGAGATCATAGTTAAATCATCAATCATACCATTGTAGGTTCATCTTCATCCTCCCATGATTCCTTCACATCATCATTGTCCACATCTTCATCATCCCAATTTATTTTAGACTGCTCCTTTGTAGGGATTGGTGGAATTTGCTCATCCTCTGAAAAAAAGAAAGTATTATACACCTTTGTAAATTTATATAGCAGACTCTAACATAAAAAAAAATAAATACATAAAATAAACCTAAAGAAATTATAAAGGAAAAAAATTAGAAACAAACTTCAATAATATTATGCCCTCACTAATATAGGAAAAACTAGAAACAACACTGACTATTGTTGCAGTTAATGCATGCAAATTCTTTAAATCCCTTCTTTAATTATTTTGATGGAAACTGTTATTTTTCAAACCTAAAGTATGCTTCAAAATATGTAAAATATACCTAAATACATGTGTTAACTAATTATTTGATTACCATGTCACTGTATCGTGTCCTAAATTTTTAAGATTTGCTCATGTCTTGTGTCCCGTGTTGTGTCCGTGCTTCTTAGTGCAGCAATGTATTCAGTTTTGGTTAGTCAGATAGATGGGGATACACACAGCTGGAATGTTCAAAGTCATAGAGATTTTAATGATTGGGCCTGAGATAAAGAAGCTTTGTAGCAGACTATATGCAAAAGAATGACGGCACTATGTATTGGGAAGTCACATTCACTAGACTTTCGTAGCGGACTATAGCTGCTAAGTGGTCCCTCTTTTTCAAGTTTGGAAGTATTTCTAGATGTATGTAACTTTAGATTATTTTTGTAGTTTCCCAAAACAATTTCTGTGTTCACGGGGAACACTAAGGGCCCGTTTGGTAGGGCATTTCAAACACCAATTTTCAGTTTTTAAATAACATTACACACATTTCCACACACTTTTTCACCCACATGTATTTCAAAAAACTACAAACAACACTACTCAAACTCCTCTACCAAACGGGCCCTAAATTTTTCTCTCTTCAATTAATTTCTTCAGTTAATTATAAAAAATTCCAAAATTTCCTAATTCAAATATCTCTAGGAGAGAAGGTTGTGATAAAATGGGGTGTAGATTGAATAGGAATCGCAAATTTGATGTTCATTCATATTACACTGCCATATGAGGTACCAGTGAAGTCTATTTCTCTTGGAAGAGTAGTAGGTGTGTAAAGGCTCCAAAAAGGGTTTCTTTCTTTGTATGGACAGCAACTTGGGGGAAGATTCTTAATCTTACCTGTGATAATCTCATCTAAAAAGGATTTACCTTACTTGGGGGTGCTGTATGCATCAATGCAACGAGGAGTGGTGACCATTTATTGATTCATTGCAATGTTGCATTTGATATGTAGAGTTTTGATTTTAAAGCTTTTGGGATTCAATGGAGGTTACCAAAGAAAGTAATTGATCTATTGTTTGGTTAGAGGAATTGGTTTGGTAAACATTCATTGGAAATATTAATCTAGCTCCATAATGTTTGATGATGACATTGTGGAGGGAACAAAATCACCACTTTTTGACATTGTGGAGAGAACAAAATCACCACTTTTGAAGATGCAGGAATTTCAATGACCCAATTAAAATCATCAATCATCAGATCGTTGGTCGGTTTGTCTTGTGGGTTAGGTTTTGCCAATAGCAACCCATTGCAGACTTTGTAGAGTTGCTATACTTCTGTGCATAATTTTTACTCTGTAATTCTAATGCTACTTTGTGTCTATAATATGTACTCATGAAGTAATCCTGTCTCAATAATATATCATTACTTATATAAGATTAAAAAAAAAAACACATATTTATATAGGCAATAGTCCAAATTAACAAATAATTATCAAAATACAAATCTTGCCTTACTTGTTTAACAATCAAGCATCTTGCCTTTTCTTGCTCAATATAAAAATAGTAGGAAAATAAGGAATAGAAAACAAACACCACAAAAATAAACAATAAATTAATAAAAGCAACTGTATCTATACTACTCTATACTTTTTGTATGTATATAATTATACTACTTTGGAATTGTACAAACAAAATTGGAAGTATATATTTAGATGACTGAATTAAGAGACCCACTAGGAGAACATTGACCACCATAATTATACTCCTTTTCTCAAGCCTCGGTTGCTATAGAATCAAGCAAATCATCACTCTGTTTGTTTCGGTCATAATGTTTTTCTAAAAAAATGAGTCATTTTCCAAAAAGTATTTCTTATAAAACTATCTCATTTTCCTATGTTTGGTAGCAACCTTAAATGAGTTGAAAAAAATCTCCTAACTTCTCTTATTTAGTTTGTGAGATAGAGTTATTTTTCAAAAAAATTTAGTGGAAAACAATCTCTAAAAATGAGCTATAGCTACTATACTTTTTATGTTGATCAATGGTAATTTTCCTTTGACTCATTTTTTTTATGCTACCAAACAATTGGAAAACATGGAAAACTATCTTCACACAACGTTTTCCATCGAAACAAACAGAGCATATACCTATACTAAGGGAAGTGCACCCAAGAAATTGACTAACCTATAGATCAACAAATGATAATAATATAATTTCATCAAATCAAGTAACCAAAAGAATCTAAGATCAATAGTAAAATAGAACCACTAATATATCACAATCCTAGTGAATAGAAGCATAGCATTGCAAATTCAAGATTTTGAAAATCTCCCAAGAGCTAGGATTTACAATAGCACACCAAATTAATGGCAGAAATAATTAGAATTCAGAGAAGAAAGAATTACCCCAGTCCTCCATCTTGTTATCACTTTCTCAGAAGAAAAATCGCAACTGTCTTGCAAAGAGTGATTCTGCATACAAAGAGATGTAAACATAAGATGAATAAATAAATAAAATAGTTAAAAATTAACTCCACATATGTCAGCTGTTTAGAATAATAAACTACCATCCACTTGGCAGAAATGACTTAAATACTTTTTCAGCACCCTAGCTCTCTCATAGTTAAATACCATCAATGGACACAGACACGGACACGGGTACAGGTAAGACACGGTGACATGAGAAATTTTTTAAAAATTTTAACATAAAATGGCCAATAAGACACCGGTAAGACACGAGTACGGCACCCTAAATGAAGTGTCCGTGCTTCCTAGTGTGTAACTTACCAATATAATCTATCAAACACTTTTACAAACTAAAATTTGATTGCACTGCTATTCAATATAAGGAAAAGAAAAATCTGATATTCTCTTTAAAAATAAACTCATTGATGAGGACATCAAGTTCAATATATATATATATATATATATATATATAAATATATATATATATATAAATATATATATAATAACATTAATTAAAAAAAGGAGTAACTGGTGGTCGTGGTGTTAGGCTTTTGCTACTGCAACTTCTTTTATGTTCTTAGTAAGCTCTAAAATCTCACAACTATAATTAATATAAAGTCAAAAAAAACAAACCAAAGTAAAAAATAAATAAAAAAAAACGATAAAAGAATGTTAGATATGTTGTATTAAGTAACTGATTCCTTCGATATAATTGGACACTAAAGTTTCATAATTTCCAAGGAAACAAATACAAATGTCATACTTATCCATGACGGGAACTAGCCCTCATTAACACAATTATACTCACATTCATAATTACATATATACATGTGCTAATGTCTAAGAAGCACGGGAAAAGCCCTGTGCGTCTGTGTCAGACATGGACAAGGCTGCATACATGTCTATGAAGTGTTCCACAGTATGGACATGGTACTATGTAATCAAAACCATTCAACTTCATGGACTTTACTACCCAATTAAAAAACCATAAGAGCGCAAAATCACGCACATCAATGGAAGACCCACAATTAATCATACTGAATCAACATATTCTAATTGCTTTTTCTTATATACAAGCAATAAATTCTATTCGAAAAATCAGCAAGTACACATGGAGCATACTAGCATAGAATCACACAAACAACATATTCTGATTGCAAAGTGAACAAAATACAACTCACTCACTGCATCAAAATAGGAATTAATGCATACCCATGAAGCAAAACAGGACTAATACTTCAAAAAAAAAAAAATTTGAAGATGCAATTTTGTGATTGGAAAAATGCTTCCACAATTGCCTGCGTTTGTTTTTTATACTAAAGACTAACACTTCCAATAAAAAATAAAAAGCATATTCAAGAATCGAAGCATACCTCTCTTCACAAAAAATTCAGAGTTCTTCCCCTAGGTTTGGGGATTAAGGAGTGTACAAACCCTAAAGGAGCAGAGGGGGAGAGAAAGAGAGAGAGAGTAGAGATTAGAGATATAGAGAGACCGACTGAAGAGAGAAAGTAGATATTTCAAATCGGCGGGGCAGAGAGAGAGAGAGAGAGGAGAGATTCGAAACGAGTGGTGACGGAGAGTGAGAGAGACGGCGTCGCCGTGGCGGGGAGGGGTGGGGGATAAGAGAGACGGAGAGCGTGAGTTTGTGTTTTGAGAGAATAGAGAACTATGAGAGTTATAAAAACACCCAAAGAGTACTTGGGTTTTATATATATATATATATATATATATATATATAAAATGAGAGCGACTTTTGGTGTTTTTTTTTTTTCCTTTCTTTTATCAAAAATTTTAATTTATAGCGTCCGTTAATAGTTTTTTATTATCAGATTAAAATATTAATTAGTTTTTGATTTTTTGTTCTAGGCAGAGATTAAATTTCAAATCCTTTTATTAATTGTTTTAAGTATTCAAGCCATTGAGATACTACAAGAGCCAAAAAAAATATGAGAGTGACTAATGAAATAGCATACACTTTTAAAACACACTATTGTTCATTCCTAAAAATTTAATAATAATAATAATTAATTAAAAAAATTCTACTGTTCATGTCATCTTTTGTTTATTTCAAATATTTATTGCTTTGCATCTCAACTTATTTAATTAATACAATAAGCATCTTTTTTCTCTCTCTCTCTAATTCATTACATTTACCATTAATGTCCATTTGACAGTAGTTTATTTCTGATAATTTATTTATTAAATATTTATTAAAAGATATAATTTTTTTGTTAAATGTCGGGTTAGATCGGCTTTGCCAGATTGGTTGCTTTGATGCACATTCCTAGTCTTACCCTTCTAAAAACTGACTTGCAAAAACAAATTAAACTCACCTCCCTAAAATATGCATTCGATACATGCCATTAGCCCCCCTAATTATTAACTTTGGAAACAATTTTTCACACTATTTAAAGCTTGTTGCATCCTTTTATGAGTGCAAACCTTATTGGTGCCTTTTCAAATATATGGGTTGTTAATTGTTATTCTGTTTAATATAACATGGGTGAATTTAGAATGCATAAAAGCCCTTAATTAAATTATGTGATTGGGAGCAGGCAGTGAATTTTCAAAAAATGTAACCTTATAGCTGCTGTTGAAAGTTTTCTCATCAATGTTTTTTCATACATTGTCACTTTAGAATTTGAGATGGTAAAAAGCCAAAAACAACCTATCTCGTTTAATCTACCTTGTCTTATACTAATTTTTACGACTTGAAAAGGTGACAACACTTGATAGGTTTTTGCTCACCTCACCATGCTCCTTGCCATATATATAATCTTGTTTGTATTAATATATACTAGCCTCATCACACGCGCGGAGGCTCTTTTTTTATTTTGAGTTGAATATAATTGTTCAATTTGAATTTATCTATTGTTAGTGAAGTTACACAAAAAATGATTTTTATAAAACTAAAATTTAGGATTTGAAATGGAGTAAACTGTTGGATTTAGTGTGTGCTAGTTTTTAGGAAAAAAAATGTATCAAATGTACGTGAGATATATTTAGATAGAAAGTATGCTAATTTTTAAGAAAAAAGTTTCTTTGGTAGTATTTTTTTTTAACTTTGTTGAATTACAATTTTAACCCTATTTTTTATTTTTTAAGAATAAGGATTATCTAATTAGATTATGGGTATTTTTGACATTTTTTGAAGTCATAACTAACTTTCTAAATCTTCTTAATATATAAAGATAATATATAGAGATAATTATATACCCTAGTTATAATTTTTCTTTTTTTTACTTATTCTATTCCAAAATAGTTGTCTCTTTTTCTTTATTAGTACTCTCGGTCATTTTCCTCTATCTTTCATCTTTATTTTATCACTCTCATTAGAATTAGTAAAACATTTCAAACTCATCCTAAACTTGACATGCCGCCTCACTTCTGCCTTAAAAAAGATATGAGATGAAGACGGGTACTAATAATCTACCCCATTGCAATCTATATCTTCTAATATGTTCATGACATCAAGAATTCAAATCTTTCTTCTCCGTTGTAACTAGGGGTGTTCGTGGTGCGGTGTGGTGCAATTTTGGGCCATTTTTAGCACCGCACTTTGTGGTGCGGTTTAGCTAAAACCATAACTACACTGCACCTTATTTTTGCGGTCATATGTGCGGTGCAGTTTAGAGTTTAGCCAAAACCATAACTACACCACACCTCATTTTTACGGTCACATGAGCAGTGCAATGTATAACATGCGGTTTAAACGGCTTGAAATCGGTATATTTTTCAAATTTTTGGCTTTTTCTACCCAGTCTAAAACTAATTTTTCCCTTTGTTTTGGGCCAAATTTTAAACTATTGAGATCATTTTTCTTTATTTTAGGCTGGCTTTCCTAGTCAACACTTGCTAGGATTATCAAAGTTTTTTTTTTTTTGAAAACTAAACTATTAATAATATATTTTGATGCTGCACAGAATCAGTAGGCTGAATGCTTCGGCTTCGGTGAGCTACTAGTGGTTGCGAAGGCCTACAAAGATGAACACACTATCAAAAGGGAACTGGTGTGTACCGGCCAAACACCCTCTGATGGCTAAGTTAGTTTCTCACTAGAACAGAATTCCAACTTTTATTGGAAGTAAAATTTCAGAATGCACTTGCCTTTCCTTGATTCAGACTGGTCCTTTATATAGAGGACCTTGGAGCGGTTATTGACTTAGTAACTTTCCCAAGATTTGTGGAATTTAGTGAGTCCAGACACAACTTTCTCAACAGCTATAGGAGTTACAACCGTTGATGGAAGTTATGTACTTAAGAGGAATCTGTGGCGATGAATTCGGGTTGAGTAACCGTTTCAAGGTTTTGCGGCTTGAATCTTCCATACTCTCAAGTGAATTTATACTTGAGAATTTCTAAGTGTCATGTGGTCGTCCATGCACGAAGTTTTCTGACGGTGTTATGTGAGTCGTCCATGTGCTTTGCCCATGGACGACCCTATTGCTCAGACGTTGTGTGAGTCGTCCATGTGCTTTGCCCATGGACGACCCCATTGCTTAGACGATCAACTAAAATACTTGGCTCAAGATCATGGACGAGCCATATGGACGAATATGAGTTGTAATTTTTTCAGAACCATAAAGGTACACATTAAATCCCAATAATGTCTTTGGACGACCATTGGACAAGGGGGCAACTGATGGGATAGTGAAAATTACAACTCATATTCGTCCATATGGCTCGTCCATGATCTTGAGCCAAGTATTTTAGTTGATCGTCTAAGCAATGGGGTCGTCTATGGGCAAAGCACATGGACGACTCACACAACGTCTGAGCAATAGGGTCGTCCATGGGCAAAGCAAATGGACGACTCACACAACTTCTGAGCAATAGGGTCGTCCATGAGCAAAGCACATGGACGACTCACATAACACCGTCAGAAAATCAGTCTTCCATGCACGAAGTGCATGGACGACCACACGACACTTAGAAATTCTCAAGTATAAATTCACTTGAGAGTATGAAAGATTCAAGCTGCAAAACCTTGAAACGGTTACTCAACCCGAATTCATCGCCACAGATTCCTCTTAAGTACATAACTTCCATCAACGGTTGTAACTCCTATAGCCGTTGAGGAAGTTGTGTCTGGACTCACTAAATTCCACAAATCTTGGGGAAGTTACCAAGCCAATAACCGCTCCAAGGTCCTCTATATAAAGGACCAGTCTGAATCAAGGAAAGGCAAGTGCATTCTGAAATTTTACTTCCAATAAAAGTTGGAATTCTGTTCTAGTGAGAAACTAACTTAGCCATCGGAGGGTGTTTGGCCGGTACACGCCGGTCCCCTTTTGATAGTGTGTTCATCTTTGTAGGCCTTCGCAACCACCAGTAGCCCACCAAAGCCGAAGCATTCAGCCTACTGATTTTGTGCAGCATCAGTTGGCGCCGTCTGTGGGAAAGAGAGAAATTTCGAGTTTTGCAATTCTATCTTTCTCCGACCAAAGGCTGTATGGTTCGGACAAAATCAAGGGCCACTAGCCCAGGCCACCAAGAGAGTAGGGATGCTTCTAGCAATCCCCATCGAGATCGCCAATCAGCGCCTGTCGCGCAGCCGCCTTCCATCCAACATATACAATCCATGGCAGCTGCCATGGCGGAGTTAACTCGTCAAAACCAAGAGTTGACTAGGGAGATCAATCTGAGGCAGCATCGTGAAGGATATGCTGAAGGACAAGCCCAGAGTCAAGAAGATAGAGGGGGAAATGCTGAGCCCGAAAGTCAATCAAAGGGCACCACTTCGCGAAAGGGTGCCACACTTGGAGAAGGAGATGGATCAGATGAAAAAGGTTATGGACGAGATGAGGGAAAGCATGAGAAGGGCAAATCCCGTAGAAGATTTGGTTTATCGAACAGATTCCCCTTTCACGGCTTCCATCAATGGTCATCCCTTGCCCCCAAAGTTTAAAATGCCTTCCTTGGATTCATATGACGGGACGTGTGATCCTTTCGATCATATCGCTACTTTCAAGACTACGATGCATCTCTAAGGGGTTCCAGACGAGATTATGTGCAGAGTCTTCCCTACCACCCTTAAGGGACCAGCGCGAGTGTGATTCAGCAAGATACCTCCAAGCATAGTCAGTTCTTTTGAAGAGTTGAGTAAGTTGTTTGTTAATAACTTCATTGGAGGGCAAAGACACAAACGTTCTTCGTCCAGTTTGTTGACTATAGAACAAGGGGAGAATGAAAGCCTGCGCTCCTTCATCTCTCGTTTTAATAGGGAAGCCCTGACCGTGGACGAGGTAGATGACAAGCTACTCTTGGTGGCCTTCCACATTGGGGTTAACTCAGACCTATTCATCCACAAGCTTTATGAGAAAGAACCTCAATCCATGGCTGAACTCGTCCATTCAGCCCAAAACTTTATGAATGCAGAAGACGCAATCATAGCTAAGAAGAGGAAGAGAGCTGAAAGGATGGAAGCAAACCCCGTGCGACACTCTAAGCAAGGTCCTCGTCCAAAGAAGGGACGAACGGAAGATAGAAAGGACCGAGATAACAAGAAGCAGGGCCCCCCAACCAGGAATCAGAGTTATACACCCTTAAATGCCCCTCTCGATCAAGTGCTCATGCAGATCAAGGATGATCCTTCCTTGAAGTGGCCAGAGAAGATGAAAGGAGATCCTAGCAAGCACAATAAGAATAAATACTGTCGTTTCCATAGAGATCATGGCCATGACACGGACGAGTGTTACGACTTGAAACAACAGATTAAGAATCTTATTAGACAAGGAAAGTTGAGGCATTTCGTTGGAAGAGATCATAAAGATGAAAAGTTGAAGGGAAAGATGTAAGAATCATCACGGCCCCCACTTGGAGAGATAAGGGTCATCATAGGAGGGACTTCAGCAGGACAATCTTCCAAGTCAAAAAAAACATATCTCAAAGTGATGCAAAACATCCAACTCTCTGGACGATCACCAAGGACGAGAGGGACTGACGAATCAACTATCTCATTCACCGACAAAGAAGCTGAAAGGATCCATCATCCGCATGACGATGCCATTGTTATAACTTTACTCATCGCAGATTATACAACCAGGAAAGTGTTGGTGGATAACGGAAGTTCAGCAGATATATTGTACTACCTTGCCTTCCAACAGATGAGGCATGGATGAGATCAACTTCGTCCAGTATGTTCACCATTGATAAGGTTTGGAGGAATGAAGGTGCAACCTGTTGGCACTATTACGCTACCTGTAGTGGTGGGATCATACCCACAGCAGATAACCAAGGAAGTCAGTTTCCTCGTGGTGGATTGTTCGTCCTCATACAATGCTATTATTGGAAGGCCAACTCTGAACAGTTGGAAGGCAGTAACGTCTACCTACCATCTATCAATCAAATTCCCTACGGAGTGTGGGATAGGACAAGCACAAGGAGATCAGTTGGCAGCTAGAGAATGTTATTTAGCCATGATGGCTTTGGACGAGCAGGTGCAGACAATGAGTATTGAGGAGAGAAGGTTTGTTGCGGAGCCCACTGAAGTATTGGAAGATGTTCTTTTGCAAGAAGATGATCCTGAAAAATTCACCAGAATTGGAACAAGCATAAAGGAGAAGGCAAAAAAAGACCTCGTCCAGTTCCTGAGGAAGAGTATTGATGTTTTTGCGTGGAGTCATGAGGACATGCCAGGAATCGATCCAAGTATAATTACTCATTGATTGAATGTATACCCCTAAGCCTGTTCGTTAGAAAAAGAGGGTGTTTGCTCATGAACGAGATAAGGCTATCAAGAAAGAGGTTCAGAAACTGACCACAGCAGAGTTTATCCGGGAAGTCTATTACCCGGATTGGTTAGCCAATGTGGTGATGGTGAAGAAGGCAAACGGCAAATGGAGGATGTGCGTAGACTTCACTGACTTAAACAAGGCTTGCCCTAAGGATAGTTATCCTTTGCCACGCATTGACCAATTGGTGGATTCTACAGCTGGTCATCAGTTGTTGAGTTTCATGGACGCCTTCTCAGGATATAATCAGATAAATATGGACGAGGCAGACCAAGAAAAAACCTCCTTTATTACGAGTCAAGGTTTATTTTGTTATAAGGTGATGCCCTTCGGTCTAAAGAACGCAGGGACAACTTATCAAAGGTTGGTGAATCACATGTTCCGTCCACAGATAGGACGGAATGTGGAAGTGTACGTTGACGACATACTTGTGAAGAGCTTAGACGAGGGAAGCCATTTGGACGATCTACAGGAAACCTTTGAAACACTTAGGCGATATAAGATGAAACTGAACCCTAGTAAATGTGCTTTCGGAGTATCGTTAGGGAAGTTTCTAGGATTCATGGTTTCACAAAGAGGAATTGAAGCAAATCCAGACAAGATCCAAGCCATACTGAGCATGGAATCACCGAAGAACATCAAGGAAGTCCAATCCCTCACTGGGCGAGTTGTTGCTCTGAACAAGTTTGTTTCGAAAGCCACAGACAAATGTTTACCCTTCTTCAAAGTTTTCAGGAAGGCATTCGAATGGACGGACGAGTGTCAAAAGGCTTTCCAAGATCTAAAGGACTATCTCACCACGGCTCCATTGTAAAGTCTGTCTGTGCAAGGAGAGGAATTGTATCTGTACTTAGCAGTGCCCCCACATACCGTGAGTTCAGCGTTGATCAGGGAGGAAGAAAAAGTGTAAAAGCCTGTGTATTACACTAGCCGAGCACTCAGAGGAGCAGAAGGAAGGTACCCACTGATAGAGAAGCTAGCTTTTGCACTAATAATAGCTTCTAGGAAGTTAAGACATTACTTCCAAGTTCATGTCATCAACGTCATGACAGACCATCCGCTCAAGAAGGCAATGAACAAGCTGGAAGCTGCAGGACGACTGATTCAATGGGCAGTCGAGCTTAGTGAATTTGACATTCGGTACCAACCAAGAAATGCAATAAAAGCTCAAGCCTTGACAGATTTCATAGCAGAGTTCACTCCAAGTTATGAGGACTTAGGCGGAAGAGAAGACAATAAAAAATGTGTTGTTCATGTAGATGGATCGTCTACACTGCATGCTGGAGGTATAAGAGTTGTTCTACAGTCACCGGAAGGAGACAAATTAAAGCACAAGGTTCGCTTGCAGTACCAAACAACTAACAATGAAGTGGAGTATAAAGCCCTTCTTAAAGGGTTGGAGTTGGCTAAATCTGTAGAAGCAGACTCAATACTCGTCTTAGGAGACTCTTAGTTGGTCATAGGCCAAGTAAATGGAACATGTGAAGCCAAGGAAGATAGAATGAAGAGATATTTAAAGAAGGTGGTACGCCTTATGAAGAAATTCAAAGAAGCTGATTTCGTTCAAATCCCAAGGGAAAAGAACATGGAAGCTGATACTCTGGCAAAGGAAGCCTCCACGAATGAAGCAATAGACAAGTTTGATGAAATACAATACATGGCAAGCATAGACTTTCCAGAAATGTTGCAGATAGAAGGTGAGGAAAATTGGATGATTCCGATAGTATCATACTTGAAGGACGGAAGGCTCCTAGAGGGGAAGGACGAAGCCAGAAAGCTCAGGGTTAAATCAGCCAGGTACACCCTCATGGACGAAGTGTTATAGAAAAGAGGCTTCTCCCAGCCCTTCCTAAGGTGTTTGGCTCTGGACGAGGCGAACTACGTATTGAGGGAGGTTCATGAAGGAGCATGTGGTAACCACTCAGGAGCTAGATCACTCGTCCACAAGATCGTCCGTGCAGGATATTACTGGCCAACCATCCAAGCTGATGCTAAGGCATATGTTAAGGTATGTGATCAATGTCAACGTTTCAGTAATATTCCTAGACAGCCATCAGAGTATCTTACCCCAATAATGGCCCCTTGGCCTTTTGCACAATGGGGATTGGATATTTTGGGCCCCTTTCCAACCAGAATTAGGCAAATGAAGTTTTTAGTGGTGGGAATAGATTATTTCACTAAGTGAGTGGAAGCTGAACCCTTAGCAACTATTACACAACAGAATGTCAAGAACTTCGTCTGAAAGAACATTGTATGCAGGTTTGGGGTACCTAGGGTACTAGTGTCTGACAATGGACGACAGTTCGACAACACACCTTTCAGGGATTTTTGTGAGCAATTGGGAATCAAGAATCATTACTCCTCACCCTCCCACCCACAAGCCAACGGACAGGCAGAAGTAGCAAACCGATCCTTGTTGAAAATCATCAAGACTCAGCTTAAAGGGGCAAAAGGAGTATGGCCAGACGAATTACCAGGTGTTTTATGGGCTTATAGAACAACAGTAAGAACCCCCACTGGGGAAACTCCTTTTGAACTAGCCTATGGAAGTGAAGCAGTTATACCTGCAGAAGTGCACATGGCCAACCACAGGGTGATGAAGTATCAAAATGAAGAAAACGAAGAATAGCTTCGTCTAAACCTCGATCTTATAGACGAGGTGAGGATGGACGCGGAGCAGAGAACAGCAAGCTACAAAAACCTTATAGCAAAGCAACATGATGCCATGGTGAAACCCAGGTGCTTCAACATTGGGGATCTCGTCCTTAAAAAGGTTTCTTTGGCCACCAAAAACCCGGCCCACGGGAAGTTAGGACCAAATTGGGAAGGACCTTACAGGGTCATCAACTGCAAGAGACAAGGATCCTACTACTTGGAAGCCCTGGACGGACGGAAGCTAAAGCACCCTTGGAATGTTGAACACCTAAGAAGATATTATCAATAGGGTGATCATGGACGAGCATTGTCACGGACGAGCTCTTTAGATGTTTAAAGTAATGTGTTGCCTAGTGTTGTTTTCTTGTATTTGCTTATTACTACTACTATGTGTTTTATATGTATAGGTATTCAGTGCTGCTCATGGACGAATTTGTGTTGTATAAGTATTTTTAATTCCCTAAAGGCATTAGCTCTCAAGCATGTGCCATGCCTGTGGACGAATGTTTGCATAGATTGGATTTCCAAATATATATATATATGGTGTATTTTTAAGTCTATACATAATTGTATGGGAATCCTACGTTTTTTGTAATTTCATTCAAAGTGATCCACAAAAGGCAAACAATCAAGGACGAATAAAATCCTTAGACGCAAGGATGTACCGTCCATAAGCTTTCCTTAAAGAAAAGATAAAGCAATAAAAATAAACCGAAGGTATGTCCGTCTAAAACTTAAGACGAGATGAAACCTAGTGAATGATCGTCTAAACCATGGACGAATAAAAATTGTGTAATGATCAAGGACGAATAAAATCCTTGGACGCAAGGATGTATCGTCCATAAGCTTTCCTTAAAGGATAAAGCAATAAGAATAAACCCAAGGTATGTCCGTCTAAAGCTTAAAACGAGATGGAACCTAAGGAATCGTCTAAACCATGGACGAACAAAAGGTGGTGTAAAAACTCAAGCCCATAGGCAAATCTAACCAGCCTAACAATCTAATGCAAGGACGAGCCTTTGCTGGGGACGATTTAGTTAAGGACGAGTAAATGATTGTCCCAAATTTGTTGTCCAAATTCGGTGATGTAAGAAGAAATTCACCCATATACTCAAGACGAGGTAAAATGATTTGACGAACCACGCAGCCATGAAAACGATATGGACGATGTAAATAAAATTCGTACATAAAGATTCAAACATATTCAAACATTATAAGAGGTGAAAATGAAAAATATTCATAGAATTTAAAAGAAGGGTGGACGACCAACGTCCAAAATCCCTTAAGTTACAATATAACTGATTGTATATAAGGCTCGTCCATAAACTTAGACGAGGTAATTGTACTCCAATAAAGCCCAAAACAACGGGCACCTCTAATAAAGATAAAATGAATTTTCTAAGGAAAATATAAAATTACTTGGATAAACCACTGGGGGCATTGCCCCCAGACTTAGGATCGTCCTGGGTCATTTCGTTATTAGCATCGTCCATTATGTTGACGTCCTCAGAACTCGTCTGCAGCAAGGAGCTTTCAGTAGCAAGGGGAAGCTTGAAAGAATCAAAGTCCAAGTCAGGAAATGTTTCCTTGGCATCAGCGCGAAAGTCCTCATAGCCAGCTGCATAGTGACTGTCTAGACGATTCTTGTACTCGTCAGACTTCTTGAAGGCTACTATGGCTTCCTCACGTGCTTTCTCCAAGGACGCAAACCCAGAAACTTGTCCCTCGAGATGAACGATGCGAGTATCTTTTTCGATATTATCGGCCTTAAGCTCTTCTACCTCATTTTTCAGCTTCGTCTCACTTCCTTGCAGACGATTGAAGTCTTCAGTCAACCCAAGTACCTCCCCCTTTTTTAGCAGGATTTCATTGTTCAGCTCCTTAGCCTTATCCTTAGTAGTCTTGGCCTTTGAAGCAAGCTCCTTAGCCTGACAAGTTGCTGTGTAAAATTTTGACATAGCCTGTGTATGGACGAAAGAAAGTTAGATATTTTTTTTTTTTGAAAACTTACTGAAAACACACAAGGATGAATGAAACTTACCTTAAAAAGGTCATGGATACCAGAACGTTCAAACTCCCTCACTGACATATTGTAGCATTCATTGACTTCATTATCAGTGATTATTCCTTTGAACGTCCTCCATGCGTGGTTCTCGTCCAACACCTGGTTAGAAGGACGCTCGGATGGCTCTGACGGATGAGGCTTACGAGGAATCTTGTTTGGAGGGGGAGTAGGATCAGTCTGGACGGGATGAACTGTTTGGACGAGCTCCACATCAATTGGAGGTTCGTCCAGCTCTACCGTCGGAGGTGTGAACTTGGGAACCTTGGGAAGAGGAGCCTTGGCAGGTTTTTGCTTCTTATTACCTCGACGACTTAGAAGGTCGTCCAGATCCACAGCACTGGATATAGACTTAGATTTTCTTTTTCCTGCCTGGACGGAAGATTTCTGGACGACTGGAGGTGCAGTAGCATCCTCGTCCCCACTAGTAATGTTCTTTTCTCTGTTCTCCCTCATCGTAGCCATCCCTGTGACGAGGAAACTCTAAGTTAAATAAAAAAATAAAAAAATAAAAAAAAGGAAAGAAAAAAGAAAGAAAGAGACGGACGATGCTTACTTCGACGAGTGGTCTCCTCGTGACCAAGATTCTCAGCAGTAGGTACTGGACCAAGTCCTCACGTAGCTAGATGACTGAGAGTCACTAGATCGTGAAAAGTCCTCCTAGGGAAGGCACGTACTTGGTTAATTCGATCCAAGTAAAGTTTGTCCAAGCGTGGACGAACAACAACTGCGTCAATAAAGAAAAAGGGTTAGACGACTGAAAGTGGTAAAATATGTATAGAAACAAAATAAAAATGGAAAGGAAACATACCCTCAGGACGAAGACGACCTAGAGGACTGGTAAATGGTGGGAAGGGGGCATTACCCACATCAACTGGGTCCCCAGCCCAATTTCCAAAAATAATAAAAAATTCTTTTTTCCAAAGTCTATCAGATGAGCTACGGCTCTTAATTAAACTATAGTAAGAGCCTCTGGATGAGAACTAGTAAAAACTAGCAGACTTCTTTAGCTCAAAGGGCTTATAGCAGTAAAGGAACTCGTCCACTGTGATAGGACAGTTCCCTTCCAATGCCTCACGCCACAGCACTTGCATGGCAATTACCGTCCTCCATCCATTGGGGTTGAGCTGGTTAGGTCCAATACCCAACCTATGGAGAAGACCTCTACAAAAAGAGTTTAGAGGAAATCTAAGGCCAGCTAAGAGGTAAGAGGTGTATATCCCTAAACCAGAAGAAGGAGAACAACACCATTCTCCGTCCATGGGTAGACGAGGATTAAACTCTTTAGGAATCTGATACCTATCTACAAGGGTTTTTAACTTAGCAGCATCTAAAATGGACGTTACTTCAAGGGCACAACTATAAATAATATTTTCCTCTTCCTCCTCGTCTTGAGGAGGGCTAGGTAGCTGTCTGGACGAGTTAGCCCCAGATCCAGAAGCCTTCCTACGTTGTAATTCTTGGAATTCCTCCAAAGGAATACCAGGAACCCCAGACGAATAATGCTCGTCCGAAGAATTACTACTAGCTGTACTACTTTCACTACTCTCATAACTACCCTCGCTTCCAGAAGAAACGTCCTGGTACTCGTCTATCTCCTTCTCTAAACTACTACTAGGCGAAGACATGACTTAAATGAAGATAGATAAAACGAAAACCTAAGAAGGAAAAGAAAATACCTGAGAACTAGGAAGGAATGCTAAACAAGGCTTTTGGACGAGATGGCAGAAAGAAAATTATGAGAAATGTGAGGGGTAAGAGAGGGAATGCACCTATTTATAGGGCCCAGAAATGGGGTCAACGAAGCGACGCCGGCCATTCAGAAGAAGACACGTGGCAATTCCTTCGAAAAACGCAATCTATATGACGGGTCAACCAATGAAGTCGTGAAACGTGGCAAAAATTTTTTTTTTAAAACCACAAAGGTACACATTAAATCCCAATAATGTCTTTGGACGACCATTGGACAAGGGGGCAACTGATGGGATAGTGAAAATTACAACTCATATTCGTCCATATGGCTCGTCCATGATCTTGAGCCAAGTATTTTAGTTGATCGTCTAAGCAATGGGGTCGTCCATGGGCAAAGCACATGGACGACTCACATAACACCGTTAGAAAACCAGTCTTCCATACACGAAGTGCATGGACAACCACACGACACTTAGAAATTCTCAAGTATAAATTCACTTAAGAGTATGGAAGATTCAAGCCGCAAAACCTTGAAACGGTTACTCAACTCGAATTCATCGCCACAGATTCCTCTTAAGTACATAACTTCCATCAACGGTTGTAACTCCTATAGCCGTTGAGGAAGTTGTGTCTGGACTCACTAAATTCCACAAATCTTGGGGAAGTTACCAAATCAATAATCGCTCCAAGGTCCTCTATATAAAGGACCAGTCTGAATCAAGGAAAGGCAAGTGCATTCTGAAATTTTACTTCCAATAAAAGTTGGAATTCTGTTCTAGTGAGAAACTAACTTAGCCATCGGAGGGTGTTTGGCCGGTACACACCGGTCCCCTTTTGATAGTGTGTTCATCTTTGTAGGCCTTCGCAACCACTAGTAGCCCACCGAAGCCGAAGCATTCAGCCTACTGATTCTGTGCAACATCATATTTAATATTATAAATAAATAAATATGTTAATATATAGAGAGGTGTGGTGCGGTGCAATTTGTGCGATTTTCTTATTATAAAACCGCAAACCGCACTGCACCATGCGGTGCGGTGCAATTTTGCCATTTTATGGGCGGTTTTGATGTGGTTTTTGTGGTTTGTGAGATTTGGTAAACACTTTAGTTATAACTATCGAATTATAAAATAAAATAAAAAGTCATTAATATTTAAGAAAATTTATATTATTTGATGACGGCCAAAATCCATGTCATTTCATTCGTTTCCAAAGAAATGGATAAAGATTTTACCTTCGCGCGAAAACAAAGACAGCCTCTCTTTCTCTCTAACCCCACCTCCAAATCTCATTTGTCATTTCCTCTACTCACAGCGCCTTCTTAGTTCTTTACTATGTGTAACTAGAAAGCACGGACGCGGCTGGGAGGGTGCCGCACCCGAGTCCGACGCGGCCCGACGCGGTTGCCCGCGCGTCGGTGCCGTGTCTGAGTTTTTTTTTTATGCAAGGGGCAATATGTGAAAACACATAATCATTTGATGTTTCAAAAACAAAGAAACATGATTATCCCCACATCCTTTGTACTCAATGGAGTCCAAAATACACACAAAAACATCTAAAAGACATTTTATCATAAACATGGTATACACAACATGACACAAAACATAGCATAATGTATGAGCATGAAGTATAAACATGTAAAATAAGCATTATACTATCAATCCTAACAAAACCCATATATCAAACTCAACAAAAACATCAAAAACCCATATTCATCAATCATATCTCAACATCTCAATATAAACAACAAATCCAAGAAAACTAGGGCTATAAACTTGAAATAGAGTGAAAATAAGAGAAAACCCATAACTTTTCTTGAAGATTGATTGAGGATTGAAGAAGAAAATGGAGGTTTTGTGAGTGAAAATGGCGGTTTTGGGAAAGGGAGAGGCCGAGAAGACAAAGAGTTATGCGCGAGAGAAATTGAAAAGTTTTTGAAAACTGTCTGAGATTTAACCCTATTTATGCGAAACATGCATTTTATGCGACTCAAATGACTCGCGATTGAGTTGCCAAAATGAGTCGCCAACATCCCTTGTGCAAGATTTTGAAAAATTTCTCTAAGTCCTTTTCGCAACTAGGACTTCCATTCACCAGTGAGTCGCGAATCTCTTTGAGTAACCTCGCGACTGGACTTCCACTCGCGAAATAGCCGAGAAAATGAGTCGCGAAAATGACAAAAACCCAGAATTTTTTAAAATTTTTTAAGTATTTTTCGTGACTAGAAGTCTCACTAGCTAGGGAGTCGTAAAACCTTTTGTGTAACCTTGTGACTGGGCCTCGCGACTCGCATGACTCGCGAGTGAGTCGCCAAAAGGCAGAGTTGAAAATTTTTGGATTTTTGTGAAAAATTTTGAAACAAAAGCAATTTCCAAAAACAACTAAAATACTCAAAAATCTTTTTGTATTTGATCAACATATGCTTAAGTATGTATAACACATTTAATCAAGTACAATCACACAAATGAATAAGGCATTCATTGAACATAAACATGTGTGATGTGTGTGGGTATCAAATGTGAGATAGTCCTTAGTCTAATATGAAGCTTCAATGATCAATTCAACCAAGACATACACAATTAGCACTAAGTAGAGTGACCAATCTCAACTATAGAAATGATCATATATGACCTCCCACAAAACTTGATCACATAACTTTGAAGCTTTTCATTTGGCTTCTTACAATTCATAACATTTGATCATTTTAAAACAAACATCTCTTTTTGAGATCGATGCCTGAAATTTTTGATATTTCAATTTGATGAACAAGCCTTTGGCTTTTGGCACCATAAATTTCAATACAAGTCGTTTACCCTTTTTTCTAGTCAAATACTAGTATGTGAGATGGCTTTTGCAGCTCATTATCTCTTTTCGAGAATTGACATTGGTTGAGCTCTTTAAGCAAAAAAATAAAAGAGTGGGAAGATATATAGGCACAAGTCTATGACAAGTTTGAAGATCTATTTACAACAATCACATAGATATCAAGGTTTTTCTTACAAAGATACAAGTGCATAAAGAACAAGCTAAGGTAAAAAATGCACAAAGCCATAAGTACGAAGGTACAAGGCTAAATATGTGTGTGACAATACACAATAATGATGATCAAACTTTTTGGATTTTTTACTTGTTATGTATTTTTGGATTTTGACACGAAGCAAGTAAAGATTGATAAAAAACAAACAAACATTCAAAACTTTTAAACAACAAAAACAATAAAAATATGCTACCATCAAAGAAGTGTGTGCTTTACTCAAATGTGACCAAATCAAGATAGATATGTAAAACACACAACACACATAAGATTCAAGGAATGGTACCGACGTCGATGGTCTTATAGAGCGATTTGAACTGTGGACCATCGAGAGGTTTGGTGAAGATGTTAGCCTTTTGGTTGTCTGTGTGGATGAATTCAAGACACACGATTTTATCTTCTACCAAATCACAGATGAAGTGATAGCGAATCTCTTTATGCTTTGACTTTTAGTGCTAAGTGAGTCACCAAAGCCCCCTGTTTTGCAGAAAAATGACTTTTTGTATTCCCTCACATACCCTACTATAAATACCCTTATACCTAAGAAATGTAGAGAGCTTCCAGAGAGAATTTTGAGAGATAAACCCTAGAGAAAAACAAGATTGACTCATCCATAGTCTTATACATTTGATTCTCCAAATTCCTCTACTCTCACCCTCTCCATTGACATACCCTTGAGAGGATCTTTAGCCAAATCCTTACCTCACGATACCCATATCAGTGAGAAGGTTATTTGGTGCTTGGAAAGCAGTTTAGAGAGGACCAATTCATTTGGTTGATGCAATGGGCTTATTGCGGGATCCAGTAAGTTAGAGAAGACAAGGTTAGGCTTAACCCTGTAGGAGCAAGAAGCTTGGAGGGCTTAGGTGCATCGGGTAGATTAGGCTTGGAGGGTCTATTGCTATTCATGTATCCCAACTGATTTTCTAGTGGATCATTTCACCGATTGGAGGGCGGCGGAGAGGTTTTTCGCCGAGTTCTTCGGTTTCCTCTTTGATAACTAGTGCCGGTGTTATCTTGTGTTTGCTTCTCTTTAACCCTTACTCTTTGCTTTTAATTAATGTTGTGTTGTGATTAAATTGTGGCTTAGAGTTATTTACTTGTTTGGGTATAGCTTGTACTTATCATTCCGCACATATATTGTTTGAGTATAAGCTTGTGTTAGTATTTTTGAAATTGGGGGTCTAAACATTCACTAGTATTTTACACACCAAGTGAACTTTCAAATGCATTACTTTTTTGACAAACTACACACGCAATTGATGAATTTATAACTTCACGCTATACTAGTTTTTAAGGGTAAAAATGGGCTTTGCCCCTTTCGCCTAAAAGATGTAGCAAAATACCCCTGTTCTGAAACTATTTAGCAAAATATCCCTGTTTTGAAACTCAATTTTCTAAAAATCGAGTATTACATTGAAACTCGATTTTTAGAAAATCGAGTTATAGGCAATCAAACTTAAATAAAAAATAAAAATAAAATAAATAAATAAATAAAATTATGGAACTCGAGTTCCATTCAAGGAACTTGACTTCCATGTGAATTTTTCCAAATAACTCGATTTTCATCAAATTGAGTTTAACATTGAAACTCGATTTTCTAAAAACGAGTTTCAAAACAGGTTCATTTTGCTAGATAGTTTCAGAACATGGGCATTTTGCTACATCTTTTGGGCGAAAGTGGCAAATGCCCATTTTGGCCAGTTTTTTTAGGAACATTAAAATGCTATTTGAGTTAAGAATATTGACTTCATCCGTTGTATGCAACAGTAACTAAATATTTTCCATTGAGCTAGAGAGCTCATTAGCGAGTTACATCATGCAGTTCATCGCTATCAATGTATAGCTCAAGATGCTATCTTTTATAATTTAAGGAAAATAAATCAACATATAAGAAATAATTTGTAGGAAGATATACACAGAATCAGGAGTAGTCAGCGTTTTTATTGGTAAATAAATTGGAGAAGATAGAAATAGTGAAAGCAGAACCAGATTCAGTTTTAATGACTTACGTCCACGAAGTAAACTCTTAAAAACTTCTACATCATTAATATATAAGTGAAGTACAAATTTTATGTTACAATGATCCAAATATGATTATTGGTAGATAGCTAAATCCTAAACTAACCACATATTAACTATGATTAATTAACTTTTAATACAACTATAATACTTGACTAGCACACAAAATAAAATTGAACTTAAGCTTACACTCGGTTCTATACCTATAACATTTGTTACAGGTTAACAACCAATAAAAAAGATACGGATACAAGTCAAATGTCAACATCTTTCATCTGAAGATCCTTGCAATCGATTTCATCTTGTAGAGTTGGGCTATTTGATTTGGATTCTGAATGTTCAAATAGTGTGTAAAATACCTTGTACGTTTAGACCCCCAAATTACAAATTATCAATTCAAGCTTATTATCAAACAATGTATGTGCGGAATATGAAGATAAGCTAAAATAGAAATGATAAAACAATCTAAACCAAATAAAATCACAACCACAGCAGAAATTAAATGGCTAAGATTAAGGGAAGAGAGATGCAAACACAAAGACAACACAGCGATGTGTTATCGAAGAGGAAACCAAAGTCCTCAGCATAAAACCTCTCTGCCGCCCTCCAAGCGGTCAATAATCCACTAGAGAATCAAGTTGGGATACATGAACAGCAGAAGACCCTCCAAGCCTAATCTACCCAGTGTACCTAAGCCCTCCAAGCTTCTTACTCCAACGAGGTTACGCTGAACCTTTGTCTTCTCTAGCTTACTGGATTCCGCTATAGCCCATAGCATCAACCAAAATCAATTGGTCCCTTCCTAACTGCTTCCCAAGCACCAAAAAGCCTTCTCACAGATATGGGTATGGTGAGAAAAAGTTTTGGCTAATGTACCTTTCAAGGATGTAACAATGGAGAGGGTGAAAGTAGAGGAATTTGAAAAAACAAAGATGAAGATTGTGGATGAGTCAATCTTGTTCTTCTCTAAGATTTCTCTCTCAAAATTCTCTCTAGAAGCTCTCTACAATACGTGGGTATAAGGGGTATTTATACTGGTGTGTGTTTGGAATGCGAAAGGTCAGTTTTTCCCAAACAAAGTGGTCTGGCGACTTGGCCTCGCGACTTGACTGAGTCACAAGTCTGAGTCGCGAGCTAACGGCCTAGCCAACCTGGGACTTTCGTCCTGTAGTGCAATAGTTGGCGTGACTCTTCAACTCCTCTACATGCTTCGCACGTGTGCCTCTTTTGACGACTTGACAGCCGCGAGCCAGTCGCGAGATCTAGTCGCGAGGTCTCGCATGAGTGCACACTCTTGAGCATTTCTTCACACTCTCACACACATTACCCTTACATGATTCCCACCTAAATACAAGGTTTCTAAATGCTGAATTACAAGCAAATTTGGCACAGAATAAAGCCAACAGAATGATTGATAAATTCAACCTTACAATCTCCCTTTTTGGCTATTCCGTGACAAAACCCTAAAACAAACTCTAGACTTAACATGTGAGTTTGAAACAGTTGAACAAAACTCACTCACACCTAACTCTAGAATCTATGTAGCTCTTGAATCATAAGAACAAGTATCTCCTAAAAAACAACAACACAATATGATCATTGCATGCGGAAAACTTGTAATGCATATGGAGCAAGCACAATGCGATCAAGCAAGATGGAATTAAGCAATAAACCATGGCTTGACCAAAAACAAACAATCACTATAAATAGTGACCACAATGCTCATTCACACATGGAATGAACATCCGGACATGCAAGATGTCTAACACTTAACCAATACAAAAACTCAAAGTAATCGCATCAAGGATATAAAATCCAACAAGGGCACAAGAGTGATGTACTTAAAGAAAATGCATAACATTTAACAACAAGTACTAGGCTACAAAGCATGGGTACAAAATACGTGTACTAAAAATAAACTAAGACATGATAACAATAAGCAAAACATTAAACATAGGCAGCTCCTGCTCTTCTGCCCTTCAACATCAATACCCCTCATTTTGATCAAGCACTTCCTCCCCCTATCATTATACTCCCCCTATAATCATCATCTCCCCCTTTTTGTCATGGAATAGCTAGTCCTCATTTTCCTCTAGCTTCCTTTGAATTTGGTCCAATTGGGTTTGGAGAGAAGTGAACTTCGTATCACAACGGATGGTGTGATGGTGCAGGAGAGAGGCGAGTTCGGACATCTTATTGCTTATGTCATGGACAGATGCCATAATGTTGTCTAACTTCTCATCATATGAGGATGAGGTAGAGCGGGAACCATTATAAGATGCTGAAGTCTCTGTCTTGACTCCCTTCCGACTATGACCAATGCTAGCATTGAGTGTACGAACGTTGATTGGACTTGGCTTCGTGTAGGGAGACTCATCATTAGATGGACGAATGCCTTTGAGTTTCAATATCCTTGAAACGAGGCAACAAAAAGGAATGCAGGTCCTTGAGTCAGTTCTTGCAACAGTTTTGCGCAAAATATGAAAGATATGAGCGCAAATGTCAATCTCTTCATCAGTAATCAAATCATGAAGGAACAAAGCTCTCCCAAGATTCATGTATCTGGTGCTGGATAGAGGATATAGATTGTTGAACATGATTATTGTAAGCACCCTTAGTTCTGGAGATAGGGAGGAAACACTGATTGAGTTCCCAGTTTGTAAGAATTCCAAGTTTCTTCCAAGAGCGTCCCTAAGTAAATCCTCATCCAGACTCAAATCGTCATATACCGGTGGATTAGTTAACATTGGCCGGTTTATGTGTAGGATTTCTGCCAGATAAGCGGGAGTTACTGAGAAAATATTTCCTCTAACCCAGCATTTGAGTTCTTCGCCCTCAACAATGGCATTAGCATAGAACTCTTTCAGCAAATTCTCATATGCCTCATCAAGGTCGGAGAGAAGGAAGTTCCAATCTTTGGTGGCAAACCATATAGGGATTTTGGTGTCTAGGAGAGACGGCTAGTCAACAGCTCTTTCAACCAGCAAAGAGGCGTCTCTAAAGTAGTTCGCATAGGTCTGAAAAGCAGCATAAGATCTGAACTTGTGAGGATCATACACTCATGTTGGGGATCGAGTCCTCTTTGGCCTTGGGGAAAGATCATCAACATCAATCACTGGCTATTTCCCTTTGTTGCTGCTTCCTTTCACAGCTGATCTTTTGAACGGAGACATTTTCAAGCTGCATCATGTTACACCAAAGAGCAATAGAGACCACACAAGACAACAAACTCTATTAGCACAGAGTTAGTCCCAAAACAGGCTTATTGTGGAAAACCCTAAAATCATGAGATTAGGTTCACAATCATGTCACAAAATGTGTGTGCTACAAATAATACATTGTGCAGCCAAAGATAGAGTGTAAAAAAACATAATCAACAAAACCCACACCACAATTCCACCAAAACAGCAAATACCCATATTCAAACAACAGATTCACATGTATCACCAAAAACATCCAATTCAAGAAAACTTTAGGTAAGAAATGTGAAATAAATTGAGAAATGAAGAGAATCCATACCTTTTCTTGAAGATTGGTGAAGAAGTGAGGAAGAATATGGAGAGGTTGTGTGTGAATACAGTGATTTTGAAAGAGGGAAAGACGGACAAGAAGAGGAATAGTCACGAGATGCGAGGGAAAAATGAAAAGTTTTTGAAACCAGTACTGAAAAAGACCCTAATTGTGCAAAACACGCGATTTTCGCGACTAAAATGAGTCAATAACAAGTCGACAAACACCTTTGAGACAATTTTTTTTTATAAAAATGTCTAAGTGTTTTTCGCAACTGGAAGTTCCACTCGTGAGTAAGTCGCGTGGGGAGCCGCAAAACCTTCTGAGTAACCCTCGCGACTGAAGCTTCCACTCGCGAACAAGTCGCCAACATGAGTCACGAGAAATCTAAAAACCCAGATTTTTGAAAAAATTTCTAAGTCTTTTTCGCGACTAGGACATTGACCCGCCAGAAAGTCGCAAAAATCTTTTGAGTAAGCTCGCGACTGGGGGCTTGCGACTGGATTGACCCGCGACCAAGTCGCCAGAACAGGGTATCATAGGTTTTGAAATTTTTGATATTTTTGCAAAAAAAAAAAGTCTTTCCAAAAACAATTAAAACACTCAAAAATCTTTTTGTGTTTGATCGACAAAAATTGAGTATGTGAAACATATTTAAACAAGTACAATCACACAAATGAATAAGGCATTCATGTGTGATGTGTGTGGGTACCAAAAATGAGATAGTCCTTAGTCTAATGTGAAGCTTCAATGATCAATTCAACCAAGACATACACAATTAGTACTAGGAAAAGTGACCTATCTCAATTATAGAAATATACATATATAACCTCCCACAAAAACTTGATAACATAATTTTGAAGCTTTTCATTTGGCTCCATTCACATCATAACATTTGATCTTTTTGAATTAATACATCTTATTTTGAGATCGATGCCTGAAATTTTTGATATTTCAATTTGATGAGTAAGCCTTTGGCTTTTTGGGCATCATACATTTTTCATAAAAGTCGCTTTCCCTTTTTCCTAGTCAAATACTAGTGTGTGCGACGGCTTTTGCAGCTCATTATCTCTTTCATTTTGAGATTTACATTTGTTGAACTCTTTAAGCAAAAAAAATAAAAGAGTAGGAAGATATATAGGCACAAGTCTATGCAAGTTTCAAGATCAACAAAGCCATTGACTCATCATTCATGACAAGATTGAAGATCTATTTACAACAATCACATAGATTTCAAGAGTTTTCCCACAATGATAAGAGTGCATAAAGAACAAGCTACGCTCGTAGATGCACAAAGCCATTAGTACAAAGATACAAGGCAAAACATGCTAGAGACAAAACACAATAATGTCGATCAAACTTTTTGGATTTTCTATTTTTTATGTGTTTTTGGATTTTTGACACAAAAGAAAGAAAAGATTGATAAAAAAAAAAATGTAAAAACATTAAAAAAAAAAAACAAAACACGCTATACAATTAGCCAACAAGGTAGTGTGTGCCCTACAAAAGATAAATTAAAGCAAGATAGAGAGGTAGAGCACACATCACACATGAGATTCAAGGAATTGTACCAACACCAATAGTCTTACGGAGTGATTCAAACCGTGGACCATCGAGAGGCTTGGTGAAGATATCCACCTTTTGATTGTCTGTGTGTATGAATTCAAGACATACAACTTTATCTTCCACCAAATCCCAGATGAAGTGGTAATGTATCTCTATGTGTTTTGACTTTGAATGCTGAACTGGGTTCTTAGAGAGATTTATAGCACTGATGTTAATACAAAAAACACACATTATATCTTGAGGAATCCCGTAGTCATGGAGTAGCTTCTTCATCCGAAGGAGTTGTGTGCAGCAACTTCCAACGGCTATGTACTCAGCTTTTGCTGTAGAGAGAGACAAGGAGTTTTGTTTCTTGCTTATCCAAGAGACAAGATTGTTACCAAGGTAGAAGCAGCTACCTAAAGTACTCTTTCGATCATCCACACTTCCAGCCCAGTCTGCATCTGAATAACCGGCAAGGCAAGCATTAGAGTCCTTTGAATACCACAACCCATAATCTGGAGTTCCATTGATATATCGTATGATTCGCTTCACCGCAGTCAGGTGGGATTCCTTTGGAGCAGCTTGATATCTAGCACAAACACCCACACTAAATGCAATATCTGGTCTACTAGCTGTAAGATAGAGTAAACTCCCAAAAAAAAAACTCAGACACGGCACCGACGCGCGGGCAACCGCGTCGGACGCCGCGTCCCGCGTCGGACTCGGGTGCGGCACCCTCCCAGCCGCGTCCGTGCTTTCTAGAATATGATTCCTATTCTCGATTATCTTGGAAAATTGGGAGTTAGGAAATCCACTTTCACTGAGTTCTTGAGAAAATATCCTCAAGTTCTCCATTCTAGTGTTGTTGTTGACCTTGCTCCAGTGGTCAAGTATCTTCAAGGAATGGATATCAAGCCCAATGATATTCCTCGGGTTCTTGAGAGATATCCAGAAGTCCTGGGATTCAAGCTTGAGGGGACCATGAGCACATCGGTGGCATATTTGGTTGGAATAGGGGTGGCAAGAAGAGAAATTGGAGGGGTTTTAACTAGATACCCTGAGATTTTAGGTATGCGAGTAGGTAGGGTGATCAAACCTTTTGTGGAGTACCTAGAGTTTGGGCATTCCAAGATTGGCTGTGGCTAGACTGATAGAGAAGCGGCCTCACATCCTGGGCTATGGGTTGGAGGAGAAAGTAAAACCTAATGTTGAATTTCTTTTGGAGTTTAATGTTAGAAAAACATTGCTTCCTTCTGTAGTAGCACAGTATCCTGAGATTATAGGACTTGACTTGAAGCCAAAGCTTCTCAGTCAACAGAGTTTGCTTAATTCAATTATTGATATTGGTCCTGAGGATTTTGGCAAGGTTGTTGAGAAGATGCCACAGGTAATTAGCCTCAGTAAAACACCTGTTATAAAGCATGTGGATTTTCTAAAGAACTGTGGATTCTCCTTGCAACAAGTGAGGAAGATGGTTGTGGGGTGTCCCCAATTGCTTGCTTTGAATCTCGACATTATGAAACTTAGCTTTTACTACTTCCAAATGGAGATGAAAAGGCCTTTGGATGACTTGGTTATTTTTCCTGCATTCTTTACTTATGGTCTGGAGTCTACCATTAAACCGAGACATAGGATGGTTGCAAAGAAGGGCTTAAAATGTTCTCTTGCATGGCTTCTTAATTGCTCTGATAACAAGTTCAAGGAGCGGTTGAGCTATGATACTATTGACATGGAGGAGATGGAAATTGAGCCATCATTTGACATGAATACACTAATGGAACCAAGGGGCGATGAGTCAGCTTCTGATTATGATGAGGACAGTGATGATGACTATGTATAAAAATCAGGAGTCAGCTTCAGTCTGTAGTGAATATCTTGGCTTTTCTCAAACTGGATCTTTGAGTTGATAGTTTAGATGCAATAGTTAAATGGTAAAATTATTTACTTTTAGTATTTCAGAAAGTTTGTTTAATTTTTATTTTTGTGTACTTACATGTAATTGATCAAAGTCCGGTGCTTACATTTTCTTTTTAGGTCCTTTTTTAAGGCTGTTGTCTGAAGCCAGGCATGTAGACATTTGGGAAAGCATTACTGATCTAGTAAACTCTCAGTGCCTGAAAACTGATAATATAGCCTCAAAGCTTTGGTCAACATCGCTGTATAAATAATAAAAAAGAAATCAAGCTAAGGATAGGTTTTCAGATTGACAGAGGAGAGAAGATAGGGAGTGATCTGTGGATGGTCCAGAGTAAACGCAATCGGTTGTTTCTTCAAAGTGAAGATGAATGTTACATATAAATGATTCGATTTTGTAGAAACATGAACTTGCTTTGTGGATGTCATTGTGGTCAAAGATGAAAATGATCCTTAAAACACTAGATGTGTCAACTAGTTGAGCTATTATGCATATCTTATAAACGTAAATTGTGTGTGTGCGTTTTGTTTTTTTTTTTTGAGTCTTTATTGTTTTCAATTTTATTATTGAACATTATTCCAAGTTCCAACTTAATGGCAAAGAGATATATAATTGAGATTTGCCCACAAGTTAAGTTAATGCCATTCTTGGGGTTTGAACTCCGTCTGCATAAAAAACTGACTGGTGTCTTGGCCTAATAATATGGAGTAATCATAAATTGAAATTCTATCGTATCTATTAAATAATACAATAATAAATAATTGATGCCATTCTTTAGTATTAAGAATATCTAATAGACTAATATGGTATATTAAAGCAGAAGTTAAAAACATGTGATGTTTCTAAATTTTGTAATATCCTACTTGTTTTTCTTTTTCTTTTTTTCTTTTTTTTATTTTTGTTAAGCCAAATAATAATATTCTATTCTCTAAACTTTTATCCTTAAAAAAAACAAAAAAAGTACGTAATGTTACTAAATTGCCCATAATTATTATGCAAAAAAGTGTCCATAATACTATTACTATTTTTTTTATTTTATAAAAGGTCATAAAACAATACTATTACTAGACACTAGAGTGATTATAGTTACACGGTTGAAATCGTGTTTTATAATTTGTGAAATCATATTTTCAAAACACGATTTCATAATTATAACTGAAATCGTGTTTTGAAAACACAAGCAAAACATGATTTTAGCTAGAGTGTGTACAATAGTGTATAACTTATTGTGTGCAACAATAATTAGCACTATAGCATGCAAAGTTGCAAACCACCATAAGAAGGAAAAAAGCTTCCTTATATATGTACATATTCGGATCCCTCTCCCTCCAAAAGTTTATTTTGCTTGTCCAGAAAGAAAATCCGAGAGAGGCAAGGTAATTGTGAAGAACTCATCTCAGTCTAAAGCCTAGCTTTTACAATGTCCTTTTATTTTCCATCGTGATTTTCAACTTCAAGCCTCAAATCTCACCACATTCTCTCTTATGACTTAGCTAGGGTTTATACAAGTTTTTAGGCTAGACGTTTGCTTAGGGTTTATACTTGTACATGTTTTTATCCATCCTATAAATGACAGTGCTTGTTTTGGTACATCTACAAATACTGAAGCATCTGGTTTAATGTCATTTCCTTGGTCATCCCTATAGAAACTGATATTAGGTAGTAGTCTACTTAAGCTCTAAGTAGTACAACAAGATTAACTCAGATGTTGCAAGCTATAAAGATCAATTTATGTAGTGTATTGCAGAAACCAGATCAGGTGGCTTATCGAATTTTAGAATACTGAAAACCCACTGCCAGTAATCAGTATGTACAAAAGATTATTGGTTTTCTGTCACAATGTAGCTGCTTGTATGGTTTATGATAAATTGCAGTTGCATAAGGGCTTAGAAAGGAATTGTACTGAAAAATTTTTATCATTTTTTTCTCTGAAAAAATAAAACTACTTAATAGGAACCAAAGTGAGCTTATAGATTACTATGGCACACCTTGAGGATCATTTCTCTAACATTTTCAAGCATCTAAGAGACTTTCAAGACATATCCTTGTCAAACAGGTATGACCTGTGTGTGTGTGCGTGCACGTGCATGTATTTAGTTGATAACACAAAACTGAAAAACCTATTAGAAAGAGGAAATTTGCAGATCAAGGCTACAGTATTTCAAAATTTCTACCTTACTGCAAGAAATCAAAGATGCGTGTAAAAAAAGCACTAAATATGGCAAAAGTATACATTACAAAGAAACCAGGAATGCCTCTCAGTATTGAGAAAAGTCAGAAATCCTAGATATCAATAAGTCCACGCACTCTCAAACAGAATTTAAATAGCCTCGTATCTAGAAGGCTGTAAAGGGCTTAAACTCAATACTGGCAGCTACCATTATCGCTCCTAGCAGTTGGGTCAAAGTTTGATGCAGATGGATCAGTGCAACCTTCAGGGACAGGCACATGAACTTGTTGGGCTGCCTTGCCTGCATTTTAATAATTAATGAAGGCTTAAACAGACTCATCTAATTAGAATATAGCTTATAACTCCAAAACATAATCAACCACCCATAAGAGCCTCCAGGATCAGGGGTGCTAACCATAGAAAGTTCCACTATTGATGGAATCTTTGTTTGCATCTCCAAGAGCTGCTTCACTCATGTACTTGTCTGCCAATTGAACTCTCTTCACATTGTCCTGTTCCTGGACAAGCATGTTACCATACTCTAGGAGCTTTTCAAGAGTCATTTTTGGCTGCTCAAAGGTTGGGGGACCATCCTTTGAGTTCACAAGACTCTTTCCAATGCCCTGTACTCCAACACCTGATATCCACTTCCTCACTTCATCGTCGTAAACTCGAGCTCTTAGGGCACCAAAGAAGTCTGCAGGATGGCAGCACCATATATAATGATCTCTTTTTCTTAAGCTAAACTTTATAGTCACTGATTTGCATATTAGTCAAGCAATATCAATTATATGCAACCAGGTTGTAAATTGGTTGCAAAAACATGAAAGGTCAAGCCCCAAATAATGACAAATTTTTCATTATGGAGTGGTTTCATTTTTTCCAACATGCATCCCTTCTTGAGTTCTTCATGAATGACCAGATTATAAACAACTTCTTCATTAGTCTATCTTGTTGACACATAATGACATGTACTAATTAATTCTTGAAAACTCTTATCAATTACCATTGTTGAGAAATTTTAAATTACTAACTTCATCTTACTCTACTTACCAATAGATTGGCCGGGGAATGTATCAACAATCTTGACGACATCCTCCTCGGCAATATTGTCACTCCTGAAGATACCAATGCAAACACCAATCCGGTCTTCCCGGGTGGGAGCCCAATAGAATTTCTCCATACGACCATCACGAATGAGAGGAGCATACAATGTGGAGAAGTCATTGCCAGTGACTATGATGGGGACACGGGGATTGTCCTCCTTGTTGTACATGCCCGGAAGCTGGACATTTGTTGGGTTATCAGCAATGTTCATAAGGGTAGCATTCACCATCTGATTGTTCACAGTGTATTGGGTAGTTCCACCCATTCTACCTGCACCCGCATCAAGATCATTGATAAAGAGGCAGCACATTTTTCCTTTCCTAATGATGTCTGCTGCCTCACGATACCTTTGCCTGATCAATTTTGCCGGCTCTCCTGCATTCCCACTTTCCAGTTCTCCAGCACTCATCATGATGGGGCTGAAATTTCATCACCAAGCAATCAGAATGCAAGGAAGAAAATTTATCCTTATTAAAAGTATAGGAAGAACAATGGATTTAGAAAACAATCCGAGTTGTAAACTCACCTAATTCCCATCTTGGCAAAGACAAGCTCACACTGGAAAGATTTACCTTGACCTTTGCCTCCCCAAACACCCAGAATGAGAGGAACCTGATTAAAATTCAAGATGATCGTCCAAGCTATCAGTTTCAGAACCAATACAAACAAACTATATTTTTGAAGAGAATTGAGTCACCAACCTTGATGTTAGGCAAGGACATGAAGTTTTTGGTGATATGAACCACAAGTTTGTCCATGAAAGCTGGAGCTATGTAGAAACCATCCATAGTGTTATCCAAGTTGTATCTGAAAGACAATTCACAACTCTATGATGAATGAAAGTCGCATATCAAAATAATAAAGCATGATGCCACCCATAAAGAATAAGAGAGTCTTTATATTTATTGCTTACTGCCGAAGTCCAGTACTAATGTATTCGTATGAGCTCAAAACAGCATGGTGAGTTCCACTCCCCGTGGGAGCTTGGAAAAGAGTATCAACCATTCCTTTTCCTCTGGTGATGTCTTGCTGGTCATCAGAAGTGTCGAAGGCAAGGCCTTTCCACTTGTCCTTCTCGGTCTGCTTCTCTTCACTGGTCTCAGCAACAACCTTAAAGTTTCCAGATACAACCTTTGGGTAGGTGAATCTTGAGCTCACCTTCTTCAAACTGCTGCCTAGGAAGGCTGAGCTTGGTACCAAACCTCCAGAACCAGAGCTGTTCAAGCTCAACTGCATCAAAGATAATCTCTTTTAGGACCCCCAAAAACACATAATTTTCAACATAGTCAGGGATTCAAATTCATCCACAAGGAATCAAATTTTCATATAGTCCACGAGTTTTTCTTTTGTCCTTTCTTTGTTAATTTCTATGAAGAAGTATAGTAGAATAATAAGGCTTCAGTATCACATATGAGATAATGGATCACAAATAATATAAGGACTTCTATAATAATATGGTTTCATGCTTTTTATTCTAATTCACACTCAAACAGACCAAGGTGTAAGACATCAAGTAACAAAAAGGTGCATATGACCCAATATAATTGAAAAACCTATCCACAATAAAAATGAGACCAATTTCTTTTCACAAATCTTAGCCAATAAACCCAAGGACCCATTTGGAACCTCCTACAATAAACTTGGTTTAATAAAGGCAAAGAAAGCAAAAACTCATAGTAATATCCAAAAAGAAAACAAAGTGTAAGAATGGCGGGAAAACGTAGTACCGGAGTTCTGTTAACAGTTGGCACTGTTGAAACCGTGGCAGCCATGGATTGGTGGTGGTTGTGATGAAGGAAGTTAAACTGCCTTGGAGCACAGTATTAGGTAGTTGGTGATTGAGTTTGAAGTGCTTTTGCGTGTTTAAAAGATATTGGACAATCTGTATTTTAGTTTTAGATTATGAATTCTTAACGGCCACAAATTGGAGATTGGCTCAGGGACACGTGGCGCCCTGTAAGGCAACGGATGGTTGCTTGTGGACAAAGCATGAGATTCCAATTTCTCAAACTACTATAGTGACTGCTGAGGATTGGGTTTGAGATTTTCTCTTTCACTTAAAATACTGTTTTTTTCTTTTTTTTCTTTTTTTGTCTTTTAAAATAATTGAAGAAGTCATTTATCAAAAATAATTGAAGCCAGTTTAGAGAGGAATGATAAGTGTGAGGTGACTGAACAATTAATACAAAAAAACACTATCTAAATCTTTCTCATCAATTTACCTGCTGAATCTTTAGTCTCCACATGATCATCAATCATCGCTAGAACTTTACATGATTGATATGGTGTAAGTGTTAAATTATCGATTCTTCAAAAAATTTAAGTTATTGAAAAATATAAGGTAATGGTAAATTTAATCGTTTAAAATTGATATGGTGTTAAGTGTTAAATTACTGATTTTTTAAAAAATTTAGCTATTGGAAAATGGAAGGTAAAGTTAAATTTTAAATGGAAGGTAGAAGTAAATTTAATCATTTTAAATGGGTTTGATGAAGTAAATCTGGTCCACAGACGGCACAACAAAGTCTGGATAATTCATGTCCCAAAGCAGAATAGCATTGACCACAGGATTGGAGCAGATCACGTAAGCCATCATTGTCAGTTTTTGCTATCTTCAGCATATGCATTGGGCAACATATATTTGACTATTCAAGTGAGTATCTGATATTTTTAGTTAACTACAATAGGAGTGCTGCCTGATCACTTATATTATCCAATTTGACCTAGTAAACACACGATGTGAGACTCAGCACACGCTCACAGAACACACACTTATCCAATCTGCCCATTCAATTCATATATTCAGGGGTATCACAATTTAAGCTCTCATTTGCTCCCACCAAGATTCTAGTCCAGTTTCAGATTGCAGGAAGTATAATAAATAAATGGAAACGTCAATGATTCAATGCCATCAGTAACCGGTACAAAAAGCCCAATCAATCTGTGCAAGGTGGTCTGGAACCACAAATTGGTTAGTAATATGCACTTTGTTTTACACTTCTTCTGATAGAGGACCTCTATAAGACCAGCTAATTAGTGTTTTAGCTGTAAAGCCCTTAGTCTTTACTTATAGTCACAATTTCTTTAGCTGCACTAATGTACAATAATGAGGTTGTTTTTATGTAATGGTAAGACAGATTACTCAATTTAGTTGAAACATATGACCTTCCAAGCCATGCTAGGTACAATTTCACAGAATAACCAAAATTCTTGGTGTATTTGAAGCTCAGCTAGTTATTCGATCAGGTACAAGGTTTCACTTCAAAACTTTGGATTCAATCTCTTCCAAGCTCAAACCTTTTGTTTCTGGGACAACAAGTATGACAAACAGTAGTGACAACAAAGCAATAGCCCCAAAAAGAAGGAAAAGGTTTTCTGCTCCTAGCCATTCCTGCAATATAAGCAGATTGCCCCATAATCAATCACAGGAAGATGAAAATGGTGAACAATAAGAAAACCAGCTTCCAGAGTAATGGATTGATAAATGTCATATCAGTACCTTCAATGGTGAGAATGCAAAGGTTACAATAGCATTAGAACCAAAGTTAGTAAGAACTGCAAGACTAATCCCTCTCCCTCTTGTGCGAAGTGGGAATATCTCTGACACCATAAGCCAGCTGATTGGCCCAAATGATATCTGAAAGACCATTCAAAGAGCAGAAATCTGTTAATGAATTAGCATTCACTTTGATCTTGTAAGAAGAAAACATGTCATTTAGATATTAAATTCTTTCTCCTTCATTTTCTTTTTCTTTTTCTTTGTTCCTCATATTTATAATTGAAAGAAATTGTGTAGAAAATTCCAAATCTTCAAAAGACCAAAGCATTACCTGGTAGCAACCAACATAGAGAAGTAGGGCAGCTACAGCAACAAGAGGGAACCCTCCCAGAAATTTGTAATAAGCAGAAAGGAGAACTAAAGAAATAGCCTGTAGAAACTCAGAGAAAAGCATAGTTAATCTCCCAGCATATTTTTTTATTAATGAACATTACAGATGAATAATATGAACTAGATTGATAGTCATATGATGTTTACAATTCCGCTGACTCCTCCAATTAGCAGGGGTCTTCTCCCAAGATCATCTACTTTTAAGATAGCTATCCATGTCATCAGTAACTGAAGGAGGAACAATCAGAAATTATTCATTATTAGATTTACAAAGTGGAGCAAAAGGAAGGGAGAAGCTTCTTCCTAAATTCAAAGATTTCATAAGAAGATTATCAAACATACCTTGAACACGCCAATTACAACTGAAACTCGGGTAGCATCAGAGGCCGCAGAGAATCCAGCAGTCTTGAATATCAGAATTATAAGGAATATCAAATGGTTACACAAACTGACTTTAATGAATAGCATTTCACAAAAGAAATTAATTGGCCTTAATCATCAAATACCTGAAGGATTGGACCAGCATAATACAGAACACTTGGTTGCCCAGTTATCTGTAACAGTCAAGTGGTAAATTGCCTTACAAACAAGAAAAACTCCACATTCTCCATTATATGTTTTTTTATCATAAAACAAAAAGTATAAGAATTAATTTTTAATAGCAAATAGCAGCACAGAGGGAGAAATAATACCTGTTGGAAAAGGACCAAACCTCCACCTATTATGAATGCTTTCAAACTTGGGCCTTGAAATACCTCCAAAATACTCCCCCCTGATTCCTGATCTGCGTAGGCAGTTTTCAAAGAGACAATAGTGTCTTCTATTTGCCTCTCAGACAATTTGTCACTAGGAGGCCGGCCTCTTAATCGGCTCAGCGCAAGAACGGCTTTCTCTTTGTAGTCTTGTAAAGACCCTTTACCTTGTACGGCCCTAAGAAGTAACCAGCGTGGAGATGGTGGAAGACTCCACATGCCTAGTCCCATAAGTAAAGCTACTGGTGCACTGACTCCAAACATATAACGCCACCCTCCAACTACATCAATTTGAAAGCTTCCAACAAAATAACCCAACTGCAGAGAAGTTCATTTTCTGGCTCATCTCATTTCAGAAAAGAAAGGGAATGAAATGAACATAGAGAATCATATACGAATATACAATACCAGAATCCCCAGAACTATGAAGAGCTCCTTTAAAGATACTAGAGTTCCACGAATCTGAGATGGGCAAGTTTCTGCAATGTAAAGAGGAGCTCCATGCATGGCCTGTCAAACCCATTCACTTGTGAGATGGCTAGCATATGAGTAATTATATGATATTATATCAACTAATGTACATAAAGCAGAAGGGAAATTTCAAAGAAGCCCACCAAACCAATACCCAGGCCATAGAGCAGCCGTCCGACTAAAAGGACTCCGAGGCCTGGAGCATTTGCAGTGGTCAGTCCACCAAGAGCATATAGCACGGCTGCTATGATTAGTTCTCGCCGCCTCCCTTTGTGAGCAAGTCCAAAGTATTGGATAAGAAAGATTCATAAAGAAGCTCCAAACCTCAGGATAAAGTAAATAAGTAAAGGAGATACCAAGGAAATCTGTAATTGGGTAGACGAGAATGGAACCAAGAAGAGCTCCATAAAGGGAACCACTGACCTGTATTCAAGTCAATATAAAAAGAATGGAGTGGTACGTTACATAAGATTGTTGGCAGAAATAAGACTGCAAGTTTCCAGAACAATGGTAGAAGTATTGTAACAATAACGCTCAAACCATACCACAAGTCCAAGCTGAATGGCTGAAAGGTTGAACCAAGTTGTTCCACTAAGCTCAGGTGACTGTGAAATCATCAACATAATAAAAGTAAATGTATTACTTACTATAAGCCTATACGGAAGTTCATGATGCCATAATGAATCGGTCATTATCAAAAGTCAAAACAACAAAACCAAATCAATAAGAATTAAGTCAACAAAAAAAAAGTTGCACCTGCAATGAAAGGGTAGCACTAGAAGTGGCACCAATGTCAAACCCGAATAACAAGCCTCCCAAGGCTGGGAACAGAAACCTAAAATTGCATGAATAAAGTTAAGTTTGAGGCAACAATTTGTTATTCTATATAGAGAAACACAAAAAATTTAGCAACATATTATTCTCAATTTTATCCTACTCCCTTCAATTTCGGAACAACAAAGAGAAAAATCTCATCATCATGAATTTTGCATAATTAGCTAGCATTTTAGAACTGGTCAGCTTGCTTCCCTAGCAAAAATGAGAGAAAGCACTTCCAAAAAATGCTATCTAGTTTGATCAAGGCATAGTCCAAAGTTCACATAATTACATCCTGAAAACCAGCTTGCACTACACAAGATGACAAACAAATGCTACCCCTATCACATACAATGCAAGATTTAAACCAATATTTACATTTTCAATACCCACCAAATTTAAAAATAAAATAAAGGAATACCCTTTAGCAAAAAACACATAAAGCAAACATAGAAGTGAAGAAGAAGTGTTAGAAACTCACGGCAATATCACAGAGAACCAAGAAAAATTCTCCTCAGACGTTGCGTCAGGTACAAGCGACTCATTCTCTTCCCCAGAAGCATACTCTTTCTGAACTCCAACCTACACACAAAAACACAGAAACTATCACCCAAGAAAACATAGAAGCAAAAGATAGTAAATGGGGTTATTGGATTTTGGGTTCTCACATTGAATTTGCGTCTACGAGCAGAGAGCACAGGAAGTTTTGGAAATATGGAAAAACTGGGCTTGAAACGAGTGATATTTGTTGAAGAAGATGGGTGTGTAAGTGTTCTTAGATTAGTGTAAGAAATTAGAGCCTGTGATGGCTTTGATCGGTGTGAGTGTGAGAGCTTGAGGTTGAAGAGAGACTGAGTTGACGCACAGTAAGCCATATGAGGAACAAGTGTGCTCAGGCCGTTGATCCCCGCTTTCTTATCTTGTTCTTTATGTAGTAGTTTAGTTTTTTCTTTTTCTTTTTCTTTTTTCTTTATATATATATATACTTTGACTTCTGATGTTTTTAGCGCTGCATTATTGGTCCTATCCTCTAATGGTAATGGGTTAGAGGAATGATACAATTTTTTTTTTTTGATGAACTCGAGGAAATGATACATACAGTTTGCATAATAAGATTAATATTATTATTATTATTATTGTTATTATTGAAATCACAATGACAGAGTCACATAGGAAAGTTAATTGTAAATGATAGGCAATAAGACTCAATAATAATTTTTTTATTTTATAATTCTATAGTTAAAGAATGGAAAATTTGATTATCAAAAAAAAAAAAAAAAATTGGAAATTTGAACCTAGACATCTTTGTTGAAAGCACCAAAATATCAATTAAAACTTTACTTGACAACTTAAAATGTTGTATATATAATACTGCTAATGGTTTGCATGCATGATAGATTGTCATAATGCGATAATGGTTCAACTTGCACAAGAATAACAATTATTTTCTAATAAGTTATTTTACACGATTTTTTTGGTAATAGCTAAGGTGTCATGGTATAATTGGTACTTATGTTTTCCTTGAAAAAAAGGTACAACTAATACTAACAATAGTATTCTCATATGAAATCTTTTGTGATTGAAATACATTTAAACCATAAAGTAAGGAAGACACTACAACATGACTCGTTTTAGAATTAGCATCCTCACCAATGTGAGCAAAGTTGAAAGTTGAGATTTGAGAATATTCATTCTCGTTTAATATATATTATATATAGGCATTTGTGATGTTTATTATGGACTATCGCCCAAGTGTAAAGTTAGGCCAATAAAAGCAAAATTAACTTTGGTGTAGTGATAAGTTACAACAAACAGATAAATTCAAGGCAACTTGATCACAACAGGATTTGTTTGGTCAAGGTTTTTTGTTGCTAAATGGATTTGTTTGGTCAAGTTGTGTGTATACAAATTAAGGAAAGTTACCTGAAGCAGTTCTAGTCAAAAAGAATGTTACCTGAAGAACTAACAAACAGATAAATTCAAGGCAACTTGATCACAACAGGATTTGTTTCGTCAATGGTTTTTGTTTTTTGGTGTGCTGAATGGATTTGTTTGGTCAAGTTGTGTGTATACAAATTAAAGAAAGTTACCTGAAGCAGTTCTAGTCAAAAAGAATGTTACCTGAAGAAGTTCCATTCTAAAGATAGTTGGAGTGAGGAGTTCAATAGGACTTGGCATTGTCCCCTTCAATTCCTCCCTGAAAGGAGGAATTATAAGCAAAACTTCTGAGATTTTTGGAACAGAGTCTTTGACTTTGAAGAAAATAAACCCCCTAGCCTACAAAAACTGTTGGCCATTCAAACCCAAAAAATTGCATGACTAAAGGACAACAAATGGCCGTTAAACTTAACTGCCATTCAAAAACAAAAATTTGAGAATCAACTGCCTTTTAACCCCCACAACCGACACCTATTATTCCGCTCCTCCAAGAAAAATTCATTAACCATCATACTCTCTTTATCTTCTTGCTCTTCTCTCACAGCTTTTAAATACTGCAATAAAGTGATTGATTGAGTTTCTGATTTTGTGTGTGAGATTCGAAACATTCTTGCAACTTTCAAAAAATTCTATTCAACCAATGGAGAGCAATGGCAATGTTCCTCAGAGAGAAGCCTTCACCAATGCGAGGAAGCCCCCCACAAGGCTACAAAAGCGTGCCCCAGATTCTCTTCAACTTGATGAGGTAGCCGGAAGTATTCCCACCAACCCTTTTGCAGCCGGTAGTGAAACACCAAAGGCAATTCCATTTTTATCGCCACTTGTTCTATCCCCACAACCATTGTCAGAGACAGGAGAAAAACGATTGTGGGATGGCACCAATAATGAACAAAACAATGGTACCAAGAGAAGCTCAACCTCACCATCAGGTGGATGGCAACATCCGGCTGTGGCCGCAGGCACAGATCCATCGACCCTTTTAACTTCATTTCAAGCACAGTGCATGCTTGTGGACCATGTGCAATGACATTTTTTGGTGCTGCAGCAGCTGTTTATCCGAGACTGGTCATGGTAGGTTCATCAGTTTTGTTTGCAGCTACCCACCATCTTTCTTCTTGTCATACTAAGTTCTTGAAGATGGCATCTGCAGATGGTTGTCATCGTTGCTTTCTACAAGAAAGATGATAAGAGTATCCCCAGTTAATACGTTTACTGGTCTCAATCTGTGACAGATTCATCAACACTTTCTTATATCTGCCCTCAGTGTGTCATGTTCTATAACATAACTTTTTTTTTATTTTTTGATAATTCAATAATTACAATGGGAAAGGAGAAATCAAACCCCCGGATGTTTCCATCGTAAAACTAAGAGGAACTAGTTGAACTATAAGGCTCTTGACATTTGTGCATAAAGTGTAATGATTGTAATAGTAACTTTCTCCAATAAGTCTTGCACATGAATTCAATAAATTTTTAGATCCTACCAGCAGCTGTCATCTCATTATCTCTTTTTATATATATATATATATATATAAATGCAGCTATCATCTCTTTATCTTTGCTTCAACACTACCTTAATATTAGAAAAATAATGTCTATAACATTTTCACAACAAATCATATGTGGCAAGTTGTTACTTGCTATTATGAGTGGGCAAAAAACTAATTTCAGTGGCAAATTCAAATTAAAAACCTATAACAACCTGTCAACTAAAATTTGTTGTAAAATGTTGTGAACGTAACACTTTTTTTAATATTATCACATTTTGGGGCTTGGAGTTTTCCAATCTAATTTAACCGACCACCAAAAGAAAAAAAACAAGACACTACCTTAATATTATCACATTTTGGGGTTTGGAGTTTTCCAATCCAGTCTAACCAACCACCAAGAAAGAAAAACCAGCCACACCGAACGGGCTTGGCAAAGTCGCAGCATTAATTTATAAAGCTAAAAAGCACCATGGAAATCCCTTATTTTTTCTTTTTCATTCAGCCAAAAAAAAAAAAAGCAGCACCATGGCGAAAGGCGTTCTACTGGATTGGCTTAAAATTCAGATTTTTACAGTCAACCTGCTACTCCATAAACATGCATACCAGATCCAGAGGATCACGCACCGACCATGCAGTACAGAATTGAAAGTAATACCGCTCTTACATCAATAATAAAAACAAACACGACCAGCCTTCTAGCTAATTGATACCTCCAAACTCTTCTCCTTCCTAAGGTAGAGGTGCAGATACTGGCTGCAACTCATGAAAGGGAGTATTTGATAGGTAAGGCTAGTAGTAGCATATTACTGCCATCAATTAAAACAGAAATACAAAAACATTCAAAATTTGAGTTCCTATTAATTCACAACCCAACTGCTTAAGCAGCAACAAAAAAAAAAATGAAAATAAACAGACTGCAATTTGTAAATTAACCCAAATGTCCAAGTATACAGAGTAAATTGAATTACATATTCCATTAAAGAAATGGTACGCTTCTGGAGATGCCTTAAGTGACCATCCATTTAAGGGCCGAAAAAGCTGATATGCTTTATGTACAACAGGCCAACATCCTTCCCATCCCAGTTTTAAGAAAGTATCAGGCAAAGTATCAGGCATCCCTCTCTTTCCTCAAGCTCTCACTTAATAATAATAAAGAAAAATTAAGAAACACCCAATGACACCTCTAGATTTGCTTCTTAAGAGCAATTGCGAGGAAATGGCAAAATAGATAAATTCCAACAAAATCAGAAGTCAAACTCTCCCGTTGCCTGCAGAATTTCAATGGAAATTTTGAGCTTAAGGTCCAGAACAGAATGAGAACAAAGGGAATGACAAAAAAGCCAATAGACAAAATAGGAAAACTGACCTTGTTAAAGAGAATGTCCTTATTGTTTATGTGCATAATGCCATCCTTCAGCGTGCATTTCCACCTGCTCTTGGTACGCGTCACCTACCCCCCCAAACACATAATGTATTTAATGAAACATGCGATAATCACAAGATTAAATATAGTAGCCCAATATAGTTTAGGCATCAATTGTACATGATCACTAATAAATTACCTTATCAAACTGTGCCAAAACTAAATGCTGTGTGTTTTGCTCCTCTACTTGGTCCACATCATCAAAATCATCATCATCATTTTCGTTTAATGGGGGCTCATCATCGTCATCTTCTCCAACATCATTTTGAGCAACTACAGCAGGAGTACCTGCTGGTACATCTGAAATAAACAAATAAGAGGTAGCTTAAACATCAGAAAGAGACAAGTTATGCTCACCAATTTTATCCATTTCAAAGTTAAAAATTTATAATCATAATCTTTAGTACACATTCACAACATTTACCATTAGGAGCTGGTGTGTTTGCTATGTTGTAGTCTTCATTGAAAACTCCTTGATAATTGTATATCTGTAGGATGAGAGGGCACAAGAGAAAACAACAGCTGGTGAGAAATTTTTATAAAAAATATTAAGTAGAAAATTTGATATTTTAGATATTTAGGAAGGAGAGACCCTGCACACCAAATTTCATAATTATGGTAAAAGGCACATGCAAAATTAGTGCTTGTTTGAAAAAGAGACCACAAGCACCCAAGGGAATTTTTAAACTAACTGAATGATCCATTTATCCTACCTTTCGAAAAATTCTAAAATATTCACCTACACTTCCTCAGAATATGCATTTTGGGGTGCCATTAATCAATTAGAATTACATGTGTTCATACATGATCAATATCCATAAACCACCATAATCCCTATTGTCCAATAGGGCAACAACTCCTTCAAAATGTTATAAGAACTCAATATTATGGCACTTTGCAGGCCAAAACTTATGCTCCTTTTGTTTGCCAAAAAGATAGATGCAAGAAAAAAGGATTATCCCCTCATTCAGAGCAACCAGCAATGAGATCTGTATCAATTATGAAAGTTACAAATGTAACTTCCACATAACCTGCCCATGCACACTTAAATGAAGGAACCGTGTGATTATGATCAGCCAATCAATCTACTTTGAAAGAGGCCAAAAAGAATGAAGGATTTCCATAATGCATACGACACATAAATCCTCAGGCAGATCACAAAATAAGCCTTTGTAGGCAAGCCCAATAAAAGGCCTTGAATATAAGGTTTTATTAATAACATCACAAATTAGGCTAGGATATCTGTAACAAACAGCAAATAGATTAATGGAATTATATCAGCATTAGTAGGAATTGTTATGCATGCCAGATACATGCAAATCTTTATAAATGGGAGGAAAAGACAAAAAAAAGGGAAGTACTTGTTTACATTACATTATTGTGCAACTCAAAAATTACAGAAGAACCATACTTACATTGGGAGTAGAAATGACATCATCATAAGGATCAGGAATTGGTCCATCAAGTTGAGGAATCTTTGAACAAGACCTTGCCGCATGCGCTAACATCTCTTTATTTGCACTCGTGACTATGCCATGTCCACCCAGAGAAGTACTTCCCCCACTTACCTAAAAGGTTACCATTGAATGTGTAAGACTGCATGAGATCAACAAGAGAAACCAAAATAGAAGGGTCCTGTTTTCTAACTAAACTCAACTTCCCACAGATAAAGCTATAACAAATTGTATCATACAACAGTAGATGTCCCTTCATATTTCAATATAAAGTGCTGAAAACAGCTTATCTTAAGCCAGAACTAGTATTATCTAACCAAAAAAATTGAAGCCCTACCTAGTATATCTAATAATACCAAAAGAAAAAGGTATAATTACAAAACAACTGCTTAGCCAAAGGTAAAAATAGAAAAGCTAATAAAGAACTTTAGGGATAGGGAAATCAGCATCACCTTCAACCATGTTCTGCAAGATAATTTTTAATCATGCTTTTAAGGTAAGCTTGCACTTATAGGGCAGGATTCATTTTCTAGGAAAGTCATGTCACTGAACATTAATTTATATACAACTCCAACCTCAGGATTCAATTATAGATGGCAGGTCTCCTTATTCATTCCCAATTGATCCTTCTCCCTAAGAATTGAAAAAACCAGTTCAACTATACAGGAAAGATGGTGATTGGTAGAAGAATTCCTCCCCTTCCAAGAATGGTGAGGCAACAAAAGTCAAATCACATACAACTAGGCAAGCACACAGCACTGGATAAAGGGCTATAAATATCATTCATGCAGTCAGCTGACAGTAATTATACAATGAAACTTTAACTACAAACTAATTATATCCCTGACCATTTCACCTTACTCTGTCCACATTTCAGTAACTCCACTCATCCAACAACTCATCAGCAAGATCAGTAGAATTCCAAACATCTCAACTAGAGCATCCTTTTCAAACTACTCAACTTTGTTTGATCTTACCTCAGTCCTCAATAGAAGAATTCTTAGTCAACTCTAAATTTGCTAAAGGACGTCCAACCCAATACATTAATTTTCAAGGACAAAAACACAACAGAAAGCCCAATTTACCTTTTTGAAGCAATCTTCCAGTCTTAAGAAGATGACACCAAAATTATCATTATTATATATAATCCCAACTTGAGATAAGCAAAAACAAATTCCTCCAAAAATAAATAATTGAGTTTTAAATTTTAATCTAAATTCTTCAAAAAAAAAAAAAAAAACATTCGACATCTTATTCATCAGGAAAAGGAAAAACAAGAGGAAGACAAACCTCAATCTCAAACACCTCAGAAGTAGCATCCCCTGCTCCATCTTGTTGGGGTATAAATCCACCAGTATGATATTGAGGAGGTAAATCTTCACGTTTTCGTTTTCCAGAAGACATCATGAAGAAGTCCTGGATTTTTCTCCAACATTAGGACAACTAATAATATGGTAGTAGTATTTGTAGTACATGCGTCCAAAAGGGACGTGTTTACACCTTGGTCATTCAGAACTCCTTCAATCAAATAGTTTTCTTCAAACCAAAAAACTAGACATTCTTCAGCAATATGAAGTAATAACAGGTACTACCTGTGTCAGCGGTTGATTAGAAGTTCCTCTGTCTGCCTCATCCCGCCCTTCCACATAAGCTACACCAGTACACCAATGATTATTAGAAAGCCATTGACAAACACCCATGTGCTTATTTTACATTATACTTACCAACATTTACATCAAGTGGAGGCCTTTGGCTCATCCAAGGAGAAGGAGGTTGCTGCAGCAATAATAAAGAAGGATATCATATGCTAGCTTTAAAACCAACTCAAAGAACTATTGATCTTAGCAGCATCCTTTAGCCTAAGAGGAAACAGCTTAAGGTACAATTTTCCCACCACAAAAGCACTAGTTTATAGTATTAAAAAAAGTAGCAGTATACACCTAAATCAAGCATTATAACATTTAAAACCAAAGCATTTCACAATCCAAACTGCAAACCAAACGGTGTTTATGATGTAATATCTACCATGAATTGGCTAGGCTTTCCAGTTTTCGGATCATTATTGTTGGTGCCACTGCCACCGCTGCTGCCTCCTCCGCCGCCACCGCCACCACCACCAGTATCACTTCCAGGCGTGGGATAGTCACTAGGTCCAGTAGGAATGTTATACATTGAGCTGTCTCCAGTTCCCGGTAAAGGTGTTTGTATGGGAGTCTGCAACGGTGTCTACATTTCCAACAATAAACAAAACCCCACATCAACTATCCACCAATTGAACTCATAAAATCACTATGGAGATACCATTTCAGTTAGTTAAAACGAAAAAAAAAAGGCATAAACTCACTGGAGGGAAGAGCATCTCAGCAGTGGGAGTTTCATACTCCTCAGTCCCTTCGTACGGCACATTAAGATCGTGAACCGGAGTAATGGGACCCCCAGGTGTGGGCTTAGGTGCCCCACTCCTCTCTATGGGATCAATCACAACACGAGCTTGAATCATTTTCGCCTCCCACGTCTACAAATTCACCCAAATCACAAACAAAATCAGCTTCACCCAGCTCAAAATTGAAAATAACTTCACCAAAAACACAAATTTAACCCTTCTAAACAAAAATCCCCAAAACCCTAGAATCCACCAGATCGAACCCACATTTCAATTTGCTAAAAAAAAACCACCCATCACCTCAAATCAAAGAACTAAGCAATTACACATAACGAAAATCCGCAATCAACAAAAACCCTAAAAAACAGCAAAGTAAAACGAATCAAAGAACACAAATTTCGAACGGAAAAAAAAAATAAAGAAGGGAAATTACTCCTTGAAGCTCTTTGAGAACGTCATCACCAGGACCAGCGTTGTTGACGAACTCTTCGCGAACCTTGTTGATGACATCCTCGATGACCTGGATGTAGACGGCGCTCGTCGTCGTAGCCGCCATTTTCTTATCCGAAAAACCTCTTCAGTTAAAAACCTCCGCGATTCTCCAAAACGACACAGAACCAGTACAGATTTTCAACAAAGATCTGAACAACTGAGCATGGGAATTCTAGGGTTTCTGGGTCTCTGTGTGTCAGTGTGTGTGTGATAATGAGAGAGAGAGAGAGAGATAATGAGAGGAGGAGCGGAACAGAAAAGAAGAATAAAGAGTGGAATATAAATAGGTTTGCATCCGATTATAGTTGTGGGTTCCACGTGGCGAGATCTGCACGATTGATCCTCTTTTTTTTTTTTCTTTTGTGGTCTTGTTTTGGAAAGAGGTGTTTGTAATTGTAGTAGTGTGTAGGAGTCCAACGTTGGAATTTTGGTTTCTTTTTTTTTTTCTTTTTTTTTTTTTAAGAAATGGAAAAACAGGGAGTCAGGCAGATCTGTGATCTGTCACCGTTCAAACATGTTCCCGCAGGTTGCATCTGGGCCGTATATAAAATAAAAAAGACAACTCTTTTGGACCAATGGGTAGTTGTAGTACTAGTGGAAGTGGGTGGGTCCTACGTTTTTGTCCACGGTCCTTCCCATCTCATCGCATCCATGCAATTGATTTTTTATTTTTCTTTTCTGGTTCGTTTACTTCTTTTTCTCGTGGACCACTTCAGTAAATATGGATATTTATAACTTAATTAATAGACATTTTTTAATGTATTCCAGACATTTAGGGGGTATTTGGAAGAAGAGTTTGAGTTATATTATTTGGGTGTTTTTGATATACGTGTAGGTAAAAGGTATGTGAAATTTGAAAATGTGTGTAATGTTATTTAAAATGTGAAAAAAGTTGCTAGAACTCATCTCCTAAACAGGGCTTTAAAATTTAAATTTTCATCAATTTAATAGATATAAAAAAAATTAAAAAATATATATAAACCTTGTAGTTATTAAATTGTCAATTTATTTCTTAAAACCCCCTCAAAATATAAAATCATTTCTTAAAAATATTAAAAGTTAAATTATTTGTAAAATGAATCGAGAAAAAAAAAACTTTTTGTCTTTTAGCTACAATAAATTTTAGTAAAAGTCTATTATTTTTATGCTTAGCATACTTTTTTATTTCTTTTTCAATCTTAATTAAAAAAATAAATTACGCATAAAAATAATAATGGTTGAAGTTTTAAAACTACATTATAATTAAAGTATTGGATAAATTCTATCCTAAAAATAAGTATTAGATAAATTATGATTTTTGAATTTTAATCAATCATCTTGTAAGACAAGTTATTAATTTAAATTTAAAATCTATATATATTCTAGAGTGTAATCTCATCATTAAAAGTTTAGTAATACTACAACCATAAATTATTTTATAACATTTTTACAAACTATTGACATGATAAATTCTTATTGGTTCTTATTTGGGTTCCACCACAAATATTGCTTTTCTTTACCAATAATGACTAATTAACATCAATTGTTTATAAAATAATTTATGTGTTTAGTATTTTCCTTAAAGGATTTTAAAAAATGCTTAAAACTTATATTTATCCTCAAATTAATAGAAAACTCAAGTCATACAAATTCAAAATTGGAGCCAACTGGTCAAATAGAAGTGTCAACCAAAACTTTATCTCCAAATCCTCAAAAATTTGAATCGATGATTTTTTTTTTTTTTTCTCTCTCTCTTTCTAGAACTTTTAAGTATAAAATGTCCAAGAGGGGTAAACATGAGTTCGAAAACCCCTAGAAAGAAGGGTGGGAAGGGAAATTAAGGGCCTATTTGGTAGGAGGATTTTTGTTTTTATTTTCAAAATAGTTTGAAAAATTTTTATAAAAAATTGAAATTGAAACTAATTTTCAAATAATATTTTTTATATTATAGGTGTTTGGTTTCCACTTTTAAGAACAATTTTCAATTTACTAAAAGCAAAAAAGAAGAAGTTTGCGAGACCATTTCTATTTTTGAGTTTTTTCTTTTAAAAAAATTACAAAAAGTAATGTGTAGAATATGTAGATTACTTCTTTTCTTTTGGATAACGACAAAGGAATACAACTCATGTACCTAAAAAATGATAAGTTTCCAATTTGAAGTGTGAGATAAAGAAAAATATAAACTCCTTAATTTAAGAGATAAAAGAGTTTAAACAAATATGTGAGATCCATTATTTACAATTTTGCCATTGAAAATATTTTCTATATCTTGAAAACATCTTCTCAGCCGTTTTCAAAATCTTGTTCTAAACAAGGAAAGTAGGATATAATTTTTGAAAACTGTATTTAGAAAACATCAGTCAAACAATAGATTCAAGTGTTGGAGCCACCATTTTATGGATTGCAAAACAAAAAACTATATTTAAATACCCTTACTAAACAGGCCCTAAACTTCCTAACACATTCCCTTTTTATAAATACCAATATAGATCATCGAAAAAGGGATTCCATGATTTCAAATAAAAAATTTCAGCATAGAGAAATTCAATAAACATTTTGGGAAGCTTCTTAAGAGAGAGTGAGAGACATTAGGTTGCATCTATTCAACATTACTAAGAGTTGAAGTTGTGTGTGGGATTTATGAATGTAAGTGTTAGAAAAATAAATGTAGTAGGAGTTAGAGGTTGAATGGTGTACTATATAAACCCATTCATCTGTCAAATTTTATGCAAGAGTTGAAGTGAATACATAGCTTTAAAGTGTTCTAACTCTTCCCTCTCCACTCTCTCTCCCTTCGTTTAATTTGTGAGTGTGAGTCTCTTCTATACACTAAGTAGTGTGTGCGTGTTTGTGAGAGTAAGTGAGAACAGGTCCATCAGTATTTTGTTTTATTTTCAAACAAAGTGGTATTAGAGCCAATCGGTTCATGGTGAGAATGGCTATTGCCAATGGGATGGTGTCATTCTAATTTCCTTGACTTACCAAACACAATTTTGAAAATTGGATTATCCAAATGAAAGTGTTGCTCGGATCCCAAGATGCGTGGGAGATTGTGGAGAAAGGTTATGTGGAGTCACAAGATGAAGAATTTTTTACCCCAAACCAAAAGGAAGCCTTGCAAAAGGCTCGAAAGAAAGATCAACAAGCTTTTACGTTGATCTATCAAGGTTTGGATGAAACCATGTTCGAGAAAGTTGTAAATGCAACTTCATCCAAGCAAGCATAGAAGATTCTTAAAAACTCTCTAACGGGAGTTGATAAAGTGAAGAAAGTTCGCCTTCAAACATTAAAAGGCGAGTTTGAAAGTTTGCACATGAAAGAATTTGAATCTATTTTAGATTATTTTTCAAGGATGTTGGCAATTATAAATTAATTGAAGAGATATTGTGAGAACTTAGATAATGTTTGTGTGGTAGAAAAAAATCCTACAATCATTAACTTCTAAGTTTGACTATATTGTTGTGGTGATTGAGGAATCAAAGGACTTGGAGTCAGTGACCATTGACCAGCTCATGGGATCATTACAAGCTCATGAAGAAAGGTTCAATAAGAAGAAGCAAGAGCTTTTGGAACAAGTCCTACAAGCTAAGCTCACCTTGAATGAGAAAAGGTGATGTGAAAGTAGCTAGAGAGAATGAGGACGCGAATGTTGTAAAGGGAAAGGATCTGGAGGAAGGAATGATCAAAACTCTCCAAATTATGAAAAGAGGGGTCAAAGTTTACAATCCATAAGATATCGTGGAAGAGGAAGTTTCTCAAGAACATACAGAAAAAGGTATGATAAGTCTAATATTAATGTTATAATTGTAAAAAATATGGGCATTATGCTTCCGAATGTAAAAATGACGTTGACATTGTTGAGGAGAAAGCTAACTATGTTGAAGATAAGAATGAAGAACTAGAGTGAAGATAATGGTGTATGGTATCTTAATACTGGTGCTAGCAACCATATGTGTGGGAATAAAATGATGTTTATGGAGATTGATGAATCGGTAGTCGAGAATGTTACCTTTGGTGACTCATCCAAAGCCTCAATGAAGAGGATTGGTAAAATTCTTATTTGTTTAAAGAATGTAGATCATTAATTTATTTCTGATGTATATTATGTGCCAATCATGAAAAGTAATATTTTGAGTATAGGACAACTCCTTGAGAAAGATTATGATATTCAGTTGAAAGATCGTAGTTACTTAATAAGGTATCATCAAAATAATGTGATAGCTAATGTGCCAATGACAAGAAATATAATGTTTTTGTTAAATATTCAAACTGATGTTATTAGATGTCTGAAGGCTTGTTTTAAAGATTCTTCTTGGCTTTGACATCTAAGATTTTAGCACTTAAATTTTGAAGGATTGCAGTTGTTGGCAAAGACAAATATGGTGAGATGATTGCCTTCCATTAATAACGTAGCAGAAATTGTATAATTGCAAGTGCAACTTTATTCGTTTGATTTCTCTAGCTAGGTGATCCACTTCATGATTCACAATCAATCTATTCCTATATATATTCAATGAATAATTTGTTCACATTGAGTGAGACCACTGGCAGAGGGAGGTGGTTTCCAGTCCATTGCATTGGTTTGATTATGGTACAAATAATATATTGTCTCTGCTTGGATTATTATAGTGTTTGGTGCATTTAAGAAATTTAAGGCATTTGTAGAAAAACAGAGTGACAATGAAATGAAGGCCTTTGATAGAGGAGGTGAATTCACATCAAATGAATTCAAAGAATTTTGTGAAGCAAATGGGTTTCGCTGCCCTCTAACAATTCCAATGTCACTGCAACAAAATGGTGTACCAGAAAGAAAGAATCATTCAATTCTTAATATGGCCAGAAGCATATTAAAGAGCAAGAAAATGCCTAAAGAACTTTGGGTTGAAGCTATTGATTATGCAGTCTATCTGTCCAATCGCTGCCCCATAAGAAGTGTACAAGGAAAAACCCCACAACAAGCATGGAGTAGAAAGAAGCATGGAGTAGAAAGAAGCCTACAGTTTCTCATCTTCGTGTGTTTGGGAGCATTGCATATGCACACGTACCGGATCAAGAAAGGTCCAAGCTAGATAATAAAAGCAAGAAGTATATGTCCATTGGCTATGATCCAAGCTCTAAGGGCTATAGGCTCTATAATCCAAGTTTTGGAAAAGTCATTATTAGTCGAGATGTGAAATTTGATGAAAAAGGCACATGGGATTGGAGCACCCAAGAAGAAGAGAAGTATGATTTCTTTACTCTATCTGAAGAGGAAAAGCAAGGGAATGAAGTTCACGAAGAGCTTGCCACTCCACCTCCATCACTAGTAGCATCATCTCCCATTGATGAAAGTCCATCATCATCATCATTACTAGAAGGAAGTTCTAGTGAAAGACTAAGAAAAATAAAAAGTCTCCAAGATCCTTATGATTCAATAGAGATTACAGATGATGTAACACTTTTTTGTCTGTTTTCTGATTGTGAACCTACAAGATTTAAAGAAGTGGTGCAAGACAATAAAATGGAAAAATGCTTGGACGAAGAGATTAAGGCATTAAAGAAGAATGATACATCGGAGCTTGCAACTCTTCCAACTGAAAAGAAGACAATTGGAGTAAAATGAGTGTACAAGTTGAAGAAGAATGCAAAAGGAGAGGTAGAGAGATACAAAGCAAGATTGGTGATAAAAGGCTATAATCAATTGCAAGGTATTGATTATGATGGAATATTTGACCCAGTTGCTTGTTTGGAAACTATACGATTGATAATTTCTTTAGCAGCTCAGAATCAATGGAGAATTTTCCAAATAGATGTAAAATCCGCATTTTTGAATGGCTATTTTGAGAAAGAACTTTATGTTGAGTAACTTGTATGTTATGTTGTAAAAGGGCAAGAAGATAAGGTTTTGAAGTTGAAGAAAACTCAATATGACCTGATACAGGCACCAAGAGCTTGGAATAGTAGAATTGACAAATACTAAGGTGCATATGAACATGCGCTTTATTGTAAGGTGCATAAAAATGAAGATATCTTAATTGTTTGTCTGTATGTAGATAATTTGATTTTTACAAGCAACAATCCAAGTATGTTTTAGGACTTCAAGAAAGCAATGACTAAGGAATTTGAAATGACAGATATTAAACTTATGGCCTATTATCTGGGCATTGAAGTGAAGCAGATGGAGGATGAGATTTTTATTTTCCAAGAAGGTTATGCAAAGGATATTCTTGAGAAGTTTGAAATGTTAAATTCCATTCCAATTAGCATCCCTGTAGAATATGGAGTGAAGTTGTCAAAGCATGACGATGAAGAGAAGGTTAATCTAACACTTTTCAAGAGTTTGGATGGAAGCTTGAGGTATCTATCATACATAAGACCAGACATTCTTTTTGGTGTTGGACTAGTTAGTCGTTACATGGAAGCACCAACGATGACTCATTTGAAGACTGCCAAGAGAATTGTTCGTTATTTAAAAGGTACATTGGATTATGAACTATTGAATTCACCCTCTAAATATTTTAAACTTGTTGGCTACAATGATAGTGATTGGGTCGGAGACATGGATGATAGAAATAATACTACTAGTTTTGTATTCTATATGGGTGATACTGCATTTACATGGATATCCAAGAAGTAGCCAATTGTGACGCTTTCCACTTGTGAAGCTGAGTACGTTGCTGCTAACTCTAGTGTTTGTCATGCAATTTGGCTTAGAAGTTTATTGAAGAAGTTGCAAATGTTGCAAGAAGAAGTTACAAAGATATTTGTGGACAATAAGTCAGCATTAGCTCTTGCAAAGAATCCAGTTTTTCATGACCGTAACAAACACATCGACATGAGGTTTCATTTTATTCGAGAATGTATTACAAGAAAGAAAGTTCATCTTGAGTCTGTGAAGTCACATGATCAGGTTGCAGATATACTCACTAAACCACTCAAGTATGACATATTCAACAAACTGCGAGTCTTACTTGGAGTGATCAAAAAAAAAGTTTAAGGGGGGGATGTTAGAAGTTAAACTTGTTTTTAATTAACCTTTCATAAATAAGTGTAAGTTTCATAAGTTAATGTAGTGAGAGGTTTATTGAAGTTATGTGTGGGATTTTGAATGTAAGAGTTAGAAAAATAAATGTAGTGAGAATTAGAGGTTGGATGGTGATGGGATAGTGAAAATTACAACTCATATTCGTCCTTATGGCTCGTCCATGAATCTTGAGCCAAATATTCAAGTTGACCGTCTGAGCAATAGAGTCGTCAATGGGCAAAGTACATGAACGACTCACATAACACCGTCAGAGAACCAAAGAGTCAATCATGCACGAAGTGCATGGACGACCACATGACACTTAGAAACTCTCAAGTGTAAATTCACTCACGAGTATGGAAGATTCGAGCCACAAAATCTTGAAGCGGTTATCCAACCTGAATTCATTGCCACAGATTCCTCCTAAGTACATAACTTCCATCAACGGTTATAACTCCTATAGCCGTTGAGGAAGTTATGTCTAGACTCACTGAATTCTACAAATTTTGGGGAAGTTACTAAGCCAAACCACTCCAAGGTCCTCTGTATAAAGGATCTGTTTGAATCAAAGAGAGGTAAGTGCATTCTGAGATTTTTCTTCTAAAGTTGAAACTCTTTTCTTGGAAGAAACTAACTTAGTCATCGGAGGGTGTTTGGCCAGTCCACCCCGGTCCCCTTTGATAGTGTGTTCATCTTTGTAGGCTTTTGCAACCACCAGTAGCCCACCGAAGCCGAAACATTCAGCCTACTGATTCTGTGCAGCATCAGTTGGCGCCGTCTGTGGGAAAGGGAAAACTTCGAGTTTTGCAGTTTTATCTTTCTCCGACAAAAGGCTGTATGGTTCGAACAAGATCAAGGGCCATTAGCCCAGGCCACCAAGAGAGTAGGGATGCTTCTAGCAATCCCCACCGAGATCGCCAGTCAGCGCCTATCACGCAGCCACCTTCCATCCAACACATACAATCCATGGCAGCCGCTATGGCGGAGTTAACCCGTCAGAATCGAGAGTTGACTAGGGAGATTAATCTGAGGCAGCGTCGTGAAGGATATGCTAAAGTACAAGCCCAGAGTCAAGAAGATAAAGGGGGAAATGTTGAGCCCGAAAGTCAATCAAGGGGCACTACTTCGCAAAGAGTGCCACACTTGGAGAAGGAAATGGATCAGATGAGGAAGGTCATGGACGAGATGAGGGAGAACATGAGAAGGGCAAATCCCGTAGAAGATTTGGTTCATCGAACAAATTCCCCTTTCACGGCTTCCATCAATGGTCATCCCTTACCCCCAAAGTTCAAAATGCCTTTCTTGGATTCATATGATGGGACGCGTGATCCTTTCGATCATATTGCTACTTTCAAGACTACGATGCATCTCCAAGGGGTTTTAGATAAGATCATGTGCAGAGCCTTCCCTACCACCCTTAAAGGACCAGCGCAAGTATGGTTTAGCAAGATACCTCAAAGCACAGTCAGTTCCTTTGAAGAGTTGAGTAAGTTGTTTGTCAATAACTTCATTGGAGGGCAAAGGCATAAACGATCTTTGTCCAGCCTGTTAACCATAGAACAAGGAGAGAATGAAAGCCTGCGCTCCTTCATCACTCGTTTTAACAGGGAAGCCCTAAGCGTGGACGAGGTGGATGACAAGCTACTCTTGGCGGCCTTCCATAACAGGGTTAATTTTGATTTATTCATTCACAAGCTTTATGAGAAGGAGCCTCAATCTATGGCTGAACTCGTCCATTCTGCCCAAAACTTTATGAATGCAGAAGATGCAATCATTGCTAATAAGAGGAAGAGAGTTGAGAGGATGGAAGCAAACCCCGTGCAACACGCTTAGCAAGGTCCTCGTCCAAAGAAAGGATGAATGGAAGATAAAAAGGACCGAGATAATAGAAAGACGGGCCCCTCAGCAAGGAATCAGAATTATACACCCTTAAATGCCCCACTCGATCAAGTGCTCATGCAGATCAAGGATGATCATTCCTTGAAGTGGCCAGAAAAGATGAAAGGAGATTCTAACAAACGCAATAAGAATAAATATTGTCGCTTCCATAGAGATCATGGACATGACACGGACGAATGTTATGACTTAAAGCAATAAATCGAGAATCTTATTAGACAAGGAAAGTTGAGGCACTTCGTCGGAAGGGATTATAAAGATGAAAAGATGAAGGGAAAGATGGAAGAGAGTTGAGAGGATGGAAGCAAACCCCGTGCAACACGCTTAGCAAGGTCCTCGTCCAAAGAAAGGACGAATGGAAGATAAAAAGGACCGAGATAATAGAAAGACGGGCCCCCCAGCAAGGAATCAGAATTATACACCCTTAAATGCCCCACTCGATCAAGTGCTCATGCAGATCAAGGATGATCATTCTTTGAAGTGGCCAGAAAAGATGAAAGGAGATTCTAACAAACGCAATAAGAATAAATATTGTCGCTTCCATAGAGATCATGGACATGACACGGACGAATGTTATGACTTAAAGCAACAAATCGAGAATCTTATTAGACAAGGAAAGTTGAGGCACTTCGTCGGAAGGGATTATAAAGATGAAAAGATGAAGGGAAAGATGGAAGAATCATCACGGCCCCCACTTGGAGAGATAAGGATTATCATAGGAGGGACTTCGACCGGACAATCTTCCAAGTCAAAGAAGACGTATCTCAATGTGGTGCAAAACGTCAAACTCTCTGGATGATCCCCAAGGATGAGAGGGACTGACGAGCCAACCATTTCGTTCACTAACGAGGAAGCTGAAAGAATCCATCATCCACATGATGATGCAATTGTCATTACCTTACTTATCACAGATTACATAACTAGGAGGGTGTTGGTGGATAATGGAAGCTCAGCGGATATATTGTACTATCCTGCCTTCTAGCAGATGAGACTTGGACGAGATCAACTTCGTCCAGTATGTTCGCCTTTAATAGGATTTGGAGGAATGAAGGTGCAGCCTGTGGACACCATTACATTACCCGTAGTGGTGGGATCATACCCACAACAGATAACCAAGGAAGTCAATTTCCTCATAGTGGATTGTTCGTCCTCATACAATGCTATTATTGGAAGACTGACTCTGAACAGTTAGAAGGCAGTAACGTCTACCTACCATCTATCAGTCAAATTCCTTACGGAGTACGGGATAGGACAAGCACAAGGAGCTCAGTTGGTAGTTAGAGAATGTTATTTAGCCATGATGGCTTTGGACGAGCAGGTGCAGACAATGAGTATTGAGGAGAGAAGGTTCGTTGCAGAGCCCACTGAAGTATTGGAAGATGTTCTTTTGCAAGAAGATGATCCTGAAAAATTCACCAGAATTGGAACAAGTATGAAGGAGAAGGCGAAAAAAGACCTCGTCCAGTTCCTAAGGAAGAGTATTGATGTTTTTGCGTGGAGTCATGACGACATGTCAGGAATCGATCCAAGTATAATTACTCATCGATTGAATGTATACCCCTCTTCTAAGCCTGTTCGTCAGAAAAAGAGGGTGTTTGCTCCTGAACGAGATAAGGCTATCAAGGAAGAGGTTCAGAAACTAACCACAACACGGTTTATCCGGGAAGTCTATTACCTAGATTGGTTAGCCAATGTGGTGATGGTGAAGAAGGCAAATGGCAAGTGGAGGATGTGCGTAGACTTCACTGACTTAAATAAGGCTTGTCCTAAGGATAGTTATCATTTACCATGCATTGACTAATTCGTGGATTCTACAGCTGGTCATCAGTTGTTGAGTTTCATAAATGCCTTATTAGGATATAATCAGATAAAGATGGACGAGGCAAGCCAAGAAAAAACCTTCTTTATTACCAGTCAAGGTTTGTTTTGTTATAAGGTGATGCCCTTCGGTCTAAAGAAAGCAGGGGCAACTTATCAAAGGTTGGTGAATCACATGTTCCGTCCACAGATAGGCTGGAATGTGGAGGTGTACGTTGACGACATGCTTGTGAAGAGTTTAGACGAGGGAAGCCATTTGGACGATCTACAGGAAACCTTTGAAACACTTAGGCAATATAAGATGAAAATGAACCAAAGTAAATGTGCATTCGGAGTATCGTTAGGGAAGTTTATAGGATTCATGGTTTCACAAAGAGGAATTGAAGCAAATCCAGATAAGATCCAAGCCATATTGAGCATGAAACCACCAAAGAACATCAAGGAAGTCCAATCCCTCACTGGGCGAGTTGCTGCTCTGAACAGGTTTGTTTCGAAAGTCACAGACAAGTGTTTACCCTTCTTCAAAGTCCTCAGGAAGGCATTCGAATGGATGGACGAGTGTCAAAAGGCCTTCAAAGACCTAAAGGACTATCTCACCACGGCTCCATTGTTAAGTCCGTCCGTGCAAGGAAAAGAATTGTATCTGTACTTAGCAGCATCTAAAATGGACGCTACTTCAGGGGCATAACTATAAATAATATTTTCCTCCTCCTCGTCTTGAGGAGGGCTGGATGACTGTCTGGACGAGCTAGCCCCAGATCTAGAAGCCTTCCTACGTTGTAATTCCTGGAATTCCTCCAAAGGAATACTAGGAACCCTAGACGAATAATACTCTTCTGAAGAATTACTACTAGCTGTACTACCTTCATTACTCTCATAACTACCCTCGCTCCCAGAAGAAACGTCCTGGTACTCGTCTATCTCCTTCTCTAAACTACTACTAGGCAAAGACATGACTTAAATGAAGATAGATAAGACAAAAACCTAAGAAGGAAAAGAAAATACCTGAGAACTAGGAAGGAAGGCTAGACGAGTCTTTTGGACGAGATGGCAGAAAGAAAATTATGAGAAATGTGAGGGGCAAGAAAGGGAATGCACCTATTTATAGGGCCCAGAAATAGGGTCAACAAAGCGACGCCAGCCATTCAGAAGAAGACACGTGGCGATCCCTTTGAAAAACGCAATCGACATGACGGGTCAACCAATGAAGTCTTGACACGTGGTCCCAAAAAAAAAATTTTTTTTTTTTGGTCAGAACCACAAAGGTACACATTAAATCCCAATAATGTCTTTGGACGACCATTGGACAAGGGGCAACTGATGGGATAGTGAAAATTACAACTCATATTCGTCCTTATGGCTCGTCCATGAATCTTGAGCCAAATATTCAAGTTCAAATGCAGTAGTTGAGAGATTTAATGGAATAATGGGAACTCACATAACACCGTCAGAGAACCAAAGAGTCAATCATGCACGAAGTGCATGGACGACCACATGACACTTAGAAACTCTCAAGTGTAAATTCACTCACGAGTATGGAAGATTCAAGGCACAAAATCTTGAAGCAGTTACCCAACCTGAATTCATCGCCACTGATTCCTCTTAAGTACATAACTTCCATCAACGGTTATAACTCCTATAGCCGTTGAGGAAGTTATGTCTAGACTCACTGAATTCCACAAATTTTGGGGAAGTTACTAAACCAAACCGCTCCAAGGTCCTCTATATAAAGGACCAGTCTGAATCAAAGAGAGGTAAGTGCATTCTGAGATTTTTCTTCTAAAGTTGAAACTCTTTTCTTAGAAGAAACTAACTTAGTCATCGGAGGGTGTTTGGCCGGTCCACCCCGGTCTCTTTTGATAATGTGTTCATCTTTGTAGGCTTTCACAACCACCAGTAGCCCACCGAAGCTGAAACATTCAGCCTACTGATTCTGTGCAGCATCAGATGGTATACTATATAAACCCATTCATCTATCAAATTCTATGCAAGAATTGAAGTGAATACATAGCTTTAAAGTGTTATAATTCTTCCCTCTACACTCTCTTTCCCTTTGTTTAGTTTGTGAGTGAGAGTCTCTCTATACACTAAGTAGTGTGTGCGTATTTGTGAGAGTAAGTGAGAACAGGCCCATCAGTATTTTGTTTTATTTCCAACAAGAATAGTACATTCTATGCAAGAGTTGAAGTGAATACATAACTTTAAAGTGTTATAACTCTTCCCTCTCCACTCTCTCTGCCTTTGTTTAGTTTGTGAGTGAGAGTCTCTTCTATACACTAAGGGCGCGTTTGATAAACTGTAATGTAATAGATATTCTTATGGCATAACTATTCGGTTGTTTGGTTATGTTTTTATTACAATGAATAGTTATTCCTTATGAATAGCTATTCTTTAAAATGAGGAATGACTATTCCTTATCAAAAGTACTGAATATCTATTCCTTCACCTTATGTAATAACTTTTTTAAAAGAATTTATTAAAAAGCCATTAGTTGCCACATCTTCAAAAGGAAAGAAAATAAATTTTCCTTATTGTTAATTATTAGCTCTATTTTGAATACTCTAAAATAAGTGTATTTTAGGAAATTTGACTTAAAAATTATTTAATTACACATTCTTTTTATACTCTACTAAATTGTAGATGCATATTCAGGATTATATTCCTAAATGATCACCAAACTAATGAATAGTAATACTTATTACATTCCAACTTAATGTATTCCTTGTAATACTTATTCTTATTTTCATGTAATAATCATTACAGTGTACCAAACGTGCCTTTAGTAATGTGTGTGTGTTTGTGAGAGTAAGTAGAACAGGCCCATCAGTATTTTGTTTTATTTCCAACAAGAATAGTACATATCATATGGCCATTCATCTCTCAAAGACTTCAAATTGGATGGGATGAGCTCTTAACACATTCCCGTTCCTTTACCTAGCCTCCAAAATTAGATCTTGATTTGTATACCGATTCCTTATCAATTTAAATTTTTTTTTCTAGATTGTAATTAGGAAACAAAATATTGTTGCTTTCCATAGATTGTATATGAGGTCAAAGTAATGTACTTTTTTCTTATTTCTTAGAATGTAACTAAGACCAAAACTATGTAATTTTCTTTCCATTATTCCAATGATGTAATTTTAAAATTCTTCAATAAATATGTATTTCAAGAGGCTTCTTATTTAATAAAATAAGTGGCAATTGATGGCTCCATTGTTAAACTCTAGATCTGGAGGGTAACACATAACCTTTTGTTGAAGTCACTACACCATTTATTTATTTTGTACCATTCTATATGAGTATTGAATCTATAATTTCACTCATACTCATTATTGAAGTAGTATACCTCTCGTTCATAACCAAATTCAATACTAATTTTTGGAGTATAATCAATAGCCAAATTCAGTTCATTGCCAATGTTCCCTTTCACATGTAATTGTTAAAATGTTAAGTGCAAAATTACTATTGGATAAATGAATGACATATACTTTTTTTAGTTTTATGCAACATGTAGAGTATTTGGATATTGATTTATTTAATAAAAAAACACAAATGTATTTTGATTTATCTAAAAAAAATTCATAATATTTATTGATCCTTTACTTTAGGGTTTAGACATGGATATGGATATGGCTTTCAGCTTAGTAACAACTCTACCTTTAGATGTTAAAGCCAGTGAATGGAACTTTGACAACTACCATCTCTTCACTTTCTTTTATCCAATTTTGATACCAAATTGTATGTATTAGAGAGAGGTACAAAATCTCTCCCTTTAACTTATAAGGGTTGTTCACCACTTTAAGACACAGTTCCAAACATAATATCCTATTTAGCTCATCCAGATCTTCACATAAGCCTTTAGGGGGCTTAAAAACTTATGTTGCATACGTAAGGGATGCTTGGGCTAGTGATTTGATCAAGGTTGCTTGACCTATCCAAGATAGACAATTGCATTTCCAACTGCTAGTTATGACTTTATGTCTTTCTTTAACAAAATTAAAATCTTTGGCTTTATAGTTGGTAAAAAATAGATGCACACCTAGATATCTTACTCTTCTTGATAATAAATACCAAATTGTATATATTAAAGAGAGGTACAAAATCTCTCCCTTTAACTCATAAGGGTTGTTCACCACTTCAAGACAGTTCCCAACGAAATCTCCTATTTAGCGCATCAAGATCTTAACATAATCCTTTAGGTGGCTTAAAAACTGGTGTTGCATATGTAAGGGATGCTTCGACTAGTGATTTGATCAAGGTGGCTTGACCTATCCAAGATAAACAATTGCATTTCCAACTACCAGTTATGGCTTTATGTCTTTCTTTAACAAAATCAAAATCTTTGGCTTTATAGTTAGCGAGAAATAGATGCACACCTATATATCTTACTCTTCTTGGTAATTGCTTGATTCCCCAATGATTTATGATTTACCTATTAAATTGTACATGAACTCTTTTGGAAGCAAGAGAGGCTCGACTTTATGTTGATTGCTTGACTAGACCATTCACAACAAGCATCCTTACATCTCATCAATGCAACAACTCATAAGTTTAGCCCTACAGACTAAAAGCAGCTTTGTGATATAAGGAGCCAAATTTGCATCTTTTTAAGAGAATAGCCTAATGGTAGAGGCAGAGGCATGATAAGGCATGCATCCTCGGCCATTTGGACAAAAAGGGAACTAGAAAACTCATTTTAAGGGCCTATTTGGATAAGTTGTTTCAAAATGTGCGTTTTAAAAACTAGCATTTTTAAAACGTGCGTTTTGAAAACTCTATTTTAAAAACCACATATAAGTGTTTGGTAAAAATGTGTGAATATGTGCTTTCTATTATTAAAGTCATATTTAAGCATTTGGATAAGCTGTTTTAAAAATAGCTGTTTTGAGTGTAAATTCCAAAAAAGGACTTAACTATTTTTTGAAGGTTATATTGTCATTTTTCCTATGATCAGTGTTTTTTTATTATTGAAAAAATAAGGGTATACAACCTGCATACTCAGATTCTTCTTTTGTACATTTGTTTCTTTGTTACCTCCATAAAAAAGGAAGGAGGGGTGGAGAAAGAGAGAAATTCCATTTAAGAGGTTTATAGCATATAAACATAGATTCCATGATATATATCCATCAGCTGCCAACCCAATACTTGTCCTTTTTTCAAGCCTTAAATGAGCTGTATTTTATAATGTTACTCAAAAGGCCTATTAGTTTCATTATTGAAGACAAAACCTCAAATTCAGATATAAGCATAAAACTAACCATGAGGCATGCACCCTCAGGAGGCAAAGATCTAAGTAAGTTCTTTAGACATTATTTCTCATATTCTCTGTTGTAACACCATGATATAACATCTAAATGACAGCCGAAATTCATCTTATAAATAACATACCGTCTAGGTAAGTTGTCCGGCAAGAATAAAAGCAGCAATGAAACTATTTATCTAGACAAACAATCTTCTTCTCTCAACAGAGCTAGTAATAGTTGCAGCGATTATGCTCACTTTCTACAAAAGCAGAAAATGAATACAAATTCAAATTAATAATTACAAGTGCAACAATGGTTGCCAAATTAAGCACAGCAAATTCAACCCAACTGAATTCAACCAAGGTGTAGATCCCAACTGAAAATCAAGCACTAAAAACACGACTTTGGACATGGACATGAATTTCTGTACAGACACACATCCATATCTGGTGTGGGTTGCTTGTGCATGAAAGAAGACATGTCTTCTTTTTAACAGATTAATATAATATGTGCTAGCTATTATAATGTATGGTAATCAATACAAATAAAAGAGAAAACATAAAAAAAATGTAAATGGAATGAGAAAAGATTTAGTCTGATCCCAAAAAGAGGACAGCAAACAAAGTTGGCTAGAAAAATATCAAATGAGCAAACAAAGATAGTAGTATTACTTTGTGCCAATTAAATGGTTGAATCCATTCCTGGAAATCAGATGTCATGTCCCACTGTCAGAACCTAAAGAATCTTTCTTATTGCTACCTTCCCATACCAATATCCTCACAATTTGTTACAAGATTCAATCATTGAATCCATATCAGCTAAATAAACGTAAGAGCTTCTTATAGCAAGGTGTAATTGGAATACATTGAGCATCAACAGTTGGATATTTTGGATGCAAATAGCAAGAAGCAGACTCGTAATTTAGACTGTACAACAGATTTTTGTATGCTAATTTTCAACATCAAACAATTGAGGAAAACCCAAATTGTACTTTCGCATAAAATCAACTACTTGGTTCAAAGAACAAGTACAAAATTAGTACTGAAATTTGCAACAAGTCTTTACACTATACGTTGCATCAATTGCAACATGGGTTTGGATTCTGTCAAGTGCATTTGGCCATTTGAGAATTGGATATAACGAAATTGGATTCAAACCCATATACTATTCAACAAGAAAAAACTGATCCCATCCAATCCAAATGGTTTTGATCAACCTTATCTGTCTGAAATTGTTTTAAAAACTTCACAACTAGTAAAGAAACAGCAGCAGCAACAACATATCCCTTAGTCATGTAAATTCTAATATGTTGAGTTTATTCAGTCATCTAAACAAACATGCAAAAGCCCAAATCAATATAATTATTTCAGAGATGGGTAATGGAGAATGTTTACCTAGAAATCGTGATGCAGAACAACGACGATAATCGGAGAAAGCAACTGAGCAATAATAGAGAAGAAAGAAGTGAATATCGTGAAATTGGTGAGGAGAGAACCAAGACTGATGAGATATATATATGGAGAAGGGATAGGCTGGGATTTCGGTAAATAATTTCCTACCATTGAGGCTAATTTGGGTTTTCAGCCGAAACAATTAGTGGCAACCCAATCGTCCAAACCGCGCGATGCTGAAAAAGCAATAGAAAATTTCATTTTTGGAATCGCGAAAATCTACGGAATTGAAAACGCAATCCCGCATATATCGCCTAGCCAAACGCAATCCCGGAATCACGATTTGTGAAACTGCTGTAATTGCAATGTAAACGCCTAAACAAACGGGCTCTAAATATGAGTAAATTGTGAAGCATCCTTATCGAACTTAGTTTTCGCCAAGGACTTGATCAAGACAGCTTTAGGTTTATGCTAAACTTGACATTGATGCTTAGAGACAATCTTGGTTGGAGATTAAGGAGGGTGAGTCAATTGGGTTTCTCCCTTAGCTTTCTTGGCCATATGCTCAATCGAATTTCGCTAATCTTCTTTCCTCTTACTAGAAAATATGTAAGTGGGCCTAAAGATCGAGCCTTAAGCTAAGGTGTTAGAGGGCCTAAAGATAGGGCCTTAAGCTGAGCTTATAAGTTGTAGCTAAACACATCGTTCAAAATGGTTACATTTTATTTATTTTATTTTTTATACAAGATAAAAATTATATTCTAACTTAAATTAAGTGTATATGTGTGTGAAATTTTTTATTTGAAAACTTGAATCCCAGCTCTTACTTCCCATAGACATTTATATTTGTATAGTAACCATTGAGCCAATGATGCGTAGTGGTCAAGATAGTTACTAATTGACGATGATTTTACCTATAGAATTGCCACTTCGATTATTTTAGGAAAGAAATCAAGAAAACCATTTATCAAATCTAGCCTTTAAAATAAATAAATAAATAAATATTTATATATATATATTTACCAAATCTAGTCTTAGTTGGTGTTATTCTTCATTTTTTTCTAATTTTTTTATTGATAAAAAGCCAAAAAAAGTAAAAAGGGTAAAAAGGTAATTATAATATACAATGGGTATGTATGTAATTCCGAATATATATCATTAGGGCACATTAAGGCGCTCTCTCTCTCTTCCTCTTTCTCATTTCGTTTAGCTTCATACAATCCAACAGAATACTCTTTTGCGAGCGTTGAGGCTTATTAAAGAGAGCCTTTCGTGTTCCCCCAATTCCAAGACCTCGCTGATAAAAAAGCACGCCCACATTCATGCCCGAAAACTCTATTTAAGCACCTTGTCCAAATCTCCCACTCTTCATCGCTCTCTATTTCATCGCCAACTTGCTTCCACCACCATCTCAGCCAAACAGTCCCTCAAAAACCCTAGAAAATGTCAGGCGGCTTCTTCCGGGTAAGTTCTACACGAAAATTCATAATTTTAGCGTTTAATTCGAACTTTTCATCTTAGATCCAAACTTAATTCGATGTATATCTCTTCGATCTTCGTGTTTTGTAATTCTCATGGTTCGCATAAAGATAAACTTATGTATGTATACTATGTATATGCGCGTACATGGATGCGGAAACCCTAATATTGTGTATTTTTAGGGCACGTCGGCTGACCAAGACACTCGGTTCTCGAACAAGCAAGCGAAGCTGTTGAAATCGCAGAAGTTCGCTCCTGAATTGGAGCATGTGGTTCGTTTTCTGAAGCTTTGGAAAAATTGGCTTGTATGAAGGGTTTATAGCGTGCTTTTTTGTTGTTGTGTTAATTTATGCATAGGAAATGTGGTTTGTGTTTATAGGTGGACATGAAGAAGGTGAATATGGATGTTATCAGACCGTGGGTTGCGCATAGGGTGACAGAACTTATCGGGTTCGAAGACGAAGTTCTAATTAACTTCATTTATAGTCTTTTGGAAGAAAAGGTGATTAAATGTTTCTAGATGTCATATAATTAGCAATTTCATGTTTCCAAGTTTTTAGTTTTTGTGTAGTTTTAAACACAAATGCAAGATTCATGTTATTTTTTTATATATTGTAATCATTGATAAATTGTACATGATATGACTTGGTATAGAGATGGAAAACATTGATATAACTAGACCCAATAACACCAGGTTATTGACTGAGCTTATAGTTTATCATTATTCATAAGTAGTGTTTGAACTCTGTTTTGTTTATTTGGATGCAGGAAGTGAATGGAAAGACGGTTCAAATACAACTTACTGGATTCATGGAGAAAAATACTGTGAAGTTTATGAAAGAGCTTTGGGCGCTTCTTCTCAGTGCGCAGAATACTGCTAGTGGTGTTCCTCAGCAGTTTTTGGATGCCAAAGAAGAGGAAATTAAGAAAAAGAAGGTATAAATATTTCTACAACCCTTACATGTTTTTGGTTTGCTCATGTAGTGTCTCTTTCTTGATGGATTTTTACCATGGGTTGGTTGCAGGCGGAGGCAGATAGGATGGCAAATGAGATTGAGAAGAAGAAAGAGAAGGAAAGTAGAGAACTTGAGCAAGAGAGATCAAAGAAAATGGTATTGCTTATCTTTTACATGCTGGAGTTGCATTGTCTAGATCTGGGTGTTTGGTTTTAACTTTCGTTTGTGTTTTTCATGGCATTCAGCTAGCTTCTGCAATTATTTGGGTTCATGTCCTTTACCTCAAACTACTGTAGGACGGCGTGGTTGAAACGAGGGCAACTAACACTGCTTTGGAGCCAAACCTAAAGCATAGAGCTTCGAGTGACTATCCTGAGGATGGGAAAGAAGCTGAAAAGAGGAACAACGGTGTGAGAGGAAGGCACAGGTAAGGGATAGGTCAACATTTTACCATTAGCTCTTCCTCTGGAATGGGTTTTTCCCTGTCCCTTTCCCTTTCCAGCTAGTCTTTTTATACCATGTCATTATACTCCATATATTTCCATGGTCTTGCTGCATGCAGTCACACATTTTTAAAGTTATTTTGTGAATCTATTTAGTATGTATTTTTTATATGCCTATACATATTTTTGTTCCTCTTCTCCTTCAAATTTTCTTTTCACTTTTCCTTCTATTGTCTATTTGTTTTGCAGCTGGCTCCTTAATTTTACTTTAGCATGCTGCTTTCTTTACTAGCATTCATATTGAGCAATTTATTTTATTTTATTTTATTTTTTGGAGAAGGGAGGGGGGAGATTTCAGTTACACTGATGTTGATACCGTTAATCTATTACTTCTTTACATGCACGATAGAGGCCTGTAGAAGTTTTTGTGAATATTAAAGTTTGCCAAATTGCTACTGTAGGCACTCATTTTTCTGCCATGCTCAGATGTAAACAAGAAAAGGGAAATAACATTTTACTTCTTACAGGGTTTCTAGATCTCCCCATTCTGCCAAACGTTCCCCTTCACCCCCTCGGTATCTTTCCTCGCCATCATATGCTATCATTCTTCAAATTTTTTTGCTTGGATGAAAATTCCATTTACATTGGGGATTTCTTGTGCAGAGGATCTCCATCTAGGTCAATCAGCAGATCGCGTTCTAATCCCAGAAGTTATTCTGAGTAAGCTTCTTTTTGCTGTCAGTAATGGGAGTCTTTCGATTATTTAGATATTATGACTAGAATATTCCTGTTGGTTTTTCTGCACTTGTTCTAATAAATAATAACTATGGGTGTTGCATGTGTAAAGCTATTTTTTCTTCTTCTTATCAATATGTTTCTTTTTCCTCTTTCAAATGTAATGTCTGACTTGATTTATACTTATTTTAGTGACAGACACAAGTCAAGGAGTGTATCTAGATCACCTGAAGCTCGAGGGCGCTCTGTTTCTTCAGAAAGGGTGTATCGCTCCCCACGAAGACGATCTGTGACCCCTCGTCGGAGGCATTCACCTATGCATTCTCTCTCTCCAAGATGGAGATCATCTTATTCTAGGCGAAGATCTAGATCGCGATCACAATCACATCGTAGATCACCCTCTCCAGTGAGGCGAAGATTGCGTTCGCCTTTTCGTCGTAGGTCACCTTTTCCAGTGAGGCACCGCAGGTCACCTTCTCCTCCACGACGTCGTAGGTCACCTTCTCCAATCCGACGTCGTAGGTCACCTTCCCCTATCCGGCGGCGTAGATCACCTTCTCCTATCCGACGTCGTAGGTCACCTTCCCCTATCCGGCGGCGTAGATCACCTTCCCCTATGCGGCGACGAAGGTCACCTTCGCCTATGCAACGACGTAGAACACCATCACCTGTTCGACGTAGATCCTCTTCACTTGTGCGGCGAAGAGCACACTCACCTATTAGACGCAGATCACCTTCACCTATTAGACGCAGATCACCCTTACCTAATCGCAGCAGATCGTCCTCTCCCATACAAAGATCACCTTCTCCTGTACGAAGGCGGTATCGAAGATCTCCAACTCCACCACACAACTCTCCATTACCTGTGCGGCGTAGGCCGCCTACTCTTGGACGTAGGCGATCAAGTTCTCCATCCCCTTCAGCCATCTCCATTCCATCTCCATCTCCATCTCCATCTCCATCTCCAACCACGAGTAAGTACCATAGGAGCCCTGTGCAATCTCCGAAAGAAAGAATCAGGTACATAGAACATGATTGTTTGTTTCCTATGTGCTCTTTTATTTATTTATTTGTTTTTTTTTTGGGGGGGGGGAGGGGAGGTGTTTCTCTATATACATAGGTTTCAAGTGTGTGGCAAGTACAAGGAGCTTCAATAGGGGTTACGAATTTATGTTTGTAGAGCTAGAAGATATTGTGAAGCCTAAACCACCAAAACCTCCCATTGCACTACAAATGGGTCATCAGCTTTGTGTTTGCCACAATCGATGTTATATTTTTATTTTGTAGATTCAATATGTTGGGCTGCTTTTACATTTATTTTTTGGTTAAATCTGTGTTACAGGATGAATGAAAAATTGTCTTTCGCACAGAAATCTCCTAGTTCTTTGAGGTCACCACAAAGAGATTCTAGGGATCGGAGTGATACACGCAAAAGAGTGCCAGTTTCATTGTCTTCACTTGGGAAGTCTCCAACTCTCTCAGAGCCTCCACCACGGGCAAGAAAAAGGGTTTCTAGTGAAGATAGGAGGTATTCATCTTAGCTGCTTTTTAGTATAATCTTTTGATCATTCTCTTGGATTTATATATGTTGACCGTTTTGGTTGCAAATGTCATTTAGTCCATATCAGAGTCCTGTGAGGCAAACAGGGAATCAAATGACCCGTGATGCCAGCTTCAGTCCTGCAGGGAAACCTCGTCATGGTAGTCTAGAAAGTAGTGAAGAGGCAGGCGAACCTAATTATGTCAGGTTAAATTTGAAGTTGACCATTATCTGATGGCTCAATTTTTGTGGTCTTTTTGGTCTCACTGCAGGGGGATGCTTTGATTTGCTAGTTTAATTTTGCTGAGGGTGCTCCTTTTGTAGGGATGATATGAACAATAAATCTAAGTCTTCACAGAAAAGGTCCATCCATTCATCTTCGGTCAACAAGCAGAAAGATTCACCTATGAAGGTTCATTACAAGGAAGGGCGCTCTCCTGAAAGATTAGCAGATCATCGGGCTATTGAATCCCAGACTCGTTCTGATAAAATGGAATTGAGAAAGAAAGAAGAGGAGAAAAAAAGGTATATCTTTCTCTGTTGAATGAATCTTGTCCTCCTGCTAATTAGACACCAGTACTTCTGCATGAACCCATGGGTCTGATATTATGAAGCATTTCTGACTGAGAAATCTTTTAGGAGCGGGTTTCCTCCTGAATCTCCTGGGAAACAGAAGTCACCAACATTGTACAAGGACTCTTTGCTAGGTGATAGGCAGCATCTGTCATACACTGGAGAAGGTAAAATATCTGATGAGAAGAACCGCTCTCGTTCAAAGAATGTTGATAGCAATAAGCGTCCTTCAGAAACTGCACTAGATTCGGTTGGAAAAGTTGATTATAATAAACATTCGGCTTCAACAGATTCTGGTTCTGAGGAAAGTGATAAGCACAGAACCGAAGAGAAGAAAAGGAGAAAGCATAAAAGATCTGAGAGGAAAGAGGTGGCTTCAGATGATGATTACAGTTATGATTCTGAACTAGATGATAGGAAGGAGGCTAAGAGGAGGAGGAAGGAAGAGAAAAAACTGCGGAAGGAGGAAAAACGTCGAAGGCGTGAGGAACGGCGTAGGAGAAAGGAAGAACGGCGTGCAGAGAAGCTGAAAATGAAGAATAGGGATGGTTCTTATGCTTCTGATGGTGAACATACTGCAAGGAGAGAGTCTAATCCAAGTGATGATGAAGACATGCAATCAGAGCAGAAAAGGCTTGAGATTGAGTTACGAAAGAAGGCTCTTGAATCACTTAAAGCAAAGAAGGGCATCAGTCACTGATATTGTTGCTGCCTTGGAACACTAAGCTGTTCTGTTTCTTAAAGCATTTTTGTTTTCTAGATTCCTGTTGAGCAGTATCTAGTTAAGTTTGCTAGGAAATTTATGTTTTAAATGGAAGTGTGTTTTATATTGGTTACTGTTTGATGTATTCTATGTTTACTGCTGGCAGCTGAAATGGATAAATGAGGATTTCATGAGCTATTCTCTTGAGTGCAACTTTATGCAGAACATGCTGCTAGATTTTCTGGTAATAATTTGTCTTCCCTTAGCTGGGAATTTATTTATTTATTTATTGTTTTATTAGGAAAGATATTGTAGTCATATGGATATGGTTGTACCTATGAAAAAATTGTAGTCATTTGGGTGTAAGGCATCTTATTGCTGTGACTGGAATTTGTTTTGTGTTTGTTTGTTTAGATTTTTTGTTTTATTAGATTCAGTGAAGTAATTTGCAGGGGAAATCTAACCATGTAGATAGGGTTCACAATCCTCTTGTTGTGTTGTTAGGACAAAAGATGAGCCTAAAGGTCTTGTTATTTTTAATAATTTGAAGTTGATACTAAACTGGGTTTCTGGTCAATTGGTAGATGAAAATAATGTCAACAGATGATTTGGTTGAGCAGACCATGTGCAGATCCACATTCTGAACATCAATTCAGGTGACTTTTTTTTCATTCTTTTATGGGCTCTTTAAGAAGAACAACCTTGTGATTATGGGTGAATCCTCTTTGTATCCATATAGTAACTCCTTTCTCACTGTATCTTGGTTTGACCTCTGTATGGTTGGCAGCTTGTGAGTTGCTCCTTGGGCCTTGTTTTCTGAATTTCTTCATGGTGCTATAGTTCTTGGAATCGTCCTGTCCTGATCTTGATATCAGCTATAAAGTTTACGGAGATGGCATCGTGCATGTATATATGATGAATAGTTCTGTATGAGAATATATGACCATATTTTTATGAGCAGTTGTTTTCAGGCTTTCCTGGCCTGTCTTTTTCATTTTAATCCAGATAGGTAAAGCTTGGGTACTTATATATTTGTGTCATGGAGATGCACTTCACTTTGGGTTGGTATTTACATAAGAGTTTGGTGCATACACGTTTTGTAGGTTATATAGATAGTTACTTTCTCTGTTAGCTTCAGTTATTTAAATCTACTTGGTATCAGTTCTAAACAGATGATGCATGAGCTTTTGGCTGCAGTTTCTAGGTTTAGCCTTCTTGAACTTGATGTTGGTAGAATAGGGTCCTACTTAAAGTAGGCAAAGATTTAAAATGGTTTTGGTGGGATTCTTGTTAAACCCCCCCAACCCCCCAACACAAACCAAAAACTTCTCCTGCGCTCCCTTTGTCTTCTTTGCTCTCACCTCTTTATTGTTGTTGCGATAAGTGAGGGCTAGTTAGGAGCTGGCGGGGAAGTTAAAGAGAATGAGGACTAGCAGACCTCCTAAGACACTGAGGTTTCCCACTTGGCCTTTTCCTCCACCTTCAATCAATTCTCATGAAACTTCTAGGTTGTATGACTATGAAACAATGATTTCTCCAGCAACTTCTTCAGTCCCAATCTGTATGGATCGAGGGTCTAATTTAGTATAAGTTTGAGGGCAAGTATGATGTAGAAATCAAAATTTGAATTTGCTGAATGCTCTTATAATTATAATAGATGTTGGAGACTCATGGAAGCTGATGAATTAAGAGGTTGCACTGAAGTGACGTACACCACGACTAGTATGAAATGTCAAGAGTTAGAACAAAAATTTGTTAAAAAGAGCAAGCAGATTCTAAAATTTCAAAGCTGCTTGAACACTTTTTGATTGATTGTGGTGGCTTGGAAGCAGAGGGATTCAAAGTTACACTTTGGCAGCTCTTAAGTTAGAATTTAAGAGAAGATGATCTTTCAACCATCTTGTACAAGTTGGTTCCATTAGAGAAATAGTAGCAGTTTTATGTTCTAGAGAGAGAGAGAGTGGAAAGGAGCATTTGTGCAAGGATTTGTTTGGTATCATTGCTATAGAAATTTGTTTGGTATCATTGCTTTAGAAATTTGAAGATTATTACCGTGGTAGAACGTGGTCTTAGCATATTAACTACATATATTATGCGTTTATGTGGCTGTGCAAATAATTATCCGAAGGACTAAAGAACTACCAACAGACAAGCCACAGTTCGGTTTTTCAGGAACTACCCACAGACAAACCATAGTTCGGTTTTTCAGGTCAAGTGTTGGACCCGGAAAATGTGTATTTCCTTGTGTGGCTGTAGATTTGCAATTTAATGAAATTTTAGTGATTGCTTGCAAAAGGCATGTCATCTTAATATGGCTTGGCTATCCTTAATGTTGCTTCCCTCAACTATTTTATGCAAGCTGTGCATGGCTAAATACTCATGAATATCTAATCAAGATAGTGCTTCCAAAACAAAGACTGAAATTTGTATATATCTTTGGATCAATCAAGTCATTCTACCCTATTTTATGCTGTCATATTGAGTAATGTTTTTGTGCATCTGAAGCAGTTGATTACTTCCGTCTTCTACAATATCTTTTTGTGAAAGAGTAGTTCAAAGGGCTACATACTATTTCATAAATTTTTGCCACAATTTTTGTGTAAGACTGAGTAGTTGCCTATCACATGGAGTTACTTTTTTATTTATTTATTTTTATTTTTTATACTACTAACACTTGGCTACATTATAATTATGGTAGAGAAGTTGTGGCACTAGATTCTCTCTTGAGAAAAGTCTATGGACACAATTTTTACAACTGATGATGTGGTAAAATGTTAATAGTAGGTAAAATTGTAATATAAGTGATGGATTCAGACGAGAACTAGTAAAATTTTGCCAACTTAACTAATTTACTGTTGTAAAAAATGTTATGAAATATTTTTGTGCACATAACACTGCTCTATATTTTTCTTGAATTCTTGTTGGCTTATGTGGGCCATGCTCTTGAATTCTTGTTGGCTTCTGTGGGCCATGCGTATCGAGTTTTGTGGTAACGTGGTGGATAAAATTTGATAAACTGAAACTATTAATAAGCACGTCCCAAACTCCCACTGCTCCCTGTTATATATCAAGTGGGCATGTCGTTTTCTTGTGCCTTGTGGTGATATTTGAACGTTTGGTGCCTGACTTCGTTGAGTGGATAAACCTGGACTACGTGGCTCAATTCCATTTGCTACGCTTCCATTGCCTCCCCCCATCAAGATAATATCAGGAACAAACAAAAACTATTTGGCAATGGCATCATTTCGTGGGTTTTAACAAACAAAAACTTTTAGAATCTGGATATACGCTACAATCTCATAGAATTGGAGGAGAGGGTGGCCTTCCACTTTTTCTCTCTTTTTATCTATGGCTCCTACTCTCACCTCCAATTCATTTCTTCTAAACACTACACCTCATTCTAGGCTAACCTTCAAGAAAAAAAGGCTCACAATCTTTGCCAAGCAGGCTGGTCCCTTCCCTTCACTTCGTTTTGGCAAGAACAATCGCTCATCATCCTCAGAAGAGCCCCAACCTGATGATTCAGCTAATACCAATCCTTTTCGTTTTAACTTTGGAAAGATACCAGACGTGAAGTCTTTGATACCGGCTGTGAATAATCCTTCTACGGCCTTATCATTTGGGAACCAAAGACGTAAGGACCCCAGCACGGTGTTTGTTGCCGGTGCCACCGGCCAGGCTGGAATTCGCATTGCACAAGTTTTACTGCGTGAAGGTTTTATTGTTAGGGCTGGGGTGCCTGAGCTTGGTTCTGCCCAAGAGTTGGCTCGTCTTGCTGCCCAATACAAGGTTAGTTTCTGTAGCCATATCTCAATGTCGGTCAGATTTTTGTGTGATCTAAGTATGCTATCTGTTGTTATTAATTAGATATGGGAGATTAGTGGAAGGTCATATCTAGCCTTCTCTTTTATAGTTCCCAGCAAAGAACCATAATATTATACACTTAGGGACAACCAAATGTGGAAAGTTGTTTTTAAATAAAAAAGGGTTGAAATCTTTTAATTTTCATAACCAAAAATAGTAAAAGAATTATGGAATGAATGTTATAGGTTGAAATTTTATTATATCTATATTAAAAAAAAAAAAGGAACATTGAACATATTTGAAAATTAATTTTTCTTTATCCTAGATAAAACTCATCGCATTTGATCATATCTATTTTAAAAAAAAAGGAACACTGAACATATTTTGAAAATGCTTTTTCTTTATCCTAAATAAAACCCATCAATTTTGCTCGAGTTGGATGTATTCCCTTAATCTAGCTACCTTGAAAAAAATAATTTATTTAAGCAAGTGCATTGTACATGTAACATGTTTGGGGGGATTTCTGCTTACACATTGCACATAAGTTTGGACAATCAAGATTTGCGCAAATATTTAATACTAACAAAGATGTGCGCCAATCCATTGCTAAGATATGCTATCACTATGCAGTCTTTAAGAATTTGACATGGGCTAATATGTGAAGTTGCAATTTGCAAAGCCTATGTGAAAATTTCTTGATAAAAAAATGGAAAGATTAGGCTGTATTGCATCCTATTGATATTCCTTGCTACAATATCATCACCACCACAGATCATATCAAACGAAGAATCGAGACGCATCAACGCTGTCCAATCCACCTTCCAAGACACCGAATCAATCGCCAGGGCGATCGGAAATGCTAGCAAGGTTGTCGTCACAATCGGGCCCGCAGAAAACGGTCCCACTTCCGAAGTCTCCGCATCAGATGCATTGCAAGTGATCCAAGCCGCCCAGCTGGCAGGAGTAAGCCACGTGGCTATAATCTATGATGGGAGCATAGGGAGCTCATCAACATACAATGTACTGGATGGCATTTCTTCATTCTTTAACAACTTGTTCTCACGATCACAACCGTTGACTGTGACTGAGTTTTTGCAAAAAGTAATCGAAACGGACGTCAGCTATACATTCATAAAGACAAGTTTGACGGAAGATTTTTCACCAGAGAAGTCATATAATGTTGTGGTGTCAGCTGAAAGAAGCGCCAGTGTAAACGACTACAAAGTAATGTAATGTATGCCATAATATCTATATTTCACATTGTACATCTCATTTTGTTTTGGACATCAAAACTTTAATTCTTTTTAATATTCATTGTTTTTTTGTTTTTTGTTTTTTGTTTTTTTGGTCATGTGTTGGAAAATTAATATTAGGTAGCCAAGTCCCAGATAGCATCTCTAGTGGCAGGTGTTTTCTCAAACACAGCAGTGGCAGAAAATAAGGTACATTGCTTATTGCTTAAGATTCTCTAAAGATGTTAGTGTAATTTTACTATAAAGTTCTTAAAATCTTATTTATTTATTTAGAAATGAGTGGATTAAATTTTACTGCGTTATTGTGAACATTGACTAGGACTATTTTATATATATTTAAATTATTGATAAGATGATAACATTTTATTAATTTATTTAAAAAGATAAATACTTTGTCCATGACATTTTCATAATATTGTCACAATATTTAAAAGTATTGTGAAAATATGTTGAACGTAGCACTTTTCATTTAAAAATGGATAAATGAGATTTTATAGATCCACATTAAAGGTAGTCCAAAATATAGAGGATTCAAGTTTTTTTTTTTTTTTTTTTTTTTTTTACAAGATAGAATTTTTAAGTGTATGTGTGTGAAACTCCTTCCTAGAGACTTGAACCCCGACCCTTGTCCCCACATCCTACAAGCATTTATACTTGTAGAGTGACCACCACATTAAGAGTGCGCGGCGATAGTTTTTTTTTTGATTGAGAGGATACTAGTTTATTACTTAAAAAAGAAAAAAAAAAGTACATTTTCAATCTAGGTATTTTTGAATCTGGTTGTTGTTAGGTGACAAATGATTGAGCATCTTAGTTATATGTTATTTAGGTTGTGGAAGTTTTTACGGATCCATCAGCCCCCTCAAGGCGTGTAGACGAGCTATTCAGGTAAATTGCAGTAAATATGAGCAATATTTTATATTGGGAATATTTAATCACATCAATTGAAATTTTGGTTGTTTGAAGTTTGGACGGAGTATTTTTTAAATTAAAGAGATTAGAATATAATGGTAATTTCAACAACAACGGTATTTATGGTAACCATAACTTAGTGATGGTGGTGGTATGTTTTCGTAGTATTGTTGGTGATGATGGTGAATTGGCGGTGGTAGTAACAAAGGTAGTGAGGTGGTGTTGGTGGCAGCATCGACAATGTCATTAGGTGGTGAGGGTGGTAATATTGGCACTAATGGTGATAATATTGGTGGTAATGACACCGTGACATGAAAATAGTAATGGTGGTAAAATTTGTAAAAGAACACTTCCTCAAAATTTGAAGAGGGGGATTTAAGATGCTTGAAAATTCTTTGTAACTTTTGAATTAGATTTCTTATTAACCTAACGAAAAGAAAATCAACTTTGGGAATTTACAATTACAACTTGAGTAAAATCTTACCTCAAAATTCCTCATCCAAACCCAACAGATTTCTACATGTCAAATAGAATCAGTTGGGAATGGTTTCAGGTTTGGAATGAAACTTGATTAGCCCTGGAAAAATATCAAATGGAGGGACAAAACATATACATGAGCAATTTTGCCTGTTGGTGAAGTATTTGGTGGTAGTGCTTTGTTATTTTTATTTTTATTTTTTGAAAATTCAAGAGGGAGCACATTTCTTTTACTCTTGTTTCTATTGGTACAATACAGCATTTTAGCTCATTCTTTAAAAAAACAAAAAGCTATAATATTGTTTAAATTGTTTGAATGTATTGCTTCTAGTGCCATTCCTGAGGATGGAAGAAGAAGGGCTTATGCAGAATCACTTGCAAAGGTCAGAGCAGAGGAAGAGGCAAGGGTAGCAGCTGAGAAAGCTCGTGAAGCAGCTGAAGCAACAAAGAAACTCGAAGAAGAGGTGAAAAAGCTTTCAGAGCAAGAAGCTCGTGCTGCTAGTCTGGCCGAGGAAGCTCAAGAGAAGGCAGATGCTGCCGAAACTTCAATGGAAAACCTTTTGAGCAAAGCCAAAGACTTTGGTTCAGGGCTATCCTGGAAAAGTTTTAGTTCCCAGCTCACAATTCCAGGTCAAAACCCTGAAGAGAAACCGAAAGTGCAGATTGCAACTGTTAGGGGACAGGCCAAGGCTCGTTCTTTGCTGGCCCAGAAAGCAGTTGTTAAACCACCTAGCCTAAATTTTCCTTCTTTCAAACCAAAGGAGAAGCCAGAGCCAAAGCCAAAGCCAAAGGGCAAACAGACAGAGGAAAAGAAAGAAGTCAGGAAGGTGTTTGGCGGCCTGTTTTCACAAGAAACCGTATACATTGATGATGACTGAGATGATACTTTGTGATCCATTTCTGCTCTTTAAGTATGTTTTGGTGCAGATGTGGTGTAACCTGTAATGTTTGTAATTTTATTATTGTTGAAAGGCTGTATTTATGAGTTTCAGCAAGAAACGTGTACTGGTTTAAGGATAGCTTATAATAAGTTTCTTTAATCTTGTTGACTGTTACATTTGCCCCTCAGTAATTGAATAGAATTACCCTGCTTAATGTGAAAAGAAAAGGTTGAATGGGCAAGCATTTGATGGAGTGTAAGATAGCTTCGGATTTAAGAGTTAAGGATTTTAGGTTGGGCACATTTTATGTTTTTGACTAAGAGTGCTAAATGAGGGTGTCGAGGATTTTTGTCAACCATGGCCTAAGGTCACAATTGAAGAGAATCTGTGCTACATCAGCATAATATCTAAATATGAAATTAAAGAGGGATCATTTAAGAATAAGTAATTTATGAAAAATACAAAAACTTTTAAACTAAACTTGTCCTCCTGTACAACCTTAAGCACGGCATGGCCTCACATAATCCGGCCCTTTGTGTCACGAGGGCCAGAGGGCACTCAACAGGCCAGAGATGACTTTTCTCGTGTCTCCATGCAAGAAGCAATATGGCCCAAACTTGTTTTGATTGAATGCTTTATAGCAACAATCGAAACTTACGTATTTGGGTGTCTTACTAACAGCCTAGCCGTTAAAGCAATTCCAACGTTGCATGTAAAATGCAATTCAAATGATTAGCTGCAAAAGCAAAGTTCAAAAGCAACTGAACAATCACATTAATTAACAACTTAAGGAAGAGAAACCCAAACACAGAATCCCAACTCTTAACTTATTAAATTACGATCGAAAATTTTCTCTTGAGTTCATCATTTTTTTGGCTAGTTTGATTCTGAAATTAGATTCAAAGTTCTTCAAATTTTCACCATGTCATTAGTCCTTGCTTCCAAGTCGCGTGTAATGCAACAAAGATTAATATTTTTATCAAGTAATAAATTTGTGGTAAGTTTATGCAAATCACTAGCTATTTCAGGAATAGTCTTATACTTTATCTACATTATCCTCTCTAGCCATCCCTGCTGCCGGTCCTCTACTCTTTTGGCAAGCTTAAAATACCAAGGGTCTTCATCTTCCATTTCAGTTTCTCCAACTAACATTAGCCACCTTGTGTTTGGAATAGCGAGTTCTGCAAATACATGGATAAACAAAAGAGCCTACATTGAATCTTGGTGGCAGCCTAACACAACCCGCGGATACATCTTTTTAGATAGAGTTCCCAAAGAGTCACAGCAATGGCCTTCAACTTTTCCTCCTTTTAGGGTCTCAGAAGATACCTCCAGATACAAAGAATACGATAAACACCCAAACCCACATGCAATTCGAATGGCACGCATAATTCTGGAGACATTTAGAGAGGAAAACAAAGGGGTTAGATGGTATGTCATGGCAGATGATGACACAATCTTTTTTTTGGATAATATTGTAGAGGTTTTGGCAAAATATAATCATAATAAGTACTTCTATATAGGGTCAAATTCAGAGTGCGTGTCATCGAATTTTGATCATTCGTTTGGAATGGCATTTGGCGGGGCTGGGTATGCCTTGAGTTATCCTTTGGCGGAAGCCTTGGCGAAGAATTTAGATGTCTGCATAAAGACATATCCAACATTGTATGGGAGTGATCATATTATACAGTCCTGTGTTGCTGATTTGGGAGTCTCTCTGAGCCAGGAAAACGGGTTTCATCAGGTAATGTTGTTTTCTAAGTACTTTCATAGTTTCGTTTGCATACGTTAGAATAATTGTAATTTGTATATAAAACTGTACCAAGTATGTAGACCTCTTTTGAGAGGAATAGTCTTTTTTGTGCAATTCCAAATGCAAAGTGAAATCGTCTTATTTTATTGGTCAAATTCAATATATTTGAAATTTAACAAATTCCCTATTTCCTTCTCTTTCTTCTTGCGAAATAAGTGAGAAGAACGAATTTTTAACCATAAAAATGAATTGTCCCTCATTGCATTACAGATAACATGAATGCTGTACAACTGTACAAGTAAATGAATCGTCCAGTACAAGTAATATGCGGTCTAATAGTAGCATAATTGAAATACTTTTAACTAAGTAAATGTAACCTTCACTAGTCTTAACGTGTTAATGTTTAAGTAGAAATTTGAATTTTGTATTGTGAAAGTATTTTTTAATGCCATGATTATTATCCTAGTTTATTTCATGAGTAAACATTTGGCAGTAATTTATAAAAATCTGTCAAATATATATATTTTTAATCAGATTAATCTCTTTGTCCTGGTCAACTTAAAAGTAGTGAACGATAACAACTATGAAAGCAATGAGAACAATAAGAAAACAACAATTAACTAACGAGTACAATCAGCAAGACAACAAAAATTGACTGGCAAGTCAGGAATTTTGTTATTGTATGTATCTTTAATATTTATTTATTTTTTCCATTACAGATTGATCTACACAGAGACATATCAGGATTTCTGTCAGCTCTCCCACAATCTCCAACCGTTTCGCTTCATCACCTTGACCAAGTTGAGCCTATTTTCCCTTCTATGAACCGCTACCAATCACTAAATCACCTAATGGAAGCTGCAAAAGCTGATCAGTCACGACTATTGCAACAGACTATTTGCTATCATAAGCAAAGCAACTGGTCCTTTTCCATATCATGGGGCTACTCTGCTCATATTTATGAAAAAATTTATCCACCAAGCATTTTACATAGACCCCTCGAAACATTTGTACAATGGAAGAAGTCTGCTAGACCACCTTACATGTTTAACACTCGATTTCCCTCAAATGATCCTTGTGAGGCTCCTCATGTTTTCTACTTTGAGACTGTTGAAAAATTAATCATGGGGAACCAAATTGTTACAAGTTATGTTAGAAAATCACCTCATAGGTTAGTGGCTTGTTCATCGAGTGGGAATCACTCTGCTGATTTCATTTCCAAAATTCGGGTCCTCTCAACTGTCATTAGACAAGATGAGGTGAGTACATTTTAATGTCAGAGATATTATAAATTTTATTACATAACTTTTACGAGCTCATATTTTATTAATATTAAAAAAAGTAGTAATTTAGACTCCTATTTATTATGTTGTTAAAAGTGGTAGCACTTTAATCACATTTATTGTCACGTCATTTTATAAACCTTTAGTAGAGTAATTATTCATTACAATATTATGCATGTAGCACACAAGAACTTTAACATATATAAACACGATTTCAAAAGGAGTATATACAAAGTGTTTAATAGCAAATATGTAATAAAATTTTCTCTTTTTTATTATTTATTATTGGTAACCCTTCTTTTTATTTATTCATTCACAGGGCAGTAATAGAAGAGAGTGCTGCGACATTCTGCATGTGGCTGACAACAACTTCACCGAGGTCAAGTTTAGGGCTTGCATGAGGGATGAAATAGTGTCCTAATGTAATATTAGATATCCAAGTGAATGAAGCTTTGAATTTATGGGCGTGTTTTTAATACAAAAGTATTATTTTCACTTATATGATGATTGCACAAAGCTTTATTGCTCATGATGATGCTAAAAAAAAATTGTTGGGTGACATGAGGGACAGCCACCTTTTTTGGGGTGTTGTTTAAGTGAGGAACATCCGAACTAATGGAGAAATTATGATGATATTTTGCTAAAATGCAAATATATTGGGTTGAGACTTGAGATTTGGTGGTGGGGATGCTTTTTTATTTTTTATTTTATAGTTTTTATATGATATGGGGATGATGTTTTATTAATATCATATACCGTTTTTATTAATAATTAGCCAGTAACATGTTAAATGCATGGAAAAAATTGATTACTTGCTTTATTCTATTTTTCCTATAAATATATATATATAATTAATTATTATGGTAGTTATTAATATTTAATAAGCATATATTATAATTGTATTTTTATATGAAACTATCCATTCTACCATGTAAAGAACATATGATAATATTCTAAGGGAGGGTTTAAATACATAATAGAATTTAATAATTGATAGAAGAGTTTCTTTGGATTAGGGAAAAATGAAATGTCGAGGTTCATTCTAATTGTAAGATGAATAGTACATATTTTCCTTCAACAAATAGATTGTTGCAAGTCAAAGTGCAAGAAGTTATTGGAAATGAATAATAGAAATCATTGAGCTCAACGATAGAATCACGTGAAATTTGGTGGCTTAAAAGAATTTTTTGTGAAGATCAAAGCTCATAGCCTTGACTTTGACCTATGCCGCTTTTTTGACAAATTTCTTTAGTCAGATATTTTTTAGCTGAATTTGCTATTTATAATAATTTTTCCTTTTATCATGTATTTTTTTCAAAACGAGATTGTATTTGTTTGGGATGTTTATTAGAATTCATCTATATTTATACTAGTCGCTAACCCGTGCGATGCACCGAATAGTTATATAAAATATGCAGTATCAATAACTGATCTAAATTCATAAAAATAAAAATAAAACTAAAATGTAAGTTAAGATATATACTTCCCCTTATATATTTAACTATTAATAAGACCACACAAAGCATGCAAGATAGGAATAACAACTAGATCAATATTAATTAATTCAAAATATGAAGATGCATAGGGGGTGGTTGAATGAAAATTTTAAAAAATGTCTCTCTTCACTTGAGACAATCATAATCCTAATGCATTTGGAATTCAAGAAAGTATTCAATATTGACGAAAATAACTACAAGTGAAAAAAATCAAATCAAATGCAAACCTATTTCAGCTATATAGTAAAATTAAATTTAACGCGATTACCTATGTTGGGTAACTTTTTCTTTCCTTTCTCAACTAAGAATAATATCAACACAAATTATAAATAAGAAGAACCATTAGGTGTGGCAGCTATGATCGCATGTGTGGGTTTTGAAGGTGCTGAAAGCTTTTGCCAATCGATGTAATCCACAAATCCATTGAAGTACTTGTAAATTCCAATTGCAAAAAAAAAAAAAAAAAAAACAGTATCATAAATAATCAAGAGAGCCATAGTTACTACATTAAAGTAGAATTCCAATTAATAATTATTAACAGAAATTAAAAATTATTAAGAAAGTTGCTATGGAGGTGTAGTTGTACCAAAATTCATATAGTATGTTATAATTGTTGACATCACCTCATAAGATTGATTCCCTCCCCCCACGCTACCAATAACTAAGCCTTCACTCAGCAAACGAAAATCCATAGTAAAAAGGTCATTGGTGAAATCCATAGAGATTTGCAAAACTGAATCTATAACAAAGGGCACAAATCAATGATTAAAAAAATGAATTATTGATTTATAATCACAGAAATTTTCATCATGTAACCATATTAATACAATCAGGTCATGGTAAACAAATATCTAAATTTGATTGCAAGATTTAGAACTGTACGCTATCATTGAAGGTTGAAAAATCAGCAATCAAGTATTATTCAACACTTGCACCACTCATAAACATGTATTGTCGGTTGCACAGATTTATAAAAATCAGCAATCAAGTATTATTCAACACTTGCACCACTTATAAATATGTATTGTCGGTTGCACAAATTTGTAAATTGCTAATGTTTATTGAACTAAACCCTAGAAATCAATATAAAAAAATTTAGCAAATAGAAAAAGCCTAACCTTGATTTGATTTTTCAGATGTAGCAACTGGAGAGGGAGTGCTAAAGAAGGAGAAAAGTATGAATGGCTGAAACCCTAGCTCAAGAAGGAGAAGCGTGGCTAGTCAGGTTTTTGTTTTGAAAAAGGAATGTGTGTTATTTATTTTTAAAAAGTTAAATAATTTTATTTAAATATTGTGCTGACATGGAAAATTGTGAGAGCTTCAGAGGCTTCGGTTTTATATATATAATATATGAGAGATGCTACGTCTACAACATTTTTACAATATTTTTACAACAAATTACAGGTGGTTAGTTGTTATTGGTTCAAATTTGAAACTAACACTAAGATTACTTTTTTGCCCCAATAATAACAACCAGTAACAACCTACCACTTAGGATTTATTGTAAAAATGTTGTAGATATATCATTTCTCATAATATATAGATGATATATAAAATGGAACCGTAACAATTAATTTTGCTACTATTTCATTGTGCTATAAATGTCATCCACCTATTTTTAGTCTTTTAGATTTCTTCTTATCCTTATCAATTTCTCATTTTATTGTTACATTTCCTCCAACCTTTTCCCATCTCTTTTACCTTTTTATCTCCTCACTATTCTCTATCTTATAATTTTTCTTCCTCCATCCATTCCACTTCCTTTAATTTTGATTACTCTTCTTCCTATCTATTTTTTTTTAAATGTTATTCTCTCACTCTCTCTCTCTCTCATTTAATTCATATTTTTATCTCACAAAATATATGATTACCCTCTCTCGATTATTATTATTATTTTCTTTTGATAGATTTTTTAATTCTTTTTTACATCTCTACTTTAGGTTGATGAGTGTAGGGACTGGATCTGAGCACTTCTACTATTGGAAAAGTGGATTCAGGCTCAACTAGCCCTAAACAATAAATTTGTAGATGATGGGTTTAAGAGCTAGGCCTTAGTGAGGATGGCAACGAATAAACATAGTTATGGGTAAACTGAATAGCAGGAAAACGGGCCTTAAGTGTTAGAATCTGTCCTGCACGTTGGTCCGAGGAGCTTTCTTGTTCTTATTATTTCCTCAGTGCTTGGATACAGAGGTTACAAAGATGATACAGGTTGCTACAGCGTTTTCTACTTCCAATTTCCGATCATTTCTCTGGAGGATCTCTTTACATTTTATACCCTCTTTAGGTTGATCTTGGCCCTCTATTTGTTGATCGTGCAGGTCACTACTTGAGTGCTTGTCCCATCAGCCGCCGTCCCAAACCTTCTGTGAGTTGCAGCAACCAAAGCGGCACTGTTCAGGGGTCATTTCCTCATTAATGCGGCCAGAACATTAGTTGTGGGCATTTAATGTGGAGGTGACGGCTTCTCCCTGGATTGCTCTCCCAGGCTCCCATGGCTGACTTACGGTACTTGTCTTCTTTCATGGGACGCTTTACGAAACCGCCCTTGATGGCGTGCTACCCTTCCCTTCTATGATCTCGGTTCGCCGAGGACATGATTGTCCTCGGCGATGCTTCTTGGTAGTTATGACTTTCTCCGTTCGTCCTCGGACGTTTCTTCTTCCTCGGCGTGGGCCTTGGGCCTAGTATAAAGTTAGGCCGGGGTAGCTAGATTCATTGACCCCACAATAGCCCCTCAAAATCCTGCTGTCTGGCTCCTCAGACGGAGAGGAGGGTTTTGATGTCCTCGGACCTATGTCACAGCTGGTCGAGTCTTGTCCTCTGTGAGTGCCAGAGCCTCTTCACCTGCCCAAGGCACGCTCCTGGCGCTTCAGTATACGAGGCGCGCCATCATTAATGCCTTTATGAAGTGACGCGGATCTAACGGTTGAGGATTTCCTTGGAAATTGGGCAGAACTTATTTCGCTTGTAATTCTTCTTTTGAATTTCGTGCGAATTATGTTCCCCTAGATTTCGCCTGCTATATATAAGGCATCTTGGGAGAATCGTTCTTTCATGTCTTCAAACCCTTGAGTTCTGCAGGAACTCTAAGTTCTCAACCCTTCTGGAACTAAGAATGCCGCCTAGATCCTGGCTGTCGTAGCTGAGGCGAAGGAAGCAGAGGCTAAAAATTTTCTTACCTTTCAACCGGGCAAGAAAGAAAACCCTCCTCCTTCAGCCAGGAGCCGTAGCGGGCGTAGATTGCATCAGACTTTCGGTGCGGCAAGGTTTGGATCTCGCCCTGATGATGGGAAATTTTGCAGTTAGGAGAAAAAGGAGGCCATCTTCGTCATTGCAAGCAGCTGACGAGACTTCTGGAGGACGATCTTTTAGGAGTACAGATATTAGCTTCTGGATAAGAGTACGCTTCAGAGTAGCCTTCGCAGATGGGAACCCATTCAGGCGCTTCCGTCTCTTCCTCTTTCTCATCGCCGGTACCGTCCATACTGGCTCGATTGTTGCTAGAACAGGATTGTGAATTTGCCATTCCCATGGACTTTCTCCCCTTTTATTTTTTATAGCTAGCTTTAAAACAAGCCTGCCTCAACCTCTCTTTCTATAGTTAGCTTTGAAACAAGCCTGCCTAAGCTGTTCGGTATATGATGTACTTTTCATTTATTTAATAAAAAGGACTGCAATTTTTTCTTTACGAAATTTCCTTTTCCTACAATTTATTTTATTGCTATATTATTATTTATTTATTTTTTTTGTTATTATTATTATTTTTTATTGGGACTTAGAACTGATACTGTTGACAGTAACAAAAGGTTGTCATCCTGACTTTAACAAAGCCTGCAGTAGCACCGCTTGCTAATTTTAAATAGTTTGACCATGTAGGAACAATTAAGAACATAACCATGTGCTCTCTATCGCAAACTGTGCGACTGTCAGAGAATGTTAGATTTAATGTAGGTGATCCGAGGAGGCGGACTCCTTTTAGATTCTGCTCATCACTCAGATAGATACTTGAAGTAATTAATCTCTTCAAGGACTGTGGTCCGAGGACCATGCAAGACTTTGGTCCAGTCTAATACTTAGATTTTTCTTGAAGTAGTTAGTTTCCCCATAAGTTTGAGTCCGAGGACCATGCAAGACCTTGGTTCAGTCTAATACTTAGATTTTTCTTGAAGTAGCTAGTTTCCCCATATGTTTGAGTCCGAGGACCATGCAAGACCTCGGTTCTGCCTAGTACTTAGATTTTTCTTGAAGTAGCTAGTTTCCCCATAGGTTTGAGTCCGAAGACCACGCAAGACCTTGGTTCAGTCTAATACTTAGATTTTTCTTGAAGTAGCTAGTTTCCCCATAGGTTTGAGTCTCGGTCTGAGGACCCCCAAGGCTGTCAAAAGCCAAGCCATAGCAAATCTGCTAGCCCAGTTCCTAGGGGAAGAAGAGTGATCACTAAGCAAGGAGATCCCCGGAGAGGTGGAAGTAGTAGAACTCTCAGGAAAAAAATGGACCATGAGATTTGACGGGTCAGCAACGACAACTTCAAATGGCTTGGGAATTGTGTTAAGTTGCGAAGATGGGGATACCATGCCATTATCCTTCAAGCTTGAGTTTCTCTGTTCAAATAATGCTGCTAAGTACGAGGCATACCTTGACTGGACTGGACATAGCACTCAGCATAGGGGTAAAACATATGAAGGTTTTGGGAGACTCCAACCTCGTAGTCTCCCAAGTAAAGGGTGACTTTGCACTAAGAGAACAAAGTTTGGCAGCCTACAGAACTTGGGCACAGAAGTTGGAGCAAAAAATTCCAAACCTTCAGTGTGGAATACACCCAAAGAAGCGAAAACAAGTTTGCTGATGCACTAGCCACCCTAGGATCCCAGATACCATTTAAAGGAAAAAGTACTTTGATAAAGGTAAGCAAGCAGGAACATTCCATCATAGGGATCCTCAAAAGGATGTTCCTTGAAGAATCAAAACAGAAAGATTGGAGAGATGAGGTAAAAGGAAAGATAGGAAAGTTGGGGCATGAAGGAAGTATCAAGGAACTAAAAGATTACCCTTTGATAGAAGGAGAGTTGTACAGGAGGCTGCCCGGAGGGATCCTGTCCAAATGTATCAATGAAAAAGAAGGGAAGCTGAGATTAGAAGAACTGTACAGCCAGGTTTGTGGGATTGCAGAAAAAATCAGCCTATACAAAAGGATGCAGCGCATGGGGTATTACTGGCCAAATATGAACAAAGAGGCTACAATTGTACAGGAGGAATGTCAAAAGTGTCGACTTTCAATGGACAAAGAAGAAAGTTATGCCGTATTCGTGACAGAAGATTGGAGGACCCCATTTATGGAATACTTGGCTCAAGGGATCCTACCAACTGACAGGACACTGGCTCACTAGCTCAAGAAACTTGCCTTTAGATACTTCTTGCAAAATGGAATCTTGTTTAAAAAGGGGTACGGCGGGGATCCCCTAAGATGCCTGGGGCCTTGGGAGGCCAGAGAAGCAGTCAGAGAAGTCCACTCCGGTGATTGTAGAAGTTACCCAGGGAAAAGAAGGCTTTACAGGCAGTTGTTGTAGTTGGGGCACTATTGGCCTACAATGAAAAAGAACTCCAAGAAGCTGGTTAAAATGTGTCATGCATGCCAAGTACTTAGAGATGCAATACATACTCACCCAGATGTGCTGCAAGATATGACCACACCATGGCCTTTCCATACTTGGGGGCTCGATCTTATAGGACCCATAAATCCCCATTCTAATGGCCATATATGGATCTTAGCAACCACCAAATATTTTACAAAATGGGTAGAAGCCATCCCTTTGAAGAAGGCCACCGGAACAGCCGTGGCAAACTTCATCCGAGAACATATCATTACACGCTTTAGGATCCCAAGGAGACTGATCAGTGACAATGGTACACCATTCATAAATAAGCATATGAGGGACCTGACCGAGGCGTATCACATCAAGCATGGGAGGTCCACACCATATTATCCACAAGGAAATGGCTAGGCCGAGGCTACCAAAAGGGTGATATTGAAAATCCTCAAGAAAATGAAACATGAGTATGGGGGAAAATGGAGTGCCCACCTGACAGATGTACTCTGGGTGATACTGAAAATCCTCACTCTCTGTGTTTTGCCATGTTGTTTTTTGCAAAGAACTTTATGTAGTCATCTTTTTTTAGAATCCATGATAGAAGGACACTCTAAGATCCTTACTATCTTTTTGACAATTATCCTATGTTCCTTATCTTAGTAACTGTGATGGAATCTTTTCAAAAAAAAATGGAGCTTCAAGTAAGATGTATGATTGCATAATATTACATGGCTCAGCCCAAATGTGGCCAACTCTAGGAGAGGTACCTGGGTTAGCGCAAAAAAAAAAAAAAAAAAAAAAGGAAGAAGGATGAAATCTTAACGCATGACCTAGGACTCACACCACAATCAGTCCAAGTACATGGTCTGGGACTTCGAGCAAGAATGAGTGCCCCGGGGTACCCAGCCTAGTACTTCCCCTAAAATAGGTCCTCCTGGTTCATGACCTAGGACTTGGAAAAAAAAAAGAATAATACAGCATCCAATGTACCTAGCTTAGTACCTGCGCAGGAACACAACCACAAGGGTACCTATTCCAAGACCTACCACAAGAATTTGTAGGAGCCATGGTCCAAGACTCAATACAAAAAAAAAACAAGAGAGAGAGAGAGAGAGAGAGAGAGAAAACAGAAAGAAAAAAAAATGCATAAAGCACAGATCCATATATATCATAAAGAAAGCAGTCAGAAGTAGCTACTTTAAAAAAAAAAATTTAAACACCTCGAATTGTCTGAAAAAAACAAAACAATGGAGGAAATAAACTTATACACCCTGAGTTATTCAAAGAAAGAAAAAGAAAGAGGAACTAAGGAATAAGGTCGGTCAGCAAAGAGCCTCCTGAGGAAATTGCAGGAACAGTTGATGAAGAAAGAACTAGCTACTTCTTAACTTTCAGATCTTGCAATGCCTTGTGAGCACGAGCCAGGGCCTCCTCAGCAGCAGCAATCTCAATGTCAAGGTCCTTAGAAACCTTCCTCTAGAACAGCATGTAAGCTAAGGACCACAGGTAATCCAGCAAAAAAGACAAATTGAACTTGACTTCCATAAGATCCTGCACCACTCATCTCCACTCCAAAAGTCTCTCCTCGGAGAGGGAATCAGGAGAGGAGTCCCTCAGAGAAATCAGCACGGCGCACAAGAGCTCCATCAGGATGTTGCCCAAGAATACGATTCCCCTGAACCCACTGGTGAAGTCCCCATGGGCTTTGAGTAGCCCCTCCAAGAGTGGCAAGCCCTCAACAGGCACAGAGAAGTGCATGAAGCTACCAAAGGGAGGCCCAAAGCGATGGAAGTGGCTTGTAGGAAGACTGTTGAACTCTAGAGAATCAAAGTGGGCCAGAAAAGCAAGGAGCCTTGAGCTAGGATTTGAGATAGCCATCTCGGGGGCCTCCTTTATTGTTGTGTCTCCACCTTTAGGAGCTGGAGGACTTCCAACCCTTTGAATAGTCTGGGGAATCCCTGTCTGAGCTTCAACAACCTAGACAGTGGGAACAGGTTCCTTAGCTTCTTTAGTAACTGCAGGCTTAGGATCCTTAGCACCTGTGTCAGCACCTGTGAAAGCAAACAGAGTCAAAAAAAGGGGGAGAGAGAAAGGAAGGAGTAAAGATAGAAGGAAAAAAAAAAACCAGTACCATTCCCCTGTGGTAGAGCTTCCTTTTGAGCTTAGGCAGCCACTTCAACCATCAACGAAAGCTCCTCCTCCCGCCTTTCTGACCTTTCAGAAGACTCTGTGAAAGGGCATAAAGTACGTTGAAAGAAAGGTGAAGAAACCTTGGCAAAAGTGCTAAAGGAAGGGAGGGACACCGGGGGACTCGCCATAAAAGAAGTATAGAAAGAAAGAAAAAAAAAAGAACTGAAAAGGGGAGAAGAATAATGATGGCGGGTAGTACACACCTTCAGAAGCCTCTGACTCCAAGGAAGGAGCAGCTTCAAGGGCAGATTGGGCGCTGGTTTGACCTAAAAGAAACAAAGGGGAAAAGGAACAAGAACCTTTAGGAAGAAAGGATAAGGGAAATAAGAATAGGTGCTAATAAAGAATGGATGAGGCTTACCTGCTCGAGTAGATAAGGACGCACCTCCTAAAGACTCCTTGCCCAACGCAAACTTAGTAGTGGGCTCAAGTGTCACAGTTTTAGTTGGACTAGGGGTTTGCACGGGCTTAGGCTCTTAGGGGACAGGAGGCTGAAAAGTTTCAGGGTCTTAGACGGCCAAGAAAGCAGAAGGTGAAATGGGCTAGGCATCCTTCACTACCTGCCTAGCTTCCTCAACTATGCCACCACTAGGGGGCTCCTTATCCACACTTAAGGCAGCAGCAGGCTGAGCTACCATAACTTCTTTCACTAAGGCACCACCAGCTGCAGGAGGAGGCACCTTGACCTGCAAAAGAAAAGAGGAGCAAGAAGGAGTATGTGGCAGACATAAAATAAATAAATAAATAAATATATGTACGCAGCACTAGAAAAGGGAAAGAAAGCAAACAATAAAAGGGCACAAGTGAAAGAGGGTCATACCACATCATCACCAGAGGATTGGCTTTTACCTCCATTGGGGTTTGATTTGCGCTTAGACTACAAAAAAAAAGGAGTGACCATTCATCAGTTAAAGAAAAGAGAAAAGTGAGACACAACAAGAACAGCAAGCCAAGATGGCCAGATGCAAAAAAAAGAAAGAGAGAAGAAGGAAAGAGGCCTTGCCCTTCTCTCTCTCTCTACAGATTCTTTAATAGTCTTTTGTCTACTACGGGTACGCCCAAAGGGTCTTAAGGGAGACGAGTGTGATGTCAAACCCCGAAGAACCATGGGCTGAGGAACTCACAGGAACCTGAAAGATAGAAGACTCTACCTTAGTTTTCACTCTGTTCTTTGGGATTAAAGGATGGCCAACTTCCTTTCCAACTGTAGAGGGGTCCACTCTCTTAAGCTCCTCAAAAATAACTAGCTGCTTGCGAGACTTAGTAGTTTTCCTCTTCTTAGTCTCAGGGCCAGCCTCAGTACCCTCAACGCTTTCCTCAATCTTAGCTCTTTTGACAACTTCCTATTTGATTTTCTTCTCCCTACCTTTGCCCACAGGAGTGGCAGCACCAATTACCTCTACCACCCCTCTCTTGATTGGCACACCAGAAGAAGCACCCACAATAAGGTCACACCCTGACTAAGCATCAGGAAAATCATTCGTATGACATACCCAACCACCCCTAGAGGCATGCCACTCCACAAATCCTGTTTTGCTACTTATGGCAGCAGACACAATGCCAGCAGTGGGGAGTGCCAAACGCTTGTTAAAGGTATGAGTAGAGAAAAGAGTAGGATCAAGAGTCCTCCCAATCTTACCGAAACCAACAAAATTTAAGAAGGACTTCTGAACTCTTCTCCAATAACCAGCAAAGCTACTGGAAGCAAAGACTCCTCGCTGGGAGTTTGGCACCACAAATTGAGGGCTCCTCCGTGACCAGTAAGAAAAAGCCTAGGACCTTAGAAACGGATCCAGGGAAGGGAGAGAAGGCACTACCTCCTTGAATACCGGCGGGATGTCCTGATCAAAACCAAATTGTCTAAGTACCAAGTGTGCTGAATAGTGAGTGAACGTTGGACCACTTGATGAAGGTACTGGAAGCCACGAGGGGCTGATGTAAGCTAAGTATGCCAAACTGCCCTCATCTCCCCGACGCAAATCAAAGGTATTCCTTGGGGAGTTAAGGAAAGAAGCCAACATAGAATCACAGGCGAACCCAGGACTGAACTCTCGGGGAGAATGCCAACTTAAATGCCTTGCTTGATCAAACAATTCCACCAAATTGAGGTTGCCCCCCTTCAAATTAGACCAGCGAAAAATGATAGGATGACTGTCAGTAGAATTGCCACACAGCCCTTTGATCACGTCTGGGTATCCCTGGAACTTATCCTTCATATACTTTAAATTCCTACACTTAGCCAAAGTGACGGAAGACCAATCCCACATGAACCCCTGAAGGATAGCACAGTGGAAGGAAGAAGTGATAGTATAGCAGGAGTTGCCCTCAACCTCATCCCCATGAAGCAGATCCAATTGAGACTAAACATGGCCTAAGAACATGGGGGCTAAAGGATACTGAGCACCCCGGGCCAACTTGATTGCCAGAGGAAAGAAAATAGACTTAATCCCGTATCTAGGGAACTCACTGAATAAAAACTTATTGAGCCAGAGTGTCAGGAACCTACCTTGCCTAACTGCCTTGTTTTTCTCTCCAGAAAGGTTCAAGACCCACTTACCCATTTTGGCCGGTTTCCCCCCGGGAGAGGCCGTACGCCCGCCGAAGTGACTAAAAAGCTTGTCTTCAACCTCGAGATCCTCACTGAAAAGGCTGATATCAAAGGGATTCTCATCACCAAACACTGGGAGGAGAAAATTATTAACCACATTCTCCAAAGTGATGGTGAGCTTACCAACAAAAAAGAAGAAAGTGTGGAGAGAAGGACACCAGCGGCGCATTAAGTGTCTAAGGCCCTTGGCGTCCTTAAAAGCTTCAAGATTCTTGGAAATTGCTACTGATTTCAGGATCCCTGCGCGCCCCAAGCAACTGACAAATTTACCATCAGAAAGCTCTGTCTCCACCCAACTGGACTAACTAGTAATCTTCCCCGGGACGAAGTCGAAAAAGATGGGAACCGCCTCGTGGGATCCTCGCCTAATCTGAAGGTCTAAAATTTCCCTCGGATCTGGAGCCTAGGTAGAACTAGCAAACCCAGACTGGCTAAAAAACACCCAGGTATAAGGGTGTGAGGGTCCCTTTTTGGACAGTGCCTAGGCCCAAGCTGAAGCAAGGACCTTAGGCCTTGTTGTTGTAGTTTGAAGGGACTGGGCTTGGTTTATTGCAGCAAAATGGGCTGTTTTTCAAACCAAGTGGCGCACAGAGCAAGGATCCTACAATACGTACATACTAGCAAGCAAGAATATAGGTATATGAATAGCAAGAAACAGTAAAGGAAGACAATGTAATAAAGAAACACACAAAATAATTGTTAAAGATCCTCAAATTAGTATAAAATATTTCATTATTTTTCTTAATTGTGAATTACAATGTGCTCACTAAGATGTGTTACAAGGTCCAAATAAGCTCAAAAATTACAGACTTAGATGCCTATCTAAGCCTTTAAGACTTGCAAAGTTTGAATCCGTCTGAATCCAAGTATATTCTATAGTGGATGTTCTGGGATACCGGGCGCTGTTTTTCTACTTTCTTTGAGTTTTAGACAATGTTTTCTCAATGATTCTGTTATGATTTCTTATTGCTGAATGTCCCTCCAATGTTGGCTGCTTCCCTTCTTTTATAGTGTCATTCTAGGGTTCGGGGTACCATTGATTCTCCCCCTTGGCTCCCTGGGTACCAGAGCCCCTGTTATGCCAGCCATTTTGATGGTTGGTTCTTTCCCTATTTCTCATAGTTTTCCTCTTTTGGTGTTGTTTCCCTAAAAGCCACTTGCTGACTTTCCATTTCGGGGTGTCCTTGGGGAGCTGACCTTCAATCTCTCTTCTTTCAAGGCTTCTTACCTTTTAGACTCAGCTTTTGGCTGTCCTTCCCTTTTTGTTATTTTTCCTAAGTGAGCTGAATCCATCCCTGCCAAGTTGAAGGTTTTCCCAGCTACTTCCCTTTATGGTTCTTCTTCCTGGGTTCCCCGAGGTACTAGCCTTTTGTTCACAAGTTGTTGCTTTCCAAGCCTTCTGGTTCTTTGCTACATCACTGGGTGCTTGAGAAGTACATATCTGCCCTTCGTTTCTTGTGTTTCGTGGCACCCATTTTGAGTTGTCTTAATCCCACTTCAACTGTGTTGCGCGTCCTGAGGATCCTGATCTTGGCGGGATGGGCCTTTTTCTTTCTTCCCTTTGTTTCATGGGCTCTAAGGCTTGTCCCTTCATGGATTTTAGGCTTCAAGTCTTTTGGGCTTGCCATGGGATTGGCCCATTGTGCTATTTCTCTAGGCCTTGGTGTTATGATTTTTTAGACCTCAACATTTAGCCCCCCGAGCTCGTGGGTTGCCTGCAGCCCACGCGTGAGTAATTTAGAATTTTAGTTTTTGTAGGACTTCCCTCTTCACTATTTTAATTATCCTCGGGGTTCCCCTTTACCTTCCTTCAAGATCCTAACTTTCCCATTGCTTTTGGGTATCCTGGTCTTCTTTGCATGTTGCGCTCCCTTCTTTTGTAACTCCTTTTTGCACGGGACGTGACAGTTGAATTTTGGAGTGAAAACTTCCTCTACCCACTTTTTACGTTTCCCGTAACTCCCAGTAATAACTGCTAATAACTCTCTTCTTTGAAATTAAATTTTGGCAACTGGCGCGTCTTTCCATACATCGTCTTCTCCAACCGGTTTTGGTGCCATTATTGCAATCATTTCATATTTTTTCTTTTACTTCCCAGAGTCTTCCATTCTCAAGCTTATCTCCTTCCTCTCGGTTAATTTGCTTCTTTGTTTTCCATTCCCAGGTTCTTTATTCTCTCAACTTTCCTATTTCTAGTGTACTTGCTGCTCTATGGCTTCCTCTTCCTCTCGAAAAAGGAGGGAGCATACTCCTAGCCCCTTTGAGGGCGAGAGTTCTTCTGGTTCTGCACAAGGTGAGTCACAGGGGGTCATGGAGTGCCCGGCTCTCCCTTTCCTTTGGTGTCCCATGGTGAGGCCCCTTCGTCCCCTCACACTTGGGTATTTTCCGGTTAGGCAGGTTTCGCCATTTCTGCTCAGGTCCCAGACCCAAGAGAGATTTCAGATCTTTAGATTAGACGAGGATCTTGGGAGGCGGTTCCCATTTTCTTCAATTTCGTTCCTGGGAAGATCACTGGTTGGCCCATTTGGGTGGACAGGGAACTTTTTGACGAGGAATTTATGGGCTGTCTGGAGTGCGTCGGGGTTCTGAATGCAGTGGCGATTTCTAGGAATCTTGAGGGTTTCAAAGACGCTAAAGGTCTCAGGCACTTGGTACATCGTTGGTGTCCCTCCCTTCATGCATTCTTCTTCTCTGTTGGTGAGCTCACGATTACCTTGGAGGATGTGGTTAATAACCTCCTCCTCCCCGTGTTTGGAGATGAGAACCCTTTCGACATCAGTCTTTCCGACGAGGATCTCATGATGGAAGACAAATTATTCAGCCATTTTGGTGGACGTACTGCTTCCCCTGGTGGGAAACCAGCCAAGATGGGCAGGTGGGTTATGAATCTTTTGCGAGAGAAAGACAAGGAAGTCAGGTGAGCCGGGCTCCTAGCACTCTGGCTCAGCAAGTTTTTGTTCAGCGAGTACCCCGGTACGGGATTAAGTCCACTTTCTTCCTATTGGCAATCGAATTGGCCCGAGGTGCTCAGTATCCTCTAGCCCCCATGTTCTTGGGCCATGTTTATTCTCAATTGGATCTGCTTCATGGAGAAAAAGTTGAAGGCGACTCTTGCTACGCGATCACCTCGTCCCTCCATTGTGCCATTCTCCAGGTATTCACGTGGGACCGTTCTTCAGTTACTTTAGCAAAGTGCAGAAATTTGAAGTTTGTGAAAGACAAGTTCCAGGGATCCCCTAATGTAATTAAAGGTCTGTGCGGTAGCTCCACTGATAGCCACCCCATTATCTTTCGTTGGGCTAGTTTGAAAGGTGGCGGCCTTAATTTGATTGAGTTATTTGAACAAGCAGGGCATTTACGTTGGCGTTCTCCCCTGGAGTTCAGCCCCGGGTTTGCCTGTGACTCTGTATTGGCTTCTTTTCTTAATTCTCTAGGAAATACTTTTGACCTTTGTCCTGGTGATGAAGGAAATTTGGCCTACTTGGCTTGTGTTAGTCCCTTATGGCTTCCAATTCCCTCCTCCAGTGGCCTCAGGTACACCCATTACTTAGCACACCGGGTACTCCAGCAATTCGATTTTGATTAGGATATCCCGCCAGTGTTTAAGGATGTAGTGCCTTCTCTCCCTTCTTTGGACCCGTTCTTGAGGCTCCAAGCTTTCTCTTATTGGTCACGGAGAAGTCCTTAATTTGTCGTGCCCAACTCTCAGAGGGGAGTCTTTACTTCCAGTGGTTTTGCAGGCTACTAGAGAAGAGTTCAAAAATCTTTTATTGATTATGTTGGTTCCGGCAAGATTGAGAGAGTTCCCAATCCTGATATTCTTTCTGCTCCTACATCCAACAGGCGCCTATCCCTCCCCATTGCTGGTATTGTATTTGCTGCTATAAGCAACAAGACAGGGTTCACGGAGTGGCATGCTTCTAGGGGCAGTTGGGTGTGTTATGCATAAGATTTTCCAAAGACTTGGTCGGGATGTGATCTTATTGTTGGTGCCTCCTCTGGCGTGCCAATTAAAAGAAGGGCAGTAGAGGCAATTGGTGCTGCCACTCCCATTGGCAAAGGTACAGAGAAGAAGATTAAGCAGGAAAAGGTTAAGCAAGTCGAGCTTGAAGAGGGTGTTGAGGGTACTGAGGCTGGATCTGAGACCAAGAAGAGAAAGACTACAAAATCTCAGAAGCAGTTAGTAATTGCTGAGGAACCCGGGAGAGTAAGCTCCCCTACAGTGGGAAAGGAAGTTGGGCATCCTTTACTTCCCAAGACTCGAGTGAAGACTAAGGTAGAGTCTTCTCTCTCTCAGGTTTTGTGAGTTCTTCAGCCCAGGGTTCTTTAGGGTCCTTTGATTTTGCACCCTAGTCTCCCTTAAGACCCTCTAGGCATACCCATAGTAAGCAAAAGACCATTGGAGACTCTGTAGAGAGAGAGAGAAGGGCAAGGCCTCTTTTCTTCTTCTCTCTTATGTTTTGCAGTAGCTTATTATTGTTGTTGCAGTGTCCTTCCTTTCCTCTTTTTAACTGATGAGTGATTATTCATTCCTTGCAGTCCAAGCGCAAGTCAGACCCCAAGAAAGGGAGGAGTCAATCGTCTGGTAATGATGTGGTATGGCTCTATTTTTCTTAAAGTAGCTAGTTTCCCCATAGGTTTGAGTCCGAGGACTATGCAAGACCTTGGTTCTGTCTAGTACTTAAATTTTTCTTGAAATAGCTAGTTTCCCTATAGGTTTGAGTCCGAGGACCATGCAAGACCTTGGTTCTGTCTAGTACTTAAAAAGTTGTCATGAAGTGTTATCCTTCCCACATCATCTGGCCCAAGGATCGAGGCGTGATTGAATTCAGTTTAAACACTTAGAAAGTCGCCGGTGCGTGTTAATTTCCCCAAAGCAGGAGGTCCGAGGACCCGACATAGCTAAGGTTCTGTTTAATCGCTTCAAAAGATTAAAAGATATCAATGTATTCCTTCCAGAATGGAAGTTTTCGCAGGGAGATTGTGCCAACCGATTTTCCATCCATGCCTTGATTCTCGGCTTCTTCCTCCAATGGGATTTCAGCGAACCGGGCTACTAGACTCGCGAGAACTAGCCTCTAGACAAAGGTGCGGTGCATGTACTTTACGTCATAAGCCCCTAGAACAGTTCGCCATTTAGCAATTCTCCCCGCGTAGTCAGCACTTCGAAGTGTAGACCTGAGCGGAGGCTGAGTTATGATAACAACTGTGTGCGGTCCTAGAAATTTTAGGGAAGCCTTCGTGTAGCATGCGCCATCGCCAAAATGGTCTTCACCAAGGACTCTCGCTGATGGGGGCTTGATCCTGCCATGATTAATCGTTGCACTTACTAACACACAAGCTCTCCCCACAGACGGCGCTAATTGTAGTGACTGGGTTTAAGCACTTCTACTGTTGAAAAAGTGGATTCAGGCCCAATTAGCCCTAAACAATAAATTTGTAGAGGATGGGTTTGAGAGCTAGGCCTTAGCGAGGATAGCAACGAATAAACATGGTTATGGGTAAACTGAATAGCAGAAAAACGGGCCTTAAGTGTTAGAATCTGTCCTGCACGTTGGTCCGAGGAGCTTTCTTGTTCTTATTATTTCCTCAGTGCTTGGATACAGAGGTTACAAAGATGATACAGGTTGCTATAGCATTTTCTACTTCCAATTTCTGATCCTTTCTCTGGAGGACCTCTTTATATTTTATACCCTCTTTAGGTTGATCTTGGCCCTCCATTTGTTGATCGTGCAGGTCACTACTTGAGTGCTTATCCCATCAGCCGCCGTCCCAAACCTTCTGTGAGTTGCAGCAACTAAAGCGGCACTGTTCAGGGGTCATTTCCTCATTAATGAGGCCAGAACGTTAGTTGTGGGCATTTAATGTGGAGGTGACAGCTTTTCCTTGGATTGCTCTCCCAGGCTCCCATGGCTAACTCACAGTACTTGTCTTTTTTCATGGGACGCTCTACGAAACCGCCCTTGATGGCGCGCTGCCCTTCCCTTCTATGATCTCGGTTCGTCGAGGACATGATTGTCCTCGGCGATACTTCTTGGTAGTTAGGACTTTCTTCGTTCGTCCTCAGACGTTTCTTCTTCCTCGGCATGGGCCTTGGGCCTAGTATAAAGTTGGGCCGGGGTAGCCAGATTCATTGACCCCACAATGAGTTTTTGTGTTCTTTAGATTTCTACTTTGGGTTGATTGCAATTTGGCTTTGGGTTTTCAAGTTGTTATCCCTTCTTCTTCTTCTTCTTCTTCTTTATTTTTATTGTTAGATGTCATCCTATTACATTATAAAGATAGTATATAATGATATAATTTTATTCTCTTACAACTATATATTTTAAGACTCTTCTTCTCTTTATCTTATTTTATAAATTTATTATTCTTTCTCACATTTTCTCCAAAAATATAATTATCTTCTCTCTCTCTCTCTCTCTCTCTCTAAATTTCTTGCAACTCTACTTTAGGTAGATGATTTTTTTTAATGTTTTTTTTTATTTATTTTTTTATTTTTTTATTTAAATTTTATAGCTTTACCTTGGGTTGATATGTTTTGGTACTATGTTTTTTGAGTTCCCCATCACAAGGCCTTTCTCTCCCTCTTATTGATTTGGTTTGATTTTTGTTTGTTAATACTTAATTATTTTGGAAGTTAAGAATTTGAGTTTATATCAAAACAAAATCTACATGGCTATGTATTTGAATGTGTTTATTACTTATTTGAGTAATATCAATTGTAATTTTGTAATGAGTTTTGATTATTATGATAATTTTCCTAAGAGAATGAGAAATTTGAATAATAAATTTGAAATTTAAAAAATTTTATTGTTTAGAAAAAATTAGAAAAACATTATGCACTCTAATAGAAATTAGAAGAATATTATCAATCAAACACACAAAAAATAATATAATGATATTGTAAGAGTTGGATTTGAAAGCCCAAGCCCACTTAGATTAGTAGTGCCTTACACTTCAACCCAAGCCCAGACAATAGAATTGTTTTTGTGTAGAGGTGGGAAGGCAATTACAATAGAGTTGCTACCTAAGCTTAGGGCTAATGAAGTGGTTCACAAATAAGGAAGAATGAATCAAGAAATTGTTGAAAAAAGTGCTCCTTAGTCACTTTCGAGGAAAAGTTCTTATATATGTCTTACTCTAGTTTTATAAAGCATTACACTGTTCACTTTTTTTTTTTTTTTTTCTTCTCTCTCTCTCTCTCTCTCTCTCTCAAAAATATCCCTCCCTTCCCTGTAGAGTGTACTTCCCCTTATATATCCTCCTTCTTGGCATCCTGACCCCCCACTTGTACGCCCCAAAGCTCTTCCCTGGATACTTGTCCCATCAAGGTTCTGCTGAAAGTGGTAGAAGGGGTTGCTAGCTGTGAAGACACTGTTCAGGGGCCACTTCTTTATTAATGCAGCTGATAAGGTTGTTACAGAGCATTTAATGCGGGGGTGGAAGGTATACCATTCCAGAAGCTTCCTCCCACCATGCCTCTCCTAGAATGCTATTTCTCCCATTCGGGTGCTTATCAGATACTAAACACCTTCCCTATCTTCTTCTCAGGTAGACCAACTTCTCGGGTCAGATGCGCTTAACAAATGAGTGGGTGCAGGACATCCCACTCCTTATTCTTCTTGGTCCTCGGACACCCTACAGATATATTTCTAGAGCTATCATATGAAAATACTTTTGAATTTTTTTAAATTTTTATAGAGAATAAATTATACATTATATACTATATTACAAAATAATTATATATTCCCACACATTTTGTGGGTTTGTGACTAGTAATATTTAAATTTGTAATTTTCTCAATTTCACTCTTTTTTATTTTTGGCAATTACCTATTTCTTTAACCTAATTTTGTGCTTAACCCGAATTAGGGATTTCTAAGATTTCTTATTAGTTATCCAAGGACTGTTTTGTTTTAAATTAGTGGCAGGGCATTCAAAAATTTTAATAGAAAATTCATTGAGGTTTTCTTTTATTCACTTTTGAGTGGATTCCAGATTTCCTTACGTGGATTTAAGGATTTATTCTTGATATAGACGTTATCTATTTCTTGTGGCGACCCATGGTGTCACTTGATATTCTATATATGTCAATGTCACCTCTCAATTCCGTGCTAACATGTATTAAGGTGGCATTGATGGTTTTTTCAAGAGAAAAACTGTGCAGGAATTGAAGTTGTACGTAGGGTGCATGAGATAATAAATTGCTGCTATGCCTTTGAAATGGGCACAGGCAGTGTGGAGCGCAGATCAGGTACAAGTATTAGCAGACTAATTAGAAGGTCTGCACTAAGCCAGAAAGATGCATTGAGATAGTTCTGGCACTGTTGCAGAAGATAAAAAAATGTTTAGAGCTGCAGGCTCAGTGGTATTAGTTTTGAATACATTTTAGACGCTCTAAATCCTTTAATTTCTATATGCATGTCACCCAAGTAGTAACTAATAACTAATAAGATGGTGTATATACACTAAGGATCTCTGTAATTCTGTTGTAGCTATGTCTACACTTATACCCCTAAAAGACTAATTAAGTTACACACTCAAACAATCCCAATCCAATTGGATTGGCACAATTTGGGGTATCACAAAATATTGGGTTCTAAACTTCTTTTGTGAATTAAACAATTCAACTAACAATTTTAATCAGTCACCAAAAATTATAATCATCAAAATCGCTAAGTCAAAATATCAATTACACACAAAAACACATAAGTTTACGTGGAAAACATTTTTTCTTTGAATGGAAAAAAATCTCAGGATATAAACTTTGAATCAATCCACTATTATAAAATCACTTATAATATTTTTTCGCAAGAACTCCCAAATTTATATCCCTTATATATATCTCACGGCTAAATTTTTTTTTCTTTACTCTCACAAATGCTATGCTCATTGCAGTTTCTTCTTCCTTTCTCGGACACTATTTTTCTTTTTACTATGCTCACATTGCGGCATCATCTCTTTCTAATTGCTTCACTTCACAACATGAATCAAAGTCTCATAGATTCTCCCTGATTTGTGTGCTTTATAAAACTTTTGCAAAGAAAACTTAAACATTGTTGTCTCCCTCCTTATGTTATCTTTTAAGCAAAAATCTTTTTTTTTTCTCTCTCTTGGTTTCACACCCAATTTTATTATTTTCTTCTCTGTCTGTTGGGCCAAAACTATCAAAATTTTTGTAGTATTGTCTATTTATAAAACTCAATTATCATTCCATGGTGGATGATGAATACATTAATTTTTTAATAAGGAATACGCTTTCCTTTCACTCTAAGGAATAATAGCATTTTCTTCCATACCAAAGACACCCAAAAAGAACCAAATAAAATTTTTATTTTTCAGGAAGGAAACCCAGTAAACTTACCAAGTCATAATTGAAATTTAAGGCAATTTCTCAACATATAGCTGGGGTGGCATCCAGCTAGCAGAAGAGGTTCATAATTAAGGGTTGAGCTTCTTCCACTATGTGGCCGAAGAGTTGAAATAAATTATAGTCTATTATATTACCTCGATTTCTATGGCATTCAAGATCTTATGATATGGGTTCACTGCAAATAAATGAGGAGAAATGGATTAAGAAGTTTTTTTGTTTTGTTTTTGTTTTTGCTTTGTTTTTGCTTTGTTTTTGTTTTTGCTTTTTTTTTTTGTTTTTGTTTTTGTTTTTGCTTTGTTTTTTTGTTTTTGTTTTGGGGTAAAGGGAAATGGATAAAGAAGCCAATACGACATGCAATCAATATAGTGCATGCATCATAATCCTATGATGGATTCACTCTACCGTTAAATCTTATTGGATGAAAAACCACCTTCCTATGATTTGACATACAATCTAATCTAGGTTTGGTGGTGGAAAAGAACATTACAAGAAGCTAATAATACGACACTCAAATAGGGCTCGTATATTTGAGAAGATTTACCTAACTCTAACCTCTTATATTGTTCTCCAAAAAGAGAATGAGGAATAAGAAAGGTAAATTCTTAAGCATTTTCTCTCTTCTACATTGTTCATATGTAAGAACCAAGCCTAAGTGTTAAGTACAGTGATTACACAAAACAAATATCATTGACTTTACATTTTATGATATAGGACCCCATGTCATTTACCTTATTGTGTCTAGATATGCTTCCAAACTATTTGGGTTTTTAACACATTAATATTTTAATCAATCAAACTTCTACCTATAATGTGAAAATTAACAAATTAAAAAGGTTTGAAATAAGGCCACTTAAATAATTTTCTTATTTGGCCAATAAGTTTTGGCCCAAATTACACTCCCTCCTCTCATAATGGGTGGAGGCTAAGGTCATGGATTCAAAACCTATCTAGTGCCTGTACAATTTAACAAATAAAAATAAAACTATGATATTAAGTTTTTGACTTTTAATAGTCACATCATGAGGGAAAAGTTTTTAGTGCTGTTGTTATATTTAGTGCTACCATGGTACAAGTGCGTGTACATGATTAATAAGAAGAGTGGTCACTTCATGCAAAGACATATTGGATTAGAATTGTCTCCAAAATTCCTCCCAGGATTTTGCTTTTAGGGACAATGGTCCTTACAGTCATGCCACTAGAATGACAGAAAAGGCTTCTTGCCTGGTGGAATAATATATATGCATATATACGAGTTCTCAAGATAGGGACATTGATTCTCTACTGATCATTATTCACAACATGTCATGTCAAATTGTCAACAATTATGAAGAAACTTAGAAGAAACATGTAAAGCTCTTGGTAATTAATGAGCTACAGCTTATCCACATGATAATGCTAGTCCACAACAATTGGTTGGGTGTTCAAATATGTTATTTTTCTGGAAGTACTTCAGGTCATTAAGAAAATTATTATCTTCACAGATAGTGAAGGTAATCAAAAGTACCTACTGTAGACAACTTATCCTGGTTCTTGTGTTATGAGCAATCGTGTTATAAGCCCTGGTTTTCACTTTCAATTGATATTTAGGGTTTATGATTTATATCAGATGTCTTCAGAAACGTCCCATTTAAACCCTAATTTGATTATTAAAAAAAAACATTTAAACCCTAATTTCAACTGTACATTTAGGTTAATTTTGTTGCTTCACCTGCGTTTCTCCTTGTTCTGAAAGTTCAGAATTGATATATCAAGTAATTTGGTTTCTTTGTTGGTAGTGCAAAAAATTCAGCATGAAACTGCAAAAATTTAATTTGAACAGAACAAACGAAATACTTAAATAAATGTTTCACAAGTAATACACCACCATATATGCCATAAGTCTACAAAGATTACATAGGTGAACACATGAGAAAGTATCTTTTGTAACAGCTATACCAAGTCATTTATGTGGTAATTATGTGAGAGATTGGTGGGATCAATTTTAACAAAAGTGTATCAAATTGAATCACATGACATTCAATAACTGAATTGTTACATATATAATTGTTTGGTATAACTGTTACAAGAGATACTTTTTCATGATTACGGAAGTTTAAAATGAGAAAAAACAATAACCATGTAAGAGAAATCTGCTTTTCAACAAGATTGAAAAAAAATAATTACCAAAAACAATTTCTATAAAGGTGTGAGAGAGTACAATACCATGATATATGTTCAAACTCAGGAGAATTTTTGAGTAGCTGTTGGTGCTGATGGGTCCTGAGGCTCTGGCCCAAGTCTAAGTTCAAGGTCTATCCCAGAACCTGACGAGGCATGAGTAGTACTAGTGGTTGACAAATCCTTTTCAATATTCGAATGAAGTCGACTGCCTGGCTTATGATCTTTTTGTGAAGAAGTTTCCACAAACAGTGGAAGTTGCTGAACTTGATCATAATATTCATCACCAACATGGGTTTCATCCCTATCACCTTGTTGACTAGCTAGCATCCAAGGCAATTTCTTTGTGTTTCTTTCGTCACTACTAGGCTTGGTTTCCAAAGGCCATGAAGAATTCCTTGGTAGTGTAGAATTCGAGGATGGTTGGCTTTTATTAGTCACCACTCGCTTGAGCACCGCCTTTTCTTTTCTGTGGATATTCATGTGCCCTCCTAAAGCTTGTGCATTAGAAAAACCTCTCTTGCAAAAGGTACAATCATAGGATCTTGCTTGGCTTGCACCTTGGTGATCATCTGAGTTCACCTGCACGGAATTTTCTAGGTTTGGTTGATCAGACTCCATGTTAGAAGCAGTCAAATACAGAGAAATAGAGAGAGAGAAAGAGAGTACAGTGATCTATTTCTAGTACTATACTGCTTGTTATTTTTGTCGCCAGTCTTTGTCAAACTGGCTGGTAGCGATGATGATTTTGTTGGAGTACGAGGCCTGCTTCTAGATTTATGATCTGTAACTTCCTGGAAGTTCTACAATATAATATAAATTTTGAGCCAAAGGACAAATAGCCTCAAACTTGGTCATGGTAGAATTAGACTACACACGTTTATGTGAATATATATACTACCATTTAACTTTTTTTTGGTAAGGATATGATGGAAGATAAAAGAATGATGGCAAATGGAGAGAATGAAAAGTATATTAGATGAAAAATGTTTATACAAATTATTTGTTTGGTTGCCAAAAAAAATGAAATAAAACAGAATGTAATTTGCATCAATTTATTATTATGTCCTTGCTATGCTATGTATAAGAATCTTTTTTTTTCTTTTCTATAAGTTTTTCTTATTACTTGAAGACTTACTTTAACATGAACATGCAATTAGCATACTGTATGATTTAATTAACAAATGAATTTTCACAAGCATATTTCATATTTGTTATGACTTGTTGTAAGTCTAGTTGAAACTGATACCATTTTAGTTTATCATGCCTATTCAGTGATTTCTTATTTTATACTCTATTTAGAAACTCGAAATTTGATTTTTGCATTAATTGAATCTATATTATTATTTATTTTTAAATTTATTTTTCATTGTTTTTTATATATATTTTATATTTAAACTCGAAATTTGATTTTTACATTAATCGAATCTATATTATTAATTTGATTTTAAAATTTTTTTCATTAAAATATCTACCTGTTTGCACTTTTTTACAAAATCTATTGGGATTTCCCCTATCATGTTCTTTATAGACTTAATATTATTACTATATTATAAATTTTAATCTTGTTATAGGTATCAAAACAAACATTTAAAAAAAAAAAAAACCAAAACAATATAATAAGATAATAACAAGAGGGGTAAAATAGTGAGATCAGTACACCTTAACTTTTCCCCCAACCATCTCATCCAATTTTGGGGGAGGGATTTTGGTGGGTCCGGTGAAAATGTTACCCATCCCCCTTTCCTTTCTCCCTCTACTTTTATCCAATCAAACGGAAGAAAACTTCAACCCCATTTTTCCACTCTTCTTTTTCAAACCTTTCGATCCTTTTCTTTTATGGTAACAAAGTCAAAAACTAGAAGAGAATTTCTCTAGTGGAAAAATTATTAGAGGGAATGGAGAAATTATATGGTGCTCATGGTGAACCATGTCACTCTTACCTAGTTGAGTGATGTGGTCACTATTCTACTAAAAGATTTTCACCTGTTTAAATTAGTTGAGTCAGATTATATTTAAAAAAAAAAAAAAAAATTAAAGAGAGACTGACTTCCTTACCTAACACAAGACAATCCATAAAAAAAAAAAAAGGAGTATGTACATTAAGGGAAAATATACCTTATTATGGGTATATGAGTCCTCTCCCTCACATCTGGTGGGTCCCACTCAACTGTGATAGAGGGGACTCATATACCCATGACAGGTTATACCTCCTTGTAGTTTAACTTTCAAAACCATTGTAAGAGCAACTGCATCAGTTGATGCAAATTTTCCTTCTATTTTGCACAAAAAAGCTACTTTTTCTATTTTACACATCCATTTTTACAAAACACCCACATCAGTTTATCTATTCTACACATTTATTCAATAAAATATTCATTCTTTTACATTTTTTTATTACTCTCCCTCACCGCCTCTCTCTCTCACAGACCAACACTCTCTCACAGACCCAGACCCAACACTCTCTCATAGACCCAGACCCAACATGCAAAGAAAAGGAGCAGTTGTTTTCGTCTGCGTGCAAGCTCCATTGTTTTCGTCGGCGTCTGGTTTCGGCAGTCCAGTGATCGAAATGGCTCGCTTCTTGGATTGGTCTTCTTATGCTCATCTTAGCACTGAAGATCCAGGTCCTTCAAGCCCTTTTTGTTGTTAATTTTCTTTATTTCTTGTTTGGTTGGTGAGAAAGTGGTGGAAAAGAGTAGAAATAGAAGGAAAGACGATCGGCAACCAAAGATCTGTTGATTTTCTCTATGTTTGGTTAATTTTCTTTATTTCTTGTTTTCTCTGTGTTTTTCTTGGCAACTAAACAAATCCTGTGTAATACTAATTTCTTGTTTTACTTGATTTTGGAAGAAATTTTTTGATGTGGTGTTCTCTGTTAATGCATGGTGTGGCATTCTTTGATGATCGGCGGCAGTGAGAGTGAGGTGAGAGTGAGAGCAACCAGAGAGACAGAGAGAAGGAGAGAGAAAAAAACTAATAAAATAATAAATGCAAGTGCTACAGTAACCATGCATATATGCACGGTTATTGTAGCAATTGTGCATAAATGCACAATTTTACACCCACTGATGTGGGTGTTTTTTTGCTCAAAATGTGTAAAATGAGCACATTCTTCCATTTTGCACAATTTTGCATTAACTGATGCAGTTGCTCTAAGCATACCCCAATAACTTAGTAGACAACTCATGGACTTTATTACAGCAACTCTAAAACCCCCTGGATTTCTTTTAAATGATATGTTTGCTACACGTTGGAATCTCTAGGGTAACAATGCAAGATGGTGAGCAAGGAACTTTGTGGTTTCAAATAAAATCAAATTCTTTATGTTCTTGGTTACATATATGTCACGAGGGTGAAAATCCAAGAAGTAGATCAATATCATGATCAAACCATGAGAGGGTGTTTAAGGATAAGCAAAGCTCTATTCAAGAATGACTCTCTGATTTTTATCAATGGTATTGGATCATAGATTAACCCCGTTTAACTAATTCAATTACCCAAGTTGATTAATTAGGTCAAATTACATACAAATTGTGGAGGCACACACAAATCACCAAATAAACTAAAGTGCAATGGAAGTTAAATTTGACACAATGATTTATTGACTAATGGGGAAAACCTCTCACAAGGAAAAAACTTCACTGGCTGATTTTCAGGTCACCACTCTCAAGAATAACTAATCAAGAATCAAGCGGTTATAGATACAAGGAATCTTACCACTACCTTGGACTATCCTGAAGTAACTACCTACAGTTGAACCTTTACACTAATCCCCAATTGGACTTGATCTTGTAGAGGCTTCTTCCTTTGCACAGATCCCAGTACGTGACTAACTTCCCAGCAACTGATGTTTTGTTGTTTAATTGGATTCATTGATTGTGTGTTGCACAGACATGTGCTGAGTCCAACACCATGTGTTTACTAGGTGTATCTTGAGTTTATAAGTGATTACAAGGAACCCCAACGTAGATGTGACTAGCATTTTCCCTGTATTGTTAAAAATGGTATTGGAGTAAACTTGGTAATGCTATTTGACTCGGGGGCATTGTAATAGAATGTGGGCCCAGATATATACGTCAAAAATTTAAGTGAGGGAGATTGTGATATCTTAAATTGTGTGTATTTGATTGGATTGGATTGTTTGGAATGTGTTGTATGGACATGTGCTAAGTCTCACATTGGGTGTTTACTAAGTAGATCTTAAGTTTATGAGTACTTATGAGGAACCTCAATTACAACTTGACTAGTCCTTTTGGGGTATTAGTGCATATTTGGCTAGTGCTTTCATTGGATTGTTATAGTTAGAGGGAGGGATTTGGGTCCTAGTTACAATCTATGCAAAAGAATACAAAACTTTGGTCCTAGTTACAATCTACCAAAATTAAAAGATAAAACACTAATCTACCTATCCAAAAATTCTAAGCTTGAGGGCTAGGTTACGGAATGAGAAGGTGTTAGGCACCCATTCCGCCCAGACAGAGTCTAGTCTTCTAGACTCTAATGATCAATATACCTTTTTTGAATGATTTTGCATGATATGTTATAATGCACATGACAAACACTTGACAAAAATTAACTTAAATAAATTTGTCTTATGGATATGTCCTCTTTTTAAAGAAAATTCAGATCTGTCTTGGAAATTAAAATAATAAGACTTGGTTTGTAAAAAAATCAAATCTATTTTTGTAAAGGGTAAAAAGCAAGATTTTATCAAGAAAAATCAAATCTGTTTTGTGTAAAGTTAGAAAAAATTTGGTTTGTTAAAAAAAAATCATATTTGTTTTTTTTTGTAGAGTTAAAAAAAATATTTTATCAAGAAAAATTAGATCTATTTTTGTAAAGTAAAAAAAAGAAAAAAAATTATCAAGAAAAATCAAATATGTTTTTTATAAAAAAAAAAAGAAGAGATTTTGAAAAAAAATCAAATCTGATTTGTGTAAAGTAAAAAAAAATGATTTTATTTGTAAAAAATTAGATTTGTTGTTGGACACAAATAAAATAGACTTTTGAAAGAGGATCCACATTCATGAGACAAATTTATTATGCATGCATCATATATTAAAAAACTTTAACCTAACTTTCAACCCCTTCTTTTTGAATTTCAAAATTTGCAATTTTATAACAAGGAAAACCTTTTCAGGAAAAAATCAGATTTGTTTTTAATGAAAATACAGACTAGTTTTGTATTTAGGAAAAAAACAGATTGGTATTTAATGAAAATACAGATCAGTTTTGAGTTTAGAAAAAAAATCAGATCTGTATTTAATAAAAATATAAATCAGTTTTGGGTTTTGAAAAAAAAATCAGATCTGTATTTAATGAAAATATAGATCTTTTTTGGGTTTTGAAAAAAAATTAGATTTGTATTTAATGAAAATACAGATCAGTTTTGAATCTTCATAAAAGAGTTTTGATAGCCATTGCAGATTTTGAAGTAAAAAAGAAAGAATTGAAATAAACAATCATCTACAATATCTAAGCATGACAATTATATATTAAGAACAAGACATCATAAAACATACTAAACATATTCATGCATCAAACAAAAACATACTAATTAATGGAAGAAGAAAAGAAAGAAAACAGAATACCTCTTGCATGAGCGTGCTCTTCTAATGAAAGAATATTTTAGAAATTTAAAATACTTTGCTTACAAAAAAGAAGTTCCTAAAGCAAAAGCCTTTAGAACGTCTTTATCGTAAGGGGAATAAAAAAGTTAGAAAAGAAGAGCCCTTAATTCTGATTTCCCCCCCTCTATTTATAGAGGTTGGGATGCTTAAAAAAATAAGCTGAATGAGATCGAATACGAATTGGAACGTGTCCTTATCTCTAAAAATCCGAAAAAGATAGGCTTTATCTCAATCAGGATGTCCCCGGGCCGGGTCCGCGTTTGAGTTTTGGTCTAATTTGGACTCAAATTTTGAGGATTTTTGAGCCAGGAATTGCACCTAGACGTGTTTTTAATCCATATTCTAAAAATTAATCACTTTTTCTTGATATTCAGGTTTTTAAAGTGATAATTATCTTGTAAATAAATATTCCAAAAAAAAAACTTGATTATCCACAACCTCTTTGTTATCTGATCATGCAAGCAGGCTTACTTATGACACTAACCAACAACCAATCACAAAATTATTTAATTAATTTTAATTGTCTAACCAATCAGAATTAATTTAAATTAATCATGCATGATTGGCTCCACCCAAACAAAATGCATGCAGACCGTGAAAACTTGACCATGTGATATCTTTCAATCCGACGATCTGATTTGGAAATTGGGCATATTGTCACGACCGTTAGAATCTCAAGATCATTTTTATGATATGCAACGAATGAATTAATGCATCTAATGCAATTCTAAATTTTGGGTATATGAATTGTCACTCTAGCCATCTTCCAAGATTAAATTATAGGTGCAAAATCGAGTGTCTACAGATAACATTACAATAGGTTGACATAACTGATGATTAAATTGACACAATTAATTTTCTAAGAACAACATAAAAAAGAAGAAGAAGAGATTTTCTGAGAACTAAAATGAAACTGGTACTAAAATTCGCCTAAAAAGTGCTTTTTTCCTATATGATAAAAATCATAAAATACAATTACAATGAAGGAACTATCTGTCCCTTTCCTGTCCTTCACTTATTTTTCTTTTTGAATACTTTTTCCTTTTGTTGCCCTTTTTGAATAAAATAAAGACTACACAATGAAGGTATATTATATATTGAAAAACTAAATATTTCAATCCTTTTCCTATTAATTCTTTCTTTTCTTCCTCAATAAGGCAAGGAGTTTTAGTACTCTCTCTCTCTCTCTCTCTCTCTCTCCGCTTTCAAAGTTTCAAATACCAGTTCTCCACTTCACAGCTCTTACTCTTTGAAACAATTAAAAGGATAGGAGTTGAAGGTCATAAAATCAGATTGGCTAGTAATTGAAAATGAGGATTCCATATGGGGTATATAACTTTATAAATTATCATTTGATTTAGAGGGGATAGATACATTGAATGTAATTGATATTTTTCTGTTTAGCTAAGAGGCCTGAGATAGTTTTGCTCATACATTAATATCTTAAAAAGATGACACCAATTTGTCGAAGGTTGAATAGACTGCATATATTTTCTTAAATTACTCGATGGGGATAGATTGCAATTACGGGTACTCATAAATTAATACAATGGATGATTTCTATTATTATTATTATTATTTGAAGAGGAAGGAATTTAGAGCTGACGAATCCATTTGGATGGACTTGACACATCATGACAAATGGGCTAAAAGTAAACGGATCCGATGTGAACGGACCAGGGTGGACGGATCAAAAGACCACGTGGCACTGAATTGGTCATTATGTGGTCTCCAAAAAATTCTAAATGGAAACGACTTGCGTCTCACGATTAACCTTAGTCGATAGAATCCCAATGTGAATAGAATTCTAACACGAGGAGGATTCTGGAAGATACGCACATTAATGAAGATCTTCCCTATAAGGAAAAGACTTGTTACGCAAGTATAGGAGTTTGGTTCTACACTACTATAAAAACTCAAAGACCCTCAGAAAATAGGTATGCATAATTCACCCCAGCTATGGCACTCAAGAGTTGTGAGAAGTTTTAACTTGACCTTTAGAGGGTATTTGGCCGGCACCAGATCGGTGGTCTCTGTTAGGTCTTCTCTTTTTATTGTGTAGGTATTGTTTCGAGCGTGCGAGGACTGTGTGGCTCACTAGTGATTTTTCGGCATCATCAGTTGGCCGCGTCTGTGGGAAAGACTGCGACTTGTAAGCCATACAAACGCTTCCCGGACAAAGAGTTGCATGGTACTTAATCGCTCGATGGTGACCACCAACAACGTTCAGGGAGACGAGCTGCGACCCACTACCCTGGAGAGGCAGGTCTAAACCCTCACAGCAGCAGTGGAACGTCTCACCAAACAAAACCAAGACCTAGAGGAACAGCTACGGTAGAAGAACGCAACGATGGGTACCCAAGAGGAAGACCAAGAAGGTATTAGTGCTGAACGAAGAAACCAAGAGGGGCCAGAGGGTAGTAACGCCCCGAGCAGACCGGAACGACAAGACATGAGCCGTCCATCCATCACTGATACGGCTCCGCCCCAAATCGTCGAGGAGATGCAGATGATGAAAGAACGGATGGACTTTATGATGAACGCACTCAAGGAGAGAGTGTCTAGTGACCTCGACGATCTGGTCCACCGAACCGATTCACCATTCACCATATCCGTTAACCCTTTCCCCCTACCACAGAAGTTCCGCATACTGTAGATAGAAAGATACAATGGAGCCAAGGACCCTCTCGATCACTTGGAATCATTCAAGACCCTAATGTACCTTCAAGGAGTAGCAAACGAGATCATGTGTAGGGCCTTCCCTACCACACTAAAGGGTCCCGCAAGAATTTGGTTCAGCAGGTTGACGCCCAACTCCATCAGCACTTTCAAGGACCTAAGCGCCCAGTTTGCTTCACACTTTATCGGGGGACATAGATATAAGAAGTCAACCGCATGCTTAATGAGCATTAGGCAACGGGAGGATGAGATGCTGAGGTTTTATATAGCCCGCTTCAACAAGGAAGCACTCTTGATTGACGAAGCTGACGACAAGATCCTCGTAGCAGCCTTCACGAATTGGCTACGAAAGGATAAGTTTTTATTCTCCTTATACAAGAATGACCTGAAAACCATGTCGGATGTGCTTTACAGGGCCACCAAGTACATGAATGCTGAAGATGCGCTGTTGGCCCGCGAGGAGAAACCCAAGAAGAGAGAGAGGCAGGAGGAAGCCCGGCAGGATAGGGGTAGAAAGATGGCTTGAACAGGAGATAAAAGAGATGATCGATGATTCAAGCCCCCGACAGGGAGGTTCACAAACTTCACCCCCCTGAACACCTCGATTGATCAGGTCCTGATGCAGATCAAAGATGAAGGAGCCTTGACATTCCCCGGCAAATTGAAGGGTGATCCCAGTAAGAGGCCCAGGGATAAATATTGCCGTTTCCACCAAGACCACGGTCACAACACGTCTGATTGCTATGACTTGAAGCAGCAGATAGAGACCCTCATCAGGCAAGGGAAACTGCAAAAATTCGTCGGCAATGAAGGAATAGAACAAAACCAAGGAGCACCAGCCCGAAGAGAAAACGAGCGACCTAGGCCACCCATGGGAGACATAAGGATGATAATAGGGGGTAGTACTTCTAGTTCCTTTAAGAAGGCACGTAAGGCATACCTATGAATGGTTCAAAATATTCAACTAACAGGGTATGCCCCAAAGATGGTGCAGGTCGACAATCCCGTAATTAGGTTCACGGAGGAAGATGCCCGACATCTCCACCACCCACATGATGATGCACTCGTAGTCAGTATACGTGTAGGAGACTATAACACCTACAGGGTGCTGGTAGACAACGGAAGCTCCGCTGATATCTTGTACTATCCAGCCTTTTAGCAGATGAGAATAGAGAGAGAATGATTGATCCCAACCAACGCCTCACTTGTAGGGTTTGGAGGAACAAGGGTGTATCCAATGGGTGCGGTCACCCTACCAGTGACAGACAGAGGTTACCCTCAGTAGATCACAAAGGACGTGACCTTCCTAGTCGTTGACTGCTCGTCTGCATACAACGCCATATTTGGACGTCCTACTTTGAATTCATGGAAGGCTGTAACATTAACCTACCATTTGATGATCAAGTTTCCCACTGAATATGGGGTAGGAGAAGTAAGAGGGGATCAAGTGGCAGCGAGTGAATGCTACATTGCTATGCTAGAGATGGATGATCACCAGCAAACCATGTGCATAGAAGAACAACGAACAACAGCAGAACTGGTGGAAGAATTAGAGGAAGTGACCCTTGATGACTCAAGGCCCGAGCGGACGACTAGAATGGGTACGTTGGCTAGTTAGTCGATACGTCAAGCACTCACAACGTTTCTAAGAGAAAATTAGGACGTGTTCGCCTAGAGTCACGAGGACATGCCCGGAATCGATCCCTCAGTCATCGTCCACAGATTGAATGTGTCGCCCTCATCCTTTCCCGTCCGACAGAAAAAGCGAGTATTCGCTCAGGAACGAGACAAAGTGATAGCTGAGGAGGTTCGGAAGTTACTGAAAGAAGATTTCATTCGAGAAGTGTACTACCTTGACTGGTTGGCAAACGTGGTTATGGTAAAAAAGGCCAATGGAAAGTGGAGGATGTGCGTAGACTTCACAGACCTTAATAGAGCCTGCCTCAAGGACAGTTACCCGCTCCCACGGATAGATACCTTGGTAAACTCAACCGCGAGACATCAGCTTCTGAGCTTCATGGATGCGTTCTCAGGATACAACCAGATCAGAATGGAGGAGGCTAATCAAAAAAAGACTTCTTTTGTTACTAGCCAAGGACTCTTCTGCTATAAAGTGATGCCATTCGGGCTCAAGAATGCAGGGGCAACGTACCAAGGATTAATGAATAAGATGTTTACACACCAGATTGGGAGGAATGTGCAAGTTTATGTAGACGACATGCTGGTGAAAAGCTTACGAGAAGACGAACATTTGAGCGACCTCCAAGAGACCTTCGACACCCTCCAGGCGTACAACATGAAATTAAATCCGAATAAGTGTGTGTTCGAGATGACTGCGGGGAAATTCCTGGGATTCATGGTATCCCAAAGGGGTATCGAGGTCAATCCAAAGAAAATATGGGCTATAGTGGAACTAGCCCCACCGAAGACGGTTAAGGAGGTGCAAAGCCTGAATGGCAAGATAACAGCACTAAACAGGTTTGTCTCAAGGGCGACGGATAAATGCCTACCCTTCTTCTGCGTATTGAAGAGATCGTTTGAGTGGACGGACGAGTGCCAGCAGGCGTTCGAAAATCTAAAGTTGTATCTTTCGTCTCCTCCATTACTCAGCCCATCCAAGCCAGGGGAAGAGCTCTATCTGTACTTAGCCATCTTGCAAGTCACTGTCAGCGCGGCTTTGGTAAGAGAAGAGGATGGGTTGTAGAGACTCGTTTACTTTACGAGCCGAGGATTTCGAGGAGCAGAAGAAAGGTATCCCTAGATGGAGAAGCTGGCGTTCGCATTGGTGACCATAGCATGAAAACTCAAGCCATATTTCCAAGCACATACTATTGTTGTCTTGACGGATAAGCCTCTAAGAAGAGCCATGAGTAGCCCCGAAGCTGCAGGACGGATGGCGTTGTGGGCAGTCGAGCTGAGTGAGTTTGATATATAGTACTGTTCGCGTATTGCTATAAAGGGACAGGTGGTGGTTGACTTCATCCCCGAATTCACTCTCATGGAAGGCCAGGGGGCAGAAGTGGTTCCACAGTGGAGCGTCCATACAGAAGGATCTTCAAATAAGCAAGCAGGAGGGACCGGTGTGGTACTCCACACCCCGGAAGGAGATAAGATCGAATGCATGATCCGCCTGGACTTTCCTATGACCAATAATGAAGCAAAATACGAAGCTTTAGTGGCAGGATTGGACCTCGCAAGAGCGGCAGAAGCTAAAAACATGGTCGTATACTGCGACTCCCAAGTCGTAACCAGTCAGATTAATGGTAACTACGAATGCAAGAACGAAAGAATGAAGAAGTACCTTGAGGAGGTGAAGGGTTGAATCGACGGTCTCTAAATTGAATTCGTCCAAATCCCAAGGGAGGAGAACGAATATGCCGATCATCTAGCTAAGGCCGCCTCAACAGAATACATGCTCGTCCCCGTTCAGGTACTATCCTTCGTCCAAATTTCTTCACTCATAGATGAGGTTACGAGAGTGCAAGAGATTTGGATTGAACCGTCACCCCACGGTTGCTTCCACTTAGTGATCACGGACCCATGGGGTGAGGGAGCAACTAAAAAGGAAGGAATTTAGAGATGACGGATCCATTTGGATGGACTTGACACATCATGACAAATGGGTTAAAAGTAAACGGATCCGATGTGAACAAACCAGGGTGGACGGATCAAAAGACCACGTGGCACTGAATTGGTCATTATGTGGTCTCTAAAAAATCCTAAATGGAAACGATTTGCGTCTCACGATTAACCTAGTCCATAGAATCCCAATGTGAATAGAATTCTAACACGAGGAGGATTCTGGAAGATAAGCACAATAATGAAGATCTTCCCTATAAGGAAAAGACTTGTTGCACAAGCATAGGAGTTTGGTTCTACACTACTATAAAAACCCAAAGACCCTCAGAAAACAGGTACGCATAATTCACCCCAGCTTTGGCACTCAAGAGTTGTGAGAAGTTCTAACTTGACATTCGGAGGGTGTTTGGCCGGCACCACACCGGTGCTCTCTGTTAGGTCTTCTCTTTTTATTGTGTAGGTATTGTTTCGAGCATGCGAGTACTGTGTGGCTCACTGGTAATTTTTTGACATCATCATTATTATTTATTATTTTTAAATAAGTGAATGAAGTAGATGTGTGAGTGGTTTCAATTCGTAACTTACACTAAAAGATTATTTTCAAGTATCAAAGTAAGAGTACTGGTTAGTCTGTTTCTGATATTGAAACTTATCAGTTAGCAGTTTAGCACCGCCTTTTTTCTTAATTCCTTGATATTCTCCTTTCAATGGCTGGAATTATTAAAATGTAATACAATATAGTTATATATAATTTTTTACTTAAGCAATGTATAGTATGGGTATAATTCCAGTATATAATATATTAAAGTCGAACCAAATCAAGGTATCTATTTCTTTTTTTCTTTTTTATTAAAATTTTGGTGCCAATTGATCCATTCATAATACTTGGTTCAAAAGTGAGATAACTACCCCACTCACTTATGTAAAACCACCTCATCATCACTACTCTTGAATATTTTTGTGCGTAAGCCTGAGTTATAACCTAGAAATATATTAAAATAAAAGCACAACCGGAAAGCATGAGTTACAACCTAGAAATATATTAAAATAAAAGCACAACTGGAATCTAAATTAACTTCTAATTACCTATCAAAAAAAAAAAAAAAAAAAAAACTTCTAATTATAGTCTAATTGGCGTCAAGTGTCAATTAATTAATTAATTTTTTTAAAATTGTTTCCAAATTACTCATTCATAATATTCAATATGAAAGTGAAGTTAACCATTTCACTCGCTTAGGTAAGACCACTTCGACATCACTACTGTCGAATATTTTTGTACGTAAGGATAGGTTACCATATAATTTTATACTTTTATTGATACAAGAATTTGAGAAAAAGAAGATGATTTTGGCAAGACATTTTTTAAATTCAATTTTTACACTTTGGCATTTTTAATGCTCACGACAAAATTAGTGATCTCGGTACCATTTAACATACAGCCCAGATCTTCAATTACTATACATATATATCTTACACATTTAAATATACATCCTCAATTAATTGTTTATCAGAAACGTAAAAGTCGTAAATTTTTTTTTAAAATAATTAACTTCAAATTTTTTTAAGATACTTTAGTAATCAAGGTATGACAATGCTTAATTTTCTGATATGGTCTTACACTTACTGGATCGCCTTCTTTGTTTTTGAAACATAATCATCTCAGTGGTTGATTAATTCCAACGTTCCCATTCAACGTTTCTTTGCCAACGTAACTTTGGCCATTTTTGTAACGATGACAGTATATATTAATATATTATAAACAATATAAGTACGAATTGACAGCCAAATCCTAGGTAAGAGTTATCCCTGACAAATGGTTTCTTGGTTGTTTACAACTTAGTTTTCCAACTGGTACCATGTAGCTCTAGATCTCTGCATGCCATGTGGAAGCTCAAGATAAATAATTAAGATGTCATCCATGTTGGTATCGGCATTTACCTATGAAAAAAAAAAAAAAAAAAAAAAAAAAACAAAGCAAAGGAACCTAGATCCGACGATTAAAGATATATATTAATGGAGGCTATAAAGAAGCTTGCTTCTAAATAACTTATTATTTTTTTTGAGAGAGTGTTTCAACCTATGGTGTCCGCTCCTGATGATAACTTTTTGTTATCAGACCAAGACACCAATTAGTTTTTGGTGTAGGCGGGGATTGAACTCCAGATCTCTTATTCAACTATCAGAAACTTTACCAGTTGAGCTAACTGGAACTCACCTAAATAACTTAGATACCATGTAAGAATTGGTGAGAAATGACTCTGATACTATGTTAAATAAAAAAAACATAATTTTGTGTTGAGTACCAAAAATTTACAAGAAAGCTCATTCCATGAAAAGTAAAGAAAGGCCATGGGTCTTAACAAAAGAAAGCCCAATTCATGAAGCTAAGAATCAACATCAAGGCTCTATGTATGTTCAGATTTCCAGCAAAAAAGGCCATTAAAAATCTAGCAAAATCCAGTGAAAGAACTGGGTCGGGATACCCAGAGGTTGCTAGAGGCTCGGGATTCTAGGGACGTGCAGTACAGATAAGTGGGATTGAGACAGCTCAAAAGGGGTATCACGAAATACAAGAAACAAAGAACAAATATGTCCTCAAGCACCCAGTGGTGCAGCAAAGAACTAGAAAGCTTGGAGAGTGACAATTCATGAACAAAAGGTTGGTACCTCGGGAAACCTAGAATGAAGAACTATAAGGGGAAGTAGTTTGGAAAACCTTTAACCCAGCAAGAATGGATTCTGCTCACTTGGAAAAAATGACAGCAAGAAGGACAGCCAAAAAGCTGAGTCTAAAAGCTAAAAAGCCTTGAAAGAAGAGAGGGTGAAGGTTAGCTCTCCAAGGACACCTCGGAATGGAAAGTCAGCAAGTGGCTTTTAGGAAAACAGGACTAAAAGAAGAAAATTATGAGAAATAGAGAAAGAATCAGCTATCAGAATGGCTGGCATAACAGGGCCTGGTACCCAGGGAGCCAAAGGGGGGGAATCAGTGGTACTCTGAACCCTAAAATGACACTATAAAAGAGGAAGGCAACCAACATTGAAAGGGGGATTCAGCAATAGGGAATCAGAATAAGAATCTTTGAGAAAACTCTGTCAAAAACTCAAAGAAAGTATAAAAATAGCGCCCGGTATCCCATAACAGCCACTATAGAATATAAACTTGGATTTAAAGGGATTCAAACTTTGCAAGTCTTAGAGGCTTAGATAGCCATCTAAGTCTGTAATTTTTGAGCTTATTTGGACCTTGTAACACATATTAGTGAGCACATTGTAATTCACAATTAAGAAAAATAATGAAATATTTCATATTGATTTAAGGATCCTTAACAGTTATTTCGTGTGTTTCTTTATTACATTGTTTTCCTTTGCTGTTTTTCTTGTTGTTCAATATATATATTCTTACTTGCTAGTTTTCCTTTTACTCAGCCAAAAGCTGAGTCTTTTTACCGGGGTCCTCATTTCAACTTGGGCCTTGGACACACTTAGCCTCCAAAGAAACATATGCCAAAACATGCACACACTAGATATCACTTTCTCCCACAAAAATCCTTCTCACCTAACTATCTTGGAAGGCAATGCCCAAGCAAAGCTACTTGGACTTGAGTTCCAAATCTCACAAGTCTTGTGCAAAAGCATTAAGTCTGTGAGAATTGGGGCCAGGATCCTTGTGGCTGACTCATTCTTATGAAATTCATTTACATATATGTATATGTATTAGAATGTATATCCTAATTTAAGGATCTAACAATTATTTGAAGATATGTGTATTGTATAGTTGTTTTTGTGTAGGACCTATAGAGGTAAAGGGAAAGGACAAAATTCTATTGCATAATAAGCATGGAGAAAGATTGTATAATTCAGAGAATTAGCATTTTGGGTTCTTACAGGCCTAGTACCCCGGGGTACCACGACAGTACTCTCGGGGTACCAAGTGAAGGAACTCTTTTAAATGTTTACACAATAAAAGATAAGCCTTAAATATTCTATTTCAATCTCTTTCTCATTGTGAATATTATGAATAATTATTTTACTTGTTTCGTAAGAGTAAAAGGTCATTTTATGATGCTAAAACACTTATAATGGTATTTTATTGCTTAGGAGGAATCACATTTTTTCCTTGAGGAGTTTTATGTGACTTGCGCACAACTTGGTTCGTAATCAGCCCCCATTTAGTTGTGGTGAACCAAGCCCAGTCCACCAAACAACAAATAAAGGGCCTGGGATCCTTGTTTCCACTTGGGCCTGTGTGCTAAGAAAAAAGCACCTTCACATTTTGTTGACTCCGCTGGGGACTGGGAAAAAGGAGAGGGAAGAGGCAGTCCCTTCGCAAGCATGGCTCTAAAGCTAGGAAACCCCAAGAGGAAGGAAAGTTCCTCTTAGTGCATTCAGCATCAAGATCCCAAAAGTGCGGGTTCTTCCAAAGAACGTCCCACCGAGGGACGCTATATGGAATTTTGGGGAACTTCCCAACACAAGATAAGTTTTATGCATCATTATTTTCTCCATTTTATATTTAGTACATAATGGATCATTGCTCTACTCTTTACAAAAGGGGGGTAAGAGGGGTCATGTAATAATATTTTAACAATCAAAACATTGTCTCATTGCAAAAAAAAAAAAAAAATGGAGAAGTGAAAAAAAAAAAAAGAAGATTGATGGAATAAAGATTGTATGAGCTACATAGTAAAACAATTGCCTCACGTTTGGGGGCTGATTTATTGGCTGATTTATTTTCTTTAAAAAAAAAAAATTCATAATATTGTTTCATTTTTTTTTTCCTTTTTTTTTTTTTTAAAAGAAAGAGAAGTAAGTGAATCAAAGAGGCTTGATGAAATAGAAAAGCAATTTCCTCACGTTGTGAGGCTAAATAATTTTGCAGCAACTTGATAATAATATCATATGGCGCAGGTTAGTAAAATGGACAAGTTCCTTGGCTCTATCCATGGATTTAGCAAAATGGAGTAGTTCCATGATCCCAGCAAAGCCTAGGAGATCCTTGACTCCAGGAAGCAAAGCCTAGGAGATCCTTGGTCCCAGCAAAGCTAAGGAGATCCTTTATTCTAGAAAAACTGAGTACACCCTCAATTCCAGTAAAGCCTAGGAGATCATTGATTCCAGCAAAGGCAAAGTATTTCCATGGATCCAACAAAGTAAAATGGTTCAAAAAAAAAAAAAAATGGAGGCATTAGGAAAATGGATAGAAGTTCCACAATAGCATCAAGAGAAGGTGGATCAAGCATGATTCAACAACAGCCTATGTCCTGAGGGCTAAAGCCTATTGTGCGGTGGACCTTGAATATATTTTGAAGAAAATCAATAGAAACACTATATTGCAAGTCAGCAGCAAAATCAACATTATTGAAAGCTCAACAACTATACAGTGTCTCTATAATTTCTTGCAGCTCAACAATTGGGCTCACCCATGGAAATAACAAGATTTGGAGGAGATACAGAGACCACTGGAGGACACCTACAACTAGCTTTAAAGGCCAACCATGACATCACAAGTATTGCCTGATGCTTTCAATGTACCACTAGTACGTGAAAGAGGGATTGAATGGGAAGCCCACAAAAGTCACTGCCAATCCTAGTCCTTTCATCTAGCACAAAGTAAACTTTGTGAAAAATATACTTTATGATGAATCGGCTCCAGTTGAAGAATATCACATTGTTAGGATCTCGGGGGGCTCCTATCCCAGAAGAAGAAGAAACCTGGAGGGAAGGCAGAATATTGCTTATGAAGGCACGCGGGACCTAAATGTAGCCTACAAGAGGATCCCAGACCACCATCTTACATGATAGCCCAGAAAAAGATCTTGGAGGAACTTGGGGATATGATGAGTCAGAATATCCCATCTCCAGGATCCTAAAGGGCTCCCATCCCAAAAGAAGGAAGCAATACCCGTGGTTTGAGGGATCCCTTGGACAGAAAAAGACAGAAGGGGGAAGGCTAATATACTACTTATGAAGATCCCAGAGAAACTTATGGATATGGAAAGGAAGACATAAATCCTACCAAAGGAAAAACTAGAAGAGGTGAACTTGGGGGCTGACCTAAGGAACTCGGGGCCTATCCTAATCAGTAGTCAGTTATCAGTACAAAAAAAAAAAGAGCAACTGGTGGAGCTATTGAAAAAATATGAAAATTTATTGGCGTGAACTCCTTCAAATTAAATAAGGCACGTCCAAAGGATAAATTTCCTTTGCCTAAACATCGATCTCCTCATAGATCCAACTAAGGCAACAACAATATCAACCATAAAGAGGCATATCACGGTCAAGGAACTCAAGAGCTTCTTGGAAAGAATTTTTTACATTAGGAAGTTCACACCAAGACCAGCCTTGGTCACTAGTGGACTATCCAAACTGTTTAAAAAGGAGAATGTTTTCATATGGGGAGCTAAGCATCCAGTCATAAAACTTCAACAGATCATGAGTCATTTGCCTACCTTATGGGTACTAGTCCATGGAAAAATCATTATTGTTGTACTTGGGATCCCGATCCCAAGCATACAGAGCATTAAAGGATACCGAAATGAGGTATCCCAACATAGAAAGGGCGTGTTTGGCGGTCATACATCTCAACAACTGAATCATTACTTTTCTTACCACCAAATCCTATTGGTGATAAGTTCTCATCCAATAAAAGCCCTCCTCCATCAGCCCTTGTGATCTTGAAGAGTGGCCCAGTGGCTAATATTAATTTCCCAATACAACATAGGTTTGAAGGATCCCCAGAGCTGTCAAGAGCTAAACTGTAGCAAACTTACTGGTCTAGTTCCCCGAAGAAGAGAAGCACATATTGAGTGAGAAGATCCCTAGAAAAGTAGTAGCAGTAAAGATCCTTGGAAAGAAACAGACTATGAGGTTTGCAAAGACAGCCTTCAACGAGCATTCCCTAGAAAAGTAGTAGCAGTAGAGATCCTTGGAAAGAAACAGACTATGAGGTTTGTAAAGATAGCCTTCAACGAGCATGCCTAGAGGAAGCCTTCCTCTTCCAAGATCCCCGTAAGAAGATCCCCCACTTGAAGAAAACACCATAACAGAATCATCTTGGTGGAGCTCCTCCTAGCCGTCAGTTCACCAATGAGAGCAACCTTAGATGACTCATAAAAGAAGAGTATTTCCATGAAGAATTTGTTCACAGCCAAGAGAGGATATTTTAGAAGATCCTTGGAGAAGGAAACAAATCATTAACCCTTTGAAGAAAATAAAAGAAATTAGTTCAGTAACCCCACTTGAGAATGGGGGGGCTACGGAGGAACCTTTTCTGAAGATTAAAAAAAAAAAATTCAATGGCCATGAACAATTTTTCCAAGTGGCATGGCCTAGGACTTGGGAAAGGGCAAATTTTCCATGTACCTAGCCCAGGACTTGATCAGAACAGAAATTTTCCAAGTGACATGGCCTAGGACTTGGGAAGAGCAAACTTTCCATGTACCTAGCCCAAGACTTGGCCAAAACAGATTTTTTCCAAGTGACATGGCCTAGGACTTGGGAAGAGCAAACTTTCCATGTACCTAGCCCAGGACTTGGCTATAACAAATTTTCCAAGTGACATGACCTAGGACTTGGGAAGAGCAAACTTTCCATGTACCTAGCCCTGAAGTTGGCCAAAACAGATTTTTTCCAAGTGACATGGCCTAGGACTTGGGAAGAGCAAACTTTCCATGTACCTAGCCCAAGACTTGGCTAGAACAAATTTTCCAAGTGGCATGGCCTAGGACTTGGGAAAGGGCAAATTTTCCATGTACCTAGCCTAGGAATTGATCAGAACAAAAATTTTCCAAGTAACATGGCCTAGGACTTGGGAAGAACAAACTTTCCATGTACCTGGCCCAAGACTTGGCCAAAACAAATTTTTTCAAGTGACATGGCCTAGGACTTGGGAAGAACAAACTTTCCATGTACCTAGCCCAGGACTTGGCCTAGAACAATTTTTCTAAATACATGGCCCAGAAATTGGCCAAGAGCAAAAGTTTCCAAGTACGACCAAGAAACTAGTCAAAAGAAAAAGTTTATGGATACAAGCCATAGTACGTCCCAATAATGCATGCAGATTGTAAGCATATCCCAGTAATGGTTACAACTTGTAGCACGTACCAGCAATGGGCACAACTTGTAGCACATCCCAGCAATGGATACAAGCCATAGCACATCCCAATAATGGGTACAACCTGCAGCACGCACCAGTAATAGGTACAAGCTGTATCATGTACCAACAATAGATACAAGTCGTAGCACATCCCAGCAATGGATAAAAGCCATAGCACATCCCAATAATGGGTACAACCTGCAGCACATACCAGTAATAGGTACAAGCTGTATCATGTACCAGCAATAGATACAAGTCGTAGCACATCTCAGCAAAGGGTGCGAATTGTAAGCAAGGCCTAATGAAGAGTACAAAGAGAAAGAGCCTCGAATGGGTATAAAAACCCAAAAGTGGGTGTATAAAGTGCACAAGATTGACCTCCTTGAAAGAAATTGGTTCAAGGGAGCCTAAGGAAGCAAGGAAGGCGTAGCTTAAAAAAAAAAAAAAAGAAAAAAAAAAAGAGAAGAGATTCCAAGAGTACATCACTCGAAGCCGCAAAAGCATGGATACTTTCGCAAATCTCTATACAAAGAGATTAGTCAATGACATTGCAAACCAGCTAGCAACATTTCCCTCCTCCTACAAGGTGCAAACTCACCAAAGGCTTGGAGGTACTTCGATTCAACAAAAGAAAGGTACCCTTTCGGTAAGCCCACTCATTAGTACCATGTTTGAATATATCAAAACACTGCAAAAGTTGTGCAAGAGGTATCACCAATGCACTAATACTTTATTCATGTAGATTAAAGTGAAAATTCTAATATTTTGGTCTTCTTACTTGACCAATTATCAAAAATCAAATTTGGAATTCTTGTGTGGTTGAAATCCTCACATGGTTGCATATACATGAAGTAATTTTTATTGCTATGTCTTATTTGGCAATTGGCTTTTCCAGTGCATACACTGGGGGCTAAGATAAGATTAAAAATTTTCCTTAGATATATCTTTCACTTGATAAAAATTGAGAAGTCTAGTGCAAACTTTACTGTACATAGGTTTAGCCACCGTAATTTTTCTTTGGCTTATGAACTATATGGTATATAGCAATTCAACAACAATATAATTGATGGCATGATATGTGAATAATTTGCTGCAATCTAAAATACTATGCAATCCCTTATAATCTGGAAAAAGGATAAGGCAAAGATCAAGAGCATCCACAAGAAGAGCAAGGCCTTTAGCTAAAGCAAGGCATGGAGATGTTCTTAAGCCTTCTAAGTCATGTCCTCAGGGAAGTTTCTATCTCTTAATACATTTTGAGAAGAGTAGCTAGCCTTGATTAGACTCTAAATCAACATGTTTATATGATTCAATGATTTACGTTATCATGGCCTCATTGGTAAGTCACTATTCATGGACTAAAAATCTCATGTGGCAAACATCTGGGTGTTATTCACCTTAGCCATAGCAAGCATGTACAACAATGCATAGAATATCTTTGGCAAAGTTCATGGGGGCTCCCCTCATTCAACCTATTTTGTAAAACAAACAAAATCTTGTTGACAAAACTATGCTATCTTATATTAAGATTTAATATGCAATCAACATGATTTTTGTATGCTACTTTCAAAAAAGCATATCCTAGAATTGCTAGCAAAAACATTAGTGCTAGAAATATACTTTTAGCATCAAATGCGATACCAATATAATTTGGTTATACATATATATCTGCATATATTATTGTCAGTTTGACAAGGTTGATTTATTGAATACCAATCTACAGCTTAATACTAACATGAAGGTGAATTCTAATCTTTCACAACATGTTAGTTCATCCCATGAAGGAAGTGTAGCAATTCCTTTGGAGTTTCCCTCAAAAATTATTTGATCTACACATTGATTCTACAAACTAGGAAAGTGTCCAAAAACAATTTATTTTCTCGCGCATGGGCTACAGGTAACCCACGAGCTCGAGGGGCTAATGTTGAGGACCAAAATTTCACAAGAAAGCTCATTCCATGAAAAGTAAAGAAAGGCCATGGGTCTTAACAAAAGAAGGCCCAATTCATGAAGCTAAGAATCAACATCAAGGCCCTATGTATGTTCAGATTTCCAGCAAAAAAGACCATTAAAAATATAGCAAAATCCAGTGAAAGAACTGGGCCGGGATACCCAGAGGCTCGGGATCCTCGGGACATGCAGCACAGCTAAAGTGGGATTGAGACAGCTCAAAAGGGGTACCACGAAATACAAGAAACAAAGAACATATATGTCCTTCTCAAGCACCTAGTGGTGCAGCAAAGAACCAGAAAGCTTGGAGAGTGACAATTCATGAACAAAAGGCTGGTACCTCGAGAAAACCAGAATGAAGAACTATAAGGGGAAGTGGCTGGGAAAACCTTCAACCTAGCAGGAATGGATTCCCCTCACTTGGGAAAAATGACAGCAAGAAGGACAGCCAAAAAGCTGAGTCTAAAAGGTAAAAAGCCTTGAAAGAAGAGAAGGTGAAGGTTAGCTCTCCAAGGACACCCCAGAATGGAAAGTCAGCAAGTGGCTTTTAGGAAAACAGGACTAAAAGAAGAAAACTATGAGAAATAGAGAAAGAATCAGCTATCAGAATGGCTGGCATAACAGGGGCTCTGGTATTCATGGAGCCAAAGGGGAGGAATCAGTGGTACCCTGAATCCTAAAATGACACTATAAAAGGGGAAGGCAGCCAACATTGAAAGGGGGATTCAGCAATAGGGAATCAGAACAAGAATCGTTGAGAAAACTCTGTCAAAAACTCAAAGAAACTATAAAAATAGTGCCCGGTATCCCAGAATAGCCATTATAGAATATAAACTTGGATTCAAAAGGATTCAAACTTTGGAAGTCTTAGAGGCTTAGATAGCCATCTAAGTCTGTAATTTTTGAGCTTATTTGGACCTTGTAACACATCTTAGTGAGCACATTGTAATTCACAATTAAGAAAAATAATGAAATATTTCATACTGATTTAAGGATCCTTAACAGTTATTTCGTGCGTTTCTTTATTACATTGTTTTCCTTTGCTGTTTTTCTTGTTGTTCAATACATATATTCTTGCTTGCTAGTTTTCCTTTTACTCAGCCAAAAGTTGAGTCTTTTTACCGGGGTCCTCACTTTAACTTGGGCCTTGGATACACTTAGCCTTCAAAGAAACATATGCCAAAACATGCACACACCAAATATCACTCTCTCCCACAAAAATCCTTCTCACCTAACTATCTTGTGTTAGTTTTTAGACCTCTTAAAACACAATTGGATTAACCTAGTAAATTAGCCAAGTTGTTACTTAGTCAAATTATTCAAATCTAGGTTAACACAATCAAACAATCATATCATGTAAAGCAGCGGAAAGACAAATAACACAAAGATATGATCACCCAGGAAACCAAACCGGTAAAAACCTGAGGAGGATTTAACCTAGCTATCCTCAAGGTAAACCTAAATCTACTATCTTGAAAGAATCGAAGTTCATACAATAAGACTTACAAGCCCCCACGCTCGACTTCTTATTGCTACCCACCAATAGAACTTACTGACACGACCACGTGCAAGCTCCGAAACCACGAACTCCTTCTTTCTTTGGATTCTCCAGCAAATACAAGCACACCCGCTTGTGTATCTTTAAGCTCTTATGGCAGCAACTGAATGATCATCAAGTTCTTGAAGAAATCTTCTCCTTGATAATCCTAAGCTTGTGTGAAGGAAAGCTCCTCAAAGATCTCACAAGAGATTCACACAAACAACAATATGAGCAACCACTGCAACCACTTAAAAACGTGGCTAGGGTTTTCTTTATATACTAGGAGAATTAGAAAACCCTAAACATTTTAAAACAAAACTAGGGCTGAGTTGGAATTCTGCAGAAAATGCCTCTGACCCGATTTTTGATTGATCGAGCCTAAGCTTCGATCGATCGAACCAGGCCGAGAAGCATAAATGAATCCTGCAACAGCTTATTCCAACTTTACATAAATAAATCAACTTTGAGCAAGTCTAAACACGACTAAACATATTGTTTTGATCATGGTTTGCTAACTATACAAATTAGAATTCTAAATACATTAATTCTAAGTCTTTAGAACCTAACAAACTCCCCCTTTGGCAATCCGTGACAAAACACAACTAGAAGCTCAAAGTTTACAATGAAAAGCCCTTTATAAAAAATGCTCATAAAAACAAATCCAATCCTAACTACTATCCATCAGTTGCAAGTGTAGACAGCAACTTAATTGAATCAACCTGTATTTATCCTGAAACACTAAAAAAAATGCATAAACGCATGTGTGGAAAAATAGGTAAACAAAATAAGTTTTTGATTTCACAAAACACAAAATAAAGACAAATAGCAATGAATAACATCATGAATATAAGTCAATAAGCAGTGAAACAAGAAACATAGATAACAAAATAAATTATAACTCTCCCCTTAAGTTAGATACATCAAAAAGTTTTTATATTCTCCCCCTAAACAAAACAAACAGGTCATCTATGTCTCCCCCTTTTTGTCACGTATTGACAAAGATTACCTAATCAGAAGGTAGACAGAAAACATACGCAACAGAGTAAGAGAAAATAGAGACAACTCCCCCTATGAAGAGCAACAACTCCCCCTAAGAACCACAAAGGTTAAAAAAAATTTCTCCCCCTATAAAAATAGGAAAAACAAAACAAGTTTTGGGAAAAACAGTTTTGGGGAAAAATAAAGGGGGTGGGGATAAATAAAAAGACACAAACCAAGTTTTAAAAAAAAACTAAGTTAAGGATACACATGAAGAAAAAATATTCTCTCTTTCAATAAAATGCAAACATGGCACTATGTGACCCATAAACAGTTGCATGAGTAGAGAAAATATTTGCACATTGATTATCCATCATATCTCTTAAGAAAAATATTTTCTACAGTTCACACATAAAAAATAGCATATACTAGAAAGTACATAACTCAAAAATTAATCAACCAATTTTGAGATCAAGTTGAGTACCCAATGTAGAAAAGTGTATGCATGTTATGTGTGAAAACAATGAGAGATATGACTGCAAAACTGCAAGATGGATACAAAAAAATCAATGCAATGCATGTGAATCCTAAACACAAATGATGCAAAAAATATAGATTGGTCAAATATTTAAAAATTGAAAATTTTTCAGTTTCGATTGATTGAGCATCGATCGAATACCAATTGAGTCAAGTAGATTCAAACCAAAAATTTTAATCGCAATTTCGATTGATCGAAAAACAAGTTTGATTGATCGAAAATCTGAAAAAAAATAGATTTTTGAAAAACAGAGCAATTTTATGCAGAAACTCCTTAAAACATAGTATTTCATGACTAAAATGCATGAGTATGAGATTAAAAGTTTTTCAAAAATACTCGAATTCAACCCAGATCTTCCAAAAACAAGGTTTTTAATCATCAAAAACACAATTTGCATCAATTTGTCCTCAACAACTCATATTTTGCATTAAAATTAAGGAACATATAATCTTGGATGGCCACAATAAGATCACACACAATATAATGTACCAAGTTTAGCAACGAGTAACTTGTGTAGTGTGTGCAACTAGCAAATGCTTGAGATACATGTGAGGTGATATGTGAATAGCAATCAATCACAAAGTCTACAAAATTCATCACATAAATTTGAAAGAGACTATCACCTAAAGAGTTACATCATATAACTCCCACATCTCCTAGAAAACAAGCTTGCAATCATGTAAGTTTCTTGATTTGCCTCATATTGTACACACCAATTTTATTTGATTGAAATAATTATAGCCAATAATGTACACACCAATTTTAGCATTTAAACCGAGACTACACCTTATGATCTTTTTGTGCATGTGCTACACTTCCTTGAGCACAAAATCTTACGATATGCACTAAGGTGTTCATGATTGGCTAGTAAACAGTGGTGAGATGGTTATTTATGCCTTTCTCAAAAGGTTCAAGTCCGACAGTCAAAGACATGTGACTTCAAGATCAAGACAAAGTGATCAAAACCATAAACATCTTTCCCACACAACATGCACTACAAAGCTTCAACTAGTAAAGTGCAATAAGTAAGCTCATCAAAGCTAAACAAGGTACATAAACTTGTTATGTAAAGATAATATGACCAATCCTTGATTATAAATCCAAGATGTGAAATACAAAACACAAAAATCTTTTTGGTTTTAAAAAAAATTTATGACCAAAAACAAAAAGCACACATTATGCTAAATGAACAATGCAAATGCAATGCATGACAGTGCTTTAACTAAGCTATAGAGGGTACACAAACAAGAAATATCAATTTCTTAATTAACCCATGAGTACATGTACAAACTAGTACATACTCATACAAAATCAAAAATAGCTTAGCACATATATAACACATACTATTCAAGTTTCTCCACAATGTCAAGTATGTTCTAAATCAAGAGAGAGATATCATAACTCAAGTAATCCTCAAGAAAAATAAAACAAGACTAAAAAACAGAAACAAAACATGTCCACAAACAATTGAAAGAATTAAATTAGGGACAAGTCAGTAACACTCACCTTAGAGAATATTTTCTCACCTATCTAGCACGAGTCTTCAACTTTGTAGGTGAAAATCCATGTGAAGCAGAGTGTATTTGAGGAATTACACCAATCTTCTGATAGAGACTAAAATCCTGCACATTTCTTTCACAAGCCAACAAGCTTAAATTTTTCAAAATAATATGAAACAATTTATATGGACTTATGGCAGGAGAAATATTATCACATATCCTAGATTGAAACACAGAATGCTTAAATTTCAATTTATGACAATTAGGACGAATGTGACCACGGACACCACAAAAGTGGCAGACAGGAACAAATTTAGGAACATTAGTATTCCTAACATCAAATCCAATCTCAGATTTTGGTTTTTGCCTCAACAAAGAACAATTTGGTCTAATATGACCAACAACACCACAAAGGTGATAGGTAGGCACAAAAACAGATTTCTTATGCTCTCTAACAGTAGGTTTAGACATGGTTTAGAAACTTCAGCATCTACATCAGAACTTTTACCTTTGTCTAACCTAACAAAATAAGCCTTTTCTTTATTATTCCTCTTAAAAGAAGGGATATAAACTTTCTCAGTCTTAGGCTTAAGAGAAACAGAAACACTTCTATTATCAACAACAAGCTTGGCACTAGTCAAATTTTCAATTTTAGTTTTAGACTCAACAAACTCTTGTTCCAAGCTTTTCATCTTCTCATCTTGAGAGGAAATTTGATTTCTCAAAAATTCATTCTTTTTATTAGATTCATCTAATCTAACAAGTAATTCCTCTTTTTCAAGATTAGCCAATTTTAACTCTTCTTTAAATTTCTTGGCAACTTTCAAAGATTTAGATAATTCCTTACGAAGAGTTTCACAGACATCAATAAAATCAACATAAACATGATCAGAAAGACAATTCAAATTATCCATGACAACAGGGGTCAAGAATAAGCTCTTAGATCAAAAGATCTAAAACAAAAGAGCTACCCGCTCTGATACCACTTGTTAGTTTTTAGACCCCTTAAAACACAATTGGATTAACCTAGTAAATTAGCCAAGTTGTTACTTAGTCAAATTATTCAAATCTAAGTTAACACAATCAAACAATCATATCATGTAAAGCAGCGGAAAGACAAATAACACAAAGATATGATCACCCAGGAAACCAAACCGGTAAAAACCTGGGGAGGATTTAATCTAGCTATCCTCAAGGTAAACCTGAATCCACTATCTTGAAAGAATCTAAGTTCATACAATAAGACTTACAAGCCCCCACGCTCGACTTCTTATTGCTACCCACCAGTAGAACTTACTGACACGACCATGTGCAAGATCCAAAACCATGGACTCCTTCTTTCTTTGGATACTCCAGCAAACACAAGCACACCCGCTTGTGTATCTTTAAGCTCTTATGGCATCAACTGAATGATCATCAAGTTCTTGAAGAAATCTTCTCCTTGATAATCCTAAGCTTGTGTGAAGGAAAGCTCCTCAAGGATCTCACAAGAGATTCACACAAACAACAATATGAGCAACCACAGCAACCACTTAAAAACGTGGCTAGGGTTTTCTTTATATACTACGAGAATTAGAAAACCCTAAACGTTTTAAAACAAAACTAGGGCTGAGTTGGAATTTTGCAGAAAACGCCTCTGACCCGATTTTCGATTGATCGAGCCTAAGCTTCGATCGATCGAACCAGGCCGAGAAGCATAAATGAATCCTGCAATAGCTTATTCCAACTTTACATAAATAAATCAACTTTGAGCAAGTCTAAACATGACTAAACATATTGTTTTGATCATGGTTTGCCAACTTTACAAATAAGAATTCTAAATACATTAATTCTAAGTCTTTAGAACCTAACATCTTGGAAGGCAATGCCCAAGCAAAGCTACTTGGACTTGAGTTCCAAATCTCACAAATCTTGTGCAAAAGCACTAAGTCTGTGAGAATTAGGGCTAGGATCCTCGTGGCTGACTCATTCTTATGAAATTCATTTACATATATGTATATGTATTAGAATGTATATCCTAATTTAAGGATCTAACAATTATTTGAAGATATGTGTATTGTATAATTGTTCTTGTGCAGGACCTATAGAGGTAAAGGGAAAGGACAAAACTCTACTGCATAATAAGCATGGAGAAAGATTGTATAATTCAGAGAATCAGCATTCTGGGTTCTTACAGGTCTAGTACCCCGGGGTACCACGACAGTACTCCCGGGGTACCAAGTGAAGGAACTCTTTTAAATGTTTACATAATAAAAGATAAGCCTTAAATATTCTATTTCAATCTCTTTCTCATTGTGAATATTATGAATAATTATTTTACTTGTTTCGTAAGAGTAAAAGGTCATTTTATGATGCTAAAACACTTATAATGGTATTTTATTACTTAGGATGAATCGCATTTTTGCCTTGAGGAGGTTTATGTGACTTGTGCACAACTTGGTTCATAATCAGCCCCCATTTAGCTGCGGTGAACCAAGCCCAGTCCACCAAACAACAAATAAAGGGCCTGGGATCCTTGTTTTCACTTGGGCCTGTGTGCTAAGAAAAAAGCACCTTCCCACTTTGATACCATGATAAAGTGTATGAGAAAATATTATAAAGAATATATATATATATATATATAAAGAGAGAGAGAGAGAGAGAGAGAGAGAGAGAGAGAGAGAGAGAGGAATTAAAATGGTTTGGCCTTAGTGGCTTAAATCTATAACAAATAATCCTTGTTGGTTATATTTTTATTATTAAATCTATGTATTATAATAAATCTATTAGGGGACATTTATAGTTGGCTAAATCCTGAATTATCCATAAACAAACCCAAAACTACAATACTACTTGCATTACAAGTAGGATTAGGCCTATAAATAGACTCAAACCTTGACTATGATGGGACCTTTCTATATATATATATATATATATAAATATATATATATTTTTTGCTAATGTGAGTTTCAAGACTAATCCCTTGGGGGGTGTATAGTCGTCCCTTGTGAGGGTTTTTTGGCTAACGTGAGTATCCAAGACTTTTATAGCACTTGACTAATCCCTCAAGTTTGTGTAGTCTCCTGTTTCATGTACAAGGTTGGCCCAATGCCTCAATTAAAAAGAGACCCAAATTTTATGACAATAATTTTTTTTAAATAAAAAGAAATGATTATTCACTTATTTTTTTCCACCTCTAACAAGGTCTTAAAAATATTAGACTAATAAAAACCAAACCCAATTGAAACCTTAAACTGTTTGATTTTTTCCCTCGATAAATGTGTTGAATCATCAATGATGATTAATTTCTACTTATAGTTTGAGATTTTAAATTTTGTAAACCAATATATTACTTGGCAGATTGTCAACATTAGTCACCTAATCTCCCATATGGCTATGCACCAAACAGTCTCTATCTCTCTTTTAACATCAAAGTAAAAATTGAAAATTAGAATACAACTTAGTTTCACATAGCCAACAAATTCACACAATTCTTTTTTTAAATTTAATACTTAAATTATGATATTTGATTCTCTATATGAAATTAACCTTGATTTGGTTAGTTAATTTATCAATTTATGTATTCATCTAATTAGCATGGATTTGATAAGTATTAAAGAAATTTATCAATTCATCATCAAATTAACATGGTTTTGACAAGTATTAAAGAAATTATTTAATTGATATTCAAATATAAAAGCTCCACTTAAATTTATTATCTTAGGTCTTAAACTATATTGAGTCGGTTTTGGCCACGTAACGGGTAATTTCAAGGAAGAATTCCTTTAGGCGACTACAAGGTGTTAGTTAAGAAACTTAAACCTCAAATTTTATTAGCGACTTGAGACCCAAGAATCACTAGACCAATCCCTTTGGATTAGAATTAAACTTTTGATATATTTAACAATGAGCAAGATGAAAGTGACAATCATTAAAGATTTTTAAAAAAAAAAAGAAAAAAGAAAAAAGGATACTTTTGCGTGTTTTCTGATTGTGCCAAATCACGGTGGATGATTCTAAGGAATTCTCATTATCAGCCACTTTCCTGGTAATGCTAATGATAATATGTTAAGAAACTTAAACCTCAAAATAAATAAATAAAATAAATGATAATGATAGCTTTCACCAACATGAATTCCCTACAGTTACATAGACCAATCGTGGGACATGTTTGAATTAATTGCAAAAGATTAAAAAAAAAAGCGCATGCACATAATTATGGCCTAAGCACATAATTATTTTAGTAAAATAAACATATTCTACTATTTTATTATTATTTTTATGAATTTAATTGTTACAAGTGATAAAAAGATATTCAAACCCTGATTCTCTTTATAGAAAACTAAACAGTATGAATGAACTACATATACATAACCTTTGATTTCCTTCTATTCTCCTTGGTAATAATATATTCCATGCATTCCCATCAACAATTCTAAAAAATTTAGCATTTACTATCTCAAAAATCAATTTTATAATATATAACACATCACTTTACAATATCCCTTTCATCAAAACTTCTATTTTTTTTAACATTCCATTTAAATATTCTTTCTTTATTATTTTTTATTCATTTTTTATTTTTCCTCTCTCTCTCCTCTGTCTCTCTCTTTCTCAACCCAATTATTCTCAACACCGCCGACCACCGTATCTACCCACCCATACCACAACCACCACATCCACCCACCATCACTACCACCAGCCACTAGCCATATCCACTGCAACCACAAACAATAGTAGAAAAAAAAAAAAAAAACCTCCACATCCACCCACCACACCCACCACATCCACATCCACCGTCGGACAAAAAAAAAAATCAACAGCAATCGGACCAAATCACCACCAACCATAGCAAGAAAAAAAGGAAAAAACCCCACAAACCAAGGCCAAATCGGACCACAACCCACAGCAAAAAAAAACCCACAAACCAAATCAACCAAATCGGACCACGACTCCTTCGATCCACGCTCCGACCCGTGCTCCATGGCTGACCACCAAGCTCCATCTGAACATCAACGCCACCAAACCCAGATTGATTACCCTCTCCATAGTAATCCAACAAAGTCTCACCATCTCCATAGTAATCCAACAAAGAAATAACAAAAAGAAACAAAACCCAGATTGATTATTGGAGTCCGATGAACGCCGAGTTGGAGCTTAACGAAACCCATTGACGGCCCGGAATGCCGCTTCATCATCTCGGCATGGATTTCCACCTCCGACATCTTCAACAAATCGGAAGGCTAGAGATCGGAGTCACCAGAGTCAAATCACAAACTCATATTTGAAGAAATTTCTCACCGGAGTCTCAGATTCTAGCTCAGTGAGAAGCAGAGAGAAAGAGAGAAAAGATAGGGAGAGTAAGAGTGAGAAAGGAGTCTAAGTCTCAGTCTGAGGAGAGAGAGAGAATTAAAAGTATTAAAAAATAATAGCATGGTGCTACAATGCGGTCTCAAAAATAAGAGCGCATTGTAGCAATATTGCAAATTTTTTAGCATATGCAATCTTTGATGGAACAAGTTTTTGGGTTATAAATGCTAAAAAAAAAGCATCTTTTAGCATATGCAATCCTTAATGGGAATGCTCTAAAGAACAAGAAGATGAAGAGCCAAATTAAAGGTCATGTCATTGCAATTAAATAAGTCTTGTTAAACCAAAATAAGGACAGAGAGAAAACAACAAGGAATCATATGCTGTTCTTGTCAAACGCGCTTTCCTACATAGGCAATTTGCTTTGGATTCTTGTTCAAATGTTTTTGTAGTACATCCAAATGAAAATTAGACATTTATGTTAGGCGTAAATGCACTTTTAGTACCTACATTTTGGCTTTTTTCCATTTTGGTCCCTACATTTTAATTTTACCACTTTTAGTCCTTAAACCAATTAACGCGTGTTATTTTCGTCTTTTCCGTCAGTCAACCAACGGAAATATCTGAGGTGGCTGCCGGAGGAATTAAAATATTATAAAAAATGCCACATCAGCATCTAATTTAAAAAAAAAAATTGTCAATTTTAACTAAATAAAAAAAGAAAAAACAGAATTAAAAACAATAAAATACATAAATTTAGATCTACTCATTTTGAACAAGAACACACAAGAGCACAAACCCAGAAAATCATACAAATCCAGAAAATCATACAAACCCTATCAACAACACACAAGAGCACATCCCCAAAAAAATCATACAAACCCAGAAAAATCATATCCACATCATATTAAACATGAACACATTAAACATTTGAACAAGAAGACAAACCAGAAAATTTAAAACCCAAAAAATTAGCATTAGATCCACATCAACACAAAATTAAACATGAACAAATCCGAAAAATCAAACCCCCACACCACCAAAGCATCAAACACAAAACTCAAACCCAGAATATCTGGCCCCCAAACACAAAAACACTAAACTCTAAACCCCAAATTTCGGCCACCAAAGAAAATAGAAGAAAAGAAAGAGTATGATTCTCTTATCTTTCCGAGAAACCAACACAAAATCAACTTAAACCAACACAAAACTCAACGATCTGAAACCCAACGATCAACGACCCACCGATTTGAAACCCAACGATCTGAAACTCAACTCAAACCACCGATCCGAAACCTCCAAACCCACCAGATCCACCACCTCTGATCTTTACTTTTGTTTCATTGCAAAGAACCCAGGCCGAAGCTCCTCAAGCTTCAATCCTTTATTGTTGACCATGACAGCCACGAACGGCAGTGAGTCCTTTCTGGGCTTGGTCTATAGGTTTCACATCAATGGACCTAGCCGATCCAGACCCAGAAAACCCAGATCTACCCAGAAAACCACTACCACAAACCCACCAACCACACCACCGCCGACCACCACCACATCATAACCCAGCAACCTAAATCAGCCGAAAGTCACGAACCCAGCCAAAACCTAATTCACGGCAGCCCATGGCCTGACCCACCAAGCCCACGACAACCCACCACCGTTGCATGTCCTTAACCCACGATTCATAGCCACCAAACCTGACCCACCACCAACATCAAGAGTAGGGGCCATTGAAGACATAGGAATCGACCTCGGATCTGCCCAGAATGACTTGAACAATATGCTCACAGTCACAGTAGTGAACACAGCCTTTGCATCCTCCGAACAAAAATTCAAAATCTTCAACAACCAACCACTCTTCTGATCAAACTTCGATTTTGCCGCCGCCATCTTCATCGTCGTTGTTATTGTTGTCGATGAAGTTGATGATGTCAAGAGAAAGGAGGAAGAAAGAAAGAAAAATGAAAGGGAGAAGACTGAAACGGTGAAGAGAAATAGGAAAAAGAGAAAATCTGTGATCATGTTCTTGAGTGTTCTTGTTCAAAATGAGTAGATCTAAATTTATGTATTTTATTGTTTTTAATTCTGTTTTTTCTTTTTTTATTTAGTTAAAATTGACAAATTATTTTAAAAAAAAATTAGATGCTGATGTGGCATTTTTTATAATATTTTAATTCCTCCGGCAGCCACCTCAGATATTTTCGTCAGTTGACTGACGAAAAGGACAAAAATAACTAGTATTAATTGGTTTAAGGACTAAAAGTGGTAAAATTAAAATGTAGGGACCAAAATGAAAAAAAGCCAAAATGTAGGGACTAAAAGTGCATTTACGCCGTTATGTTAAGGTAGATGACAGAATGGGAAAAAAAAAAAAATTTTAAATGAAACTTTTCATGTTTCGTGTGAGTTGGGTATTGTCTTCTTGACCTTTGTTTTACTCAAAGAATGAAAATACCTTGATGTCGTGAGATAACATATAGAAATGCCACTAAATTCAAAAGCTTACGTTAATGGATTTAGACTAAGTTTTATTATATTATTCTTCATTGGTTAACTAAATACACCATTCATTCCAACACAGTTGGTTCTTTTGTTTGTTAGATATGTTCCTGATAGAGAGGGAAGAGTGTTGAAGTGGAAAAGCATGGCTCTGGCAGATAGTAGATGGTCTCTAAAGGGAATGAGCGCTCTTGTAACTGGTGGAACTAGAGGAATCATCGGGTTATTTTCTATCTCATTTTTCTGTTTCTTTATTTGTTTGTTATCAGTTATGCTATTGTGGAGGAGATGGCCAAAGTAGGAGTAATGGTGCATACTTGTTCTCATAATGAAGCTGAGCTTAGTGGATGCTTAAAGGATTGGGAAGGTAGGCTTTGTAGTTACTGGTTCAGTCTGTGACGTATCGTCTAAAGCTCAACGAGAGAGGCTAATGGAGACTACTGTCTCCTCAATATTTAATGGCAAGCTCAACATCCTCGTGAGTTGCCCCTCATCCCATCCATGTAGCTTAATTTGGAGACACTGTTCTTCATTAGTGTTTTTCAGTTTTTCTTTTTACAAAATTTTTCTGTTTGATTTATGATTATTATAATTATTACTGATCTCCTAGATGTTGATATACTGATTGATTTACCGTGTGACCCAGTTGGTCCAACTAAGAATTAACATTATAATGTGGTGAACAAAAAGAAAAGATTCATTTCCTTTATGTATTAGAGAACCCAATTTGAGTAATCTTAGATGTTAGTTTTTCAATAATATGATATTTGAAGTACTCAGGAACTCCATTACAATTATTCTTACAAAGTTATAAATACAGATTTTTGTGCTTCAAAATTTGAATGGATCATTGTGAAGTTCACTTATTCTCTACCAAATTTGTAATTAAGGTACTTCAATTTTTGGAGTAGATTAATAATGCTGGGACGAATATAAGGAAACCAACAGTTGAGTACTCAGCTGAAGAATACTATATTCGGAATCAACTTTGAATCTGTTTACCACCTTTGCCAACTAGCACACCCCCTATTGAAGGCCTCTGGAGCAGGAAGCATTGTATTTATTTTCTCTGTTGCTGGAGTGGTGTCACTAAAAAACAAGTCTGTTTATGGAGCAACTAAAGGTATGTAAACATACGATCTAATCTTCAGGGAATGAAATAAAAATTGAAAAAAGTACAAACTCTTATAATTATCTGAGCCTCTATTACTAATTTCCTAAGGAAAAGAGTATTATTGTGTCTACTTCACAGTTTGTGATAATTATCTTACTTTACATTTTTCAGGAGCAATGAATCAGCTCACGAAGAATTTGGCATGCGAGTGGGTGAAAGACAATATCAGGACCAATGCTGTTGCACCATGGTACATCAAAACATCTCTTGTGGAAAATGTAATTTTCTTTTGCCTCAATCAATTTGCTTTGAATTGAAGGAACCCCAATTTCAATCTCTAATCAAACCAACCAGTTTGTTTGGTGATTAGTCCACTGGTCACATATGGTCATTATCAAATGTACTTTTTGAGATGAAGAAGTACATATATGTCCATGATCAACATCGTGATGTGATTTCCTTGGACTTGCATGTGGTCTAGTATCAGACAAACTATATATGTGATCCTTGTTATTTTGGCAACTTATATATGTCATATTTTTTCCCAGGTGCTCAAGAATAAAGAATATTTGGAAGAGGTAATTTCTCGCACTCCATTGAAGCGCTTAGGAGATCTAGAGGAGGTCTCATCTTTGGTAGCATTCCTGTGCATGCCAGCATCATCTTATATCACTGGCCAGATTATTTGTGTTGATGGTGGGACTGTCTGTCAACGGCTTCAACCCAAGTCGTGACTAGAGGCAACAATTTTGTGACACTACTGCTATGCTTAACTTCACTGGATTTTTTTGAACCTAGTCTTAAACTTATCATGGTCCCAACTTTTGCTTTCAATTAGAAACCTCCAATTTTGTAATAATGATATCTTTCTATTACATATTTACTCATTTACAATTGGTATATGTACCAAGAAAGTAACAATATTACCCAACTGTGCCTTGTTCAGCACTAATTAACTGGGCAATATATGGGACATTGTAAATGCGTTCATGCTTGATGTTGGGTGCAATAATTGGTGATTCCAGCTTAAAAAATATGACTTCTAAATTTCAAGACAAATTGAATTTGTGGGATACTGAATGCTGGTCAATCATGCATGAAGATGATACTAAATTTTTTGTAATATGACAAGATTTAATATTGATGTTCATCAATTCATATGATCATACTTTCAAAAATCATAATTTTCATGTTCATCCCTCCTGTGAAGATTTACAATTGAATGCAAAATATAATCATAACATGCAATCCCATCTCATGATATAAAAAAGAAAGAAATTTCATTCATATCAAAATAAAACCAAAACAAAAACCGAGTTAGAGATACTACGTACATGCATGCAGTACCTCTTGATGAGGAGTCTAGCATCTTCTTCAGAATTGCTACTCATGGCAATGATCATATCTCCGTTTTCATCTGAGGATCTTAAACCTTCTCCTTAGGTGGAATGTAGTAAATGTGTTGTTGGTGCCTTGGCGGCTAGCTGTTGTTGTTGTTGAGGACAATGGGTGGCTGTTTTTCCAGATTTACCTAATGAGACTAGGGCCTTGAAAATTGGATCGAAGAATGGTTAAAAAGCCTTTGGGTCAAGTTATAAGGATGGGACGACTGGTTTAAGGGTCCGTTTGAGATCTATTTATTTTGCTGAAACTGAAAACTTTTTATTGAAAGTACTGTAGACAAAGGTAAAAGTTAGCTGAAATAGTAAGTAGAACCCATGAATAGTACCAAAAAGTACAATAGAATTCATGAATAGTACCAAAAATAAGTTGAATAGTAAAATTAGTTGGCAAAAATAATCTTTGCCAAACGGACACTAAGAGTGATGAATTTCATGGTGTTTAATTATGGTGCATAAAATGCATTAAGGTTGATAATTTTAATTGTTTTTGGGTTCGGAATTGCATGGAAGTTTTCAATAGATGGATAGTAGATTATTTCCCGGTTAAAAGGAGGTTTTTTTTAATGAGGAAAAATTATGCCCTGTTTTTTTTTCCTCTAAATTTTGTGGCTTTTAGAGGTATTTACAGAGGTGGAAGATGGACTCTCTAATCAGTACTTTTCAAAAATTTCAAACCTAAAGAAAGAGTCCCTTTTCTCCGTGAATAAGTACATTAATTTATAAAAATAATTTTTCGGAGTTATAAAAACTTGTGGAATTTCATTTTTAGGAGATAAAATGATGCATATATCCTTACAAATATATTAGGAAAAAATCTCCGTGGAAAAATTGAACAAATGAAAAATATTCAAAAAGTGAAAATCAGTGTCAATCTGACTCCTTCAAGTGCTGATCGACATACAAAGGAGCCAAATTGGCACTTCAAGCACAAATTTAAGTTCCGATAAGCACTCTGCAACATTAATTTTTAGATTTTTCGATTTTTTTAAGGGTTTTATGATTTTATTTCGTTTTTTGGTATTTTAAAAGGATAAATCCATGATTTTTTTAATTTATTAGAATAGGGTCTATTTTGGATTTTGGATGGGGATGATTCCAATTGGGACTAGGTATTCCAAGTTAACAATTTAATTATTTATTCTTGAAAAAATATAATTAATTTTGATAATTAGAAATTCCAAAATTATCTTGTGTTAGGGACATTTTATTTAATTGGCTAATCTTTTGACAAAATGCACTTTACTTGTAATTGGGTAGATCTAGGATGAGTTTAAGACTTCAAGAAACATGCTGTTCAAGTCAAGTGTTAAAGCCTTGAAAATCTGACCAAGAAACAAGTGAAGAAGAGCTATTCATTAAAACTCGACAGCAATCAGGACAGAAAGGCTTCTATCAAGATTTAAAGTTGAAACTCGACAGAAACTCGACACAAGCTATTTCTGTTGAGACTTACGAAATCAAAAATTTCAGATATGATTTTCTGCCCATGCTTGTATATTTGTATAGGGTTTCTTTTCTCACAACCTTAGACATATATAAGGATTATTTTAAAGGTCGTCGCATATGCAGAAAGTGACATAGTGCCTTGTTCTCTAAAAAAGAAGCAATTGCATCTTTGTGCCATTGGATTTTGTAACCAAGGAGCTTCCTGATCTTCATTGTTGATGAATTGAAAAACTTTGCAGCCAACATCTTCTTCAAGTTGCTAGTGTCAGTCACATACTTGGATCCGTGCATCATTAGTTAGTCACGTACTGGTATTTGTGCATTGAACTGGAAAATTACCACTACAATACAAGTCCAATTGGGTATTGGGGTAAGGGTTCAACTGTAAGTTGGTATTTCGGAATATGCTAAAGGGTTTGGTAAAATTCCTTATATTTGTAACTGCTTGTGATTGATAATAGTGGATTCTTGGGAGTGGTGACCTGAAAATCACCCGGTGAGGTTTTTCCCTTGGAGGTTTTTCTCATTTGTAAACAAATCACCTGTGTCAAATTTATTTTCCGCTGCATTTAGATAATTTGGTGATTTGTTTATGCTGCCACGCTATTGCATGAAATTTGATCTAATTAATTAACTTGGGCAATTAATTAATTAATTGCAAGGGGTCAATTCATTTTTAACCCAACAAGTAGTATCAGAGCGGGCACACTCTGATTAGGTTTTAATATTTGCTATGTAATCCATTGACCCCTGTTGTCATGGATAATGGACAATCTCTAATTATTCCACTTATATTTGATGGCACTAACTATGCATACTAGAAAGTACGCATGAGAGCTTTCTTTCATTCTTTAGATAAGAAGGTTTGGCAAGCTGTGGAAATTGGCTGGATGAAGCCAAAGGAAGCGCTGGCTGATTGGGATGAGGTCAAGATCAAAGCGGCAAACTTCAACAGCAGAGCATTGAATGCCCTATTCAGTGCGATGACCAATGAGGAGTTTAAGAAAATATTCTCAACTGAAACTACAAAGGAAGCATGTACCATCCTCCAGACAACCTATGAAGGGATTAAGGCTATCAAGGATTCAAAATTCCAAAAGCTCATGACTAGCTTTAAGGAGATTGTGAGAAAGGTGTTCAGATCTCTCCCTAAGAGACTTCATGCCAAGATAACAGCGATTGAAGAATCAAAGGACATTGACACCATTCCTTTGACGAAGCTGATTGGCAACTTGCAAACCTATGAATTGGGTTTGACTAGACTTGGGAAAGGAACCAAAAGTAAGAATATGGCACTAAAGGCCAAAAGTAATGAGATTGATGAGTCTTCAGATGATGAAGATTCCAAGATGAAGTCCTACATCATTAGGCAGTTTAAGAAGTTCATGAAGAATGCCAATGTTAAAGGTTTTGACAAGGACAGTAAGCAATTCAGTTCTTCTCAATTCAAAAGTCAAGACAGAGGGAAGAAGGATGCTAAGGATGGCGGTTAGTATACTATTCCCTTCGAACCAAGGTGCTTCGAATGTCAAGGTTTTGGACACATGAAACAAGAATGTCCAACATATCTCAAGTTGATTGGGAAAAGTAAGGCTCTTGCTGTTACCTTGAGTGATATCGAGCCTGAGATTAAGTCAGATGACAGTGATGCCGAGGGAATCTTGAGCGCTTTCATTGCCACAGTGGATCCTACTGAGGGGATTGTAGAAGCAGTGGATGAAGAAGAGGACTTGGTGGAATCCAAGTTCGAGAAGATGGATGAATAGGATGACATCCATACAGCCCATGCAAAGTTATACAAGGTATCTAAAATGCATGAAAAGTTGTATAGGTTGTCTACTAAGAAGTTTAGTGAAGTGGAACTTGATCAAGAAGAGCCCTCCACAAAGTTTGATGAAGCAAATCAGACCATTGGAGCTTTGTGGTTCGAGAACAACTTCCTTGCTTAAAGGAAAAAGAAACTTGAAGCGGAGCTGTTCCAAGTTAGAGCTCAACTGGAGAGGACTTCCAGTGCAAAGCTAGACGAGCTGCTAAACTTTCAGAAATCTGCTTCTGACAAGACTGGATTGGGGTATGAATTCTCTATATCTCCTAATATTGCCTTTTCTAGTAAAACTGTGTTTATCTCACCTGCAAATGATGATATTTCTGAGAATGTTGACACTAAAACTGAAAAATTTAGTGAGAACATAGACAATGACAAATCTATTCTAGGAGCACCTCCTAAGGTTGAAAAGAAAGACACTAGGTACCCTAGGACTAAGAAAGACAATAATAAAAAGTCTCAACAAAAGAAGCCGCATTTCTGTCATCACTGCGGAGTTTCAGGGCACACTGGTCCAAATTTCTATAAGTGGTTAGCCACTCAAGATAGCAATAGTATACTCTCGTCTGGAAACCAGAATCAGTTTCTATCCTCTCTTGCTCCTCTGGGAGATCTTCTTAAGGCCATTATGTTCCTTTCGAACCTAAATGGATTCAATTCTTCCCCCTCACCTCAAGATCAAAGGTTCGCAAAAACGAAAGGTCTTTCCTCCAATTCCAAAGTGTGGAAGGAAAAAGGCTCCAAGTGATTAAGTCACTTCCTCTCTCTTTTGTTCTTGCATGTCTTGTTTGTTTGTTTTTTTAAGCTTTTGAGTCAGTCTAGTTTTATGATTTGTGTGTTTTCTTTCATGTTTTTGTTTTGGTTGTTTTTAGTTTTGCTTTAGTTGTTTTTCATTAAAAAAAAAATTGAGAAATCAGAAAACTACAAAAACAGTGTGTGTTGTGTATATTGGTACTTGTGTACCTTTAGTGGCCATTGAAACAAAGTTTCTAAACTTTATATCTCTTGTAGCTTAGATGAGCATTTCTATGCACAACTAAGCAAGTGAGATTTGTGGCTCGTGTTTGTGATAAGTAAGATTAAGCTATCTCTTATATCTCATACTCATATCACTCTTTTTGACGGGAAGGACTAGAAAATCTTAAGAGAAAGGTATAAATAACCATCTCACCACTAAAACCCGCCAATCATTTATAAAATTTGTGTGCTTTGGCATAGCAAAAGTGTGATGTTTTAAACTTACATAATTAGGTAATTTCTTCTCTCTCTTATATGCCTATGCATGCTATGCTCAAAAGAAAAATATGCAAAGAAAATAAAAGCAAAAAGAATCAGAATGCTTTTAATATGGTTGCAAGCGTGTTTCTAGGAGATGTAGGAGTTATAGGATGTACCTCGAATGTGATAGTCCCCATTAAGTAGTTATGATTGTGTGTGAGTGTATTTGATTTTCTCATATCTCAAATCTTCATAATATGAGACACTTGTGCATTCTTGCTATGTTTCACACATAACATGCAAATTCTTTGCTACTTTTGATACATGTGCAGGTACAATGTGATTTGGCCATCACAAGGAATACATGTGTTGATATATGTGTTGAAAAATCTGGTTTTGCATCTCATACAAAACACACAGCGGAAGCAACAATCATGGATCTACTTCATTCATGAGAGATAACAAGTAACCTTGAATTCTAGAACAAAGAATAGAAAGCGTACCTTGATGCTGTGAAAATCAAAATCAAGACTTGAGAATACCTTTAATCTTCATCTCAATTCCACATGGTGCCCAAGAAGTGTGGTCTCTCAATTAGTATTTTATGTACGTTGATTCTCAAAGAAAGTCTTTCTTCTTCTCCTCGTAGAGAAAAACTGTTTTCTTTTCATCATACGTACATTCTAACTACCTTGGTAATTATTTTATTTAATAACTCTTATTAAATAAAAACTGATTATCTAATTGGGTTAGCCTTTTGCGCCTACCCAATTGGGCTTTAGTTTATGGCTTAAGATGGGACCAAAGGGAACAAATAAGACTCTAGCTCCAATAGGCCTTGGGCTTTTCTGTCAACTCTTAACAAGTCCAAAGTTACCATTAATTATATTTAATACCACTATATAAATATAATTGCACTCTAGGCCTTATTAATAAATTATATCCCAAGACTCTAATGATATCATTTGACCCCTCCATGAAATATCCATAGTGAACAAAGTTATAATGAACTGTCACTTTGTAAACAACTATTTTATCATTGAGTATCCGGTTTAATCTTTTAGTTATTCACATTTATTGAAATCCAATTTCAATAAATATAAACTTTAGTAACTCCTTACTAAAGTGGGCGCCCTGAATAACCAGTTTCCATTAAACTTATCTTAAGGGGATATTTCGTGTCTCTATAAAAAAAGATTATGGATTTCATCTTGAAAATATGTGTTCCCTCAACATTACATGTGGTTACCCAACATACTGAGGTTTTGACCGTGAATATTAGATCTCACTCCTGATATATCAAAGTAACCTACATTTCATGATCAGGTCCACTACCCTCTCAGGATTAAGAGTCTATGAAATTAGAAGTCGTGAGATTAATTATTCAGGTGACAGTTGTTGATTGAATAATTAATCTCACAGCGGTCCAGTTCAATATGTCTTAACTTTTAAGAGACATCAACACATCAACTAGAAGTCTCCATTTCCATGATCAAGACAAATCATCTTAGTTGATGTATTATAGTCTTCGCAGATGAAACACCCAATTTCATCACCAACTATGAACTACATTTTGAGTTTACAAAGAACTTGTGATTTATATATTCTGTGACTTATTCACATAAATCACATACAATGCATCTCAAGGACTATAATAATGTCCCATTAGTTCATTAATAAATAGTCTCGTATAATTAAACAATTTAATTATTTATGACATGCCAATAAATTGGATTTTAGGGCATAAACCCCAACAATATGCTCACTAAACTGTCTTAACTTGTTTTTGAAATATAAAATTGGTTAGACTTGTTTAGTGTGTGTGTAAGTTTTTGGATCTATGAATGCTTTGCATCTATGTTGAGTTGAGTTTTGAGAGCTTAATATGTGGCTTGGATGTCTGTTTGAGTAGCTTGTTTGTTGCATTCATCTCTATATGTTTTTCTTTTCTTAAAAAACCTTATTTCTTCAAACTCGACAGCTTCTCAACACATCCTCGACAGATTCCTTTCTATCGAGCTTTCTTCTTCAGGTCTCGACAGAATCCTCGACAGCTTCTCGATCCATCGAGAATTTTTCCTGTGCTCTCTGTCTTCTCGACATATTCTCAATCCATCGAGATTTCTGGGTTATCTCTCGATAGCTTCTCGACAATTTCCTCAATCCATCAAGCAAAATTCTTGTGCTCTCTGTTTGCTCTGTAGATTCTCGACAGATCCTCGATCCATCGAGACCATCCTTTAGCTGTCAACAGATTCTCGATAGATTCTCTTCTGTCGAGATTTAGTGCTCGACAGATTCTCGATAGAAATCTCAATCCATTGAGCTGCATTTTCTATTTAAGGATGAGATGCGATTCAAAGTTTCTCTCCTCTCTCGATCCAAACACCTCTCCCTCACTAAAATCCTTCAACCCATCAAGTTTCCGGCCCAATTCAAATTCAAATCACTTGGTAAATCTCCTCAAACTCCTTTTTCTCACTATCTTTTCATGCATTCACGCATTTAGACCTAGGTTTTGGGTTTTTGAAAGTTTTTTTGGGGTTTTGAGTTTGTTATGTGTATTCTGGGTTGGATTTTGTGTTATTGATGTTATATGATTATGCATTGCACTCTAAATGCATTATAACAGTGTTTCATGCATTATAGACTTGTGTGCTTAATTATCTCTGTTATGAGTGCTGATAGGATTGAATTGAGTATCACACATGAGGTCTTTATTTTTACTCGTCACATGTTCATGCATTCTTCATGCATACATTCTTTTCCATCTTTCCTATTTTGAACTTGTGTTATGTTTTGTTCTTTCTTCTTTATCTCTCTCTCTCTCGAATAGAACTTATCTATGGAACCCAAATAGAGAAAATCCACTCCGGCCCGGAACCCTCGTCATGGTTCCGGGTCATCCTTTTCTGCTCTTCCTCCTATTCCATCTCATATCCAGTTCCGTGATGAGAAGGCCAAGACGGACTTCTTTGAGAACTTTCAGGAACACGGCGTTCATCCGGAACGCCAGGTTATTCTGTTGGATTTTGCCGACACTCCTCTACCTAAAGTCATTCGGACTCGGGATTGCGAATCTCTACTTAAGAGACCCATGATGTGTCCCATCGTGTTTATTTAGGAGTTTTACTCCAACATACACGACATCGATACCTCTGTGCCTTAATTTGTTTCTACATTCAGAGGTACACGTATTGTAGTTACTCCGAATCTTATATCTGAGGTACTACACGTTCCTAGGGTAGCGCATCCTGACTACCATGGCTGTGAGTGTCTCTGGACTGTGTCTAGAGACAACCTTCTCTCCCACTTCTGTGGGAAACCCTCTTTTTGGGGTGGTGCTCTAAACACCCCTTGCTTAGGCTTTGCTAAAGGCCCTCGCTTTCTAAACATGGTGATGGCATTTGATCTTACTCCTCTGTCACACTATAACTCCATCACCGAGCCTCGTGCTCGTTTTCTTTTGTCTTTGATGAAGGGTCTCACCATTGATTTTCCTTCTTAATTTATAGTATCTATTATAGATGTCTATAGGGACACTGCTACCTGTGATAAGCCCATCTTTCTTTCGGCTATCACGCGGATCCTTCAGCACTTCTCCATTCCTATTCCTCTCTCTCCTCTTTTCACCATCATAGGTGCCATCAGTGCTGGTTCTATCCGGCGGAGTGAGGCTCAGCTTTAGTCGAAACGGCCACGAGTAGAAACGACCGATCCTGCGACTCCTACAGCTCCACCTTCTTCGGCTTCGTCTTCTTCCGCTCCATCCTCTTTCGCGGCTAGTGGTGTGACCCTCGAGGCTATCATGGAATAGCTTCAGTGGATGTAGGTTGACTTTGGTGGTCGTCTTGACTATCTCACTGATGAGATATGTCAGATGAACACCCGAGTAGGCCGCATTGCTCGTCGACAAGCTTGCATGGCTGGTCTTGCTCATTCTCCCTCTCCTTCTCCAGAGGCCTCTCTTGATGATGAGGATGATGCTGACTCTTCCGGTGATGACGAGATGACGACTTCTCAGTGACTTGTCCTTTGTCATTCGTGACAAAAAGGGGGAGTAGTTTTGTACTTAAGGGGAGAGTTAGTATAGGACATTTTTGATAGAGGGAGTGTAAATAGTATTGAGGGATGTAGTGAGGACTTTATGTATTTTCTTTTCTTCTTTATTTACATTATCCTCTTGTATACCGGTCTTGTGACCATTTTATTACATACATTGTACTTTATTTTCATATATGATGATGATGTATGTTTTTCTTCACCTACCTTTACATGTGTTGTTTCTTTTCTATCTTTATACACATGTTTCTTTATGTACGTAATCCTTATTTCTGTCTCACACATGATGCCTTGATGAGTTTTGTTTAAGTGTTTCAGAAAGACAGGTTGTGAAAGTCTATCATGCTGTGAACTCTTTTCTTGCAAAATTTTTCAAAAGTTTGTAGTAGGGATAGATTTACTTTGTAATACAACAAGTGGTTATGAGTTTAGTGATTTAAGACTTCTTTCATGATTATTTGTTTTGTTGTGGTTTTGTCACGAATTGCCAAAGAAGGAGATTGTTAGGGACATATTTTATGTAATTGGCTAATCTGTTGACAAAATGCATTTTACTTGTAATTGGGTAGATCTAGGATGAGTTTAAGACTTCAAGAAACATGTTGTTTAAGTCAAGTGTTAAAGCCATGAAGATTTGACCAAGAAACAAGTGAAGAAGAGTTGTTCATTAAAACTCGACAGCAATCTCGACAGAAAGGCTTCTATCGAGATTTAAAGTCGAAACTCGACAGAAGCTCGATAAAAGCTGTTTCTGTCAAGACTTAGGAAATTAGAAATTTCAGATTTGATTTTCGGCTCATGCTTGTATATTTGTATAGGGTTTCTTTTCTCACAACCCTAGACATACATATATAAGGATTATTTTAAAGGCCGTCGCATATGCAGAAAGTGACCTAGTGCCTTGTTCTCTAAAAAAGAAGCGACTGCGTCTTTGCGCCATTGGGTTTTGTAACCAAGGAGCTTCCTGATCTTTATCGTTGATGAACTGAAGAACTTTGTAGCCAACATCTTCTTCAAGTTACTGGTGTCAGTCAAGTACTTGGATCCGTGCATCATTGGTTAGTCACGTACTGGGATTCGTGCATTGAACTAGAAGATTGCTACTACAATACAAGTCCAATTGAGTATTGAGGTAAGGGTTCAACTGTAGGTTGGTATTTCAGATTAGGCCAAAGGGTTTGGTAAGATTTCTTATACTTGTAACCGCTTATGATTGATAATAGTGGATTCTTGGGAGTGGTAACCTGAAAATCACCCAGTGGGGTTTTTGCCTTGGAGTTTTTTTCTCATTTGTAAACAAATCACTTGTGTCAAATTTATTTTCTGCTACATTTAGATAATTTGGTAATTTGTTTGTGCTACCATGCTATTGCATGAAATTTGATCTAATTAATTAACTTGGATAATTAATTAATTAATTGCAAGGGGTCATTTCATTTTAAACCCAACATCTTGTATATAAACTTCCAATGCATACATGACTATGATAATGTTTCAATTGAACCACTGACAATTTTATTGCCTCAATCTTGAATTTTTTGTTATCAAGTGCAAAATGGGATGTCTATGTTTTGGAAAATAAAAAATAAATTCATGATGCATGAACTTAACCTATGAGCCATGAGGAGTTGAAGAGCTAGGAAAGAGAATAACTTGGATCCTAAATTTGTGTTTCTTTAGGCTATTGTTTTCATGCTAAAAAGAAATTGAAAATATGGTTTTCAGACCCAAATTGTTCAAAGAATCGGTAAAGGGAGAGGTTCAAGATTTTTAAGGTTGGACTGAGGTTCAATTAAGGTTGAACCATGATAATATCATAATTAATTTAGTAATGAATAAAAATAAAAATAATTGTATTAAATTTGTAAATATTAGATAGATTGACTAAAAATATCTGTTTGTTTTTAGACCCCTTAAACACAACCAGATTAACCTAGTTATTTAGCCAAGTGATTAACTTAGGTAAATTATGCAGATCTAGGTTAACACAAATATCATATTATTGTAAAGTGTGGAAAATAAAGAACACAACAATATGATAACCCAGGAAAACCAAACCGGTAAAAAACCTAAGGAGGATTTAACCTAGCTATCCTCAAAGTAAAACGAATTCACTATGAAAGAATTGAAGTTTACACAATAGTGACTTAGACCACTAACATTCTATTGCTACCTCGAGTAGGAAACTTACTACCACGACCCCATGATAGCTCCGAGTCCACGGACTACTTATTTCCTTGAATTCCCAGCAAGTACAAGCACTCCCGCTTGTGTATCTTTAAGCTCTTGAATCTGCAACTGAATTGATCACCAAACTCTTGACATCAATCTTGAGATTGGAAACCCTAAATGTATGTGAAGGCAAACACCTCTAGATCTCACAGAAGATTCATACACACAGCATAAAGAGCAACTAAGACCTTAGAAAGCTCTTGGGTACAAAACCCTAGATAAAAAAAGAGGCACCCTCTTTTCTCTCTAAAAAACCTTATAAAAACTTGCTTAGGGTTTCCTTTATATATTAGGAGTAAAACACTTAACCCTACACGTCATATGGGCTTGGGCTGAGTTGGAAAATTCTGTAGAAAAACAATCTGCACGAGCTTCAATCGGTCGAGTCTAATTCTCGATCGATCGAGCTAGGCAGATTTACACAGTAAATCCTGCAGAACACTCGATTCCAACTTTACACATAAACATACTTTGAGCAAGTCTAAAACAAGACTAAAACGTTTTGATCATGGTTTGCCAACATTACAAAATAAAGTTATAATACATTAGTTCCTAATTCCTTAGAACCTAACAATATCTATAAAGAAATTGAAACAAACTTTCAAATAAATTTTCATGATAACGTTAATAGAAAATAATAAAACATAAATAAGCATGAAAATAAACTTGTATAATTATCCTTCAATTATAAATCATTTTGATTAAATTAAAAAAAATCACTTTTAATTAATCTAGTAAACTCCCATGCAAATGAATTATTATTAAAGCACAAGTAAATTTATCAAAGAAAACAAATTTAGTAATATTTAATATATTGAGAGAGAAGTAATATAATATGTTGAGAAATTATAAATCATGTAAGTATAAAATAAATATAATAATAGATTATAGTTAAACACAAGGAGGTTAAGAGGTTTGATGGTTACAATGATAGTCTTTGCTCTCAAGATACCTATCTTATTAGAAGTTACGGATCCTAGAGATGCTGCATTTTAGAAAGATGTATTCATAGATAAAACAGGCTCAATATTGTCAAACAATACTTGAATTTTAGTTGACTTGCCTCCTGGATCTATACCTATTGGGTGTAAATGGGTTTCTTCAAAACTTTTACAGTTAAGTTGGTAGCCAAAGAATTTAAACAAAAAGAAGGCAAATATGATTTTGATACTTATGCACCAGTAGCTAGAATAACATCGATTAAAGTGCTTATGGCACTAGCTTCGATTTTTTAGTATATATGTGGGATACAGAAATTTAATAAGGTAATAGTGCCACATGTCATATCCGAGGCCGAGGAGGCCGATGCATTTTCGAGGAGTCGATACCCTCAAACAGCAAGGCCAAGGAAGCAAGTATTGGCCACATCAATGGTACATTACCAGAGGAGGTCACACTGTAGAGGAAGAGTTTCAGAGAGGGGGTTAGTCCTGACATGTCTGAAGGGATGGTAGCTGCCACCACATTTAATGCACCCCACCAAACCTCTTAACCGCATTTATGTGGAGAAGACCCCTGAACAGTGCTGTCTTGGTTGCCGCAACTCACAGAAGATTTAGGAAGGTGTTTGATGGGACAAGCACTTGAGTAGTGGCCTAAATGATCAACAAATAGAGGGCCAAGATCAGCTGAAAGAGGCTATATAATGTAAGAGATCCTCCTGAAAAGGGAGAGGTTTAGGGAGGATCCCAGAGAGAGAAATACTGTAGCAAATTGTTCCTGAGATCGAAACTAATGATGTAAAGAAAATCAGTAGACTAAATGCTCTGGGCTTCAATGGGCTAGTGATTGCTAGAGAGGCTTGAAAAGAAAAAGACACAAGATCAAAGGTGACCAGGATGAACCGGCCAAGAATTCTCCAATGCTTAAGTTAGTTTTTTCCTCTGGAACGTTAGAATTCCAATTTTGGGAGTAATGAGAACTTACTTCCATTTGTTGTGGATGAGTGTTTATATAGTGTGCTTTGGAGCGGTTACTTGTCTCGTAACTTCCCCAATATTTGTGGAAGTTAGAAGGTTCAGAGTTAACTTCTACAACCGCTATAGAAGTTGCAATGTTCAATCTTATCTCTTATAACTGTCATTTGGAAGTTAAGTATTTAGTAGGAAGTTATAGCGATGAACCAAGATTTTGCTCATGTTTCAAAATAATAACACGTGGTCTGATTCACTAGTTTTTTGTAGGTAAATCTTTTTGGAAATTTCCCAAGTGTTGGGGGTCGTCCAGGCGCTTTCCTAATGGACGACCCTCATGCCCATGGACGTCCGTTCTACAAGGGATGACCATTCCCATCTTCTTGACCTGGACGACACTCATGGACGAATTGGAGTTTATTCAATCTTCAGTTCACCATAAAAAACTAATATAAATATTTATCCTCGGACCTTAGCCGAGGCCTAGTATTCTTCATTATTCCTTGTCTTTTTCTTCTTCTTCAACTGTGCTAGGTTATTTGATTCAAGTTCCCGCCTCTACAAATTCATTGTATTACGTCATCTCATTTTTAGCACTTACAATTGGCGCCGTCTGTGGAAAATTTCACTTAATCTACACACCTTCAAGGAGAACGCTAAACGATGTCCAACAGGGAAAGATCCGTGAGTTCCCATCCTGAGCGGCAAGACCAGTTTGTAAACTTGGAAAACTACTGGGATCGTGAGGTGGCTAGGTCTGAGTCTAGGAGCTTAAGACCAGCCCGTCCCAATCAACATAGCCATAGTCATTTGAGATCGTGAAGCCATCTCTCAAGTGAGACCGTTGGCCTAAGACGGGAGGTGAACCATCTACGCAGGTGAATAAGGCAGAACCAGAGAAACTGACGGAGTAAGAGTCTCACGACGAGCTTGGGTTCTAGTTTACAGCCAAAACGGAGGCGGTGTAGAAGAAGTAGGACGCCTCCTAGTGAAACGGAAACTGATTCTTTCGAAGGTTCGCACAGAGAAAGGCAACACCATAGGTGACACATACCCATCCCCTAGCGAAATAGGGATAGGGATGCCATGAGCAAGGCCTTTTCCCAAATATCCAAGTCACACTTCACGAGGCGGATCGAGAAGGCCAAGCTGCCCAAACGCTTCGCGCAAGCCACCTTCGCCATTTACAACGGGAGGACCGACCCCATATAGCACGTTAGCCACTTCAATCAGAAGATGGCCATATACACCAGAAATGTGGCTTTGATGTGCAAGGTGTTTCCTTCCAGCCTCGGCCTAGTGGCAATGAGATGGTTTGATGGACTACGTGAAAGGTCCATTGACTCCTATGAGGAGCTCACTAAAGCTTTTCGTGCAAGGTTCATTACGTGCAATAGGGTGCTGAGGATATTAGACTCCCTACTAGCGCTGTCAATGAGAAAGAGAGAAATCTTGAAGACCTACTCAGATAGGTATTGGGAACTATACAATGAGTTGGATGGGGACTTAGGACGTTGTGGTACGCACCTTCAAGAGTGGGCTACCCACCGAGTCTGACCTATAGAAGTCCCTCACCATGAAACTTGCTCAGACCATGAAACAATTGATAGACCGGATAGGCGAGCATAAGAGAGTAGAAGATGATCGAGCACAAATTAAGGGAAAGGCAAAGGGCTTCCACGACCGGAAGGATAACCGCTTCAATAAAACAGGGGGAAATTAGCCCAAAGTAAACTTCCACAATTTGGGACAGCCGAGTGAGGTCCAACCGGTCAACTTGGTGTTCAAGGTCTCAATCCACCAAATACTATAAAAGATCCGGAATGAGCCCTACTTCATTTGGCCTCACAAGATGGGGGGAGACCTGACCCAAAGAAATCGGTCAGTGTATTGCCAATATCATCTGGATAAGGGACACACCACTGAGGAATGCAAAACCTTACAGTCGTACTTGAACCGTTTGCTTAGGGAAGGAAAGTTGGGAGAGTTCACAAATGAGACCTTAGCATAAAGAGGAGCCCCATATTAGGGATGCCAAGGAGGGCAAGCACCACAGCCCCTCTTGGGGACTATTTATGTTATCCTCGCCAAATCTAAACAGACGCTGGCCACGTCAACAGGGGTGATGTCCGTGTCTCCTTACGTTACCAACTTCAGCCGTGAAGACCTCTGCAAAAGGGCCAGGACGGAACCCAGTCTGGTCATAGGTTTTTCTGACGAAGACCTGGTCGGCACTGCCCAACCCCATGTTGACGTTCTAGTTGTCACAATGCGTATTGGGGGTTTCGACATGCGTAAGGTAATGGTCAACGGGGGAAGTGGGGCTGAAATCACGTATCCCAATCTGTTTAAAGGACTGGGGCAAAAGGAGAAAGACTTGGAGAGTTACGGAGCCCCACTCATGGGATTCGGTTGGAAAATGGTTATCCCAAAGGGAAGAATCAAGCTAGCGGTCCAAGTAGAGAAGGAGGAGGTGTTGGTGGACTTCATTGTGGTGGACGCGTATTCACCATACACAGCTATTCTAGCTCGGTCGTGGCTACACGCTCTCGGAGCCGTATCATCCACTCTGTACCAAAAGGTGAAATTCCCAACTGAAGGTTAGATCGGAGAGATACGAGGATGCCAAGTCTCAGCGAGACAATGCCTCATCGCAGAAATCAACCATCGAACCCCTCCGGAAGGAATGAACGAGGCGCCATTAAAGTTATAGCAGTTAATGCTTATTATGACTGAGGCCAAGGACGATAGGGTTGGAGTGGCTGAGGCCTGTGAAAGCCTTACCAAGGTGGCTATTGGGAGCAATCCCGACAAATACTTTCAGGTAGGAGCGCATCTATCATCGATAGAAAGGGATGAGTTGGTGGCTTTCCTCAAGCAGCATATCGATGTATTTGCCTGGGACCCATATGAAGCACCAGGGATTGATCCAGACTTCATATGCCATCAGTTGAACGTGAATCCCGAAGCTCGGCCAAAGAAATAGCCACCTCAGAGATCCTCCGATGAGCATTCTAATGCAGTAAAAGAAGAAGTCAACAAGTTGAAACAAGCTGGGGCAATCAAGGAACTTTTTTATCCGGATTGGCTAGCTAACACTATGGTAGTTAAAAAGAAGAATGGGAAGTGGAGAGTTTGTGTGGACTTCACTGATCTCAATAAGGCTTGTCCTAAAGTCCCCTTCCCTATCCCGAGGATAGATCAGTTGGTAGACGCCACCTTCGGACACCCTCGGATGAGCTTCCTTGATGCTTTCCAGGGATACCACCAGATCCCTCTAGCGCTCCCTGACTAGGAAAAAACAGCCTTCAGGACTTCCTTTGGCAACTATCACTACTGGGTGATGCCCTATGGGTTGAAAAACGCATAATCCACCTACCAGAGGATGGTGACAAGAATGTTCGAGGCCTAGCTGGGTAGGAATATGGAAGCTTATATAGACGACATGGTGATAAAAAGTAAAATTGCGTCCGAGTACATACAAGACTTGGAGGAAGCTTTTACTGTGCTCAGGAAACACCAACTGCTGCTTAACTCCTCAAAATGTTTGTTTGGGGTGATCTTGGGGAAGTTCCTAGGCTTTATGATAACACACCGTGGCATTAAGGTCAACCCAAATCAGATCAAGGTGATAAACGACCTACATCCACCTCGGAACTCCAAAGAGGTATAACGGTTGACAGGCATGACAGCGACCTTGAGCAGGTTCATATCGAGGTCGGCTAACCGATGCAAACCATTCTTCCAACTTCTGCACAAGTGGAAGGATTTCTCCTGGACTGAGGAGTGCGATTGGGCCTTCCGAGAACTGAAGGAGTATTTTGTCAAATCTGCCTGTATTGTCTTGCCCCATGCAAGAGAAGGTCCTCTATGCCTACCTAGCTGTCACAAACCACGCGGTCAGCCTCGTCTTAATTCGAGTCAATTCCGGGGTTCAAAGACTAGTGTACTTCGTCAACAAATCTCTGCAAGATGCCGAGACGAGGTACTCTCACGTAGAAAAAGCAATCTTAGCCCTTGTCCACGCTACCAAGAAGTTGCCACACTACTTCCAGGCACATACAGTGGTGGTCCTGACTCAGCTTCCCCTGCAAGCAATATTACGGAAGTCAGATTATTCCGGAAGGGTGGTGCAGTGGGGAGCTATGTTAGGGGCTTTTGACATCAAGTACCAGCCGAGGACCTCGATTAAAGGCCAAGTCCTGGCTGACCTCGTCGCCGAGTTCTCGGAAGATCAAACCAAGGAGGGTGTACGAAGCCAGGAAGCAGTTAGAGTTTTTGCCGCTGAAATTTCCCCTCCATGGATTGTGTACATTGATGGGGCTGCCAACCAGAGGGGCTTGGGAGTTGGAGTTGTCATTATCTCCCCAGATGGGATAGTCTTTGAGAAATCTCTGAGGCTGTCCTTCTCGGCCACTAACAACAAGGCCGAGTATGAGGCATTATGGTTAGGATTGGAGGCAGTAAAGGGCTTGGGAGGAAACAACATAGAGGTCTTCAGTGACTACCAACTAATAGTAGGGCAGGTATTGGGAGAATATGAGGCCAAGGATGCAAGGATGCAAGTCTATTTGGGCAAGATAAAACAACTCCAGGCACACTTTTAAGAGTTCACCTTGAAGCAAGTACCACGGTGCAGAAACTCCCATGCTGATTCACTAGCTACATTGGCAATGATGTTCGATGGTGCTCTGCCATGGTTAATCGTAGTGGAGGAATTAGACAGGTCGAGGTGGAAGGACTAGAGCCCGACCATGGTGTAGTCTGTCAGACTTGGACCCAGTTGGAAGGACCCTATAATGGCATTCCTGAGGAGTGGAGACTTGCCAGAGGATAAGGCAGAGGCCATAAAGATCCAGAGGCACGCCCTGCAATACTGGCTATCTCAAAAGTAAAAATTATGTCGATGGTCTTTTTCTAGGCTATACTTGTTATGTGTACACCCAGAAGCAGTGGAGTCGTCATTGGAAGAGCTACATGAAAGGATTTGTGGGAGCCACACAAGGGGAAGATCCTTAGCTCATAGAGTCATTACCCAAGGGTATTGGTGGCCTAGTATGCAGAAGTCTGCCCAGGATTACGCAAGGAAATGTGATCAATGCTAGAGATACGCCCCGAATATCCACCAACCTGGGGGGGTTCTGAACCCACTCTCTAACCCATGGCCTTTCGCTTAGTGGGGTCTAGACATCGTGGGCCCATTCCCTCAGGCTACTGAAAATCGGAGATGGTTGCTCGTTGGGACAGATTATTTCATGAAATGGGTAGAAGCCAAGCCGTTGGCTAATATCCGAAACCAGGACGTGAAGAAATTCGTGTGGAGGAACATTCTCACGTGGTTCGACGTACCCTACGCCCTCATATCTGACAACAGAACATAGTTCGACAGCAAGGCTTTTAGGAGATATTTTAGTGAACTTGGAATTAGGAACAACTACTCCACCCCTGCATACCCACAAGGAAATGGGTAGGCTAAGGCCACCAACAAGGTGATCCTTGATGAGCTGAAGAAAAGACTGGATGAGGCAAAAGGGAAATGGGTAAATGAGTTGCCCCATGTACTATGGTCATACAGAACTACCCTGAGAAGATCAACTGTGGAAACCCCCTTCTCTATGACGTATGGAGTGGAGGCAGTTATACCCTTGAAAATGGAATTCCCGACGATGAGAACAGATCAGTTTGAAGAGCATAACAATGATAGTCAGCTGTGTGTAAGTCTAGACTGGGCCGAGGAGAAAAGAGAGATGGCAACGATAAAACTGGCCCACTACCAACACAAGCTGAGGCAGGGTTACAATAAAAAGGTGAAGTCATGGCCACTCGTGCCAGGGGACCTTGTCCTCAAGAAAGTGGTCGGCAATACGAAAAACCCATCCTAGGGCAAATTGGGGCCAAATTGGGAAGGCCCTTATCGTGTCACCTCAGTAGCCGGCATAGGTGCATTTAGACTAGTGGACCTGGATGGAAACACTGTACTACGACCCTGGAATGTAAGTAACTTGAAAAGATATTACTATTAATGCAAGTATATCTCATTCATTATTCCTGTGTCATTACATCTAAGGGTTAAACAGAATCTTGGCCATGCCTAGTCCCTCGGACCCATGCATTGGGTAAATTAACGCCTCAATGAATTCTCTAAGGGTTAAACAAAACCTCGGCCATGCCTGGTCCCTCAGATCCATGCCTTGAGTAAATTAACACCCTAACATATTTCTAAGGGTTAAACAGAACATCGACCATGCCTGGTCCCTCAGACCCATGCCTTAGGTAAATTAACGCCTCAATGAATTCTCTAAGGGTTAAAAAAAACCTCAACCATGCCTGGTCCCTCGGACTCATGTCTTGGGTAAATTAACACCCCAACATATCTCTAATGGTTAAACAGAACCTTGACCGTGCCTGGTCCCTCGGACCCATGCCTTGGGTAAATTAACGCCTCAATGAAGTCTCTAAGGGTTAAACAGAACCTCTGCCATGCCTGGTCCTTTGGACCCATGCCTTGGGTAAATTAACACCTCAATGAATTCTCTAAGGGTTAAACAAAACCTTGGCCATGCCTGGTCCCTCAGACTCATGCCTTGGGTAAATTAACACCCCAACATATCTCTAAGGGTTAACAGAACCTTGGCCGTGCCTGGTCCCTTAGACCTATGCCTTGGGTAAATTAATGCCTCAATGAAGTCTATAAGGGTTAAATAGAACCTCGGCCATGCCTGGTCCCTCGGACCCATGCCTTGGGTAAATTAACGCCTCAATGAATTCTCTAAGGGCTAAACAAAACCTCGACCATGCTTGGTCCCTTTAACCCATGCCTTAGGTAAATTAACACCCCAACATATCTCTAAGGGTTAAACAGAACCTTGGTCGTGCCTAGTCCCTCGAACCCATGCCTTGGGTAAGTTAACGCCTCAATGAATTCTCTAAGGATTAAACAGAACCTCGACCATGCCTGGTCCCTCGGACCACATGCCTTGAATAAAATAATGTCTCGCAATTTTACCAAGGGTGGGACCTCGGCATATGCATCATCATGGGAAAACAAGGACTCATATGACAATACCTAAATAGAGAAGTCACCTTGGGTTTTTAGTTAAAGGCTCTGAAGGTACACTCATAAGGTACTTTTACAATGAAAGACCTCAAACACCCTTTCTACTAAGTGTCTCGTTCATCTCTAAGGACTTAAACATTTCTACTAATTATACAATTTCCAGTACCAACACATAGTCATTTTTCTCACTATTTACATGGGCTTAATTTACGTGAATTGACAACAATTCATCACTGTTAGCTTTTTGTTAAAGTATGGGTTTTCACCCTCAAAAGCATCATCAGTCTAACCTCTCAGCAAAAGACAGAACAATTCCTACAGCCCTTAGAGATAGATATTGCAGGGAAAATGAAAGTTCACTTGTCATAAAGCAAAAGTTAATGTCTTTTCATTAATCAAAAAGAAAGATACATCATAAATCATGGCAAACTACCACAACAAAAGAAAGGTACAAAGGAAGAAAAGAAAAATCCTAAGCTAAGTCTGGACTGAAAAAGGATCTTCTTTGCTGGCTGGTTGGGGGATAGGAGGATCAGTAGCCTTGCCCGAGGTGGGCTTCTTCTCCTAGGCTACAACTTGAGGCTTGACCGGCTCGGACTCCTTTATCTTGAGAACAACTTCCTTGCCTTGGTCAACCTCTGGGCCCCTGGTCTCCGGCAGAGGTTTAGCTTCCTTGCCTTTGCCCTTATCCTCTGGCCAAGTTCTACCCTGGGCAGCCTCATTGCCCTTGGCCGCCTCCACCCCCTGGCCTTGGTCACCAGCCTTGCCAAGCCCTTTAGAGGTCTCAGGGGGAGGAAGAGAGGCCTGGGTGATTGGAAGCTGCTCTAGTGCAATTGTAGCAAGGGCAGCATCTGTCTCAAGTCTTGAAGCTGCTTCAGGAGCTTCTTGGAGTTCTTGTGGATAGTAAACATTCTCAACCCTCCTTCACTCCGAGGCAGCAGGAACTTCGGCCAGGTTTAATGCCTTGGTCCACACCTCGAGGCAATAGTCCCTGCAGACCCCAGCCAACTCATCAGTCAGGCGGGCCTCGGTCTCCTGCACTCCAAGGTCATAAAACTTCTGTCCTGAAGCATCTGCAGCCGCTTGAGCAACCTTCTTAGCCTTCTCCAGCTCTGCCTTCAAATCCACAAATTGCTTGTTAGCCGTGGCCAGCTCTATCTCCGTATAATGGAGCTTTTTATGTTGCTCCTCAGCTTGCGCCTAAGCGTTCTTGAGGCCAGCTTTAGCACTTTTCCTCCCCCTGTCCTTAACAGCCAACTTCAGGGTAAGCTCCTTATTCTTCTGCTCGGCCGCAACCAAAGACTTGCTGGTCTCGAAGCGAAGATTGTCTGCGAGTTTAGCCTTGGACCGAGCATCTTTCACTCACTCTTCGGCCATAAACACCTCCTGGATTGCCTCCACAAAAACGACAGAGGAATACCTAATTAGATAAGAAAAAGATAACCTATCATGAAGTTACTATGGTGTGTCGAAAGACCTACCAAGGCCAAGTCCTTCTTCAGGGACAGAAATAGATCCTGTTGCTTCAAGTTTTTCAAAGCAGCCATATCCTTCGGCAGCAAGAGGGGCTGCTCTAAGTCGTTGGCAAGGTAATAGGCGTTCCCTCTCTAGAACTCCCTGATGGTGGAGTTCCATGGTATAGCTGCGCCATCCAGCTCCAGTCGAGGGTTCCACGCCGAGTTTAGAGGGCGCACCTCGGCCACATGCTCAGCCTCTTTACTCTCGGCCGAGGAAGCCCTTTGCCTGCCTTTGGTCATCTTGGGCACCTTCGGAGGAACCCCCTCATTGTAAGGGACCAACTCCCCCCCTCCCCTCGACCACCTCCTTGTCCTTCTTCCTCTTCTTCAGATTGCCAGGCGCAAAGGGGGAAGCTGAAGGAGGAGGAAGAGGAAGCTGAGAGCTCGATGCATCTTTAGATGCCGACCCCTTGGACCTTCCCGCGAGGAGTTCATGGAGGCTTGACCCCTTCTTCCTCTCTAGTGGCATTTCTTCTTCTTCTTCTTCTTCTTTTTCTTCTTCCTCCAAACCACTAGTTATACACACAAGAACAAGTCCGATGGAATGAACACCTGAAGATCTGTCAAGTTTGTCCTCCGAATACGAGACCTAAATCACAGGCTCTCCTTACTCCTCCCTCTCTTCCTCAAGTCGAAATTGGTCTATCTCCTCCTTAAGTGATAGGCGCGAGGAAGCTATTTCTTCTCTCAGAACCGCTTCTTCATGGGGAGAACGATAGAAGGGCAGCTCGACCTCTACAGTACCTTCTCAGGTTAAGAATCCGGGTACCGAAACGTCAATCCGAGCTAACCAAGGATCACCCGCTTTGATCACGTTACCTATGTCCTGAAAATTATTGGACAAGGGCTTGAAGTCCAGGATAAGATGGACAGCTCTCAGTTATTTGTCCTCGCTCACGAACACCTCAGATCTCAGCACCCTGTTGAGATCTGAAACGCTGACAAAGTTAAGATTGGGGGCCACGTATCTTTTATCTGCAAAAAAAAAAAAGGCCGAGAAGTAAAACCACAGTTAGAAAGGCGAGTCATCAGTCAGAGGGAAACAAACTACTAAAGGAATGAAGAAAGAAGCAAACTACAAAGCTAATTCCCATGTTAAAGGACCTAAACCTAGGGTACCCCACCTAGTGCTCCCTCTTGGGTTGGGCAGTGAAGACCGTCATGCCATTCACCCAAGATGATCAGAAAGTCATCTTTCATGCCTTTGTTTGATTTGGGGAGACACGAGATAAGCCTAACTTCGGAAGACCTAGACTTAAGATAATAGCCAGAGTCTGCAAGCAAATGGCACTCATACATCCAGACAACGTCGTACCAGGTGAGGCCTAACTCCATTTGCTCGTTGAGAGCGTATACACTACCTAAGACTCTAAACAGGTTAGGCGCTTATTGATGAGGGTGGATCCTATGGGCGATCAAGTAGTCCCTGGTCACTCTACTCATATGAAACCTCATTCCTCCTTTTATGAAGGCGATCATAGGAATAATGACCTCTCCCTCACTTCTGAGGATATGCCATTCACCCAAAGGGCAATACCGCAAGGAGACACCCCGGGAAATATGATACAAGGCCCTAAACCCCTTCATACCAGCGGGGGTATCTATTAAGTGAGCAAACCTACCCATCTAAGCAGGCTAAGGTGAAGGGAAAGAACTTTTTTGAAGAAATAAATAGAAAACAGAAGGCCGAGGAGATTGGTCGAGGAGAAAAGCACCTAAGAATAAGATTGGGATAAACAAGGAATTTACAAAAATAATGACTGGAATCACCTCAGGAGCTTCTTGAAAGTTTGAAGTAGAAGTGTGCAAAAAACCGAGGAACCGAAAAAACCGCCTGAAACCGACCGAACCGTTGCCAAAATTTTGGTTCGATTTCAGTGCAGTTCTGTTTCGGTTTCATTTTTTAAAAACCAAAATTTTCAGTTTCGGTTCTGGACTTTTTCACCCCGAAACCGACTGAACTGACCGATATATATATATATATGTAACTTTAATACATAACTGATCAGTGGCTTAGTTGTATGCTCCTTGTGGTTTGGCTAACTAATCCCAAGTTTGAGCCTTCACGTGGGACGTGGGTTTTTTTGCTATTTATTTTTTTTAAACCCTAGAGCATGATATAAATACAGAAATACCCCTATGATATAAAACCCTAGAGCATGCTATTTTATTCTTTTCTTTAACCGCCCTCTTCCCCAACTTTTTCTCTTAATTTTTTCTCATCTCTTTCTACCCTTCTCGCTTTAGTTTGGTGCGATTGTTTGACACACACAGAGAGAACAAAAAGAAGAAGCTTTCTCAAGCTTTCTTGACTTAAATTTTTCAGTCTCTCTGACTCTCTCTCTCTCTCTTTCTCCGAGTTTCTTCTCTTTACTTCAGATCGATGAAGACCAACTGTAATAGATCTCTACTTCCCTAATCTTTCGTATATCTCAGATTCTCATATAATCAGTGAGTATTTTTTTACACTTTAGCCTGTGTTTGTTTTGTTTCGTTTATACTGTGATTTTTTTTTTTCAAGTGAACGGTGATTTTGCTTTAGAGTGATCTGTGTGAAAAGTTTTGAGCTTGTGATTTTTATCGATTTTGAGTGTGATTTTATATGCTTTAGTTTTTTCTTTATCGTTTGAAAGAGTGTGGCTTTGAAAATCTCAATAACCCTCTCTTTGGAAAACTGAAAACCAACAGAAACCGACTGAAACCGAAATACACCGAAACTGATTGATTTCCAGCCATTTCGGTCGGTTTCGGTTGAGAATTTCACAAACCAAAATATTCGGTTTCGGTTGGCCATACCCATACAAACCGACCGAAACTGAACTGAGCACACCCCTAGTTTGAAGATTTGGAAAATGGGAGAAATGAATCCCCAAGTGCCTTATATAGGAGATAGAGTTGGGCAAGAGTTACCCTACCCAAATTTCGAGGGAAAATACTAGCCATAAGATCTCCATCTCACCGTAGGATGTGAGGGACAAGGAGCCGCATGGAGCATTTAATGAGACATTATGGACTCCGAAGCGTCAGGAACGGTTACAGGGCAAGCGAAGTGACGTACTCACGTGGGAAAATCAAAGAAGCGTGTGAAGCCAATCACCTAGGATCAAAACCCCATTTTTCTCCTCGGACAAGAGGGAAAAAATGGAGTTTTGAGGGGTTATTGTGGGATACAGAAATTTAATAAGGTAATAGTGCCACATGTCATATCCGAGGCTAAGGAGGCTGATGCATTTCCGAGGAGTCGATACCCTCAAATGGCAAGGCCAGGGAAGCAAGCATTGGCCACGTCAATGGTACATTACAAGAGGAGGTCACAATGTAAAGGAAGAGTTTCAAAGAGGGGGTTAGTCTTGATGTGTCTGAAGGGATGGTAGTTGCCACCACATTTAATGCACCCCACCAAACCTCCTGGCCACATCTATGTGGAGAAGACCCTTGAACGGTGCTGTCTTGGTTGCCGCAACTCACAGAAGATTTGGGAAGGTGTTTGATGGGACAAGCACTCGAGTAGTGGCCTAAATGATCAACAAATGAAGGGCCAAGATCAGTTGAAAGAGGCTATATAATGTAAGAGATCCTCCTGAAAAGGGAGAGGTTCAGGGAGAATCCCAAAGAGAGAATTACTATAGCAAATCGTTTATGAGATCAAAACTAATATAAATATATGTCCTCGAACCTTAGCCGAGGACTAGTATTCTTCATTATTCCTTGTCTTTTTCTTCTTCTTCAATTGTGTTAGGTTATTTGATTCAAGTTCCCACCTCTGCAAATTCATTATTATGTCAACTCATTTTTGTTACTTACAATATATATAGCAAAAGAATTTCAAGATCATATTTTTGAATGGTGATCTAAAAGAAGAGGTATACATGTAACATCCAGAAGGGTTTATTATGCATGGACATGAAAGAAAGCTTTCAAATTAGTCAACTTATTCTATGGATTAAAGTAAGTACCAAAACAATATAATGAAAAGTTTTATTATGTGATTCTACTTCATGGATCTAAGCATAATAGTGTTGATAAATTCATAAATTCTAAATTCACTACCAGTTAGAGCATTCGCATTAGTCTTATCTAAAATATTTTGCCTATTTTAACATAAGAACCTACTTTTCTATTTCACACAATCATTTTTCAAAAACACCTATATCAAATTATCTATTATACACTATATTTTATTAAAATAATATATATATTTAATTATTATTATTATTATTATTGCGGGGTACAGAAATTTAAATAATGTAATAGTTCCACATGTCATACCCATAGCCGAGAAGGCCATTACCGTGCCGAGGAGTTAATGCACTTGGACGGTAAAACCAGAGGGGGGCCACACTGGGGAGGAAAAGCTTCAGAGAGTGGGTTAGCCTTGACGTGATTGGAGGGATGGAAGCTGCCACCACATTTATTGTGCCTCACTAAACCTCCTGGCCGTATTTATATGGAGAAGACCCCTGAACAGTGCTGTCTTGGTTGTCGCAACTCACAGAAGACTGGGGAGGGCGTCTGATGGGATAAGCATTCGAGTAATGACCTGCATAATCAACAAATGGAGGCCCAGGATCAGCCGAAAGAGGGTTTATAATGTGAAGGATCCTCCAGGTATGGGGGATCGGGAAATCTGTAGAGAAAACACTGTAGTAATAAGAACTAAAATTGTATCCAAGTTTAAAAGAAATATACTTAAGGACCACTCTCCTCGGATTTTGCCGAGGAAGGTTTTTTTTGCACAGAGTTTGTTTTTCTTTACTTTCTTACTATCTTTAATCCACTATGCGCGTTGTTCGATCCATTGAAACCTAGTCTTTAAGCCCACTCTTTACAAATTCATTGTGTTAGGCTCTTTGGACCTGAATCCTTCTACCTTTTGAGCTCAGGATCCAAACTTAGCCCCTACAATTATTATTATTATTATTAAAATATCTCTCAACTCACATATCTCTTCTCCCTCAAACTCTTTGCCTCTCTATCATCCCAAATCCACAAACTCATCTCAAACTCTCGACTCTCTCTTATCCTAAACCCAAAAACCCACCTCAAACTCTTCGCCTCTCTCTCATCCCAAGCCCATAAACTTAACTCTTTGCATCTCTCTGACCTCTCAAATCCCTCATCTCTCTTTCTCTCCTTTTAAGTCTTTCTTTTTTTAGTCTCTCAGATCCCTCATCTCTCTCTCCTCTCTTTCTTCTCAGTTCTCTCGATCTTCTCGGTTTTCTTTCATCCAAAACCCACAGACTCACACACAGATTTCCTCTAAACTCGTTCGCATACCGTCACCGAATATGTGGGATGGTGATGATTTGGGTTTGGGTTGATATTTTTCCGTTGATGGTTTATTTTGGGTTTTTTGTAGATTGGTTTGAGTTGATTTTTCATCTATTTTCTATTGATTTTGGGTTTTATTTTCTGTTGGTTTTGGGTTTGATTTTCCATTGATTTTGTGTATGGATTGTTATGTGTTGTAATGGTGGTGGTGGTTGGGTTGTGGTGGTGCATGGGTGGATGGTTAATCAACTGTGCTCTTTAGATGAAGAGAGAGAGAGAGAGAGAGAGAGAGAGAGATGAAGAAGAAGAGAGAGCTCTAACTGGTAAGAGAGAAAATAAACTGAAATACTGATTAACACAGCTACAATAATAGTATATATTTACACGGTTGCTTTAGTAGATGTGTGAGTATATATAGTTATACACCCACTAATGTGGGTAGTTTTGGGACAAAAATGTGTAAATTTGAGCATTTTTTTTTATTATAGACACACTGATATGAATGCTCTTATGGTGTTATTATATGTCTATGTGGATGACTACCATATATTTGGGAATAGGGTTGTAAATGAGCCAAGTTTTGCCGAGTAGTGCATGTTTGAGCTTGGTTCATCAATAAAAATCAAATGCTCAAGCTTGGCTCGAGTTTGAGACAAGCTTAAAAACAATGCTTGAACTTGAGCTCATAAGTATGCCAAAAATCTTGAGCTTGGCTTGGCTTGGCTTGATTAATTAGTCAAGCCAAGCTCAAGCTTAATATCAAGTTTAAACTCGATCTCAAGTCAAGCTTTTTAGCATAGGATCCAAAACAAAATGCATTATCAAATGCTTATATCACCAAAAATCAAGTAAACAAAAAAGAAAAGAAAAGAAAATAATATACTCATTTTATCATGCTTCTAATTCAACCCGTGATTAGAAATTGTTCAAATTACAACTTCACATAATTAAATCCATCCATTCATCGTTCATTGTCTATAGCTTGAGTAATTAAAAAAAAAATATAACTAAAGTCTAAAAGTGTTCCATGGTTAGTTAGAGGGAGTGTTAAAAAAAATTAGAGGAAAGAAGAAAAATTAATGGATAGTGGTAAGTGGTCTCATGTGGACTATGTTATTATTAAGATATGTGTAATGTCATAATATTGAGTTTATTTAGTAAACATATATCAAGATATAAACAAGTCTATGCTCGACGTGTTTTATATTGAACCCTATTGTTCACGAGCAATTTTTTTTTGTTAGGCTTGGCTTGTTTATCAAGCAAGCCTAAAACTAAGGCTCAAGCTTGGCTTATTTATAAATAAATGAACATGAACGAGCTTTTTGAACCGAGCCTGAGTTGTTCATCAACGGCTTGGTTCATTTACAGCCCTATTTGGAAAGGACAAAATTTAGGTACAGTACTTAGGTGCTATTTCTTAGATTCTCCTTTTAAATTCAGTCATGTAGCTTTTTTCTCATGTGATGGAAGTGTATTTCTAGTTAGGTACTGTCACATGACTAAATTTTAAGATGAGAACCTAAGAAACAACACCTGAGTATTGTACCTAATTTTTTCCTATTTGGGAAAAAATTGGAGGGAGTATCTAAAACTAAGAAATATCTATTTTCAAAATTCAAAATGTGACGAAATTCCTCTTCCCCCTCACCCCTCATCTAAATAAAATGGAGTGCTTTATTGATGAATTAGAGAAATTGAGAGTATGAATAATTACATAACTGTGTTCTGCTTATATATAGTTGAATAAAATAGAGCATCAAAGAAAAAAAAAAGTGCTACATCCATAACATATTCATGACAAATCTTAAGTGATAAGTTGTTATTAGTTCTAATTTGAACCCACTATTAAAATTAATTTTTTGCCCAACAATATAAGTCAGTGATTTGTTGTGAAAATGTTATGTACAAACATTTCTTTAAAAAAAAAATTTCTAAAAAAGAAAAAATCTCTAAAAACTAACCAACTAAATTATAGCAACCGTTTCAACAACAACCAATAGAAGCTTTACACGTGGCATAAAACAACAAACTAATAATCTAACAACTTGAAGCTAAATAGTGGGACCCATAGCAAAAAGGTTGTTTGGCTGCACAATAACTCTGTTTCCATAACTCTGTTTCCATCACTCAATTCTCTGATTTTTGAGTTATGAGTTATGGAAACTGAAAACAGCCAAAATGTTGTTTTCAGTTTCCATAACTCATAACTCAATGGCAATATTGTAATTAAACACACATAGGGGACCCACAAATAGTACTCAGCCGCACTTTTTGACCACTTTGACTTTTTTTTTCTTTCTTCTCCTGGGTTGGCTATTCGGTTCTTTTTTTTTTTTTTTTTTCTTCTTTCATTGGTTCGGTCTTCATGTTCTGGGTTTTTTTTTTTTTTTTTTTTTTTTTTTTTTTTTCACTAGGTTCGGTGAGTTTGGGTACTGAAGAAAAAAAAAAAAAAAAAAAACTGCACCGAGTGACAGGTATGGGGCCCACAAATAGTGTGAAAAATATTGAGTGATGGGAAGTGAGTGATGGTGCCAAACAAACATGGTATTTTAGAGTGATGAGTGATAAGTGATAAGTAAGGAGTGATAAGTGATGAGTGACGGAAATTGAGTGACAAAAAAAAAGCATCCAAACATGGGCTAAATGGCTCGTGCATGATAGATAGGCGTGTGAGTTCTTTACATCTTTTAACTCACTTAAGTGAAACGACAGCGTATTATTGCATTGTCTTATCTTTTTTTTTTTTTTTTTTTATAGAAATTACACTTTACCACCTTAAACTATACACCAAATTACATTTTGCACTCTAAATTATTCAAATGCACACTTTGCACCATAAATTATCACACTTTGCACCTCACAGTTACTTTTACTGTTAAATTAAACAGAAATTTATAGCACATAACTTGCATGTGATTTTTGTTTAAATGGCACATTATTTAAAGGCCAAAACACCCTTTTTACAATTTTTTTTAAATAAATGTTTATTTATTTATTTTCCAGGTCTTTCTCTCTGTCGCCCAGCAAGTCTTTAAAGTCCACTTTTAGATGTGTGTCCATGAACTCCTTTCCTACATTAAATCAACGCCTTGTTAAGTGTGCTGGGCACTAGAACAGTAGTAGGACTAAGAAGAAGTGGTTGAACTAAGCCCCAAATACCCAACCCGTAAGTAAAACTAAAACTAAATCAAACTCAACGAATCAAAAAGAGTCTCCGAGATTTGAACCCAAAAAACAAAAACACTATCTTGTTCACAGTTCCTACACGCATCAAAAACTAATAAACCAACGTACACGAAGGGTCAGAGAGAGTAAGAGAGAAATCATAGTTTCCTAAAAATAGTAAAAATACCAAACCACCGTATGAGCTAGAGAGAAAGAGAGAGGCAATGAAGGGAGCGAAGACGCCGATCTACGCAGTGGTGACATGGGTATGGAGGCAACCGTTGAAGTTCAAGACGTTTCTGGCGGTGGTTTCAAAATTTGCAGTGCTTGTGTTCCTGCACGCACATGAGAGAGAGAAAGACCTGAAAATAAATAAGTAAATAAGCATTTATTTTTAATTTTTCGTAAAAATGGTGTTTTTGGTCTTTCAACAATGTGCTACTTAAGCAAAAATCATATGCAAGTCATGTGCTATTAATTTTTGTGTAACTTAACTGTAAAAGTAATGCAAGGGTGCAAAGTGTGCATTCGAATAGTTTAGGGTGCAAAGTGTAATATGGTGTATAGTTTAGGGTGGTAAAGTGTAATTTCCTTCTTCATTTTTTTTTTTTTTTTTTTTTTGAAGGCAATTGCATTGTCTTATCTATTTGTCTTGGTTGCTGTTTTATTTGTAACGACGTCGTCTTGCTGTGCTTGTAATCTGTTGAAGACGACATCGTTTTATGCTGAGCCAAGTTTTCTTCCAACAATTGATAATTATATAGTATTGTTATTTATTACCATTATATATGTACGCTCAATTTAAGAGACACTCTCAAGAGATTTTGTGAAAAAAGTAAAACTAATGGATTGAATTTGAAACATGTTTCTCCAAAAGTTGGCTATAATATATGGGTCCCAATTAGGGGTGTCAAATGGGTGGGTTTAGAGTGGGTATAATTGGGTTGGGTATATAAAACTCATTTACTCATTAAAACTCATTTAACTAATTGTTTCTAACCCAAACTCAACCTAACCCAATTATTATGGGTAAACCCCAACCCACCAAATTACCCATTTATCAAAACCAAAATGCCCCTAAAGTGAAAATGACCAAAATACTCAAAAAATTTTAAAAATGACCAAAATACCCCAAAACCTAAAAATTACCAAAATACCCCAAAAACTTAAAAATTACCAAAATACCCTCTGAAACCCAAAAAATGACCAAAATACCCTCAATACCGAAAAAATGACCAAAATAACCCCGAAACCTAAAAAACTACCAAAATACCCCCCAAAACCCTGAAAATTACCAAAATACCCCTGAAACCTTAAAATGACCAAAATACCCCAAAACCTAAAAAATGACCAAAATAACCTGAAACCTAAAAAATGACCAAAATACCCCCGAAACCTAAAAAATGACCAAAATACCCCCCAAAACCTAAAATTACCAAAATACCCCTAAAACCCAAAAAATGATGAAACTAATTTGTAAATTGTTTAGGGTTGGGAGTCCCAACCTTAAACTATTTACAAATTAGTTTAAAAAGGGTAATAATAACTTATAGGTAGGTGTGGACTGTTAGGTTAAATCAAGGATAAGTGTTATACTCTTAATAATGGAGTTCAAGAAATTCTCCAAATGTCTAAATTGAAAGAGACATCAAAGGATCATCACCATAGGAACATAAGAAGTTGTACTGCTTCTAGCAAAAGTTTAAGGTTTACTTTTGCAAATGTTCAAGAAAACCATGATGGAGCACTTGGATAACTGCAATTAAATTTGTGAGTCTTTTTTGCTGAAATTAGATGGAATCAAGTGTGTGTTACTCGATTCCCGCTACCAGCAGGAGTCCGTTAGTAGGCATCCTTAGTGGGGTTGGCCCCCCACACAGGTTGGTAAGATCGGGTTCAGGTACGAAATGCCTCTACCCCTTAACTGCCTCCTGGCGCCCTGCCCGGGGTCTAATATAACCATAAACACCCCCATTTTTGTTTCTCAAAAAAAAAAAAAAAGTGTGTTACTTTCGTTTCTAATATCTAAAGTCGTGGTTTAAGCTTAATTAGGCCACTAATGACTTTAAAATGTTTACATTAATTGATGGTTTAAGTTGAAAGATTCCTTAAAATAAAATAAAATAAAAAAGTTGAAAGATTCCTCTCGTATGCATGATGACATCAATATTTGGACTAAACAATTAATATAATAATCTAAGCATAGGCTTGTTAAAAAGTTTGGGTAGATTGCGATATGGAATGAAGGGCGTGGGTTTGTATTTTAAGACTTCTCCCAAGTTGAAAGTTTACAAAACTTTTAGGGATTTAAAGTAATACAAACACTGACAAATAAAATAATCTAGAGAATCTATATACGGACATGTGGCTTCAGTACACACGTGTGTGGTGTGTGGCGCTTGCATGGTATACTTGGCACTTAATTAGCTAGACTTGTGGCACATTCGCATGTGATTAAGATCAATTTTCAAACCATGATTTTATTTTATTGATATAATATGATATACATTAGATTATAACCCATGTAAGCTATTTTCTAATATAGAAATAACTTATTTTTAAAAGATAAATATTTTTTGAAAAATTATGAATTTATCTAAAATGTAATGATGTTAAAAAAAAAAAAAAGTACCAATTCAAATGTTTGAGTCATAACTCTTCATTATCTATGTATTAAGGCTTGAATCAAATTCAAATACACAATCTTTTAAAAGAAGTTATCCTTACTAGATACGACAAAATTGTTGCATGCTTTTTGAGATTTTGTCGTATCCTAGGGTGAATTGCTCTTAACGTAACAACAAACTCTTTTGAGTGGGGAAAATTAACACCTAAAAGATGTGTTTAATACATACCTTAAAGTTGCATTATCTCTTTTTACCATTGTTTCCTACTCATTTTCCTCAACAAACTACATGCAAAAGAGTAAAAAAAAAAAAAAAAAAAAAAAAAAAAAAAAAAAAAAAAAAAACTCTATGCAAAAGAATATCAAACGAGGCCATAGGCAATAGGGATGGCTTTATAGTATAGGCAAATGAGTCAGTAGCCTAAGACCTCAAAGTAGAAAAAAATTTCCAAATTTTAACTAATATGTTATTTTTTATTTATCATAATAGTATTAATTAAGCCCAAATATTAGCTAATAAATAAAATAATATTTTTTATCAAATGAAAAGTATGAAAAAAGAGACATAAATGCTACATCCACAACATTTCAAAACAAATCTTAAGTGACAGGTTGTAACTGGCTGTTATTGGTGAGAAAAAAAGTAATTTCAGTAGTGAATTCAAATTAGAACCAATAAGTCAGTAACAAATTAACACCTAGGAGTTGTAAAAATGTTGTAAATGTAACACTTCTCAAGTACAATATAACCATAATTTTTTAAATGTGAAATAAATTTCATTCTATAAAGATAAATTTGGGCACAACAAGTCAATAAAGGAAAGGCCGTGGAAACAAAAGAAGAACATTGTAAATATATCATGGTTGGTTTTGTGGATGATGATTTTCTTCTTTTTCTTTTTAAATAAGTGGATTAGTCTTATTATATTACCAATTAAAAAAAAAATGTTAGTAGAACAAGACTGCAATAAATAATTTTGCTTCTTAAAAAACAAGAGAACAAAGTTGATTTAATATTTAAATATTTTATTAAAAAATACATATTTAAATATATAAAAGAATTCAATTTAGTTTTGGACATAGACCTCAAATGCATAGTTATGCTTAGTAGGCGAAAGTCAGCAGAAAGTTTCACATTTCTTTCAAGTTTAGAAAATTGAGTTTCAATGAAAAACTCAATTTTTAGAAAATCGAGTTATGTGAAATCAAACTTAAAAAAAAAAAAAAAAAAAACATGGAACTCGGATTCCATGTAAAATTTCTCACATTACTCGATTTTCATCAAATCGAGTTTCAAAACAGGGACATTTTGCTAGATAGTTTCAGAATATAAGTATTTTGCTGCATCTTTTGGGCGAAAGGGGCAAATGCCCATTTTGACCCATATTTCTCACATTTAAGATATGGTAACTCAAGTTTCACATTTGGCAAAGAAAGTTTCACTCACATGCATAGTGGTGCGGCTCTAGGAATTGTTTTTATGGTGGTCACTAAGAAATTTAAATTATACAAAATTTAATAAAGAGACAATTTGAATATATCAATGTCGCAAAAAAATACGCAAATACATGAATTATTACAATTTTTTGTACTAGAAAAGAGAAAAAAAAGACTAATATAAGAGATAAGGTGGAAATTGAAAATGTTGATATGAGAATAATAAAGTGATCACAACAATTTCATAACAAATCTTATGCAACAACTTGTTATTGGTGGGTAAAACATGTCAATATTGAGCCCAAATTAGAATTAGTAATAGCTTACCACATAAGATTTATTATGAAAATATTGTGAATGTATCATTACTAATATTTTTGTTGAATTCAAATTCTTGTGATTCACAGGTCATGTTGTTTTACATTTTTATCAGGGTGGTCAAAATAAATTAATATAGTATATAATAATTTTTTTGTAAGTGTGTATTTATATACATTTTTTATTAATTTAAACTAATTATTCATATATATATTTTTTTGCTAAATAAAAAAAAAAAAATTCACAAGTAAGGGTGGTCATGTAACCACCCTCAAATTCAAGTGGAGCCGCCACTGCATGCAGAGAGGATGCCGACTAGGTTTGTGATAATAGATTCACTTGTTAAGCCGTACATGGAAAGTTGATAAAGAAAATTTTCACATGAGCATTCGCATCCAGAATGATAAATGCCATATGTAAGCATATTTTAGCATTAAATTATTAAAAGTGCGCAATATCCGGTCTTGTAAAATTATAAAATTGTAAAAAAATTTTGGCATTGTGCTACAGTGCCATCATAAATGAATGATGGCACTATAGCACTATTGTAAAATAAAATAATATTTTTTTATTCCCATGTATTTAATGTATTTGCCACTTTCTCTCTCTACATTTTCTCTATTTCTCATCTCTCTTTCTCCACAACGTTCTGGCCTCTCTCTTATCACATCTCTGTCCTGGCCTCTCTCTCTCTCTCTCTCACGGTGGCTTATACTGATCGGTGTTTAAGTGAAGTTCCACTGGGTACCACTGTCCGGCGTGGGTCTGGATGTGAAAACTGATTTGGAAAAATGATTTCATTCATTATTAGAATTACATAACTAAAATGTATATATATACATATATATATACAAGCCACAGAGTAACTAACTAGCGGAAAAAGTGCTAATAAGCCGCTACATGGAACAAGTCTTTTACAAGCAAGTGACCTCATAACCATGGGATATTTATATGCTTGTGAGTGGTCCAATCCATGGGATGTGATGTCGTGGAAGCTTGAAGAATGCACACACGATAGTCTCTTTGATGGTTAGAAACTAAACTGTTAGTTTTTGAGTAATAAACCTCGAATCCATAAGGGGAACCTCAAATCCACAAGGAGTTCCTTGAATCCACAATGTGATAAACTGGAATCTACTAGAGAAAAGTTTGAGAAAAACTCTGCAATTTTATTGATAATAATCTAATTTATCTTTAACAACTACAAAACATATAAATACTGAGAAAGTAAAACCCTAGGACGGTTAGGAAATGTCTAAAAACCTAATCGCACTAATTACAAGATTAGGTGGCAAAATACCGAATTTTACCAAAAATAGTAAAATTGAGTTAAATGTAAAATTATAAACTCCTGACTTTAAGGGTCGTCTTAAAATAGACAGGACCTTATTCTGACTTTTAAATTAAAAATTATTAAGGAAATACAAATATTATTATAAATAGCAAAAACACTGTTTTCGGGACCTAAACAAAGGAATTTGTCTAAATTTAGGCGACGCTCGAGACTTGAGTCTGGATCAAAATGTTATTTCCCTTGAACTTGCCAAATTTCATAAAATTCTGACACAATTGCGCCCGACAGCCTCTACTGGCACCCCTCCTTGATCTTATGTTGTGACTTTCGATGCCCCTGCTACTCCAGGAAGACATGTGCTGCCTGTTCTACGTCAAGATAAACTTAGGAGATACTTTCTCTAGAACATAGATTTAAAAAAAAATTATAAATTTGCTTACTCATGTGCCTACATATGTATGGCCACTCTCTTAAAAAGTGTAAGTGAAATTTGAATGGATTGTTGCAAAATTCAACTTTTGATTTTGACTTTAATGCTAATTTGATCCTTGAACTTTTGATTTAATTAATATTAACCTTCTAGACATTAGGTTTATGCAAAATTAAAATAGCAAGATGAATTTAATCACATGGTGTGGGTGTGATTTTTGTGAAAGCATTAATAATTTTGAAATATCATTATTATTATATGCATATATCACGCAATTAATTTCGTTAAGCTTTAAAAAACATTACTTGTATGCAAGGAGTTAATTTTTCAATTTCAAAGTATAAGGATCAAATTAACACTCATATTAAATTGAAAGAATGATATTTGTAAAAATCCCTAAATAATGCATTTTGAAAAAAAGAATAAACTAACTCGGTAGAAAAATGATTCTTGATTCAAATATTCTTTTGGACTTTATAACATTATAAATTTTAATTAGAAGTATCCTTTTACGCTATCCCAACATATTAGCCGAAATATTATGTTTTATTATAACAATTTTGATTTCTTTGATATATATATATAAAACGGGGAAGGGGACATAGCGCTGAATGCGGAAGCACAGTAATATATATGTTGAAAGTAATATAGACTAAGTAGAACCAGCTAAGAAGGTGGTATTGCAGTTATAATCAAAGTAAATTAAAACAATAGTAAGGCGGTAGAACCAGCTAAGCAGTATATATGAAAGCTAAAAGTTCAAATAGCGTATAAAACACTATGAACGTTTAGACCCCCAATTTACAAATTACCAATTCAAGCTTAATATCAAACAATGTATGTGCGAAAAATGAACAAAAGCTTATAATCGAATTGATAAACAATCTAAACCAAATAAAATCACATCCACAATAGAAATTAAATGGCAAAGATTAAGGGAAGAGAGATGCAAACACCAGGACAACACACGATGTGTTATCGAAGAGGAAACCGAAGCCCTCGGCGTAAAACCTCTCCGCCGCCCTCCAAGCGGTAAATAATCCACTAGAAAATGTAGTTGGGATACATGAACAACAATAGACCCTCCAAGCGGTAAATAATCCACTAGAAAATGTAGTTGGGATACATGAACAGCAATAGACCCTCCAAGCCTAATCTGCCCAGTGTACCTAAGCCCTCCAAGCTTCTTGCTCCAAAGAGGTTGCACCGAACCTTTATCTTTTCTAGCTTACCGGATTCTGCTATAGTCCATAGCATCAACCAATAACCATTGGTCCCTTTCTAATTGCTTCCCAAAGCACCAAAAAGCCTTCTCATAGATGTGAGTATGGTGAGAAAAGGATTTGGTCAAGAACCTCTCAAGGATGTGACAATGGAGAGGAAGAGAGTAGAGGAATTTGAAGAATCTCTAAGTGAAGATTGGGGATGAGTCAATCTTGTTTTTCTCTAGGGTTTCTCTCTCAAAATTATCTCTGGAAGCTCTCTACATTTCGTGGGTATAAGGGGTATTTATACTAGGGTGAGAGTGGAATGCGAAGAGTCAGGTTTTTCAAAACAGGGCTGGCTAGTGGCTTGGCCTCGCGACTTGACCGAGTCGCGAGTTCAAGTTGCGAGCTAACGGTCTGGCCAGTCTGGACTTTTTGTCCTGTAGTGCTCTAGCTGGCGTGACTGTTCATCTTCCTGCACGCTTCACTGTGTGCTACAGTTTGGCGGCTTGCCAGTCGCGAGTCACCTGCGAGTCCTAGCCGCGAGTCTCTGCTTCTTTGCACAATCTCGAGCATTTCTTCACACTCTCTCACACACTACCCTTACATGAATCCCACCTTAATACAAGGTTACTAATTGCTAAAATACAAGTAAATTTGGTACGGAATAAAGCCAACACAATGGTTGATTAAATTCAACCTTACAAAAGCAATTAGAACCGTCCAAGATGGCGGTAGCAACAAGTAGTATAGTAAACTGAAACAGAAAATACTTGTTATTGAAAATAGAGCAAAACACTTACAGTAGTAGTAGTTGTTACAAGATTGATACAGTTATAGGTTAACAGTTACAAAACTTGTACTAGTTTTAGTTACAAGATTGTAGGGTAGTAGTAGGAAGTAGCAAGGTGGAAACAAGGAACTCTCTCTAGAGAAGGGCTTCTAAAAGGAAGAAGTTCTAAAGAAAGAATTCTGTCTTAAACTTAAGGGACAGCCCCCCATAAATAGGCAAAAATTCAGAGTGAACAGTACCATGAACAGTAAAAGTGAACAGTGACTGTGAACAGTAATCGGTGAACAGTACTTTTTCCACTTTTTGACTTAAAATCTTCATCTTGTCTAATTTTCCAAAGAGAAAAAAGCCAAAGCCAAAGGAATCTTCTGAACCAAAACATTACGCATAAAGTAGCAATAGTAGACCAAAAACCAAAGACTTTGAAATGACTAGAAATCAAAGGACCAAAAGAATCTCTTTTCTGAACCAAAGGACCAAAAGAATCTCTTTTCTGAATCAAAACATTATGCATGGAGCAGCAACAATAGACTTTAAAATGACTAAAAGCTGAAAGAACCTCATTATTATTTACGCATGGAGAAGTGGAGCAATGGTGTAAAACAAAATCTGCTCACACTCCACACCACTGCTGCCACTGCACAGTTACGATGCACACTGCACAAAGCTTGATCTTAGCACTGCGCAGGCACAGTGCGGTTGTTGAGTATATAATATAATCTAAAAGAGTGGAAAACAATTTCAGGCCCCCACCCATACAGCTACAAACTCCCTAGCCCACCCACACGGGCCACACACATTGTATACTGTATACCCACTCAAATTAATATATATATATATTTTTGTTTATGCAAAATTTTACTTTATTAATTATTATTAGTTATTATACCAATTAATAATTTAATATATATTATATTAACTCATTTGTATTATAGTGATATTAATTTATTAAATCATGTAATAAAAAATAAATTTTAAATAAAAAAAAAAAATAATTAATATTATTTAATTATTTTTTAATATAAAAAATATCTCACTTAAAATTTTTATCTAAGACTTCTAAAGATTCACAAAGTTGTTGAGCCGACCGTGTACCCTACAGGCCATAATTATTAAAGATTACTGTAATCCAGCACATATACACGCACCCTTAAAAGCTTTAAAAGTTGTTGAGCCGTGTACCCTACAGGCCATGCCGTGTACCCTACAGGCCATAATTGTTAAAGATTACTGTAATTAATACAGCACATATATATACATACACGGAAAATTCTTAGGTAGTCCCGGAGTACAGTGAATTGGTGCTCCCTCCTCTCACATTCATGGTGGACCCCACCATGAATTTAATGAGCGGACCCCACCATGAATGTGAGAGGAGGGAGCACCATTCTCCGTGCTCCGGGAGTACCTAAGAATTACTCCACAAAGACTGCATGAGATCCCTAGGATTATTACTTTGACTCTGTCGCATTTATGCACGATGCTCTTTTCTAACAACCCTATCAGTAATTAGTAAAACAGAGAATTCCTTTTACTTTCGTTTGAACTACCTAATATATTTCATTTCAAAGATTAATAAGATGAAGAGTCAAAAGAAGGGTCATATCATTGCCATTAAATAAGTCTTCATCCCGAACCCACATAGAAAAATATATATATAAAAAGCAAGTGGACATATTTGTTATAGGTGACTAATAATTATTCAATACTCTTTGAATAAGAAGATATAAATATTTCTTTCTCTTAGGGCCAATCCAGGGAAAAGATATATCCGTGTGTTGCGCATAATAGTTATTTTTATGGTGGTTTTATTAATTTTTTTTTTATAATTTAAACTAATTTAATAATGAGAATGTATTTTGTAATTATATTTTTATTTATTATAGAAACAATCATAAATGTAATATAGGAACAATCATAAATTATAAATATAAATTTTGTCGTACCAAAATGAAAATAATACAATTTTTCCTGAAAATTCAAAAGATAAGTTAACAAAAATATTCATTTTATTAAAAGTTATTTATAACATTTTGTGAATCATTAAAAATAATATAAAATTTGGAAATTATTCTTTTAGTTTTAAACAAACTTTCTCAAACCTAATTTTTTTTCCTACAATTCAATACATTGAAAAACATAACTAAAAAAATTAATAAAACTTAACAATGATTAATTGGACCAATTAGGAAAACAATTTGTTGTTGATAATCATAAATCATAAATATAAATTTTATCGTACCAAAATGAAAATAATACAATTTTCCTTAGAAATTCAAAAGACAAGTTAACGAAAATATTCATTTTTTTTATTAAAGGTTATTTATAACATTTTGTGAATCATTAAAAAAATATAAAATTTGAAAATAATTCTTTTAGTTTTAAACAAACTTTCTCAACCTTATTTTTTCTGCCTACAATTCAATACATCGAAAAATGTAAATAAAAAATTAATAAAACTTAACAATGATTAATTAGACCAATTAGGAAAACAATTTTTTGTTGATAATCTATTAAGGTTATTTTCTTTACAGAAAATTGTAATTTCTTCCACCCAAAACATATTATCAAATAAACAATTATTAGCAAAATCTAAGAAGAATTAAATTTCTATATATGCATTATTATAAAATAATAATAATAATAATAATAAAAATAATAAAAATAAAATTGCAAAAGTTAAAATTTGTCACCCATCTGATTATTTTTGTTTGGCTAACCTTTGCTTTTTAAAAAAAAAAAAAGACATTATAGAGTATTTCTGATACAACTATTAAGAGTACTTTGTCTGCTACAAAGGATAAAAAGGTAAACAAAAATTAGTAAAGTTTCATAGTTTAACATCTAAATTGAGCACTATAAAAAATCATGTTATGTAATAGAATAAATACGAAATTACAATTGTAAGAGCAGGTTTTGGATCCTGAGCCCAAAAGATGAATGAATTCAGGCCTAAAGAGCCCAACACAATGAATTTGTAGAGAGTAGGCTTAAGAGCTAGGTTTCAATGGATCATACAACACGCATAGTGAACCAAAGATAATAAAACAAGCTCTGTGCAAAGAAATCCTTCCTTGGCCAAATCTGAGGAGAGTTGTCCTTATATATTTTTCCTTTAAACTTGGATACAATTTCAGTTTTTCTTACTACAATGTTTTCTCTATAAAATTTCTGATCCCCTCTTCCTGGAGAGTCTCTTACATTATATAACTCCCTTTAGATGATCTTGGCCCTCAATTTATTGATCGTCCAAGCCACTACTCGAGTGCTTGTCCCATCAGACACCTTCCCCAGCCCCTTGTGAGTTGGGGCAACCAAGATAGTACTGTTCAGGGGTCTTCTCCACATAAATGCAACCAGGATGTTTGGTAGGATGTATTAAATGTGGTGGTAGCCACCATCCCTTCAGTCATGTTAGGGCTAACCCCCTCCCCGAAACTCTTTCTCTACAATATGACCTCCTCTGGTAACGTTCCATTGACGTGGTCTTATTGTCCGAGCGTGTGAGTTTCTTGGCGTGGTAATGGCCTCCTCAACCATGGGTATGACACGTGACGCAAATACCTTATTTAAATTCTTGGACCCCACAACAATAAATACCAAATTATCCAAATCATGCTATGTAATAAAATAATATTATATTTTTATATGCTATATTTAATTCTTTATAATGCAATAGGATAACATTTAACAATAAAAAAAAATAAAAAAAACTAAATCGCATTAACCCAAAGTAGAGTTTCAAAGAATATAAAAAATTATCAACCTAAAGCAAAGATGCAAGAAAAAAAATCCACCAAGAGAGAGAGAGAGAGAGAGAGAGAGATAACTTTTTTTTTTTTTGTAAGGAAAAACTATGCATAGAATGAAAGAGATAGTGACAAAAATAAAGGAAAATGAAGGGAAAGAGGAAAAATGATATTAATGTAGAGGGTAGTAGAGAGATGAAAAAGTAAGAGAAGGAGAAAATTTGGAGAAGTAGTTTGGAGATGAAAAGGTAAGTAACGGAGAAAAGTTGGAGAAGTGTAAATATTAAAAACAATTATAGGAAAATTGAAAAGAAAAAAAATAATGACGTGGACATTGATATGGTTTAACTAGAGTGTAACAACAATTAATACTACGCTTCAGTTTATATATATATATAAATATATATATATATATATATATTTTGTTCTCTCCCCCACATTCCCACGGACTTGTACCTTTATGTGGCTTAGTGCCCGTTTGTTTCAGCTTTTAGGAGCTAAAACGTGCGTTTGTCTAAAAGCTGGACGGAAATATGCGTTTGGTGAAGCAGAAACGCAACTTTTATATAAAAGTTGCGTTTTAGACTAAGGCATAAACGCGCAAGATAGTTATGGACCTCTGGAGGTCCATAAACAAAAAGTCGAATGCGCGTTTGAATGGTATCCGTTGGGCTCTGCCGAAAAATACCAAATTACCCTTGATAAATGGCTTCAGTTCTCATGCGGTCCTCATTCCTCTCATCTTATCTCTCTGCTCTGCCCTCTCAATAACAAATTTCCAAATCCAAACACAAAAAAATTTATAACAAATTCCCAAATCAGCTAAGGAAAAAAAAAATTCAATCCCTTGCATGGGTGTTACAGACGATGTGCTAAGAGAAAATGGAAAAAAAAAAAAAAAATGACTGAAGGAGAGCTCTGTGAGTCTGTGGAATGTTTTGGGAAAAACAAAGAGCAGAAAAGAGTAAAGGAAAAAAAGAGGAAAGAAGGAAAAAAAAGAAAAGAGTAAGGGTCTTTTTTTTAGTAAAGGGAGAAAGGAAGTGCTAAGAAAAAAAAAAAAAAAGGGAAGAAGAAGAAGAAGAAGAAAGAAAAAGAAAAAGAAAAAAGGAGAGCTGGAACGTTATGAGTTTGGAAAAAGTGATAGATTGCAAAAGAGGAAAGAAGTAAAAAAGAAAAGTGGAAGGGTACGTGTGTGGAGGAGAAAAAACAAAGGGAAAAAAAAAAAGATAAAAAAGAAAAGTGGAAGGGTATGTGTGTGGAGGAGAAAAAACAAAGGGAAAAAAAGGGAAAAAAAAAGGAAAAAGAAATGCGGTGTGGAGGGTAAAAAAAGAGGGAAAAGAAAAGGAAAAAGAAAAGAAAAGTAAATGGTATCACAATATTTTCACAATAAATTTTAAGTAGTAGGTTATTATTAGCTAATATTGGTAAGAAATAAATAATTTTTTTAGAAAGAGAAAAAAATAATTTTAATAGTACATTCAAATTAAAATCAGTATCAATTTTTATCACAATATTTTCACAATACTTGTTGAAAACTTGTTCTATCTAAACTAGCCCACCTTAGGAATTTTTTTTTTTGAAGTTGGTCCAAATTCTTCTTATTTAGTTCAACCCGTTACAACTTACAAATAGCCTAAAGCATTTCCTCTATAATAATTTAAAACAATAAATCTTAAGTGGTAAGTTATTATTAGCTAATATTGGTGAGAAAAAAATAATTTTTTTAGAAAGAGAAAAAAATAATTTTAATAGCACGTTAAAATTAAAATTAGTATCAATTTTTATAACAATATTTTCACAATACTTTCACAATAAATCTTAAGTGGTAGGTTATTATTAGCTAATATTGGTGAGAAAAAAATAATTTTTTAGAAAGAGAAAAATTGATTTAAGTATGATGAAGTAGTTGATTTAAGTATGAACCAAACTCACATCCAAAAAAAAAAAAAGTATGAAATAAACTCCCTTATATATACATTGTCATTTTTGGTAATTTACCCCTCAAACTGCCACTTTTATAAGTGCTAGTCAAACACTCAACTTTTTCAAAAAACACTTTTTAACAATTTTTACCAAACACTCAGCTTTTTAAAAAGGGTCATGTTAACAAGTGCCGTACTGCATTGGTTAAGAATTCATTTTTAGGAAAGTTTTTACATCACTTTTATGAGAAATGAAAAAAACTGTCAAAACATTAATTGCTTTTTTTTTCTTTTTCTATAAAAAATTTCTTTAATTAGATTCTTAATCAATGCCGTACGGCACTCGTTAACATGACCCTTTTTAAAAAGCTGAGTGTTTGGTAAAAATTGTTAAAAAGTGTTTTTTTTTCTTTTTCATTATGCACTTTTTGAAAACTCTATTTTTTCATTATGTACTTTTACAAAAAACTGAACCAAACTCACCCTTAGTTTGCACGATAGCCTAGCGACAAAGGAACTCCAGACAAGAAGGAAAATCATCATAGATGATGGTTGACCTCTCTACGTGGGGAAGCCTAAAAAACAATCTTTTAGGTTTAGACCCCTAGTAAAAGCAATTTTAAGACTGTTAATATATTAATTATGTAAGTCTTTGGTTAATCTAGCAATTATCAATATTATGCACAACAAAAATATAAATACATATAATATATGATAATTCAGAAAACCTATGAATCAAACCATTTTACAGTAAAAATGTGGAGGGATTTAACTTTATCAATCACTTTTAAAAAAAATCAACATCAGGTTATTTATTTCATATTCTATTTTATTTAAATAATTATTTTTATTTTATTTAAAAATTATTATCTTTGGAAAGAGAGAATTAAAATAATGAAATATAAAACTATAGTAACCATGTATATACATAATTATTGTAGCAAAAATGAATTTTTACACAACTTTACATTGGTTGATGTAAGAAAATTTTGAGGTTAATTGGTTGGGTAAAATGTGGAGCTTTTTCTATTTTACACAGAGAGAGAGAGAGAGAGAGAGAGAGAGAGAGAGAGAGAGAGGCCTTGGTGCATGTAGGTGATAGAAGTAGGCTTGTTTTTCTTTCGCCTATATAAATCGGTCACCCCACAGCATATCAGGGTGGAAATTGTAAGTTAATTTAGAGAAGTGCCTAGTGAAGTGTTCCAGGTATCAATTTATTTATTTATTTAAAATTTATGGAAAACTCTTTTGGTTTCTTTATTTCGATTCAGTAAGTAAGATCAATTAAAGCATATTTGAGATAGACAATCTCCTTCTTGTGTGCAAAATTTATGGTTATATTTGACAAGGCAATTTAAATACATACTTAAAGCTTGAAGCTCAATTTCTTTGAGATTTTAAATGTTTGAAGCTTCTTATTTTGTAGGCTAAAATTTTATTTTTACTTTTAAAATATAGCACATGTTCTATTTCGTCTTTGAATTAAAATATTTTATTTTCATCATGAAAATTTAAAATGTTCTATTCTTTGTTATTCTTGTCAAAATATATATTCTATTGACAAAAAATTTAATGAAAGTGGATGAAAGGATGAAATATTGAGATGTCGTTTTAAAATTTTCAGAGATGAAGATAAAACTTCTTAAATTATAGACAAAAATAGAGTATCTACTAATAATACTATATATATTGGATGGAAGAATATATATATACACTCAAAACTTGCTTTGGCTTCCTTCTTTCATGATTTTTTTTTTTTTTTTTATTCTTCTCTAAATGTCATCATTGAATGAGTTGGTTTCTTTGCTTATTATTTCTGTTAGAGAGGGAAGAGAGTTAGGAAAGCAATGGGTTTGGCAGATAACAGATGGTCACTTAAGGGAATGAGCGCTCTTGTAACTGGTGGAACCAAAGGAATCGGGTTCTTCTCTCTCTCTCTCTCTCTCTCTCTCTCCCCATGTTCCACTTCAAAGGGTCTGAATTAAATAGTCAAGTATCAAAATCTTTTTGATTTTGTTCAGGTATGCTATTGTGGAGGAGCTGGCCAAACTAGGCGCAAGAGTACATACTTGTTCTCGAAATGAAGCTGAGCTTAATGGATGCTTAAAGGCTTGGGAAGATAAAGGGTTTGTGGTTTCTGGTTCAGTCTGTGATGTATCGTCTAAAGCCCAAAGAGAGAAGCTAATGGAGTCTGTCTCCTCTGTATTTAATGGAATGCTTAACATCCTAGTGAGTTGTCCCTCATCCATGTAGCTTTGGAGACCTATTTTCTTCATTAGTTTTTTTCAGCTTTTTTATTTTTATTTTGAGAGAATCACTGAAGGTATAGGTTTAAATTAAACACACACACCCTGTGTGCAATAAACTTATTATTGTTGTTATTATCATTATTAAGTACTATACCATGCTAGCTCAATTGGTAAAATATTACTTGTCATCAAATAAGAGAGATCTGGAATTCAATCTTCTCAGTTGGTTCAGTTTTTAAAACTATGATTTAAATATTTTGCTTGAATTAGTGATACCCAAGATGGTTTATTGAATAATGTAATAACATAAGGACAAAACTTAGGTAGAATTCCTTAAGTAATATAATTTATTTTTGTAATTAAATTTGACTATCTAGATGCATTAAACAATGAACCATATAGCCAAATTTAATTGTCCTGAAAGTATAATATTATTTTTACTGCACTAATTGGTCAATGCATTCATATTATTGATTTTTTTTTTTGTGGAATTCCATTGTTGAATTTAATTGAGAAACTTAAGTTGCAACACCTAAGAAACTGTATCTAAGTTTCACCCAACATAATAGTGAATTTGATTAACTTGATCATGTTGGTTTTTTGCTTAAAATAACAAGGCGATAATGATATGATTTATTTTCTATACATTCTCTAAACTCTACACTCCCTATACTAGATAATCCTTTTTGGGTAAATTACTTTCCAAACTTCAAGTTTTGGGTCTTTCTCAAAAAAAAAAAAAAAAAAACTTTAAGTTTTGGGTATCTCTTATTTAAACCTTAAACTTTTAAATGTTTCATTTCAACTTCAAGTTTGAAATAAATTATATTTAAACTAGCTAGTCACGTGATGTTTAGTAGCGTTTACAAAGAAAATGTGATAGAAGGTTTAAATGAAATGTTTTTAGAAATTTTAAGGTTTAAATGAAACTTTTGAAAGTTTAAGGTTTAAATGAAATATACCAAAAACTCTAAGGTTTAAAGAGTAATTTATCATTTGATTTTTGCATTTTACCCATTATTTTTGTTCATCTGATTTTCACAATGATTCTTATCATGAAAGATCGTTTGTCATATATATATATATATATAAATTTATTTTATTTTATTTTATTTGGATTGTATAAATTATTTTTATTTTTTATTTTTTGAAGTACAATTATACTATTGCCTAACTTTTTTTCTAAGCAAAATAAATTAATGAAAATAAATGCTTCCGAACAAGCACTCGAGTACTCCATTGCATTTCTTCTATATTATTGAGTGTTATAAGATATTCCAATTCTCTACTGAATTTGTAATTGAAATACTGTGCTTCAATTTCTGGATTTAGGTGAATAATGTTGGGACCGCTATATGGAAACCAGCAATTGAGTACACAGCTGAAGAATTCTCTACTATTTTCGGAACCAACTTTGAATCTGCTTACCACCTTTCCCAACTTGCACACCCCCTTTTGAAGGCGTCTGGAGCAGGAAGCATTGTGTTTATCTCCTCTGTTGCTGGGGTGGTTTCGTTAAAAAATTTGTCTGTTTATTCAGCAACTAAAGGCATGTATAAGAAAGCAAAAAGGAAAAAAAAAGTGAAAAATCATCTTACAGATATCTGATATTCATTCATTCATGACTAGCTAGTCCCCTAGCTATATATGGGGTAGGGATGAGAGTACTGTGTTCATAATTATGATCGGTTTTCTCACTTCATATTTTTCAGGAGCAATGAATCAGCTCACAAAGAATTTGGCATGTGAATGGGCAAAAGACAATATCAGGACCAATTCTGTGGCGCCGTGGTACATCAAAACACCTCTAGTGGACAATGTAAATTTCTTTTGCCTCATCGCTTTGCTTTGTAGTTGGCACTTACGTCTCTAACCAATAGGTCCAAAACAAGCAATTTGTCTGGTGTTAACTGATTAGTCCACTGGTCACATATTGTCATGTTGCAGTTTTAACTTTTTCTGCTTCAATTCTTCCATGATCGATACACTAACTTGTATTTTTTTGAGATAAAATTATATAAGTGGCTCTTCTCAATTATGCGATGTGATTTCCTACTACAGTTACGAAATTATGCGGTGCATCCAATTTATTATACCCTCCTTTCATATGAGTGTCGGCACACTGCACACTTTACTTGAGATGATGGTGTAATACATTGTATACGGAATAATTTCCCCTAAGACTGGTAGTTTAGCATCTGTGATCTGTGGGACTTATGAGATCCCACCTATGGAACACACTTTTATATGATTCACATTCTCCTTTTGGCAACTTATGTCTTCTTTCTTCTCAGGTGCTCGAGGATACAGAATATAAGGAAGAGGTCATTTCTCGCACTCCATTGAAGCGCATAGGAGAAGTAGAGGAGGTCTCATCTTTGGTAGCATTCCTGTGCATGCCAGCATCATCTTATACCACTGGCCAGATTATTTGCGTTGATGGTGGAATGACTGTCAACGGCTTTAACCCAAGTCGTGACTGAAGGGCAATAATTTTATGCCATATATATATATATATATATTTATATATATATTCTGCAAATGTGTTTTGTTTAGCACAAATGGGGGAATGTATGGGACAACGTATATGAGCTCATACTTGATGTTGAGTGCAATAATAGGGGTGAGATGATTTAAATCCTATGTTGAGTGCAATAATTGATGTTGAAAACACCATGAAGTTGTTGGATGTACATATGTAAGTGAAATTCTACATTAATCAATAATGATAAGAATGAGTAGCTAATATAACATAGTTGAACTCATACCAATTGAGCGAGTTTCTCAAAGTCCATGTTAGGTGTCATGTTGAAATTTGTAAGGGTCATATTTTTATGTATTAAAATATTTGAGTTCAAAACACATTTGACATGTATTTGAGTCTTAGTTATTAGTGTGTTCTGTAGGGAATTAACTCGAAATTTCCAAACCTGTGAGAAACAAAAATAGAGAAAACGCACGTCAAAGAAAAATAATCACACGCACAAGACAATATTTACATGGTTTGGCAATTTGCCTACGTCTACGGAGTTGCAGGGCAGGGATTTTACTATTATCAGGGAAAAAATACAAGTGCGACAATACAGGTTTTTTTCTCTCTCAAAAACTACAACAACAAACCTTAATTACAAAAACTGCGTTTTCTACATCCTGCGCACAAGATTCACAATAGTCTACAAAACAGGCCAAAATTGTTTCCCGAGGGCGTTGCCCCCGGACCCCCAAAAAGCTTGTTCATGAGTGCTCCATGGACTAAGCCTCAGAAAATCTCCCATTAAAAATCTCCCATTAAAAATCACGCAACATTATTCGGGTCGGGTCGGGTCGTCAACTAGATCAAACATAACTAGGCTTTACAAATCCCAACAAATCTCCCACTTGGAGATTAGTTCAATCACCAACATCAACCGCAATCTTCCAAAAAACAATCCCCCATCCTTGCAACTCATCCTCTTGTCCTCAAGCTAGAAGACCAACTGAAGCTGCACACAGCTTCAGCTTCTCAATAGTGACACCCTTAGTCAACAAGTCTGCCGGATTCTTAGATCCACAAATTTTCTCAAGTATTACCAGCTTATCTTCAACAAGGTAACGGATAAAGTGGTATTTTGTTTGTATATGTTTCAACATTGAATGAAAAGCCAAATTTTTAGCAGGAAAGATTGCACTCTGACTGTCACTGTGTAGAATGCCCATCTCCTACTTCTTACCCAATTCATCTAAGAAGCCATGTAGCCAAATCATCTCCTTTCCAGCTTCAGTTGCTGCAACATACTCAGCTTCTGTAATAGACAAAGTAACAATTTTTTGTAGATTTGAGGCCCATGATATAACTGTACCATTCAAAGTAAATACAAACCCAGTAGTACTCTTTCTACTATCAATATCACCAGCAAAATCAACATCTACATAACCCTGCAGTTTCAAACTTGCACCTGTGAAGCAAAAACATGTATCTGATGAACCCTTCAGATATCTCAGAATCCATTTGACTGCCTCCCAATGCTGCTTTCTTGACTTACTCATGAATCTGCTCACAACTCACACTGCATGTGCAATGTCTAGCCTTGTACACACCATAGCATACATCAAGCTGCCAATAGCTGAGGCATAGGGCACCTTGCTCATATGGCCCCTTTCTTCTTCTGTATTCGGTGACTGTTCTTTGCTTAGTTTGAGAACTTTTTCACATACTCTGACTGTGAAACTACAATGTACCATTAGCCTTGTCTCTAATGATTCTCATACCAAGGATTTGCTTTGCAGCTCCCAAATTTTTCATTGCAAACTGTTTTGACAATTGCTTCTTTAGATTATTAATCTCTTCAATGCTATACCCTGCAATGAGCATATCATCCACATACAACAGTAAAATGATATAAGAATTGTCAAAGAACTTAACATAGCAACAGTGATCAGCTTCACATCTCTTGAACCCAATTCTATGCATAAAATTGTCAAATTTCTTGTACCACTATCTTGGAGCTTGTTTTAGGCCATACAAGCTCTTTCTCAGTTTGCAGACTAGATTCGCTTGTCCCTGAACAATGAATCCTTCTAGCTGAATTATGTAAATGTCTTCCTCCAAGTCATCATGAAGGAATGCCGTCTTCACATCTAACTGCTCAAGATGTAAGTTTTTTGCAGCCACCATTCCCAGTACCAGTCTAATGGTTGACATCTTCACAATTGGAGAAAATATCTCTGAGTAGTCAATGCCCTTCTTTTGCTGGAACTCTTTGACAACTAATCTGGCCTTGTAACGCTTGTTGCCATCATGCTCATCCTTTATTCTGTATACCCACTTGTTGTGCAAAGCCTTCTTTCCTACTGGCAGTTCAGTCAATTCCCACGTCTGATTCCCTAACAAGGAATCCATCATGGCTAACTCCCACTTGCTTGAATTTTCATCCTGCAAGGCTTCTTCATAACACTCTGGCTCACCACCATCAGTCAACAGAAGATAATTTAGAGTGGGTGAATAATGCTATGGAGGTCTAATGGTCCTGGAAGATCTACAGACTTCAGCTACAGGTGTACTCTGATCTACTTGTGAATCTACATTCTCCTTATCTTTTTCACCCCTTTTTCTGGACAGTACTTTCAGTCAATTCATTTAAGTTGACAATCTCAGATTTCTTTTGATTTATCTCTGTAACATCTGACACTATAGTTGACATGTCCTTGTACATAACCTGTTCATTAAATATCACATTTCTACTTCTGATAATTTTCCTGTTTTGTTCATCCCAAAACCTATAGCCAAATTTCTCATCACCATAGCCAATAAAAAAACATATTTTAGACTTTGCATCAAGTTTACTACGAGTATCAGAATCAATATGAACATAAGAAAACACAACAAAAAACTTTTAAATGTGAAAACTTTACCTCTTTACCACTCCAAACCTCCTCAAGAAGTCTGAACTCCATGGGAACTGATGGTCCTCGGTTTATCAGGTAAACTGCAGTGCTAATAGCATCAGCCTAGAAAGTTTTTGGTAGTCCAACATGCAATCTCATACTCCTAGCACGCTCATTAAGAGTTCTGTTCATGCGCTCAGCCACACCATTCTGTTGTGGTGTCCTAGGAATGGTCTTCTCTATCCTAATTCCTTGTGCAACACAGTACTCACTGAACCCTCCATCTATGTACTCTCCTCCATTATCTGACCTCAAACATTTTACTTTCAAACCTGTTTCTGTCTCAACCATGGCCTTCCACTTCTTAAAAGTTTCAAATATATCAGATTTATTTTTCAGAAAATAAACTCATACCTTTTTGCTTGAGTCATCAATGAAAGTGATGTAGTACCTTGAACCTCCAAGGGATGCAACCGGAGAAGACCCCACAAATTAGTGTGTATTAACTCCAATTTTTCAGCCTTCGGTGTCCTGCCAGTTTTCAAGAAACTCACATTTTTCTGCTTTCCTAAGATGCAGCTTTCACACATGTCAAAATCAATGGACTTCAATTCTAGTAGTTTTCCTCTTGACAGTAGCATCTTCATCCCTTTCTCACTCATGTGACCAAGTCTGCGGTGTTATAGGCTTGTATTAGTATTTACTTCAGCAACTGCAATTGTGTCTCTTGGACTTGAGGTCATATATAGAGTATTAGTCTTCTTTCCATGAGCCAATACTCTGGCTTCCTTTGTAACCTTCCAAGTACCACCAACAAATAATATTGCATGCCCTTCATCATCAAGTTATCCAACATAAATCAAATTCCTCCTCAAGTCAGGAATATGTCGAACCTTCTCTAATAACCAAAAAAACCCATTGGGCAACAATATACGGACGTCTCCCATACCCACAACATCTAAGACTGTACCATCAGCCAAATACACCTTACCAAAATCACCTGCAACATAGTTTTGTATGATTTCTTGGTGTGGAGTGGTATGAAACGAAGCTCCTGAGTCCAAAACCCAATCATCAATTGGACTGACTATTGCAAGAAGTAATGCATCCTATACCTCTTATGTTACAGTATTAGCAAAATCATCTTCATTCTTCTTCTTAGGACTTTTGCATTGCCTCTTAAAGTGACCCATTTTCCCACAGTTCCAGCATTGTACTTGTTGGCCTGATCTAGATTTACTTCTATTCCGATTAAAATTTCTAAATTTTGATCTGCCCCAATTAGAATTTCTATCATTACTTCTGCCTTTTGTCTCAAGGTTTAGGGCAGAACCAGATCCTGAGGTTTCACTTGTATCTCTTCTGCGAATCTCCTCAGCCAGAATTAAATCTCGTATGTCATTGTACTTCAGCTTTTCCTTTCCTGTAGAATTGCTTACTGCCATTCTCATTGCCTCCCAACTATTTGGCAAAGAAGCCAAAATGATCAGTGCACGGATCTCATCATCAAAATCAATTTCTACAGACGACAATTGATTTGTGATAGTGTTAAATTTGTTCAGATGTTGTGCTATTGATGCATTCTCTGCCATCTTCAAATTGAATAGTTTCTTCATCAGATGCACTTTGTTGTTTGCTGATGGCTTATCATACATACCAGACAAAGCCTTCATCAGATTTGTTGTGGTTTTCTCCTTTACAACATTGTGTGCAACAGACCTAGATAGAGTTAACCTGATAACTCCTAGTACTTGTTTGTCAAGAAGAGCCCATTCCTCAGCCTTCATAGTCTCAGGTTTTTCCCCTAGAAGCGGCAGATGCAACTTCTTCCCATAAAGATAATCTTTGATTTGCATCCTCCAGAATCCAAAGTCTGTGCCATCGAACTTTTCTATTCCAGATGCCTTTTCTACTTCCTCTGCCATTGCTCCCACTCAAACCTAACCCTAGGCTCTGATACCAGTTGAAGGAAATTAACCCAAAATTCCCAAACCTGTGAGAAATAAAAATAGAGAAAACACACGCCAAAGCAAAATAATCACAAGCACAAGACAGTATTTACGTGGTTCGGCAATTTGCCTACGTCCACGGAGTTGCAGGGATTTCACTATTATCAGGGAAAAAATACAAGTGCGGCAGTACAGTTTTTTTTCTCTCTCAAAAACTACAACAACAAACTCTAATCACCAAAACTGCATTTTCTACATCCTGCGCACAGGATTCACAATGGACTACAAAACGGGCCAAAATTTTTTCCCAGGGGCGTTGCCCCCAAACCCCCAAAAAGCTTCTCTATGAGTGCTCCATAGATTGCTTAACAAGTGGTCTTGATACCTGGCTCAATACCTATTGATCTATTAAGAATAAAATGATTCTTGATACCTGTCTTGATATCTTTTGATCTATCGAACCTTGGGAAAATTGAATAGTAATTTTTTGTTTCAACCCACAATGACTTGCCCTTTTTGGGATTTGTGCACTAAAGTTCCAAAAATATATGAAACACATATTTTATGGTTGTCGACATCATAAGGATAGAGAGACACACATAAAAGTTGCTGCAACATTTGTGCACCTAAATTTTTGTACCAAGCTGCTTCTGGTTCATCAAAGTCATGATTTGAAGAACACTGCAATTCTACAAACTATCAAAGAGGTTGTTGTGCTATCAGTCACAAATAGGAGATTTGTGCAAAGGAGAAATTTGTTACAAGAAGTAGTCCAATTGGGGATTGGAGTTGAGCTTCATTATAGATTAGTAGGTTCTACTGTAAGTAGGTACTTTAGGATATGGTAAGATTCATTGTACTTGCAATCTCTATTCTTGTTAGTTGATTTTTCAGATGTGATGATCTAAACTTCACTGGTAGGGTTTTGCTTGCGAGAATTTTCCCTATCGTGATCAAATCGCCGTGTCAAACTTATTTTTCATTGCACTTAATTTAGTTTGGTTATTTGATTATGCCTTAATTGAATTTTTATGTAATTTGGACTAATATGTTAATCAACTTGGGTAATTGGTTGATTTAACTAAAGTCAATCTATAGCCTAATAAAATTGAAGGAATATGTCCCTTATAAGGACTCCTTTGTGATTATCTTCATTGAAATTGCTATCGTTGGTATGTTAACCATCAAACTGGGGTAAGGATAAGACTTTGATATCAACTGACGCATGGCAAAAACCATAAGAAGCAATAAATGTCTATTTCAAGAAAATAACATTGAATCCACGAAAGTTTCTTGAATTCACAAGGATAAATAATCTAGAATCTACTAGAGAAAAAGAGAAACAGAGAAACTAAGTCTATATTTTTATTAACTTGAAAATTGAATTTAAAATTTGTTTACAGGATTAGAGGCCAATTTAAAGACTCTGTAAAACTTGATTGCCAAGAGAATATATTCTAAAATAGATTCTAATTGATATTCTACTATAATTGGATTCTAATTTAGTCAGAGAAGCATTAAATGGACCTTTAAATCAAGAAAATAAATACCCCAAGCCTAAATTTATGAAAATTACAAAAATAAATAAATAAATAACAAAAGTCTTATGGTAGATTTTCTTTGTCACTAGACTCACTACAATGTTTGCTGCAACTAGTATTTTCCACTTCTCCGATGAGTCACATCTATAGTTAGAGCCGGCTGAATGCTAGAGCAAGAAATGCGGTCGCCTAAGGCCCCAAGTAAAAAAAAGGCCCCCAAATTTTAACCAATAGGGTTATTTATAATCAATAAATAAAATAATATTTTTTTACCAGATGAAAAACAAATAAAAAAGAGAGAAAAATGCAACGTCCACAATATTTTTCACAACACTTTTACAACTAATGTTAAGTAGTAGGTTGTTATTAATGGCAAAAAAATAATTATAGTGATATTTTCAAATAGAAAACAAAAAGCAACTTAAAACCTAAGATTTGTTGTAAAAAATATTGTGAATGTTGCACTTTAAAAAAAAAAATGATAATAAGAGTTGAGTTAGCAAACTTTTACTAGTTCTCATTTAAGTTTACCACTAGCACCACTTTTTTACTTACCACTATCAATCTGCCACATTAATAAGTATGAAAAAATTTGTCAAACTTTTTCTGTCTATAAAATTTCTAAAAAAAGAAAAAATTCTACGTAGTTCATATTAATTAGTAGTAATTTTGCATCTAATACAAGATAATCAATTTTCGCTTTAGGCCCCCAAATACATCAAGCCGCCCCTGTCTATAGTGGTATATATTGCATGTAGAAGTAGAACACCGACACCAATATAATAAGGCAAACCTATCAGGAGTTTGCGGCACCGAGAGAAACAAACGAACTGGGCATCATGGTCATCTCAGATAGTGACCAGAGGCAGCTCTAGGATTTTTGTCTAGAGGTTGTCAATAAGAAACATAAATTATATAAAATCTAAAACAAAAGAGACTTGAGTATATCAATATCACAAAAAAAAAACATGAAATTCTACAATTGTCTTCTACAAGGTTTCATATTTTGAAACCATTGCATGATAGATTCATTATTAATCCTACGAGCTATATCTTTTTCAATGTACACAGTCAAACAATCATTCATCCACTGATCCCCCATTCGATTGCGTAGTTCATTCTTGATATATTTCATTGCTGAAAAACTCCTTTCCATTGTTGTAGTCACAACAGGAAGAGTCAAAACTAACTTTACAAGCAAATATACTAATGGATATATAACATTCTTATTTGTCTCCACCATCTTTCTAGCAAGGTCCCTAATTCCTGTAAGCTCTAAAAACTCATTATTGGAGCATATATCAACAATGTAAGTCTGAAGCTGATTATCAAGTGCCAATATATCTGTCTCAAAAAAATCAGATGGATAGAAATTTGCAAGACATGTCAAAATTTTTTTATTTTATTTTTTTATTATTATTATTTTTTTTATCAAAAGCCAAAAACGAATCACTTGGATTCAAGCAAGCCATACAAAGTAGCAACTTAGTAGTCGCCTCTGGAAAACGATTGTTAAGCTCTTGAAGTTGCAAATCTATGACTTCAAAGAATAGTTCAACACAATAGTGATGTAAATTTGTAATTTGTGGGGCGTTGCGTCGTGGCCTCACACCAACTACAAATATTTCATCCATGTTCAAGATAGGAATATCATGTTTGCTACAAAATGAGGATACTTCAGTCAATATTGCTTCCCATTCATCGTCTCTCATCATCTGCAATCGTTGCTTAGACACCCTGCCAAGTGTCATAGCATTTACAATATCTTGATTTTTCTTTTGTAATGCTATTGACAACTCATTTGTGATCCCCAAAATATTTTTCATCAAGTGTAAAGTAAAGGAAAATTCAAAAGATAGAATTAACCTTAAAATAGATCGAGCTTCAACTCTTTGCTCAGAGAATAGGCTATCCTTTTGAATCATCTCAAGTACATCAACTATGGAAGAGAACATCAAAATCAAGTTGAGGATTGTCCTATAATGTCATCCCCAATGTTTATCACCAGCATGTTTAAGACTTGTATCTTGGTTTAAATCTAGCCCACTTTCAAGTTCACCCAAGTTCAATGCTTCTTGAATTTTGGCAAGTTGTGCATTTTGTAAAAATTCTCGTTTTTTACAAGAGGCTCCAACAATAGTTACTATTTTACTAACAAAGTTAAAAAATTCAGCAATATCAGTATGCTTGTTAGCAACAGCTACAAGAGTCAATTGAAGTTGATGAGCAAAGCAATGGACATAAAATGCTGATTTATTCTCCTTCAGAATTAAAGTTTTAAGACCATTGAATTCACCTTGCATGTTACTGGCCCCATCATAACCTTGCCCACGTAGTCTTGATAAACTCAATGCATATTTACAGAATAAAAATTTAATTGCAGCTTTTAGAGACAAAGTGGAGGCTACATGTACAATACCAAGAAATCACTTTGTAACAATTCCCTTTTTATCCACATAACGCAAAACAATAGCCATTTGTTCTTTTATTGAGATATCACAGGACTCATCAACTAAAATTGAAAAGAACCCACTGTCAAGATCTTTGATAATGGCATTGGTAGTTTTATATACAGTTGCATTCACAATGTCTTTTTCAATATCAAGATAGGTTAGCTTGTTGGTTTTTGGAGTTTTCTGCAACACTTCATTAATAACATCATTATGATTTGCCAAAAATTGTAGAAGCTTAAGGAAATTTCCTTTATCACTTGAATTATCAAATTCATCATGACCACGAAAAGCTAACCCTCGATGCAAAAGGAATCTTATGCAATCAACTATTGCATTTAATTGAGTCCGATATTCAATCTTATCTTAATTTGACTACTTAACAAAAACACTTTGAATGTGTTGGTTTTGCTTCAATAGATTTTCACCATTCTTAAGAGCTTGGTTATGGGCACTATTAACACCTCCAACATGTAGGTCTAGCTTTTCTTTCTTATTCCAACTATTGAATTCCTTTGTCACAAAACTATCACTTCCAGATTGCATACCAACATCTTGTCTAAATAGATAACAATATAAACAATATGCAGCATCCTTTTCAATACTATATTCCAACCAACTTCCATACTCTTTAAACCATTTAGGATTAAATCGACGCATAAGTCCACCAAATTTTGTTTGAAGAAAATCGTGTTCATAAGGTTGACAAAGTTTTTTTTTTTTTTTTTTTTTTTTTTTTTTTTTTTTTTTTTGTAAATAATATCTTCTTATTTCATCTTGATCATTAGGATGATAAAATAAAATCTTTTTTCATTGCCCAAGGTCCGAAGGAAGATTGTTCACATCAACATGACCATACTTAGAAGATGAATCTTGGGTAGAATCTTGCGGCCTACGGGGTTTCTTTATTATAAATTTGTCCATAATACTAGTAAAAGAATAAAAAATAAACTATAAGTTCATTTGACATATTTTTTTCTAATACGATAAACATATTAATTATTGTTGTTAAGTGATTTTTTTGCAATTCTTTAATTTATAAGTTTACAATTATTTAAATGTCTTATATTTTTATTTTCCTTTAGTGTTAATGTATTGACCCACTCACATAGCCAACAACCTTTCACAAGTCACAAATTTAGTCAAATAGTCAAAGTGCAAAAGACAAACTCATAACTCAAAACTTTATATCAAAACAATACAAACACTTACAGTAACAGTTACTACACATTGAAAAAAAAAAGCTATTGCCAATGACTCAAAACTCAATTAAAAAATCAAAACACTATAACCCATTAAACCCCCCCCCCCCTCCCAACAGGCCCACACACACAGTCATATATATGGCAAGACATGTGAGTGAGAGATGGAACTTCGAAGAAGACACATGAACAGAGAGACAAAGACAAAGCAAAGATAAGAATACAGAGAGTCAAAGACATAGAAAGAGAGACGACATATATATATGTGGAGGTGGCGATTAAGAACATAGAGAGTCAAAATACTATAAACACAACTCTCACAGTGAAAGAAAAAGAGAAAGAGAGAGTTGAAAAACCAGATCAAGTGGCGATAGATCAAGCGGCGATTAAGTGGCAGTAGGGGTAGATTAGGGACAGTCTAGGTGGCACTAGATCATGGGGCTACACAGCGGCGATTAAGTGGCAGTTGCGGCAGATTACTGAGATTAGGGACAGTCTAGGCGGTGGCATATTGTGGGGCTAAACAGTTGTAGGTTTTGTGTGTGTGAAGCTGAGGCAGCCTTTTTCCTTTGGGTTTGGAGAGTGAAGAATGATAGTGGGAGACTTTGGAGGCTACGTAGCAGCAATTTCTTAGGTTTTATTTGGCCTTTTATTTTATTTATGATTTTTCAAAATTTGATTTATGGGCTTTTTATTTCTGAGATTAAAGACCAAAATTTTCTATTGGACATTTTTTTTTTCAAAGTTTAAGCTGGGCTTTAAAAAAAAAGGGTCAAGTTCGAAGGTGAGGGTGTGCAAATTTGTATTTCAGGGGGTTCAAAACAATTTTTTATAAAAATATAATATATATATATTTTTTGGGTCAGGGGGTTCATTTGAACCCCCTGACTACAACATAGTGCCGCCCTTGTGTTGTGTGCAATAACTAGTAATTCCAACATCTCAAAAAGATGTTAACTTTTGAGGGAAATTATACTTTACCACCTTAAATTATGCACCAAATTATACTTTGCATCCTAAACTATTTGAATGCACACTTTGCACCTTAAACTATCACACTTTGCACCCTGGTGTTACTTTGCTGTTATGTTTGACAAAATACTATTGCATGTGACAAGCACATGCATTTTGTTTAGGTGGAATAAACTTAAAAGACTAAAACACCCTTTTTCAAAATCAATTAAAACGAAAGCCAATTTTTTCCAAATCTCTCTCCTTGTCTCACGTGCGTGCCAACCTCTTCCCCAGATTCAAATGTGGAAAAAAATTGATTTTTGTTTTAATTGATTTTGAAGAAAGGTGTTTCAGTATTTTAAGTTTGTTCCACCTAAGCAAAATGCATGTGTTTGTCATGTGCAGTAGCATTCTGTCAAACATAACAGCAAAAGTAACACCAGGGTGCAAAGTGTGATAGTTTAGGGTGCAAAGTGTAATTTGATGCATAGTTTAAGGTGGTAAAGTGTAATTTCCCCCAATTTTTGAGTACCAAGATAAGTTGACTTAATTTGTTGGGGGTGCTAGATCTTGTAATATATATTCTAGTTTGATGAAGGATTCAAACCCATACTTTGTATTCGAAACAAAGTAAAAACAAATCAGCTTCCTGATTCAGCTAGGTTTGCGTCAATTTGGTTGTTGGTATTTGGAAACCAAGAAAATGAGTCATTGAAGGCATAATGTAGTTACTAAAACTAGGGGTATTCATAGGTTAGATAATTAGATTGGATAGTTTTTTGGGAAATTACACTTTATTCCCCTAAACTATGAGAATTTACATTTACCCCCTTAAACTATAAGAATGTACACTTACCCCCTAAACTATTGCTCATGTAACACTTAGCACCCCACTTTTTATTTGCCAGTTAAGTTTGACAGAAAGCCAAGTCACACATATCTCATGTGACACCTGCTGAGTTGAAAGACCGAAATACCCCGCTATCATTCTTAGTCAAACATGAAGCTAGCACACTGTTTGTTTCCCGAGAAAAAAGCCATATGAAGAAGATAATAAAATCCAAACAAAAAGTTGAAATAATCAAAACCCAAAAACAATTTAGAATCGCTTGATGAGATGTATATAATCTAATAATTAGAGTTCATCACTCTTTCCTTAAGGTCCTATGGCATTGAAACCCAGTTAAAAAAAAAAAAAAAAAAAAAAATCATAAGAAAGGCTATTTAAACCCATAAAAATGAGATAACCATCAAACCCATAAACTAACATGAAAACCATAAAATAAGATGAGCATCAAACCCAAAGATCAAACAATAAACCCACTGAGCTAGATGAACATAAAATCCAAAAAAATAAAATCAAACCCACAAATTTACAACCCAGAAATAAACAACAATATAGAGAGATTAGACAACAAACCCACTAAGATGAACAACCTGGAACCCACAAGTAGCTCCTAGTTTCGATCATCAGCAAATCCATAAAACATAAACCCAGAACCCACAATCTCTATTTCAATAATCCACTTCGTCAATGGCCAGATCTAAAACTTCACATCGAGTTCAAACCCACTCATTCTTTTAGACTCCTCCACCAACATTAATATTCTTTCTCTCACAGCTAATTCACTGAGTTACAAGGTCAACAACGATGGGTTTTGTGACTCACTGAGTTGCGACTTGCAAGGCAAACAAGCCTTGATCTCAAAGAGATCTAGGCTCACCCATTTCACGAATTTCATCTCTTTAGAAGCACCACTCAGGATCCACAAGTAGCGACGCGATTAGTTGCTGTCAGTGTGTACGAGTCGACGCCATTGGGAGGAGAGATAGATTAAGAGAGCGAAAGAGAAAATTGAGTTTTTGCTGAGGCACATTAATTAGGTCATTTTAGGGGTTCCATTTAAGCTCCAACCTATGCTTGTCTAGATGAAAAACTCTCCCCCCAAAAATATGTGAAAAAATACATGCCAACATGAACTTAACCAATAACTCATTGATCTGACCTATATTCAACCCATTTAAGATTACCCATTTTTTACTCAACTCAACCTGTTTGCCATGACTAGGTAGGACTGAGAAACTTTTCACTTGCAATATTGTCTTTTTCATTTATTTGTGTTTAGTAAATTGACTTGTTTTCTTAAGACATGTGTCATCTTATTATCAGTTTAGAAACATCAACTTGGATGCTAAGATTGTATTCTAGAAACAGGATTGAGGTCAATTGGGTATTGCACCATGAGCAATTATTCCTATTTTTCTTACAAAATTTTTTACCTGACACATTTTAATTTTTTTTAATTTTTTTTTATTTAAAGGTTGAGATTGCAAGTTACTTTTTTTTAGACATTAAAAGTTATTGCATGTTATGCACCTATTTCAATCCCCTTAGAGCATTCATATCAGTGGTTGTATAATAGAAAAAAAATGTCTTAAATTTATACATTCTTACCCAAAAACTACCCACATCAGTAAGTGTATAAATGTGAATATTTACAAGTTTGTTACAGTAATTATGTATATATACACACAGTTACCATAGGTGTGTATCAATTATTTAATTAATTTCATTTTTTCTCTCTCTTCTTACAAAATTCCTCCTCTCTCTTGGTCTCTTTCCTTTTTTTTCTTTTTCCTCTCTCTTTACACTAGATTCCTCTTCTTCTTGATCTCTCTACTCTTTTCTCTCTCTCTCTCTCTCTCTCTCTCTCTCTCTCTTCATACAAGACTCCTCTTTTTTGGGGATGGCAATTTTGCCCCGCCCCACCTTGGCCTACCCCTCCTAGCTTCGCCCAGCGCAGGTTTTCCCCACCCCGCATAAGTGGTAGGGCAAGATTTTAGCCCTTGCCACAAGGTTGAGAGGGGATGGTTTTAAACATTTTAGCCTCACCTCGCTCCACCCGCGTTGATAAGGACTATAATTGTAAATTTTTCATACCCTAAATATCTACTATTTAAAAAAAAAAAAATCAATACTAGCTTATTTAAATGCATGGATATTAATATATTTCTTTTGTTAAACACTTGGATAATATTATTCAATTATTCCTAAAAATTATTTTGATTTGATGGGATAAATTTAGTTGTAATTTTCAATATATTTATATTAATGAAACAAGTTTTATTAAAAATATTGTAATAGTTGTGGGGCTAATTAATACGAAGTATAATTTTACAAGGCAGAGCGGGGCCCCAAGGGGTGGAGATTGGGCAAGAAAACAATGCAAGGTATAGGTGAAAACCCCATCCTTTGGCCTTGCCCCTCCCTATTGTTGTCCCTACTCTTCTCCCTGGATTTGTTTTTCTTAATCCTTGTTATCCCTTCCTCATTTCTTCCTCTTCCCTTTCATTCTACCACCCTAAACCAACCAAAAAACCACCGCCTGACCCAAACTCGTCTACAACTTGACTTAACCAAAAAAGCCCAAACAAATGGGTCACATAGTCGATCAACCACAAGATCAAAATAAAAACAATTCAAAGGAACCCATAATTCCTTAATCTTGCTTGGTGGGTGACTAATCTATGGGTATGAAATTTTCTGGTGGGTTGATGAATTGATTTTGCTCGGATGATGGGTGGGTTGATGGTGGTTGGTTGCTATAATGGGTAGGCTGATGAAGGTTACTTGATTATTGGTGGGCTAATGGTGGGTTGATGATGGGTATGAGTTGATCCATTGATGGTGGTTGGTTGCTGGGTGATTTTTGGTTGTGTTGGGTCTCTAAGAGAAAATGGGTGGCAATTTGTGTTCGCATGTCGGGTTCGTATCGTGTCGACTCATGGGTATTCGACTATATAGGTCAACCCTAACTCGACATGTTTATTAAATGGGTTAGAATTCCTCAACCCTAACACAACATTTTTATTAAACGAGCCAATTGTGTGGACCTATTTATCAAATTTTATCAAAACGAAAAAAAAAAAAAAAAAAAAAACTAATTTTAGTATTAACCAAATTGATATGAATTATGAAAAGCCAAACAAATAAATATTTTTAATATAAAATTCAAAACTAACGAGTAACTGCATCACAAATAATCATTCAAAATTAAAGCATATTTTAATATCACAAATAACCAATCATAATATATCAAAGAAAATAAACCACAACAACTAATAAATTTATATACATAGGGTTTGAAGGGTATATTGGTAAAATGTCATTTAATTAAACGGGTTAGACAGGTCAAACGAGTTCAATGTGATAGACACTAACTCAACCCATTTATTAAACGGGTTAGTCGTGTCAATCTAAATATGACACAAACTTATTAAGCCTTAACCTATAACTTACTAATTTCATGTCGCGTTGGGTTCACAGGTCGTGTTTGATTTTGCCACCCCTAGAGAGGAGCAAGTGAGAGAATTCTAGAGAGAGGGAGAGAAAGTGTGAAGGAAATAAGGAGTGACTGAGAGGGTTTTAGAGAGGAGTGAGTATGAAGAAAATAATAAAAAAAATTATAGAAGAATTAATATTTTATTGAAGTAAATTTTTAGAATAAATAGTATGATATGAGTGTTTTTAAAAATAATGATATAAAATGGAGTTTTTTTTTTTTTTTTTGGGTTGTTGTTGTTGTTGTAAAATAGACGGTAAATTTTGGAAGAACTCCTGCAAATGCTCTTAAAACAAAGAATAATTTCTCGCATGACCAGCAAAAACGGAAAAACTTTTTGCAATGAAAAGAACGACCTCTCAAAAGTCAAAAGACTCAAAACTCAGACTCTCACACTGTCACACTACTCAGCTGAGCTGACTGCTTGCTTCGCAACTCAAATGTCTCAGACCCTCTTTCCACTTCCACTGGCTCCCTCTTCTTCTCGTTCTTCTTCAAATCTCTATAAAAACTCTAATCTCCTATACCCACACTCTCCAATCTTCTCAAACCCCACGTTTCCTCACCCGTTGACTTTTCATTCCAAGCTCCGAATATCACAACCCACCTCCATAACACCCATTCGGAGCCATCCCATGTTACATTCAAGCACTAACAGTAACAGTAACAGTAACAGTACCACAATTGACAATCCCAGATGGTCTCTCCGTGGAATGACCGCCCTCGTCACCGGTGGCACTCGCGGAATCGGGTACATATTTTTACATACATAGAAAAAAAAGAAGTCTTGGAATTTATTTTCTTTTCCTCTTTGGTTTGTGAGAATTGAGAAACTAATTTTATTGTCAACTGGGAATTGTGCATTGGTTTTTCTACTTTTTAGGCATGCGATTGTAGAGGAATTGGTGGGGTTTGGAGCCAGAGTGCATACGTGTTGTCGGAATGAGAGTGAGCTTGATGGGTGCTTGAGTGAATGGGATAATTTGGGTTTTGGGGTTACTGGGTCAGTCTGTGACGTGTCAGTTCGATCTCAGAGAGAGGAGCTTATGAGCACTGTGTCCACTTTGTTTGATGGGAAGCTCAACATCCTCGTAAGCTTCTTTATTTCCTCATTTTTTTTTACATACAAAAACATTGGTTTTTGTGTTTCTCTTATTGGGTTTCAGAATGTTATGTATTGTGTCTGTTTGTGGTATTCTTTTGAGTTTTAACATGTTATAATTTGAAGTTTTGAACTGCTTTTCCCGTTTACTGAACTGGAGGACTGGCTTGTTTTTGATCCGTAGATAAATAATGTCGGGAGAAACATACGGAAACCGGTAGTGGATTTCACTGCTGCTGAATTTTCTACTCTCATGGCAACTAATTTTGAATCTGTTTTCCATACTTCTCAACTTGCTTATCCGCTTCTCAAAGCATCAGGAGTGGGAAGCATTGTATTCACCTCCTCTGTATCGGGTTTTGTTTCACTGAAGTCTATGTCTGTTCAGGGAGCAACCAAAGGTAATTTACCTATCAGATGAATGTATCCATGTTCCTATGAATTTTGAACTCAAGAAGCTTATAAAGAAATTTTGTTTATTTGTGATTCCAGGAGCAATTAATCAACTTACTAAAACTTTGGCTTGTGAGTGGGCGAAAGACAATATAAGAAGTAATGCTGTTGCACCTTGGTACATCAGAACCTCAATGGTGGAGCAGGTAACTCCAGATTGTTATGTGACCATTAATTGTGTGCAACATCATGGTGGCAAGGGCCGTTGCCTTCATTCTCCATGGAAGTTATTCCCCACACTCCCGCACCCATCCACTGACTCAAACACCCCCCTGACTATAATCATTTTAGGAGAGTGAAATATAATTGAAAAGAAGCATTTCTTATTAGATTTGCTTAAAAATCTTGATTTGCTGCATAAGCTCTACTGTGTTAATAAAGTTCTAGGTTACCAAACAGAATTTGCTCTGCTAGTCTCCACATTTAAAAATTATGTTCAATACTTAAGCTTCGCTGTCATCATATGCAAGGCACCTGCACCTTAGTAAATTCAAAGTTTAAAACATTAGTACTTGCACTAATTGATGTATGGCAGTTATAAAGGCTCAGTACAAGAAGTCAAAGTTGACCTTGAGTCTTTTTTTGTTGTAGGTTCTCAGCAACAAAGAATACCTAGAAGAGGTGTATTCTCGAACTCCTCTTCGGCGTCTTGGAGATCCAAAGGAGGTCTCTTCCCTTGTTGCATTCCTTTGCTTACCTGCATCATCCTACATCACTGGGCAGATTGTTTGTGTTGACGGAGGGATGTGTGTAAATGGTTTCTACCCAAGACATGACTAGAAGTGGCAACTTAGCCTTATTCCTCATCTGCTCTTGCTATACTTTGACCCCATTCAATCTAACCTCCACTATAAATGACATAACTCCCATGCTTGTCTTTCGGAGTTCTGCAATTGAACTTATTTTTTTCTTCCTAATTATTGTTCTTTGTATATTTAAAAGTAAAATTTCTTTTTCTGTCCTTCTAATGGCATTTAAGCCAGCTATATTACTCTTTGACCTTTCCCATTTGTTTTATTACAATATTTTTGTAATCATGAAATGATTCGAACTGACAAGAGAGAAGAAATTGTAACATTAGATCTGCTAGTTGAAGAATTTTCTTTTTGTGTATTACTATAAAGAAGATTATATATATACGCACTTTCTAAGTTAACAATCACTTGAATGCTTGGAGGGAAGGTACATCAACAATTTAAATTAATATATACCTAGCTAACTCCTTCTGACCTTTTATATATTTAGACGCATATAGGAGTTGCAGAAAACTTCAAGCACTTGCGAACAAACTTTCTAAGTTAACAATCGCTTGAAATGCTTGGAGGGACATCAGCAATTTAAATTAATATATACCTAGCTAAATCCTTCTGACCTTTTTTGGGCTTATGCTAAAATTTTGTATTTATTGTTTCTATCTAACTTCTTGTTTTTTTTTCTGTTTTGAGTAATTGCACTAGGCTGAATTTCTTAGGCATATTTCAGATCAATGGAGGGGGAGGGACCATTGTAATCATTACTATATTACTCATTTGAGCTACTGGAAGTACAATGAAATCAATAGATCAAGGAGAGATTAAGATGGGGGATAACATGGTGCAGGCAGGGAGTAGATGCAGAGATGATAGATGGTCACTTCTGGGAATGACTGCTCTTGTTACTGGTGGAACACAAGGAATTGGGACTCTCTCTCTCTCTCAAGTTAATTGCTTCATGGTTGTTCATTTTTAAAGAACTCTGCTTCTAAGGGGCCTGTGGCTACAGAGTACTAATCTTATAAAAACTAGTAGAGGCTTATTTATTGCAATGTTTTGTAATTATGTCAGGCATGCTGTTGGGGAGGAATTGGCAGGGCCAGGTGCAAGAGTACATACATGCTCAAGGAATGAAGCCAATCTCAATGCATGCTTACATGATTGGGAGATGAAGGGTTTCCAAGTCACAGGTTCAGTTTGTGATGTGATGTCTCGAGGTGAACGAGTCAACCTGATGGACACAGTATCCTCAGTGTTTAGCAGGAGACTTTAAATACTTGTAAGTCTCAATTCAGTTCAGTTTAATTCTTTTTTTTTTTTTTTTTGGGATGTGTTTAGTTTAATTCATTGCATTCTACATAGCAATTTTAGCATCACATATCGTCCATGCGTTTCCTCTTGTCACCATGTTGAGCAGTGGTTTTTCATGGAGCCATCTACAAAACAGAGTAGCAAATTCCACAAAACAGAGCACAATAGCTGGTGAAAGCTCAAAATTGTGTGAAAACACAAGAGCTGTTTAGACCCCCAAATTAGAACTTACGACTTAGTTGATTTTACTCTAACTTAAACTAAGTTCGGAATAGACCAACACCACCATCACCACTACCATTGCCATCACACTGTCGCTGCTGTCACCTCTGCCACTACCATCATTGTTGCACCACCTCTTCCGCCGTCACCACCACCTCCATCACCACTGTGCCTAAATGAAATATTAATAATTTTCTGTGCGTGGTAAATGGCATAAAATGTTATTTGGATCATTTTCAGAGTTGCAACAACACAAGAAAACTAGTCATTTTGTGATGAAACAAACGAATTGCCAGACTTGAGGAATTTAAAGTGAGTAGATAATTCTGGCAGCTGGTTATAGGGAGGGATTCCCAGATCATAATGAAGTTACTTTTCTGAAAGATGAGAAATCCTTTTCCTGTATCTTTCTAGCTTGGACTTAGCAGCCTCTTATGTACAATAAAAACCCAACATTCAGCCCCAAAAAAAACCAATAAATTGAGCTTATCTATACCAATTTTCAGAGATTGTAACTGGAAATGAGGTTTAGGGAGTAGATAATTCTTGGAACTGGTTGAAGAGATGGAGTTGCAGATCATAAGGAAGTTACTTTCTGAAAGATTGGAAACTTTTTTCCTGTAGCTTTCTAGCTTGAACTGTGCCGCTTTTTAGGTGAAATAAAACCCAATATTCGGCCACCAAAAAAAAAAAAAAAAAAATTGAGCTTATCTATAACAATATTTAAAGATAGTTTAGACATCAAAATCATCACTTGCCACATTAGAACATAGTGGAGTCTAATGTGAATTAGCATCGAATTGTAGTTTCCTCTGTTATATTCTTGCTAAAATTGGGGGTAAAATTGCCTACCATTGACCTCCTTAGACCTTGTAAAGGTGGGAGCCTGGTGCGCTGCATGTGACATTTATGTATTTACTAAAATAATTGTTCCATGTAATGTTATTCGGGCTTCCCCAAATTTGTAGCTTGTATATGGCTTTGTGTATTTTGAACATCATATTTATAAATAATTGTTTAACCAGCCTCCATTATGCCATTACCAATGAGCTCTAGCTCAACTGGCAGCTCCTCCCTTTGCAAGTGCTAGGTGGAGGGTAAGGTTATGGGTTCAATACTCAATAGTCATTGGGTATGTGCGTAACTTACCAATAAAATAAAAGCATTTACTATACCATCAATATCATTGTTTTTAGTTTGAGAAGAAAAAAGGACCATCCAGCGTTCTGGTATAAACAAATTGCAAATGCATACCTTCCGTCATTCTTTACATCCTAATTCAGGTAGCCTGAACCCAGGAGCACGATAGTTTTTCGCTTAGCTAGTTGCATAAATTAAATTTAGAAAACTTTATATTTGTGAATCCTCCAAAGGAGTTTCTCATACCAATGTTTCTTATAGAAATGTTCACAGCTACTCTTGGAATGGCTTTCCTTCTTGTGAACCTTTAAAATCCTGTTCTTACTAAATTTTATATCCTAGATAAACAATGTGGGGACAAACATCTGGAAACCGACTGTAGATTACACAGCTGAAGAATTCTCTACTGTTATGACTACCAATCTTGAATCTGCTTACCATATATGCCAGCTGGCACACATCAGGAGTAGGAAGCATTGTTTGTATTTCTTCTATTGCTGGTGTGGTGGCACTAAATGTTGGATCTATTTATGGTGCAAGTAAAGGTAAATTACTTATGTAATTTAAATTTTTATTTTTTCGATTTGATCTGTTAAAACAATGTGCATATTATTCAAACCTTATAGATTTTTAAACTTTTAAATTCTGACTCTAGTCTCTTTTTTTCTCTCTATGCAGGAGCAATAAACCAACTAACTAAAGATTTGGCATGTGAGCGGGTGAAAGACAATATTAGGAGTAATTGTGTAGCAACTTGGTTTATCAGAACCCCCTTGGTTGAAGCTGTTAGGCTGTAGCGCCCTTTCACCATGCTTGTGCATTCATTGAATGTGTTTTTCACTGTTCTGTTTGCAGTTCATCTTTATCATATTCTATTTATTTGGGCCACATGCAAGTCATATTTAGAGTTAAAAGATAACAGAAATGTGTGGGCGTGCGTGTGCATGCACGCAACGGTGCACGACATTTACACCTGAAATAGAAATGGAACTCCTAGGCTTTAATTCTCAAAAATATTTTTTGAAGAAGTTAGGATGTTGCTGAGACTTGGACAGCTCACTAAGTTAAAAATAATTCCATATTCATTTACATGATATGAAATAAGTCCTTTATGCGACTTCTCGTTACTATTGCAGGCTCTCAATGATGAGCAATTTTTGAAATTGGTAAACGCAAGAACTCCTCTTGGACGCCCTGGAGAGCCAAAGGAGGTTTCGTCCCTTGTGGCATTCCTTTGCCTACCTGCGTCCTCTTACATAACCGGGCAGATTATTTGTGTGGATGGAGGGGTGGCAGTGAGTGGCTTCCTCCCAAAACATGACTGACAATAAACATCAATCTCCTTATGATTTTTAAATGAGACATTTCCATATGTTCTCTTCTGTGTTGTGTGTTCTTACTTCTGTTTTGTAAAAGTGGCATTTTAAATTCCATCCAATGTGAACTGGATGAGGGTGAGAGGTAAATTTGTAACCCTCCTGATCTAATTATCTTGCCAATGGGAGAAAAAAGAGAGGATAAAATGCAAAGCTTTCCTTCCATGTGGTTTTGTAAATTTCAAAGGGTCCTCTAACATCATGTCTTAAGGTGAGTTGCTTCTTGTAATTGTTATTTTTGAAAGAAAAAAACACTAAACCAAATAGGCACTAAGTCTGTATATCCTTCAGGTTTGGGCTTCGCTTCGTTAGCAAGGACAGAACCAAGAACTTCTTTTGTAGACCTGTAGTCCTAAAATGCAATTGAATGAATTTCAAAATCTCACTCTCACACGCATATATAGACATATACATGTAGGTATATATGCATTTAATAAAAATTTTCATACTTTGCAAAAGATGACTAAACCAATGTTTCAGGGAAATTCTTGATTCGATTTCTTAGATTTTTTATACTATATTCCATATAAAATTGAGAATTCGTTGTTGATCTCAAATTATATGGACTAAAGTTTTTGTTTTTTTCTTTCATCTGAACTGAATTAGTTTTATCTTATTGAGTAATTAAAGAATTTATAAATTTAATATAAAACTTTGAATTCAAATTGGCATGTATTCGGTATTTGTAATATATTTTTATCTTTATTCACGTGTTATGAAATAATTACTTTTAGCCTCTAAAACATTTGAATTTTTACATCGAAAATTTATTTCATTTACCAGCAATACCTACAAATTTGTGGAATACACTACACTATCATATATAACAATTATTTGATCCATAAATAACAAAGAAATACACAGATCAAGAATCATTTTAGAAAAGTATTATTCCAATCAATCTTTTAATATACAGGATCTTCGATATCTTTGTTTTTTTTTTTTTTTTTTTTTCTTTTTGGGAAATTCTCAATTGATGTTTCATGGGATTTTGCATTCTTTTCTTATTCCAAATATTAACAAAATAACATAGAACAAGTAAATATTTGATTACTAAAGAAAATTAGAAAAATTAAGCATATTAAATACATTTTTACATTGCCTAAAACTCACACAACATTTTACTACTCATGCCAATTAAGTTTTTTTTTTTTTTTTTGAATTTGACATTGAATTTTCTTTAGTTGCATGTCTTAAATATAATTGTATAAAGACCTCTAAAGAATTATCAGGTATTATTAAGTTTCACAAAAATTACGATTTTGAGTGGAGATTATATAAAATTGGTATAATATATTAGTAATCTTATCATATTTTTTTAATGAGATATTACTCTTTATTTTAAAGTTCTTTTAGTGCCTTAAAAGGCTAGGTTTTTTTTTTTTTTTTTTTTTGGGGGGAGGGGGGGTGGGGGGAATTCTTAGAATTTTTAATTTTGATAAATAATAAATATAAGTTACTTGTCACTATTAAATATTTTTTGAGGGGGGTAAGGGATTCTGTAATTCTGTCCTTGTTTCGTTTGTTAAATGTTAAGCTTAAACCACAATCCAATTAGAGGATTAGCATTGGCCTAATAATTCATCTAGTCCAACTAAATTTTGCATGTGAAATTCAAGAAATTCCATCATTGTTTCGTTTGTCATGCATTACCATCACCAATAACGTTCTGTTTACTTAACTATGGATGGGGCGAATATGGGAGTTTTTCTTGCATAACTTTGGAAGTCACCAACACACACATAGTAGAACCCTTTACTCAACCATGGGTAAGTGAACATGGTAATCTTTCTTGCTCCCCCTTGCTTATGGGCTTTTCCTTCTTTTGCACATTATTTATGGGAACCACATGTAAACCCCACACATCCCATCCGTGGGAACCTCACACCTCATCGAGGTCTAACACCATTGACAATACTCTTTTTGTTGGGACCTATTTCAAGATCGTTTGTGTGAGCCTTTTTTTAGGTTTGCCTTGTCCCCACTCCATCTATGAACATTGAACACCTTGCCACTTTTCTTACAAACCACCATAGTGACTTGTGGAGGCAAAGTGTCGAAACATTGTAGCGTGGAGACAATGGCAAAGGCGTAAGAGATTTTTTTTTTTTTTTTTAATTAGAAATATTTTTTCTTTTTCGTATTTGGATGAGTCCTCATCCTAGAGGAATCCTAATTTGAAAGGGATTCTTTTTCCTTATATTGTTGATTTGGGTTTTTTGTATGGAGTTAAATTTGGGAATTTGTCATAGATTTTTGGTCCTTCGATTTGGATTTGAAAGGGTATATGCACAAGAATAGGCCAGATTTTTGTATTTCATTGGTTTGTTTCAGTTGATTTGACTTGTTTTTTTGGATTTTTTCTAATCTCAAAATCCTAGGGGGGCCGGTAAGTTAATTTTCATAAACTTTCATTTTTTTTTTCAATATTATAAATGGAAAATTTGAAAAGTGAGGGGGGCCCTCCCTGACTCTGCCAATGACTCACACGTAAATATTCCAAAACATATATGCATTATATTTATAAAATTAAGAATACAAGACAACGATTTAGATAGATATACAATAATTTTAGAAAATGCCAAGGAGAGAGGTTTGTGCATCCCATTTGCTACAATCATTTTTTTTTTTCTTCCAATTACTGACAGAACTAGTAAACTATATTTATTTATTTTTCCTTGCAGTACCAAAAACATATTCCAATAAGGAGTGTCTGAACATCATTTTCTGCTGCTCATGGGAAGCTGAAGCCGTTTACAATTGTCCCTCCGTCAACACAAACAGTCTGACCGGTTATGTAAGAAGCTGCAGGTAGGCATAGGAATGCCACCAAGGAAGAAACCTCCTTTGGCTCTCCTACACGTCCAAGAGGGGTTTGAGAGATAATAGCCTCCACTAATTTTTCATTGCTTAGATACTGCAAAGAAGATAATATAAATTGTCATGGTTATCATGATTCATGAAGTTCTTCCCTTTTAGGTTGGAACCTAACTCAGATAATGACCTCTCTGAAGGAGCCAAGATATTAGAATACTGCAGTAAGGATAAATTCGGTAAATTGTTCCCATTTCTTAGCACATGAAAAAATCAAAACAGGATTATTTGTTACAAATGTTGTTTACTGAGTGTGCGCATTACACTAAATGTGTCATATGTCTTATTATCTCCCGAAGACATTCAATAATGACCAGATTTTAACAATCTTCAAGCACTAGCACACTTACAGTTTCAGCCAGGGGAGTTTTGATAAACCATGGCGCAACAGAGTTACTCCTTATGTTATCCTTTGCCCACTCACATGCCAAATTTTTTGCAAGTTGATTCACCGCTCCTTCAAATAAATATCAGACAAAAGTTGATCGCATTATTCGATGTCACAGCTAAAATTTATAACCCATAAGCTTGCATTAAAAAGTTAAATAGCACAAAGAAATTACCTTTCGCTGCACTATATATAGATCCTCCAGTATTTATGGCTACTACACCAGCAACCGAAGAAACGAAAACAATGCTTCCTGCTTCCGAAGCTTTCAGAAGAGGATAAGCCAGTTGGCACATATGGTATGCAGATTCAAGATTGGTAGACATGAGATATGAGAAATCTTCAGATGTGTACTCCAAGGTTGGTTTCGATGTGGTTGTTCCCACATTGTTTATCTAAAACCGTATTAGATTAACTATAAATTGAATGTATCAACTGCAAAAGCACAAATGAAGTGGCTCTGGCCAAGTAATATTCCAATGCCATTTAAATTGTTGATCAAAGATTGATCTTCTAAAAATGAAATCGAAGATTTTAGTATAGAAAAGAATGTAAAATGATCATTTAAAATTCATCATCTTTGGAGTATGCTTTCAAATGCCACGCAAAACGCAGTGATGTAGAGGAAATAAAGTACTTACAAGGATGTTGAGTTTGCCATTAAACATGTAGGAGACAGTGCTCATCAGCTCCTCTCGTTGGGTTCGAGACACCACATCACAGGCTGAACCAGTGACTTGAAATCCCTTCATCTTCCACTCATGTAAACATTCATTGAGTTGGGCCTCATTTCGAGAGCATGTATGTACAGTCGCCCCCAGGCTTGCCAATTCCTCAACAACAGCATATCTAGTCACAACACGTAGTAGTAAATAATAGCAAATAAAAAGAAAAACTAAATAATGTGTATTCTATTGTATTTAGTGATTTTTTTTCTAGGTAAACATGTAATATTCAATGAAAGCAGAGAATTAGAAACAAATTACAGGGGGAGGGATAGTCCCTTCTCTATCTCAAGACCAAACAAAAGAACACATTTAACTATATCATGGTTAACAAAATTAACCTTCCTAAAAGTATGGCTTACAAACCACTAAGAGAAAGAGTTCAAAATTAATTTGGTTTCATCAATATATGTTAGGAATTTAACCTAATTATTCCTCAATTTGTGAGAAATGAAAAATAGAGGAAAAATATGCGCCAAGAAAACTATCACATGACACAAGATATAAGTGATTCGATAGTGTGCCTATGTTCACAGAGTTGCAGCGAGGAGAAAAAAATATAAAGGCGACCATAAGGGATGGTTTTCAATACAATCATCAAACCTGATTTGTAGTGACCTATAAATACCCCAAAACAATAGGGTCAATTTGGGCAAACCTCCACTCCTAATTGGACTAAGTCTTAGAAAATGTCTCATTTAAAGTCGTAACGCTTCCAATTTGGGCAGGGTCAAATACCGAATCGAACGCAAACCAGACTCCACATAGCCCAACAATATATTAGTTCAAAGTATTGCATTTAACAATTATGTTGTACAAACTGAAGGGCATGGATTGGGCTTGGTATAATTAACTTTCATAGCATAATTTCACAAAATCTATATCTATATATATCTAAAAGCTGAAGCGTAGCATTTAATGTTGCTATGTTCTTGTTAAGCCACATCAGCGCCATATCATCAACCTATTTTCAATATTTTCTTTCTCCTTATTACTTTGCCACTTTACAATTACACATTCTCCAACAGTTACTTACTTTTACCTTTTTATCTCCCCACTACTTTATACCTTAACCTTACAATTTCTCTATCCCTTCATCTTCCTTTTATTTTGACTCTCCTTCTCTCCATTGTTTTACTATAAAAATTTGTTATTTTCTATTCCATTCAATTCATATTTTGCTCACACAAAAAGATGAATACTCTCTCTCTCTCTCTCTCTCTATATATATATATATATATATATATATATATTCTTTCTTTTGGTGGATGATTAATTCTTTAGATTGATGAATTTTTATGTTTAACTACTTTAGGTTGATATGATTTGGTTACTGTATTTCTTACTAAGTGTAAGATAGAGGGACTAAACTTAGATACAAACCTTACAAAGAGGATTTTTTTTGTATCATTAAATTTTTGGCAAAACTAAAGCTTATAATTCATTGCAATACATTAACTTACTAGCTGAGCATGATTATGACAATATTCGGAGTGTTCAAAAACGATTTCCTCGTTGTTGATCTACCAAGAGTGTATTATTCTTTTTATTTTCGGATGAGAAAATAAATAGATCTTGGGTAAAATTCAAAACTCACTCAATAGGATTAGACTAATGCAACATTACCCAAACTCTTCATAAATATCTAATTTGTTCCCCAAGGACAAACCACATTTAATATTTTTTGAACTTTCTCATGCTCCTTCAAATCTTCTTCTACTTCCTTTTTCATCCTCGATTGTTATTTATTAACTATTTATTATCTAGACATTATCTTGTGCTTATAATTGCCTCAATAAAATTACTGTGAAATTTTATTGTGATTTGTGATAATTATTGCTTAATCCGACCATAAATTAGTTTTTGAGAAAATGAGCTCGAACAAAGTTAGGTGCAGTTTGTGTTTAAGGGATAATGTGGATACTTTTGAAAATTCTATGTTAGAGCATTAGCTTGGGGGGGGGGGGGGGTGTATTTTAGATCCACATGTCCAAAACCTAGTTTACCTTGGTGGCTATTACTAAAGTTTTTTAGCAACCGTGATCAATAACTTCTTAAAGATAAGAATTATTTTAGTTGTGTTTGTATTCTGATATATATATTATTTTATTCTCTTTCTCTTCCCAAATAAATTAAAAATATCTCATCTCTCTCTTCAGTCTCTCACATTTCTCTAGGCCAACTCTCTCTTTCTCTCTCTCTCTCTCAAACCAGTCTCAATCTTCTCTCTCTATTGCTTCTCTGACCAAACTAAAATCTTGATCTCTCTCTGGTATAGTAGGCGGCAGCTTCTAGGACCAAAGGTGAAAGCGTGGTGGCGGTAACGATGATGGATCGGCTAGGTTTTGCTTGCGATTGTAGGATGTGTTTGAATTGGTGGTTTATGGATTTAAATTGGTGGGTTAGTTTTGAATAGGTGGCCGAATCAATGGTTTACGGGTTTAAATTGGTGGGTTAGGTTTAAATTGGTGGTTTGTGGGTTTAAATCAGTGGGTTAGGTTTGAATTAGTGGTTTATAGGTTTAAATCAGTATGTTAGGTTTGAATTAGTGGTTAAATTGGTGGGTTGGGTTTGAATTGGTGGTGCTGGGCTTGGTTTCGGTGGTTGTTGGGCTTGTTCCAGTGATTTTTTGAGTTTCGGTTGCTGCTAGGGGTTTGTTTGAGTTTCAATTTTTGGGAGTTTTGGGTTTTGTTCGTGGGGGCAGGTAGTTTGGGTTTTGGGTTTAAGTTTCAATTTGAATCGGTGGTTGTGGTGGTGGGTGGTGTGATTTGGGTTTCTCAATGGAGGTGGGCTTGCTTGTTGGTTTGGGTGTGGGTTAGCTAAGTGTTGTTGTGTTGTTTGGTTTGTTTAAGAGGAAGAGATAAAAACGGAGTGGAAGATAGAGAAAGAGTTGGAGAGGATGAGAGAAATGATAAATAAGTGAATAGTGTTGAAAAATAAGAAATGAAATCTACGGTGAGTTGTAAAATGGTACAGTAAAATAGATAAAGTAATTTTTTAATATGTAAAATAGATATTGTTTTAGATACCTAGATGCGAATGCTCTTAAGTGTCTAAAATTACCCCAAACTTAACGAGTGATTTTTTATTGGAAAATGTTAACAAATATCTTAGGGCATTAGTTTATGGAGTATTTTTAGAAACTTTTTATGGTAAAAGAAAAAAGTAATTGATTTTTTTAATAGTTTTTAATATTTATCATAAAAGTTATATTAGAACTTTCCTAAAATAGTCAATTAACAAATGTCTTATAATTATGGGCACTCAATAACTAGATCCTATTTTATTTTACCCACAAATCTTTTCGGGCCAAAGTCATAGACTCATACCATAGAGATAAATGGTATAATCCAGACGTCCTTCCTAATAACAGGTTGGATATTTAGCCAAATAAATAAACAACAAATTAATCCTAATAAACAAGCAAGCTTTAATTGAAGCTACAAAACCAATTATGCAAACATAAAATCCAACCAAAATATGAAAATAATACCATAGTGAAAATAATACCATTAGATTGCATGTTTTTATTATATCCTTCATACTTGCAAAATTTCAATAAGATCAAAGATCAATTGCTTTGCGATCAAACAAATGTTAAAATTTCAAATTTTTGTGATCTAAAATTGTGTATAAAAAATAAGTTTATTGATCGAATAGTAAATAACATCCGATTTGAACAAAATTTGATATGTATGTTTAAAATATAGAGAATATAAAATTCAGCGATTAGATTTTCAAAATTAACAAAAAAAGAAAAAAGAAAAAAAAAAGAAATATATGAGAAGTACCGCCTTCTTCTCTCTTTTTCATCCAATCAACTTAAAAAAAAAAAAAAAAAAAAAAAAAGCTACAATCAAATTAGAGTTTCTCTGAGTAGAAACGTGGGGTTTTTCTCTTCCACTTCCTTTACACAGTAGAATTAGAGTGTCCCTTCTTAGAAGGTGCTTTAGTATCTTGGGAGTAATACTGTTATTCCTAGGTTTGTTGGGTTCTTTTTCCGGGGTTTCGGGAAATAGATTTAAGTGTGAGTGAGGATGGATGAGTTGGCTCAATCATGGAATAGGCTTACTCTCTCTGAAAGAGAGGGGCCAGGCTGCTGTTTACTGGATGATGAAAAAGTTGAGAAGTTCTCCATTGCTGCAAAGTTCTTAACTAGACGGGCCATCAATATGGAGATTATAGCTAAAACTTTCACTCCACTTTGGAGAGCTCGAAATGGTTTCAAGATTCAGGCTTTTGGTGACCATAAAATTCTTTTCTCTTTTGACAATAAGGAGGATGTGGACAGAATTTTAGAGGGTGAACCATGGAGTTTTGACAAGCATCTGGTGGTGATGAGTCGATATGAAAATGAAGCGCCGCTCGAAGAAATTCAATTTGTCAAAACAAAGCTTTGGGTTCAGGTGCACGGAATTCCTTTCAAATATATGACTATTGAGGCAGCAAAGAAAGTATGTAGCGTGCTGGGAGAAGTTTCAGCGCCAAAGGATCCTAAACTATATGATGGGGGTCATTTTATGTGTTTGCAGGTCTCCATCGATTTATCTTTACCGTTGTGCCGTGGGAGATTAATATCTGTTGGTGAAGGAGGAAAACAGGTGTGGATTTCATTCAAGTATGAAAGGTTGCCAAATTTATGCTATTGGTGTGGGCGACTTACTCATGATGATAGAGATTGTGAATTGTGGATTGAGAGTGAGGGCACACTTAAAGTAGAGCAGCGTGAGTTTGGACCACAATTGAGGGCACCCCCTTTCGTTGCAACAAGGAAAACTGCAATTCTTGTCCTTGGTTATTATGCAGCGAAGAAGAAGGTGAATTCGAGTTCATCGGCTGATCGTGATCATGGTAATTTTTCAGATTCAGGCCGAGGGAGGATGCCGGAGCAGTCTCAAAGTGTAACGGCAGACAGAGATGAGAGCATTGATGATGAAATTAACTCCTCATTAAGTCGCAATAAGGGGGTCGAAATTAAAAAGGATGACACGGCTGTAAAAGTCAGAATGAATGAGGAAATTACGAGGGCAGTGAAGACTCCTAATGTAACTGAAGCTGACGTGGAAGCTAATAATGAGGAATTAAGTTTGGCTAAAGAATTTGGGGCGGCTACACTTCAGGGGCTGGGAAAAAAGTCAGGAAAAAACCCTAGCTCACGTGCCACTTTAAGTTATTCTCCAAAACTTAAAAAAACACGTGACACCCAAGAAGCTAGGGCTCTCCACACGAATCCTACTTGTGCAGCCTCTACTTGGAAACGTAGAGAAAGAAACAACACAGGTGACAAAACAGAAACCCCCAGGTCCGTTGGAAAAAAAAGAACAGCAAATACAGAGGGTGAGCAATCCAATTCGAATACAAAAAGGTTTCAGGTGACCTTCAGAGATGAAAACACACATTCAGGAATGGCGGGAGCTGATGTTCAGCCCCGCCAAGAGCAATGAGTTGTTTAGCTTGGAACTGTCGTGGGCTTGGGAACCTGCGTACAGGGAAGGAGCTTTTTGAAATAGTACGGGCAAAAGATCCTGTTGTAGTGTTTTTAGCCGAGACACTTACAGACGATGCAAGGCTAGAATTTTTTCAAAGTAGTATTGGTTTTGATCATAGATGGGTGGTTCCAAGAGTGGGAAGGAGTGGAGGATTGGTTATGTATTGGAAAGATTCGGTAAACTTAAAGGTGGAAGGTTCTGATAGGTACTATATTGATGCCATGATTGATAAAAATTCAGAGAATGAATGGAGATTAACCGGGTTTTATGGTGAACCCGATACAGCTAGAAGACATGAAGCTTAGAGTAAGCTAAGGAATTTAAATTCACAACCGGAGAAGCTTTGGCTTTGCGTTGGGGATTTTAACGAAATTGTTAGACAAGATGAGAAACTTGGGGGAGCAAGAAGACCCCTTTGGCAAATGCAGCAATTTAGGGAGGTGATCGATGAGTGTGGATTCATGGACTTGGGGTTTGAGGGTTCGAAGTTTACTTGGAGCAAACACTTTGAGGATGGAAGATCAATTTGGGAGAGGTTAGATAGGTGTTTGGTCACAAATAGCTGGTTCATGAGGTTTGCAGGTTCAAGAGTGTTCCACTTAACTTGTACGTCATCGGATCATGTTCCAATTCTCATCTCACTCTCGGGTTTTGATTCCTCCGGTTCGGAAAAAATTATTTCGTTTCGAACAAATGTGGCTTTCAAATTCAAGTTGTGAGGATGTGGTGTTCTCGGCTTGGGGTAGTGGGAGTGGGCATGGTGATGGAGGAGATATTTTGAGGAAAGTGGAGAGGTGTGGGAAAGATTTGAGGCATTGGGAGAAAAATGTTTTTGGTAATATAAGGATGGAGTTGAATCGGTTAAAGAAGGTTTTAGCCAAAGAGGAAAGGGCTGCAATGGTTAGTGGAAACAATTTCCGGGTTAGACAAATTAAGAAAGATATTGAGGTTTTACAAGAGAGGGAAGCTACTATGTGGGCTCAACGTTCTAGAGTTCTATGGGCTAACCAAGGGGATAAAAACTCAAAGTATTTCCATTGTTGTGCAACAAAGTGATTCCGGAAAAACACCTTGGAAGGAATTAGAGATGAGGAAGGGATATGGAGAACTACTAAAAAAGATGTGGGTGAAGTCATGGTAAATTACTATAAGTCACTATTTACTTCAACAGAGGGTAGTGTTTCCGCTAGCATGCTTGAATGTGTGCCTACAATGATTGATGAAGAGATGAATGCAGCCCTATGTAAGGAGTTTGAGGCGTGGGAAGTCATTAGTGCCCTCCAACAAATGGCTCCCCTTAAAGCACCTGGACCTGATAGTATGCTGCCACTCTTTTACCAACATTTTTGGAGCACGGTAAATCATGATGTAACTTCATCCATATTGTCTTGGTTGAATTCAGGTACCATACCATCTCCCTTAAATCATACGTATATTACTCTTGTGCCGAAAATAAATTCTCCTGAATATGCCCACCATTTTTGTCCCATCAGCCTATGTAATGTACTTTACAAAATTTATTCCAAAGTCATTGCCAATCGCCTAAAAAAAATACTTCCATCCATTATAACTGAACACCAATCAGCCTTCACAAAAGAACGATTAATTTCAGATAACATTTTGGTGGCTTTTGAAACCTTGCATAGTATGAAAAACTATAAGGGGGGCTCATATGGGTATATGACACTTAAACTTGATATGAGTAAGGCTTATGACCGGGTGGAGTGGTATTATTTAGAGGGTATAATGAGGAAGATGGGTTTTAGGGAGAGGTGGATAAATCTTGTGATGGGGTGTGTGAAAACAGTTTCATATTTTGTCTTGGTGAATGGTGATCCATGTGGGATGATTTTTCCAACTAGGGGGATTAGGCAAGGAGACCCACTTTCCCCTTTCTTATTCCTCCTTTGTACGGAAGGGTTGAATGGTTTGATTAAGAAAGCTGAATTACAAGGAGATATCCATGGCTACTCCCTTTGTAGGAGAGGCCCTAAACTAATACATTTGCTCTTCGCAGATGATAGTCTTATTTTTTGCAGGTCTACTATGGAGGAGTGTGATAAGGTGTTGGATCTATTATACAAGTATGAGGAAGCCTTGGGGCAAAAAGTAAATAGAAGCAAGACCTCTTTGTTCTTTAGCAACTTTGTACCGGAAGAAGTCAAGCATGGAATAAATGTGAAATTGGGGGTACCAGAAATTAGGAACTATGAGAAATACCTAGGGCTGCCATCCCTAATTGGTAAAAGGAAAAAAGAGAGTTTTAATTTTATAAAGGAGAAGGTGTGGAGGAAACTTCAAGGGTGGGAAGCAAAACTACTCTCCCAAGTTGGAAGGGAAGTGCTCTTAAAGGCAGTCATCCAAGCTATCCCTACTTACACAATGGGATGCTTTAAATTGCCGGTAAGTTTATGCAATGAGATTGAGTCCCTTATTAGGAAGTTTTGGTGGGGACAACGGGGTGATCGAAGAAAGATTCATTGGGTGAAGTGGGAGGATTTGACAAAATCAAAAACCATTGGCGGTATGGGTTTTCATGATCTTGCCATGTTCAATGACTCTCTTTTGGCAAAGCAAGCTTGGCGGCTCCTGCATAATAAGTCCTCACTCTTCTACAAGGTATTTAAAGCTCGTTTCTTGCCTAATTCTTCAATAATGGAGGCTGCTGATTCAAGGTTGGGTTCCTATGCTTGGAAGAGCATCCTTAGGGGGAGGGATATGATTAAAAGGGGGGCAATTTGGAGGATTGTAAGTGGGGAAAAAATCAATATATGGCAGCAATGTTGGCTGCCAAAAAAACACCCTCCAAGGCAGCCAATGTGTCCATTGGAGAGTTTTGAAAATTGCTCGGTGGATTTGCTCATAGACCCAAACACAAGAACATGGAACAAGGGGCTGATTGATGGTTTATTTGTGGAAGAGGATGTTGAATTGATCAAGAAGATTCCTCTTAGCCGAGCTGCAACTGAGGATACTTTGTATTGGCCATACTCCACATCGGGTCACTACACATACAAGTCCGGTTATATGTTCCTTAAACAAGAATCAGAGATGGAAGCAAGCCAACAAGCCTCTCCAATTCATGATAAACAGGTCTGGAAGAAGATTTGATAGCTGCAAGTTCCTCCAAAAATTAAAAATTTCCTTTGGCGTGCGTGTCATAATGTTCTTCCAACAAAACAGGCGCTATTGAAGAGGAAAGTTACAGCTGACCCGATTTGTGAGAGGTGCCGGTCTGCTGTGGAGGAGTCCGTGCACGCTGTCTGGTCTTGCCCGGAGTTGGGAGAGGTTTGGGGTGTGGGTGAAGAGTGGTGTTTCAGGTCTGAGGTGGAGTTTACAGATGTGAAAGAGCTTCTGTCATGGCTAATTGCAGAAGGAAAACCAATTGAGTTATTTGCTTATATGGCTTGGATGGTGTGGACTCAAAGAAACAAAGTACGTGTCACCCAACAAGCTGTTCCACTCCATCAATTGGCTGAACAAGCGAAGCAAAAACTGACTCAGTTTAGAGCTGATCGGCAGAATTATGAAGTGCAGGTCACGGACAGCAATATTGGAGGCTCTACATGGTCATGTCCGTAAGGTGATTTGGTGAAAATAAATTTTGACGGAGCTGTTTTCAGTGAATCAAATCAGTCCAGAGTTGGAGTGGTAATCAGGGACAATAACGAAGCTGTGCTGGCTTCCTGTTCAGAAAAACTTCACCAAGCATACAAACCTGACGAGGTTGAGGCACTGGCTGCTTTGAAGGCAGTCACTCTTGCGCGTGATTTGGGCTTTCGAAAAGCGATTCTTGAAGGTGATTCTCTCGGTCTGATCAAAGCATTGAAATCAACAGAGGATAGCCTTTCTCCAACAGGTCTGCTGGTAGACGATGTGAAACAGGTTGCTAGTAGTTTTGAACAATTGGTGTTTTCTCATGTTAAGAGAAACGGTAATAGGATTGCTCATAGTCTGGCAAAAAATGCTTTACGCATACTAGATTTACAAGTATGGATGGAAGATGTCTCATCGCATATTACTTCGATTTTAGATTTGGATGTAATTGTTTCAAGTTAAATAAAATAAGTCAGCTTCTTTCTCAAAAAAAAAAAAAAAAAACTTTTAAAAAAAGTTGCAACAATTCTATAAATGTGGCCATTTATAATTTATTTATCTATATTTAGAAATATTCAATAAGAATGCAATTCCAAGCTAAAATCAGAAGGAAAAAAAAGCATAGGCAGAGAAAGAACCCGATTCCTTTGGTTCCACCAGTAACAAGGGCTGTCATTCCTTGAAGGGACCACCTGCTTCCTCTGTTACCAGTTTCTTCCCGGGCCATTTATCTCTCTCTCTCTCTGCAATAACCAGTAAGTAGAACACCGATACCAATATATCAATAGATACTGATAAGGGAAAGCTATGGGGAGGAGTTTTTGATACTGAGAGAAACAAACAAACAAACTGAGCATCAAGGATGTCTCAGTTAGTGTGACATAGACTGTCATCTTGTAACCTGCCACTCAATTTGTCTTTCCTGTTTTGCACAAGACAATGGACTGATGGAGAGACACATGGGCAGGGCCACAGGGCAAGCCAGTTTTTTTTATGTCCACACTTTTTTCCCAACAATATTTCTTTTTACGAATATGCGTTATTGATTTCCAGCATTTTAGTCATATCATAGATTCACAATGATCAAATCCGTATTAAGATATTTGGTACTTTTGACTTTTAGATCTTTGCTCAATAATTGAAGGGTTGTTCTTCGGTACCCCCGCAAGTCTTGGCCGTCCATTTTCATGGATTTAATCCAGACCGTGGATTTATGTTAAGTGAAAAACGTATTACCGGTAGAGCAAGTTACCGTATAAATGCCAAAAATAAACCTAAAACAAAGAAGCAAATCTTCTCTCAATTCTGGGGGCGAACCAAGAAGCAGATATTCTCTCGCATTTTCTCAATGATGAACTCCTTTCAGCATTCTGTCAATCAATGAAGGTAAAACTCTAATTTCCAAATGATCAGTGTTGGCTGCATATCACTACTCTCTCATATGGCTGCATATCATTGATCTCTCATATGGGTATTGGCTGCATATCATTGCTCTCTCATATGGGTGTTAGGTACGGAGTGGAACATGTTATATGATTCAACATAAAATAGTTCTTTTTTTGAGCAAACAACATGAAATAATTCTAAGTGGACTGGATTGAGGTCTTTTGAAAAAAAAAAATAGTCATACCGATGCCATTCAATTGCTTTGGTGGGTTAATCTATTCTAACTGTACTTAACTAAAAACGTTGTGAAATATCTTACCGTTTAATTGCTTTTTTTTGGTGGGTTTATTTTGAAACTATCCTAACTGGTCTGAAATGAAGTAGTTCAAAAAAGACTTTTATTTGGGTGTTAGGTGTTAGGTTCTTATGTTTTTGAGGTATTAGAAATTGTGGGTATTGAGATTTTAATTTGAACTGTCATCATTGCTGCTGTTAAATGGTGTGTTTGATTGATGAAAAAAATGCTGGAAAAAATTGATTTTGAGTTGGGTATTAGGGTTTTTGAGGGTATCGAATTGAGTTAGCTTTTAATTTGAATACTCTTTATATTTTTTAATTAAATGAAGGGTTTGGTTGATGAAATAATGAAGAAAACAAAAAGAAAATTATTCAGATATTAGGCTCTTAGGGAGCAGACGCAATTATGTGTTAAGTGCCATGTGTTCAAATAGACTGGAATCATCTTTGAGCAAGACTACAAAACTCTGCTCTGCTAAAAAAGAAAGCTGGGATTTTTGAAGTGGGTTATGCTAAGGCAATGGGTTGCATGAACAGGGGTTTATGTGTGGTGGTTAGTATTGGGTTGGTGTTAATTTCACTACCACGTTTTGTGTTGGGCTCACTGACCCAACCAATGGTAAAGAGCAAAATCACATTTTTCTATTTATGTTTGTTCATAGTGTTCTTTTAATATGTTTGGTTCTTGGGAATGTGAAAGGGAAAATTATTGAAAGTTGCTTCTTTGATTAACATTTCCTTTCATTTGCTTGATTCTCTCTGATAACTGAACTAAGAGTTAGATTTGCTATTATTAAAATTTTTATTTGATTAACATTTCCTTAGTTAATGTGCTACTTGGAACTAGGAAGTTAGATATACAAATTGGGTACTCGGGTCCTTTCTTTATGAAGGTTTCAAGATTCCATTAGTGAGGGCTCTCTCTCTTATTCTTTCTGATTTCTTACGGTGGCGAAACTGGAGCTGTAAAAACTGAGACAGCTAAAATTGCAATGCAATACTTGATTGCTCTTGGTGGTGGCAGTTATGGGATAGAGTCTGAAATCCTTTGGACAAATTATATACTGGAAGCATTTGGGAATGCAAAAATCTCAAGGAATGACAACTCTAGCCGATTGTGAGTTTCTTTCTTTTCTTCATTGCGGAAGGTTCTCCTAGGTTTTTCACGGTTTATAGCAGAAAATTTTTGTTGGGAGATGATTGTTAAAGTTTTGCAATGATAATTAATGACTACCGTCAATTTTCACAATTTAGATAGGAGAAGAGCTATGCAATTTGGTTTAATTGTTTAAATATGTTGATTATATTCTGATTTGTGCAGAGGAAGTTGATTGATATTCATTTTACTTCACTGGGGAAGATATGTGGTACTAAAATCCAAACCTGTAAGCATGTTTGATATTGAATAATTGTTGTCATGTTATGCTATTTTTGTGATGCATACCAATCGAGTTTACTGACTTAATTTCTGTTATAACCTCATGCTTAATTTACCGATTATAATTGTGAACAGTTCTGATAGAAAAGGAAACAAGTTGCCCCATCTAAGTGCCTGGAACTTTTATATATTCATTTTTCACTTATGAACTTATCAGTCTCCTTTAAGCAGTCAAGAGTAATGCAACTGGTCAATGGCGAGAGGTCATACCATGTCTTTTACCAACTTTTTGCTGGTGCTTCATCAGTTCTTGAAGGTAGGACTTTCATTTTTAATCAATCCACTCAAGTTTCTCAAAGTTTAATTTTTTAGTTTGGCTGATTCACATTCTTTCATCATGCATACCTTAGAAAATTAGAAAATTAGTGAGTCTTGGTTCAAATATCATAGCATAACATATGTATGGAGGGATTTTAGACTTGCACAGATTTCTAATATGATACTGACCTTAGAAAATTAGTGAGTCTTGGTTCAAATATCATAGCATAACATATGTCCAAAACACTAGCTGCAGATCCATGTTAAAGGCCATTTAACATGGTTAATGTCCATGCACCTTATATTGACCATACAGTTTTAGTAATTTTCTATGATGTCACCTTGACTACCTACCCATTACATAATACTTTGCGTTATTTTGGTATCCATTTCAGACATAGACATATATGTCTATCCTGTTAAAGTGGTCTTCCATTCACCATTTGTTTGGGTGCCCATAACTCATTATCAGATATAATGATTGTGACAATGATATCCATGTATTTGGCATACATCACTTTGCTATTGGTCAGTGTTCTTAAGGGCCATGGCATGAAAGTTTGAAGCAGGAATATGGTATGTATACATTCCGAAAGGTAGAAAAAAGATGCGGTTAATAAGATGCTGGCACCCTTAAGCATGTTTTACCCCACTAACTAACTGATACAATCCTTTAAGCAGTTTAGGTATTTATTGACATTAATATCCCATTGATTCATTATTTTCATGTTCCTTATTATCAAGTGTTGTTCTAATCACACTGTCACACTTCTTAATGTGATAAAATTGCAGGCTGCGAGAAAAACTACAAAGATGACTACAAATAAAGCTGCCACTGCTGCTAGAGTTGCTTTTGTCAAAATTGTTTAGATACATCTGGATGGGAAATTTTTCAATACAAATAGCTAAGAGATTGGCTTTGTTTGATTTTGTTAATTTTACTAATTTTCGTATTTTAATGATGTCAACCCAGTGAGCAAAAGCTCATTGGAGGGTGAGAGAGGGAGAAAGAGATTATGTTTAAGGTTTTGTCAAAGACACTGTAACTTGTATATACATTATTTACATCAATGGAAGATGAATTTTGAAAGATTATAATCTTTCTACCTTTTTATTTTCCCAACATTTTCAGTCTTCCCTAAACTTAGTGATTTCTTGTGGGGTACGTGATGCATGTAACCCTATTATTATGTATTCACACTAAAATAATGAATCGTAGGTATGATGCCAACTTGTCTAGCATACGATTAAGGACAACAACACTAAACCCTTATCTAAAATTTTGGGGCCTTAAGTTGCCTCTTTGGATTGATCCAAAAAAATAAACGTGATATCTTTGGATGGAGGAAAACTGAATCTACCATCTAAATTATTACTATCGATGTTTCTCTATTTCTTAGTATCCATTCCAATAAGAGCTTAAATATATATATATATATATATTTATATATATATATAAAAGGCGATAGAGACTGAAGCAACTAAAAAAAAACAAAGCCATAAATTAGATGACTTAGTTTCAACAATAGCCATGAATTTGGGAAAAAAAAATCACACAACAAGCCATTGGCCATTATAAAACTACTAGTAAGTGACACTTGAAATGTATGAAAAAAATTAATATAATAAGATTTTTTTTCACATTTATTTAATTTTCAAAATACGAATTTTGATAATTATGCCAATTATCAATACATGTTTATTAAGATTGTATTAGTAAATGAAACTATATATTTTACCATTTAAAAAATATATGATATGCCAAGATTTTAACGAAATATTTAAATATAATATATAATTTAAATTAAATTTATAAAAATATGAAATAATAATCTATAAAATTTTGAAACTTCAAAAGCTTAGGTAATATTACAAGATCAATAAAAAGAATCATTCTAGATTTCGAGAGCATTATGGTCATTTTTTAGGTTCTAAGGATATTTTGATCATTTTTTAGGTTCAAAGGATATTTTGATCATTTTTTAGGTTCTAAGGGTATTCCGGTAATTGTTGAGAGTTTCAGGGATATTTTGGTCATTTTCAAGTTTTATAAGGTATTTTGATCATTTTATAGGTTTCAAGGGTATTTCAAAATTTTTTAAGGTTTCAGGGTCATTTTAGTCATTTTTAAGGTTCTATGAGTATTTTGGTCATTTTTTAGGTTTAAGGTGCATTACAGTTGTTTTCTAGGTTCTAAGGGCATTACTGTCACTTTTAAGTTACAAGGTCATTCCAGTCATTTTTTAGGTTTCATGGTCATTTAAGTAATTTTTTTTAGTATCTAAGGTTATTTCAATTAGGATTTGGGTTTAGAGAGTATTTCAATCATTTTTTTAGGTTTTAGGATCATTTTTTAGGTTTTAAGGATAATAGAACCGTCGAATGTGATAACAGAACCGTTGAATGTGAGAAAAAAAAAATGGAACCACCGAATGTGACAAAAGAATTATCAAATGTGATGTTAGAACTGCACAATGTGAGGATGGAACCATCAAATGTGAGAAAAAAAGTAAGGAAACCATCAAATGTGAGAAAAGAACTGTCACATGTGATGTTGGAACTGCACAATGTGAGGATGAAATTGTCAAATGTGAGGAAAAAAGTAAGGGAACCACCAAATGTGAGAAAAAAACTGTCATATGTGATGTTGGAACTGCACAATGTGAGGATGGAACCATCAAATGTAAGAAAAAAGTAAGAGAACCACCAAATGTGAGAAAAGAAATGTCACATGTGATGTTGGAATTGCATAATGTGAGGATGGAACCGTCAAATGTGAGAAAAAAGTAAGGGAACCACTAAATGTGACAAAAGAGCTGTCACATGTGATGTTGAAACTGCACAATATGACGATAGAACCGTCAAATGTGAGAAAAAAAATAAGGGAACCACCGAATGTGACAAAAGAACTGTCACATGTGATGTTCGAACTGCACAATGTAATGATAGAATCGTCAAATGTGAGAAAAAAGTAAGGGAACTACCAAATGTGAGAAAAGAACTGTCATATGTGATGTTGGAACTGCATAATGTGGGGATGAAACCATCAAATGTGAGAAAAAAGTAACCTGGTATAGCAAGTTACCTACTAGTGGGTACCGTACCCCCATTTTTTAAGGGGGTACCGTAGAATTACCCATAATTGAAAAGTTTTTAATTTTATTTGAGAAAAACAATGGAAAAGAAGATTAAGACGCCATTATATATATTTCACTCCGGACCTACCACTTATCTCTCTCTCTCTCTCTCTCTCTCTCTCTCTCTTTCAGCCTTTGAAGTTTTCACAATTTTTCACGTCAACACAATATTTAAATATAATATAAATTTTTTACGCCAGCACAATATTTAAATAAAATTAATTAACTTTTTTTTTGTGTGTGAAATTTCATTAAATACTGAAACCCGTTTGAAACAAAGTTACTAGAAATCCATATAAAATACTTTTGCCGACTTAAGCAATCCAAGTCCTAATTGGATGCTTATCAAAAAAGTCCTACTTGGATTCCATAATTATGCTCCACGGATATATATATATATATATATATATATATATATATATATATATATATAGACACACACATGATTTGTGCCTCAACATTGGTTTTGTAATGTAATAGAGTTCAAGCTGAGGCAATTTACTTCGGGAAAATTAAGGTTTCTCCTTGTGGTGAGAGAGCTCTTTTGAGTGTGTATTTAGAGTTTGGGTTTTGTGAGAATATTTTGATACTTTCTTTGTAATCTACATCTTTTCCTTGGATCATACAAATTTGTGTATTCTTTTATACACAAATACATAAGAGAGAGAGTCAAACTTAAATTCAAACTCAAACGTTAATCATTTATCTTCAAATTTGCAAGGTTAATCATGAACACTATAAAAGCAGTGCAAACCCCAATATATATATATATATATTTTTTAAAGTCAAGTATAGGTATGAGCTCTTCTTTTGTTATTTTCTTCTCCTCTACTTTGTTAAAAAAAAAAAAAAAAATTTATTTTATGGGTTTTAATGTATTTAAAAAAAAATTATTTTATGGTTTTTCATTGTTTAAAGTTTAGACCCCTTAAAATTTAAAACTTATTGTTTTATGGGTTCGTGTACTTTTTTCTTTTTCTTATATTTCCTTTTTGAATTGTTTCAATGACTTATTCTTTAATCATATATTTTTTTTTGGCATTTTGGAAGTTTTAACATCTGAATTTGTGTTAGTTTTTGCAATATTTGAACATGTTTAACAGATTTCAATGATGATACCATGTATTATTCTTTTGAAGGTAATCAATGTTTCTTTTATATTTCTTGTGGGGACAAATAACCAAGGTTCTCACATCTTGGGCCGTAGGCTTCAACGCCCTTTTGGAACAAGAAAGGGAAAAGCTCTCGGGGATCCCCAAGCAATTCTCTCGGGATCCCTCATTCCCACCAAAACTCCTTGGCAAGCCCTATCCCAAGGGATATGAACCCCCAAAGTTTCACCCTTTTGATGGAAGGAACGGAAGTGCTGTGGAGCACGTGAGTAGGTTCATTCACACCATGGGTCTTTACGCAGGAGACAAGGAGCTGTGTCTAAGAGAGTTTGCTAAGTCCCTATTGGACAGAGCATACACATGGTACACTACCTTGAGGCCGGGGTCCATTAAGACCTGGAATGAGATGATGGAGAGGTTTTGCTCAAAGTATTATCCAGGTGAAGACAAGGCCACCTTCCAAAGCCTTCAGATGGTAAGGCAAAGGCTCGGAAAAGACCCTATCCAGTTCATCAAAAGATTTGAGGATGTTTCTTTGGACTGCTATGGGGATCACGAAGAAAGGGAGTGTTAGGACATATGTGTTTCACATGTTAAGAACATATATCATGATTTTATGTAATTGGCTAATCCTTTGACAAAATGCACTTTACTTGTATTTGGGTAGATTTAGGATGTGTTTAAATACTTCAAGAAATCATGTTTCAAGATCAAGTGTTGAAGCCTTCAAGTCTGTCCAAGAAAACAAGCTGAAAGTGCAGAGTTATTAAAACTTGACAGCTAGCATGTGTCGAGGTTTAAGAAGTTGTTTTAGCCCCGTGGCTCGACAGCTAGCTCGACAGATGCTTGACAGCTTCTATCTGTCGAGGTTTATGAAAACAGAATTTCTGTTCTATTTTTCTTGAGATCCATGGATGTGTCTTTGGGCTTTCTTTTCTCCTAACCCTAGACATATAAAAGGATTGTTTTAAGAGCTGTCAAAGTACACAAGTTGCACAAGCATTGAGCAAACTCTGTTCAAGCAATTTGTAACCAAAGACGAAGTTCTTGCCCTAGTTTATCTCTTTCTCTTGAAGAAGTTGCTGTGTATGTGCACCATAGGGTTTTGTAACCAAGCATCTTCTTGATCTTCATCATGTGGATGAATTAAAGAACTTTGCAGTCAATAACCTTCATAGTTGGTTATTGAAGTTGCGTACTGGGATTCGCGCATTGGTTAGTCACGTACTTGGGAGCCGTGCATCAAAAGGGGGAACTGTCATTACAGAACAAGTCCAATTGGGTATTGGGGTAAGGGTTCAACTGTAGGTTGGTAAGGTACTTGGGATTCCTTTACTTGTAACCGCTTGTTGTGATAATAGTGGAGTTTCAGGAGTGGTGACACTCGGTGGAGTTTTTGCCGTTAGGTTTTCTCCATTCGTAAACAAATTACCGTGTTATTTATTTTCCGCCTGCATAATTAGTTTATTGGTGATTTGTTTGTGCTACCACGTGTTTTGCATGATAAATTGATTAATTAATAATTTGGCTAATTAATTAATTAATTTCAATCACAAGGGGTCAATTTCTTTGTGGCCTATCAAGTGGTATCAGAGCCAAGGTCATAGGTTTGAGTCGTTGGAGCCGCATTGTGAGGGAGGGATTGTGAGGGATTTCACAATTTGCTCCAATACCAATGGGCTTGGTCTACGATCGAATGCTATAAAAGATTTGTGCCCCCTCATCCTTCACCAATTGGTGGTTGGATGGATTGGTGAGGCACACGGTTCGATAGGGAGCTCATGGAGACTTGCATATCTAACATGCTCTTTGATTACAGGCTTAATCTCGAAAATCTATGCATAACCCAATTTGCTGACCTGCTACAGAGAACTAGGAGGACAGTGTTGACCATGAGAACAAAGAGGGTGCCAGTACCTTAGGCCATGACAGCTTTGGTAGGAGAAAAGAGGAAGAGAATTAAAGGAGAAATGGCCGAGGAACCACCTGTGATCCCATGTACTGCGGAAGAATTGAATCATGTTCTGGATAAATGGATTGGAGACGGAATTGTTAGGTCATTCACTGTGTCCATTCCACCTATTGAGGAAGAAAGGAAGAATCCTTTGTTTTGCATGATTCATAACTATGTCAAGCACTCCACCAAGGATTGTTGGACCCTTCGGAGGCTTTTTCACAAAAAAGTTTAGGGAGAGGACCCTGGAGCTCACCCAAAAGGAGCCCGAGGTGTAGAGGAACCCTTTACCCAACCATAAAGGGAAAGGAGTGGTGGCTGTAGTAATCCATGGAAGCTCGGCAGAAGTAGAGGAACCTGAAGGATCCTTTCACCCTAGCACAGTCAAGACCCTTCAGAAGAGCCCTAAGTTCAGATCATTATTCAATCAATTGGGATTTGGGCTAGAAGTAAGAAGGATGGCCATAGAATCCCTCATGAGTATAGCAGCTGATTCAGGGGTGGAATGTTTCACAGTAGAATCCCATGCCAACCGAGCTTACTTGGAGACAACCAATGCAATAACCTTCACGGATGAAGACATGGAAGTTGAACATCCAGACCATTGCAGACCCTTTTATCTGATGGCCACCATAAACGGTGTCCAAATCAGGAGAGCACTGATAGACATAGGGGCATCATTCAACCTCATAGCCCTAAGTACCTTAGAGGCTGTGGGCTTGATTGGTAGGAGGATCCTGGGGGCTCCTATGGAGATAATAGGATTTGGAGGAGTAGCAGAATCGACTGAGGGATATGTGCAGCTGGCCTTAAAGGTGGGCCTAATAGTAGCCCTGACCATATTCCATTTGATTAACTCAGAAGTTTCTTACCATGTTCTGTTGGGACGCCCCTGGCTCCATAAGCATCGCCTCATTCCCTCCATGTACCATCAATGTGTTAAAGGAAGATTGAATGGGAAGCCCATAAGAATCCCTGCCAATCCAATCCCTTTCAGCCAAGAAGAAGTGAACTTTATAGAAACAATGTTTTATGAAGAATTGGAACTAGATGATGAGAGTCCCACACTAGGGACACTAGGAGCACTTGTCTTGGAAGAAGAAGAAAGAGGAGGTACCCACGACCTAAGGAACCTCTTGGACAGAAAAAGGCAAAAGAAGGAGACTAGCTCCTCAGGATCCTGGGAATGTGTAGTGGTGCGGGAGCCCGGAGGAAGGCTAATATATCGTTTATAAAGGTACGCGGGGCTTGAATGCATTATGCAGGAGGGTCCCGAACTGCCAGATTGTATGATGGTTCAAGAAGAAATCCTAGAGGATCTAGACAAGGAAGCTCAAATCCAGTCTGAAGAGGAATTGGAAGAAGTAAACTTGGGGGCTGGTCTAGGATCCCTGAAACCTGTCTTCATTAGCAGTCAGTTAACAACACAAGAAAAAGAACAATTAGTAGCATTACTCAGGAGGTATGTGGATGTATTCGCATGGACATACAATGCGATGCCTGGCTTGGACCTAGGACTAGTAGTCCATTCTCTCAACATGAACCCAGGAGTTAAGCCAGTAGTTCAACCAGCCAAGGTCTTTCACACTGACATAGAGGCTCAAATAACTCAGGAAGTCAAGAAGCTACTGGCAGCTGGGTTCATCAAGCCAATCCAGCATCCTAAATGGCTCTCCAACATAGTACCTATGAAGAAAAAGAATGGCCAAATCCGGTGTTGTGTGGATTTTCACAATCTGAACAAGGCATGTCCAAAAGATGAATTCCCCCTGCCTAATATTGATCTCCTTGTAGATTCAGCTGCGGGAAACTCTATGTTTTTATTTATAGATGGATATAGTGGGTATAACCAAATTCGCATGGCTGCTAGAGATGTAGATAAGACAGCATTCAGGACCCCGATCAGGAATTTCTATTACATTGTGATGCCCTTTGGCCTTAAGAATGCGGGAGCCATGTACCAACAAACCATGATAGCCATCTTCCATGATATGATGCTTAGGGAAATGGACGATTATGTGGATGACATCGTGGTAAAGTCTAAGACTAGGGCAGGACACTTCTAGGTGCTTGAACAAGTTTTTGAAAGGTACAGGAAGTACAAACTACGCATGAACCCCATGAAGTGTGCCTTTGGAGTGTCTGCTGGAAAATTTCTTGGGTTCCTAATACATCGCAAAGGCATAAGTGTGGATCCAGCCAAGGCCACAACAATTGCAACAATGAGGAGGCCAAAAACGGTTAAAGCTCAAAAGTTTCCTGGGGAGGGTCTCTTACATCAGGAGGTTTGTGCCAGGACTGGCTTCGGTCACAAGTGAATTATCCAAATAGCTGAAAAAGAGGGTTGAGTTCACTTGGGGAACTGAACAGCAGAAAGCCTTTTAGAGGATCTAGCAGATTATGAACCATCTGCCTACCTTACAAGCACCAGTACGTGGGCGACCCTTGTTACTATATTTAGCATCAAATTCCCAAGCTATAGGAGCCCTGCTAGCATAGGAAGATGATGATGGGAATGAGCAACCCATTTATTATGTGAGCAGGACACTAAAAGATACAAAGACCAGGTACCCCAGGATAGAAAGGGCATGTCTGGTGGTTATGTATGGATCCCAAAGGCTAAAACGGTACTTCTCAGCCCACCAGATCCTCCTAGTGACCAAGTCTCATCCCATAAAAGCACTCCTTCACCAGCCTCTCCTAAAGGGAAGAATAGCACAGTGGCTGGTTTTGCTCTCTCAATATGACATCGGTCTGAGGACCCCCAAGGCTGTCAAAAGCCAAGCCATAGCAAATCTGCTAGCCCAGTTCCTAGGGGAAGAAGAGTGATCACTAAGCAAGGAGATCCCCGGAGAGGTGGAAGTAGTAGAACTCTCAGGAAAAAAATGGACCATGAGATTTGACGGGTCAGCAACGACAACTTCAAATGGCTTGGGAATTGTGTTAAGTTGCGAAGATGGGGATACCATGCCATTATCCTTCAAGCTTGAGTTTCTCTGTTCAAATAATGCTGCTAAGTACGAGGCATACCTTGACTGGACTGGACATAGCACTCAGCATAGGGGTAAAACATATGAAGGTTTTGGGAGACTCCAACCTCGTAGTCTCCCAAGTAAAGGGTGACTTTGCACTAAGAGAACAAAGTTTGGCAGCCTACAGAACTTGGGCACAGAAGTTGGAGCAAAAAATTCCAAACCTTCAGTGTGGAATACACCCAAAGAAGCGAAAACAAGTTTGCTGATGCACTAGCCACCCTAGGATCCCAGATACCATTTAAAGGAAAAAGTACTTTGATAAAGGTAAGCAAGCAGGAACATTCCATCATAGGGATCCTCAAAAGGATGTTCCTTGAAGAATCAAAACAGAAAGATTGGAGAGATGAGGTAAAAGGAAAGATAGGAAAGTTGGGGCATGAAGGAAGTATCAAGGAACTAAAAGATTACCCTTTGATAGAAGGAGAGTTGTACAGGAGGCTGCCCGGAGGGATCCTGTCCAAATGTATCAATGAAAAAGAAGGGAAGCTGAGATTAGAAGAACTGTACAGCCAGGTTTGTGGGATTGCAGAAAAAATCAGCCTATACAAAAGGATGCAGCGCATGGGGTATTACTGGCCAAATATGAACAAAGAGGCTACAATTGTACAGGAGGAATGTCAAAAGTGTCGACTTTCAATGGACAAAGAAGAAAGTTATGCCGTATTCGTGACAGAAGATTGGAGGACCCCATTTATGGAATACTTGGCTCAAGGGATCCTACCAACTGACAGGACACTGGCTCACTAGCTCAAGAAACTTGCCTTTAGATACTTCTTGCAAAATGGAATCTTGTTTAAAAAGGGGTACGGCGGGGATCCCCTAAGATGCCTGGGGCCTTGGGAGGCCAGAGAAGCAGTCAGAGAAGTCCACTCCGGTGATTGTAGAAGTTACCCAGGGAAAAGAAGGCTTTACAGGCAGTTGTTGTAGTTGGGGCACTATTGGCCTACAATGAAAAAGAACTCCAAGAAGCTGGTTAAAATGTGTCATGCATGCCAAGTACTTAGAGATGCAATACATACTCACCCAGATGTGCTGCAAGATATGACCACACCATGGCCTTTCCATACTTGGGGGCTCGATCTTATAGGACCCATAAATCCCCATTCTAATGGCCATATATGGATCTTAGCAACCACCAAATATTTTACAAAATGGGTAGAAGCCATCCCTTTGAAGAAGGCCACCGGAACAGCCGTGGCAAACTTCATCCGAGAACATATCATTACACGCTTTAGGATCCCAAGGAGACTGATCAGTGACAATGGTACACCATTCATAAATAAGCATATGAGGGACCTGACCGAGGCGTATCACATCAAGCATGGGAGGTCCACACCATATTATCCACAAGGAAATGGCTAGGCCGAGGCTACCAAAAGGGTGATATTGAAAATCCTCAAGAAAATGAAACATGAGTATGGGGGAAAATGGAGTGCCCACCTGACAGATGTACTCTGGGTGATACTGAAAATCCTCACTCTCTGTGTTTTGCCATGTTGTTTTTTGCAAAGAACTTTATGTAGTCATCTTTTTTTAGAATCCATGATAGAAGGACACTCTAAGATCCTTACTATCTTTTTGACAATTATCCTATGTTCCTTATCTTAGTAACTGTGATGGAATCTTTTCAAAAAAAAATGGAGCTTCAAGTAAGATGTATGATTGCATAATATTACATGGCTCAGCCCAAATGTGGCCAACTCTAGGAGAGGTACCTGGGTTAGCGCAAAAAAAAAAAAAAAAAAAAAAGGAAGAAGGATGAAATCTTAACGCATGACCTAGGACTCACACCACAATCAGTCCAAGTACATGGTCTGGGACTTCGAGCAAGAATGAGTGCCCCGGGGTACCCAGCCTAGTACTTCCCCTAAAATAGGTCCTCCTGGTTCATGACCTAGGACTTGGAAAAAAAAAAGAATAATACAGCATCCAATGTACCTAGCTTAGTACCTGCGCAGGAACACAACCACAAGGGTACCTATTCCAAGACCTACCACAAGAATTTGTAGGAGCCATGGTCCAAGACTCAATACAAAAAAAAAACAAGAGAGAGAGAGAGAGAGAGAGAGAGAAAACAGAAAGAAAAAAAAATGCATAAAGCACAGATCCATATATATCATAAAGAAAGCAGTCAGAAGTAGCTACTTTAAAAAAAAAAATTTAAACACCTCGAATTGTCTGAAAAAAACAAAACAATGGAGGAAATAAACTTATACACCCTGAGTTATTCAAAGAAAGAAAAAGAAAGAGGAACTAAGGAATAAGGTCGGTCAGCAAAGAGCCTCCTGAGGAAATTGCAGGAACAGTTGATGAAGAAAGAACTAGCTACTTCTTAACTTTCAGATCTTGCAATGCCTTGTGAGCACGAGCCAGGGCCTCCTCAGCAGCAGCAATCTCAATGTCAAGGTCCTTAGAAACCTTCCTCTAGAACAGCATGTAAGCTAAGGACCACAGGTAATCCAGCAAAAAAGACAAATTGAACTTGACTTCCATAAGATCCTGCACCACTCATCTCCACTCCAAAAGTCTCTCCTCGGAGAGGGAATCAGGAGAGGAGTCCCTCAGAGAAATCAGCACGGCGCACAAGAGCTCCATCAGGATGTTGCCCAAGAATACGATTCCCCTGAACCCACTGGTGAAGTCCCCATGGGCTTTGAGTAGCCCCTCCAAGAGTGGCAAGCCCTCAACAGGCACAGAGAAGTGCATGAAGCTACCAAAGGGAGGCCCAAAGCGATGGAAGTGGCTTGTAGGAAGACTGTTGAACTCTAGAGAATCAAAGTGGGCCAGAAAAGCAAGGAGCCTTGAGCTAGGATTTGAGATAGCCATCTCGGGGGCCTCCTTTATTGTTGTGTCTCCACCTTTAGGAGCTGGAGGACTTCCAACCCTTTGAATAGTCTGGGGAATCCCTGTCTGAGCTTCAACAACCTAGACAGTGGGAACAGGTTCCTTAGCTTCTTTAGTAACTGCAGGCTTAGGATCCTTAGCACCTGTGTCAGCACCTGTGAAAGCAAACAGAGTCAAAAAAAGGGGGAGAGAGAAAGGAAGGAGTAAAGATAGAAGGAAAAAAAAAAACCAGTACCATTCCCCTGTGGTAGAGCTTCCTTTTGAGCTTAGGCAGCCACTTCAACCATCAACGAAAGCTCCTCCTCCCGCCTTTCTGACCTTTCAGAAGACTCTGTGAAAGGGCATAAAGTACGTTGAAAGAAAGGTGAAGAAACCTTGGCAAAAGTGCTAAAGGAAGGGAGGGACACCGGGGGACTCGCCATAAAAGAAGTATAGAAAGAAAGAAAAAAAAAAGAACTGAAAAGGGGAGAAGAATAATGATGGCGGGTAGTACACACCTTCAGAAGCCTCTGACTCCAAGGAAGGAGCAGCTTCAAGGGCAGATTGGGCGCTGGTTTGACCTAAAAGAAACAAAGGGGAAAAGGAACAAGAACCTTTAGGAAGAAAGGATAAGGGAAATAAGAATAGGTGCTAATAAAGAATGGATGAGGCTTACCTGCTCGAGTAGATAAGGACGCACCTCCTAAAGACTCCTTGCCCAACGCAAACTTAGTAGTGGGCTCAAGTGTCACAGTTTTAGTTGGACTAGGGGTTTGCACGGGCTTAGGCTCTTAGGGGACAGGAGGCTGAAAAGTTTCAGGGTCTTAGACGGCCAAGAAAGCAGAAGGTGAAATGGGCTAGGCATCCTTCACTACCTGCCTAGCTTCCTCAACTATGCCACCACTAGGGGGCTCCTTATCCACACTTAAGGCAGCAGCAGGCTGAGCTACCATAACTTCTTTCACTAAGGCACCACCAGCTGCAGGAGGAGGCACCTTGACCTGCAAAAGAAAAGAGGAGCAAGAAGGAGTATGTGGCAGACATAAAATAAATAAATAAATAAATATATGTACGCAGCACTAGAAAAGGGAAAGAAAGCAAACAATAAAAGGGCACAAGTGAAAGAGGGTCATACCACATCATCACCAGAGGATTGGCTTTTACCTCCATTGGGGTTTGATTTGCGCTTAGACTACAAAAAAAAAGGAGTGACCATTCATCAGTTAAAGAAAAGAGAAAAGTGAGACACAACAAGAACAGCAAGCCAAGATGGCCAGATGCAAAAAAAAGAAAGAGAGAAGAAGGAAAGAGGCCTTGCCCTTCTCTCTCTCTCTACAGATTCTTTAATAGTCTTTTGTCTACTACGGGTACGCCCAAAGGGTCTTAAGGGAGACGAGTGTGATGTCAAACCCCGAAGAACCATGGGCTGAGGAACTCACAGGAACCTGAAAGATAGAAGACTCTACCTTAGTTTTCACTCTGTTCTTTGGGATTAAAGGATGGCCAACTTCCTTTCCAACTGTAGAGGGGTCCACTCTCTTAAGCTCCTCAAAAATAACTAGCTGCTTGCGAGACTTAGTAGTTTTCCTCTTCTTAGTCTCAGGGCCAGCCTCAGTACCCTCAACGCTTTCCTCAATCTTAGCTCTTTTGACAACTTCCTATTTGATTTTCTTCTCCCTACCTTTGCCCACAGGAGTGGCAGCACCAATTACCTCTACCACCCCTCTCTTGATTGGCACACCAGAAGAAGCACCCACAATAAGGTCACACCCTGACTAAGCATCAGGAAAATCATTCGTATGACATACCCAACCACCCCTAGAGGCATGCCACTCCACAAATCCTGTTTTGCTACTTATGGCAGCAGACACAATGCCAGCAGTGGGGAGTGCCAAACGCTTGTTAAAGGTATGAGTAGAGAAAAGAGTAGGATCAAGAGTCCTCCCAATCTTACCGAAACCAACAAAATTTAAGAAGGACTTCTGAACTCTTCTCCAATAACCAGCAAAGCTACTGGAAGCAAAGACTCCTCGCTGGGAGTTTGGCACCACAAATTGAGGGCTCCTCCGTGACCAGTAAGAAAAAGCCTAGGACCTTAGAAACGGATCCAGGGAAGGGAGAGAAGGCACTACCTCCTTGAATACCGGCGGGATGTCCTGATCAAAACCAAATTGTCTAAGTACCAAGTGTGCTGAATAGTGAGTGAACGTTGGACCACTTGATGAAGGTACTGGAAGCCACGAGGGGCTGATGTAAGCTAAGTATGCCAAACTGCCCTCATCTCCCCGACGCAAATCAAAGGTATTCCTTGGGGAGTTAAGGAAAGAAGCCAACATAGAATCACAGGCGAACCCAGGACTGAACTCTCGGGGAGAATGCCAACTTAAATGCCTTGCTTGATCAAACAATTCCACCAAATTGAGGTTGCCCCCCTTCAAATTAGACCAGCGAAAAATGATAGGATGACTGTCAGTAGAATTGCCACACAGCCCTTTGATCACGTCTGGGTATCCCTGGAACTTATCCTTCATATACTTTAAATTCCTACACTTAGCCAAAGTGACGGAAGACCAATCCCACATGAACCCCTGAAGGATAGCACAGTGGAAGGAAGAAGTGATAGTATAGCAGGAGTTGCCCTCAACCTCATCCCCATGAAGCAGATCCAATTGAGACTAAACATGGCCTAAGAACATGGGGGCTAAAGGATACTGAGCACCCCGGGCCAACTTGATTGCCAGAGGAAAGAAAATAGACTTAATCCCGTATCTAGGGAACTCACTGAATAAAAACTTATTGAGCCAGAGTGTCAGGAACCTACCTTGCCTAACTGCCTTGTTTTTCTCTCCAGAAAGGTTCAAGACCCACTTACCCATTTTGGCCGGTTTCCCCCCGGGAGAGGCCGTACGCCCGCCGAAGTGACTAAAAAGCTTGTCTTCAACCTCGAGATCCTCACTGAAAAGGCTGATATCAAAGGGATTCTCATCACCAAACACTGGGAGGAGAAAATTATTAACCACATTCTCCAAAGTGATGGTGAGCTTACCAACAAAAAAGAAGAAAGTGTGGAGAGAAGGACACCAGCGGCGCATTAAGTGTCTAAGGCCCTTGGCGTCCTTAAAAGCTTCAAGATTCTTGGAAATTGCTACTGATTTCAGGATCCCTGCGCGCCCCAAGCAACTGACAAATTTACCATCAGAAAGCTCTGTCTCCACCCAACTGGACTAACTAGTAATCTTCCCCGGGACGAAGTCGAAAAAGATGGGAACCGCCTCGTGGGATCCTCGCCTAATCTGAAGGTCTAAAATTTCCCTCGGATCTGGAGCCTAGGTAGAACTAGCAAACCCAGACTGGCTAAAAAACACCCAGGTATAAGGGTGTGAGGGTCCCTTTTTGGACAGTGCCTAGGCCCAAGCTGAAGCAAGGACCTTAGGCCTTGTTGTTGTAGTTTGAAGGGACTGGGCTTGGTTTATTGCAGCAAAATGGGCTGTTTTTCAAACCAAGTGGCGCACAGAGCAAGGATCCTACAATACGTACATACTAGCAAGCAAGAATATAGGTATATGAATAGCAAGAAACAGTAAAGGAAGACAATGTAATAAAGAAACACACAAAATAATTGTTAAAGATCCTCAAATTAGTATAAAATATTTCATTATTTTTCTTAATTGTGAATTACAATGTGCTCACTAAGATGTGTTACAAGGTCCAAATAAGCTCAAAAATTACAGACTTAGATGCCTATCTAAGCCTTTAAGACTTGCAAAGTTTGAATCCGTCTGAATCCAAGTATATTCTATAGTGGATGTTCTGGGATACCGGGCGCTGTTTTTCTACTTTCTTTGAGTTTTAGACAATGTTTTCTCAATGATTCTGTTATGATTTCTTATTGCTGAATGTCCCTCCAATGTTGGCTGCTTCCCTTCTTTTATAGTGTCATTCTAGGGTTCGGGGTACCATTGATTCTCCCCCTTGGCTCCCTGGGTACCAGAGCCCCTGTTATGCCAGCCATTTTGATGGTTGGTTCTTTCCCTATTTCTCATAGTTTTCCTCTTTTGGTGTTGTTTCCCTAAAAGCCACTTGCTGACTTTCCATTTCGGGGTGTCCTTGGGGAGCTGACCTTCAATCTCTCTTCTTTCAAGGCTTCTTACCTTTTAGACTCAGCTTTTGGCTGTCCTTCCCTTTTTGTTATTTTTCCTAAGTGAGCTGAATCCATCCCTGCCAAGTTGAAGGTTTTCCCAGCTACTTCCCTTTATGGTTCTTCTTCCTGGGTTCCCCGAGGTACTAGCCTTTTGTTCACAAGTTGTTGCTTTCCAAGCCTTCTGGTTCTTTGCTACATCACTGGGTGCTTGAGAAGTACATATCTGCCCTTCGTTTCTTGTGTTTCGTGGCACCCATTTTGAGTTGTCTTAATCCCACTTCAACTGTGTTGCGCGTCCTGAGGATCCTGATCTTGGCGGGATGGGCCTTTTTCTTTCTTCCCTTTGTTTCATGGGCTCTAAGGCTTGTCCCTTCATGGATTTTAGGCTTCAAGTCTTTTGGGCTTGCCATGGGATTGGCCCATTGTGCTATTTCTCTAGGCCTTGGTGTTATGATTTTTTAGACCTCAACATTTAGCCCCCCGAGCTCGTGGGTTGCCTGCAGCCCACGCGTGAGTAATTTAGAATTTTAGTTTTTGTAGGACTTCCCTCTTCACTATTTTAATTATCCTCGGGGTTCCCCTTTACCTTCCTTCAAGATCCTAACTTTCCCATTGCTTTTGGGTATCCTGGTCTTCTTTGCATGTTGCGCTCCCTTCTTTTGTAACTCCTTTTTGCACGGGACGTGACAGTTGAATTTTGGAGTGAAAACTTCCTCTACCCACTTTTTACGTTTCCCGTAACTCCCAGTAATAACTGCTAATAACTCTCTTCTTTGAAATTAAATTTTGGCAACTGGCGCGTCTTTCCATACATCGTCTTCTCCAACCGGTTTTGGTGCCATTATTGCAATCATTTCATATTTTTTCTTTTACTTCCCAGAGTCTTCCATTCTCAAGCTTATCTCCTTCCTCTCGGTTAATTTGCTTCTTTGTTTTCCATTCCCAGGTTCTTTATTCTCTCAACTTTCCTATTTCTAGTGTACTTGCTGCTCTATGGCTTCCTCTTCCTCTCGAAAAAGGAGGGAGCATACTCCTAGCCCCTTTGAGGGCGAGAGTTCTTCTGGTTCTGCACAAGGTGAGTCACAGGGGGTCATGGAGTGCCCGGCTCTCCCTTTCCTTTGGTGTCCCATGGTGAGGCCCCTTCGTCCCCTCACACTTGGGTATTTTCCGGTTAGGCAGGTTTCGCCATTTCTGCTCAGGTCCCAGACCCAAGAGAGATTTCAGATCTTTAGATTAGACGAGGATCTTGGGAGGCGGTTCCCATTTTCTTCAATTTCGTTCCTGGGAAGATCACTGGTTGGCCCATTTGGGTGGACAGGGAACTTTTTGACGAGGAATTTATGGGCTGTCTGGAGTGCGTCGGGGTTCTGAATGCAGTGGCGATTTCTAGGAATCTTGAGGGTTTCAAAGACGCTAAAGGTCTCAGGCACTTGGTACATCGTTGGTGTCCCTCCCTTCATGCATTCTTCTTCTCTGTTGGTGAGCTCACGATTACCTTGGAGGATGTGGTTAATAACCTCCTCCTCCCCGTGTTTGGAGATGAGAACCCTTTCGACATCAGTCTTTCCGACGAGGATCTCATGATGGAAGACAAATTATTCAGCCATTTTGGTGGACGTACTGCTTCCCCTGGTGGGAAACCAGCCAAGATGGGCAGGTGGGTTATGAATCTTTTGCGAGAGAAAGACAAGGAAGTCAGGTGAGCCGGGCTCCTAGCACTCTGGCTCAGCAAGTTTTTGTTCAGCGAGTACCCCGGTACGGGATTAAGTCCACTTTCTTCCTATTGGCAATCGAATTGGCCCGAGGTGCTCAGTATCCTCTAGCCCCCATGTTCTTGGGCCATGTTTATTCTCAATTGGATCTGCTTCATGGAGAAAAAGTTGAAGGCGACTCTTGCTACGCGATCACCTCGTCCCTCCATTGTGCCATTCTCCAGGTATTCACGTGGGACCGTTCTTCAGTTACTTTAGCAAAGTGCAGAAATTTGAAGTTTGTGAAAGACAAGTTCCAGGGATCCCCTAATGTAATTAAAGGTCTGTGCGGTAGCTCCACTGATAGCCACCCCATTATCTTTCGTTGGGCTAGTTTGAAAGGTGGCGGCCTTAATTTGATTGAGTTATTTGAACAAGCAGGGCATTTACGTTGGCGTTCTCCCCTGGAGTTCAGCCCCGGGTTTGCCTGTGACTCTGTATTGGCTTCTTTTCTTAATTCTCTAGGAAATACTTTTGACCTTTGTCCTGGTGATGAAGGAAATTTGGCCTACTTGGCTTGTGTTAGTCCCTTATGGCTTCCAATTCCCTCCTCCAGTGGCCTCAGGTACACCCATTACTTAGCACACCGGGTACTCCAGCAATTCGATTTTGATTAGGATATCCCGCCAGTGTTTAAGGATGTAGTGCCTTCTCTCCCTTCTTTGGACCCGTTCTTGAGGCTCCAAGCTTTCTCTTATTGGTCACGGAGAAGTCCTTAATTTGTCGTGCCCAACTCTCAGAGGGGAGTCTTTACTTCCAGTGGTTTTGCAGGCTACTAGAGAAGAGTTCAAAAATCTTTTATTGATTATGTTGGTTCCGGCAAGATTGAGAGAGTTCCCAATCCTGATATTCTTTCTGCTCCTACATCCAACAGGCGCCTATCCCTCCCCATTGCTGGTATTGTATTTGCTGCTATAAGCAACAAGACAGGGTTCACGGAGTGGCATGCTTCTAGGGGCAGTTGGGTGTGTTATGCATAAGATTTTCCAAAGACTTGGTCGGGATGTGATCTTATTGTTGGTGCCTCCTCTGGCGTGCCAATTAAAAGAAGGGCAGTAGAGGCAATTGGTGCTGCCACTCCCATTGGCAAAGGTACAGAGAAGAAGATTAAGCAGGAAAAGGTTAAGCAAGTCGAGCTTGAAGAGGGTGTTGAGGGTACTGAGGCTGGATCTGAGACCAAGAAGAGAAAGACTACAAAATCTCAGAAGCAGTTAGTAATTGCTGAGGAACCCGGGAGAGTAAGCTCCCCTACAGTGGGAAAGGAAGTTGGGCATCCTTTACTTCCCAAGACTCGAGTGAAGACTAAGGTAGAGTCTTCTCTCTCTCAGGTTTTGTGAGTTCTTCAGCCCAGGGTTCTTTAGGGTCCTTTGATTTTGCACCCTAGTCTCCCTTAAGACCCTCTAGGCATACCCATAGTAAGCAAAAGACCATTGGAGACTCTGTAGAGAGAGAGAGAAGGGCAAGGCCTCTTTTCTTCTTCTCTCTTATGTTTTGCAGTAGCTTATTATTGTTGTTGCAGTGTCCTTCCTTTCCTCTTTTTAACTGATGAGTGATTATTCATTCCTTGCAGTCCAAGCGCAAGTCAGACCCCAAGAAAGGGAGGAGTCAATCGTCTGGTAATGATGTGGTATGGCTCTCTTTTATTTGTGCCTCTTTCTGTTTGTTTCCACCCTTTTTTTGGTACTGTGTACTTATGCATTCTTTTCCTTTTGCAGGTGGAGGTACCTCCTCCCACGACTGGTGGGACTCCGGGGGAAGAGTGATTGCTGCTCCCTCTGTTGTTTTACCAGGTGTGGAAGAGGAGCCCCCTAGTGGTGGTATAACTGAGGAGGTTAGCTAGCCAATGCAGAGTGTCCAGCCTATTCTGCAATTTGTTCCCTTGGTTGCTCAAGATCTTGAAACTCCCCAGCCCCCTGTTTCCCAAGATCCCCAGCTCGAGCAGACATTCAATCCCATCAAAACTATGTCACCTGAACCTGTGTTAAGCAAAGAACCCTTGGGGGGCGCGTCTCCATCCATACAAGCAGGTGAGCCCCATTCACCCTTTATAAGAATGCTTGATCTTACCTTATTGTATCTCTTTCTTTTTGAAAGTTCCCATTTCCTCTTCCCCTTTTAGGTCAAACCAGTGTGAGATCTGCCTCTAAGGCTGCCTCTTCTTTGGAATCTGAGGGTTTTGAAGGTGCATGCTGTTCACCTTTATTGTGCTTCCTCTTCTTTCCTCCTTTCTATGCTCTTCCCTTGCCTTTTCCTTCTATGGCGAAGCCCCCAGTATCCTTACCTTCCTTTAGCCATTTTGCCAAGGTTTCCTCACCCTTTCTTCATAGTGCTGTGTGTTCTTTCACAAAGTCCTTCAAGAAATCAGAGGAGCAAGAGGAGGAAGCTCCACCATAGGAAGCTGATATTGGTTTTTTTATTTTTTTATTTTTTTTTATTTTTTATTATTATTATTATTTTTTTTTACTTTACCTTTCTTTCCTGGCTCTTTCCTCCTTTGAACTATGTCTGCTTTGCAGGTGTTGTCATAGGTGTCAAAGGTCCTGAACCTGTAGTTCCTGAGGTAGCTGTGGAGTCTGCTCAAGTTGTGGAATTTCAAGCAAGGACCCCCCAAACTATCCAGAGGGTTGAAAGCTCCTTAATCCCTATGAGTGGAGATACAACAATGGGGGAGGCTCTAGAGGTGACTGTTTCAGATCCTGACTCAGGGCTCTCTACTTTCCTGGCCCGTTTTGATCTTTTGGAGTTCAATAGCCTCCCTGTAAGCCATTTTTATCGCTTTGGGCCTCCTTATGGTAACTTTTTGCGCTTCTCTATGCCTGTGGAAGGTCTGCCATTACTAGAAGGGTTGTTCAAGATCCATGCAGATTTCACCAGTGGGTTCAAGGGAGGTGTATTTTTGGGCAACATCCTGATGGAGTTGCTATGTGCAGTGCTAATTTCCTTGAGGAACTCTTCTCTCGACTCCTTATCTGAGGAAAGACTTTTGGAATGGAGGGGTGTAGTGCAGGATCTTATAGAAGCAAAGTTCAACCTATCCTTCTTGCTGGAGCATTTACGTTCACTAGCCCATATGCTGTTTCAGAGGTAGGCCTCTAGGAATCTTGATGCTGAAATTGTTGCTGCTGAGGAGGCTTTGGCTCGTGCCCACAAGATCTTGCAGGACTTAAAGGTTAAGAAGCAAAAAGTTCTCTCTTCTTCAGCTGTTCTTGCTATTTCTCCAGACAGTTCCTTGCTGGCCGGGCTTATTCCTTAGCTCTTTTTTTTAGCTAGTTCAGATGTGTATATTTTTTTTCAAACAATTTGGGTTGTATAAGCTTTATCTTTTTCTGTTGAACACTACTTCTGGCTTATTTTCTGTGACATGGATATGTTTTTTTTTTAAAGACTGCTTCTAACTTTCAATAGTATGTGGATCTGTTCTTCTCTTTTTGTATACTGCTTTTTTTTTTTTTTTTTACATTGAGTCTTGGGCCATGGTCCCTACAAGTTTTACTGTAGGTCTTGGATCAAGTACCCTGGTGGTTGTCTTACTGCGCAGGTACTGAACTGGGTATATTGGGTGCTTTTTTTTTTTTTTTTTTTTTGAAGTCCCAGATCATGAACTAGGCAGGTCCCCTTTTGTCAGATACTGGGCTAGGTATCCCGGGCACTTACTTTTTGCATGTGGTCCCAGGCCATGTATCTTGAACTAATTGTGGTGTGGGTCCTGGGTCATGTGTCAAAGTTTTTTTTTTTTGCATTAGCCCAGGTACCCCCCTCAAGTCTGCCTACATTTGGACTTTGCAATATTTAGTTTAGCTGTAACTTAAAGGAAATAAAAGAGATTTCATTGAATCAAAGCACAGTTACCATCTAAGGAACACAGAAAAATTATCAAAGATAGTAAGGATCACAGAATGTCCTTCTACCTTGGGTTCCTAAACAAAATTACTTAAACAAAAATTCATAACAAAAGCAAAGAATGATGAAACACTTAGCAGATTGGAGAGTTGGCAAAAGGGTCTCGATGTACTGAGATCTCTCCATTTCTATGCATAGTACTGTTTCAGCCACTTCCTATTTATGGGATCTTCCAGGATTGTCCCATCTTCCTTTGAGAGGTAGTAATACCCACTATCGTGGGCTTCCCTGATGATGTAAGGTCCTTCCCACTTTAGGGCAAATTTGGAGGGTCCTAGGAGGTTTCTTCTTACATGTTCTGCTGTTCTCAACACCAGCTGCCCCTCAGTGAAAGCCCTTGGGTGTACTGCCTGTGCATATGCCTTAGCCATCCCCTGCTGGTACCTCAGATTTCTCCTTCTAGCCACTTCCCTTTCTTCCTCCAACCCCTCTAGATCTGTCAATCTCCTTTCATTGTTTGTGTCCTCAGTGTCCTCCTGGTTTTCTTCAAGCACTACCCTCGGCGTAGGGACAACTAACTCCACAGGGCTGATGGCTTCTGTCCCATAGACTAGGGAGAATGGTGAGAATCTTGTGGCTGTCTTCACAGAGCTACTGTATGCCCAGAGTACATTTGTCAAGTGATCACTCCATTTTCCCCTATACTCATGCTTCATCTTTTTAAGGATCTTCAGCATCACCCTATTGGTGGCCTTAGCTTGGCCATTTCCTTGTGGGTAGTATGATGTGGACCTTCCATGCTTGATGTAATACGCCACAATCAAGTTCTTCATGTCTTTGTTTATGAACGGAGTCCTATTGTCACTGATCAGTCTCCTAGGGATCCCAAACCTTGTAATGATGTGTTCTTGAATGAAGTTTGCATGGCTACTCTAGTGGCCTTTTTCAAAGGGATAGCTTCTACCCATTTTGTAAAGTACTCGGTGGCCGCTAGGATCCATATGCAACCATTGGAAGGAGGGTTTATAGGCCCTATGAGATCAAGCCCCCAAGTGTGGAAAGGCCATGGTGTTGTCATATCTTGCAGCACATTTGGGTGAGTATGAATTGCATCTCCAAGTACTTGACAGGCATGGCACGTTTTGACTAGTTCCTCGAAGTCCTTTTTCATTGTTGGCCAATAGTACCCTAACAGTGGCAATTGCTTGTAGAGTCTTCTTTTCCCTGGGTGACTTCCATAGTCACCGGAATGGACTTCACTGACTACTTCTCTGGCTTTCCTTGGCCCTAGGCATCTTAGGGGATCCCCGCTGTACCCCCTTTTGAATAGGATTTCGTTTTGTAAGAAGTACCTGACTACAAGTTTCTTGAGCTGGCGGGCTAATGTCATGTCAATTGGTAGGATCCCTTAAGCCAAGTACTTTATGAATGGAGTTCTCCAATCTTCTGTAACAAATATGGCGTAGCTCTCTTCCTTGTCCATTGAAAGTTGACATTTTTGGCACTTCTCCTGCATAGTTGCTGCCTCTTTGTTCATATTTGGCAAGTAGTACCCCATGCGCTGCATCCTTCTGTATAGGCTGATCTTTTCTGCAACCCCACAGGCCTGGCTATGTAGTTCTTCTAATCTCAGCTTTCCTTCCTTCTCATTGACACACCTGGATAGGATCCCTCCAGGCAGCCTCCTATATAGTTCTCCTTCCATCAGAGTGTAGTCCCTCAGTTCCTTGATACTTCCTTTAGGTCCTGCATTGCAGTGGACTTATTGGGCCCTGTGTACCAATTCGTTACGCTACATTTCTCTATTGTGTAATCATATACATTTCTTTTTTCAAAAATTTATAGGAAGTAAATCTTATGATTCTTTAATATTTTTTAGTCTTTTAAAAGTTTTAACATCTTAATTATTCTTTTGATGGTAACACATCTTTCTCTTATATTTCTCTGTTGTGTGTGTGTGTGTATATATATATATATTCTCTAAATCTTTTGATTCCTTTCAAAAGTTATAGTCATGGATTATTCTTTTGAATGTAATCCATATTTCTCCTATATTTAGTCATACATATTTTGTTTCATTTCAATAATTTCTAAGTAGTGAATTATCTAATTCTTTAATATTTTTTGGTCTTTCAAAAGTTTTAATATCTGAATTTTTGAGTTATTTTTTTGCAGTATCTGAAACTGTCTGACAAATAAATTTTTTGTAAGCCATTGCACGTTCAAGCAATGGCTTCTTCATCAAATTGTAACACAAATTGAAGTCATATAAGAGCAAATCATGCAAGGGTGTAGTTTCTTAATCAATTTAAGATTTTATAAAATTATTTTAATTTACTTCACAAATAGGTAGGTTCCCGTGCATGGCACGGGTTAGCGACTATAATATATATATATATATATATATATATAGATTATTCCACCTACATGCTGTAGGAAAGGGCCGGGCCACTGATTTTATTAACTCCGAAGGTCTGACCAGATTTGACTACTCTCTGACCGTGGGCCCCTCAAATATGTGTGTATTTACCAAAATGTCATCATAAATCAGTTTCCATAACTTGAAAACACCCAAAAGTTGTTTTCAGTTTTACTAACTCATCACTAAAAAATCAGAAAATTGAGCGATGGAAACAAAAACTGAAAACAAATCCAAACACACCCTTCTGCCATGGGACCCACCAATTTTGAGTTATGGGTGATGAAAACAGAGTGATAGGTGATGGAAAACATGAAATCCAAATAGCCCCTTGGTAATTCAGTAGCTCACTAGTTGGAGAAAAATGCAAAAGGTTTGTTGGAATCTCAATTTTGGTTGGAGAAGGTGCGTGAAGACCTCTCTCTCCTTTTGTCACCCGTGATAAAGTTTTGATTCAATAATATTTACAGTCTTTATTATAAAAAAGAAGAAGAAGGGTTACATAGAATTAGAATGCATATGGCCAAACATATAGGTGGAACATCACTTTCAATTTGATCTACCATTAACACCAATTCTATTATGCATCATTTATCACAGGCTATACTAGTTTTTACGAGAGAAATTGTGAAAAATATTATGTCATCATACAAATTTTGAATCCAAATTACTGTTTTAAAAATCATACTAGACCAACAAGTTCAACCAGTTGAACTAGGAACTGAATCTAGAATCGATCTGGTAAAAATCGGTCAAGAATCGGAAAAACTGATAACCCGTCCTTTTTTCGATTTTTTGACCATTCTGATTTTTAAAAAAATGATGCAAATTCTATTCTATTTTGGTTATTTGCACCAAAAGTTGGACAAAACTCCAGAGGCAAAGGGATGCTTGGTGTTAAAGCACATCACATCGCAATCATTCATAAATTTGAGTGATATTAGGAATCCTATAAATTTAATTACTTTACTTTATAAAATAATATATCAACATATAAATGTAAGATAAAAAATCAACTACGAAATTTATTTACCGACTGTTACATCAATGTGGGCTCACTACCTTATACATGGGATGTTGCCATTGGGAGTACGCCACATCCAAGTGGGCTAAAACGCAGAGAGTTGAGAGTTGCTACCTGATTTAGGTCTAAAAACCAACTTGGGCCCCTTATAGAGATCTATGCACCAAATTCTAGATCTGAAATTTGGTTACGGCTTGAGAAAGTGTTATGCACCTAAGCCTGCCTAGCCCGTGGACCAACCTCCACTCATTGTGTTCCATAGCCTAAATTAATTGAGAAATCCCCTAATGAGCTTATCACAATTGTGCATTAATGAAACACATCACATAAGAAAATATCATAGCACAAAAGGAAAAATTTTACTTTGTAAACAAATTAAACCTAATTACCAAGTCAAATTTGTTATCAAATTGGAAACAAATCAAATAAAACATACATTCATCAGTGAGAATCCTATTCTAAACATATTCAAATCATGTTATTATGGAAAAGTAAGGACTAAATCATGTGAAATAATTTATCATTTATAACCCTAATCTTAGAGGTTTACAATCAACAAAATCACATATCACATGATGGGACAACATGAAATCTAGCAAACCTTACCATTAAAACACATATTTTGCCTAATTTAGGTTTAGGTTGCATACACAAGGATGAAGTTATGACTGCAGGTTATCAGGCATGCGTACACACCCTTGATTCTAAGTGCACAGCCTATCACATAAACTCAATTCCAAAAACTTTTCAACGTTCAACCAGATTAATACATCTTTTAATTTATCAATTCAACTTCTTTATTCAGAACAAACTAAAATACAACAAATTCAAACTAAGAAATCAAAACATATTCCTTAACATGCATATAATCTATAATTTACTAAAGAACAACACATTGATGATGCGAACGACAAACTAAAATCGTTGTTCAAATGCTTATAATTATATGTGTATTAGGTTTATATATTCAGTCTATAAAATTATATATATTTATAAAAAATACATTGACATTAACTGGTATTGAAATATTTTGTCTTTTTAGTAAATCGAAATGACATCTAGTATGGTATTGACTCACTTAATTAGAAAGGTTTCAATTGGATTGATAGTGGATGAAGAGGAGGAGGAAGAGTTGGAAGCTATAAGGACCGAATGAATATGATACCAAATAAAAGCATTAGTTATGTTTGAATAAATTGTCACTCACTCACTTGGAACATATATGCATTGTTCTTCTCAAAGGAACATATATGCATTGTATTTATAAATTTAAGTATACAAGATAAGAATTTAGATGGAAATACCACACAATAATTTTAGAAAATGCCAAGGAGAGAGGTTTGAGCATCCCACTTACTATAATCCTTTTTTTTCCCCAATTATGAACAGAACTAGTTAACTATATTAATTTATTTACTTTGCTTAACAATAGTTGTAGTCATGCCCTTATTCCTGGGTTTACAAACATTCCTTGATGCAGTACCAAAAACATATTCCAATGAGGTGTGTCTGAACATCATTTCCTGCTGCTCATGGGAAGCTGAAGCCATTCACAGTAATCCCTCCATCAACACAAATAGTCTGACCAGTTATGTAAGAAGATACAGGTAGGCATAGGAATGCCACCAAGGAAGAAACCTCCTTTGGCTCTCCAATACGTCCGAGAGGGGTTTGAGAGATAACAGCCTCCAAAAATTTTTCATTACTTAGATACTACAAAAGAGAGAATATAATTTTTGTCATGTTAATCATGATTCATGAACTTCAATTCCTTGAAGAGACCACCTGCTTTCTTTGTTACCCATTTCTTGCCCTGCCATTTATCTCTCTTTGTCGCTACAGTGTTTGCTATAACCTATGAAGCACAGGTGCGTTTCCAAATTCGGGTTCGGGTGAGGGTGCGGGTGCGGGACTCAGCAATTTCTGAAAAAGTTGGGTGCGGGTGCGGGTGCGGCGGGGTGCGGCGATTAAAAATATTTTTATTTATATTTTCTATATATTTTTACTAATAAAATATTCTTAAAAAACACATTACTATGCCTTGATTCACAAAACAAAGAAAGAAGAAGGCAAGAAACACAAAACAAAAAAGAAAACACAAAAGAAGCAACAAATATTCAGAATAAAATTGAGGAAGGACAAATTTAGGATGTTTGGGCCTCATTCAAAGTTGATTTCGGCATGATTCAAGGCCGATTTTGATCGTTTCGGTTGCCGGCTGATACGACTCGATTCGACCCGATTCTGGTCGAATCGGCTCTATTCAGCGTGAATTGGCCCAGTTCGGCGCGAATCAAGCTGAGTTGGCGTGAATCCGTGGAAAAAAAAAAAAAAAAAAAAAAAAAAAAAAAAAAAAGCTCAGACGCGGCACCGACGCGCGGGCAGCTGCATCGGACGCCACACCCCACGTCAGGCCGCGTCGGACTCTGGTGCGGCACCCTCCCAGCCGCATCTGTGCTTCATAGGCTATAACTAGTAGTGTTTTCCACTTCTCCGAATGGGTTATATTTATATTGGTATATATATTGCCTGAAGAAGTAGATCAGCACCAACAAAATTGGTCAATAGATGATAAGGCAAAGTTATTAGGACCTTAATTACTAGTTTGTGGCACCGAGAGAAACAAACAAACTGGGCATTATGGTTGTGACTCATCGGAAGGTGTACGATAAAAAAATGTGTCATATTTGCAATTTTTTGTCCAAAAATTATCCATATTTTAAGTCAAAATGGTGTAAATATGCATTGTTATTATAATAATTGTGTAAATTTACGTTAATAGTATTGATTTTGTATTTAATTTTTTATTCTTTCTTTACATGTCCCGTGGACAAAGAAAGAGAGTAGATGATTGTTGTTGTGTGTAAAATAGAGAAACAACTAAAAAAATTATATTTTAATAAAATGTAGTGTAAAATAATTAATCTAACATAAATAATCTAATATGGTGTATTTTGAAAAATAAATATGTAAAATTAAAAAAAAAACATATATTCTAGAAAAAAATTTCTGCAGCTGATGTGAATGCTCAGCTAATAGTGACATCTATTATCATCATGTAACCTTGCACTAAATTTTGCTTTTTTTTTTTTTTTTTGTTTTGTTTTGCTGTAGATATGAGTAATTTTAATACCATATAAAAAGTCATAACTTTTGTCACAACTATCCTACATGGTAGATTGTGATTGGTAACATGTCACTTTCACATGGACTTACAATTTTTTCTCTATCACTCACAATCTGCCACATGGATAGTTGTGGCAAGAGTTCTCTAGAAGTAAGTCTAGCACCACAACTATTTTCCACAACTTAATCACAATTTGTTCACATGGTGACTTGTGAGTATTGGAATTGTGGACCCACATGAGCCTATCATCATTTTTTCTACCACTTACAACTAACCACTTATGTGAATTGTGGCAAAAGTTATGGAAATTATCGTTGTAGTAATCTTACTCGTTTTCTGGCCCACACTTTCTTCCTGACAAAGTTTCTTTTTACGATTTTATAAAGTTGTGTCCATTCCGTGTCCCAGCAGTGTTTTTGCAATTTTTCCAAAAAAAGAAAAAAGAAAAAGACACAGGTGGGATATGTATGCAAAAGTGTCTTGTATTCGACATGAGTACAATACCTCAAATGAAGTGTTTGTACTTCCTAAAGAATACATAACTAATACTATTATAAGTTTCCTCACTTTGGTGCATGAACCAAAAAGGCTAGAGTGCAAACTTCACTCCTGAAATTTGGAAGCCTTTAGATTTTACACCTTGAAGTTTTAGAATTTGGATTTTATCCCCTTGAAGTTATATTCTATTTGCATCAACAACCACTTGGTTCATATTTTACGTTAAACTTGCTACGGGTGTTTAGTTTATCCAATAAAAATGATGTCACATGGCATAAGGAGAAGGTATATCTTGTCTCTGCTACATGTAGTGGGTCTCTCACAAAATGTGGGCCTCACTAGTGGGTAAGGTAGTGGGTGAGGCCAAATGTTATGAGACTTCTCATTGTATAGAGCAAGAACAAGATATCATTTCACATGAAAAAGAGAAGGAAAGACAGAAAAAAGAATAAATAAGAATATTTAATTAAAAAAAGAGAAAAAAAAAATTAAAGCATCTCATGCTGGCCATATTAAAAAGGGTTAGTTAAATAGGAAAAAAAAAAAAAAAAAGGTACTGTTTAAGTCAAATTTGGCTAAAGTTTCACAAAATTTAACGTGAATGCTTTAAGAAAGGTTATGCACAACTTAAGGGATGGCAATGGGGTAGGGTGAAGTTGAATTATGGGTGCCTCGTCCTCACCTTGTCACCTTTTTAGGGCCCATGCAGGGTAGGTTGGGTTTGGGATGGGTTGGAAATGTGTTACTAATTCTAATGAGATAGTTCCAATATTAATGCGATAAAGATGAAATATAAAGGGAAATGAAGATCGTGGGAGTTCTAAGATATAAACTTATCAAAAAATAGACTACTAAGAGAGAAATATAAACAAATATTTTGAAGATAGTAATAGAATATGTTAAAAAAAGAAGTTATATCTAGGATATATATTAAAATAAAAATACAATATATGTATAAATACGCTAAACATATATTAAATAAAATATCAATATATACATTCGGGGTGGGGCGAGCAAAACACATCCCTACCTAGTCACCTTTTTGGGATTGAGAAAATTCGCTCGAAATAAAGTGGGGAAGGGGTGGGTCATGCGGAGTGGGTTGTTTTTAGCTTTTTGCCATCTCTAGACTTGAGAGGTTTACTCATTTACTAATACCTTAACAACTACAAAGCTTAAATAATTATGGGAAATTACATAAAAGGTCTAGAAAAATATAGTGTTTTTAATTTTGTAATTAAAATCCCAAAATTTATTAAAATCACTTCAATTTGAGGTCTTTGTCAACAAATTTTTTTGAATAGTAACCAAGTAGAGAAAAATGATAATACTTGATTAATTTTGTATTTCATTTAGGGAGTTTTAATAAATCAATTTGGTAACCATTAAACATAAAAAAAATATTAATAGAGAAAAATCTTTGTTTGGAGTATGAAAGTGAATGAATCTTATATGCTAGAAACTCGAAGTTAGATACTTTGCTAAAATACAAAGTTTAATTAAGGATTTTCTATATGATTTTATTATTTCCCACAATGGAACAAATGAACAAGGAAGGTGGACAATGACTTTAAATTAAACTTAACACCTATTTAGAAAATAATTTTTTATTTTATTTTATAATTTGATTATTGAGAATTAGAACTTGATTAAAAACATCATTTTTTTTAAAAAAAAAAAAAGGAACTATTAATTAAACTTATTAATTTTAGGCATTATTTTTTTTATCTAATTTTCCAAGTAATAAAGAATGTTTTGAAGTATTATCTCATATATTAAAAATTAAATATAAAATAGTATCTCGGGCTAGGGATGGCAAAACCACCCCGACCCGGTACTCGACCCGACCTGTGAAACAGTAGGGTCGGGTTTGGGTTTTTAAAATTAAACTCGAAGCGGGTTTGGGTTAGGCGCGGGTTTTAGTGATACCTGCCCCAAACTCGAAGATAGATAGACACACACACACACACACACACACACACATACACAAAACTTAGTCTAACCCTAACAGCTAACACACTCTCTGACTCTCCTCTTATTTCACAGCCGCCCCTCACTCTCTACCCTCAACCCTCAGCCCCTCACCCATTCGGCCATTCTCACTCACTCTCAAGTCTCACCCTCACTCACTCTCACCGCCGACCATACCTCTCAAGCTTTACCACTAGTTCGTTGTTCTCCACAAGTTCGTTGCTCTATCACTGTTATTATTATTATTATTTTTTATATAACTTTGGGTTTGTTACATAGTTTATGGTTGATGAAATCTTTGGTTATTGTTTATTGATTAACATGTTTATTATTTTAAATTGTATTTGGATTGTTGATGGGTTAGGTTTGTCCTTTGGAGATTTTTTTTTTTGTTGCTTTTGTTTGTTCTATTTAGACGCCTATAAATCAGATTAGTTTAACCTAATGAATTAGCCAAGTAGTTACTTAGGTTAATTATGAGATCTAGGTTAAACACATGCAAGCATATTACTTAGTGCGAAAAAGTAAAGAATACGGTAATATGATGAATCGGGAAAACTAATGAAACCGACCATTTCAAGGTAAAAAACCTGGGGAGGATTTAACCTAGCTATCCTCAAGGTAAACAAATCCACTATGATATAATGGAAGTTTACAATAGATTTAAACTCTAAATCTAAAGTTACCTCTTGTATAACTTACTAACATGACCACGTGCAGCTTTGACCCCATGGACTCTTCTATCTTGAATTTACTGAACACAAACTCCCACGTTTGTGACTTTGAAATCCCACTCAAAATTTTCAGATTACCATCAATAGTAAATCTTTATGCAGCAATGTGGGCGCAACGGTTTTCTCCTTAGGAAAAGGGGAGTACGCCTCGGCTAAGTGGACTGGTGTGGAGAAAAGATGGAGTCGCCACCTAGAATAGGTCTAGGAACCATAAATATAGCCCCCTTATATGGAAGGACTGATCTTACTACCAGAGTATCGGTTTGGAGTTTAGGTATGGGGATGGGAAGGTGTTAGCACCCAACCCGTGGGTCGGCTTCTAGTCATTATGTCTTACGTCTTAATCTCATTAAAGGCTCATTCAATATTGTTATCTATACACACACACACACACACACACAGAGTAGCATACATCTAGCAATCAACATGACATCAATCATCCCAAAACCCTAACATACATCTATCATGGCAACTCATATCAAACCTAGCATACATCTAACATGCATATTTCATATTATCACATCTAAGGCAGCAAATAAACAAGACAGAATCAAATAATTATTGGAGAGTATCAAGAACATCAAGAACACAAACATATTCCAAGTTCACATACCATATCTCAATCAAATGCATGTACATATGAATGCATGCCTTACCTCACTTACCTCATTGCACCATAACACCTCAACACCTATGCATCAATGCATGTTCAAATTCTCATGAATGTTCATGTGATTCATCAAAGCATAAACCCTAATCATCAATCTATCAATTCAAGCATGTGAAACATGTTATTTTGCTAACCTTAGACCTAAACATGTGAAAACTAAACTCAACAAGACCTAAACAGAGGATTAAAACTAATCAAAACACAAAAAAAAAGCAAGAACCCTAAATTTGCGTTTATGGGCACAAGTATGCGTACGCATACATGAGGTATGTGTGTGCATACTCAAGTATGCATACGCATTCTTTAATACAGATTCGAAAAACTACATTTTTACAGATTTAATCAAACAAACAGATAACATGTGAGATCAAACAAGCATGTTAGAAACCCTACAAAAATTAAACTAGACTAAAAAGAAAAACATAAAACATCAACATATACAACAAAACATGAAACAAAACAAACAATTAAACTAAACTACATTGAAACATATCAAACCAACCTAGGAATTGAAATAAGAACAAAAGAACAAAAAGGACAGTTTATAAACCTCCTAAAATCATATTAAAACATGTTAAACATAATTAAAAACATCAAACAAATCAAATATAACAAATGGAGAAACTATATCAAGAAAATCATGTGAATCATGTTAAGCAAAGTGGGAAACCATGGAAAAGAAGCTCACCTTGCTTTAGAATCACATATTTGAAGTTGTTTAACCGACCTCTCAGTGCCTACAACACAAAGATTAGATTGAGGACAAGAATAATCAAAAGAACATAACAATAGTTAGTAATCACAACTCAAGAACAATAGATTTGAAAAAGGTTTTGAGAAATCAATTTTTGGAAAATAGTTTCTGCCTTAGAACTAACTAAAGAGAGGTTTTTAATTTGTAAAAAACATGCTAAGGGGCTGTGTGTGAGTTTTAGAAAGGAGAATTAGGGTTTTAGAGAAGATGAAAGTTAAAAAATAACTCTTTCTAGCTAGGGTTTTAATTGGAGGCATAAGATGAGTATTTATCAGTTAAAATTAGGGTTTTCAAACTTTTTAATGATCTTTGGATGTTCTCAAGGGTCCATGGGCCGGCCCACATCAAAGCATTATGTTTTGGGCCCTTAAAATGAAGTTTTAAAACCTAGAAAATCAGACTGCCCAGTTAGCCCAACTTGAAACAATCATAACTCACTCAACATAAGTCCAAATTAGGAAAACTTTGTGTTCAATTTGAAGCCCAGGAAGTCTAATTTCCAATGAAATAAACCTCACTCAAATATGCTTTGTGGATCAAACGTTATGGTCAAAATAGTGAGCAAATGTCATTTTTTAGTATCAATTTCAAAGCGATTTGAATACTTTTGAGTTGTGATTACTTCCAAACTATTGTGAACTCTTTAATTACCCTTTGATGACATATGTCAAGCTCATCATTGGGGTCGGGGACCAAAATTTATTAACGGGTACAAAATGTGATGTCTATAAGCAATTTGTTTCCACTAGTTCTTGATTGTAGATCTCGTTCCAGTAAACGCTTGTAGAGTTAGAAGGTTACAGAAACCTCACAGATCTCACAAGAGTAACTCACAAGTCTTCCAAGAGCTTCTAAAATGTAATTAGGGTTTTCTTTTTATACCTAGTAGTGTTGGACTGAAACTCTAGACGTTTTTGCGAGCTTGGACCTGATTTAAAATTTACAGAACACAATTTTCGATCGGTCGAACATATCTTTCGATCGATCGAGCTTCGCAATAGCTTGCTTCATATTTCTGCAGCTTGACAGTTCTTGAATCTTGACTTGAACAATCTTAAGCAATGTCTAACACCTAATCTAAACATATTTTTGTTCTCAGTTTGCTAACATACATAAATTAAGAATTTAAACATTTAATTCTAAATATTTAGAACCTAACAGCTTTTAATTTCATAGATCAGAACATAAGATTGGAATATTTGGTAGGCTTAAATTCAATGGATAGTGAATCTTTTTTTTTTTTTTTTGAGAAACACAAATTCTGTTGAGCAATTGTATAATCTGTATTTATAAAATGAAATCAAAATTGTATTTTTATATTTGTTGGTTATAATTTGATGAAATTTATTCCACTTTTTAATTCATTGTTGTTGTAGGTTCTTCAAATATGCTAGGAGATTGTACAATTCAAACAATTCTTGATGATGTAGAGCCTAATGAAGAGGATAAAAGTTGTGTCGCAGTTGTGGAGGATTAGACTTGTTGGATTAATTTAGTAGCTTTTTTAAATTTCTTGGACTTGTTAGATTAACTTGTTGGTTTGTAATTATCCTAAACTTCTGGGATTTATTTTGTAGCTTTTATTTTTATGTTTAACAGGTGATCTTAGCTATGATTTATTGATTTATGATTAAATGGTGATCTTAGCTAGGTGATTTATTTCCCCTAAAAAAAAATTAGGTGATTTATTAATTTATGATCTTAGCTATGATTTATGATTAACAGGTGATTTATTGATTTATAATTAACAGATTTGTATTGGTCGTATGATTTGGACTGATTTGGCATTTTGCCCTATATATATATATATATATATATATTTTGGGCCACGGTTTGGGCTATGAGTTGGGCCTTGAAGTGGCATGGCTGGACGGGGCTCGCGGGGGCAGGTTTGGGGGTTTAAAAAAAATTCGTTTATTAAATGGGACAGGTTCGGATAACAGAGGTGGGCCCACGGGATGAGATTTGGACATAAAGAAACCGCTTTGAACCTGACCATTGCCATTCTTATTTTGGGCCAAAAATAAAGAATAATGAAGTAGACACCATAATTGTGATATTCTATCAATTAAAAAAAAGAAAACCTCTTGAACATCAAAAGGGATTTTTTTTCAAAATAACCCTGAATGTCAATCAATTTCGTTAATTAACACGTTTTCAAAACAATTTAGCAAACTAAGAACTCGATTTTGTTGTGCTAAATCGAGTGTGAAGAGGTCGAGTTCCATGGAACTCGAGTCTCTGCGACTCGATTTTCCTACGAGGGTAGAATATCATCAGACCAAAGAACTAGAAAAACAACGAAGCATCATCAAATCCAAAGACCCAGACAAGAAAAACAACGAATTAGAGGAAAAACATAGAGATGGAGGAAACCAAACGCAAAAACCAAATGCATGAGGAAGAAGGAGCCTTGCAGCCGCTTCTTGGAACCCTCACAAACCGAAAAGTATTCTCTTAACTCTCAGAAATACGGTGTCCTTTTGGATTTGCCTGGGTTTGGGTTTGTTGTTTTGTTGAAGATCAAAGGGCGTGGGTTTGCTGCTATAGGGAGATTTGGGTTCAGAGCAAGGTTTGGGATTTGGGTTCGTGTAGGAAGTTTGTTTCTGCCTTACTCTGGGTTCGTGTGGGAACTAGGTTTGTGGGATCTTTGTTGTTGCGTGAGTTTCTGCCTTGCTCGTTTCAATATGGAACTTGAGTGTTTCACTCTCGAGTGTGAAACACTCGATTTCCAACTGAAACTCGACTCTTCCTGGCTCGATTTCAGAGATCAAAATTGAGTCTAAGGGACTCGATTTATTAAATTACTAAATAGTTTCGAAACTTTGCTAACTAATGAAATTGTTTGAGTGATTTGGTTATTTAGAAAAAAGATCCCCTCCAAAGACTAACAATTTCCAACTAAACTATACCCTACGGACTTATTACGGTACTGCTGCCTGTTTGGAACTGGGTTGGCCGCTGCTGGAATGTCTCAGACTCTCATTCCACCTTCACTCTCTTCTTCTACTCTCTCTGAAAAGTCTAATCTCCTAAACCCACCCTCTCCATTCTTCTCAAACCCCACCTTTCGTCACCGGTGGCACTCGCGGAATCGGGTACATATTTTTACATACATAGATAAAAAGAAGTCTTGGAATTTATTTTCTTTTCCTCTTTGGTTTGTGAGAATTGAGAAATTAATTATATTGTCAACTGGGAATTGGGTTTTGGTTTTTCTACCTTTTAGGCATGCTATTGTGGAGGAATTGGTGGGGTTTGGAGCCAGAGTGCACACGCGCTGTCGGAATGAGAGTGAGCTTGATGGGTGTCTGAGTGAATGGGATAATTTGGGTTTTGGGGTTACTGGGTCAGTCTGTGACGTGTCAGTTCGGGCTCAGAGAGAGGAGCTTATGAGCACTGTGTCCACTTTGTTTGATGGGAAGCTCAACATCCTCGTAAGCTTCTTCATTTCCTCATTTTTTACATACAAAAACATTGAATGTTGTGTTTCCCTTATTGGGTTTCAAAATGTTATGTATTGTATCTGTTTATGTTCCCGTTTTGAGTTTTAACATGTTATAATTTAAAGTTTTGAACTGCTTTTCCTGTTTACTGAACTGGAAGACTGGCTTGTTTTTGATCCGTAGGTAAATATTGTCGGGAGAAACATACGGAAATCGGTAGTGGATTTCACAGCTGCAGGATTTTCTACTCTCATGGCAACCAATTTTGAATCTGTTTTCCATATTTCTCAACTTGCTTATCCACCTCTCAAAGCATCAGGAGTGGGAAGCATTGTATTCAGCTGAATCTGTTTTGTTTCACTGAAGTCTATGTCTGTTCAGGGAGCTACCAAAGGTAATTTACCTATCAGATGAATGTATCCATGTTCCTATTAATTTTAAACTCAAGAAGCTTATAAAGAAATTTTGTATATTTGTGATTCCAGGAGCAATTAATCAACTTACTAAAACTTTGGCTTGTGAGTGGGCGAAAGACAATATAAGAAGTAATGCAGTTGCACCTTGGTACATCAGAACCTCAATGGTGGAGCAGGTAACTCCAGATTGTTATGTGACCATTAATCGTGTGCAACATCATGTTGGCAAGGGTCGTTGCCTTAATTTCTCCATGGAAGTTATCCCCCACACTCCCACTGCCATCACCGACTCAAACACCCCCCCTAACTACAATCATTTAAGGGGAGTAAAATATAATTGAAAAGAAGCATTTCTTATTAGATTTGCTGCCTAAGCTCTACTGTGTTAAAGTTCTAGGTTACCAAACAGAAATTGCACCGTTAGTCTCCACATTTTAAAATTATGTTCAATACTTAAGCTTCTCTGTCATCATATGCATGGCATCTGCACCTTAGTAAGTTCAAAGTTAAAAACATTAGTACTTGCACTAATTGATGTTTGGAACTTATAAAGGCTTAAGTCTAGTTCAGCAAAACAATCAAAGTTGACCTTGAGTCTTTATATGTTGTAGGTGCTCAGCAACAAAGAATACCTAGAAGAGGTGTATTCTTACACTCCTCTTCGGCATCTTAGAGATCCAAAGGAGGTTTCATCTCTTGTGGCATTCCTTTGCTTACCTGCACCATCCTACATCACTGGGCAGATTGTTTGTGTTGACGGAGGGATGTGTGTAAATGGTTTCTACCCTAGACATGATTAGATGTGGCAACTTAGCCATATTCCTCATCTGCTCTTGCTATTCTTTGACCCCATTCAGTCTAACCTCCACTATAAATGACATAACCTTGGCATTCCCTTGCTTGTCTTTTGGAGTGCTGCAATTGAACTTTTTTTTTTCTTCCTAATTATTGTTCTTTGTATATTTAATAGTATTTTTTTTTTCTGTCCTTCTAACAGCTGTATTACTCTTTGACCTTTCCCAGTTGTTTTATTACAATATTTTTGTAATTATGAAGTGATTTGAACTGACAAGAGAGAAGAAATTGTAACATCAGATCGGGTAGTTGAAGAATTTTATTTATTTATTTATTTTGTTTGTATTACTATAAAGAAGACTGTATATATATGCACTTTCTAAGTTAACAATCACTTGAAATGCTGGGAGGGAAGGTACATCAACAATTTAAATTTATATATACCTAGCTAACTCCTTCTGACCTTTTTTTGGCTTATGCTAAAACTTTTATATTTATTGTTTTTATCTAACATTCTAACTTCTTGTTTTTTTCTGTTTTGAGTAATTGCACTGGGCTGAATTTCTTAGGTATAATCAATGGAGGGGAAGAAAACATTGTAATCATTACTCTATAACTCATTTGAGCTACTGGAAGTACATTGAAATCAATAGATCAAGGAGAGATTAAGATGGGGGATAGCATGATGCAGGCAGGGAGTAGGTGCAGAGATGATAGATGGTCACTTCTGGGAATGACTGATCTTGTTACTGGTGGAACACAAGGAATTGGGTCTCTCTCTCTCTCTCAAGTTAATTGCTTCATGGATGTTTGTTTTTGAAGGACTCTGCCTCTATGGGGCCGGTGGCTACAGAGTACTAATCTTATAAAAACTAGTAAAGGCTTATTGCAATGTTTTGTAATTGTCTCAGGCATGCTGTTGTGGAGGAATTGGCAGGGCTAGGTGCGAAAGTACATACATGCCCAAGGAATGAAGCCCATCTCAATGCATGCTTACATGATTGGGGAGATAAAGGGTTTCCATGTCACAGGTTCAGTTTGTGATGTGATGTCTCGTGGTGAACAAGTCAAGCTGATGGACACAGTATCATCAGTGTTTAGCAGGAGACTTAATATACTTGTAAGTCTCAATTCAGTTCAGTTTATTTATTTATTTATTTTTGATGTGTTTAGTTTAATTCATTGCATTCTACATAGCAATTTTAGCATCACATGATTGTAATGTAACAATGAATCATTACTGCTGTTGTGGGACTGGAATAGAAGTGAGATTATCGATGGAATTCATTAAGTGCAATCATTCTGGACAACTGTGACAGACACAAATGGGATTGCAACAGAAAATAGGTTCCAGATATTGTTAAATGTCTTTTATTTTTCTGCCATTCCATTGTACCCTCTCCTATTCCATTACCAACACCACCATCACCGCTACCATTGCCATCACACTATCGCTGCTGACACCTCTGCCACTACCCTCAGTGTTGTACCACTTCTTCTGCCATCCCCACCACCTCCATCACCACTGTGCCTAAATGAAATAATAATAATTTTCTGTGCGAGGTAAATGACATAAAATGTTATTTGGATCATTTTCAGAGCTGCAACAACACAAGAAAACAAGTCATTTTTGAAACAAACAAATTGCCAGACTTGAGTAATTTAAAGTGAGTAGATAATTCTGGAAGCTGGTTATAGGGAGGGATTCCCAGATCATAATGAAGTTACTTTTCTGAAAGATGAGAAATCCTTTTCCTGTATCTTTCTAGCTTGGACTTAGCAGCCTCTTATGTACAATAAAAACCCAATATTCAGCCCCCCCCCCCTCCCAAAAAAAAAAACCAATAAATTGAGCTTATCTATACCAATTTTCAAAGATTTTAACTGGAAATGAGTTTTAGGGAGTAGATAATTCTTGGAACTCGTTGAAGAGATGGAGTTGCGGATCATAAGGAAGTTACTTTCTGAAAGATTTGAAACTTTTTTCCTGTAGCTTTCTAGCTTGAACTGTGCAGCTTTTAAGGTGAAATAAAACCCAATATTCAGCCACCAAAAAAAATAAAATAAAATAAAATTGAGCTTATCTATAACAATATTTAAAGATAGTTAGGACATCAAAATCATCACTTGCCACATTAGAACATAGCAGAGTCTAATGTAAATTAGCATCGAATTGTAGTTTCCTCTGTTATGTTCTTGCTAAAATTGGGGGTAAAGTTGCCTACCATTGACCTCCTTAGACCTCGTAAAGGTGGGAGCCTGGTGCGCTGCGTGTGACATTTATGTATTTACTAAGATAATTGTTCCATGTTATGTTATTTGGGCTTCCCCAAATTTGTAGCTTGTGTATGGCTTTGTGTATTTTGAACATCATATTTATAAATAATTGTTTAACCAGCCTCCACTATGCCATTGCCAATGAGCTCTAGCTCAATTGGCAGCTCCTCCCTTTGCAAGTGCTAGGTGGAGGGTAAGGTTATGGGTTCAATACTTATCGTCATTGGGTATGTGTGTAACTTACCAATAAAATAAAAGCATTTACTATACCATCAATATCATTGTTTTTAGTTTGAGAAGAAAAAGGGACCATCCAGGGTTCTGGTATAAACAAATTGCAAATGCATATCTTCAATCATTCTTTACATCCTAATTCTGGTAGCCTGAACCCAGGAGCAGGATAGTTTTTTGCTTAGCTAGTTGCATAAATTAAATTTAGAAAACTTCATATTTGTGAATCCTCCAAAGGAGTTTCTCATACCAATGTTTCTTATAGAAATGTTCACAGCTACTCTTGGAATGGCTTTCCTTCTTGTGAACCTTTAAAATCTTGTTCTTACTAAATGTTTTATCCTAGATAAACAGTGTGGGGACAAACATCTGGAAACCGACTGTAGATTACACAGCTGAAGAATTCTCTACTGTTATGACTACCAATCTTGAATCTGCTTACCATTTATGCCAGCTGGCACATCCTCTTTTGAAAGCATCAGGAGTAGGAAGCATTGTTTGTATTTCTTCTATTGCTGGTGTGGTGGCACTAAATGTTGGATCTATTTATGGTGCAAGTAAAGGTAATTTACTTATGTAATTTTTATTTTTATTTTTACGATTTGATCTGTTAAAACAGTGTGCATATTATTCAAACCTTAGAGATTTGTAAACTTTTAAATTCTGACTCTGGTCTCTTTTTTTCTCTCTATGCAGGAGCAATAAATCCACTAACTAAAGATTTGGCATGTGAGTGGGCGAAAGACAATATTAGGAGTAGTTGTGTAGCACCTTGGTTTATCAGAACCCCCTTGGTTGAAGCTGTAAGGCTGTAGCACCCTTTCACCATGCTTGTGCATTCATTGAATGTGTTTTTCACTGTTCTGTGTGTAGTTAATCTTTATCATGTTCTATTTATTTGGGCCACATGCGAGTCATATGTAGAGTTAAAAGATAACAGAAATGTGTGGGCGTGCACGCAACGGTGCATGACATTTACACCTGAAATAGAAATGGAACTCCTAGGCTTTAATTCTCAAATTTTTTTTTGAAGAAGTTAGGATGTTGCTCAGACTTGGACAGCTCACTAAGTTAAAAATAATTCCGTATTCATTTACATGATATGAAATAAGTCCTTTATGCGACTTCTCGTTACTATTGCAGGCTCTCAATGACGAGCAATTTTTGAAATCGGTAAACGCAAGAACTCCTCTTGGACGCCCTGGAGAGCCAAAGAAGGTTTCGTCCCTTGTGGCATTCCTTTGCCTACCTGCATCCTCTTACATAACCAGGCAGATTATTTGTGTGGATGGAGGGGTGACAGTGAGTGGCTTCCTCCCAAAACATGACTGACAATAAAGGTCAATCTCCTTATGATTTTTAAATGAGACATTTCCATATGTTCTCTTCTTTGTTGTGTGTTCTTACTTCTGGTTTGTAAAAGTGGCATTTTAAATTCCATCCAATTTGAACTGGATGAGGGTGAGAGGTAAATTTGTAACCCTCCTGATCTAATTATCTTGCCAATGGGAGAAAAAAAAAGGATATATAGACACACTCTCTCACACACATATATAGATATACATGTAGGTATATATGTGTTTAATAAAAAATTTTGTACTTTGCAAAAGATGACTAAACTAATATTACAGGGAAATTCTTGATTCGATTTCTTAGATTTTTTTATATTATATTCCATACATATATATATATATATATATTTTGTTGAGAAAACAGCTGAGGCTTTTTATTAATTGGATAGAAACCTTCTGTCAAGTATTACAAGATTGTTTGCATTGCTATGGATGTCTTCGATCCAAACATGTGGATTCGAATTCTTTGCTAGTTTGGCAAGCTTGTCAGCTACAGCATTACCACTTCGTTTGACATGGGAGAAATAGGCGACACGCAAATTCGAAGCTAAAGCTTTGGTCTCGTCTGTTATGTGGCCAAATGGAGCGAAGCTCGTCGAGGTAGCAGTGAGGTGCTTGAACATTACTTTTGAGTCTCCCTCAAACATGACATCTTGAAGTCCAATTTCAATGGCAAATCTTACTGAAAGCTCGAATTTGTGTGAAAATACGAGCTTGTTTAGACCCCCAATTAAAAAATTACGGCTAGATTGCTTTTACTATAACTTATTTAAGTGCGGAACAAGAGTAAATGAAGCGCAATAAACTGATAACTACTCTAGTGCACAAACATGAATAACAAACAATAAAAGTAAAGTACAAGAGTAAGGGAAGAGAGATGCAACCACAAGATAACATTAAGACGTGTTATCGAAGAGGAAACTGAAGAACTCGGCGAAAAATTTTTCCGTTGTCTTCCAAGCGGTAATCGATTCACTAGAGAATAAAGTTGGAGTGCACGAATAACAAAAGATCCTTCAAGCCTAGTCTACCCAATGTACTTGAGCCATTCAAGCTCCTGCTACCAACGGACTTCTCGGAGTCATATCTTCTCTAACTTTCCGGATCTCGCAATACGCCCGATTGCAACCGTCAAGCCTTATCGGCTTCTTTTGGCAAATCTTCAAAACTTCTCAAACTCTAAAACACTTTCTACACTTTGAAAATGTGTGGGTTGTGTTTGGGTACAAATTTCCTCTCAAGGTATGACAATGGGAGAGGGAAGGAGAAGAGGGTATAATGATTTCTCATTAAGGATGAATAGCTCTCTCTTTAAAAGATGGGTGTGTGTGTTGTATAAAACCTATCTAGGGTTTTTCTCTCTGAATGACCTCTCATACTTTTGTGGGTAATGAGGGTATATATAGTATGGGTGAAAGGTAAGAAGGTCATACTTAAAATCCTCCAGGTAGAGAGTTTCGCAAGTATCTCGCGAGAAAGCCTTACTCGCGAGACACTCACGAAATCCCCCAGGCTAGCATGACTCTTCAGCTTCCAACATGTGCTTCTCACATGCCTTTTTCGCGAGAACCCTTCTCGCGAGCTACTCGCGAGCCAATCGCGAAACTACACTGATTCTTCATTTCATGCTTGATTCTTCACCAACTTAATACTAAACCCAATACAATAAAATCCTACAAAATATAAGGAACAAAATTAAAGTAATTACAACATTTTTTGTCATGGAATAAAGTCAACATAAAATATAGTTGTAAATCACATTTTTACAATCTCCCCCTTTGGCTATTCTGTGACAAAACACCCTATAACAGACTCTAGACTTATACGTGAATTTGGGAATAATGACAAAACTTACTCACATCTAAATCTAAAACCTGTGGTGAACTTGGAATAAAATACCTGTAACCTGAAACACTTGCACAAAACGCATTAGACGCTCAAGGTAAATCAAGTGATAAAAGGATAAGTATAATGTAACAAGTAAAAAACGATCAAGTAAACATGTTGTGAAACATATGAGTAACTTGATCAAACGCAAAACAGTCATATGGAAATGACTACAATGATCATATAGCAAAGCAAATGATCATCCGAACATGCAACCAATAAAGCACAATAGCATAAAGATGTATGCATGTCCAACACGTAAACACGATATGATAAGAGAAACAAAGTATAGATACTAAATGTAACTCAAAGCACCATAAAGCAATGAGAAAACAAGTATAAGGTAAAACAAGACAAAATAAGGTTTTCTTATAAAAAATGTCTTCTCCCCCTTAGTATATGCATCTCCTTTATTGCTTTTCCCCTACAAATGTGCACGAGGTAAAATTTTTCCCCCTAAGAATGTGCACGAGTCATATAGAAATGACGATACACACCAATATACTTTCTAGTATACTCTCTCATTTTTTGTCACGAATAGACAAATGAATCAAGAAGAAGGAGGGAAAGAAAAGAAGATATGAACAAGAGTAAAAGATGATGCATGAATGGTGCAAGATGAATGAGAAAATGAAACTCAAACGAAAGACAAAAACATTTAAAAATGCTACAAAGCATAAAGTAAACATAACATGCTAAGGATGATGGAACAAAGTATAGACCAAGGCATGACATAGACACAAGAACATGTTATATGTGTTAAAAGGTCTAAAAAGACTTAACTAGCATGAGTGAATGTAAAACATGTCAAGTGTTAGAGTGTGTACATCAAAAGTGCATCTAGTGTGCATGTGAGATGCATGACCAATGCATGAGCAAGCACTCACGGGGCAAAGTATGTAAAACACACAACCAATGATCAAGACATGATAAACATGCATAATCATGATAATCCCCAAAAATTGGTACTCATCGGAGTCCAAAACAACGAGAAAATGCCATTTGGGTATTTTATCAAATACTTAGAGTGCACACACTACACATGTATGTTAAACAATGCATGAACATATGAAAATCTTGTCTAAATACATGTTATTTTTGCCATAAGGGGCCAATATTCAAAGCAAATCATCATTTAAAACAAAATTCAATAAAAAAGATTGAAAAAAAATTAAGTTTTCCAATTCCTATTTGAGAAATTCCCAACTATGAACATAAAACCCTAAAAAATATAATCTAAGGATCAAAATCAATGAAAAGAGTTAAAGATTACATTAGAGATGTTAATGGAATGAAAAACAGTTGAATTTAGTTGGGTTTTGATGTAGAAACATTAGAATAGGGGTTTGGAAGAAGATGTGAGAAGTTTAAAATAAATGTCCGACGAAATGCCCTTTAAAAACTTGATCTGGAAATTTTCGTGGGAAGTTGGGAATTTTCACGGGAAGCTGGGAACTTTCGCTCGTAAGCCTTACTCGCGAAACAGTCGCGAAATACTCGCGAAACGTTATGTCCAAACTTTGTGACTAAGCTTACTTGTGAAATTACTCGCGAAAACACATAGAAAATATGTTTTTCACACAAAATCAACTTGAAAAATTTTGAAAAACATGGGTGATACAAATCACTTCCAAAAGCAAACAAAAAGAACAAAAATCTTTTTGGTTTGATCTACATATGGTTAAGCATACACACATCACATTTAAACATGTACAATCATACAAATGAAATAAACATTCATTGAATAATAGACTTGTGTGTTGTGTGTGTGGATCAAGTATGAACTAGTCTATAGTCTAGTATGAAGTTTCAATGATCAATTCAATCAAATCATACACGACTAGTACGAAATCAAGTGACTTATCTCACTTGTAGAAATGAACATATATGACCCCTTATCAATGTGATTACACTTGATTGAAAACTTTTTGATTTGCTTCCATTTTACATACTTTTGATCAAAACAACTCAAATTTTTGAGAAGCGATGCCATAAACATTTTAAGATAACTTTGACAATTTAGCATTTGGCTTTTGGAATCATATAATTTAAAACAAATCGCTTTCCATTTTTCCTAATCAAATACTAGTATGTGCGATGACTTTTTCAGCTTAAAATTCTCTTTTCGAGATTGACATTTGCAGAGCTCTTGAAAAAGAAAAAAAAAAGAAAAAAAAAAGTGAGGAGATATATAAGCACAAGTCTACGCATGAATCAAGATCAAGCAAGTCTATTGATCAATCATTCATGACAAGCTTGAAGATCTATTTACAACAATCAACCGTAGATTTTTAGATGTCGCTCACACTTAGAAAATGTGCATACATAACAAGATAAGCTCGTAAATGCACTACGCCATTAGTACAAAGGTACTAGGCCAAACTCACATGTGATAAATGCTCAAACATATACGATTAAACTTTTTGAATTTTTCACTTTTTATGTGTTTTTGGATTTTTACACACATAAGAACAAAAGCATAAAAGTAAGATCAAATGCAAAAACAACAAAAACAATGCATATAAAGAAATGCATGATGCACAAATGCATGATAATGAAACATCTAATGCATGAAGGGTCCTACAAAAATCGAAAGAATTATATCAGGGACCAAAAGAGCGAAAGCTCAACCATAGAAACCCTTCTTCATCCAAACGAAACAATTGTTAGGAGTGAGTAGTGTCTCATGAGAAGTGAGATGAGGGTTGGAAGAATGAGAGCTGGAGATGCATATAGACAAGGAGGTAAAAACATCAAAAACTTTCTTCAATAACTTACAATTTTCCCCACAAACCGGTTTAGCTTGCAAAACACAACTTCCAAGAAACTTAAGTTTCTCTTTTCTTTTGATTCTTTTAAGAGCTTGAAACTTAGAGCAATGAGGTCTTAGATGACCAAGGGCACCACAATGGTGACAAACAATGTGTTTAGGTCCACTAGGCTTTTTGGGAAAGGATCTAGTAATATGGTTTTGTTCTCTCAACTTTGGACATTGAGGTCTTATATGATCAATTACACCACAATGGTGACAAGTTGGAACAAACTTAGATCCATCCAAAACCTTAGATTAAGACCTAAACAGAGGCTTTGGCTTAAGAGCCATTCTCTCCACCTTTTGATTTCTTTTGTATGGAGGAATGTACACCGATTTGTCCTTTGAAGTAGAACACACAATAGGCACAAAATCGGGTACCACAACATAATTGCAACAAATATTTTCATCATTTTTAGCAATAGGTTCAGCAATCAAACACTTGTCATGCATCTTAAGAGATTCATTTTCACATTTTAACTCATTAACAAGTTTAGCATCCAAGTCCACATTCAAACACTTAAACTCCTTTAGTTTTTCAAGAGAATTTTTAGCAAGTTTCTTATACTTTTCAACCAATTTGTTAGATTCATTCAGCTTAGCAATCAAATCATCATTCTCACAAAAGAACTTGCTCAAATTCTCATGAAACTTCTTAGCCTTTTTCTTTAAGAATTTGACATTTGGAATATCAACAACGCTTGTAGAATCATGTAACATGTCATCACAATTATGAGGATTAACACTCATAGAGACATTTTCACAAACACGTGGCATGTTACACTCAACAACATCCAAAACATCCATAGAAGCATACAAAACACAATCCCTGGCAAAACACACAAGGGGTCAAGGATCACACTTAGGTAATGAAACCAAAATAAGTGTACCCGCTCTGATACCAATTGAAAGCTCAGATTTGTATGAAAACACAAGAGCTTGTTTAGACCCCCAATTAAAAAATTACAGCTAGATTGCTTTTACTCTAACTTATCTAAGTGTGGAATAAGAGTAAATGAAATACAATGAACCGATAACTACTTTAGTGCACAAACATAAATAACAAACAATAAAAGTAAAGTACAAGAGTAAGGAAAGAGAGATGCAACCACAAGATAATACTAAGACGTGTTATCAAAGAGGAAACCGAAGAACTCGGCGAAAAACCTCTCCGCCGCCCTCCAAGCGGTAATCGATTCACTAGAGAGTAAAGTTGGAGTACACGAATAACAAAAGACTCTCCAAGCCTTGTCTACCCAATGTACTTGAGCCCTCCAAGCTCCTGCTACCAACGGACTTCTTGGAGTCATATCTTCTCTAACTTTCCGGATCCCGCAATACGCCCGATTGTATCCGCCAAGCCTCACCGGCTTCTTTTGGCAAATCCTCAAAACTTTCCAAGCTCTAAAATACTCTCTACACTCTGAAAATGTGTGGGTTGTGTTTGGGTACAAATCTCCTCTCAAGGTATGACAATGGGAGAGGGAAGGAGAAGAGACTATAATGAGTTCTCACTAAGGATGAGTAGCTCTCTCTCTAAAAGATGAGTGTGTGTGTTGTATAAAACCTATCTAGGGTTTTTCTCTCTAAATGACCTTTCATACTTTTGTGGCTAATGAGGGTATATATAGTATGGGTGAAGGATAAGAAGGTCACACTTAAAATTCTCAAGGCAAAGAGTTTCACGAGTATCTCGTGAAAAGGCCTTACCCGCGAAACACTCGCGAAATCCTCCAAGCTGGCATGACTCTACAGCTTCCAACATGTGCTTCTCACGTGCCCTTTTTGCGGGAACCCTTCTCGCGAGCTACTCGCGAGTCAATCGCGAAACTGCACCGATTCTTCATTTCATGCTTGATTCTTCACCAACTTAATACTAAACACAATACAATAAAATCCCACAAAATACAAGGAAAAAAATTAAAACAACACAATACAAGGAAAAAAATTAAAACAACACAATACAATAAAATCCCACAAAATACAAGGAAAAAAATTAAAACAATTACAACACTTTTTGTCATGGAATAAAGCCAACATAAAATATAGTTGTAAATCACAACTTTACACTTACCGATCTTCTCCAAGCCGTAGCCTCTAAATCATCCATTGATGGAGGCAGAGGGATCTGTTTTACTAGTGCAATAATGACCAAGCCTTCCAAGTTTCAGATTACCATTTCCAAACCTGCACAGTTTGTGTCATGAAAGATTGCTCCATCACAGTTTGACTTAAATTGAAGTGGCACAGGTGGAAGCCAGTGTGTTGGGTGAGATTCTGCAGAGATTGGCAGTAGCAGTGGAGGTTTGGAGACATTCTAAAACTCAGTGAGTCGCTCCATTGCATCACGATGAATTTGAGTTATCAGCAGTGATGGTTTGCCCATTCTCATGGCGTTTCGATTGAACCAAATGCTCCACGCAATGTAGGCCACTGATTCAGTAAGGTTGTTCCCATTGAGTAGCAAAATTTCGTGGAATAAATCCCTGAAATTAGCAAATCTCTCCAACAAAAAACTTCGCCACGTCTTGACCTCCCACCATATTTCCTTTAGCAATTGGCAGCCCCATAATGCATGCACTGTGTTCTCCACCTCATTGCAGCAGCGATCACACAGAGCACTAGGGATAGATATTTGCTTGAAAAGATTATGTTTCATTGGAAGAGAATTGATGCAAGCCCTCCAAATGAAATGTTGAATTTTGCCTGGGACGTTGATTGACCAAACTTGCTGCCAAATAGACCTGTGAGCATTCGGATTTGAGGAACCCAATTTAGCATTTTTTGCTGTATTACTGAGGAGCTGATAAGCTGTTTTGGTTGAATAAATGCCATTTTTATTGGTTGACCAGATCAGTTTGTCAGCAGTTCTGCAATGACAGAGGGGCAAACCAAGGATTGAACTCGTTTCATGAGGGAGAAATTCATAATGTATCTGATCCCCTTACCAACATGAATTTTCTTCATCAATAAGAGCACCAACCCGTGTGTTGTTTGGCTAATTTTTCTAAGGTGAAATGATGTGGCTAGTGTGTTGATTTGGAAGCCATTTGTCCTTCCGAATAATCACTGATCTACCATTACCAATTCTCCACCTTGAACCCAAAATCACAACTTGCCTAGCTTTCAGAATGCTTTGCCAGGCATACGACGCTTTTAGCTTCACTTCATCATTCAAGATCAAGCAACTGGGGAAGTATTTAGATTTGAAAACTTTGTAAAAGAGTGAATCAGTGTTATGAAGGAGCCTCCACACCTGTTTACCCAACAAAGCTAAATCGAAATTTTCAATGTCCTTAAAACCTAATCCCCCTTGGCATTTTGGCAAGCAAAGCTTTTCCCATCATACCCAATGAATTTTTCTTGATTTCCCCTTATACCCCCACCAGAATTTTCGAATTAAGGACTCAATATCCTTACAGAAAGACTTTGGTAGCATAAAATAGCCCATGGTGTAAGTTGGCATGGCTTGAAGAACCGCTTTTATCAGAATTTCCTTACCCCCTTGTGAAAGTAATTTCTCCTTCTAGCCTTGTATCTTGTGCCAAATCCTCTCTTTGATATAACTAAAACTCTGTTTTTTTGCTCTTCCAACAATCGATAGTACGCCAAGGTAAGATTCAATGTGGTTAGTTGCCGTAACACCTAGTGAAGCTTTGATGTGATCTTTCATTACTTGATGTGTATTGGAACTAAAGAACAATTGAGTTTTGTCTCTGTTTATTTGTTGACCCGAGGCTGTCTCATAAAGACGTAAAATATCCAGGATTGTGTTACAGTTTTGTTGATTTGCTCTTCAAAAAAGCAAGCTGTCATCAGCCAAAAGCAGGTGAGACACCTTAGGGCCGGCCCTACATAGGGAGACACCTTGGAGTGACCCGGAAACTTCAGCTTGCTAGATAAGAGAGTGAAGGCCTTCTGCACATAATTGAAATAAATAAGGGGATAGGAGGTTCCCTTGGCGGAGGCCTCTATTGGGGGTAAAATGACCATGTGGTTCACCATTAACCAAAACAGAGAATGAAACAAAGCGAATACATGAGCTTATGAGAGAAATCCACCTACTATCAAAACCCAATTTCTCCAACAATTTTTCTAGAAAAACCCATTCTACTCTGTCATATGCCTTACTCATGTCAAGCTTTAAAGCAATAAGTCACGATTTTCCCTTCCGCTTATTTTTTAGGTGATGTAGTGTTTCATAGGCTACTAGGATATTATTTGAGATCAGTCTATTAGACATAAAGGCACTTTGTGTTTCGGAAACCAGTTTGGGAAGGAGTTTTTTTAATCAGTTTGCAATGGACTGGGAAATGATTTTGTATAGGACATTGCAAAGGCTTATGGGTCTATAGTCTTTTGCTTTTTCTGGTGATTTTGTCTTCGGGATGAGGGAGATGAAAGTGTGGTTTAGATTTTCTGGCATGGTACTTGAATTAAGGACAGATAGAGAAGCTGCAATAATATCCTGCCCAACAAAATTCCAACAAGATTTATAAAATATTGGTGACATACCATCAAGTCCAGGAGCAGATAAAGGCTTCATCTATTTCAAAGTTTGTTCCACCTCAGCAGCAGTAAAATCTCTGGTCAATTTTGCATTCATGATAGGGGTGATTTTTTGCTCAATTCCTTTGAGTATTGGCTCAAAATCTGAAGGTGATGTTGAAGTAAAAATGTCTTTAAATAATTCACCAGTGCCTCCCCAATAATTTTTTCTTCTTCGATAACTGAGCCATCCTCCATCACCAACCTAGAGATGAAATTTCTCTTGTTGCGTTGAGTTGCTCGACTATGAAAATAGGTAGTGTTCATATCCCCACTTTTCAGCCACTCAACCCGTGACCTCTGATGCCACATACAATCTTCTTTAACCATGAGGTCATAAACTTCGCCTTAAGTATCCATACCTGTTTATGATTGCCACCCCTCATTGACAATGCCTTTGCTTGTACCAACTGTTTTTTTTTTTTTTTTTTTTCAAGCATTCGTCTAATATTCCCAAAAGACAAACAGCTCCAACTCTAAAGGCTTGTGCGTCATGCATCAATCTTCGACATTACCCTTTGAATAGTGTCTCTGGGTTTTGCCTTGACCACGCTTCTTTGATTTTCCCTTCACAACTATCATCTTTCAACCAGACAGCTTCAAAGCGAAAAGGCCTATTCCTTTTATAAAATTGAGCATTCTCATCATCCGAGCTTAACCACAAAGGGCAATGATCTGATAACGAACCTGCCACATGGTGAACCCTAACCGTAAGAAATAAATGGGACCATGAAGGTGTCGCCACTCCCCAATCCAGCCGAATCCAGGTTACCCCCTCATCAATACGGTTGTTGCACCAAGTATAAGGTGCACCCACAAACCCCAAGTCACGAAAACCACAAAAATCCAAAGCTTCCCTAAACTCCATCATTTGTCTTTCTCGTCTAGGAGCACCTCCCATTTTTTCTTTCGACTTGACTATCCCATTGAAATCGCCCACGCATATCCAAGGGAGATCCATCTTGATGCAAAGGTGTTTTAGCATCGATATTCCATATACAATTGAGAATTCATTGTTGATCTCAAAATATATGGACTAAGTTTTTGTTTTTTGCTTTCATCTGAACTGAATTAGTTTTATCTTATTGAGTAATTAAAGAATTTATAAATTTTATATAAAACTTTGAATTCAAATTGGCATTTATACGGTATTTGTAATATATTTTTATCTTTATTTACGTGTTATGAAATAATTACTTATAGCCTCTAAAACATTTGAATTTTTACATCGAAAATTTATTTCATTTACCAGCCACAATACCTACAAATTTGTGGAATACGCTACACTATCATATATAATAACAATTATTTGATCCATAAATAACAAAGAAATACACAGATCAAGAATCATTTTAGAAAAGTATTATTCCAATCAATCTTTTAAAATACTGGATCTTCGATATCTTTTTGTTTTTGTTTTTGTTTTTTTTTTGGGGGAAATTCCCAATTGATGTTTCATGAGATTTTGCACTCCTCTTATTCCAAATATTAACAAAATAACATAGAACAAGTAAAAATTTGATTACTAAAAAAAATAAGAAAAATTAAGCATATTAAATACATATAACAATGCCTAAAACTCACACAACATTTTACTACTCATGCCAATTAAGTAATTTTTCTTTGAATTTGACATTAAATTTTCTTTGCATGTCTTAAATATAATTGTATAAAGACCTCTAAAGAATTATCATGTATTATTAAGTTTCACAAAAATTACGATTTTGAGTGGAGATTATATAAAATTTGTATAATATATTAGTAATCTTATCATATTTTTTTAATGAGATATTACTCTTTATTTTAAAGTTCTTTTAGTGCCTTAAAAGACTAGTTTTTTTTTTTTTTGGGTCCTAGGGGGGGGGGTGGGACTCAGAATTTTTAATAGATATAAGTTACATATCACTATTAAATATTTTTTTTGGGGGGGGGGTAAGGGATTATGTAATTCCGTCCTTGTTTCGTTTGTTAAATGTTAAGTTTAAACCACAATCCAATTAGAGGATTAGCATTGGCCTAACAATTCATCTAGTCCAACTAAATTTTGCATGTGAAATTCAAGAAATCATCTCACATTGGGCTAGCTAAATTCCATCATTGTTTCATTTGTCACGCATTACCATCACCAATAGCGTTCCGTTTGCTCAACTATGGATGGGGTGAGTATGGGAGTCTTTTTTGCACAACTATGGAAGTCACCAACACACACATAGTAGAAACCTCTACTCAACCATGGGTAAGTGAACATGGGCATCTTCCTTGCTCCCCCTTGCTTATGAGCTTTTCCTTCTTCAGCACATTATCTATGGGAATCACGTGTAAACCCCACATATCCCATCCACGGGAACCTCACACCTCATCAAGGTCTAACACCATTGAAAATACTCTTTTTATTGGGACTTATTTCAACAAGGTCTAACACCATTGAAAATACTCTTTTTATTGGGACTTATTTCAAGATCGTTTGTGTGAGCCTTTTTTTAGGCTTGCCTTGTCCCCACTCCATCTACGAAAGGGACGTTGAACACCTTGCCACTTTTCTTACACACCACCATAGGCTTTGATACCACTTGTTGGGGGAAAGAACACCTTGGGGAGCCTCCAACTTAGTAATCTATATATATAATAATAGGTGAAGTTGAAAGAAACTCAAATTAAAATTCCAAATTAGAGTTCCAATTTTGCGCCATGTGTCCTAAATTATTTATTCTTAAAGAGTTTTATTTCTTAATTTTAGAATCAAATGTGGGATCACATCATAAATATTCATCCAAGTGAGTTATTAAGTACAAAAACCAAAGAGTCTAGAATAAATGAATCGTAAAAAAAAAAAAAAAAAAAAAGTGCTTCACAATAATTTTTTTTTTTTAAATATGGACAATTCACATTTTATACCTAATAATATCCTTACAAATTTTTTTAAAGAGTTAACAAAATATAAAAATGACTATCAATAGTATTTAAATTATATAAACTAGTTTGTAACCCCATGCATATATGCGCCTTTAAGTGTATTCATGCATACGCATGCGTGGTAGTGGTATACTCATGCTATGCCCAAGAGCTTATAAGGCATCTCTTGCCGATGTGAGACAAAATCCAAAGGCTTCCCAAAAATGGGTCAAACCCGAGGAGGAAACTCACGTCGCTTGAGAACAAAATCGTGCGGGCTTGACTCCCCAAAGCGAACAAATAGCTTGCAGCGGATTTAGTCCCCACAAAAAGGCACTTTTGAGGGCAGTGCCCATCTCCAGTTATTGTCCGCTTTGGGGCAAGGGTGGGATTGTACGGATCTTCAGCCTTTGGCCTTTACACCGCAAACCATCACCGCATGATACCCAAACGGTTTTGTTGCCTCTCCGGAGAGCAAGGCATGCCTCTACCACTACCATGTGCGTGGTAGTGGTACACTCATGCTATGCCCAAGAGCTTATAAGGCATGAGTGGGGCGCATCTCTTGCCGATGTGGGACAGAATCCAAAGACTTCCCAAAAATGGGTCGAACCCGAGGAGGAAACTCACGTTGCCTGAGAACAAAACCGTGCGGGCTTGGCTCCCCAAAGCGGACAAATAGTTTGCAGCGGATTTAGTCCCCACAATATATATATATATATATAGGCAAAATTGAGAGATATCTAATTAGATTTCAAATTGGAATTTAATTAGAGTCTAATTTTGTGCCACGTGTTTCATCTAATCTAACTTTTTAAATTTTTGTGCCAAGTTAATTAATTCAGTATACAAATTGGAATTCAATTAAAGTTTAATTTTACACCACGTGTCTTATCTAATATAAGTTTTTTAATTTTTGTGCCAAGTGAGTTAATTCAATATAGAAAACGAGGAGTTCAATATAAGTAAACCATAAAAACCTAATCAGATATATATATATATATATATATATATATATAGACACACACACACACCATGATTATATACGATCCATTACTAAATTGTTTAGATTTTTGCTATTTTTTTTCTTTGAATTAATGAGCATATATATTTTTTATACTATTTCTATTCAGATATTTTGTATGCCATGATCTTGAATGTAATAAATTGTAATTGAGCTGGACGATCCTATGCACCTATCCCCATTCAATTTAGGAGACACTATTAGACCAATTTATTCTTTTTATTTTGTGTTGTATTTAGTAGAATTTCACGGACAGTGATTGTGAATTGATATTGTATATGTAGTATCTAATAGTGATTTTCAAAATTATATACATAATAGCAATGTAACGATAAACTTGGCATAACTAATATCATTAAAATTGCAAGAAAAAATTATTTTAGTACCTCCAAATGTCCTAGTCAAACTAATATCCTATATGTTTTATAACTTAAGCTAACATCAATAGCACCACTACAATTCATCATTCTTATGCGTAAGTATGGGTTACATGCTAGTTAATATAACATATAGGAACACCTTTTGACCCAAAAGGCTTGAGCCTATGAGTTTTGGTTTCAATTATGTTATATTAATAACCCATTCTTCTCATTAGTATCCAATGTGAGACTTTAGTACTTAATCAATCACACTTCTCACAAGCCAAATGCCTTGTAGCTGAATTGGCACCTTCCCATGCACAAAATGCTTAGGGGTCTAGGGGGGAAAGGGTTCGAGCTGCGGGGTTAGTAGCATGTTGTAATTATTTCTCAAAAAAAAAAAAAAATCACACTACTCATACCAGTGGCAGAGCCAGAAATTTTTCCTAGGGGAGGCCAAGCTAAGCATGTAAAAAACTTTCATAACTTAAAAAAAAAAAAAAAAAAATCATAAATTAACATTAATTCTAAAGTTTTATCTAATGTTTTTTGGCGTTATACCAAAATAATTTATAACTGATTCTTTATAATTTGCTAATTCGATAGTTGGTGGATGAGAATTTGAACTCTAAATGTATACGTTGAAAACACCAATAATTGTATGTCATAAAAAATGCTAGCTGCTAACCACTCATTAATATTTTGCATATAATAAACATAATAATATATATCAATATATTACAAATATCAACAACGTGTCAATGTCATGTAAAACAGTTTGAGAATAAAGTACTCAATAAACAACTAAACATAAAATCCTAAACTAACCACAGAAACCCAAAAGGGCCAAAACAAACCAATGGAGAGTAATGCCACTGGGCACATTGTGAGTCCAGCCATGGCTCAGCCAGAGTTGAGGTGGCAAAATAGTGACTTGTGGAGGCAAAGTGTCGAAACGTTATATCGTGGAGACAATGGCAAAGGCTTAAGGGATTTTTTATTATTATTTTTAATTAGAAATATTTTTTCTTTTTCGTATTTGGACGAGTCCTAGAGGAATCCTAATTTGGAAGGGATTCTTTTTCCTTATATTGTTGATTTGGATTTTTTGTATGGAGTTAAATTTGGGAATTTTGTCGTAGATTTTTGGTCCTTGGATTTGGATTTGAAAGAGTAATGCCCAAGAATAGGCCAGATTTTTGTATTTCATTGGGTTGTTTCAGTTGATTGGATTTTGAAGAGGGTAAAAATCTAGGTTGACGGATTTTCATGAAATGGGCCTGACAGTTCCGTATCCGTGGGCCGATAGAGGACGGGCCTAACGCTTGCAAGTTCTGTTATGGACGGATCCTGCATAAACGGATGCAACAGGGACGAATCGAGCACCCACGTGGTAGCCAGAAACCCTAGATGGGAAATACTTGCGACACATACTTGGCCACTATAGAATCCCAAGATAAATTGAATCCTAGCACAAAGAGGATTCTGGAAGATACGCCATTAATGAAGATCTTCTCTATAAGAAAATGTCTTGTCCATCACGTTTGGGACTATTCGAGAGGATTCCTATAAGGAAAAGACTTCTACACCAAGGATGAGAGGTCAACTTTCTACTACTATAAAATCCCCAATACCTTCATGAATCAAAGTACGCATGATTTACCCCTTTCTAACACTCTAGAGTTGTGAGAATAGTTCTAACTTGACTTTCGGAGGGTATTTGGCCGGCACCACACCGGTGCTCTCTGTTAGATCATCTTTCTTCTTGCAGGTGATTGTTTCGAGCGTGCGAAGATCGTGTGGTTCACTGGTGATTTTTACGGCATCATCAGTTGGCGCCGTCTGTGGGAAACTGCGACTTGAAAGCCATAGAAACGCTTCCCGTACAAAGAGTTGCATGGTATTTACTCGCTCGATGGCAACCACCAACAACGTTCAGGGAGACGAGCCACAACCTACTACCCTGGAAAGGCAGGTCCAAACCCTCATGACAGTAGTGGAATGTCTCACCAAAGAAAACCATGACCTAGAGGAATAGTTACGGCAGAAGAACGCAGCGCTGGGAACCCAAGAGGAAGATCAAGAAGGGACCAGTGCTGAGCGCAGGAATCGAGAGGGGTCGGAGGGTAGTAACGCCTCGAGCAGGTCGGAAAGAAAAGACGTGAGCCGTCCATCCATCGCTGATACAGATCCACCCCACATTGTCGTGGAGATGCAGATGATGAAAGAACGGATGGACTTTATGATGAACGCGCTCAAGGGAAAAGTATCCAGTGACTTGGATGATTTGGTCCACCGAACTGATTTGCCATTTACCATGTCTATCAACTCCTTCCCCCTACCACAGAATTTCTGCATGCCGTAGATTGAAAGCTACGACGGAAACAAGGACCCTCTAAATCATCTAAAGACTTTCAAGACCTTGATGCACCTTCAAGGAGTAGCGGACGAGATCATGTGTAGGGCTTTTCCTACAACGGTGAAGGGTGCTGCGAGAATCTGGTTCAGCAGGTTGACGCCTAACTCCATCAGTACTTTCAAGGAGCTAAGTGCCCAATTCACGTCGCACTTCATTGGAGGGCACAGGTACAAGAAGTCTACTGCATGCCTGATGAACATTAAGTAGCGAGAGGACGAGACGCTGAGGTCCAACATAACCCGTTTCAACAAGGAGGCCCTCTCAATTGATGAAGCAGATGACAAGATACTCGTAGCAGCATTCACTAATGGGTTACAGAAGGGTAAGTTCCTATTTTCACTGTATAAGAACGACCCAAAGACCATGTTGGATGTGCTTTACAGGGCCACCAAATACATGAACGCGGAGGATGCTTTGTTAGCCCACGAGGAGAATCCTAGAAAGAGGGAAAGACAGGAGGACACACGGCAAGATAGGGGGCGAAAGATGCCGAGAACTAGGGAACGACAGGATGATAGATGCTTCAAACCCCCCACTGGGAAGTTCACAAGCTTCACCCCATTAACTGTCCTGATAGACTAGGTCTTGATGCAGATCAAAGATGAAGGAGCCCTGACATTCCTTGACAAGCTGAAAGGAGATTCTAGTAAGAGGTCAAGGAACAAGTACTGCCGCTTCCACCATGATCACGGACACGACACAGCCGACTGCTACGATCTAAAACAGCAAATAGAGGCTCTCATAAGGCAGGGGAAGCTACTGAGGTTCGTTAGCAAGGAAAGAACTGATCCACCCCAAGAGTAGGCCCCGCGACGAGAGAACGAGCGCCCTAGACCACCCATAGGGGATATAAGAATGATCGTAGGGGGCACGACCACTGCAGGATCTTCCAAAAAAGCCCGTAAAACCTACCTCAGAATGGTCCATAACGTCCAACTTACAGGCTCCGTACCTAAGATGGCGCGGATCGATAACCCCGTCGTTGGATTCTCAGAAGAAGATGCTGGAGACTTCACCACCCGCATGACGACGCACTTGTAGTCAGCCTACAGGTAGGGGACTACAACATGCACCGGGTCTTGGTTGACAACGGAAGCTCGGTGAACATTCTGTATTACCCGACATTCCAGCAGATGAGGATTGACAGAGAACAACTGGTCCCAATGAATACACCCCTAGTTGGTTTCGGAGGAACAAGGGTATTCCCCCTCGGCGCAGTCACATTATCGGTAACGGTGGGTGACTATCCCCAGCAAATCACTAAGGAGGTAACATTCCTCGTAGTCGACTGTTCGTTCGCTTACAATGCCATTCTCGGACGACCCACCCTCAATACTTGGAAGGTGGTAACTTCAACCTACCACTTAATGGTCAAATTCCCTACAGATTATGGAGTAGGAGAGCTGCACGGAAATCAGGTGGCAGCGCGAGAATGCTATATTGCCATGTTAGAGATGGACGATCACCAGCAAACAATATGCATAGAAGAACAACGGGCAGTAGCGGAGCCGGTTGAGGAACTAGAAGAAGTGACCTTTGATGACTCAAGGCCAAAATGGACGACTAGAATGGGAACACTGGCTAGTTGGCCGGTGCGCCAAGCGCTCACGGCATTCCTAAGAGACAATCAAGACGTGTTCGCCTGGGGTCACGAAGACATGCCGGGGATTGACCCCTCAATTATAGTTCACAAGTTAAATGTGTCACCCTCATTCTCACCAATTCGACAGAAGAAACGAGTATTCGCTCAAGAGCGAGACAAAGCCATAGCCGAGGATGTTCGAAAGTTGCTTGAGGCAGATTTCATCCGAGAAGTGTACTACCCCGATTGGTTGGCAAATGTGGTCATGGTTAAAAAGGCCAATGGAAAATGGAGGATGTGCGTAGATTTCACGGACCTTAATAAGGCTTGCCCTAAGGACAGCTATCCACTCCCACGGATAGATACTTTGGTAGACTCAACTGCAAGACACCAGCTTTTGAGCTTCATGGACACTTTCTCGGGCTATAACCAGATCAAAATGGAAGAAGCCGATCAAGAGAAAACCTCTTTTGTTACCAGCCAGGGACTTTTCTGCTACAAGGTGATGTCATTCGGACTCAAAAACGTTGGGGCGACATACCAGAGATTAATGAACAAAATGTTCGCGTACCAGATTGGGAGGAACGTACAAGTTTATGTCGATGACATGTTAGTGAAGAGCCTGCGCGAAGATGATCACCTAGACGACCTCCGGGAGACCTTTGATACCCTTCGGTCATATAACATGAAGCTGAATCCAAACAAGTGCGCGTTTGGAGTGACGGTGGGGAAATTCTTGGGCTTCATGGTATCCCAAAGAGGTATAGAGGTTAACTCGGAGAAGATACGAGCCATAATGGAGTTAGAACCACCGAGGACGGTCAAGGAGGTGCAAAGCTTGAATGGCAAAATTGCAACCCTGAACAGGTTTGTCTCGAAAGCGACGGACAAATGTCTACCATTCTTCTGCACTCCGAGAAAATCATTCGAGTGGACGGATGAGTGCCAGAAGGCCTTTGAAGATTTGAAGAAATACCTTTCATCCCTGCCATTGCTCAGCCCGTCCAAACCAGGGGAAGAACTCTACCTCTATTTAGCAATTTCGCAAGCAGCGGTCAGCGCGGCCTTAGTAAGAGAGGAAGATGGATCTCAAAGACCCGTCTACTTTATAAGCCGGGCGTTCCGAGGAGTAGAAGAGAAGTACCCCCAAATGGAGAAATTGGCTTTTGCGCTAGTAACTGCAGCACGAAAGCTCAAGCCGTACTTCCAGGAACATACCATCGTAGTCTTGATGGATCGGCCCCTGAGAAGAGCCATAAGTAGCCCTGAGGCTGCCGGACGGATGGCTTTATGGGCAGTAGAGTTGAGTGAATTTGACATACAGTACCGCCCGCGAACTGCAATAAAAGGACAAGCTGTGGTTGACTTTATTGCCGAATTTGCTCAATCGGAAAGCAAAGGGGTAGAAACCGCCACACAGTAAAGCATCCACACGGACAGATCTTCCAATAGACGAGCAGGAGGGGCCGGTGTGGTAATCCAAACCCCGGAGGGGGATAAGATCGAGTGCATAATCCAACTAGACTTCCCCATGACCAACAACGAGGCCAAGTATGAAGCATTGGTGGTGGGGCTAGACCTTGCAAAGGCAGCAGTTGCTGAAAACGTGGTCATACATTGCGACTTCTAGGTGGTAATAAGTCAGATTAATGGCAGCTACGAATGCAAGAATGAAAGGATGAAGAGGTATCTAGAAGAGGTGAAGAATCGAATCAGCAGCCTCGAAGTCAGAATCGTTCAAATCCTAAGGGAGGAAAATGAATGTGCCGACCGTCTAGCAAAAGCTGCCTTAGCAGAATTTATGCTTGTCCCCGAACAGGTATTGTCATTTGTTCAAGTCTCCTCACTTATTGATGACAGAACGAATGTGCAGGAAGTAGATTCTGAAAGCAATTGGACTACGCCATTGATATCCTACCTGAGAACTAGAGTGTTACCACAGACAGGAAAGATGCCACTAGGAAGATGAAGGTCCAAGTATCACGATTTGTGCTGATAAAAGATGTCTTATACAAAAGAGGATTCTCTCGACCGTACTTAAGGTGTTTAAGCCACGAGGAAGCAGATTACGTAATGAGAGAAGTCCATGAGGGTATCTGCGGAAACCACTCGGGGGCACGATCATTAGTGCACAAGTTGATCCGAGCAGGTTACTATTGGCCTACAATGCTGAAAGACGCACAAGCTTACGTCAAGTCCTACGACAAGTGTCAAAGGTTCAGTAATTTCATCAGGCAACCATCTGAAGAGTTGACCCTCATGACGGCCTCTTGGCCATTCGCTCAATGGGGACTAGATATCATGGGCCCCTTCCCGACAGTAGTTAGGCAGCTAAGGTTTTTGGTAGTTGGTATCGACTACTTCACTAAGTGGGTGGAAGCAAAAGCCCTAGCCACTATCACGGAGAAGAACATTCGAAGTTTTGTTTAGAGGAATATTGTCTGCAGGTACGGGATACCAAGGGTACTTGTCTTTGACAACGGAAAGCAATTCGACAACAGCGCATTTAGGGACTTCTGTTCGGAGCTAGGTATCAAGAATCACTACTCGTCACCTGCACACCCACAGGCCAATGGGCAAGTTGAAGTCTCGAACCGATCCTTGCTCAGGATCATTAAGACCCGGCTCGAGGGGGCAAAGGGTATCTGGCAAGACGAGTTACCAAGCGTTCTGTAGGCATACCGAACTACAGCAAGAACACCTACTAGAGAAATGCCATTTCGACTAGCATACGGAAGTGACGCCATCATCCCAGCAGAAGTAGGGCTCACAACCTATCGGGTGGAGAACTACGACGAGGATAAGAACGAAGAGGCCATGCGCCTTTAGCTAGACCTGATGGACGAAGTCCGGGCAATAGCGGAGCAAAGGTTGGCGCGGTATCAGAATCTCATGGTGAAACACTACAACTCCAATGTCAGGCATATAGACTTTCAGGTTGGAGATCTTGTACTACGGAAGGTAATGGGTGCTACTAGAGATCCTTCGCAAGGAAAGCTCGGCCCCAACTGGGAAGGACCCTACAAGATCGCATCATGGTAGAGGAAGGGCACCTACCACCTCGAGACGCTGGATGGGCGAAAGCTACAGCACCCATAGAACACGGAGCACCTACGGAAATACTACCAGTAAAGATAATATGAAAAACAACGACGCTCCCCAATTTCCCAGTTTATTTAGTTTTACTACAATTACTAGTTTTACTTAGACAATTTTTTGCTACCATACTTTATGTAGTATCTTTTTAAGTCCAAGAGGGCATGTACTTTTCTACAAACGGATGTTTTTTTTTTTTTAAGAAGCATATTCAGACACAACTATGTTTTTCTACCTGAATTCTTACAAATGTCCAAAAGGTGGATGGGTGTAAACTGAAGTCCACAAACTGGACGGATCATCCCAAGAGGATGAAAATTCCAAATCCATAAAGTGGACGGACCATCCAAGAAGGATGAAAACCAAGTCCATAAAGTGGACGGACCATCTAAGAAGGATGAAAACCAAGTCTATAAAGTGGACGGATCATTCAGATAGGATGAAAACTGTCTATAAAGTGAACGGACCATCCAAGAAGGATGAAAACCAAGTCCATAAAGTGGACGGATCATCCTTAAAGGATGAAAACTTTACTAAATCCATTAAGTGGATGGTATGACCATGAAGGATAAAAAAGTTTATAGTTAATAAGGGGACGGTACGTCCAGGACAGATGAAAATCTAAAGTCTATAAAATGGACGGATCATCCAAAAAGGATAAAAGTTTCACGTCCATAAAATGGACGGATCCTTCCAAATATCCAGATTACAAAGGCTTAAATCACACCGGCAACATGAAAGGTCAAATAAGACGGGCTCGTTGCATAAAAAACTACGGAATAAGCCACTAAGCAAAATAAATATCATTGAAAGGTAAAAATATAAAACCCTCGAAGGGCAATTGTTTATACATGAGAAAATATTGACGGATAAAAGATTGTTCTCCCAACTTACAAAAAAAAAAAACCTACTCTTGAACGTCGGCCACCTTCTCCTACTCTGGCTGACAGGTACCATCCCCTATAAGTTCAGCTTGACATTGAGCATTCTGCGCCTGGGCTGACTCTTCGTCGCCTTGAGGTGCATCTTCAGCAAAAAGATCCTCAGTATCCTCCAAGGCGACAAGCATGACGGAGGCTTGACCTTGGTTTTCAACTTTGACGTTGAACACATCCAGGTCATGGTAGGCTTTCTTAACTTGACGTAGAGTGTCATCAAAACCCTCTAGGAAGGAGTCTCCAAGCTCGTACAGCAAGGCGTCGAAGTCGCGGTATTCATGGATCGCCACTTCCTTAGCTTGACGGAGCTGATCCTTCAGGGCCTGGACCTCCTTATCCTTGTCCTCAAGGGCCTTCTTCGCCTCCTCCGTCCTCTACTCGAGCTCCTTCCTCACCTTCTCCGAAAGATTAAACTTCTTCTCCATTGTGGATTTCTAGGTTTTGAGCTGACTCAGTTCGTCCTCCATCAGCTCTGCCTTTGCCCGCACACGCTCCAAGGCTGTCTCATGGTTAAGACACCGTCCCATCAGCCATTTCATCATAATCATGGCCTGAAACGCAAAAAGGGGGGTTAGATGGAAAGCCAAGTGGAAAGGACGGACGAAAAGTCGACGGGCAGGATTACCTGAGCAATTGCAAAAAGTCCCGTCTCCCCCATTGCTTCCGTGGAGTGATTGCCTAAGTCCTTGTAATCCTCCATCGTTATGATGGACGAAAACTGCTCCAAGGCATATTTGAAGTCTTCACGGAGGAGGACAGATGGCTTCTCCTGACTAGTGGACGGAGCCTTCATAAGGCCTTTACCAGCCCCATGCTTTGCTAGGGTGACCGTATTTGAATCTTCAGCCATTAGCCCTACAACGGGCTCCAAAAGGACCTTGGGTTTCTTGGGAGGACGATCCCCTTTGGATGGCTGCTTTCTTTTTGTGGATGGATTACTTGAGCCCGTCCCCTTGGGATCCACATCGCTGGTCTCCTTTTTCTTGGCAGCCTGTGCCTTAATCATTGCCCTCCTCTTAGCGTCATCCATTTCTGTAGAGGTGGATGGATGAAGTTAATTACTAAGATAAAAATCAAAACCTTCAAACAGAATAAGGACGACGGACTTACGTTGGCAAATTCTGGCGTTGTATTTGACGGCTGCTGGTGTTGGTTCAGGTTTGTCACAAAACTAATGGATGGTATCAAGTGTGACTAGTTTGGCCCAAGTCTTTTCCTCCGGCTTGGTCTTGGCAAATATTCTCTCAAGGAAGCTGAACTCCTCAAGTTCAACTTGTGGACGCCGTCGAACTGCAAAGAAGAAGACAGTTAAAAGTTTGAAGAAATTATAATAAACTGAACGGTTATGTAACGAGTTCACACACTAGGACGGGTGCATGCCCCAAGTCGTGTCGACGGGCATGTGTTCCGTGTTCCCTGGACGACACATCCACTCGTCACCCTCTAGGAAGAAATAACGGCTCTTTTAGTCCCTATTGGAGTCTGGGGTTTCAAATATAACCTTTAACAACGGACTCCTAGGCACAAAACTATATATCCTCCTTAATTTGTCTATTTCATCTGGACGGTAGCAATGGAGGAATTCCCACACCGTCAACCTCCTAGCAACATTTGACATAGCACCGTACAGGACCTCTATTGCTATGAAGACCCTCCAGGCGTTTGAAGATACTTGGTTGACGGACAGGCCCAGGTATTTGAGAAGCTCACGGTGAAGAGAGCTTAGTGGAAACCTAGGTCCTACCTTCAACATCTGTTCGTACACCCCGACACCTTCTACCCCTTCATAGTAGCTTTTCTTTGACTTATAGGGTAGACGGATGGGGATGTTATCTGGAATTTGGTAATTGGCCCTAAGAGTGTTGAAGTGTTTCTCCTTGATGGTGGAATTAAAATAATTCACCATCCACTCTGGTAGCATGATGAACTCCCTAAGTCCATCAGCACCTATAACGGACTTTATTGGTTGTTCCTCGCCGTCATCAGAACCCTCATCTGGGTCAGCCATCTCCATATCCTCATTTGTTGAGAACGAGGAAGAGGTAGACGGACTCCTCTCTTCGCTTGGACTCTCTTGGTCTTTGTGACCTAAAGGGTATACTTCCTCATAATCTGCCCCGTCATGAACAACTGACTGGTTACTTGACGCATTAGACATTGCCTACACGTGACGACAAAGCCTAAGACTCTGACGGGTCTAGAAGGGGTGACGGGGGTATAAAGTCTAGGAAAATAAATAGTATATTTGAAGGTAAAAGAGACGTGAAAAAGAGAGTACTTACCAAGATAGTGAAGTGAACGGAAGAAGGGCGTTAATGACAGATACAACAACTGAACGGAGTGGTCTCTGACAAGGATGACGGAAGCGCTCTGACAGTGTGTTTTAGCAGAAAGTAGAGAAACGAGAAAAGAAAAGTGTGATATTTATAGAGGAAGTGCACGGAAGACGAGGCGACGCTTCGATTCGAGATAATATCCAATGAAAGAGCGACACGTGTTAGGCGTCATAATGGCTTCCAAACAACCTGTCAGGGGTAGGCATAGTTTACGGAATCCGTATTAAAACTGTCGACCCACAGGCCTTTAAACTGTCATCCCCTTAACTTTGAACCGTCACCCCACGGGTCCTTCCGCTCAAAGATGACGGACCCATGGGGTGAGGGGGCAACTAAAGAATGTAAAAATCTGGGTTGACGGATTTTCATGAAATGGGCCTGACGGTTCCATATCCGTGGGCCGATAGAGGACGGGCCCAACGCGTGCAAGTTCTGTTATGGACGGATCCTGCATAAACGGATGCAATAGGGACGGATCGAGCACCCACGTGGCAGCCAGAAACCCTAGATGGGAAATACTTGCGACACACACTTGGCCACCATAGAATCCCAAGATAAATGAAATCCAAGCACAAAGAGGATTCCGAAAGATACACCATTAATGAAGATCTTCTCTATAAGAAAATGTCTTGTCCATCACGTTTGTGACTATTCGAGAGGATTCCTATAAGGAAAAGACTTCTACACCAAGGATGAGAGGTCAACCTTCTACTACTATAAACGCCCCAATACTCTCACAAATCAAGGTACGCATAATTTACCCCTCTCTAGTACTCTAGAGTTGTGAGAATAGTTCTAACTTTACCTTCGGAGGGTATTTGGCCGGCACCACACCGGTGCTCTCTGTTAGATCATCTTTCTTCTTGCAGGTGATTGTTTCGAGCGTGCGAAGATCGTGTGGCTCACTGGTGATTTTTACGGCATCATCAGATTTGTTTTTTGGATTTTTTTTCTATTCTCAAAATCTTAGGAGGGCTGGTAAGTTGATTTTCATAAACTTTTTTTTTTTTTTCAATATTATAAATGGAAAATTTAAAAAGTGAGGGGCTATCCCTAGCTCCGCCAGTGACTCACACATAAATATTCCAACACATATATGCATTATATTTATAAATTTAAGAATTAATACAAGACAACGATTTAGATAGATATACAATAATTTTAGAAAATGCCAAGGAGAGAGGTTTGTGCATCCCATTTGCAACGATCCTTTTTTTTTTTCTTCCAATTTCTGACAGAACTAGTAAACTATATTTATTTATTTTTCCTTGCAGTACCAAAAACATATTCCAATAAGGAGTGTCTGAACGTCATTTTCTGCTGCTCATGGGAAGCTGAAGCCATTTACAGTTGTCCCTCCGTCAACACAAACAGTCTGACCGGTTATGTAAGAAGCTGCAGGTAGGCATAGGAATGCCACCAAGGAAGAAACCTCCTTTGGCTCTCCTACACGTCCAAGAGGGGTTTGAGAGATAATAGCCTCCACTAATTTTTCATTGCTTAGATACTGCAAAGAAGATAATATAAATTGTCATGGTTATCATGATTCATGAAGTTCTTCCCTTTTAGGTTGGAACCTAACTCAGATAATGACCTCTCAGAAGGAGCCAAGATATTAGAATACTGCAGTAAGGATAAATTCGGTAAATTGTTCCCATTTCTTAGCACATGAAAAAATCAAAACAGGATTATTTGTTACAAATGTTGTTTACTGAGTGTGCGCATTACACTAAATGTGTCATGTCTTATTATCTTCCTAAGACATTCAACAATGACCAGATTTTAACAATCTTCAAGCACTATCACACTTACAGTATCAGTCAGGGGGGTTCTGATATACCATGGTGCAACAGAGTTGCTCCTAATGTTATCCTTTGCCCACTCACATGCCAAATTTTTTGCAAGTTGATTCACCGCTCCTTCAAATAAATATCAGACAAAAGTTGATCGCATTATTCGATGTCACAGCTAAAATTTATAACCCATAAGCTTGCATTAAAAAGTTAAATAGCACAAAGAAATTACCTTTCGCTGCACTATATATAGATCCTCCAGTATTTATGGCTACTACACCAGCAACCGAAGAAACGAAAACAATGCTTCCTGCTTCCGAAGCTTTCAGAAGAGGATAAGCCAGTTGGCACATATGGTATGCAGATTCAAGATTGGTAGACATGAGATATGAGAAATCTTCAGATGTGTACTCCAAGGTTGGTTTCGATGTGGTTGTTCCCACATTGTTTATCTAAAACCGTATTAGATTAACTATAAATTGAATGTATCAACTGCAAAAGCACAAATGAAGTGGCTCTGGCCAAGTAATATTCCAATGCCATTTAAATTGTTCATCAAAGATTGATCTTCTAAAAATGAAATCGAAGATTTAAGTATAGAAAAGAATGAAAATGATCATTTACAATTCATCATCTTTGGAGTATGCTTTCAAATGCCACGCAAAACGCAGTGATGTAGAGGAAATAAAGTACTTACAAGGATGTTCAGTTTGCCATTAAACATATAGGAGACTGTGCTCATTAGCTCCTCTCGTTGGGTTCGAGACACCACATCACAGATTGAACCAGTGACTCGAAATCCCTTCATCTTCCACTCAGGTAAACATTCATTGAGTTGGGCCTCATTTCGAGAGCATGTATGTACGGTCGCCCCTAGGCTTGCTAATTCCTCAACAACAGCATATCTAGTCACAACACAGTAGTAAATAATAGCAAATAAAAAGAAAAACTGAATAATGTGTATTCTATTGTATTTAGTGATTTTTTTTCTAGGTAAACTTGTAATATTCAATGAAAGCAGAGAATTAGAAACAAATTACAGGGGGAGGGATAGTCCCTTCTCTATCTCAAGACCAAACAAAAGAACACATTTAACTATATCATGGTTAACAAAATTAACCTTCCTAAAAGTATGGCTTACAAACCACTAAAAGAAAGAGTTCAAAATTAATTTGGTTTCATCAATATATGTTAGGAATTTAAACTAATTATTCCTCAAGTTATGAGAAATGAAAAACAGAGGAAAAATATGCGCCAAGAAAACTATCACATGACACAAGATATACGTGACTCGATAGTGTGCCTATGTTCACAGAGTTGCAGCGAGGAGAAAAAAATATAAAGGCGACCGTAAAGGATGGTTTTCAATACAATCATCAAACCTAATTTGTAGTGACCTATAAATACCCCAAAACAATAGGGTCAAATTGGGCAAACCTCCACAGCTCCACTCCATGGACTAAATCTCAGAAAATGTCTCATTTAAAGTCGTAACGCTTCCAATTTGGACAGGGTCAAATACCGAATCAAACACAAACCAGACTCCACATAACCCAACAATATATTAGTTCAAAGTATTGTATTTAATGATTATGTTGTACAAACTGAAGGGCATGGATTGGGCCTGGTATAATTAACTTTCATATAGCAGAATTTCACAAAATATATATCTATATATATCTAAAAACTGAAGCGTAGCATTTAATATTGCTGCGCTCCTATTGAGCCACATCAGTGCCATATCATCAACCTATTTTCAATATTTTCTCTCTCCTTTTTAATTATTTTTCTCCTTATTAATTTGGCACTTTACAATTACACATTCTCCAACATTTACTTACTTTTACTTTTTTGTCTCCCCACTACTTTATACCTTAACCTTACAATTTTTCTATCCCTTCATCTTCCTTTTATTTTGACTCTTCTTCTCTCCATTGTTTTACTGTAAAATTTTGTTATTTTCTCTTCCATTCAATCTATATTTTTCTTGCACAAAAAGGTGAATACTCCCTCTCTCTCTCTCTCTCTCTCTCTTTCTCTCTCTCTCTCTTTCTCTCTCTCTCTCTCTCTCTATATATATATATATATATATTCTTTCTTTTGGTGGATTAAATTGATGAATTTTTATGTTTAACTACTTTAGGTTGATATGATTTGGTTACTGTATTTCTTAATAAGTGTAAGATAGAGGAACTAAACTTGGATACAAACCTTACAAAGAGGATTTTTTTTTTTTTTGTTTTGTATCATTAAATTATTGGAAAAACTAAAGGTTATAATTCATTGCAATACTAGCTGAGAATGATTATGACAATATTCAGAGTGTTTAAAAATGATTCCCTTATTGTTGATCTACCAAGAATGTATTATTCTTTTTATTTTCGGATGAGAAAATAAATAGATCTTGGGTAAAATTCAAAACTCATCCAATAGGATTAGACTAATGCAACATTACCCAAACTCTTCATAAATATCTAATTTGTTCCCTAAGGACAAACCACATTTAATATTGTTTGAACTTTCTCATGCTCCTTCAAATCTTCTTCTACTTCCTTTTTCATCCTCGATTGTTATTTATTAACTATTTATTATATAGACATTAACTTGTGCTTATAATTGCCACAATACAATTACTATGAAATTTCATTGTGATTTGTGATAATTATTGCTCAATCTGACCATAAATTAGTTTTTGAGAAAATGAGGTCGAACAAAATTACAACCCCCCCCCCCCCCCCAAATTGCTATTTTAGATCCACATGCCCAAAACTAGGTTTACCTCGATGGCTATTACTAAAGTTTTTTAGAAACCATGATCAATAACTTCTTAAAGATAAGAATTATTTTAGTTGTGTTTGTATTCTAATATATATTATTTTATTCTCTCTCTCTTCCCAAATAAATTAAAAATATCTCATCTCTCTCTCTAGTCTCTCACATTTCTCTAGGCCAACTCTCTCTCTCTCTCTCTCTCTCTCTCTCTCTCTCTCTCTCTCTCTATTGCTTCTTTGACCAAACCAAAATCTTGGTCTCTCTCTAGTATAGTAGGCGGAAACTTCTAGGACCAAAGGCGAAAGCGTGGTGGCGATAACGATGATGGATTGGCTAGGTTTTGCTTGCAATTGTAAGGTGTGTTTGAATCAATGGTTTATGGTTTATGGATTTAAATCAGTGGGTTAGTTTTGAATAGGTGGTTGAATCAATGGTTTATGGGTTTAAATCAATGGGTTAGGTTTGAATAAGTGGTTTATGGGTTTAAATCGGTGTGTTAGGTTTGAATTAGTGGTTAAATTGGTGGGTTGGGTTTGAGTTGGTGGTGTTGGGCTTGGTTTTGATGGTTGTTGGGCTTGTTCCAGTGATTTTTTGAGTTTCGGTTGCTGCTAGGGGTTTGTTTGAGTTTCAATTTTTGGGAGTTTTGGGTTTTGTTCGCAAGAGCGAGTAGTTTGGGTTTTGGGTTTAAGTTTCAATTTGAATCGGTGGTTGTGGTGGTGGGTGGTGTGATTTGGGTTGCTCAACGGTTGTGGCCTTGCTTGTTGGTTTAGGTGTGGGTTAGCTGAGTGTTGTTGTGTTGTTTGGTTGTTTCAGAGGAAGAGATAAAAATGGAGTGGAAGAGGGAGAAAGAGTTGGAGAGGATGAGAGAGAAATGATAAATAAGTGAATAGTGTTGAAAAATAAGAAATGAAATGTATGGTGAGTTGTAAAATGGTATGGTAAAATAGATAAAGTAATTTTTTAATGTGTAAAATAGATATTGTTTTAGATACCCAGATACAAATGCTCTTAAGTTTCTAAAATTACCCCAAACTTAATGAGTGATTTTTTATTGGAAAATGTTAACAAATATCTTAGGGCATTAGTTTAGGAAATACTTTTAGAAACTTTTTATGGTAAAAGAAAAAAGTAATTGATTTTTTTTAATAGTTTTTAATATTTATCATAAAAGTGATATTAGAACTTTCCTAAAATAGTCAATTAACAAATGCCTTATGGTTATGGGCACTCGATAACTGGATCGTTTTTTATTTTACCCACAAATCTTTTAGGGTCAAAGTCATAGAATCATACCGTAGAGATAAATGGTATAATCCAGACGTCCTTCCTAATAACAGGTTGGATATTTAGCCAAATAAATAAACAACGAATTAATCCTAATAAACAAGCAAGCTTTAATTGAAGCTACAAAACCAATTATGCAAACATAAAATCCAACCAAAATATGAAAATAATACCATAGTGAGGCAAACAAAGTTTCTCTCCATAGCTTTAATTGCATGTTTTTATTATATCCTTTATGCTTGCAAAATTTCAATAAGATCAAAGATCAATTGCTTTGCCATCAAGCAAATATTAAAATTTCAAGTTTTTATGATCTAAAATTGTGTATGAAAAATAAGTTTTGATCGAATAGTAAATAATATCGGATTTGAACGAAATTTGATATGCATGTTAAAAATATAAAAAACATGAAATTTAACGATTAGATTTTCAAAATTCACACCAAAAAAAGAGATATATAAGAAGTTTGAAGAGTTTCTCTCCAAACTAATTTGGAGAGAAACTTTTTTCCGCCTACTTCTCTCTTTTTCGTCCAATCAACTTCTTAAAAAAGTTGCAACAATTCTATAAATGTGGCCATTTGTAATTTATATATCCATATTTAGAAATATTCAATAAGAATGCAATTCCAAGCTAAAATCATCAAAAAAAAAAAAAAAAAAAAAAAAAAAAAAAAAAAAAAAAAAGAGGCATAGGCAGAGAAAGAACCCGATTCCTTTGGTTCCACCAGTAACAAGGGCTGTCATTCCTTGAAGGGACCACCTGCTTCCTCTGTTACCAGTTTCTTCCCGGGCCATTTATCTCTCTCTCTCTCTCTCTCTTTGTGCAATAAGCAGTCTTTTTCCACTTCGCCGAAGTAGAACACCGATACCAATATATCAATAGATACTGATAAGGGAAAGCTATGAGGAGTTTGTGATACTGAGAGAAACAAACAAACAAACTGAGCATCAAGGTTGTCTCAGCTAGTGTCACATAGACTGTCATCTTGTAACCTCGCATTCAATTTGTCTTTCCTGTTTTGCACAAGACAATGGACTGATGGAGACATACATGGGCAGGGCAACCCAGGTTTTTTTTTAATTAATGTCCACACTTTTTTCCCAACTATGTTTCTTTTTACGAATATGCGTTAATGATTTCCAGCATTTCAGTCATATCATAGATTCACAATGATCAAATCTGTATTAAGATATTCGGTACTTTTGACTTTTAGATCTTTGCTCAATAATTGAAAAGTTTTTTATTTTATTTGAGAAAAATAATGGAAAAGAAGATTAAGACGCCATTATATATATTTCACTCAGGGACCTACCACTTACATATATTGTTCGACCTACATGCTGCATGGAAGGGCCACTGATTTTATTAACTCCGAAGGATGCTGTTTGGCGGGGTATTGAAGACTCTCGGTTAGCAGCGAGTGATTTTAGTTTTATTTCTTTTTCTCATTTTAGACGCTTGGTAATTCAGTAGCTCACTAGTTAGCAAAAAAAAAGCAAAAAGTTTGTTGGAATCTCAATTTTGGTTGGAGGAGGTGCCTGAAGACATCTCTCCTTTTGTCACCCGTGATGAAGTTTTGAATCAATAATATTTACGGGTATGTAGAAGTAGAATGCATATGGTCAAACATATAGGTGGAACATCACTTTCCATTCGATTTACCATTAATACCAATTTTATTCTGCATCATTTATTATAGGCTATACTAGTTTTTACGAGAGAAATTATGAAAAATATTGTGTCATCATACAAATTTTGAATTAAAATTACTGTTTTAAAACTCAGACCAGACCAATAGGTTTAACCAGTTGAACTGAGAACTAAATCCAGAATCGATCTGGTAAAAATCAGTCAAGAATCGAAAAAACTGATAACCCGTCCTTTTTACTATTCTTTGACCATTCTAATTTTTAAAACCATGATGCAATTCTACTCTGTTTTGGTTATATGCGCCAAATGTTGGTCAAAACTCTAGAGGCAAAGGAATGCTTGGTGTTAAAGCACATCACATCACAATCATTCATAAATTTGAGTGATATTAGGAATTCTATAAATTTAATTACTTTACTTTATAGCACAAAAGGAATATATATATATATTTTTTTTTTTTTTATTAATAGGAAAAATTTAGAGAAAATTTAATTAGATTGTACAATTGAACTCCAATGTCGTGCCATGTATTATAAATTATTTATTTTTAGAGAAAGTTTTATTTCTTAATTTTGAAGTCAAATGTGGGATCACATCATAAATATTTATTCAAGTTAGTTATTATATACAAAAACCAAAGAGTTTAGAATTAATGAATAGAAAAAAATTTAAATTTTTTTTTTAAAAAATGTACTATTTACATTTTCTATCTAGTAATATTCTTACAAGATTTTTTAAAGAGTTAAAAAAATATAAGAATGACTATCAATAATATTTAAATTATATATGTAAGAATTATACTATGCATCTTAATGTATATCTTTTAAGTATATCCATGCATATGCATGGGGTTACAAGTTAATAAAATCTAATTACCAAGTCAAATTTGTTATCAAATTGGAAACAAATCAAATAAAACATACATTCATTAGTGAGAATCCTATTCTAAACATATTCAAATCAAGTTATTATGGATTCTCAACCAAAAAAATCAAGTTATTATGGAAAAGTAAGGACTAAATCATGGGAAATAATTTATCATTTATAACCCTAATCTTAGAGGTTCACAATCAACAAAATCACATATCACATGGGACAACATGAAATCAAGCAAACCTTACCATTAAAACATATATTTTGCCTAATTTGGGTTTAGGTTGCATACACAAGGATGAAGTTATGAGCGCAGGTTATTAGGCATGCGTACACACTCTTGATTCTAAGTGCACAGCCTATCACATAAACTAAATTCCAAAAACTTTTCAACATTCAATCAGATTAATGCATCTTTTATTTTATCAATTCAACTTTTTTATTCAGAACAAACTAAAATACAACAAATCCAAACTAAGAAATCAAAACATATTCCTTAACATGCATATAATCTATAATGTACTAAAGAACAGCACATTGATAATGCAAACGACAAAATAATATATATATATATATATATATAAATGTATTATTTTGGGGGAATTTTTATCTAAATTCGTTTTTCTAATACTTATAATTATATATAGTGAATCAACATGACATCAATCATCCCAAAACCCTAACATACATCTATCATGGCAACTCATATCAAACCTAGCATACATTTAACATGCATATTTCATGTTATCATATCTAAGGCAGCAAATAAACAAGACATAGTCAAAGAATTATTGGAGAGTATCAAGAACATCAAGAACACAAACATATTCCAAGTTCACATACCATATCTCAATCAAATGCATGTACATATGAATGCACGCCTTGCCTCACTTATCTCGCTGCACCATAACACCTCAACACCTATTCATCAAAGCATGTTCAAATTCTCATGAATGCTCATGTGATTCATCAAAGCATAAATCTTAATCATCAATCTATCAATTCAAGCATGTGAAACATGTTATTCTACTAACCTTAGACCTAAACATGTGAAAACTAAACTCAACAAGACCTAAACAGAGGATTGAAACTAATCAAAACAAAAAAAAAAAAAAAAAAAAAAAAAAAAAGCAAGAACCCTAAATCTGTGTTTCTGGGCACAAGTATGTGTACGCATACATGAGGTATGCGTGCGCATACTTAAGTATGCATATGCAACCTTTAATACAGATTCGAAAAACTCCATTTTTAGAGATTTAATCAAACAAACAGATAACATGTGAGATCAAACAAGCATGTTAGAAACCCTAAAAAAATTAAACTAGCCTAAAACAAAAAACATAAAGCATCAACATATACAACAAAACATGAAACAAAACAAACAATTAAACTAAACTACATTAAAACATATCAAACCAACCTAGGAATTGAAATAAGAACAAAAAGGACAATTTATAAACCACCTAAAATCATATTAAAACATGTCAAACATAATTAAAAACATCGAACAAATCAAATATAACAAATGGAGAAACTATATCAAGAGAATCATGTGAATCATGTTAAGCAAAGTGGGAAACCATGGAAAAGAAGCTCACCTTGCCTTAGAATCACAGATTTGAAGTTGTTTAACCGACCTCTCAGTGCCTACAACACAAAGATTAGATTGAGGACAAGAATAATCAAAAGAACACAACAATAGTTAGTAATCACAACTCAAGAACAAGAGATTTGAAAAAGGTTTTGAGAAATCAATTTTTGGAAAATAGTTTCTTCCTTAAAACTAACTAAAGAGAGGTTTTTAATTTGTAAAAAACATGCTAAGGGGCTGTGTGTGAGTTTTAGAAAGGAGAATTAGGGTTTTATAGAATATGAAAGCTAAAAAATAACTCTCTCTAGCTAGGGTTTTAATTGGAGGTATAAGATGAGTATTTACCAGTTAAAATTAGGGTTTTCAGACTTTTGAATGATCTTTGGATGTTCTCAAGGGTCCATGGGCCAGCCCACATCAAAACATTATGTTTTGGGCCCTTAAAATGAAGTTTTAAAACCTAGAAAATCGGACTGCCCAGTTAGCTCAACTTGAAACAGTCATAACTCACTCAATAAAAGTCCAAATTAGGCAAAATTTGTGTTCACATTGAAGCCCAAGAAGTCTACTTTCCAATGAAATAAATCTCACTCAAATATGCATTGTGGATCAAACGTTATGGTCAAAATAGTGAGAAAATGTCATTTTTCAATATCGATTTCAAAGCGATTTGAATACTTTTGAGTTGTGATTACTTCCAAACTATTGTGAACTCTTTAATTACCCTTTGTTGACATATGTCAAGCTCATCATTGGGGCCAGGGACCAAAATTTATTAATGGGTACAAAATATGGTGTCTACAAGCAATTTGTTTCCACCAGTTCTTGATTGTAGATCTCGTTCCAGTAGACGCTTGTAGAGTTAGAAGGTTACAGAAGTCTCACAGATCTCACAAGAGTAACTCACAAGTCTTCCAAGGGCTTCTAAAACGTAATTAGGGTTTTCTTTTTATACCTAGTAGTGTTGGATTGAAACCCTAGACATTTTTGCAGGCTTGGACCTTATTTAAAATTTGCAGAACACAATTTTCGATCGGTCGAACATATCTTTTGATCGGTCAAGCTTCGCAGTAGCTTGCTTCTTATTTCTGCAGCTTGACAATTCTTGAATCTTGACTTGAACAATCTTGAGTAATGTCTAACACCTAATCTAAACATATTTTTGTTCTCGGTTTGCTAACATACATAAATTAAGAATCTAAACATTTAATCCTAAATATTTAGAACCTAACCGCTTTTAATTTCATAGATCAGAACATAAGATTGGAATATTTGGTAGTCTTAAATTCAATGGATAGTGAATCTTTTTTTTTTTTTTTTTTGAGAAACACAAATTCTGTTGAGCAATTGTATAATTTGTATTTATAAAGTGATATCAAAATTATATTTTTATATTTGCTAGTTATAATTTGATGAAATTTATTCCATTTTTTTAATTCATTGTTGTTATAGGTTCTTCAACTATGCTAGGAGATTGTATAATTCAAACAATTCTTGATGATGTAGAGTAGGGGTGTGCGCGGTTCGGTAGGGGCGGTTTTTTTTTAAAATTTATTACCGAACCGATAGAGATCGGTTTTTTCATAATTGGAACCGATGCACACCGCCTAAGGTCGGTTTTCCGAACTATAGCGATGCGGTTTTTTGCGGTCGATTTAGTCAGTTTGGTCGGTTTGAAATATTTAAAAAAAAACTATTTTTTTTAATAATAAAAAAATTGGGCTTTCAAGCCCAATATCAATATATCAACCTGTTCAAGATTTCAAATAAAAAAAAAAACAGTTTTTTTATTTTTTATTTAGCAAGCCAACTGTGCAAAACCCGTGCAAAAAATCTGTTCACATAAAATCGGTTCAACATAAAAAATAAAAAAAAAACCTGTTCAACAAATCTGTTCACATAAAAAAAACTGTTCAACAAATCTGTTCACATAAAAAAACTGTTAAACAAATCTATTCACATAAAAAAATCTGCTCACATAAAAAAAAAAAATCTGTTCAACATAAAAAAAATCTGTTCACATAAAAAATAAAAAAATAAAAACTGTTCACCCAAATAGTAATGATCCAAACTATCCAAATTTTTTCATTTTATTCACCATGCAAAAATATTTTGAAATTGCCTCAATACTATCATGTAGCATATAATAATATCATTAGTGTCACTGTGTGTGTCAGTGTCAATAACAATAAGTGTTAATGTATCCACTTAATAACATAATACAGAACCATTTGTCACTGTCCACAAATGCCAAAAGAAAGATATACAAATTAAATTAGCATCTAGGCAAAAGAATGCTAATTGCTTGTATCCCCAATGATAATCCCACCCATGAATACCTAAATAACTACTATTAGTGAAAAGTCCACTACCAATAACATGTACAAATATAATTAGCATATAGGCAAAAGATTGCTAATTCTTGTAAGTCCCTTGTCCAGTAAGTCTGCACTATGCATCATTCTAGAACTCCTACAAAATACTAAACAAAAACAAAATAAACACGTGTCAATAACAATAAAACGATTATGAACAATAAATATTTATAATTAACACAAACGAATGATAATAGCAAGTATACTTACATAATACTAACTACTAACTAACTCCAAGCAAAGAGTAGCACATCACTTATCATCGTCCAACACAACGGTGCTTGGATCCTCCTCCATAAGCATTGGGCAAACCGATGCAATTTCTACAATCCCATTCAAAATAAAATAACTCGTAAGCATTGAGCAAATAAATAAACAATTGATATATACAACAAACAAAATGAACATATATATTTTTACCAGTGTCAATCTCAAAACCATCCATATCCTCCACATTATCCTTGCACTCCCGAAGCTTTAGTGGTCTTTTTCTCTTTGCATCCTTCAACCAATTTTGGGTACAAATAAGGGCTTCAACTGTATTAGAAGATAGTGAACTACGGAACGAATCCAAAACACGCCCTCCTGTACTAAAAGCAGACTCGGATGCAATCGTAGAGACAGGAATAGCCAACACATCACGGGCAATTTGGGAAAGGACTCGATATCTAGAAGAATTCATTTTCCACCACATCAAGATGTCAAAATCTTCTACATCAGGGTCCTCAGAAGATTCCAACAAATACCTATCCAACTCAAATTTGTTTTCCACACTGTCCTCGTCCGCCAAGTGTTACTTAAACCTATTATTATAACTTTTAATGTGACCAAACAATGAAACATTACCAACACTTGGCCTGGAGTCCCTAGACAATGAAGCACCACTACCACTAGAACTCAAAGCTCCATTTTGACCCACTCTCTCCACATACAACCTCTTCAATGCATCTCGAACCTTAAAGCTCATCACATCCCCCTTATCCTTTCCATACCACTCCCTAAACCAAAACTTTACATACTTCAATCTATACCTTGGGTCAAGAACAACAGCAACAAAAAGCATCAAATTGATATTATCTATACTTCCCCAATACTTATCATATTTTTTTTTTCATCTCTACCGCCATGCTCTTCAAAAGTGGATCCCCATCAACACTACACAATTGTTGCAATTGATCTTCAATGCTAATTATCTCATGGAAGTATGTATTAGAAGTGACAAACAAGGACCCAGAAAATCTAAGTGTCGCCTCATAAAATATGCCAAGAAATTTCACAAAGGTCTTGACATTTTCCCAATCAAGATAGTTAGGAGGACCAATGGGCTTTTTCCCATTCCCATCTGCTTCACAAAAATAAAGTTTATAATGCCCATCCTCCTCTTCCAACCTATCAAATGCTCTCACAAATTTCAAAGCACAATCTAACATGAGATAAGTGGAATTTCACCTTGTTGGCACATCAAGGGACAACAAACATTTGGCTTTGATTTTCTCATTTTCAACACATTCTTGAAACTTCTCAAACCTTGCGGGAGAAGCTCTCACATATCACACCACGTTCCGAACTTTGGCAATTGATTCATGAATGAACTTCAACCCACTTTGCACTATCAAATTCAAGATATGCGCACAACAACGCATATGCATGAACTCACCACCCAATATGCTACTATCTCTTTCTTTTGTTTTCTTCTTCACATAATCAATTGCCACTTCATTAGAACTAGCATTGTCCGCGGTAATTGTAAACAACCGGTCTATACCCCACTTCAACAAACATGACTCAACTGCTCTACCTATAGTGTCCCCTTTGTGATTAGCTATAGGGCAAAAGTTCAAGATTTTCTTTTGGTAAGTCCAATCCCCATCAATGAAGTGTGCGGTGACTACCATGTAGTTCAAGTTTTGTATTGATGTCCAAGTATCCGTTGTCACACAAACCCGTTGCCCAACAAAAGCCTTTCTCAAAACATCCACCTCACTAGAATAAATCTTCATACAAGCCCTTGCAATGGTAGTGCGATGGGGAATGGGAAACCTAAGCTCAACTAATTCCATAAATTCTTGAAAGCCTTGATGCTCCACAAATTTAAAAGGCAATTCGTCAAGGACAATCATCCTTGCCAATGCCAACCTTAACTATAATTTGCAACCACTAACACATTTGAACCACTTTCCCCTTCTCTCTTAGCTTGGAAAGACAAAGTTTTTTGCTTGTCATCACGAGGAAAATGCCACTTTTTACACACCTTCATGTGTTGCAACATGCCCAAAGTACCATTTTTCTTACCATGACATTTATATTGATTTTTACAATACTTGAATTAAGACCTAGAATTATTGGGATCAGAACCCGCCAACTTAATGAAGTGCTGCCAAACTATAGACGGGTCCTTACCACCTTGTATAGGTGATAGTGGGGGAAGTGATGCATAAAGTCCAATTGGTGCTGCAGGTTCAGGTGGGTTAGGGTTAGCACTACCAGGACTAGGAGGAGGTGGGTTAGGGTCCCCAGGTGCACCAAATCCAGGTGGAGCATCGACATCCATCTAATAAAAAAATTTCCAACCAACAAAAAAACAAAGTTTCACAACAATATCAAAATATAATTAATCAGTTTAGTTACAACAATAACAAACTAACAAATTAACAATCATTAGTCATTACTCAACAATTCATGTCACTAATATTAACAAGAGATTTATTATATTGTTCCCAATATAAATATAAAATAAAAGCTAATTATATATATATATATATATCTATATATATATATATATAAACTTAAAGTAGTTGTTACTAAGTACTAAAAATTTAAAATCAAAATGCTGAATATAGTAAGTGATTAGTGATTACCTCTCCGTGAATGATTGAAAGCGTGAACTCTCTCAATCTCTATCTCCCTCAAAAATTAAAATGCTGAAGAAAAAAAAAAGGTTAGTACTTAGTAGACTAATAGTTACTATAAACTTACTAAAGTAACAACTAAGACTAATGACATAGTTAAGACATAGTTTATACCATTACTATAAACTTACTAAAGTAACAACATAGACTAATGACATAGTTATTTTATATTATATTATTTTTTTGGGGGGCTAACCGGATACTTATTAGACTATATAATATAATAGTCTTTCCAGCAGTTTACAGTCCACTATTAAAGTCTAATATAAAAATCAGTAAATCACAACCTTAATCAAACAGCCAACCTTAATATTATATATGTAAGCATCCGTGTATATATAATATTATTATTATATATGTAAGCAGCTACAATACAAACAGCCAACCTTAATAGTTAATACTTAATACTTAATATTATATATGTAAGCATCCAACCTTAATATAATATTATATTTATATATGTAAGCAGCTACTTGGAGTTGGAACCCCCCCCCCCCCTCCACCACAAAATAGAAAGACACAGACGCAGTCACACACTCACACAAGCTTTGCTTTGAGAGATTTTCAAATGTGCTAAAAGCAATAGTATTGGCTTAGCTGCTAAAGCTTTACTCAAACAAATAAGTAATAACCATGGTTTCTACATTCTACTTTCTCAGGTTAGAAGGAAGTGTGTAGGCAAAGGAAGTTTTGGTACAGTGACTCAGTGAGGCTTAGCTGCTAAACTTAATCAAACATTCAAACCAACTTAGATACTTAATCATTCATGCTTTCAGCTTTCCCAAACAAATGAAAAGGAAAAAACAGTAAAACACGAAGACAAACAAAACTGAAAACACGAAGAAGCTTACTGTTGTTCTGCGTCAGGCGAGACTCAAGACTAAGAGCCAAAGAGAGATTTAAAAGATACTCTCAGACAAATATGAACTTATATACCCTTGAGAATATGAAAACCTAGCATAAAACGCACTGTTTTGCTTTTATTATAACACCCATACATACGACGTCGCTTTATCAGCATCATAAAAAAAAAAAAAATAAGAACTACAGATCCTGTATCGGTTTGGTTCGGCATAGTGTCGGTTTCGGATTTCTCAATCTGATGATTTCACCTCACCGACATCGGAACGGAGGGCGAAGTCCAAACGCCGGCCTTGGCTCATTCGGTCGGCGCTACAGTCGAGACAGTGTTGTCGGCGCCGATCGGTTGGGTCGGCTCTGGTGAAGTTTTGCACACCCCTAATGTAGAGCCTAATGAAAAGGATAGAAGTTGTGTCGCAGCTGTGGAGGATTAGACTTGTTGGATTAATTTAGTAGCTTTTTTTAATTTCTTGGACTTGTTAGATTAACGTGTTGGTTTGTAATTATCCTAAACTACTGGGATTTATTTTGTAGCTTTTTGAACTTGTTATAATAGTCTTAGATTTGGACTTGTGAGATTTATTTTGTAGCTTTTATTTTTATGTTTAACAAGTGATTTTAGCTATGATTTATTGATTTATGATTAAATAGTGATCTTAGCTAGGTGATTTATTTCCCATAAAAAAAAAAAACTAGGTGATTTATTAATTTATGATCTTAGCTATGATTTATGATTAACATGTGATTTATTAATTTATAATTAACAAGTTTGTAATGGTCGTTTGATTTGGATTGATTTGGCATTTAGCCCTATATATATATTGGGCCACAGTTTGGGCTACAAATTGGGCCTTGAAGTGGCATGGCTGGACAGGGCCCGCGGGAGCGGGTTTGAGGGTTTTAAAAGAAAACAATTTATTAAACGGGACGGGTTCGGATAACAGAGGTGGGCCTACAGGCCGAGATTTGGACATAAAGAAAGCCACACTGAACCTGACCGTTGCCATTCTTATTTTGGGCCAAAAATAAAGAATAATGAAGTAGACACCATAATTGTGATATTCTACCAATTAAAAAAAAAGAAAACCCCTTGGACATCATAAGACAGAATTTCCAACTAAACTATACCCGTCGGACTTATTACACTGCTGCATGCTTGGAACTGGGTTGGCCGCTGCTGGAATGTCTCAGACTCTCATTCCACCTTCACTCTCTTCTTCTACTCTCTCTGAAAAGTCTAATCTCCTAAACCCACCCTCTCCATTCTTCTCAAACGCCACCTTTCGTCATAGATAAAAAGAAGTCTTGGAATTTATTTTCTTTTCCACTTTAGTTTGTGAGAATTGAGAAATTAATTATATTGTCAACTGGGAATTGGGTTTTGGTTTTTCTACCTTTTAGGCATGCTATTGTGGAGGAATTGGTGGGGTTTGGAGCCAGAGTGCACACGCGCTGTCGGAATGAGAGTGAGCTTGATGGGTGTCTGAGTGAATGGGATAATTTGGGTTTTGGGGTTACTGGGTCAGTCTGTGACGTGTCAGTTCGAGCTCAGAGAGAGGAGCTTATGAGCACTGTGTCCACTTTGTTTGATGGGAAGCTCAACATCCTCGTAAGCTTCTTCATTTCCTCATTTTTTACATACAAAAACATTGAATTTTGTGTTTCCCTCGTTGGGTTTCAAAATGTTATGTATTGTATCTGTTTATGTTCCCGTTTTGAGTTTTAACATGTTATAATTTAAAGTTTTGAACTGCTTTTCCTGTTTACTGAACTGAAAGACCGGCTTGTTTTTGATCCGTAGATAAATATTGTCGGGAGAAACATACGGAAATCGGTAGTGGATTTCACAGCTGCAGGATTTTCTACTCTCATGGCAACCAATTTTGAATCTGTTTTCCATATTTCAGATCAATTGAGGGGGAGAAAACATTTTAATCATTACTATATAACCCATTTGAGCTGCTGGAAGTACATTGAAATCAATAGACCAAGGAGAGATCAAGATGGGGGATAACATGGTGCAGGCAGGGAGTAGTTGCAGAGATGATAGATGGTCACTTCTGGGAATGACTGCTCTTGTTACTGGTGGAACACAAGGAATTGGGTCTCTCTCTCTCTCTCTCAAGTTAGTTGCTTCATGGATGTTCGTTTTTAAATAACTCTGCCTCTATGGGGCCGGTGGCTAAAGAGTACTAATCTTATAAAAACTAGTAAAGGCTTATTGCAATGTTTTGTAACTGTGTCAGGCATGCTGTTGTGGAGGAATTGGTAGGGCTAGGGACCTCGGTTAATTAATTTAATTACCTAAGTTGATTAATTTAGTTAAACTACATACAAATCGTGGAGACACAAACAAATCACCAAATAAACTAAAGTGTGCCAGAAATTAAATTTGACACAGTGATTTGTTGAAAAATAGAGAAAACCTCTCACAAGGCAAAAACCCAACCGGGTGATTTTTATGTCACCACTCTCAAAAATCACTAATCAAGAATCAAGCGGTTACAAGTATAAAGAATTTTACCATTACCCTGGACTATCCCAAAGTACCAACATACAATTAAACCTTCCTTCCAATCTCCAATTGGACTTGTTCTTATAAAGACTTCTTCCTTTGCACGAATCCCAATACATAAATAACTTTCTAGCAACCGATGTTTGTTGTTGAATACAAAGTTCTTCATTTCAATACACGTCAAAGATCTGGAAGCACTTGGTTAACCCTAAGTCACATAAGAACACAGTAGCTTCTCTAATTGAGTCTATGTGTCTTGTGATGACTTTAAAATAAAGCTTTTATATCTCTTACGAGTTTAGTGAACGAAACCCTAGTAATCCAAGTTATCATGGGCCGAAAAACAGATCTGAGAATTCTGGATCTACGATGCTCAATAGATCGAGAGGAGTCGAGACTAGTATCGAGGCACTTCATTTATTCTCAATAGATGCTAGTATCGAGACTAGTGTCGAGGTTCACTTTTTTAGCTTTTTTTCACTTGTTTCGTGATGCAATCTTTATGTCTTCAATAATACCACTTGTCTTATTTACTGAACATACTTCATGATATTCTAGAAACCACTTAGAACTACCCAATTATAAGTAAAGTGTATTTTGTCAAAGAATATGTCAACACATGAAAACTATGACCCTAACAACCCGGATTGAGGGACCCATTGTCTAAAGGCTCTCAAGGACTTTTGACTCAATCTTTAAAATGGCCGGTCCAAACGAATATCCAAGGGGTTCCAAGGAGGGAACTCGAGCTGGGAAACATGTCGGGCCTAATAAGCAAGATAGTCCATCAAGGTCTGCTAATGGTGGACTTGTTAGGGAAAATGGGTCCATCCCCCCCCCCCCCCCCACATTATAATTGTTAAATATGCTAAGTGATGAGATTTATTGTTACATAAGTTTTGTTAGCCTAAATTTAACACTCGGGAAGAAAGTATATGTTTTCAAATACTTTGTAATAAATCTTGTTGGGTTACATGTGTGAGTAAAGTCCCACACTGAACAAAAATGAAAAGAATGTGTAGTTAATATAACATAATTGAGCACATACACATTGGGGCCTAGGCCTTTTGGGTTAAAGTGTCTTTATATGTTATATTAATTACTCAAGGAGTCTCCCCAAAGTATTTATCTCCGCCAACAAGTGGTATCAGAGCCCACGATGGTGTGGGGAAAATTTTGCAAGGTTATCGAGGTTCTTTACACAGTTGGAGTGGGAACAGGGTATGTGTACTTGATGCCCTTTTTGCAAATGGGGCAGGGCGGGTCCCTTTCGTAGTTGGAGCAAGGATGTTATATTGCAACAAGCAAGCCCATAAAGCCCACACAAACTATCTTGGAAAAGGCTCAAGAAATGGGTATTATTTCCAATAGTGCTAGACAATGATGAAGTGTGAGGTTCCCATGAAAGATAAAAGACGTGCAGGGTTGACACGTAAAGGCCCATGGATGATGCACTAATAAAGGGAAAAAAAAAAAACTCATGGGGAGCAAGTAGGACTTGTTCATGGCCCACGGAGAGGTCCCGAAGCCTACAGAGAGATAGAGACTCACACGTAAGGGGAAGATTGTTGGCTTACACGTGTGAGTGAAATTCCACATTGAATAATGATGAGAAGAATGAGTAATTAATATAACATAATTAAGCACATACCCATTGGAGATTAGACCTTTTGGATTAAAGTGTGTCTCTATAAGTTATATAAATTACTCAAGGAGTCTCCCAAGGTGCTTATCTCCCCAACAAATCTCACCACACTGAAGTAGAAAATACAAATGAGTTCTTAATAATAATTTATCCTTATTTGTAACTTTGCTAATTTGTATCCAAATTGATGAATACCTCATGCAACATATCTAGGTACGTATGTAGTATGTATGATACTTAAATTACTTTCACAAAGAGAAAGGTTTTTAAAAAAATAATAATAATAATATAATAATTTGAATCATAAATGTCTTTGTTGAAAACATTAAGAAATGGCCATTAAGGGACAAGGCTCTTGACTCAAAAGAAAGATAGAAAGTTTAATTATTATTATTATTATTATTATTATTATACGTGTGTAAATGCCTCTAAACATGCTTTTAAGATGATAAAATGAGATATTTTATAGAAAACGGATGTAAATGCTCTAAACATGCAAAAAGGCTAGTATTTTAATCACTACACTCACATATGTTAACAGGATAGCCATATTTAATTTCTGTCAGAATTAGTATGCCTCTTCCATTAATTAACAACACATATACAGGAGATTACAGACTAATGGGCACTAATACATGACATCCTCAGTATACAAATATTTGTAACAAATACTAATTGAAGTTTATTCATGTACTAAGAACTGTGAACAATTTACCAGATTTAACCTTAATTAGTACGGTACTCTAGTATCTTGCATATAGTGGTCATTTTTCTGAATTAGGCATGCCAACCAAAAACTGAAAAAGTATAGGAAAGAAACAAATAATAATAATAATAATAATTCAAGACTAACCTGACAAAATCATTTTAATGGTTAAAAGATTAAAATTCACTATTTTCTAACAGTTTAATATTTTGAGAAAATCAGTAATTTTTCATGGAGCATTGGGAGATTATTAATATTTTTTTATTTGTATTTATCTTCTTTGCAGTTTCTGATGAGCAATGAAAAGCTTTTGGAGGCTGTTAACTGTCAAACCCCTCTTGGACGTGCTGGAGAGCCAAAGGAGGTTTCTTCCTTGGTGGCATTCCTATGCCTACCTGCAGCTTCATACATAACCGGTCAGACCATTTGTGTTGATGGAGGGATTACTGTGAATGGCTTCTGTTTTCCCTGAGCATTCTTTGAAACAGCAAAAACAATGATGGACACACCCCCACTGCAATATATGAAAATAAATGAATGTAATAATTCATTGTAGAAACAAGATTTATTTGACCAGAAATTAAAACCGAAAAACTCAAAAGTTATCGTATCTGAAAAATAAATTAATGTCATAAGTGGGATTTTTGAAAAGTGGACTTGGCTTGGGCCGCATGTCATCATTGTGACAGGTCCAATATACTGAGTATAAGTCTAATAAGTATTACTGTTTACTAAAAAAAAAGCATTAGACCAAAGTTTTTCCCTTGAAACATATATATAAAATTAGAGCAACGCGTGTAGTTGTTATATATTTCACCAACTGCATTAATATGCCATGCATTTGATTTATTTTTTTCATTTTAAATTGGTTAATTTATAAAGGAAAAAAATGATGTGTGGTATTTTGTGATTGATAAAGCATAAAATAGAGCAAGCACTCAAAGTGAAACAAATTAAAGGATTTTATTCAAAATAAAACCATTTTCTTATAAAATTTGACACATGTTGTGAGGACTTTCCAAATTTTGACACATGATATTTAAGACCCACACATGAGAAAGTGTACATATTGAAATTATGGTTAAATATTTAAATTCACTATTTAATAATTTAAGCTTTTAGAATTAGAACCATCTATAAATTATCGTAAGCATCGAATTCATGTATACCACACATTTGTTGATTTGTAACTAAATAATAATAAAATTTTAAATATTTGGGGATAATTTCCTCGGCAAATGTGCATTTGTTAGAAGTATTACTTTTTTAATGAAGTTTTTCTTCTATGGATAGAAATACGTGTAGTACTACTCTTCGTTCTCTTGTGTTTGGATTGGATACTCATTCTTGTGTGCTAAATATGTAATTGTGTTGTTCACCTTTTGTGCCACAAGTCTCGACAATAGTTACAAAGGGTCTAAATGACTCAAAGAATGTGTGAAAATGCTCGAGATCAGAAGAAGAAAAAGAAGCAAATGCAGAAGTAGCAAGTTAAACGACAGAGAAGATGGTTAAACTACAAGTTGTTTACATAAGTTATTCTTTATCTGTTGTAAATAACACACGTGTATACAGTAGCGGCTACAGGAATATTTTTCAGGGTGGTCATTAAGAAACTTAAATTATACAAAATTTAATAAAAATAGAATTTCATATATTAACCATAAAAAATAAATAATAAATAAAAATAAAAACACATACACACAAAGACATAAGTCTTACAATTTCTTTTTTGAATTTTCTTATTTTGAAATCTTTGCATGATAGTCTCATTATCAATACTGCAAATTATATCTTTTTCAAAATTTTAGTTTCATAAAAATTTTCTTGGGCTTTTGCTATAACTCTCACTAAACAAATTAACATGGTCACATATTTTGAAAATTTAAATGTTAAATTGTATGTTCTTTATGTTCTTAAAATACATGTCAAATTTCATGTCAATCAGAAGTTATTTACTATTTATTTTTACTTTTTATGTATAATTTTAGACAACAAAAATTTGAAATTTTAAAGATTTGAGTGATGACATAGCTATTGATATTTGATCTTTTTGAAAATTTTCAAGTATGGAAGATTTAAGAAAAAAATGTAATCCAATGGTGGATTTACCAAAATTCACATCCAATAAAAAAAGATTGAGTGAAGTTATAGTTTTAATCTACAACCAAGTTTGTGGCTAAATTTTGTCCAAAGTATAATTATGTTGAGCCTAAAAAATATTTGGGACCACCCTAAATTTTTTTTAGGGTGGTCCCAAATATTTTTTAAGGATAAAAAATCATAAAACTTTTAAAATTTACATATAATAATTTTTTTTTTTCCAAGTTCAGGGTGGTCCTGTGACCACCCTGCACTCTACATGGAGCCGCCAATGCGTGTATATGACACGTGCAGTAACTAACACCCTGATATTTTGGTAGTTAGTTTTTCTCTTTCTGTTACTGATATATAGATATAGGATCTTGTACAGTATTAATCAATTCAATACAATCTAGAAGTTTCTCAATCTTTCTCTCTAGTTTTCTCTCTAGCTTTCAAGCTTTCCTCTCAGGTTTACAAATCTTACATGGTATCAGAGCTCGAGCTTCTTTCAATGGCGTCCAACACTAAATCAACCTCCTCTGCTCTTCAGCATGAGCTTTCACCTATGGAAGATCCTCGAAGTCCATTTTTTCTGCATCACAGTGAAACACCTAGTGCGATTTTGCTTTCTCAGCCTTTGACTGGGGATAATTACCCTACTTGGGCTAGGGCTATGAGAATGGCCTTGGACGCAAAGAGCAAGCTCGGATTTGTTGATGGAGGCATCAATGCTTCAATGGCAATCACTCCACTTAAGAAGCAAGCCTGGTCAAAATGCAATTCAATGATTTCCTCTTGGATCTTGAATTATGTTTCACCTCATATCACTGCTAGTGTGATTTACAGAGACACAGCATTTAAGGTGTGGAATGCACTCAAGAATCATTTTTCTCAGGCTAATGGACCGAGAATTTCATAGCTTCAAAAGCAAATTTCCACTATGATGCAAGGAGATTCAACAGTGACGACATTTTTCACAGGTCTTCAAGCTTCATGGAATCAATTGCTAAATTTTAGGCCTTTACCATGTTACACCTATGGAAAATGCACTTGTGGTGTGAATGACAAGATCACTAATTTTCAGCATCAAGATTCAATGGACTAAATGATTCCTATTCATGAGTGAGAACTCAGATTCTCATGATGGAGCCTATTCCTTCAATTGATAAGGCTTTCTCATTGGTGATTCAAGAGGAAAGGCAGAGATCTTTGGGATTCAACATAACTCCATCAGTTGAAACTACTGCTCTTGCTGTGAAGAATCAAGGATTCAATCAAAGTTATGGTTTTTCAGGCAACAATGGCAAGAATTCCAAAGGAAACACTAGGAAAGGAAGGTCTTTGTGCAGTCATTGTGGCAAGCTTGGTCACATTATGGAGAAATGCCATAAGCTGGTTGGTTATCCACCAGACTACAAGCAAAAAGGAAGGACTGCAATGGAAAATCAGATCAGTGTTGAAGGTGATCAATGCCAATCTAAAGTTGTAAAACAGAACAATTCCTTTCCTTTTACTTCTGAGCAGTGTCAACAACTGATTTCCATGCTGAATTCCCAAGCCTTTATATCTGGTTCTAATGATAGTATGCATTCAGCTAACTCTGCCATCAATCCTAATGCACTCTCGAGTATTTCTTGTGATTTCTTCTAAGATTCCATGTTTCTGAATATGCAACATTTTGTATTTGCTGTTAATCCTGCAAATAAGACTGCTTTTGATAGTGAAACTTGGGTTCTTGACACTGGGGCTACAAATCATATCATTCATTCCATCACCTTGTTCACTAAAATCACTAGTTCGATTTCTACCTTTGTCCAATTTCCTAATGGTGAAAGAGTTTCCATTACACATATAGGAACAATTCAAGTAACATCCACTTTAGTTCTTGAAAATGTCCTATGTGTTCCTTCTTTCTCATTCAACCTGATTTCTATGAGTAAATTGACTAAATCCATATCATGTTGCCTTGTTTTTCTTTCCAATTTTTGTTTCATACAGGACATTTCATGTTTGAACACGATTGGAGTGAGTAAATTGCACAACAACCTTTACTTGCTGAAAGCTTCAACAGATTGCAAAACTATTTCAGAAGCTTCTTCCATTCTGCAGTAAGTTTTTAGTTCATTTGTTCATTCTGTTTCTAATATTCCTACTGTTTTTAAGCCATACCTTTGGCATCTTAGACTTGGGCATATATCTGATAATAAGCCCAATGCTTTGCACAATGCTTTTCCTGATGTAATTCAGTTTTATAGCAATAAAGATTGCATTCTCTGTCCTATTGCTAAGCAAAAGAAACTTCCTTTCCTTCCTTTAATCATTTGTTTGATCATCCTTTTGATGTAATGCATTGTGATGTCTGTGGTTCATTTGCTAAGTCTACTTAAGAAGGCTTTAAGTATTTCCTCACTATTGTGGATGATGCCACTAGGTCAACTTGGGTCTATCTGATGAAATCTAAATCAAACACTAGATCATTTCTGATTTCCTTTTACAATATGGTATGTACTCAATTTCACACCAAGATCAAGGTTTTTAGGATTGACAATGCTCTTGATTTTTTCGTAAAAGATTTTTATGCTGCTAATGGTATTATTCATCAGCATTCATGTGTTGCCACTCCACAACAGAATTCAATTGTGGAGAGGAAACACCAACACATTTTGAGCATAGCTAGAGCATTGAAATTTCAATCTAATATACCTTTTTATCTATGGGGTGATTGTGTTCTTACTTTTGTACACATCATCAATCGATTACCTTCTCCCATTTTGCAATACAAATCTCCTTTTGAGAAGCTTTATGGAAAACCTGCAACCTAGAATCATTTAAGAGTTTTTAGTTTTCTCTGTTTTTCTTCCACTTTAGTTCATAACAGGTATAAATTTGATCCTAGGTCTGTTCATTGTGTTTTTCTTGGATATCCTTTTGGGCTTAAGGGTTATAAACTCCTTAATCTGAATTCAAAAAGAGTTTTTGTTTCTAAGGATGTGATTTTTCATGAAACTGTTTTTCCCTTTATTTCTTCTTCTTATTCTTCCTCACCTCATTCTGATATCTCTTTATCTCACCTTTTTTCCCCATGTGGCATCACCCCTTGACCCTTTGGTTCCTTTTCAATCTCCAACAGTTGAACAAGTTCCTACAGTTGATCATGTTCCTGCAGTTGAACGGGTTCCTGCATTTGAACAGGTTCCTACAATTGAACCTATTCTTGCATTTGAACAAGTTCTCGCAATTGAACAAGCTCCTGTAGTTGAACATGTTCCTGTTGTTCCTAACCTCATTCCCATGACAGATTCTTCTATTCCATCTGCAGAACCATCTACAAACAGTCCTATACCTCCAGCCAATACTGATGCTGTCCCTATTCCTCAAAAACCTCCTTTAAGAAGATCATAGAGATCTTCCAAACCCCCTTCTTATTTGCAATCATATAAATGCAATTCTATAGTTTGTGATCAGTCTGCCCACTTCACTCAGTCCATCAAGTCAGGTTCTTCAACTTCGTCAGGTACCAAATATCATTTGTCTGACTATCTTGATTCATCCAAATAATCACCTTCATATGCCCATTTCTGCTCTTCCATTACTAACATTTCTGAGCCCAAGTCCTATCATGAGGCTGTCAAAGACACTAAGTGGCAGGAGGCAATGGATGCTGAGATAACTGCTTTGGAGTCTAACCACACTTGGACCCTCACTTCTTTACCTCCAACTAAGAAGGCCATTGGTTGTAAATGGGTGTATAGGGTGAAGTACAAATCAAATGGCTTTGTTGAAAGGGTTGGTTGCTTAGGGTTTTACACAGCAAGAGGGTCTTGATTTTACAGAGACTTTTTCCCCGGTTGCCAAGATGACTAATGTCAAAACTTTGCTTGCCATTTCTGTTGTGAGAGGTTGGCACTTGACTCAGCTTGATGTCAACAAAACCTTTCTCAATGGCGATCTTCATGAAGATGTTTACATGCAACTTCTGTCATGCCCCAAACCCGATACCCGGATTTGTGACCATGATCGGCATGTTAATATCAAGCTTAAACCTGATATTAACAAGAACCAACTTAACTTTTACAAAACTTTTACAAAAGCTTCCCTCTTTCTTATCATTCCTGTTTCTTTACTTTTTGAGATAACTTTTCACTTGATATTCAGAGCATCTACATTGTACTTCAACCGATAACACAATCCACCAATTATTCATATTCTGAATTTCACATAAAACATCTCTTAAAACTTTAAGGTACACAACTTTCATTAAATCCTAAAATACACAATAATACAAGGCTAAACATCAAGTGCTAATTTGGGATCTATACATTAAAACTAAAACTAGCTCCTTCCAAAACTCAACTAAGACTCCCTCTGCTCCAAATTAAAACCTGTTGACTGAAAGAGTGGAAGGGGTGAGCTACACAGCTCAGTAAGGGTAAGATACATAAGAATTTAATAAGAATGCATGTAAATCAAATCATTTCATTTTATAAATGTTCAGATAGGAGAACATCTTTTCATGTATAGTATTTTATACTATTCATAATAATAACTTATACGTTCTTCGTAGGAAAATAATTGCTCTCCCTTTTCTTATCAGAATAATATTACCAAAACCTTTCGGATTGAATTTCTTTCATTTCTTACAAAGCCACCAAATATAATATTGATTATTTAAAATCACATACATACATATATAAATATATATATATATATATTCTCATTACAAAACAATCATTTTAACTTAAATCAGATAATTGGTAACTTTGTCTTAAACTATAAACATCTTAAAGAATAACAAAACTTTTCTTCACAAACTTCTTCTCATAAAATATTATAACTTTCATAGTCATAAAACTTAACATTCCATAAAGAACAAATATCTGATAACTTTTTAACATAAGCTTGTACTTTCATCAGAAACTTTATCTTTATAGAACACTAAAACCTTTTCATCAAATTCTGTCTTTAAAGCACAACAAAACTTCAGAAACTCTTATCTTTAAAGAACAGTTTTTCTTTTCATCAGAAACTTCTTCTTTTCATGAGAGCTTTTAACTTTTCACAATGCATTTAAACAATATCATTCTCTCATGATTAATAACATAATATAGCTGTTCATAAATATGGCGTAAATGCACTTTTAGTCCCTACATTTTGACTTTTTTCCATTTTAGTTCCTACATTTTATTTTTACCACTTTTAGTTCTTAAACCAATTAACACGGGACATTTAAGTCCTTGAAGCACTATTCCGTCACCAAACTACCGGAGAAACTAACGGATTAATAAAATAATAATAAAAATTTACGGTAGCACTAACACATCAACATATAAATTTAAAAAATTAATTTATTAATTTTAACTGAATAAAAAAATCAAAACAGAATTAAAAATCAAAATTCACATGAATTATGATTTAAAGATTAAGAAAAAAAAAACTTGTGGTAACTTTCTCAATTTTTCTTAAATTTTCTTGTCAACCAAACACAAAATCATCAATAAACACTAAACTCAGACACAGTGCCAAACTCATTCTTCATTTTCCTAGATCTCTCTCTCCCTCTCCCTCTCGGGTCAAACTCTTCTCTTGGCTTTCTCTTATTTCTTTTTCTCCGACGGTCCTCTCCATCGAGTGCCTTAATGGTACTTCCACCGCCGACGAGTGGACCAGCGATTTTCTCCAGACCGGAGACATAGTCAAAGAGCTTTGAATCGGAAACTTGGGTCTGTCCAAATCGGCGTTCAAGAAAGGAAAAGGTGGAGTCCAGAAGACTTTGCACGAGTCGTTCAAGAAGAAAGAGACTTCGATTCTAGTCTGAGTTCGGAAAGGGGTGGACGAGTTCGCCAAGTTGCAAGCTTGCATTGTGCCTAATGACTCAGCCCTTTCGCCCTTAGGTCCATCTCTGAACCCGGCCCTTTTGCCCTTTAGGTTCTCCCTCGACCAACGAAGAGCAGAGCAAGGGGCAGATCTTCAAGGTTTTAATAATGGATGCCATGGATTCTTGATCCAGAGAAAACGATGGGAGACATTTGAGTTTTTGGATTTGATGATTTTGTTTGGGTTTTAGAATTTTGGGGGTTTTGGTTTGTTTTTCCTGTGGGTATCTGACTCGATTTTTTTTGTATTTGTTTCCCAAGAATATTTATGGGTTTGAAGGTTAAGGTTTACTTTGTTGGAAATCGGTTTGGTTGTTGGGTTTATGGGTTTGGTTGTTTTATTAGAGATTTGGGTTTGGTTCTTTGTTGGAGATTGATTTTGCAGGAGATCTGTATTTTTGTGATTGTTGGTTTTGTTCTCAATTGAAGATTTTTGTATGTTTTGCATGTTTGGTTGCTAAAAAGAAAATGCAAGAAGAGAAACAAAAATATTGATTTTTTAATTTTCTGGGCAATGTTTGCTGGGAAGAAAATGAAGAACATGATTAACGGGAAGAACACATGTTTTTATTCTGGGCAAGGTTTGAACATGATTTTTTAATTTTTTTTTATTTAGTTAAAATTAATAAATTAATTTTTTAAATTTATATGTTGATGTGTCAGTGCTACTGTAATACCCCACATACTTTTATTTGAGGTTATTATTAAGTTTTTTTTTAAATATAATTGTTGGGCCTTAGGTATTATTTTATTAGTAACTGCAGCCCGCTACCCCACTAAGCCCACATCTCTAATACAAACTACAGGGTAGAGGAAGAGACAGTCAGGGTTTTCATAGAAAGGGGTTTTATCAAAGAGGCTAAGAGGTTTTCCTTGGAGTTTAGAGCACATACAATTGAAGAAGTAATCAGATTGTTCAAGGTATGATTTCTCTCCGTTAGAAACAAGAATTAAGGAGTTAGAATTTTATCATGGAAAACTTTAGTGATGTGTAGATTGTTGAATTGGTAATTTTTTTGATTATGATTTTGTACTATTTCAATTATTCTGGAATCTTAAGCTGCCACTGTTCGGACCCTAGAACAAAAGCCGAAATTGTTTAAATCATGTATAAGGCTAGCGTCACTTTAGTTGGCCTATAAGAAAACTTTTGGGGCTGTTGATTTATATTATATCATAAAACTTGATTTGCTGGAAAAGTTGCAGCCTACCCCACACGTGAAATCCCATTTTGTCAAAGACCAAGTCCTCTGATGGATGATTAATGGCCTTAATAGTCTATTGCCTAGGTGTTGACTATTTTTCCAAACACAATGAACCATTTAAGGGTTCAACATGTCTACAAATATCTTAAAAAGGATAAGGACAAATTTTAGATTTTCATACCATATTCTCATATTAGATCCGTAGGTCAATGAATGTTAATGAACAGGATCATATTAGTTTCGGCCCACTATTTGTTTTGGGGTTATATATATTAAATCCTAAAGGGTTGCTATAGCATTACTCATGGCAATATGAGTTTAGATTAATGCAATGGAATATTATGGGTTAGAATATCATTGGGCAGAGAAACGTTAATTTAGAGTTAAAAGTGTTATTAGTTCAGCAAAGTTTAATCCTAGTGAGTCTATTTGTATAGTTCTTTAAGCTTTATATTTTCCCGAAGATATTAAGTATATTTCCATGACTGATTATAGGTCCTATTTAAGAGTATTTTGAGACTATTTGGAGGGTGTTTCAGCTGGACTTTCAGAGTGATTCAAGTGCTGTAAGTAATTATGCATAATATGCACAAGTTTTATTCTTTAGATTCTTAGAAGTTAAAAGTTTTCAAAAGTTTTGTATTTCAAACTTATATTTTCTAAAGTTTGTCAAAAGTATTTTTATATCATTGAAAGAGAAATTTCGACTATTAAATAATGTTTTAAAGAGATACTTCGAATTTTAAATAAGTTTTGAATGTCCAAATCTCATTTAAAAGATGATTTCTAAACTAAACTATTTTCTGTAAATAATTGAGTTTCAATGTAATTTTTCTAAAAAGGTTCTTGTTCTTTAAGTTTGTTTAAAACCAAGTGATTTCAAGTCATATTCTTATTTTTCAAATGGTATTTAAGACGTTTCCTTTAGCAAATTGGGTTTTCAAACTTATGCAAGAATTGTAAAAATATTTATATAAACTCTTCAGTTCTTATTCGTTCCCTAAGAGAGTCAAGCATCCTTTGATTTATGTTCAATTCGATATTGTAATATTTGCTATGCCTTTCTATTTGGAATAATTGTTAATGTTAAGCAAATTATTCTATTTTGTATATATTTTGTTTGGTGATATGTGACTCAAAATGAATGTTTTTAGAATTGATCAGATTTATGTGTAAATCCGCTCACAGGATTGTATGTGAGAATATGTGTTGATCCCTCACCAGCAGGGGTTAGATGTTGGTATCCGCTCACAGGATTGTATGTGAGAATATGTGATGTGTATATGTGACATGTGCTCTGATCAATTATATGTATGTGTTTTCGAATGACTTTAAGATTTGATTATATATGTATTAAGTGGTTCTCTATATGTTTGGAAAACTATATGTGATATTTTGAGTGAAATTATGAAATCAAACTCGTGCTTTGCTTGACTCTATTCCGTTGTGTATTCTGTATAATTACTTACTAGATGTGTGGCTCACCCCATCAATTACCATTTTTCAAATTAAAGTGTAGTTGAGAATATAGAACCTTCGGGTCGCTTGTAAGGTGCAAGGTAGAGCATGGAAGTTGTAGGCGACTTCAGTATGAATTGAAGACTTATAGAATTTTAGTTACCTTTATTTTGTAATTCATGTTTTTGGAGATTATTTCCAATTTGGGGCGATTAGATTTTTGTAAGAGATTATTTATTAAGAGCATTGTTTCTTTGGAGTTTAAATTATTTTGGATTAATTATGTTTATTAAGTTATCTAAGTTCAACAAAGTTAGTCATGCATCTAAATTCATGTTCCATGGATTTGGGTCGTGACAGCTACAGTAAATTTTTATTATTATTTTATTAATCCATCAGTTTCTCCGGTAGTTTGGTGACGAAATAGTGCTTCAAGGACTTAAATATCCCGCGTTAATTGGTTTAGGGACTAAAAGTGGTAAAAATAAAATGTAGGGACTAAAATGGAAAAAAGTCAAAATGTAGGGACTAAAAGTGCATTTACACCATAACATATTAGTTAGTCCATATCTGATAAGTTTGTACTTGGTGCATGTGCACAACAGAGAAGGCCTCATCACATTTGGGTGCCATCGTGTGTATGATATTGTCCTCTTTGGGAGGTCTAATGGCACATCCCTTCAAGGTTTTGTTCCTCCCCTCCGTTCGTACACATTGGGGAGAAGGCCTTATTCAGATTAAAGTTACGGGCAGCCCCATTTCCTCTACTTTAAATGGCCAAATAAATAACATTTTTCATGGAAAGCCAGTAATTTAACCCCTACTAGTCGAGTTCAGATTACCAGAGGACATAACCTGAAAACATTTCATACTTATACATCATATTGAAATTCATAGTTTGCATAACATTTCACAATAATAGCATTTCCATTATTTTCTTTAAACATCATGTTCGTGGAAATTAGTAATAGCATCAATTTGCTTAAATCATATACATAAGGTTTCAAAAGCTCACGAACATATCTTTGTCTGAAACATGCTTATATGTCATATCTCTAATCAAAAACATTTTAATGCATAATACACTTTAAAATAACCTCATGACTTACCAAATGCTCATATAACTTATCCCTTAACTAAAAGCAAAGGAATCGAAAGCCTACAGTCGAAAGAGCTTAGACTTGGGTACTAGTAACACCTAAACCACATATTAAAACTTATTATTATCAATTATACCTTAGAATAAACTTACACATTCATCTCAAAGCTTATCTCTTAAAATCAAGGAAATCCTAATCTCACCTCAACGAGGTTCTCACAAACACAAAATACATTCATCAAACAACATGATGTACTAAATCATAGAAAAACCAACATTCTCACATTAATCTCATATCTCTAGAAGAACCAACTTCATTTCAAAAGGTGCTTTGAGATTAGGGCAATCATGCATGCATAAACATAAACTCTTTTAAGCATGGTCATATAACCATATACACTCATATGGCAACATGAAAAAGCAGTAGAATGGTTTAGAACCCCTCCTTTGAGTACTAAACCTTGAACCAAGGTATACAAAATTTAGCTATGATCCAGACATACCAAATGAGGAGCATAATAAATTATAGCTCAAATAATTCACCCTAACTTTAGAATTAAATCCTCAAAGTTAGGCATGTCCCTTACTGTTCACTGTTTTATTCCAGCAGCATATACTTCACTTATAAAATACAAATGGGCTATCCATTCACATCCAAACTTCATGAAATTTTACAGAGCAACTCTACTGGATATCTAGTAAATACCATATCAATTTCGGAGTCAAATCATAAAACCATAATTTACTAAAAATCATACAATACAGCATACTCATATCTGTCCTGACAGAATTTTATGCAAATTAGGAATTAAACCATTATTTTTATATTGATCCAAATGCTGTGAGACCACTTCCATTACAACCACATGTGTCTTAGCATTCATAAGAACTACTCCTAGCATCCTAATTCACTGCATACAATTTAATACATAATTTATCATGTGTAAACACAGAATCTGTCACAGTGACAGCTTTGCAACATTTTCTTGTAAATTCACAAACAATTATCAAACGATGGTATTTTCATATGAAATTTAATACACACCTACTAGACATATCATATAATAATCTCCAATAAACCTTTTACCCATAGCTGTCCTAGAAAAGTACAAGATTTATAATGACCAAACAGGTTAGCCAATGAGTGCAACTCTCAACAAGTTCATAAACCAACTCTCAACAAGCTTCAATTACTGAACCAACCACACATTCACCTGAAATAGCAATTTCAAAAAGTTTATCTAGCTATTTTACTCCTTTTAACACTTACTCATAACAGATTTTATCTTAGTGTATCATCTAGGAGCACATGCAAGCATAACAATGATTCAATTCATATTCAGGCAATCAACAATCTCTAAAATCCAACACACTCATATACAAATTCATATAACCATCACTTAAGTTTAAAATAGACAATAGACTAAAAGAATTAGATTTTCCCCTTACCCAAAGCACTGTTCTTGGAGTGATAAAGCTAGAATCACTCTAGCTTTAAATTGAGAATAAAAGCTTGAGAATAATTGAAAGAAACATTTTTCCTTGCTGCTGGACCCGTAGGTGTGAGAGGGAGAGAAGAGTTGATAGCTTTTCTTTCTTTTGGTATTAGACCCATGGGAGAGAGATTTTTGAGTCTTCTAGTTGCTTTGAGAAAGTCAAAGAAGAGATGAGGTGTTGCTGTGTAAGAACAAGGGAAGAAGAAAGAGATAAGAATAAAGAAAAAGGAATAGGAAAAGAAGAATAAGGGCTGAACCTTCTGGTGCAGCCAAGAAAAGATAAGAGAGAGTTTTGGGTGGGCACGTGTATGCGTAAAGGAAAAAGGGCTGATGACTCACCCTTGTAACTTTTTAAAAATTACTTACCACCCCACTCCTTTATAAACTTATATTCTATAAAGACCCAAACTATAAAATAATTTGGTATATAAACCCTTACCTTAAACACTTAATAAAACACCAACAACTATATATCTATTAACTTAACCACTTAATATAATTTTGTACATGCTTAGTATATATTCATAATACAATTAGCCATTCAATTACTTATAATCTTTACAATTCTTATTCAATGGCATTATAAAATAATATATTTATTAAATACTCTTTTATTAATTATAGAAAGAAAGTGGCTTAAAATAATAATAATACTTAACCACTCAAACACATAGTTTAACTATACAGTTGGGTCAAGGTGTTACAGCTTCCTCCAGGCTTTCACAGCAAGGGAGAGTTGGTTTGCAAGCTCAACAAGTCCTTATATGGACTCAAGCAAGCTTCAAGGCAATGGTATTCAAAATTTACAACCACTATTTTGAAGCATGGTTTTAGGCCGTCCAGGTCAAATCACTCTTTATTCACCAAGAAGTTCCAGAATTCATTCATAGCTTTGCTAGTCTATGTTGATGACATTCTCATTGCAAGCAATGATGTCAAGGCTGTTGAAGAACTTAAAGTGTTTTTAGACCAGCAGTTCAAGCTCAAAGACCTTGGAGATTTGAAGTACTTCCTTGGTCTTGAAGTAGCTACATCAGATAAGGGATTAACCTTATGTCAAAGAAAGTATGCACTAGAGGTGCTGAAGGATGCAAGGATGATAGCTTGTAAGCCTAGCAGAGTTCCAATGGAACAAAATCTAAAACTGAGTAAATTTCATGGAGAACTACTACCTGATCCAGGAGTTTATAGAAGACTGGTTGGTAGATTGCTATACCTTACTATTACCAAACCTAACATAACATACTCAGTGCATAAACTTAGCCAATTTATGTCTAAGCCCAAAAAACCCCATTTAGATGCAGCCTATAAAGTTTTGCAATATATCAAAGGTTGTCCTGGTCAAGATGAGCATCATTAACATTCACAGTTCTAGCTCTCACCTTGAGGGGGAGTGTGAAAATGCTCGAGATCAGAAGAAGAAAAAGAAGCAAATGCAGAAGTAGCAAGTTCAACGAAAGAAAAGATGGTTAAACTACAAGTAGTCTAGATAAGCTATTCTTTATCTGTCGTAAATAACACACGTGTATATGACACGTGCAGTAACTTACTCCCTGATATTTTGGTAGTAAGTTTTTCTGTGTTACTGATATATAGATATAGGATCTTGTACAGTCTTAATCCATGAAGTTTCTCAATCTTTCTCTCTAGCTTTCAAGCTTTCCTCTCTAGGTTTACAAATCTTACAGAATGGCTCAGTCCGATAACAGTAGATGGTCTCTTCAGGGCATGACCGCTCTTGTTACCGGTGGAAGCAAAGGAATAGGGTCCCTACTTTCTTTCCCTTTTGTGTTCCCTTTGTTGCTATTGTTTTTAACTAGAAAGCTTCATCAATAACTTATTCTTACTACTTTTTCTTGCTAATATTTTCAATCATAATACTTTCATGCTAGTAGCTCTCCTTTATGCATGATAGTATGATATGTATAGTCAGTTCAATTATATTAAGTGATTCACCTCATAATAGTATATTCATTCAAAAGAAGCTTAAGCAATGTTCTCAACGCGTTGATTCGCTAAAAAAATTGATCCCCTTTTATAATTTTGTGATTAGGCATGCTATTGTGGAGGAACTGGCAGGTTTTGGAGCAACTGTGCATACATGCTCTCGAAACGAAGTCGACCTTAATGAGTGTTTAAGTGAATGGAGAAAGAAGGGTCTCCAAGTCACTGGTTCAGTGTGCGATGTATCCTCTAGAGCTGAAAGAGACAATCTAATTAGCACTGCCTCTAATCTCTTTAATGGGAAACTTAACATCCTTGTAAGTCACCCCTTGGTTATGCTTATTTTTTGGTTAATCCCTCCCTTATGATTAAAGTTGTATTTTAGCCCATATTTTTATGTATGTATTTGCATAACTATTTTGAAATAGTGATGCAAATAAGCTTTTAAAAAACAAATCATCCAGAAATTTATTTATTATGTCAATTTATTAATAACGCTAGCTTTTACTAGCATTTTTTATATATTTCCTAATTGGTGCGGTTGTTCAATAATTGCATGGATATAGATAAACAATGTCGGGACAAACAAAACAAAACCGACCTTGGAGTATACGGCCCAAGATTTCTCTTTTATCATGGCCACAAATTTTGAATCAGCTTATCACTTGAGCCAACTTGCCCATCCTCTATTGAAAGCTTCGTCAGCAGGAAGCATTGTCTTTGTGTCTTCAGTTTGTGGGGTCGTATCAATCAGTACTGGCTCCATATATGGAGCAAGTAAAGGTAACCTAAGCTTGTCTCATCATTTTTTGGATTATATTATTACTACTTTGAGCTACAATATTGAAGGTCTTTATAAGTATGCAGGGGCAATGAATCAGCTGACAAAAAATTTGGCATGCGAGTGGGCAAAAGATAATATAAGGACCAATTGTGTTGCACCTTGGTACATCAAGACCCCTTTAACCCAACCTGTAATGACCTTTTCATCACACCCGTGTGCTCTATTATTATTATTATTTTTTTTTTTTTTTTTTTAAGAAACGGTAAAATTTTAACCTATCAATGTATCGAAATTAATTACTAGCTTATTAAATTATGTCATAATTATTATTTTCCTTTTTTATTGTAGTATTTGGATGATGAAAACTTTTTCAATGTTGTTATCTCTCGAACACCTATGGAACGCATTGGAGAGCCCAAAGAGGTGTCTTCCTTGGTAGCATTCCTATGCCTACCGGCGGCCTCGTACATAACTGGGCAGACTATATGCGTTGATGGAGGTATGACGGTGAATGCCTTCATGTTCCCATAAGCATATATGGTTCAGAATTAGTGCAAACAAATGCCAGTTTCCGTACTTTGTAGTATTGCATAATAAGGCAATTTCAGTTTGATCTCTTTTGCGTGTCCCTAATTAGTTTTGTTACATTATGATGTATGCATGTAATCACCAATAAACTATTATACTATTTGCGTGCATAGATATGAGTCTTTTGGCAAGTGAAATTGATTTATTTCATGTTTTAGTTTATGTTGAAGGGTGGTTATTTTTGTGATCATAACACGTAGCACCCTGCTACTGGTTGGACCATTCGATTTGGGTTTGTGAGAGGGAACTTAGGTTGCATTTTGGATTTGAGAAAAACTTAACTTATTTTTCTTTTTAACTTATTTTTGCTCCTAAAGTGGGTCTCATTTCACTGTTAAGTAGATCACATTGCTCCAAAAGTCAGCTTTTAACTTTTTTCTACATACTTTTATCAAAATAAGCGATTTTCAGTTTTCAGTTTCAGCAAAATAAGCGGTTCCCAAACGGATCCTTAATTTTAAATTTCTTCCTTGTCAAGTGCTTCAATTAGGTTACCATTTTGTTCTCTAATAAAACTATGGTTGGTATTAGTGAACGATAATCATGGTTAAGCAATGTAGGGAAAGTAACATGAAAAACCATTGGTTTTTACTTTTTAGTTTTTACACTAAAAGCTAAAGATTACTATTAGCTCTGAGATGGGTATTTGAAGAACAAATCCAATCTTGGGAATTCGTATTTGTCTGGGCCATTTTTCACCTAGCGGATGGCCTCAACTTGGCCTTGAGTATTCGTGTAATTCTAATTTCAAGCTTTACTTTTGAATGGCCAAAACCCATTTCTTTTAACATATAAGTGGTTAAGTTTTTTGGACCCGAATAAGTGAAGTTTATTTTTCTAGGCTTGTTGTGATAAGCAATAAATAAATATATATATATTTTTTTTTTTATATGAGCCTCAAACTGTGTACATGACATCATGTTATTTTAAATTTTAGATGACATATTATTAGACACAATTTTAAATTTATAATATTTAATTTAAACCATTAAATTAGTCCATTTCAAATGAAGAGAATTTCTTACAAGAAGCACTTTCACTTTTGTAAGTTAACCGTACCCATGTGTTTTTTGTTATTTGTAATTTTGTTTATATAATTGGAATATATGACTCCTTGATGTCCACCTTTATCCATTTCTCAAAAACACAAATTAAGAAAGAAAAAAAAAAGTATTTTGACAAATTTTTAAAAGAAAAAATTGAATATATATATATATATGGGGTAAAATAGTCAAATTAAAATAAATCTTAAATATATCAAACTTCATACTTTACATTGTATCCTTTTTTTTTTCTTTTTTCTTAATAGACGTTGTATCCATATTTTTAACTGTAGAAACTTTCAAAACTTCATTCACATCACAGTTAAACTTACTTTGAATAGAAAAATCATTATACAATTTGAACTTTAAAAAAGTATTAAAACACAACATGCATAAAGCTAATTATTTATTCAGTTAAAGTGTATTTTTCGTTCTTAAAGATTGAGGTTGTTTTCATTTTGACCCTTAATGATTCAAAAGGTTTCATTTTGACCCTAAAAATGTTTGTTTTTGTTTTTAAAAAGAGTTCTTTTAGTACAACAAACAAACTCACAACTTTTACCACGACTCATTTACGTGGCATACTTAGACTGATTGCATGTCACTTTCACATGGATTCACTACTTTTTCTCTACCGATCACAATTAGCCACATGGAGAATTGTGACAAAAATTGTGCATTTTTTCGCAGTACTACATAAAAATTAGAAAAATTTGTTTGTGCTTACTCCAAAAACTAAACACCCCATAATTGAAATTCAAGAACCTAACAAACAAAATTCAAAATCAAACAAAATCTACTACTAAAGGCCCGTTTGGATCACGTCCTGCACGTTTATGAGTTTTTGCTTTTTTTTTTTTTTTTTTTTTTTGACCAGCGCCTCTTGCACTGTTCATGTCCCATGAACAGTGCATTAAGGCAAAGCTACAATAACCCAGCAGTGAACAGTAATCCAGAAATTATTTTCTTATTGTTTTCAATTTTCAGTTTTCAGCAAAATAAGCGGTATCTAAACGCACACTAAGAAGCTCGAAAATAACGTACCCTTAGTGTGCATTTAGATACAGCTTATTTTACTGAAAACTGAAAACAATAAAAAATATATATTTTTGTTACTGTTCATTAATGAATTTACTGTTCATTAGCCTGATTGTACTGTTTATATTCCATGAACAGTGCAAGACGCTGGATTTAAAAATAATATAAAATAAAAAAACGCAGAACAAACCAAACGCAGACGCAAATCATTTTTATCCAAACGGAGCTTTAAGTTTGCACGAAGCGTCTACTGTGCTGTGGTGCATATGGGTTGGGCTTATAGGGCGGCCTCCTGAAAACGCCCGTTGCTTTCAAATTGTTGATATGGGCCCTATATTTGGAACAATGGGTACAACTCAAAAGGCCTAGTGGTGCGATGAGTCCTAGACTCCTAGGACGAGAAACCGAAGCTATAGAGGTTATGGTCTTGGGAGAGAAACTTGACCCTTTTTTATTTTTTATTTTTTCCTGATGTCAAGGTCAGCTACATCATTCAGTGACCCGAGACACCTGAAATTAAGTTTTCAATTATAATTTTTTACCATTTCATATATATATATATAGAGGTAAAGTATAGAGAAAATTCAATTAGAATTTAAAATTAAAATTCAATTTTACGTCATGTGTTAAAATTTATGTGGGATCACACAATAATTATCCACTTAAGTTTGTGTCATGTGTCTACTTAAGTTTTTTAATCTTTGTGCCAAGTGAGTTAATATCTACACACACACACACACACACACACACACACATATATATATATATATATATTAATAGGTAAAGCTAAGAAAAAATCCAATTAGGTTTAAATTGGATTCCAATTGTTGTCTAATTTTGCGTCATGTGTCCTATTTAAGGTTTTTTTTTTTTTTTTAGGCGAGTTAATGTAGTGCAAAAGACAAAGGGTCTAATATAAATAAATCATCAAAAACTCAATAAATAAGTAAAAAAAAAAAAGTAAACTCATGTGTATATCCAAAAGAAATTAAAATAAATAAAAAATAAGAGAGAGAGAGAGAGAAAGAGAGTGAGTATAATTTGAATCCATATATGTGTATAATTGTAAATTTTTTTTAATTGTACTGTGCGTATGCACGAGTTATACACTAATGATGGGGTATTATAAAATAGACCAACTTCAAGCTCGTCCATGAGAGTCGTCCATGGCAATAATAAAAAATGGACTGGAGAGAGCCCTCGTCCGTGACAAGGTCGTCCATCCAAAAGATGTTTGGACGACCTCCATATATTCCGAGCGTGCTTCTCTATACATGTTCAGGACGACCTCCATGTTCTTATTTCGGAGTTTACAAGTAAAAGTCGGGGTTCATTGCTGCAAACCATTTCCAAATGACTGTTATGGAAAATAAGACCAAACAATATAACTTCCATGGCAGTTATGGAAGTTAACTCCGAACCTTACGACCTCCTCAATGATAGGGGAAGTTATCAGACAAGTAACCACTTCAAGTGTATACTATATAAGCACTCATCTACGCCAAAATAAAGTGAGTTTTTCGAACATTTCCAAAAAGATTGGAATTCTAGAATTTGAGAGAAATACTGACTTTACCATCGGAGGGTTCTTAGCCGGTCCTCCCTAGTCACCTTTGATTGTGTGTTCAACCTTTCAGGTTTCCTAAGTGATTCTCTTACCATTGAATTCCAATGATAGGGGAAGTTATCAGACAAGTAACCGCTTCAAGTGTATACTATATAAGCACTCATCTACGCCAAAATAAAGTAAGTTTTTCGAACATTTCCAAAAAGATTGGAATTCCAAAATTTGAGAGAAATACTGACTTTACCATCGAAGGGTTCTTGGCCGGTCCTCCCCGGTCACCTTCGATTATGTGTTCATCCTTTCAGGTTTCCTAAGTGATTCTCTTACCATTGAAGCCCGAAACATCCAGTCTATTGATTTTACTTTGTAACATCAACTAGTATATACTAGCTTGTAACCCCATGCATATGCATGAATATACTTAAAGATATACAATAAAATGCATAATATAATTCATATATATATATAATTTAAATACTATTGATAGTCATTTTTAAATTTTGTTGACTCTTTTAAAAAATTTGTAAGGATATTATTGGGTATAAAATGTAAATTGTCTAATTTTTTTTTTTAATTATTGTGAAGCACCTTTTTTTTTACGATTCATTTATTCTAAACCCTTTAGTTTGTGTACTTAATAACTCAATTAGATGAATATTTATGATATGGTCCCGTATTTGATTCTTAAATTAAGAAATAAAACTCTTTAAGAATAAATAATTTAGAACACATGGCACAAAATTGGAATTCTAATTTGAGTTTCTCTTAGTTTCACCTATTATTATTATTATTATTATTATTATATATATATAGATTAATAGGTAAAACTTAGAAAAAGTTCCATTAGAATCCAATTTTGCGCAATGTGTCTAAATTTATGTGGAAACCACATTATAATTCTCCACTTAAGTTTGTGTCATGTATCTGCTCAAGTTTTTTAATCATTATGCCAAATGAGTTAATGAAAGCAAAATACTAAGAATCTAATATTAATGAACTATAAAATAAAATAAAATAACAATCACATATACTCAGTAAAAATCATCACACAACAAAGATCACCACACATTCTATTTTATTAAAAATTAGAAGAAAAAAAAATGATCATAAGTAGTATTAAATTTAGGTAAAAATTTTAATATTTAACTAATTACGTTTACTTTTAAAAAAAATAATTTAACTAATTATTTATATTTTTATGATAAAAATTGTGTTTAATTTTAAATGTATCTATATGTATGCATGTGTTACATGCTTTTTTTTTAATAATTTGACTAATTATTTATATTTTAATAATAAAAATTGTGTATAATTTTAAATGCATCCATGTGTTTGCATGGGTTACATGCTAATATTAATAGGTAAAACTTAGAGAAAATATAATTAGATTATACAATTGAAGTCCAATTTTTGCGTCATGTGAACTAAATTATTTATTTTTAGAGAGAGTTTTATTTCTTAATTTTAGAATCAAATGTGAGACTACATCATAAATATCCATCCAATTGATTTATTACGCACAAAAACCAAAGAGTTTAAAATTAATGAACATAAAAAAATTAAAAATTAAAAAAATTAAATGGACAATTTACATTTTCTACCTAATAATATTCTTACAAGACTTTTTAAAGAGTTAAAAAATACATATATAAAAATGACTATCAATAATATTTAAATTATATATTTAAGAATTATACGATGCATCTTAATGTATATCTTTTAAGTATATCTATGCATATGCACGTGGTTACAAGCTAGTCTATCTATATATATATATATATATATATATATATAGTAAACTAAGGAGCATATTTTTTTTATATTGTTTCTGTGGGGACAAATAACCAAGGTTCTCACATCTTGGGCCGTGGGCTTGGCTCTAAAGGCACCTGCTAATATGACCCTTTTTATATTTAGACAATAGTTTTGTAATAATATGATTATTAAATTTATATATATATTAAAAAATAAAAGCTAGAAAAAAAAAAATCATATTTCACTACAAGAAAATCGAGCTATTACGGCAGGTTTTTGTGGTGGTTGCGAAAAGTGCCTCTATATGTCACGTATTGTGGCACTTTTTTAGCCCGCTGTTGTAGATGAAATATATTGCAACATTTCGTTGGACCACCGCAATAGATGTAGCCTTTTGCGGTGTACTACAGCGGTGCTATATAAACTGCCGCAATATACGTGTTTTAGCAGTGTTAGACTTAGCTATAGCGGTGCTCCATAAACCCGCTGCAACAAATATATCCTTTTGCGGAAACTACAGTGGCGGTATATAAAATTGCTGCAATATATAAGTTTTAGCGGCATTTCTGTTACTTATAGTGGTAGGTTAGATGATCGTCGCAATAGATACTTTTTGCGGCGCTGTTTCATAGTTATAGTGACGGTTTGGACCGCTGCAATAGACCTTTTAATTGCCCGCGCTTGGTCCAATGTATCCCTCTGTAGTTTTGGCCTAAGTGCCATTTTGCCTTTTCATTTCCCTCCTTTTTCATTTTCCAATACTCTCTCTCTCTCTCTCTCTCTCTCTCTCTCTCTCTCTCTGTTGTTAGCTCTAAGAAAAAACCCATCCACTAACGTCCTTCACCGACTGTCATCAGTTACCATCACCACCGCCGGTAGTAACCAAAAATATAAATTGCCAAAAAACCCAACAGATTTGATGGATTTGTGAAACCCACCGCCGGCGGGTACCAAATTTTGAACCAACAAGTTGTGATTATGGTTGTTGTTCAAAGATACTTTACAAGACAAGCTAAGGGGTAAGTTACAGTATTTTATTTAACATTTTTATTTATATTTTCTAATATCTTGCCAAGTTTAAAATTTTCCCACTAGCCAAACAGGGAAATAGAGAACTCAAACATTAAAATTTTCCCACATTTTCTCACTAGCCAAACATTTTCTCACTTGTATTAACTACTAATGCATGCAAGTAGAACATAATAATCAACCAAAAAAAAATACTCATACCCAGGTGTATTTCTTAATCACCTTAATCACCACAAGGTGTATTTTTTTTTCATTAATGTTATGGATTCTGTATATTCGTTATTAGATTTGTTTTTGGACTTTATATGCCTTTATATTCTGTTTGGTCGCTGAGAAAATGTGAAAAAGAAAGAAAATTTAGTTCTATTGGAAAATGTGTTTTATACTGCTGCAATTTTGTTACATCAAAATTGTTCCTCCTAATCTTATACAACATGCCTTCTTGTTGCCTTTTGCATTTAGGTTTTGATGACAAGGCCATTATTTATGGTGTAATTATTTTGTTGTACTATTTTTTTGGTTGTTGCCAATCTTATCCCACTGAGCTTTGGGTTTTCTTCTCTGACCACTTGATGCGTGCTACCATGAAGTAGTACAACAAAAGTAGCATGAAGTAGCACGCATCAAGTGGCAGAGTATTATCGCCTCCCTCGGAGTTGAGTGGTGATTCTTGTGTGGCTGACCTTATAAACAGAGATACGGGGTGGTGGGACTCAAGAAAAATTGATAAATATTTTTTGCCGTTTGAAGCACAAAACATTAAATCAATGCCTTTATGTTCTAACCCGCAATCTGATTATTTTTTCTAGCCTTTAGCAGGTGATGGCATTTACACGGTGAAGACAGGATATAAACTTTTATGTGATGTGTCAAGAGAGGAAGCTGCATTGTGTCAAACTCTGACAGCATAAAAACTTTCTGGTCGAGGTTGTGGAAATTAAAAATCCCTGGCAAAGTTAAGCATTTCCTGTGGAAGGCGTGTACCAATAGTTTGCCAACAAAATCAAACTTGCTCAAAAGGAAAGTTCTCTCGGACCCTACATGCCATCTCTGTGGGAATCTAGCTGAAGATGCCATGCATGCTTTATGGGAATGTGAAGCTGTAAAGTCGGTGTGGATGGATTTTGGGTGGGTTAACAGGTTTGAAGCTGCACAGGGGACGTTCTCTGAGCTATGTGACCGAATTATGACTCAACCTCGGGTTCCTGAGATTTTCGCCACCACAGCATGGTTCATTTGGTCGTATTGAAATAAAACAAGGTTGAACGAGTCTACCCAACCTCTAGACAGAATTCCTGAAGCTGTCCATAGCTTCCTTTCAGGTTTCCAAAGAATTAAGGTCCTGCCAAGGAGTACCGCTCCAAGCAGAAAAAAGAGATGGACAGCGCCTACTGTGGGTGAGTTTAAAACAAATTTTGATGGAGCAATGCTTGAAGAGAATGATAATGCAGGAATTGGGATTATTGTTTGGAACTCCCGTGGTGAGGTAATGGTGGCTCTTTCCGAAAAAATTCCTAAACCTTCGTCGGTGGAAATCTTGAAGATGTTAGCTACGAGGCAAGCTGTCAAATTTGTTTAGGAAATAGGTTTGCATTACTCTATTTTTGATGGCGACTCTCTTGTTGGTATCAAAGCTTTGCAAAGAGGAAATATGTTATCATCCTCTTTTGGTCACTTATGGCCGTTTGGATGGAGGGGGGAAGGAGGGGAAGTGGAGGGGAGTAGAGTAAAGTTAGCTAAAAATAAGTTAATTTTAGGCTAAATCTACTCTACTCTACTTACTCCCCTTCAATCCAAACGGACCAATTTCTAATACTTCATCTTTTGTTAGCTCCTTAAGGAGTTTCTCTTTCTCTCATACTTTGAGGCAAGGAAATGTGGTTGCACATGCCTTAACTTAGAGAGCAAGAATTTTTTTTTTCTTTTGTTGGTCTGGATGGAGTTTGTTCCACCAGATATAGACAATATAGTTTATGCTGATTTTCCAGCACATAATTACTACAATGGATGACTTGTTTCTCAAAAAAAAAGAAAAAAGAAAAAAGAAAAAAAAACTTTCACTTGTATGAAAAGTATTATTGCTACTTATTTTTTCTTTGTAAAGTTAAATATCTTATATAATTATTTTGACTTTCACTTGTATAGAATTTTTATTAATGCCATTAGTATCATTACTTCCAATAACAAAATGCTAAAATTGATGTAATTTACTCACACAATTTTCTTAAGAATTTATTAGGGAATATGTTAAATAAGAACATATTATATCAATCTTCTTATTAATTACTAATTGATTTTGTTTGTGCATGTCAACCTAATTATAAAATGCATATTGATGTAATTTGCAAGATTACTTCAATCATGTCTTTTTTATTTCTTTAACTTATTTAATCATTTGTACATATTTAGAAAGTTTAAACTAGTTTGTTTGGCACTTTAATTAGAATTGCTGTTTAAATAGCTTAGAAAAAAAAAAAAAAAAATTAAGCATGTATTTGAGATTTGACAGTTTAATTACAAGGGGGAAAAAAGTGCTCTCCCAATTCGAATCTTGAAATAGTCAACATAACCAACATGTCCTTTAATTAGAATTGCTGTTTAAATAGCTTAGAAAATTTTTTTATAAAAAAATTAAACATGTATTTGACACTTTAATTACTAGGAAAAAAAAGTGCTCTCCCAATTCGAATTTTGACAGCATAATCACCATGTCCTATAAAATGTGTTAACTATAGTATTACAACACCATATCTTACGAGTACAAACTTCTGTCACATGCCCAGTAGATATTTCATATTTGAGCTCTAAAGTAAGCCAATTAGATCCAACACGGTATTTAGCTCTCACTATTTTGATACAAAAACTATCCTTGTCGGATAGAATCCACCAAGCAAGCTCGGCAATCATTGTTTCATTGAAGTTTTCAAAGGATCAAAACCCCAAAATTCTTGGTTGTTGAATCATTAGTTCTCTCATTTTTGTAATAGTTGTAATTAATAATTGAAAATAGAAAATTGATTTTATGGTTAGAAAATGGAAAAATGAGTAGTAATTAGAACTTTAAAGTTTAAACGCCATCCTTATTATGTAAAAAGAACATGTTGTATATCATATAATGAGCAAGTCTTTTTTTTTTTTTTTTTTTTTTGAGAATCAAGTCAATACTTTTATTGATCAATGAATGCTATCATGGATTACAAGCTGTTGCACATCACTTAGGATGTCATTCGACCAAACATGGGGACAAGGAATATTTTTAGCAGCCTTAGCCAGTTTATTTGCTATGGCATTCCCTTGTCTCTTTACGTGAATAAAAGTAGCTGATACAAAGTTCAAAGCCAAAGCTTTAACATCCTCCAGAATATGACCAAATGAGCTGTAGCAAGGAGTGCCCGAGTTGATAGCAGTTGTGATAGTTTCAGAATCCCCTTCAAAAACCATGTCTGCAAGTCTAAGCTGAAGGGCGTACCGTACAGCTTTTCTACATGCGATGGCCTCGACCTCCTCCACTGTTCCAGGTAGTGCCGTTCTGTCTGAGAGAGCCCTATAGACCCTTCCATCAGCATCTCTGACTACTACTCCAACTTCCGCCTGCCAAATTTCTTTGAACAGAGCACCATCATAATTGACTTTATGCTGTGAAGTCTGGGGGGGGGGGGGTACCAACGTGTTGCACTTGTGGGCCTGAACTTGGGTATGTGAGGCTCTTGTGCTAATCGGTATTCGAGTAATCTCTCTCGCATGTCCTGGTACAGCAGCTGAAACGGAAGGGAAGATGCTTGCATTCTTGTGGCATTTCTTTTGTTCCATATACTCCAGGCAACAAAAGCGAACCATTCAGCCAGGTTTGGTTCTTTTGAATTTGTGATTCCAATCCACAGATCTCTAAAGTCCACGAAGCGCATGGAGAGCTGGTTTATAAGGATTTCTTCTTCCCACCAGACCTCCTTGAGTACTTGGCAGCCCCACAAGGCATGAACAGAGTCCTCAACTTCCTTATTGCACCATTCGCATAGTGCATTCCTTGTGACATTCCTAGCCAGCAGATTCTTTTTGGTGGGGAGTGATTCACGACAAGCTTTCCATAGGAAGTGCTTGATTTTATTTGGAACACTCAAGGACCAAATTCTTCTCCAACAACTCGTTTGGGCCGAAGCATCAGATGGGCTAGGAGTGGAAAAATCCTGCATAGACGTCAACATTTTGTATGCACCCTTAGTCGAGTATCTCCCTGACTTGGTGCCAGCCCAAATGAGAAGATCAGGGGCTCGGGTTGAGCTTAGTGGGATTCCCAGAATTTGTTGGGCTTCATGGGGAAAGAATTCTTGTGTTACTCGTTCTTTAATCCACCTTGGGCCATCCTCATCAATAAGAGCACATACCTTTGCATTCATAGGGAGGTTTTTTTGGGGAGAGATGATATGTTTTGTTGACATATCAGGCAGCCACTTATCACCCCTAATCTACACTTAAGTACCATCCCCAATCCACCAATATGCTCCTTGCTTGACCACCTCCCTAGCCTTGAGAATGCTTTGCCAAGCGTATGACCCATTGGATTTTACCCCACTCTCAAGAACCGAGCACGTAGGGAAGAACCTTGCTTTGAAGACTTTGTAGAACATGGAATCGGTATTATGAATTAATCTCCAAATCTGTTTACCTAGGAGAGCTAGATTAAAATTTTCCAATTCCCTAAATCCCAAACCACCATGTAATTTTGGTAAGCAAAGTTTTTTCCAAGCTATCCAATGGATTTTTCTTGCCTCACCCGAATACCCCCACCAAAATTTTCTAGTCAATGCTTCAATGTCCTTGCACAAATTTTTGGGGAGTTTGAAACACCCCATAGTGAAGGTCGGCATTGCTTGGATGACTGCTTTGATTAAGATCTCCCGGCCTACTTGTGATAGGAGTTTTTCTTTCCAAACTTGGATTTTGTGCCACACTCTCTCTCTAATATAGCTGAAGGTTTCCTTCTTTGCTCTCCCTACAAAGGATGGCATACCCAAATATTTTTCATATTGAGTCACCACCTCTACCCCCACCAAGTCCTTCACCCTATTCTTGATGACTTCTTGTGTATTTGTGCTGAAGAATAATTGTGTTTTGCCACGGTTGATTTTTAGACTTGACGCTTCTTCATACATTGTGAGGATATTCATCACCGTTTGGCAATCTGTATCATTGGCTCTACAGAAGAGCAAGCTATCATGCGCAAAGAATAAGTGGGTGATTTTTGGCCCTTCTTTGCAAAGAGACACTCCATGTAATTCTCCATTGTCAGCTGCCTGTTGTATTAAAGAATGTAGACCTTCTGCACATAAAAGAAATAAGTAAGGTGATAGAGGGTCTCCTTGACGGAGACCCCTACTTGGGTGAAAAAATCTATGAGGTTCTCCATTAATCATGATAGAGAAAGAGACCGAACGAAAGCAGCAACCCACTAGATTCCTCCATTTACCATCAAAACCCAATCTCTCCATTATTTTATCCAAGAAATCCCATTCAACCCTATCATATGCTTTACTCATGTCAAGTTTTAGAGCCATGAACCCCGTTTTGCCTTTTCTTTTATTTTTTAGGTGGTGGAGTGTTTCAAAGGCAACAACAATGTTATCAGTAATGAGACGATCTGACATGAAAGCACTTTGAGTCTCGGAGACAAGTTTAGGGAGGATTTTTTTTGAGTCGGTTGGCTATGGTTTTTGAGATTATTTTGTATATGACATTGCATAGGCTTATGGGACGGTAATCTTTTAGGTTTGTTGGTGATTTTGTTTTGGGGATGAGGGTAATGAAAGTATGGTTTAGGTTTGGAGGCATTATTCCCGAATTTAAGACAGATAAGGTTGCTTTTGTAACATCAGACCCAACAGTATTCCAATAAGATTTGTAAAAGATTGGGGGCATACCATCGGGGCCAGGAGTTGTCATAGGTTTCATTTGCTTGAGTGCTTGCTCCACCTCCATGGCTGTGAAAGGCCGGGTTAGATCGGCATTCATCTGTGATGTCACTTTGGGTTCAATCCCTTGAAGGATTGGATCAAACCCGGCTGGGTTGACTGATTGGAAGATAGATTGGAAATATTGCACAAAGGCCTCCCCGATCTTCTGTTCATCCTTAACAACTTCCCCACTGTCAAGGGTCAGTTTGGAGATGAAATTTCTTCGATTTCTCTGGTTTGCACGACTGTGGAAATAGGCTGTGTTTAGATCCCCCGCTTTCAGCTAATTCACCCTTGATCTTTGCTGCCATAGACATTCTTCCTTGACCATCAAATCATGCACCTCAGCCCTCAAACTTCTCACCTAAAAATGGTTGGATCCGTTCATGGAGTTTGCTTCTGCCTGCTTTAGCAATTTTTTCTTTTGTTGCAGCATGCGACGGATGTTGCCGAATGAATGTTTACTCCAAGACTGAAGGGATAATCGGCATGCCTCTAAATTTTTTGCCACTCTGCCAATCGGATTTTCAATTGCATGGTCCTCCCATGAGTTTTTTATCACCGTTTCACACCCTTCATCCCTCATCCAGACCGCTTCAAACCTAAAAGGTTTCCTTTTCCTGTAAAACTGGGCATTTTCATCGTCAGTACAAATCCATAATGGGCTATGATCCGAGAGCGAACCAGAGATGTAATGAACTTTGGTTGATGGGAACATTTGAATCCATGGGTTGGTTGCTACTCCTCTGTCCAATCTAATCCAAGTCACTGTACCATCAAACTGGTTGTTGCACCATGTGAACGGAGAGCCAACAAAACCCAAGTCCTGGAATCCACAGAAGTCAAGAGCTTCTCTAAAGTCAATCATTTGTCTCTCCCGACACATTGCACCACCCAGTTTCTCTTATGCTCTGACAATCTCATTGAAGTCCCCCGCACAAAACCAAGGGAGATCCATTTTGAGGCTTAAATGTTTTAGTAGTGCCCAGGAGTGTTCCCGGTTGGCCGTTACAGGGTTTTCGTAGAATCCCGTAAACTGCCAGGCGTCATCCACTCCTGGGTTCACCACTGCATCAATGTAAGTTGGGGTTGCATCCATCACGTGTAGATTGATGTCTCTGCTCAAAAACAGTACGAGGCCACCACCTGTATTGAGTCTAGAGACTATGTGGACATTGTCTAGCTGCAGTTTTACCTTTAAATTCTTCACGTAGTTGTCTTTTGATTTTGTTTCCATGAGAAAAACAATTGTGGGAGCGTATTTTTTCACCATCTTGGTGAGTTCCTGAACTGCACATGGTCATCCCAAACCACGGCAGTTCCAGCTTATGGTGTTCATTGGTGTCGGCGGGGCTGCTTGGCAGCCACCACTGTTGGGTAAGCTTCTGGGGATTCCTTATAGGGCATTGAGATTTTTTTTGTGGGATGGCTACCTTCTTCAGACTCATCACTTCTTTTGTGTTTTCTCTCAATCATGAGCACGTCACTTGGGCTGCTTTGTTTGTCACGTGGAATTCTGGCCCACGTTGTTTTGGTTGGCAAAGGATTGGGTTGGCTTTGTGTGTTATTGGTGGGCTGATGAGTGGTGCACGGCCCAATGTGGTAGGGGTGTGTTGGGGTTGGCTTTGTGTGGTGATGGTGGGCTGATGAGTGGTGCACGGCCCAATAGTGGTAGGAGTGTGTTGGGTTAGAACTTTGGGCTTTAAGTCCAGATTGGTCTCGGATTCAGTGTGTGTGGGGTTTAAGACTTTCTCTCTGTCATCAATGTTGGCATTTATGCTGGATTTTTTAACGGTTGCTTCCTCAGTGCCAGAAATGCAGCCGTTAGGGGCATTGAATGTGTGATTCTCTTGCCAATCAGCACTGGATTGATGAGCAATTATGACCTCATTTATTGTCATGGTAGTGACAGTTGTTGGGATTGTCGCCGGGGTTGGTGGAAGATCACGTGGCTGGGATGTTGGTGGTTGGGTGTTTGGGACGGTGGGTGTTTGTGGTGGAGGTTTTTGTTATTTGGGTGTCTCGGTCTGGTTCCAGGTACAGTAATGGAGGTTTTTCTGGTAGTGAGGTCTATCTCTGCTCTCATCCAATCCCCAAAATTCTGGTCTGACTTTTTCAGTGAACCTTTGCTTCTCAGCCAGCGTTCACAATTTCTATCATCATGGGAGACCAATCCGCACCAGTAACAGAAGTTTGGGAGGCGCTCGTATTTCAAAATTGTGCACCCAATGACAGACCCCTCGAACCATACCTTGCGTACCCTGTTCAAAGGTTTAGTAATATCAATTCGAACTCGAACTCGTAAATAGTTTCCCTTACCTCCTTCGCTTTCTGAATCGATCATGAGTAATGGTGTGCCCAATGAGCTTCCAATGGCATCCCGAGTTTCTTGGTTTAAACATTGGACTGGTAGTTCATGGATTTGGATCTAGAATGATGTAAACTGGAAGGCGAGTGATGATATGGGCACATTTGCAGTCACTTTCTCAAAGACCACAAGGTGTTTGTCGTATGTCCAAGACTCATGTTCAAGTACCCTGTCTAAATCACATTCATCTTCAAAGTTAAAAAACAGGATGTTGTTGCCTATATCTTTAATTTGAACATCCTTTTTCGATCTCCAAAGTGGCCTGAATGTACGAGCCACTGATTCCACATTGACGACTCGTTTTGTCAAGAATTTTGCAGCAAGAGTAAAGGAGTCAGGCTCCGCTTTGGGCATGCTATTCCAGTTTCTTCTTAGTCTAATAGAGAGAGTTTTTTCCATAATCCTTTAAGGGATTCCATGTTGGTAAGTTGTACAGGTAGTGAGGTGTGTAATGATTGTGTTTTGGATGGTGATTTGGGACGCCCTACTAGTGACAGGACACTAGAGGGAAACGGGATACCTGTACGGGGACAAGGACAGAAAAGCTCCACTGGGGTTAAAGGAATAGATTCGTCCTAGAACCTTAGAGAGCGACTATCAATACCTACCCCTAATGGCCATAATGAGCAAGACTTAGGTACAATACTTATGTGCTGTTTCTTCGGTTCCCCTTTTAAGATTCTGCCATGTGGCTTTTTTCTCATGGATGGAAGTGTATTTTTTAAGTTAATTAGCCACATGGCAGAATCTTAAAAGAGGGACCTAAGAAACAATACCTAAGGTACTGTACATAAATTTTGTCCTCATATAATTCCTGCTTCAATTGAGTAGTGAATATAACATTTTGGGATATCATTTGTATGGTGTCCTGCACCATTTAATACCTTGATTTAGTCTACTAATTACTTATAGATTAAGTTAATTAAGAGTTAAGTCCTGAAGAAAATTAAGTGCATTTAAAAAAAAAAAAAAAAGTTACCACCATGTATCTTTGGCATGATGGTCACTTTACAAGTATAGGTGCTTGTGGAGTGTGTGGGGCAAGAGTTAAGGTTCAAGTCCCGTCACTAACCATATGTGTTCATAAAATCTATGAATAATATTGATTTCACATAAATTAAAAAAAAAAAAAAAAGGATAAAAGAAGAATTTCCTCTTCTTGATGAAATGAGAATACTATATTGCACAAGTAAATTTGTCATACTCATACCTTACCTTTTTCTAAAAACCAATATTCAACAAGTACTGCAACGTGCACATGATTGATTTATTCATGCATCACCTTAGCCATTAATTGTAACAATGTCAAGACTTCGTTTTTGCACTTTACGAGTTCGACTAATTTCTTTGATTCGAAAGTGTTTTTGAATGTGTTCCAAAGTAATATCCACTGTGTCACGTGTGATAATTTCTTCCTATAGTTCAGGGACGGACCCAAGATTTCAAGTTAGGGGGGCAAAGTATAAGTAAAAAAAAACTTCAAATAAGCATCCATATAGTTAGTGGCGAAACCAAAAATACTTTATAGGAGGCCAAGCCAAAGATAATAAAAGTTTTTAACTTAAAAAAATCATGACAAAAAAAAAAAAACTTTATTTTACAAAATTAATAAACAAGTCTATAAGAATGAGTGAATGGCTTAATTTAATTGCTCAAGCAAATACTATTATTATAGAAACACTATTATAAATTAAAATATAGGGAAATTCTTCTTTTACATTGTGCTGTTATAATATAAATTTATATTGTATACAAAAAAAGTGGCAAATATTATATATATTTGCAAAACATATACAATATTTACCATTTCTTTACAAATATGTACAATATATATTACTTTTTGTATGTCTATCATGTAAGTTTACATTGAAATTGCAATGTAGACATAAAAATTACATTGAATATAAAGCAATCTAATGATCACTCACAAGTTAACAATATAGCTACTAGTCCTCTACAGTACTCTACACAATGATCTTATTTTGTTTGATTGAACTACACGTATCAACATATCAATCTATATTCATCAATGAAAAATATCAATCAATAAAATAATAATATAATTAACAATCCTATTTTATATTACTATTTTATGAGTTACTATAGTTTTCCATCACTTAACTAAAACAAAGAGCAGCTGAGTCTTAAACTCAAAGTGAACATGTTTGAATATACAAACAGAGAGAGGGGTTCAAAGAGAGATAAATACAGTAGTGGAGACGTAGAGGGCCTGAAGGCTAGATTTGCGCCGATTGTCCCTAGTTGGCTGGTCAGATCTTCAACTTGATGGAGCTCTTTGCAGCAAGCGGCGATGGGGGAAGGATATGGGGTTGTTTGTTTGATTTATATATATATATATATATATATTTATATAAAGATGATTTTTTTTTCCTATTTTTATTAGGAGAGTCTTGATTTACTTAGATAGATTTGAATGATGAGGTACTTGAGACCATAATTTTTTCGGACTCTATGCGGAAACTAGCCTTAGTTCATGCTGCATGCCATTATTTGTGCTACATTATCCATTGAAGGTAACGACTAAAAAGTCGTGTTCCCCACATTCCTACACAATCAATCATAGAAAGACAACACGTTCATGATGAAATAATGTCTCAACTTAGGACTAGTGAAAAAAGCTATGATGTAATACGCATGGGTCCACAAGCTTTTCATGGTTTGTGTGACATTTTGCGAAGAGACGGTGATCTTCAAGCCACACAACGTGCCACGGTTGAAGAGCAAGTTGCCAAGTTTCTTCACATTCTATCACATAATGTGAAGAACCGTACAATTTCCTTCTTTTTTTGTTGTTCCAGTGAGACCATTAGTTGCCATTTTCATAATGTGTTATGATCAATAATTATGTTAGAGGATCAGTTTCTTCGACAACTTGATGGAACCCAAGTTCCACTTGAAATACTACAGAGTAGTAGGTTCAACCCATATTTTAAGGTAAATATATCATGTTTATATTTTATATTTGATAGTAGTCTAGTATAAATATATTTTAAGATAAATGTCTTTGAGAGATATTGTTAATTTCAGGATTGTATTGGGGCACTTGATGGAACACATGTTCGTGTCAAAGTGTCGAATGAGGATGCACCAAGATATCGGGGTAGGAAGGGTTACCAAACACAAAATGTGTTGGCGGCATGCTTATTTGATTTGAAATTCACGTATGTATTACTAGGTTGGGAAGGAACTGCTTCAGATTCAAGAATAATAAAGAGCGCTTTAACTAGAAACGATAATTTGAAAATCCCACAAGGTAAATTTAATTCAAATATGTATTAGGATGTATTCTTTATAATTAAAAAAATTATAGTATATAATTAACCATTGTTAGTGTTTATTAGGTAAATATTATCTTGTTGATGCGGGATACATGAATAGAAGTCGTCTGATTGCACCTTATAGCGGAATGTGATATCATTTAAAAGAGTACTCTGCTCGTCCTCTTGAAAATGCTAAAGAATTGTTTAATTTGCGACATGCGCCATTGCGCAATGCTATTGAAAGGGCATTTGGTGTACTGAAAAAGAGATTTCCTATCATAGCAAGTACAATAGAGCCTAGTTATTGTGTTGACACACAAAATGAAATCATTTTATTATGTTGCATACTTCATAATTATTTAATGGGTGTCGATCCTGATGAAAGTCTTATTGCTGAAGTTGATGAAGAGGTTTTACATTCTCATTGTGAACGTGTGGTCCCTACTCCTAGAGAAGATGATAAGCATGCTAGACAATGAGATATTATAAGAGATTCTATAGCATTAGCCATGTGGCAAAACTATGTCCAAATGTGATAGCTTTTGGGTTTATTGTTGTCATGTTGTTTAAGACTATGTTATGTTTCAATTACTTAGACCTAAATGTTATGCAAATTTCTCTTTTCATTTTGATATTGCTCTCTATCTTTTGATAATTAATATTAATATCTAAACAATATTTTATATGTGTTTTTTGTCTTATTAATTATAGCATGGGTAAGATATAAAAGAAGAATGGTGGAGATCCAAGCAAAGAAGTACAATGGAGTAGTGTTATGGATGATGCTTTAATGGATTTTTTTTTACATCAAGTGATCATCGGTGGTAAAGTTAATGGAACTTTTACCTTTAAGGCATATGATGACATAGTGAAAGAGTTGGTTGAAAAATTTCACATGGAGATTAATAAGGATAAGGTGAAAAATCGACAAAAGACATTGAAGAAGAATTTTCATGAATGCTATGACATATTTATAGATGGATTGAGTGGTTCTGGATGGAATGATTCTTTAAATATATAGACAGTTGAACTAGAAGTTTGGGAGCCACTTATAGCAGTAAATTACCATTTTTTGTGAGTTTAATTTTGAATTACATAATTATATCTGTAATATAACCATTTTTCTTGGTTTGTAACAGTCTAAACCTGCGGCCAAGAAGTGGATGACAACACCTATGCCCAACTACTCTAAGATGACACAACTTTGGGCTAAAGATAGAGCAAAAGGTGATCATGCTGAAACTGCAAAGGAGAGACGTGCTAGGTATGCTGCATCGACCACTATTGATGAGATTGATAATTTGGTATCTCAAAATGAAGTTTCTTTGGAGAACTTTGAAGTCGAAGATGATCAGAGGTCACCATAAATTAATGTTGTATGTTCTCGAGCGTCATCACAAGATGCAATGTCTTCTAAAAGCAAGAAAAGAAGACTGGCAGAAGATGACGAACTTGGGAATGTAATTTCCCAGTCATTTGATAATGTATCAATGGAAATTGATAGGGTGACTGAGGTTATGGCAAAGTGTTTTTCAAAGTCATATGGAGAAGAAGTTCATGCAGCGTTGGGCGTATTGGACTTGGATCCAATATCAAAGACTGAGACCTACATGTTCTTTGGTTGCCCAGATCATGAGTGCAAATGTGTTCTATTGACACTGATGTCTAAGCCTAAAAATTAAAAAGTGTGGGATTTCTTGGCCAACTTTAGATTTGCTTTATTTTGTTATTTTGTTTTGTTTTGGCAAGACTCATTATAGTTAAAAAAAAAAAAAAAGATATTTGTTTGTATTTTTTAGACAATGTTTATTTTGTTGAAAATAAATATGTGATGCGTGAATTTCTTTACAACATAGAAATATACATAACTTAATTTTTAGCTACAATAAATTTTTTTCCCCCTAAACTAGAATCATTATTTATGTTCTTTAAAATGAGGGGTATAATAGTAATGTTATTATAAAATAATTTCTTTTCATTCCATTCATTCCAATGTCACTTCCAAACAATATTACTTACATTCCATTCAATTCCATTCCTTTATTTTAAAACATCCAAACAAGATTTTTTAATTCAAAATCATTCATTTCCCTACTAAATTCATTCTATTCCATTCCTTTAATGACTATTCCATTCCATTTCATTCCCTTATGAACTCTCAAACGGAGTGTAAGAGTCCTGAATGAAAAGATTTGGATTTATTTTTTCTATTTATCCTTTTGTGATTGTTTGAATTTATTAAAATTATTTTGTTGCTTATTTTGGTGGAGCTATGGGTCAACAAATCAATGAATGGCCAAATTTCATTTTTGATTCTGGGTTCTTTATATCAAAATGGGTAAATTACAAAGTTAGTCCCTATATTTTACACCATATCTTAATTTTGGTCCCTAACCTTTCACTTGTGTCAATTTAGTCCTTAATATTTCCAATGACGTGTCAATTTAGTCTTTTCTATTATCCCTTGGATGAAAAAAGCTGATGTGTCAAACGGAATAATAAAAAAATATTTTTCATGCCATATCAATTACCCCACATCAATTTTTTTAAAGAAAAACCCACTTCAAATGTTCACATGTGAGATTTGTAATCTTGATTCTTGACTCACGTGAGAGTTGGGGGGGGGGGGGGGAGAGAGAGAGAGAGAGAGAGAGAGAGAGAGAAGAAAGGGAGGTGAATCTGATGAGAGATTGGAAGGATTTAGAATTTTCCCTAGACTGATTTGTACATGTGAACATCTGAAATGGTTTTATTTTATTTTTGTTTTTAAAATAATTTGAGTGGATTTTTTAAGCCAGCAATATCAACTTCAACTTAAAAAATCCAAAGCCCAACACATAACACCCAGAAGCTAAAAATGATCAAAAGGTTCAAAACCACGATCTTTCTCAGCTTTTTGAAATTGATAAGATTAAGATTGGAAATAAATGGGTTTGTTTGAAAGAAAGGAAAAAAATAAAAAAGCTCAAAAGAGACAAAGATCAGAGAAAGAGATAATAATGTGAGCGAGGTTGTGGAAGATGGTGTTATATAAGAAGAGAGATACAGAGAGAGAAAGCAAAACTAGGGGCCATTTGAAAGAGTTAAGTAAGTGCTTTTGGCGGGAAAGCGTTTTGGGAAAGTGAGAGTGAGAGTAAAGGTGATGGAGGAGAGGAAGATGAACCTGATGAGAGACAGGAATTTAGGGATTTAGAAATTTCCCTAATCTGATCTCATGTGTGAACATTTGCAATAGATTTTTTTTTTAATCTGACGTGGCAGTACAGTTGGCCGTTGATGTGATATAATTAATATATTTTTATTATTCCATTTGACACATCAGTTTTTTTCATCTAAGAGATAACAACATGGACTAAATTGACACGACACTAAAAAGGTTAGGGACCAAATTGAAACAATTGAAAGGTTAAGGACCAAATTGAGATATGGTGTAAAGGATAGGGACTAATTTTGTAATTTACCCTATCAAAATTTTCTCATTAGGTTGAAAGTGTGAATTTATTTGAGGTCTAAAGTCATTTTTTTCCAAAATTCTAGGGGGGCCAATAAGTATATCACTCTTAAATTTTAAGATAATTTATGTGAGAGTTATATGTATTTTTACTGGGTTATCCCCAAGTTTTGTCTTTACTTAAACATTGGATGTAGGGGTATTTTTTAACCACCAAAATGTTCATTCCAAACAGGAGAAACCCTTTAAATAGTAGTAGTATAGTCTATGGTTATTAATATCCCTATCTGGATCTTAGGATATTAAAATACTAAGATCCTACATCCCTAAAATGTTATGGATCTCACTAGGATCTCTAATAAAGTGAAATTTGTGTGAGATTTCAATCCAGATCTTATAGAATTCCGATCCCATAGAGATACTAAAGATCTTGTGCTATAAAGGAAAATTTAATTTTTTTTGTGTGTGCTTATTTTAGGCCTCCAAATGGAGTTCAAAGACCCCAAACTAATAAAAAATGTAATAAACAGATCAGCCCAGTAGCCCTAACCAAAATTGATTGAAAAAAAAAGTAAAAAATAAAAGCCTAACGCTCACGTCAGTCGCCAGTCGTCACTTTAACCTAATAAATAAAATCACAAAAAACAAAAAAAGAAGAGAAGAGACTAGACTACTAGAGAATGGAAGGCGAGTGTGAAAAGCTAAGAAATCCGAGGGTGATGCCACTATGAGAGAGACCATTAACTACAAAGGTGATTTTTTTTTTTAATAATTTAATTCAGCTAATAATGACTAGAATGATGTTTATAATGATCAACCGTACTTTGAGAAACACATCCAAGATAGCCAAACCTTTGGTCTTGATGATTGAGTGTCATTATGGTGTTATTTGAAATATTTTTATTTGTGTGGGACAATAGGTATTGACAGATTCTTAAATACGTTGGTTTCCAACTTTCCAAAAAAAAAAAAAAAACAAAAATGTTGGTTAAGTGAATTACGAATCCCTGATGGTGTCAGACATGAAACAAGGGGTATGAAGCGTTAAAAAAAAATCTCAAACCTATTTAATCAAACACATAGTTATATAGTTAGAGCATTAGAATTGCAACCCCTAAATTGCTATTTTTTACCATCAAACCAACAAAAACAAGCATTATCCCAATTTCTATTTATAAAAATTTTTGCAACTTAGCTACAGTAAGATGGTACTTTTAGAAGATACTGTAGCAAGTTGTAAAATCGTTTTTATTATATTTCATTACTTCTCCTCTCTCTCTCTCTCTCTCTCTTCCAAGTCTCTCTTTTCTCAGCTCAGACTCCATCCCTCTCTCTGTAATCTTAGCCTCTCTCTCCCCACTCTCTTTGTCTCGGTCTCTCTCGAATCGACATGGAGACAACGGTTTATGGTGGAGGCATGGAGATCGGCTTCTGTGGTGAAGGCGTGGACATCATGGAACCATGGTGGAGCTGTGGTTGTGGCTGGGTAATTGTGGTTTTGTTCTTAGGTCACGGTGGTTGCAGTGATAATGGGTTTGCTGGGCTTTGTTCTTGGTTGGGTTAGTGGTGGTTGTAGCGGAAACAATGGGTTTTGGTGTGGTAGTTTGTGGTCAAGCCAAGGAGGTCGTGGGTTGTGGTCAAGGTGGCGTTTGTGGTGGAAGTTGGGGGTTGTGGTTCGTGGTTGTGGTTGGGCCATGGTGGTTTTGTTCTTGGCATGGTGGTTGCGTTTTGTTCTTAGGTCGTGGTGGTTGATGTGATGGTGGGTTTGCTGCTTTGATCCTGGTTGGGTTGGTGGTGGTTGTGGTGGTTAAACAATGGGTTTTGGTGTGGTGGTGCCTCATATTGTTGGTGGTGGTGTGGTTGAGAGAGAGGGAGAGAGAGAGAGAGACAGAGACAGAGAGGCAGTGACAGAAATTAGAGAGAAGAGAGATAGATAGTTTTATATTATTTAATTGTATAATTTATATTATTTTAATGTGTTATATGTTAAAATAAAATTTGAGATGTTGGGTGTATTGTAAAATGATATTGTATAATAGATAAAATAGCTTTTTACATGGTAAAATAGAAACTTTTATGCAATTCCGGATGCTAATGCTCTTATAGACTTATAGTTTAATATATTTTACTTTATTAAATCCTAAAATTAAATAAAAACAAAACAACAACAACAACAACAACAATAATATTGGGTCCATTGTTGAGGTCCAAAAAATCACAATGTTATACCAAGGCCCAAAACAAAGCAAAGGATTGAAACCTAGGAAAAATAAAGCATTTAGGCTTCCAATAAGAAAGAAGAGAGGTCCAAACCCATTAAGGGTCCATAAAGAGGAACCTAAATCCATGAATGGGCAAGTCTCAGGCCCCATAAAATAAAGGAAGGAAAAAAGCCCAGCATAGCCCTTAAAGGTCAGAAAATCGCTGGGGAGCCCGGGAAAATAACTGGGCCAGGATACCTGGGGATTCCCAGGAGCCAGGGATCCTTGGGACATGCAGCAAAGCTAGGTTGGGATTAAGACAGTTTAGAGTGTGTACCAAGAAACACAAGGAAATAGAATAGATATGTCTCTATCAGCCACTCAATGATGCAGAAAGGGGGTCAGAAGGCTTAAGAACCAACAACCCATGAGTAAAGGCCTAGTACCTCGGGGAACCCAGGAAGAAGAACCATAAGGGAATGTGGCTGGGGATCTTTCAGCCTGGCAGGAAGGAATCAACTCACTTGGTAAAAATGATAAAGGGAAAAGCAACCAAAAGTTGGGTCTGAAAAGGTGGAATCTAGAAGCCTTAAAAGAAGAAAGACCAAAGGTCAGCCCTTTAAGACACCCCAGTACGGGAAGGTTAGCTGGGGTCTTTCGAAGATGAAATCTCAAAAAAGGGAAATAATAAAGAATAAGGAAGGGACCAGCCACTAATGTTGCTGACACAACATTGGTTCTGGTACCCAGAAGAACAAATAGAGGGAATCAGTGGTACCCCGGAAACCCTAGGATGGCACTATAAAAGGGGAAGCAACCAACAGTGAAAGACATTCAACAATAGTGAATTAGAGTAAAAATCATTAAGAAAACTCTGTTAGAATTCAAAAAAAAAAAAAAAAAAAAAAAAAAAAGAGAAAAAGGAGGGAAATATTGTTCGGTATCCTCAAATAGCCACTAGAGAACACACTTAGATTCAAAGAGATTCAAACATTGCAGTGGACTTATTGGGCCCTGTGTACCAGTTCGTTACGCTACAGTTTCTATTCAAATATTTTGAATGTAAAGATCTTGAACCTAAAAAATTGTAATTGAGCTGAACGATCTCATGCACCCATCTCTATTCAATTTAGAAGATACTATTGGACCAATCTATTCTTAATATTTTGTGCTGTATTTAGTAGAATTTCAAGTACAATGGTTGTGAATTGATATTGTATATGTAGTATCAAATAGTGATTTTCAAAATTATATATATAATAGCAATGTAATGAGAAACTCGGCGTAACTAATACCATAAAAATTACAAGGAAAAACCATTTTAATACCTCTAAAGCTAACATCAATAACACCGCTTCAATTTTTCATTCTCATGCGTAAGCATGGGTTACATACTAGTATGTATATGTGTGTGTGTGTGTGTGTGTGTGTAGGCAAAGCTTAGAGAAAGTTTAATTAGAATTTGAAATTAGAATCCAATTTTGCGCCATTTGTCTAAATTTATGTGGAGATCACACCATAATTATCCACTTAAGTTTTTGCCATGTGTCCAGTTAAGTTTTTTAATATTTGTGCCAAGTGAGTTAATGAGTACAAAATACTAAGAATTTAAACTATAAAATTTAAAATAAAAAAAATAAATAAATAAAAAAAAAAAAAAAACCAATACCATATACTCAATAGAAATCACCACACAACAAAGATCACCACACGTTCTATCTTATTAAAATTAGAAAAAAAAAATTATCATAAGTAGTATTGAATTTATGTAAGAATTTTAATATGTGATTAATTATGTTTACTTTTAAAAAAATAATTTAACTAATTATTTATATTTTTATGATAAAAATTGTGTTTAATTTTAAATGTATCTATACATATGCATGTGTTACATGCTTTTTTTTTTTAATAATTTGACTAATTATTTATATTTTTATAATAAAAATTGTGTTTAATTTTAAATATATCCATACATTTGCATGGGTTACATGCTAGTAATTATAATGTACGACTGTGAGTAACTCAGCATGTGCAATAATAATTAGCATTTTAAATTTGAGTATTGCCACGCTCATAATATTTTCACAATAATTTCACAAAAAAATTTATGTGGCAGTTGTTACTAGTTCTAATCAAAGCTCACTACTGAAATTACCTTTTTGCCAATCAATTACAACTAGCAATTAACAACTTATCATTAAAGATTCATTGTGAAAATGTTGTAGATATTATTTCTCTTTGGATTTAAGTGATTTTCTTTTTAGAGCATCCGTAGCAGGTGTGCCATATGCCAAATTTTTGGTATTTGGCACACCAAACCCCAAAATATGAGCCTCATGAGGTGTGCCATATGCCAAAAATTTTGGCACACCGCTATAATACCGTCTCAAATATGAGACGGTACGGACAACAATTGTAAAATTAAATATTATTATTTTATTGCATTTTTCTCTCTCCTCTTCCACAGATATCTCTCTCTCCGTCTTCTCTCTCTATCATGCTTAGACTCTATCTCATTTCTTCTTTCTCTGTCACTCTCTATCTCTTCCCTCTCCTCCCTGCTCAAGAAAGTTGCTCAAGATCACTCTCCAGTCCTCGCCGCCTCACTTTCCAGTCCTCACCACCAATCTCGCCAGACCTCGCCGTTGATCTCGCCACCTCATTCTCCACAACTCGCCGCCAATCTCGCCACCTCATTCTCCAGCCCTCGCTGCCGACATCCACAGCCCTCACTGCCGACCTTCAAATCTCTCTTAAGCAGGTTATGGATGTGAGATTTGGGATGGGTTTCGATGTGGGTTTTGGGTCGGCGTTTTGGATCGGTGTTGTGTGGGTTGTAGGTCGAGGTTTTGGGTTGGTTGGGATGGGGTTTTAGGCCGATCATTGGTTGAGTTTGGTTGGTTGGTTGATTTTGGGTCAACGTTTTATTCTCTGGTTTGTTGGTTGGTTGAGTTTTTTTTTTTTTTTTTTTTTTTTGTTGAGATTTTTGGATTTGAAATTTGTTGGAAGTTTTTCTAATTGTTTTTTTTTTTTTTAAGGTGGCGTTGGTGGATGTAGGTTTGTGCCGGTGATCGCTGTCGGTGTTGTTGCGGTAGTAGATATTAGTGGCTGGTGGTTGTGTCGTTGATGTTGTTGCTGTTGTTGATGTTGATGATAATGAAGAGGAGATAATATATTTTTTTAATGTATAAAATTGAATGATAAAACATATGATGAATAAGATATTGTAAAATGATGTGGTAAAATAATAAAGTAAACTTTTGGTGTGTCAAAATGACATTTTTTATGAAACAGCTGATGATGATGCTCTTATACAAGTATATGGATGAGGTGACACTTTGTGATATGTGGCATAAAATGGTGATGTGCGGAGGCCTATCCAACCTTTAATGGTGAGACTACTACCAAATATGGACGGGGACGGCCCTTTTGAGAAACAAAAGCAAAACATTAGTAAGTGATAAAATGAAACTTTTAAAACGTGAAGGGCGAAAAGTGTATTTTAATAATATGATCATGTCGACTCGTGTTCTACAAGATTGGACCCAGCCTAAAATTTGGACGCCCAGGTGGATATTGTTGGGTCCAAGATTCACTTTGGTAAATTGGTACGAATTCTACTCCCTTTTACTTAGTTGAACAATCACTGAAATGGGGACCCACAAGTGTGCTGTATGCTACGTAATTTGGTAGTGATATTGGGACCCGGTAAGGCATTTTGGTCTACGGATCTACCATGGGGAGGGGCTAGCTTGGACTAATGACATTGAAATAGACAAGAAACTCAAGAAAGTGATTATTTTTACTATAGAAAATAATGAAAAACTGATTTTTTTTTTTTTAAGCTAAACATAATGAAAATGATTTATAGTCTAAATCTCATAACTAAAATAATTTTTGGGTAAAATTTAAAAACATTCCTGAACGTTAGGTTAAAATTAAATTGCCCTTGTGAGCTTCTAATTTAAGAAATCCTTGAACTTTGAAAAATACTCAAATTGATCATTTTGTTTTCCTCTATCTGCGAAACAGCATAACAAAAATAAGTGTTTCAAGTAAATTTTAGTTTAAACAGGTTTTTTGTTAAAACCTTATCCCTATATGTAATTAGGGGAAAAAATTATGAATATTTTCATTCAATAATATCAAATATGAACCAAATCAAAATATTAACTAACTTAATATATCAAGTTTATGTTTCGTCTAAACTATTATTGTTGGAGGGGTAAGATCCGAGTACAAAATAGTGCTTTTGGGCCCAGTTCGAGGATTGAAAACCCAAATTTTTTTATTAGGTAAAAATGCAAAAATGACCCTCCAACTTTTACATTTTTTTCATTTCAGTCCTCTAACTTTCTGTTTTCTCAATTCAGTCCTCTAACTTTTAATTTTTGTCAATGCAGGACTCTGTTACAACTCAGTTAGTGGCTGCCGTTAATGTCACTGAAATGACGCCTTTTTTCATTTTGTTTTAATTCGGAATTAAAAGAAAATAAGAAAAATCGGGAAAAAAAAAAAAAAAAAACATTAACTGTAAAAATTTTGTTTCTTATACATGATGATAACATAAGTCAATCAAATAACTGTAAAAAATTTGAACACGTCTAGACAACGATCATATTCTATCAAAGTATTAGTTACTGGTTAACTCAAATTAAGAAGAATACCCAGTTTCTGAAAATAATAATAATAATAATAATAAAGAAGAATACCCCTTTTCTTGTTGAGAACTATTCATCTTAAAGAAGAGAGTAAATTAGATAGAACAGCCACAACCAAAACCACAGCATAGAACATAAAACACCACACGACCAAAGAGAAAGTAGATCTAAAAAAAAAAAAGATCTCAAAAACCCAAACCACCGATTGGATTGTTCATCAACGTCGTGAATTTGATTAGACTGTACAAATTTGATCGGACTATATATCGCCTCCATTCTCGTCGATGAGGGACCCTATGGCAATGATTTCGAGGATGCCGAAAACCTTTTCGGCTTGGGCCCGGAAGCTATCGTCTACGGATTTTGAGGACGCCATTGAAGGAGATTTTTTTAGGGCGAGATGGGTCCGTTTGGGGCTTGGGTCGACGGCAAGTGGAGTAAGAAAGATGGTCGGAGCTGGGCCGGGGAGATGGGTCTACGAGAGTGGAAGAAGAGAGAAGAAAAATTAAAGGGGAGAGGGTGGGACTGTGAACCGAAGAGAGAGTGACTGGAAGTGTTGTTTTGATTTCGTCGTTGTTCCCCTTAATGTTTTCTTCTTCTTTTTTAGATTTTTCTTATTTTCTTTTAATTCCGAATTAAGAAAAAAAAATGCAAAACGGCGTCGTTTCAGTGACATTAACAGCAACCACTAACTGAGTTGTAACGGGTATTGACAAAAATTGAAAATTAGAGGACTGAATTGACAAAACTGAAAGTTAGAGGACTAAAATGAAAAAATGTGAAAGTTAGAGGGTCAGTTTTACATTTTTGCCTTTTTTTTTAATTTCATTTTCGGCCCAACCTAACAACGTTTCAAACCAATTAAACCGACCAAACCTTCCAATAGTAACATTACGTATCTAAAAAGTTCAATAAGGTCTCCAAAATATTCTAACTTCAATTGCTAAACTTCTGCACCAACCTGTAATTCTGAAGCATTTCAGAAAATTTCAGTCAAATATATATAATTGGATCCGGTTAATGTGTGCCCTTAAGCCATCTATTTTTGGAAATATTTTCTAGAGAATTGAAAAAACTATCAATACTTTTTTAATTTTCGAGAAATTTTTTTCAAAAAATGATTCATTATTTTGTGCCTTTAGGCACACATTAGCAAAATCCTATATAATTCATATAAATATTATTATATTTCCAATTAAAACCACTACTCAACTACTACGTGCTTGCTGGGATTATGAAAATTTTTTGTAAGATACAATATTTAGGTCCTCCCTGAATGAAAGATAGAAAATTAAAATAAGAAAGGGAAGGAAAATAATGAAAAGAGAATGACGTTTACGCAAAAACGAACCTCCTTCTCTTCTCTGCACGTCTCCTTCCATAGCTCCTTTCGGCTCTTTGACTTTTCTTTTTTAATAAACTTCGGCTCTTTTTGTTTAGCATCGTTTTAAATGCTTGCTAAATATGTCAAAATTCTGATCAAGCAAACAAGCACCTTCCATATTGGTTGCTTTAATAATTCATTGCTAGCATATAAGACGCCAAAGAATTCATAGTTTATTTACGTACGTGCACTTCTAAGAAACTTTACCAGAATAGATACTATATACCTAATCAAAACTCTATTTTGATTTTAAGATATGATCCTTTTCCATGAATCTTAACAATGTTTTTATAAACTAATACATAAACAACAAAATTAATTAAATTATAAAACTATTAGTAATAGACAAGATCATTGCGTAAGTTATTATAATCAATGTTAAGATATAAAAAAGAGCTCGAAATACTAGTATCTATCCATTTTTTCAGTTCTTTGTTCCCACTTAGTTCTTTCCTTTCGTCAGTATTTATTTTTTCTTAGTATTTCCTATTAAATCAAACTTTCCTACATAATCAAACATGCTTACAAATACACGCAAAAGATATCATTTGTTAAGAGCTGGCAATAATGTAATGACAATAAACAGAGTTAATTTAGTTGAACATAATACTTTGCCTTATCTAAATTTAATTTTATTTCATATCCTTTCATTAACCTGAAAAAGATTCATTGGATTCTTAAATAGGGGCGGCTCTACATAGAGTCCAGGGTGGTCACCACCCTACCCTGAAAAAAAATATATATTATTATTATTATTATTATTATTATTATTATTATGTATAAATTTTAAAATTTTATGATTTTTTATCATTAAAAAAACTTTGTAACCACCCTAAATTTTTTTTAGGCCCAACATAATTAAATTTTTGACAAAATTTGGCAACAAACTTGGTTGTAGACTAAGGCTACAACTCTATTCAATATTTTTTTATTAAATGTGAATTTTAACAAATCCACTATTTAATTACATTTTCTTCTTAAATCCTCCATACTTGCAAAATTTCAAGAAAATAAAATATCAATAGTTATGTCGTCAATCAAATATTTAAATTTCAAGTTTTTGCAGTCTAAAATTATACATAAAAAATAATTTTATGGATCGAATGGTAAATATCATCCAATTGGCATGAAATTTTGACATGTTTTAAGAACATAGAGAACATGCAATTTATCGATTAGATTTTCAAAATATATAACAATGTTAATTCATTTAGTGAGAGTGGCTACAACTAAGTTTGTAGCCAAATTTTGTTCTTAAACTTTGGTCCCTTTATTTATAATATATTAAGTCCTTGCAAATAAAAATAAAGAGTTCAAGAAAAATTTTATTTAACTAAATTTTTGAAGAGATGTAATTTGCAACATTGATAATGGGATTATCATATAACAATTTCAAAATAAATAAATAAAAATTGTAGAAGGAAATTGTAAGAATATTTTATTTATTTGCGTGTGTGTTTTTTGTCCACATATGTTCTCTTTTTATTAGAACATGCTTTTGTCTTACTGGATTTGTTAAAAATTGTTTTTCACGTTGAAGTTTATAACCTCATCATGGTTTCTGCGAAATTTAACTAGCATCCTCCTCCGACGCTAGAAAAAATCTGCTTCAGTGAAATTTACCCGTGCATCATATTGTCAATCACGTCCATATGCTGACAAGAGAATATCATTAACAGAATTGAAAATATGTTTCATGAGACTTGAGATCAAAACCGTATGATCATGTCTTCCTCATCATTCAGATCAACACTTGCCGATTAATGGACAAATTAAGCTAAGAAATATTGCTTGGACAACCAAATACCAAGTTGGATTTAATTTGAGCCCATTACTAAAATCACTTTTTTATTTATCAGTAATAACTTATCATCTAAAATTTGTTTATTATGAAAATGTTATAGGTGTAGTATTTCTTTTAATTATAAGATCTAATACTTTTGTTTTCAGGAAGGAGTTCATGATAGAGACAAGTCATCGTGAACTATCACGCATAACCACAAAACGTCAAACCCATGTGACTCAATTCTGAAGTTTCTAACAATTTCCTCAGATCATAGCAGGTGGGCTGGATATATATGAGTCACTGGGTCAACACCGAATAGACCAAGTAAGGTTTTCAGACCAGGACCGTTCATTGAACCGTAAAAAGGAGAAGTTCAAGATTTTTGAGGTCGAACCGAAGTTGAACCGAGATCGAACCGTGATGACGTCATAATTAATTTAATAATTATTTTAAATATAAATAAATATATTAATTTGGTACAAATAAAAAAAAATAACTAAAATAGTCCAATTAAAACTATAAATCTATATTTTAGTTAATATCTAATAATTTATCAATGTCAAGCCCATATACATAATAATAATAATAATAACCATTTTAAAAATATATATCAAAGTATCAATATTCATGTAAATGAAAAAAATAGTATTAAAATACTTGATAGGCATGTCTTATTTACTTTTTTTTATATAATAGTTTCAACTAAATAAGATATTAATATTATATATAAAAAAATGTCTATTTTGTTTTTAAAAAATTGTCTCATATATGCATGTTGAGTATAGACTTGTGATTTGTCAGCAATCCATTTAGACAACACATCTACAGCTATTCCAAGAGGTCTCATAAATGCATGTTGAGTATAGACTAAAAAAAAATATTGTCAAACTCTTGAGATTTATCTCTCTGAGCACGTCACCCAGCCAAGTCTTGGGCTTCCCATTTTAACTTTTAAGTTTAAAAATAATTTTAAATAATAATAAAAGGACAACTCATTCCCACAATCACATTTCCCAAGCAACCTGATAACGTCTTCTACACTTTTAGTTTTCTTTCCAGCATCTACTTTTCATATTTGAATTTTGTGTCTTTCTCTCCTTTACTTCTCAGACTCTCATCTTCGGTCTTCCTCAATCCTCAGTTCTCAAGCAAATTATAACAGATCTGAAGGTAAGTCTCTCTTTCACTGCTTCATCCTTTACTCAGTTTCCCTCTTTCTGTCCCCGTCTCACTCATTCTTCCTAAAGAACATATCCGGCCAACCTAAAATTGCTCTTCATGAAGAAATTTTATGCTCTTCACGAAGAAATTTGATGAGGAAGAAACCGGAAAACCCGTGTTCGGGTCAGAAAACCGTGCGGTTTGACCACGGTTCGAGAAGTTTACAGTAAAAATATAATTTCCGGTTTTTTTGTGCTTAAAGAACCGTTTTAAGGAGCGGTTTCCGGTAAACCGGTCGGACCTCACGGTCCAGTCCGGGTTTCAAAACCTTGAGACCAAGGTGGCACACGGGATGAACTTACGCAAGTAATTTACTCCTCATTAAGAAATGAAAAGAGAAGAAAGAGTAAGTTCCTTTTTAAAAAACTTTTTATTACTTTGAGAATAAGTACTTTAGCGGAAGTTTGATGACAATTACACAATTAACGCATTTTGCATTGAGTAAAAGAAAATAAAGATGAACTTCTTTGTAGTTAGTTTTAAGTCCTGTTTATATTTCTTTTTTACAAATTATAAAGTTCTATTTCAATTATTTTCTTTGTCTATTCAAAATAGAAATGTCATCGTGACGTGTCATGTATAAATGCTTATTAGTGAAATCTATAAAAACTTCATGTGTAATTCATCCTCTAATTAATTTTCTTTATGCAGTGTGTAAATTAGCTGAAGAAAGGGTACAAGCAGTACATAATTAATTACTCAAAAGCAGCTTGAAATAAAGCGGCATTCCAATCTGTTCTTTTTCTCTTACAATAGAACCCCTTTTTATTTTCCTTTAAACAGAAGTAGGTGTGCAATTCACCCTTTTCTTCTAGGAATCGTCCTAGCAAAAGCAAAACAACGACAACAATTATTTTTAAATGGTAACGATTTTATTTTAATATATATATATAGAGAGAGAGAGAGAGAGAGGAAATTATTTATAACTGAGAAGATAAACTCATCCCCACGTAATTGGTCACACCCTCTAATTGTTGTGGGTCAAGTCAATAAATCTTTCTTTTTCATTTCCTCTTGTCAAGGTAACTTCTTGGTGGCCAGCTTCAAATATAGTCCTGTAACTTCTTCAGCTTTAAATATAGTCCTGTAACTTCTTGATGGCCAGCTTTAAATGCTCGAGATCAGAAGAAGAAAAAGAAGCAAATGCAGAAGTAGCAAGTTAAACGACAGAAAAGATGGTTAAACTACAAGTAGTCAAGATAAGCTATTCTTTATCTGTCGTAAATAACACACGTGTATATGACACGTGCAGTAAATAACCCCCTGATATTTTGGTAGTTAGTTTAACTCTTTCTGCTACTGATATATAGATATAGGATCTTCTACAGTCTTAATCAATTCAAAACAATCTATAAGTTTCTCAATCTTTCTCTCTAGTTTTCTCTCTAGCTTTCAAGCTTTCCTCTCTAGGTTTACAAATCTTACAGAATGGCTCAGCCCGATAACAGTAGATGGTCTCTTCAGGGCATGACCGCTCTTGTTACCGGTGGAAGCAAAGGAATAGGGTCCCTACTTTCTTTCCCTTTTGTGTTCCCTTTGTTGCTATTGTTTTTAACTAGAAAGCTTCATCAATAACTTATTCTTACTACTTTTTCTTGCTAATATTTTCAATCATAATACTTTCCTAGTAGTAGCTCTCCTTTATGCATCATAATATGATATGTACGTATCATCAGTACAATATACTAAGTGATTCACCTCATAATAGTATATTCATTCAAAAGAAGCTGAAGCAATGTTCTCAACGCGCTGGTTCGCTTAAAAAACTGATCCCCTTCTATTACTTTGTGATTAGGCATGCTATTGTGGAGGAACTAGCAGGTCTTCGAGCAACTGTGTATACATGCTCTCGAAACAAGGACGACCTTGATAAGTGTTTAACTAAATGGGGGAACAAGGGTCTCCAAGTCACCGGTTCAGTGTGCGATGTATCCTCTAGAGCTGAAAGAGAGAATCTAATTAACAGGGCATCTGAACACTTTAAGGGGAAACTTAACATCCTTGTAAGTCAACCCTTAGTTACGCTTTTTATTTTTGGTTAATCCCTCCCTTATGATTAAGGTTGTATTTTAGCCCATATTTTTATGTATATATTTGCATAACTATTTTGAAATGGTGATGCAAATAAGCTTTTAAAAAACACTAGCTCGGGAGACACGTGCAAGACCACGTGCTGCCTCTTTAGTGAGGATAAAATTCTATTTGAAAAAGTATGGAACCATATAAATAAAATATGTATATAATGTTAACCTCATTCACATAAGAATTTTGATTACATAAAGTTAGGGTAGTTATTTCACATATGAATATCTATTTTATTATAAAAGTTTCTTATTAACTGAGTTTTGCTAAAATATTGTCACAATATTTAATTTTTTTTCAATGAATGATGTCATATGCTACAATTGAAGCTTTGCATCCAATACCTGCAATCATCCACAATTAAAATTTTGTTATATTCATACTTCCTTGTTTATCTTTACATTTTATGAGCATAGGTGTGATGTTTAGCTTACTTAGTTTTTAATGAACACTCATTTTAAGCAAGAAAAGAAATTAAAAAAATAAAAATAAAGGCAGTGTCATCCAATTTTCTATTAGCAAAAATCATATGTCTAAAAGATTTAAATCTAACAAATCAATATTCTTTAGGTAACAAATAAAACATCCTATATCACAATTCCAACTTTACTATCACCTTAAACTCAAAATACGTGAAGAAAATTTTGTGATATTAAAATTTATTGGGTGTTTAGACATTATACATTGAAATATTTTATGAATCATAAGATTTCAATAGTGTTTAATTGAGGGAGTAAAGTACGAGATATTTGCTTGTTTCCAAAACATTATGGGAAAAATTGCTTGATTTTAAAGTGTGTGTGGGTGGGGGGAGGGAATTGTGAACTATCCCAAACATAAAAGATGGAAATTGTTTTTTTTTTTCCCCTAAGTTTGTTTTTTTTTTTTCCCCTAAGTTTGTTTGTTTGTTCCTTTTTTTTTTTTTTTTTTTTTTTTTTTTTTTTTGTGTATGTAAAAAGAACTATGTGTTTTTTTACTTAAAACGGTGTGTTAAAAAAGAGAAGAAGCAAAAATACAAAAAGTTATCCCAAGAAAATTGTGTGTGAAATAGTGAAGTTGTAGCTCATTAAAATTGACAAAAAAAAAAAAAATGTCACAACATTTTCACAATACTTTTATTTTTTGCTTGATTCCAGTATGATATTTGTATTATTTTATTTTAATCTATAAAGAACTAACACCTCAAAAATTAAAATATTGTGACAATTTGTTGTGTCAATATTTTATTATTTTAAAATTAAAAAAATACCATGGTAGCTCATATACACACACATATATATATATATATAAAATAAAAAGCAAAGTCAATGTTTCAAACCAAATTGGACATTTAAAAAGACAAAAAAATAAAAAGAAGTCAGAACAAAAGTGTCAAACTTGGGCATTTAAAAAGACAAAAATATATATATAGAGCAAAACCAAAGTGCTAAACAGTGAGTTTTGCCCCTATTCTTGATGATTGCAGACAATTCATGACGCTAATCCCAGCTCTGAAGATCAGCCATTGTTTTAGAGAAGCTAACACTTGTGTTGATGGGCTAGCCAAGTGGAGATTATACAGCTTTTGTTTAGAGACTCTTTAGGGTCTGTTTGTACTAGACTTTGTTCTAACCTGGTTAACCCAAAAAAAATAAAATAAAAAGTAAAAAAAAAACAGTGAGTTTTGCCTTAGTGATTGAACAAACCAAAAAGTTACCGTAGATAACCTATTGACTCTTTTTATATATATAAATCATCCAGAAATTTATTTTTTATGTCAATTTATTAATAACACTAGCTTTTACTAGCATTTTTTTATATATTTCCTAATTGGTGCTGTTGTTCAATAAATGCATGGATATAGATTAACAATGTTGGGACAAATGTTTACCGAGAAAACAATGGTGGGGAAAACGAAACAAAACCGACCTTGGAGTGTACGGCCGAAGATTTCATACTTATCATGGACACAAATTTTGAATCAGCTTATCACTTGAGCCAACTTGCCCATCCTTATACGGAGTAAGTAAAGGTAACCTAAGCTTGTCCCGTCATTTATTGGATTGTATTATTCTACTTTGAGCTACAATATTGAAGGTCTTTATAAGTATGCAGGGGCAACGAATCAGCTGACAAAAAATTTGGCATGCGAGTGGGCAAAAGATAATATAAGGACCAATTGTGTTGCACCTTGGTTCATCAATACCCCTTTAGTCCAACCTGTAATGACCTTTTCATCACACCCGTGTGCTTTAATTTTTTTTTTTTTTAAGATATGGTAGAATTTTAACCTATCAACATATCAAAATTAATTACTAGCTTATTAAATTATGTCATAATTATTATTTTCCTTTTTTATTGTAGAATATGGAGGATCCAAAATTTCGCAATGCTGTTATCTCTCGAACACCTATGGGACGCATTGGAGAGCCCAAAGAGGTGTCTTCCTTGGTAGCATTTCTATGCCTACCAGTGGCCTCGTACATAACCGGGCAGACTATATGCGTTGATGGAGGTATGATGGTGAATGGCTTCATGTTCCCATAAGCATATATGGTTCAGAATTAGCGCAAACAAATGCCAGTTTCCGTACTTTGTAGTATTGCATAATAAGGCAGATTCAGTTTGATCTCTTTTGCGTGTCCCTAATTAGTTTTGTTACATTATGATGCATGCATGTAATCACCAATAAACTATTATACTATTGCGTGCATAGATATGAGTCTTTTGGCAAGTGAAATTGATTTATTTCATGTTTTAGTTAATGTTGAAGGGTGGTTATTTTTGTGATCATAACACGTAGCACTCTGCTACTGGTTGGACCATTTGATTTGGATTCATGAGAGGGATTTTAGGTTGCATTTGGAATTTTAGAAAAACTTAGCTTATTTTTCTTTTTAGTATTTTTACTCCTAAAGTGGGTCCCATTTCGCTGTTAAGTGGGTCACATTACTCCAAAAGTCAGGTTTTAGTTTTTTTCTACGTACTTTTATCAAAATAAATGGTTTTCAGTTTTAGCAAAATAAACGGTTCCCAAATGAACCCATAATCTTATATTTCTTCCTTGTCAAGTGCTTCAAGTAGGCTACTATTTTGTTCTCTAATAAAACTATGGTTGGTATTAGTGAACGTATGATAATCATGGTTAAGCAATGTAGGGAAAGTAACATGAAAAACCATTGGTTTTTTTCTTTTTACACTAAAGCTCCGTTTGGATAGGGATGTTTGCGTCTGCATCTAGAGTAAAGTCACGTTTTTGGTTTTTTTTTTTTTTTTAACCAGCGTGTTATGCACTGTTCATTGGCCATGAACAGTATATTTAGGCTAATAAACAGTGCAAAACAGTAAAAAAATTATTTTTTATTATTCTCAATTTTCAGTAAAATAAATTATATTCAAACGCACACTAAAAGCTAAAGATTACTATTAGCTTTGAGATGGGTATTTGAAGAACAAATCCAATCTTGGGAATTCGTCTTTGTCTGGCCCATTTTTCACTTAGCAGACGGCCTCAACTAGGCCTTGAGTATTCGTGTAATTCTAATTTCAAGCTTTACTTTTGAGTGGCCGAAACCCATTTCTTCTAACCTAAAGTGATTAGGTCTTTGGCAGTTTTTTGGATCCCAATAAGTGAAGTTTATTTTTCTAGGCTTGTTGTGATAAGCTATAAAAATAAAAAACATATAAATTTATATCAGCCTCAAACTGTATACATGACACGTTATTTTAAATTTTAGATGAGATATTATTAGATATAATTTTAAATTTATAGTATTTTATTTAAACAATTAAATTGGTCCATTTCAAATAGAGAGAATTTTTTACAAGAAGCACTTTCACTTCTGTAAGTTAACCATACTCATGTGTTTTTTGTTATTTGTAATTTTGTATATATAATTGGAATAAATGACTCTTTGGTGTCCATCTTTATCTATTTCTCAAAAACACAAATTAAGAAAGAAAAAAAAAAGTATTTTGACAAATTTTTACTTTACATAGTCAAATTAAAATAAATCGTAAATATATCAAACTTCATACTTTACATTGTATCCATTTTTTTTTTCTTTTTTCTTAATAGACGTTGTATCCATATTTTTAACTGTAGAAACTTTCAAAACTTCATTCACATCTCAGTTAAACTTATTTTGAATAGAAAAATTATTATACAATGGAATTTATAAAAAGTTTTGAAATACAACATGCTGTGAAAGACCGCGCCCCCGGCCCCTTTTTTTATGATGTTGGGCCAAACCCACATGAATGGGTGGAGTCGTGTTATTACCTCTCAAAATGGAAGTTCGACTAGTTATATTTTCCCTTTTAGATTAAAGGTTTTACAATGGAGTCGCCACTTATTTAATTATTAGGATAAATAAGAAAACTAAAATTGAAAAATTCCTCATTTTATTAATTTTCAATTGAATTTACATTAATCATAGGAAAATTACATGGTTTTGGTCCTAGATACAATCTAAGATAAAGTACATGGCTTTGTTTCTTAGTTACAATCTACAAATTGAAAATGACAAGGATAAGCATTGGTCTATCAACCCTTGATCTAAGTTTGGAGGCTATGTTACAAGGTAGGAAGGTGTTAGGAACCCACCTTGCCCGGTGAAATCGGTCTTCTAGACTATAGTGGCCAACATTCATATCACATCATCCAATAAGTTATTAATCAATTTACATGTTGAATTTAAAGTGTGTGCATGTGATAACCCTAATTCAATTTATTAAGCATTGCATTTGGATTGAAAAATAAATTATAGTGAATATGTGTGTATGGTGATATCCTAGATTCAAGGATTTGAAAGAATTATTAAACAAACATGTTTTTCATATTTTTTATGTGGATTTAAGATTAAGTCTAGTGATATGCATGAACATGTGATGAACAACCAATAACATATGAAGAACATATAAGAACATTCAAACATATTCAAGGAAATTATCATGCTTTAATCTTATATTCTCATCATGGCAACATAAACAAACAGTTAGGGAAGTGAATTATACCTTCATGCAAGATCCATATGGTGGAGAAGGGGACTTTTGATGGAGGTCTTAAGGGTGGAGGAAAAGAAGAGCTAGGAGAGGGAGAGTGAGTCTCACTCAATACCTTGAGTTTCAGGAAGACCAAGATATGACAAGACTACTCAACTTCACTAGAACTCCAGAGAAGAGAAGAGAGGGAGGTTTTCTTATGTGTTGGAATGAAGAAGAAGGGGGTTTATATAGTAGTGGTAGAGGAAATATGAATGGAAGGCCATTTAATGAGGGTTGACAAAGAATCATGAACCTAGACCTCATTTTAGACTTGGGGGAAATCTGGTGCATTAAATGGAAAGATTGGTGGGAATGATGAGCAAGTCAAAATTTGGTTTTCCCGTAGCTGCTGTAACAGCTTGTAAAGCCAATTTTGAATAATCATATCTGACTCAATTCTGATTGGAATTGTCTCGTTCTTGTTCTCAAATTGAAGCCCCGGATGTCTAGTTTCTGGGAAAATCAACCTCATTCACAGATTTAAAATAGTCTGAGAGATATCAACGAAATGGTGAGCAGATGTCACTTGTTAGAAAATAATTTCAACACAATTAGCATTAATAGGTCCCAAATTAGCTCTCAATTAACATTAAATGACTCCAATCACTCCCATTTCAGACTTAATTGGTTCCAAATTTACTCTAATTAAAAGATAATTGCACAAATTACTCATTGAATAATTAATGTTTAACTATCTAGTTAATTAGGTGTGTGCAACTCTACCATAAAATGTAGTCCTAACCAATCAAATTATGACACATCATCATTCTCAAATTAATTATACTTATAACCAATTGAGATCAATTGTTCATAATCACATATAGTCAGACTCAATTTGTGATAGTGCATCTCGGCCATTAGAACTTGATTTGATGATAACTTTCAATCTGATGGTCCGATTAGGGCTTATGACCAGTTGATTTGATCGTTACAACATCAAGATCATTTTGGTGAAATGAGATTAAGGATCTAATGACCAGAATCAAGATGCATATTTTCAAGGTGAAATTACCCTTTTACCCTCCATGTGAGGTTAAATGCGGATTGTAAAATGGGGTGTCAACACATGCATAAAGCTAATTATTTATTCAGTTGAAGTGTATTTTTCGTTCTTCAAGTTTGGGGTTGTTTTCATTTTGACCCTAAAGATTTGTTTCTATTTTTAAAAAGAGTTCTTTTAGTACAACAAACAAACTCACAACTTTTACCACGACTCTTTTTGTGGTATACTGTGCCTGATTGCATGTCACTTTCACATGAATTCATTACTTTTTAACTACTGATCACAATCAACCACATGGATAATTGTGGCAAAAATTGTGCATTTTTTCGCGGTACTATATAAAAATTAGAAAATTCTGTTTGTGCTTACTCCAAAAACTAAACACCCCATAATTGAAATTCAAGAACCTAACAAACAAAATTCAAAATCAAACAAAATCTATTACTAAAAAGCTCGAAAATAACGTACCCTTAAGTTTGCACGAGGCGTCTCTACTGTGCTGTGGTGCATATGGGTTGGGCTTCTAGGGCGGCCTCCCGAAAACGCCCGTTGCTTTCAAATTGTTGATATGGGCCCTATATTTAGAACAATGGGTACAACTCAAAAGGCCTAGTGGGGCGATGAGTCCTAGACTCCTAGGACGAGAAACCGAAGGTATAGAGGTTATGGTCTTGGGAGAGAAACTTGACCCTTTTTTATTTTTAATTTTTCCTGATGTCAAGGTCAGCTACATCATTCAGTGACCCGAGACACTTGAAATTATGTTTTCAATTATAATTTTTTACCATTTCATCTATTTATATATATATATATATATATATATATATATATATATATAGAGGTAAAGTATAGAGAAAATTCAATCAAAATTTAAAATTAAAATTCAATTTTACGCCATAATTTATGTGAGATCACACCATAATTATCTACTTAAATTTGTGCCATGTGTCTACTTAAGTTTTTTAATCTTTGTGCCAAGTGAGTTAATATATATATATATATAGGTAAAGTTAAGAGAAAATCCAATTAGGTTTTAAATTAGATTCTAATTGTTGTCTAATTTTGCGCTATATGTCCTATTTATGATTTTTTTTTTTTTTTTTTAGGCGAGTTAATGTAATGCAAAAGACAAAGGGTCTAATATAAATAAATCATCAAAAACTCAATAAATAATATTAAAAAAATTAAACTCAAGTGTATATCCAATAGAAATTAAAATAAAAAAAAATAAAAGAGAGAGAGAGAGAGAGAGAGAGAGAGAGTATAATTTGAATCCATATATATGTGTAATTGTAATTTTTTTTAATTGTACCATGCATATGCACAGGTTATACACTAGTATATATTAATAGGTAAAACTTAGAAAAAATTTCATTAGAATTTGAAATTAAAATCCAATTTTGCGCCATATATCTAAATTTATGTGGGAACCATATTATAATTATCCACTTAAATTTGTGACATGTGTCTGCTCAAGTTTTTTAATTATTATGCCAAGTGAGTTAATGAGTGCAAAATACTAAGAATCTAATATTAATGAACTATAAAATAAAATAAAATAGCAATCACATATACTCAGTAAAAATCACCACACAACAAAGATCACCACACATTCTATTTTATTAAAAATTAGAAAAAAAATGATCATAAGTAGTATTAAATTTAAGTAAGAATTTTAATAGGTAACTAATTACCGTTTACTTTTTTAAAAAATAATTTAACTAATTATTTTATATTTTTATGATAAAAATTGTGTTTAATTTTAAATGTATCTATATGTATGCATATGTTACATGCTTTTTGTGGGGGTGAAAGGCTTGGGAGCCCATGTCTATGCATATATTGGGCCAAGGGCATAACCCGAGAATGCTAGACAATCCGAGGACAGTAAGCAGTCCGAGAACGGATAGAAGCTATCATAAGGATCCGTGTCAGTAGGTAAAGAGTTAAGGTCCGATCATGATCACCCAGGAGGGTGGTCCAGGAAAGAATCCCTCCTCGGCTGGGCAAGGCCGAGGTCAGGGGTGTGGTCCGCCATCAAGAGCAATGTTCCGGACCATTCCATGAAAGAGGATAAGTATCAGGAAGGAACAGGACAGAGGAGAGCTATGAAATATCTTAGGGAAAGCTGCTACCACTGCATTGAATGCTTTGCAGCTAACTCTCTGGCCGCATTAATGATGAAGTGATGTCTGGACAGTGCTTTTCAGCCTTACAGCTACTCCCAAAAACTCTAGGGAGGGGCTGATGGGACAAGTATCTACACTAACCATTTGATCTACACATGTAGGGTAGAGATGAAATGGAAATTAAGTATAGAATAGAGGAGATACCCTGAGAAAAGGGGATCGGAGGATGAAGAAATAAACATTGTAGCAACAAAAGCTGCATCTGTAACCATCTTCGATCAATATATACAAGAACTGGTCTCCTCGACCCGAGCCGAGGATGACTTTCTTTGGATAAAATTTATTTGTTCTTACTTTATTGTCATCTGGACCCATTATAATTGCTACTTAACTCATTAGAACCTAGTTTTCCAACTCACTCTCTAAAAATTTATTATACTGGGCTCACTGGGTCAAGATCCCATACGTTGTGGGCTTGAGCTGCAAAATGTGTCCCTACAATTAGCGCCGTCTGTGGGAAAGCTTGTGTTTTAGTGAGTTTAACGTTCAACTATGGCGGATTCAGCTTTCTTTGCTGGTTATACGGGAAGAATTGCCAAGCAGGGTACGACCCTAAGGGCTTTTGATATCATATATATGCCTCGTACCTCCATTAAGGGTCAGGTCCTCGCAGATTTGGTGGCCGAGTTAGCTGAACTCCCATTAGGGATAAAAACAGGAGAGCAGGACATGGATGAAAAATCAGTTAGCACAATCTCCTTGCAAGAACCTTTATCCTAAAAGGTATATGTTGATGGTTCTGCAAATCAAAGGGGGCTCCGGAGTGGGGCTATTTCCGGTTTTTCCTAAACAAATCACTATTGAAAAACCATTAAGATCAGGCTTCTCAGCAACGAATAATGGGGCTGAATATGAAGCTTTACTGGAAGGAACATAAACGACCTGACGAGTGCTTGAACAGAACCTTAGTACATGATGGCTCCTCAGACCACATGCTAAAGGGGAAATCAACACTGTGACATCTCTACAAGTGCTTAAACAAAACCTTAGTACATGCTGGATTCTCGGACCACATGCTATAGGGGAAATCAACACTGTGACATCTTTACAAGTGCTTGAACAGAACCTTAGTACATACTGGCTCCTCGGACCACATGTTTTGGGAAAATCAACACTGTGACATCTCTACAAGTGTTTGAACAGAATCTTAGTACATGCTGGCTCCTCGGACCACATGCTAAAGGGAAATTAACACTGTGACATCTCTACAAGTGCTTAAACAGAACCTTAGTACATGCTGGATCCTCGGACCACATGCTAAAGGGGAAATCAACACTGTGACATCTTTATAAGTGCTTGAACAGAACCTTAGTACATGCTGGATCCTCGGACCACATGCTAAAGGGGAAATTAACACTGTGACATCTTTACAAGTGCTTGAACAAAACCTTAGTACGACCACATGCTAAAGGGGAAATCAACACTGTGACATCTTTACAAGTGCTTGAACAGAACCTTAGTACATGCTGGCTCCTCGGACCACATGCTAAAGGGGAAATCAACACTGTGACATCTCTACAAGTGCTTGAACAGAACCTTAGTACATGCTGGATTCTCGGACCACATGCTAAAGGGGAAATCAACACTGTGACATTTTTACAAGTGCTTGAACAGAACCTTAGTACATGCTGGATTCTCGGACCACATGCTAAAGGGGAAATCAACACTGTGACATCTTTACAAGTACTTGAACAGAACCTTAGTACATGCTGGCTCCTCGGACCACATACTTTGGGGAAATCAACACTGTGACATCTCTACAAGTGTTTGAACAAAACCTTAGTACATGCTGGCTCCTCGGACCACATGCTAAAGGGGAAATCAACATTGTGACATCTCTACAAGTACTTGAACAGAACCTTAGTACATGCTGGATCCTCGGACCACATGTTAAAGGGGAAATCAACACTGTGACATCTCTACAAGTGCTTGAACAAAACCTTAGTACAAGCTGGATCCTCGGACCACATGCTAAAGGGGAAATCAACACTGTGACATCTTTACAAGTGCTTGAACAGAACCTTAGTACATGTTGGCTCCTCGGATCACATACTTTGGGGAAATCAACACTGTGACATCTCTGCAAGTGCTTGAACAGAACCTTAGTACATGTTGGATCCTCGGACCACATGCTAAAGGGGAAATCAACACTGTGACATCTTTACAAGTGCTTGAACAGAACCTTAGTACATGCTGGATCCTCGGACCACATGCTAAAGGGGAAATCAACACTGTGACATCTCTACAAGTGCTTGAATAGAACCTTAGTACATGCTGGATCCTCGAACCACATGCTAAAGGGGAAATCAATACTGTGACATCTTTACAAGTGCTTAAACAGAACCCAAGCCATGCATGTGTCCTCGGACCATGTACTCGGGGGTAAACTAACACTTCCCATCATTTTACCGTATATCAAACAGTCTTAGTCATTTCAGGCTTCTCAGACTACCTACCTAAAATAAATTAGTACTTCATATTGATTCTTTAGATGTCAAATAGAATCAGTTACTATACAGGGCAAAGATCTTTATCATGGTAACATGTTAAAAAAAAAAAATGTTCATGAGCATCACTTAAAGCATTTGCAGGAATATCTACATCAATGTGCAATCAGAAAGTGAGATATGACAATCACGGAGTAAGTGTGGTGATACCGAAATCCTCTTTTTTTTTTCTGAGTAGTCAGAAAGAAGAATTTCGAGGGGCTATTGTGGGGGTGAAAGGCTTGGGAGTCCATGTCTATGCATATATTGGGCCAAGGGCATAACCCGAGAATGCTAGACAATCCGAGGACAGTAAGCGGTCCGAGAACGGATAGATGCTATCATAAGGATCCGTGTCAGTAGGTAAAGAGTTAAGGTCCGATCGTGATCACCCAAGAGGGTGGTCCGGGGAAGAATCCCTCCTCGGCTGGGCAAGGTCGAGGTCAGGGGTGTGGTCCGCCATCAAGAGTAATGTTCCGGACCATTCCATGAAAGATGATAAGTATCAAGAAGGAATAGGACAGAGGAGAGCTATGAAATATCTTAGGGAAAGCTGCTACCACTGCATTGAATACTTTTCAGCTAACTCTCTGGCCGCATTAATGATGAAGTAATGTCTGGACGGTGCTTTTCAGCCTTACAGCTACTCCCAAAAACTCTAGGGAGGGGCTGATGGGACAAGTATCTACACTAACCATCTGATCTACACATGTAGGGTAGAGATGAAAGGGAAATTAAGTATAAAATAGAGGAGATACCCTGAGAAAAGGGGATCAGATGATGAAGAAATAAACACTGTAGTAACAAAAGCTGCATCTGTAACCATCTTCGATCAATATATACAAGAACTGATCTCCTTGGCCTGAGCCGAGGATGACTTTCTTTGGATAAAATTTATCTGTTCTTACTTTATTGTCATCTGGACCCATTATAATTGCTACTTAACTCATTAAAACCTAATTTTCCAATCTACTCTCTAAAAATTTATTGTACTGGGCTCACTGGGCCAAGATCCCATACATTGTGGGCTTGAGCTGCAAAACGTGTCCCTACACTTTTTTTTTAATAATTTGACTAATTATTTATATTTTTATAAAAAAATTGTGTATAATTTTAAATGCATCCATGAGTTTGCATGGGTTACATGCTAGTATATATTAATAGGTAAAACTTAGAGAAAATCTAATTAGATTATACAATTGAAGTCCAATTTTTGAGTCATGTGACCCAAATTATTTATTTTTAGAAAGAGTTTTATTTCTTAATTTTAGAGTCAAATGTGAGACTACATCATAAATATTCATTCAAGTGAGTTATTATGTACAAAAACCAAAGAGTTTAGAATTAATGAACATAAATAAAAAAAAATAAAAAAATTAAATGGACAATTTACACTTTCTACCTAATAATATTCTTACAAGACTTTTTTAAAAATTAAAAATATATATATAAATAACTATCAATAATATTTAAATTACATATTTAAGAATTATAAGATGCATCTTAATGTATATCTTTTAAGTATATCTATGCATATACATGGGGTTACAAGCTAGTCTATCTATCTATATATATATATATATATATATATATATATATATATAATAAACTAATGAGCATATTTTTTTTATACTGTTTCTATTCAAATATTTTGAATGCAAAGATCTTGAACCTAAAAAATTGTAATTGAGCTGAACGATCCCATGCACCCATCCCTATTCAATTTAGAAGATACTATTGGACCAATCTATTCTTAATATTTTGTGTTGTATTTAGTAGAATTTCAAGTACAATGGTTGTGAATTGATATTGTATATGTAGTATCCAATAGTGATTTTCAAAATTATATATATAATAGCAATGTAATGAGAAACTCGACGTAACTAATACCATAAAAATTACAAGGAAAAACCATTTTAATACCTCTAAAGCTAACATCAATAACACCGCTTCAATTTTTCATTCTCATGCGTAAGCATGGGTTACATACTAGTATGTATATGTGTGTGTGTGTATATATAGGCAAAACTTAGAGAAAGTTTAAATATAATTTGAAATTAGAATCCAATTTTGTGCCATTTGTCTAAATTTATATGGAGACCACACCAAAATTATCCACTTAAGTTTTTGCCATTTGTCCACTTAAGTTTTTTAATCTTTGTGCCAAGTGAGTTAATGAGTGCAAAATACTAAGAATTTAAACTATAAATTTTTAAAAGAAAAAAAACAATATACTCAATAAAAATCACCACACAACAAAGATCACCACACGTTCTATCTTATTAAAAACTAGAAGAAATTTTTTTTTATCATAAGTAGTATTGAATTTATGTAAGAATTTTAATATGTGATTAATTATGTTTACTTTTAAAAAATAATTTAACTAATTATTTATATTTTTATGATAAAAATTGTGTTTAATTTTAAATGTATCTATACATATGCATGTGTTACATGCTATTTTTTTTTAATAATTTGACTAATTATTTATATTTTGATAATAAAAATTGTGTTTAATTTTAAATGTATCCATGCATTTGCATGGGTTACATGCTAGTAATTATAATGTATGACCGTGAGTAACTCAGCGTGTGCAATAATAATTAGCATTTTAAATTTGAGTATTGCCACACTCATAATATTTTCACAATAATTTTACAAAAAAATTTATGTGGCAAGTTGTTACTAGTTCTAATCAGAGCTCACTACTGAAATTACCTTTTTGCCTATCAATTATAACTAGTAATTAACAACTTATCATTAAAGATTCATTGTGAAAATGTTGTAGATATTATTTCTCTTTGGATTTAAGTGATTTTCTTTTTAGAGCATCCGTAGCAGGTGTGCCATATGCCAAATTTTTGGTATTTGGCACACCAAATCACAAAATATGAGCCTCATGAGGTGTGCCATATGCCAAAAATTTTGGTACACCGCTATAGTACTGTCTCAAATATGAGACGGTAAGGACAACAATTGTAAAATTAAATATTATTATTTTATTGCATTTTTCTCTCTCCTCTTCCACAGATATCTCTCTCTCCGTCTTCTCTCTCTGTCATGCTTAGACTCTATCTCATTTCTTCTTTCTCTGTCATTCTCTATCTCTTCCCTCTCCTCCCTGCTCAAGAAAGTTGCTCAAGATCACTCTCCAGTCCTCGCCGCCTCACTTTCCAGTCCTCACCACCAATCTCGCCAGACCTCGCCGTTGATCTCGCCGCCTCATCCTCCACAACTCGCCGTCGATCTTGCCACCTCATTCTCCAGCCCTCGCCGCCGACATCCACAACCCTCACCACCGACCTTCAGATCTCTCTTAAGCAGGTTGTGGGTGTGAGATTTGGGATGGGTTTCGATGTGGGTTTTGGGTCGGCGTTTTGGATCGGCGTTGTGTGGGTTGTAGGTCGAGGTTTTGGGTTGGTTGGGCTAGGGTTTTAGGCCGATCGTTGGTTGAGTTTGGTTGGTTGGTTGATTTTGGGTCAACGTTTTATTCTCTGGTTTGTTGGTTGGTTGAGTTTTTGTTTTTGTTTTTGTTTTTGTTTTTGTTTTTGTTTTTTTTTTTCCTTTTTTGTTGAGATTTTTGGATTTGGAATTTGTTGGAGGTTTTTCTAATTGTGTTTTTTTTTTTTTTTTTTTTTTTTAAGGTGGCGTTGGTGGATGTAGGTTTGTGCCGGTGATGGCTGTCAGTGTTGTTGTGGTAGTGGATATTAGTGGCTGGTGGTTGTGCCGTTAATGTTGTTACTGTTGTTGATGTTGATGATAATGGAGAGGAGATAATATATTTTTTTAATGTATAAAATTTAATGATAAAACATATGATGAATAAGATATTGTAAAATGATGTGGTAAAATAATAAAGTAGACTTTTGGTGTATCAAAATGACATTTTTTATGAAACAGCTAATGGTGATGCTCTTATACAATTATATGGATGAGGTGACACTTTGTGATATGTGGCATAAAATGGTGATGTGCGGAGGCCTATCCAACCTTTAATGGTGAGGCTACTACCAAATATGGACGGGGACGGCCCTTTTGAGAAACAAAAGCAAAACATTAGAAAGAGATAAAATGAAACTTTTAAAACGTGAAGGGCGAAAAGTGTATTTTAATAATATGATCATGTCGACTCGTGTTCTACAAGATTGGACCCAGCCTAAAATTTGGACGCCCAGGTGGATATTGTTGGGTCCAAGATTCACTTTGGTAAATTGGTACGAATTCTACTCCCTTTTACTTAGTTGAACAATCACTGAAATGGGGACCCACAAGTGTGCTGTATGCTACGTAATTTGGTAGTGATATTGGGACCCGGTAAGGCATTTTGGTCTACGGATCTACCATGGGGAGGGGCTAGCTTGGACTAATGACATTGAAATAGACAAGAAACTCAAGAAAGTGATTATTTTTACTATAGAAAATAATGAAAAACTGATTTTTTTTTTTTTTAAGCTAAACATAATGAAAATGATTTATAGTCTAAATCTCATAACTAAAATAATTTTGGGTAAAATTTAAAAACATTCCTGAACTTTAGGTTAAAATTAAATTGCCCTTGTGAGCTTCTAATTTAAAATTAGAAATCCTGGAACTTTGAAAAATACTCAAATTGATCATTTTGTTTTCCTCTATCTGCGAAACAGCATAACAAAAATAAATGTTTCAAGTAAATTTTAGTTTAAACAGGTTTTTTGTTAAAACCTTATCCCTATATGTAATTAGGGGAAAAAATTATGAATATTTTCATTCAATAATATCAAATATGAACCAAATCAAAATATTAACTAAGTAACTTAATATATCAAGTTTATGTTTCGTCTAAACTATTATTGTTGGAGGGGTACGATCCGAGTACAAAATAGAGCTTTTGGGCCCAGTTCGAGGCTTGAAAACCCAAATTTTTTTTTTAGGTAAAAATGCAAAACTAACCCTCCAACTTTCACATATTTTTCATTTCAATCCTCTAACTTTCAGTTTTCTCAATTCAGTCCTCTAACTTTTAATTTTTGTCAATGCAAGACTTTGTTACAACTCAGTTAGTGGCTGCCGTTAATGTCACTGAAACGGCGCCGTTTTGCATGTTTTTTTTTTTAAATTCGGAATTAAAAGAAAATAAGAAAAAAAAAAAAAAAAAAAAAAAAAAACATTAACTATAAAAATTTTGTTTCTTATACATGATGATAACATAAGTCAATCAAATAACTGTAAAAATTTTGAACACGTCTAGACAACAATCATATTCTATCAAAGTATTAGTTACTGGTTAACTCAAATTTAGAAGAATACCCAATTTCTGAAAAAAAAAATAATAATAATAATAATTAAGAAGAATACCCATTTTCTTGTTGAGAACTATTCATCTTAAAGAAGAGAGTAAATTAGATAGAACAGCCACAACCAAAACCACAGCATAGAACATAAAACAACACACGACCAAAGAGAAAGTAGATCTGAAAAAAAAAATGATCTCAAAAACCCAAACCACCGATTGGATTGTTCATCAACGTCGTCAATTTGATCAGACTGTACAAATTTGATCGGACTATATATCGCCTCCATTCTCGTCGATGAGGGACCCTATGGCAATGATTTTGAGGATGCCAAAAACCTTTTCGGCTTGGGCCCGGAAGCTATTGTCTACGAATTTTGAGGACGCCATTGAAGGAGATTTTTTTAGGGCGAGATGGGTCAGCTTAGGGCTTGGGTCGACGGCAAGTGGAGTAAGAAAGATGGTCGGAGCTGGGCCGGCGAGATGGGTCTGCGAGAGTGGAAGAAGAGAGAAAAAAAAATTAAAGGGGAGAGGGTGGGACTGTGAACTGAAGAGAGAGTGACTGGAAGTGTTGTTTTAATTTCAAGGGAAGGGGAACGACGACGACGTCGTTGTTCCCCTTAATTTTTCTTCTTCTTTTTTAGATTTTTCTTATTTTCTTTTAATTCTGAATTAAGAAAAAAAAATGCAAAACGGCGTCGTTTCAGTGACATTAACGGCAACCATTAACTGAGTTGTAACGGAGTCCTGCATTAACAAAAATTGAAAGTTAGAGGATTGAATTAACAAAACTGAAAGTTAGAGGACTGAAATAAAAAAATGTGAAAGTTAAAGGGTCAGTTTTGCATTTTTGCCTTTTTTTTACGCTCTGTTTGTTTCAATGTAAAATATTTTCAGGAAAATATATTTCAATTTTACTGTGTTTGTTTTGCAGTAAAATATTTAGTCAAAAGTAAAATATTTGCAGTCAACCAAATCAATCTTAAGCAAATTTATGTAAAATATTTTACACTTAAAATTTTGGGAAAACATTTTACATTTGCTCAATCTTCACACCCCGATACTTATCCCTCCTGCACTTTCGCGCTAAAACTCTCCTCTCGTATATCTCTCCAAAAAGATCCAGCCACCCTCTCAGATTTCTCTCCAAAAAACCCAGCCACCTTCGATCCCCTCTCCCGCCAATCTCCGGCTCCAAGGTCCAAGGCACCACCGGCCAGCTCCAGCTTTCGCCGACGCCGCCCATCGCCGGCAAAACCAAGTACTTTTCTGCATTTTTAGATTATATTTCTCCTTTTCTTTTCGTTTTTCTTCATCTCTAACCCTTCTCTGGGTTTTCTTAGGTTCGATCTGGTGTGTCGTATGGTTTTGTTTCATTTTGGCTTTTGTGCTCACTTCTTGCTACTGGGTTTTTGGTTTTTGATTTTTAGTTAATACTATGTGCGTGCCTGTTTGAATTTTTCAATCTAAAAATGGATTGGTGATCAGTGGGGTTAGAGTACAATTGATTTAGGCAAATGGGTTTTTTTTTTTTTTAAAGCATTTATAATAGAAACATTTGCTTCCATTTATTCTTTGATTTTGTACGTTTTGTTAGCAACTGGATGTGTGTTATATAATTGGTTTTGCATTGTTCTGGGCATGGTTATTAAACTGGATGATTGCTTGATTTTGGGTTTGCCATAAGATATAAAGCTAGTGGCTTTTGTAACAATTCTGAGAAAATATAAAAATCATTGGTATCATTCCTCCAGTTTGGTATATGATAAATCCATATCTCATGCCATAAGCACGATCTCACCTCGTGAACCTGTCAAGGATATAAAAATATAAAGTTAGAGTAAGTGAGAAATTAATGGCATAATAAGTGAGAATCTGGACTTTGGATTATTACATTTCTCAAAAATCTCTTTAGCTAGCTGTAAGAAGGAATTCGTGTCTTCAGCCATCTTTGAAACCCTCTCTGCCTCCTTAACTGCTTCAGCTGCCACAAATGATTTGTTTTCTGCGTCAGCAATCTTGCAGGCAGCAGCCTCTACTACTGCTTCTACTGTATCACCTACGGTCAAATAACCAATGCTCTGCAACGGCCTAGGCTGGATGTCCTGTTTTGGGATAGGGGTAGGTAAAGGTGTCTTTGTCCCAGATGACACATCAGTTTTCATCTTGTAGCAGTTTTGGACCTGCATTTTGACAATATGATAACTTCAGCTTATAGTCCACCTCAACCTATATTAACCAATTTAGGACAGGGTACCCTTGAGTAACTCTGCTTATGTTTTCCCTTTCGAGTAAAGCTAGTGGTTTTTTATTTTTAGTTAATACTATGTGCGTGCCTGTTTGAATTTTTCAATCTAAAAATGGATTGGTGATCAGTGGGGTTAGAGTACAACTGATTTAGGCAAATGGGTTTTTTTTTTTTTTTAAGCATTTAAAATAGAAACATTTGCTTCCATTTATTCTTTGATTTTGTACGTTTTGTTAGCAACTAGATGTGTGTTATATAATTGGTTTTGCATTGTTCTGGGCACAGTTGTTAAACTGGATGATTGCTTGATTTTGGGTTTGCCATAAGATATAAAGCTAGTGCCTCTGCTTTTTGGTTGTGGTTGGCTTTTTCTATTTTGTTTTAGTTTTGTGTGGCTAAAGAAAAGTTAAAAGAGCCCATTATCTTGGTTTTGTTATGTAGATGGATAACCAAAAAATTCAAGCAGCAGTTCTTGCCACAATTGCATCTGTCCTTACTGTGGGAGCTATAATATTAGAAGACATTAGGTCTAGGAGATTTATAATTAGGCAACCTCGTGTGAACTGGGATTATGAAAGAGAAGGTTTTATAAGTGATATTCTTCATCGAGGTGACGCACGTTGCAGTTTTATGATAAGAATGAGACCTGTAGCTTTCTATGAATTATGTAGAATTCTTGTTGAGAGAAACTTGGTACGTGAGACTATCTACATGTCTATTACAGAGCAGGTGTTGATGTTTTTGCATACTATTGGCCATAATGTTAGGTTTTGAGTCGTTGCTGCCAGGTTCCATAGATCGATTGAGACAACTTATCGATATTTTAAAATTGTCCTTAAAGCAGTTTTGCAATTATATAGGCATGTTGTTAGATTACCTGACAACTCTACACCCCCAGAGATAAGGAATAGTAGAAGGTTTTATCCTTACTTTAAGGTAAACTTTTCAAATTTTGTTTGTTGTTTTTTTATTTGTTAGGTGATTTTTGAAATGAACATTACTTAATATTGGTCATCATTAGGATTGTGTGGGAGCAATTGATGGAACTCATGTCTGTGCATCTGTTCCAATTGAAATCCAAGGAAGGTTTCGTGGTCGAAAGGGGGGGACAACACAAAATGTGTTAGCTGCAATTTCGTTTGACTTAAGATTCACCTATATGTTAGCTGGTTGGGAAGGCAGTGCTCATGATTCTCGTATTTTAAATGATGCACTTAGTAGACCAAGGGGACTTAAAATTCCAGAAGGTATTATATAGATAACTAGCCTTTATGTTTGGTTTTATGCTGGAATTTTTTTAAAAAAAAAATTGATTCATAATTTGTAGGTAAATATTATCTTGGTGATGCTGGTTATGGAAATAGACCTGGAATCTTGTCTCCTTATCGAAGTGTTCGATATCATTTGAAAGAGTTTAGTGATCATCCACCTGAAAATGCAAAAGAATTATTCAACCTTCGTCATTCTTCGTTGCGAACTACCATTGAGCGAGGGTTTGGAGTTATAAAAAAACGTTTTCGTGTCTTGGATGCAGAACCATTTTGGTCTTTTAATACACAAGTGGATGTAGTTTTAGCATGTGGTGTTATTCACAATCACATCATGGGGGTTGATCCTAATGACCCAATTATGCAAGCTGGAACATGTGAGGCAGAGTCTAGTGATCGAGTCCAACCTAGCCAACGCGAAGCTATAGTGGAAAGTAGAGAATGGAATAATAAGAGGGATGAGATATGTCAAGCAATGTGGGCTGACTACATAATTAGGAGACATGCATAAATTTATTCAATCTAAGCTATTTGGAGTTATTTGTTGATGATGTATTACAGCTTTCTATGATTATGTGCTGTCAACTTTATTTGGCTTTGTATTTGGTTGCTAACAAAGCATAAGTGGATATCTTGTACACTTTTTAAAATGTAATAATTGAATATTTTTGTGGGGAAACAGTTGAAATTGTTATTTGGTTCCTCAAGTTCAAGTCAACATAGCTTTATATTGTTTTTGGATGGTGAATTTTTTGTTCCATAGTTTCAGTTTTTATTTTTGTAATAATGTTTTATATTGTTATTATCATAATGATTGTGATTCATTAGATTGTCTTTTTGGCTATAGCAATGTCCAAGAACAAGGGGAAAGAACTAGGAACTCAACTTAGGTGGACACAACCAATGTGTGACATTCTGTTTAAAATGTTGGTTGTTGAGGCTAAACAAGGCAACAAGCCCTCAAACAAATTTAAGCCTCAATCCCTTGACAAAGTGGCAAAAGAAATTGGTGTGAAGTTTAATGTAGAGTGTCATGCATCACATGTGCATAACCGTCTTCGTACGGTTAGAAAAGAGTGGAAACTCATTCAGGAGATTCGAAAAAAAAGTGGATTTGGTTGGGATGATAATTTGAAAATGATCACATGTGACAAGCAAACTTATGATGCTGAAGTGCTGGTATGAAATTTATATAAATGAGCTTCATTTTTTTTTTTTTTTTTTTTTGAGGATCAATAATGATTTATACATTTATTATATTAAATCATCCAATTTATTGATATTGTCATATTTCTTTGAACATGCTCATCCCGGTCATGCGCCTTATTTAAATAAAAAAATTGAGCAGTATGATGAGATGGCTATTGTTGTTGGTAAGGACATGGCAACTGGTGGCTTTTCAAAGCAATGGAGTGAACATTCTCCATTGGTTGAAAATGAGACCCCACAAAACGACATCCAAAATCCAGAATTTGAAGGTGACTCTGATACGTTGCCAAAAGATGCCCATGAAGCTTCCAATGGAACTTCATCTAAGGGAAGGAGCCATAGAAAGAGAACTTATGCAGCTATGAATGAAGATAGTCCTTTTAGTGAGATGACTGAACAACTCAAATAGATTGCAATAGCTGTTACAACTCTGAGTCATGGCCCAGTTAATACAAATGAGCTTCATAAAGTAGTGATGAATGTTGAAGGCTTTGAAGAAGACATGCTTGATGAAGCTTTTGATCATTTGGTTAATGATGAAAAGGCAGGAAGGGCATTTATGGCTAAAAATGATAGGATGAGAAAGCTTTGGTTGGAGAAATTTTTCAACAAAACCTTCTAACTTGAAGTTTCTGGATATGTTGTGTGAAACATGTTAGTGGTACCATGGTATTCTTTAGGTTATTAATAATTATGGAACAATTCCATATTTTGGAAGATTATGTGTTAATGTTAGCTATATTGTCATAGTCTTTGGGTTTTGTTATTGTAAGTGTGCTTATGGATGGTTATGCAACACTGATTGACATGTTTTGGAGTTATTATGGAATAATGTTATATTTTGGATTCATTAGTATTATGATAATGTTATATTTTGTCCAGCTATATTTTTGCAGGTTCTGCTGTATTGGTTAAGAAATATTCTGCAGGTTCTTTCATTTTGTTAATTCACGATATGCAGTTGGTTCTTTCTTTGTTGGCAAGGGCCAGAAAAAGAGAAAGCATGGTCGCTGACGTCTCAAATGCTTTATAGAATTTTTGGCTTCAATTCAGTACTGTGGACATGTTCCATGACCCAAATGGACATTTTGCTACTAGAAGAAGGCAAAATGATGCATTGCTCTGCTGAACTCCCAGTGTAGCTGCATTAGTCATGATTATTACAACAAGTGAACTCACTAGATATTTGCATGGGGCCGGAAACTAAGGGTGCCAGCTGTGGTCTTGAATCTTTGTTGTTATATATTGATTCATCTAGCACATTCTTTGACACGTTCATATATTGATATTTTGATATATTGAATCTTTGTTGTTATCAATGATTCATCTAGTACATTCTTTGACACATGTTCAATACCTGGATATGTAATTGAGTAGATGATGTGTGTATGAAGATAATACTAGAACACTTGAAATTCAACGGATGCCATTTTCCATGGTTATTAAACTCTGGATTTTAGCCATTGGTGATGTCTTAGTACAATTTTAAATTTTTACCGGTTTTTTTTTCCCATTTTACATTGTGCCAAACATCGGAAAATATTTTACACAACATTTTCATATACACTGCCAAACACTGTAAAATGAAAATATTTTCCTGTAAATATTTTACATGTAAAATATTTTACCTTTGCAAATATTTTACATCGAAACAAACGGAGCGTAAATTTCATTTTCGGCCCAACCTAACAACGTTTCAAACCAATTAAACTGACCGAACCTTCCAATAGTAACATTACGTATCTAAAAAGTTCAATAAGGTCTCCAAAATATTCTAACTTCAATTGCTAAACTTCTGCACCAACCGGTAATTCTGAAGCATTTCAGAAAATTTCAGTCAAATATATATAATTGGGTCCGGTTAATGTGTGCCTTTAAGCTATCTATTTTTGAAAATATTTTCTCGAGAATTGAAAAAGCTATCAATACTTTTTCAATTTCCAAAAAAAAAATTTCCAAAAATGATTCATTATTGTGTGCCCTTAGGCACACATTAGCAAAATCCTATATAATTCATATAAATATTATTATATTTCCAATTAAAACCACTACTCAACTACTACGTGCTTGCTGAGATTATGAAATTTTTTTGTAAGATACAATATTTAGGTCCTCCCTGAATGAAAGATAGAAAATTAAAATAAGAAAGGGAAGGAAAATAATGAAAAGAGAATGACGTTTACGCAAAAACGAACCTCCTTCTCTTCTCTGCACGTCTCCTTCCATAGCTCCTTTCGGCTCTTTGACTTTTCTTTTTTAATAAACTTTGGCTCTTTTTGTTTAGCATCGTTTTAAATGCTTGCTAAATATGGCAAAATTCTGATCAAGCAAACAAGCACCTTCCATATTGGCTGCTTTAATAATTCATTGCTAACATATAAGACGCCAAAGAATTCATAGTTTATTTACGTACGTGCACTTCTAACTTCTAAGAAACTTTACCAGAATAGATACTATATACCTAATCAAAACTCTATTTTGATTTTAAGATATGATCCTTTTCCATGAATCTTAACAATGTTTTTATAAACTAATACATAAACAACAAAATAATCAAACTTAGTTCTTTCCTTTCGTCAGTATTTATTTTTTCTTAGTATTTCCTATTAAATCAAACTTTCCTACATAATCAAACATGCTTACAAATACACGCAAAAGATCTCATTTGTTAAGAGCATTAGCATCAGAAAATTCTAATTCTACTCTATTTTACCATTCTAAAAAGCCACTTTATCATTATACAATACCATTTTACCATTTCTCTTTCATCTCAAAACTCTATTTTTATTAAAATATTATTCTTTAATCATTCTTTATTATTTTTTTCCAACCGCTACATTTTTTCAGACTTGGCTGGAATTTCATCATTTTTTTCACTTTCTCTCCCATGCTCTCTGTCACTTTCTCTCTGCCCCTCCATTTCCCTTTCTTTATGCCTGACTGCCTCTCGAGTTTGTGGGTCTCTCTGGTGCTGGGTGTGGCTGGGCTGCAGTGGTTTTTCGTGGATCGTGGGTCTCTATGATGGATCGTGGATCGTGGAATTTCTGCATCTCTGCAGTGGATTGTGGATCGTGGGTCTCTGCGGTGGATCGTGGATCGTTTTTCGATGAGTTTTAATTTTGTTGGGTTTTGATTGATTTTGGTGGGATTTGATTTTTGTGGTTGGGTTTATGGGTTGATCGGAGTGGATTTGGGTGCTGGTTGTGGATGGGTATGGGTTATGGTGTTGGTGGCGGATTGATTTTGGGTTGGGGTTTGATTTTTGTGGTTGGGTTCGTGGGTTGATCGGAGTGGCTTTGGGTGCTGGTTGTGGATGGGTATGGGTTATGGTGTTGGTGGCGGATTGATTTTGGGTTGGGATTCACGGTGATGGAAGGTACGTGGGTGAGTGGGTTTTGGTTGATGGTGGGTATGGTTTGTGGTGGTGGTGGCTAGCGGTGGGTTGATTTTGGGTTGGGGTTTACGGTGGTGGTAGGTGGGTGGGTGAGTGGGTTTTGGTTTATGGTGGTTGGGGTTGAGGTTGTGGGTGGTGGTGGTGGTGGTGGCTGTGGTGGCTATGGTTGTGGCTGTGGTGACAGTGGGTGTGGGTAGTGATGCTTCAGTGATGGAGATGGGTGAGAGGCTTGATGAAGCTTCAGCGATGAAGGATGGTGTGTGATGTTGATGTTGATGTTGGGAGGAGGATGGTGTTTGTGTCTGAAGAGAGGAGAGAGCAAACGGAGAAACAGAGAAGGAAGAGAGAGAAGATTTCATGGGAAAAAACATAATAAAATATTATTATTTTTTTACAATACTGTGAACAGTGCAATTCTATGTTTAGAATTTTACTGTAGCAGTATTGCAAAAAAATTTTGCAATACTGCTGTTTACAATTCCCTGATACAAGAGTTTTTAGTGCTTAAAATGCTAAATTTTTCTTCAATTTGGCATTAGCATTCCCCAATGCTAATGCTCTAAGAGCTGGCAATAATGTAATGACAATAAACAGAGTTAATTTAGTTGAACATAATACTTCGCCTTATCTAAATTTAATTTTATTTCATATCCTTTCATTAACCTGAAAAAGATTCATTGGATTCTTAGAACATGCTTTTGTCTTATTGGATTTGTTAAAAACTGTTTTTCACGTTGAAGTTTATAACCTCATCATGGTTTCTGCGAAATTTAACTAGCATCCTCCGATGCTAGAAAAAATCTGCTTCAGTGAAATTTACCCGTGCATCATATTGTCAATCACGTCCATATGCTGACAAGAGAATATCATCAACAGAATTGAAAATATGTTTCATGAGACTTGAGATCAAAACCGTATGATCATGTCTTCCTCATCATTCATATCAACGCTTGCCAATTAATGGACAAATTAAGCTAAGAAATATTGCTTGGACAACCAAAAAATCTTAATTACTAAGCTGGATTTAATTTGAACCCGTTACTTAAATAACTTTTTTATTTATTAGTAATAATTTATTATCTAAAATTTATTTGTTATAAAAATGTTATAGGTGTAATATTTCTTTTAATTATCAGATCTAATACTTTTGTTTTCATGAAGGAGTTCATAATTTTGTTAGACCACAGTTCAAAAATATGATTTTTAATTATATCCTTAGCGATATATGTTCTTTCATTCCTTATCATTTTTTGGAGGAGCCTCCACTCAACACGTAGCTCCGCCTCCCCGCCTGAGTTCAAAGAAAAGAAAGAGGAAAAATATAAAAAAAATGGGTACAAGATCCACTGGATCCTGATTTAGGCTGCCACATAGAGCTTGGAAACAGTAGAAAATTAAGTCGCGGTGTCAAAGCTTTACTTGCTTCATTGCATGCATGTTTGTCTCTCTCTCTCTCTCTCTCTCTCTCTCTCTCTCACACACACACACACACACACAGCGCCAATTGTTTACAAACCCACAGCTCTAAAAACCAAGCACGCATGCAACCTCCCTCGAATGCAACCTGCCCAACATGCACCACTCCTATGCTATTACCCCCAAAGCCCCACCACATCACCGCTCACCACGTACCCTCCTCTTCTTTCTTACCCGATCAACGCCATCCAATTTTTACAACCCTAGATAGATCCAACCAGACACGAGTCACCGCAACGCTTTACGTGTCCACCTCTCCCCGACACGTATCTCACATCACAACCCCTCTTCCACACGTGTCAAACATCCCCACACACCTTAAGCCAGCAGCACATGTTGAGTACGTTTGAGTTTGGTAGGGTTTCAATTTCCCATTTCAAAAGCGAAAGAATTTAATTTTTAACCTAACCTGACCTTTCTAGTACCATACCATAAAAAGTAACCCTAGTTAGAGCCGTGAATGGACGTTGTTGCCTGGTCACGTGGCAGGTGGCACTGACTTTGCCTCCTGTCAATTTCATGCAACAGAAATAGTACAATTGCTCGCCAGCCAGATTTTCCACGTGGAGCCCATTCTAAGGCTTGAGTGTTTTCTGCCATGGCATGGGCCCCCACAAGACGTACTGTCCTATCTGTCACTGCACACGTTTCCCAATCCCCTCACACCACGTGTAAAAGAAATCTAGTTTATTGATTATGTTCCTGCCTACCTGAATCAAAAGCTTTATTATTACTAACGTGTACGGTAGAGGTTATTTTAGACTTTTTGGTCCAATTTTAATATGGGGTCAATGAAAGGGGTCTAAGATTAAGACACGTGTCAAAAGATTAAGAAAATCGCCTATAGATATTCCCATTAGACGTCAACGATTGGGACACATGGGCCCACCTGTCCAAATCGGAAACTGATACGTACAGGCATTTGATTGGACCACAAGAGCTGAGAGGAATAAAGTTGGAATTTTAAAAAAACAAAACAAAACAAATTAAACAACAATCGTGGCCGAGTCTAGTATCCCACGATGGACACACGTGTCAACAACTCTAAAATCATGAAAAGCGAAAATTTTTTATTTTTAAAAAACAGAGAAAAACCACGCCTAGTACGAGTAGCGTAGGACCACATGCGTGTAAGGAAAGAAAGTTCATGTACTCAAAGGTGTTTAAATCCAATTGGACCACGTACCTCTTTACATGAAATTGAAGATACACGTGGTTGATTTTAACGTAGGAGAAAAGAGGAATACCGCGAAGATCAACGGTGGAGATCTGTTCTTTTAGGCCGAGAAGCACTACGGTCATAACCCAAAAGAAAAGGAAAAAAAGCCTCTCTCTACTTAAAAAGAAGGCCATTTAGACCGAAAGTCCTTTCAAAGCTTTTTTCATTAGCGCGCGAGCATTCTCTTGGATTTCAATAATTTGAAGAGAAAAATCAAAGGTTTAAGTAGCCTGAGATTTTTTTTTCCGGGTTTTGGTTATGAAACTGGGTGGTTTTTGAAAATGGCGGAGATCTGCTGTGGATTGGTGAACGAAAGCGAGACATCAACGGCGTGTGAGCAGAGCTCCCGAGCGGCGAGGCGGAGGAGAATGGAGATCAGACGGTTCAAATTCGTAACCGGCGTGGCCACACCGGAGCCAGAGAGTACTAGTACTGAGCAAAAGCGTCAGAAGCTAGAAGGCTATTACACGGCGTCATTTTCTCGTGACTGCGGGAAGGCCGTAGAGACCTCTTTTACGGACGATGAGAAGAAAGAACTGGTGGTAGTAGAAAACGAGAGGCTCGAGACCAAAGAGATCTCGAATTCGAATGATGGTTGTGCTTCGACTTCGGTTTCGAGTGAGTACCCGAAATTCGGTGTTGCATCTGTGTGTGGAAGACGGAGAGACATGGAAGACGCTGTGGCTATCCACCCTTCGTTCTCTAGCCATGACCACAATTCCACAACGAAATTGCATTACTTCGGCGTTTACGACGGCCATGGTTGCTCTCACGTATGTGTTTTTTTTTTTTTTTCTCTTCTCGCTTTATCATTCAAAATAGCAACTTTGATTTTGGTTATTCCCCAAGTTTTAAAATTTGCCTTGTTTTTATTTTCAGGTGGCAACGAAGTGTAGAGAAAAGTTACATGAGCTGGTGAAGGAAGAGTTGTTGTTGTTGGAGACGCAAGAGGAAGAGTGGAAGGGAGTGATGGAGCGAAGCTTTTATCGCATGGATAAGGAAGTGAATGCATGGAACGAGACCGTTTTGGGTGCTAAGTGTAGGTGTGAGCTTCAATCTCCAGAGTGCGATGCGGTTGGATCTACTGCGGTGGTTGCAATTGTGACACCCAATAAGATCATCGTTGCCAATTGTGGTGATTCAAGAGCTGTGCTTTGCCGAAACGGCAAGCCTGTACCTCTTTCCTCCGATCACAAGGTTAGTACTTAAAAAGAGTACATATAATTGCAACAACAATAGGAAGCATGGACCGTCGGATCGGCAGATCCGAGGGTTGTGATTGTTGCAAAAAAATATGTCAAATTTCTTTATTTGAAAATTGTTCTTTTCAGTGACATTTGAGATGCTGTGGTAACAGCCGGATCGTCCGGACGAGTTGAAACGGATCCAAGCCGCGGGTGGTCGGGTTATCTACTGGGACGGCCCACGTGTCCTCGGAGTTCTCGCCATGTCTAGAGCTATTGGTAATTATCCAACACTGAAAATTAACAGTCTCTTGTGTTCAAATTCAAAAGCAAATTTTCTCAATATGGGTTGTGATATTTTGGCAGGTGATAACTATCTGAAGCCTTATGTGAGCTGTGAGCCGGAGGTGACGATCACGGATCGGACGGCGGAGGATGACTGTCTGATTCTGGCGAGTGATGGGCTTTGGGACGTGGTCGCAAACGAGACGGCGTGTGGGGTGGCGCGTATGTGCTTAAGAGGGAAAGCACACGCGCCTCCGTATTCTCCGCCGGGTGCTGAGGTGGCTGTTGCCGAAACATCCGACAAGGCGTGTTCGGACGCGTCGATGTTGCTGACGAAGTTGGCCTTGGCTAGGCACAGTACTGACAACGTTAGCGTGGTCGTGGTAGACCTAAGAAGGGACACGTAACCATTAGTCATCCAATTTTTTTTTTTTCAAGAAAAAAAAAACAATTAAATTTATGGGTTGGGTTTGTAGGGTTGGGCTTTTTTGGGTGATTGGTAAGAAGAGAATCAAGTTTGAAATAGTGAAACCACTATTTGTTTGTAACTGCTGAGATCAACTTTTTTTGTATTTGGTTTTCAAACGATATATCTTTTATCAAGAGATTTCATTCAATTAAAAAAGGCCAATGGTGTAATTGTAGTTTTTTCATTTATTAAGTGTATATATATATATATATATATATATACACAAACCAAAATATGGGGAAAGAATATGAAGTAAAAATGATAGCCTTTTAAGGTTAATGGATTCTCTTTTTTGTGGTTATGATACTGTTGGTCACATGGAAGGGATCATATAGTTGATATTAGAATAATAATTCATTCTAATGATATCTCTTCGATTTGGATGCGCTATCATTTTTATTGCTCTCTTTTAATGTGTAATAATGATTGTTTACAAAATTTCAAATCAAAATAAAAAATGATTGTTTACAAATTGGGTAATCCTCAAGGATAAGTATTTGAGGCTAAAGTTTAAACGGGCTCTTTTGCGTGGCAGAGCGTTTTAAAATCTAGAGCTGTCATTTCCACTGGGATGCTGTGGAGAACTGGGGATGGCAAGGGTGCTGGAATATACGAAGATAACTGGCTGCCGGGGGATAGACCATCAAAAACTCTCTCTCCACGAGCTGAGATTCTTGATGTTACTATTGTCTACTACTTGATTGATTCTGGCTCTAGATGGTGGGATACGAATAGGATCAACCAGATTTTCCTCCCTTTTGAAGCTCAGAAGATTGGTCCATACCATTGTGGGTGACTTACCAACAGGACTGTATGGTTTGGCCGAAATGTAAAAATGGGATTTATTCAATGAAGAGGAAGATAGAGAGAGAGTATCAAGATCGGATTCTTCAGCCTCCAAATTGTACGTTTTGGTCACGAATTTGGAAACTCAAGGTTCCGAAGCCCTCCCAACCCCCAAAAAAAAAAAAAAAAAAAAAAATCTTCCACGTCATAAAATCTTAGATAACTCTTTAGGTAGTCTTATGTTCAAAATTTTAGGAGAACACCCTTTATGCTCTTTGTGATTGTGAAGATCTCAAGACCATTTGGGAACCAATGTATTCGTGGATTTTCACAAATCACCCCAGCCTAGCTTCTTTTTCAGACTTAGTTACACTGGTGGGACAATGACCTCGTTCTCTGGAAATTTTTGCTACGGTGGCTTGGTTTATCTGGTTTCAAAGAAACAAGTTTCGTCTCATCGAACCGAGTTTACCATCTCAGGAGATTTTTGGGTCAACTATATCAGCCTACTCTCAGAACTGCAGATTAGGGTCAACTATCAGTTTACTCTCGAAAGCAGTTACGTACTGCTAGTGTCAAGTGGAAACCTCTAGACCCCGACAAGCTTAAGGCAAACTACGACGGGACCATGTTTGAATACTAATGAAGCTGGCATTGTTACTATCATCCGAAATGGAAGGGGTGAGGATATGGCAGCCTTGTCAAAGAAGATTTCTCTTCTACCATTAATAGGAATTTTGGAAGCAATGGCAACCAGGAGGCAGTCCATTTTGTCGTGGAGCTCGGTACCTATCAAGCAGATTTTGAAGGGGACTCGGGAATTGTTTTTAACGCTCTTATTGGGGGGGTGGGGGGGACTATTATAGGGTTTCTGCAAACCCACTCCTCTCATACTAGGAGGCCGGGCAATTTTATAGGCATGCTTTAGTTATGAGAGTTATTCTTTCTTTTCATTTGTTAGTCTAGATAGGATTTGCCCCATCAGACATTTCTCCTGTTATTTTTTATTGTTGTTAGTTCTTGAATAAAATTACCCTGGGGTTTCTCCAAAAAATAAAATAATATATATATAATTGGGTGATTTTTTCAGGCCCAATTGTTTCGAACCCATTGGATTTATTTGATTAGGCATTTTGGGAGCTTAAAAGTGCATTTTTAAAACCTAAAATTATATTTCACAATAACAATTCTTCATAACTTTTTTTCAAAAGTTCAATTTAAATTCAAAACATTATTTTGCAACAACTTATACAAATTTGTTTTCTCACATATGCTAAGCTAATCGCATGGGAAATTTGGAGGAGTGCAGTAAGGAGGGAAAAAGAATGCATATTTTAAACTCATCCATGGGCCAATTAATAAAAAGGGATTTTTGTCATACGGATTAATGAAATTTGCAAAATTCAAAGCCATGAGTACATCTGGTCTTGTAAAAATTCTCAAAAATGAACTAATAAAAAATTATTTTATCTATTTTACATAATTACATTCATTTTACAACACATCATATTAAAAACCCAACCAACCCAATGGCAATTCGACCATCAACCATCCCCAGCTCAATCCACAGGTAAACCCACCCCCCCACACACACACACACCCACACACCCACCCACCCAAATCTACTGTCTTGGCCAATTTTTGTTATCAAACCTCATGACTTGACCCACAAGGCCACCCCCTGTGGAGAGAGAGAGAGAGAGAGAGAGAGTTTTTCTCTTCTTTTTTTTCTTTTTTTCTTTTTTTGTTTGCGATAGAATCATAGAATTCAACTTTAAAATAATCTAAGTATATATGTGTGTGAAACTTAGAGATTTGAACTTCAGCTCTTACCTCTCCCCACACCCTACAAACACTTATATTTGTGGAGTAAACATCGTATTGAGGGTGTGTGATGGTATTTTTAGAGTATTTTAATATAAGGAAAGAGAGATGGGATGAATAGTGGACTTGTATATTTACAAGTTTGTATTTTTTTTTTTTTGCAAAATGCATGAGTGGATGCTTTTTTTTCTTTTTCTTTTTTTTTTTTCTCTTTTCATGTATCATCATCTATAATAGCAAAAACTCCAATTTAGAAGACAAAATGGAATGCTCTAAGCCCATATGTTGGCCACAAACATAAGGAGAGCATTTGATTGATCTACTATATTTGTTTATATCTCGGACTAATTGCCTTAAATCATGAGAAAGCATTCTAACTTCATAATGCAAATTGATGAGATCCCTTAAATTTAGCACAAAAGTTGGTTTATCAAACAGTTTACCTAAAAGTGTTTCAAAATCTGATGATTTTAATTTTTAATATACAAATCTATATATATAAATATATATATATATTTATATAGGCAAAACTGTGAGAAAATTCAATTAGGATCTAAATTGGATTCTAATAGTTGTCTAATTTTGTGCTACATGTTCTATTTTAGTTTTTTTTTTTAATTTTGTTTTAGGTGAGTTAATGATGTGCAAAAAGCGAAGAGTCTAATATAAATAAATCATAAAAATAAAAAATAAAAAACTCAATAAAAAAAGAGTAAACTCGTGTATATCCAAAAGAAATTAAAATATAAAAAATAAAAGAGAGGGAGAGTATAATTTGAATCCAAATATGTGTGTAATTGTAATTTTTTTAATTGTACCGTGCATATGCACGGGTTATACACTAGTGAGAATAAAGCTTAAGGTTGCAACTTGCAATTCTCCTAAGAATTTTGTGGGGTACAAGAATTTAAATAAGGCACATGTGTCACGTGTCATATCCATGGCCAAGGAGTCCATTGCCAAGCCGAGGAGGCCACACGCTCGGACAGTAAGGCCACATCAGTGGCACATTGCCAGAGGAGGTCCTACTGCTGAGAGAAAGCTTCAGACCCTGACATGACTGAAGGAGTGGTGGCTGCCTCTACATTTAATGCATCCCACCAAACCCCCTAACTACATTTATGTGGAGAAAACCCCTGAACAATGCTGCCTTAGCCGCTGCAACTCACAGGGGGCTTGGGAAGGTGTCTGATGGGACAAGCACTCAAGTGGTATACTGGACAATCAACAAATGAAGGGCTAAGATCCCCTAAAAGGAGCTATATAATGGGAGAGACCCTCCAAAGGTGAGGGGGGACAAATTTTTGTAGTAAAAACACTGTAGTATTAAGAAAAGTGACTGTAATCAAAGCAAAGAGAAATATATTCAAGAATTACTCTCCTCGGACATTGCTGAGGAAGAATTTTTTTGTGTCACGTTTGTCTATTTATTGCTTTTCTTTGTTCTCTTACCATCCTTAGCCCATTAAGGGCGTCGTCTACTTCATTGAAGCCTAACTTTTCAACCCACTCTCTACAAATTTATTGTACTGGACTCTTTGGGCCTTAGTCCATTCATCTTTTGGACCTAAGAGCTAGAGCCCGCCCCTACAAATTCAATCCAGCGACTCGAAGTTTCAGTTCTTAGCAAAGATGGATACTAAAAGTGTGTTTAGCATCAGCTTTTAGCATTAACTTTTAGCTTTTAGCTTTTATGTACAGTTTTTTAAAACTTCATTTTTTCAAATTACAATTATACTTTAGCACACTTTCAGCAAACTAGATAAACTGTTATCAAATAAAAACTATCTCTATATGATTATTTAGGATTCAGTACTAGCCTCTATCTTGCGTTAGAGTGAATTGTGGGCTTGAATCTCTCATATTTTGAACCCAGATTGATAAGTCCAAAGTTTCATTTAGCATGCCACATTAAAAATAATAAATAAATCTACAATTCAATTTTAATGGTAAAAATTCTGCACGTTAAATCTTTATATCAAAATTAAAATTTTCCGTCTCCTAAAGTAAAATCCTGATGAGTTATTACAACTCCATGACAGCGGAAATTAGGGATTGGCATTCAAAAAAAAAAAAAGTACTAAGGAAGAGTTTCACAGACATTAATAAATCTCAAAAAGCAATCAATAATTAGCAATCAATAACTTATAATGTTAGTTGTTATAATTAGCTGTTACTTATAATTAAGCAATCAATAATTAGCAATAATTAGCTGTTATTTATATAGTTATATTTTATGTTTTCCATCAGTTCAAAAATCAAAATAACTTATGACTAAAAATAAAAAGTCAAAATTATTGGGACCTTGTTGGTGGTGATGTAACAAATTCAATTCTGTCCTTCCTTAATACAGCCACACTACCCGAACCCCTTAACCATACATTCCTCACCTTAATCCCAAAAATAAAAAACCCAATATCCGTGTCAGATTACCGTCCAATAAGTCTATGCAATGTTCTTTACAAAATCTTCTCTAAGGTCCTAGCAAATAGACTTAAAAGAATACTCCCATCCATCATTACTGAACACCAAAGTGCCTTCACAAAAAATCGTTTAATTTCTGATAATATCCTTGTGGCTTTCAAAACCCTCCATAGCATGAATATTCACAAATCTAGCAAGCATGGTTACATGGCTATAAAATTGGATATGAGTAAGGCGTATGATAAGGTGGAATGGTCTTTTTTAGAGAATACTATGAGAAAATTGGGATTTAATGAAAGGTGGATAACACTCATGATGATTTGTGTCAAAACTGTGTCCTATTCGGTGTTGGTAAATGGGGAGCCAAAAGAAGTGTTTCGACCCACAAGGGGAATCCATCAAGGAGACCCCCTATCTCCCTTTCTCTTCTTATTGTGCACGGAGGGCCTTCATAATTTAATTTCAAAGGCGGAAAGTGAGGGTTCTATTCATGGCTTTGCCTTGAGTAGGAGAAGCCCAAAACTAACCCATCTGCTTTTTACGGATGATAGCTTACTTTTTTGCAGGTCAAACAGGCAAGAATGTCATAAAGTATTGGAGATTTTAGCAACTTATGAGCGTTTGTCAGGTCAACAAATCAATAGAGGGAAAACTTCCCTCTTTTTTAGCAAGTCCACCACAGAGGCAATGAAGCAAGAGATCAAGGGTGCCCTAGGAGTTCCTGAAATTGTGCATTACGACAAGTATTTGGGTCTTCCTTCACTTATTGGCAAACTCAAAAAAGCAAGTTTTGACTACATCAAAGAGAGAGTTTGGAGGAAATTACAAGGGTGGGAGGAGAGATTACTCTCACAAGCGGGCAGGGAGGTCTTGATAAAAGTGGTGGTCCAAGTCATCCCAACTTACACAATGGGTTGTTTCAAGCTTCCACTAGCTCTTTGCCACGAAATAGAGGTTCTCATACGGAAATTTTGGTGGGGTAAGAGAGGGAATCGAAGGAAAATTCATTGGGTTAAATGGGCGGATTTGTGTGAACCAAAATCGGAGGGTGGGATGGGTTTTAAGGAGCTTCCTTTGTTTAATGACTCTCTTTTAGCAAAACAAACTTGGAGACTTTTGCATAATAAAAATTCTTTGTTCTATCGAGTTTTCAAGTCAAAATTCTTTCCAAATTGCTCTATTATGGAAGCTAAGGAGGGTAGGGGAGGATCTTACGCATGGAAAAGCATACTACATGGAAGAGAGGTCATTCGCAGAGGGGCCAAATGGAGGGTAGGAAATGGGGAGTCAATTAAGGTGTGGGGAGACAACTGGCTACCTTCTCTAAGTAACCCAAGGATCCAAGGCCCTCTAACTGCCGAGTTGCAAGAAGCCAAAGTAAGTTCACTCATTAATCCAATCACTCGTCAGTGGGAATCAACATTATTGTCCTCTGCTTTCAACCAAGATGAAAGTGAGCTAATCCAACAAATCCAACTGAGCAAAACACCAGCGGAGGATGCTCTGTTTTGGCCCTATGTTCAGTCAGGTAACTACTCGGCAAAATCTGGGTATTTCTTCTTGAAACAGGAACTTCACATGTCAGCTACTCCCAGCCAGCAACCCGTGGATCCTTCAACTCCAGAGTGGAAGAAGATTTGGAAGCTGTCAGTGCCTTGTAAGGTGCGTAACTTCATATGGAGATCCTGTCGAAATGCAATTCCCACCAAAACAAATCTGGTCCACCGATGTGTGATAGACGATTCCAGGTGTCCTCAATGCCACGACCATCAGGAAGATGTTCTCCACGCTCTGTGGTCATGTCCGAGCCTTTCACAGGTGTGGGATGGTGACTCGCAATGGAATTTCAGAGGGCATACTAGCTTCGGGGATTTCAAGCAGCTACTGTCTCATGTTTTCCAGTGTAACGTGGAGCTCTTCGCCATGACGGTATGGACAATCTGGTTCAGGCACAATGCAATCCAAGTAACTCCCACAGGCTTTCCAGTTGATCAAGTTCAGCAGAGAGCTATTGATTCCCTACTGGAGTACCGAGCTGCCCAGCCAAGGAAACAACCAACACCACCTCGACCAGTGTCCAAATGGTCTCCACTTGATGAGGATTTCTACAAGGTTAATTTCGACGGCGCAGTCTTTAAAGAGGAAGAAAAAGCAGGTATAGGAGTCATCATCCGCAACTGTCGTGGTATGGTTATGGCCTCCTTATCCCAAAAAATTTCACTCCCTCAAACTGTGGTGGAATTGGAAACCTTGGCAGCAACGAGAGCACTTGAATTCTCCCTTGAGTTAGGCTTCTCAAAGACAATCCTTGAAGGAGATTCGGAAAAGGTGATAAAAGCTCTGCAAGATGGTTCACCCTCTCTCGCTCCATTTGGTCTTCTAATCAGAGATGCCCAAAAAGCAGCCAACTTTTTTACTTGTATAAGTTATTTGCATGTTGGTAGAAATGGCAATTCTGTTGCTCACAACCTAGCTAGATATGCACATCATATCACTGGTTTTTCTGTTTGGATGGAGGATGTTCCATTCCAAACCCTTGCAGCATATCACGCTGACTTTCCTATTTCTTAATAATATTCACGTATTCTTTCTCAAAAAAAAAATTCAGTGAACGGGAAAAAAATATGCAAGATTAGCAATAATTAAGTTAAAATATATGTTTCCTTCGTAAAAAAATTATTGAATTTCCAATTAGTCCCTTCAAATTTTCATGTGTAATATAGGTTCTTAATTCTTACGTTTTTTATATGATTTGGTCTTTGTAATTTTCTTTTTATATTATTTAGTCTTTGTAGTTTTCTTTTTTCATTTCCATTTGTAGGGTCACATTTTGCAGCCAAAGCCTAGGATGTATGGGAACTTGGCCCAATGAGCTCAATACAATGAATTTGTAGAGGGTGGGTTAAAGAACTAGGTATTAATGAGTTGGATAACGGCTAGTATGGATTTAAATGTTGATCAAGTCAGAATAAAAGGAATATAACTAAATCAATTCACCGTCCGAGGAGGTGTTTTATCATATAAATCAATAACAATAGGATACGAGTATGGTTTTTGGGTGCTATAGTGTTCTGTCTCTCTTTTTTCTCTCCCTTCTCATGGAGTGTCTCACCCATTATATAGCTCCCTTTGGACCATCCTCCTCCTACACTTGTTGATCATCTAGGCTAATACTTGAGTGCTTGTCCCATCAGACACCTACTCTGGTTTTTTGTGAGTCGTGGTAGCCAAGGCAACACTGTTCCGGAGCCTTTTCCACATAAATGCGGCCAGAAGGGTAGCTGTAATGCATTTAATGCGGTGGTAGCAACTTTCCCTTGGATATTTTTGAGTTCCCATTATCCTTGTAAGCTTATGATGCGTGTCCTTATCACCAGAGTTTCCTGGAAGGTTTCCTTGATTGCTGGGATACATATTTGAGTTGTACTTATCGTATCCGATGAGTTATTCCTCCTCGGACTGACTTCCCATTAGTATCTTACTTGTCAAATCCTAAGCCTGAACCATTCATCACCATTTGCTCCTCCTCGGACTGATCATGCCCTCGGACAAGGCTCTAGGCCTAATATAGGATTTGGGCCCTTGACCCTACAATAGCTCCTCAAAACTCCGGTTTTTTCCTCTCATTCGAGGAGAAAAAGTGGGGTTTTGACTTTTAAGAGATAAGACCATTTATTTCTCTGCCTCACACGTGTGAAATTACCGTTTTACGCATCCCATGATTACTACTAACATTTCGTAGCCCACAAGGCGTCATTAATTGTTTTAGACGGCGTTATGTTCCCAGCATCCAACGGTGAGACGCCAATCCAATGGCTGATATTTTTCCTAGGATTTTGAGCGGGAGTATTCCTACTCATTTTCTCCCTCTATATAAAGCCTTGAGGGAAACCGTTCTTTTCTTTCCTTCATGAAACTTCAAGCGCTCCAGAGAATCTCAAGCACTCCAACTTTCAGAGTTTTCTCAATCACTAAACTTCTTTAACTCCATTCCTTAAAAAATTTCCAAAAGGTCTTCCCAAAGGTTCAGAGTTTAACGCACCTGCTCCTGTAAGTGTTTACATCTTTAATTTTTCTTTTCTCCTCGGCCTACCTTCTCGGCCTTCTTACTTTTTTAGAAGTCTTTCCCGGTGCCATTAGTGTTTACTTAGATGGGTAGATTCAAACATTTAGTAGACTCTCTAGCGGGTATGGAGGGTTTTAGAGCCAAATACCATATCCCCCAAGGGGTAGGCCTCTAATATTGTGCCCCGGACCAAGTGCTTACAAATAGGGGGTGGGCGAAGTGGTCATTCCCATGATCGCTTTCATAGAGGGAGGAATGACGCTTCCCATGGGTAGGATAACCAGGGACTACCTAATTAACCACAGATTGACTCCCCATCAATGCGCCCCCAACCTATTTCGGGTCTTGGATTGCGTAGACGCTCTCAACGAGCAGATGGGCTTGGGGTTCACGTGGCATGATGTGGTTCACATGTATGAGTGCCACAAGCTCGCCGGGCGGGGTACTATCTCAAATCCCGGTCCGACGTCATCAGGTTGATATCGTGCCTACCTAAGTCAAACAAAGGCATGTAGGACGACTACCTTGTTGTCTCCGGGGAGTGGACTGACGGCCTTCACTGCCCAACTCGGGCGGGAGAGCCAGGTGGGGTACCTTAGGATCAGTTCCTTTAGACAAGGGATTTAGCCTCTTTTTATATTTCTCCTATTCGCCTTTAACATTTCATCCTCTTCTGATGATCATTTTGATCGGTCTAACAGTGATTTCCTTCTTGGGTGTTTTGCAGATAAAAACCACGTTGGTCCGAAGATCAACCTAACCAACATTTCAGCTCTCAACTACCTTTTGAGGTCGGAGATATTCGTGAGCAAGGACAGATAACTACGGGTCGCTCACCTGATTTTGGATTACGAGCCTCTGTCCCGCATATTTCAGGAAGCAGGCCAGGCGATAAGGGCTGGAAGCTCTAGGTTAGCTCGGATTGACGTCTCTAAGTCGGGATTTTTAGCTCGTAAAGACCTTCCGCTCGTTCAGTTGCCCACTCAACGTGTCCTTCAAAGGGTAGCCGCTCCGAAGGAGGAGATAGCTTCTACCCACTCATCCCTTGAAGTTGAGATTGACTGATTCCGCTTTGACGAGGAAGGCGAAGAGCCGACATGGCCAGTAGAGATCTCAGACTCTGAAGCTGATTTCGACCGATTTTTCGCATCACATTCTCCGAGGTTGATAGTAGCCCAGATCGATACTAGCCTTGAAGTCGAAGAAGAAGATATGGACCTGAAGTAAAGGACAGGTTTGAAGGGTCTGATGGCCAGCAGGAATAAGGGACAAACTTCAAAGGATGTCCCCAAGATACAAGTTCCTCCCAGACTCCCTCCTCCTCCCCTGCCCTCCACTAACCTCGGACTGTAGGCCAACTCGAACCTAAGGAAGAAAAGGCCAGTTGAGGACCTGGAGGAGGGCGAGGTTGGTCCTCAAAAGGGGGCCAAACAACAAAAGAAGGCCAAAGACCCTAAGGACAAGAGAGCCAAGTTCGTGGACAGTCGGGACGAGGCTGAAATACGCCGAGGGCAGCGCACCTGGGACCCTTGGCTAGAGATGGATGGAGCTCCAATCTCCTAGGACACCTCGATTTGGAAGTCTCAACAAGGGTACTCCACCTATCTCACCGAGGCTTTAGAGCAACCTCTCCTTCTCCCCCGAGATATGGAGGGTCTCAGGCGCACTAAGCAACCAGACCTCTTCATGTCGCTGAAGAGAGACCTTGCAATGGTGAGCCAACCAACATCTCTTTTCGCTAAACACTAGGCTGCACGTTCACTCATGCATGTACTTATTTTCATAACCCCTTTGCTGCTCTTATGCAGGTTACATAGCAAATATATGTAGCTGATGAGTAGGTCAGGAACGCCCGCGATGAGGTCACTGCTGAGGCCCACGCCCGTCATGAAGCTGAGAAGGCTCTTGGGGCCCTAAAGCAAGAGCAGACGGGGTTGTCTGAGAAGCTCAAGGAGGCTATCCAGGCTCGCCTTAGCACCGAGGCGAGTCTGAAGACCACAAAAAGGTAGGCCGAGGACATGCGTCAAAAGCTGCACATAACATAAATAAATCTAGCCACCGAAAAGCAATCCGTTTTGGATTTGAAGGCGGAGCTACAAAAAGCCAAGGATGCAGCTTAGGTGGCCAGGGAAGCAGCTGAGGCCGCAGTAAAAGCATTTTATAAGTGCGGGGTGCTTAAAACGGAGGCCAGGCTGTCCGAGGAGGTGGCCGTAGTGTGCAAGGACTACTGCACCAAGTCCTAGGGAGTGGCAATGGACCGGGCAGGAGTTCCTGCAGACTCCGAGCTGGGAAATGTCAAGAATATCTTCTTCCCAGAGGATATTCACGAAATTTCGGATGCGGTCCCCCTTTCTGAGCAACTCCCTACCACTCAAGTTCTTTTTCTTGAAGGGAGTGAGGAGACTCAGCCTCCGATGACGGCCAGGCCTTTCGAGGATGCCCTTACGATCAGGGATGTGGTCGCCCAGGCCAAGGATGCAGAGCTTATGTCACAGGCCGAGGACTCCCAATCCGAAAAGGCTAATCCTAAGAAGGACCCTCCACAGGCGAAGGCATAAGCATTGGACTTTCTTTAGCGGCTTTTTATGTGTATATATTTCTTTTGTAAGGGCGTTCCGCCGTCATTTGTAATGTGCTTTCTTTTGATTAATGAAAAGAGAAAAAACTTTTCTTCTTATTCTGTGTTTCTATTTTATACGCCTTTAAGATTATGACTATTGCCAATAGACCTGAACTGTTATAACTCTTTTACAATCATACTTAATGATAGTAACCTGTCATCAGTTTAAATGATTTGACTAAATGTCAGTAGGGAAAAGATTCGTCGCATACATGCATTGTGAACTAATCTCTTTGTAGCGAAGGTTGAACCTAATAACGATAAGTAGAAATGAGGGCTTGGACAGAGGGTAAACATCCTACACTCTGCCACACACTTAGAAAAATAAATGAGGGCTTTTGGCCTGTTCGAAATCAACAATCCGGGGAGTTTGGGCGTAGCCCGAGATCTGTTTTCCAATTAATGAAGGACAGATAAGTACCCACGTTAATATTTAGCCATGGTCTGAGAGGGCTGACACGCCTCAAGGACTGTTCAGTACTTCTAAAGGTGCCGAATGAGTGTTAATTTTACCCAAGTATGTGGTCCGAGAGACCTGACATGACTTGGGATCTGTTTAATCACTTATAAAAATGTCATTGAGTGTTAATTTCACCCAAGTATGTGGTCTGAGAGACCTGACATGACTTGGAATCTGTTTAATCACTTATAAGGATGTCATTGAGTGTTAATTTCACCCAAGTATGTGGTCCGAGAGACCTGACATGACTTGGGATCTATTTAATCACTTATAAAGATGTCATTGAGTGTTAATTTCACCAAAGTATGTGGTCCGAGAGACCTGACATGACTTGAGATCTATTTAATCACTTATAAGGATGTCATTGAGTGTTAATTTCACCCAAGTATGTGGTCCGAGAGACCTGACATGACTTGAGATCTGTTTAATCACTTATAAAGATGTTAATGGGGAGTACGATGTATTTATATAATAAATGAGTCATATGACAAAGGAAACTTTCATTAATAATAATACATTTTCAGGTTGTTTACATTCCAAGGTCGTGGCACTACACGTTCATCTAGATCCTCGAAGAAATAAGCCCCTACACTAGCCATTGATGTGATACGATATGGTTCTTCCCAATTGGGTCCTAGCTTTCCCCATACTGGGTTTTTTGCAGTGCCTAGAACTTTCTTCAACACCAAGTCACCAGGCACTAGTGGCCTTAGTTTTACTTTGGCATCATAACCTTACTTGAGTTTGTGTTGGTATTACGCCAATTGGACAATTGCACTTTCTCTTCTTTTTTCAATAAGATCTAAGCTCATTTCTAGTAGCTCATTGTTGTTACTCGGACTGAATGAGCTGGTCTTTAGCGTTGGAAAGCCCGCTTCTAAAGGAATGACAGCCTCGACTCCGTAAGTCATCGAAAAGGGGGTCTCCCCTGTTGATCTGCGAGGTGTGGTTCGATACGCCCACAGGACATGTGGCAGTTCTTACACCCATCTTCCATTCGCATCATCTAACCTCTTCTTAAGTCCGTTCACTATGACCTTGTTAACAGCCTCGGCTTGCCCATTCTCTTGGAGATAAGCTAGGGTAGAATATCTATTCGTAATTCCCAATTCACGGTAGTATCTTCTAAAGGCCTTACTATCAAACTGAAGACCATTTTCCGAGATGAGAGTGTGAGGGACCCCGAACCGGGTAACAACGTTCTTCCAGACAAACTTCTTAGCGTCCACATCTCGGATGTTCGCTAAAGGTTCAGCTTCAACCTATTTAGTAAAATAGTCGGTGCCGACCAGCAGATACCTCTTGTTCCCCGTTGCCTTGGGAAAGGCCCCGACGATATCCAAGCCCCATTGAGCAAATGGCCAAGGGCTAGTTAACAGATTGAGGATCCCTCCTAGTTGATGTATGTTTGGCGCAAACCTTTGGCATTGATCACACTTCTTCACGTATTCGTGTGCTTCTTTCTGCATGTTTGGCCACTAGTAGCCTTGCATGATGGCCCTATGAGATAAAGACCTGCCTCCAGTGTGGCTTCCATAAATCCCTTCGTGTAACTCCTCTAGTATTAGTTCTGAGGCCTCAGGGTGTACGCAGAGCAAGTATGGTCCAGAAAAGGAGCGTTTATACAATTTCTGGTCCTCGGATAGCCAGAACCGAGAGGCTTTTCTCCATATCTTGTCAGCCTCGGTCTTCTCCTCGGGCAAGATGTCATCCTTTAAAAATAGTACTAGAGGGTCCATCCAGCTAGGCCCTACCCTAACTTGGTGGACATGGATCACTTCTCTCTTCGTCACTGAGGGTTTGTATAAGTCTTCTACAAGGATGACCCGAGGTAAACTTTGAGCCGAGGAGGTGGCAAGCGTAGCCAAGGAGTCGGCATGCATGTTTCCACTTCTAGGGATATGCAGTAAGTTAAAAGAATTGAAATGTGACTGTAGGTGCTTAACTTGGCTTAGATATCCTTGCATTCTTTCGTCTCTTACTTCTAATTCCCCATTCACTTGGCCAACGACCAGTCTTAAGTCTGAGAACATGTTTACTACTTTTTCGCCCAGTTTTTGAACCATGGACATCCCCTCCAGTAGGGCCTCATATTCGGCCTCATTATTTGTGGCCGAGAAGCTCAGTCTTAGTGACTTTTCAATGGTAATGCTTTTAGGGGAAACCAGAACTAACCCCACTCCGGAGCCCTTTTGGTTCGCTGCCCCGTCAACATATACTTTCCAAGATACGGGTCCTTGCAGAAAAATTATGCCAACTGATTTTCCATCCATGTCTCGTGTCTCCGTTACTTCTTCTAATGAAGGTTAAGCAAATTCAGCCACCAAATCTGTAAGGACTTGGCCCTTGACGGAGGTATGAGGCATGTACCTGATGTCAAAAGCTCCCAAAATCGTGCCCCACTTAGCAATTCTCCCCGTGTAATCAGCACTTCGAAGTATGGATCTGAGCGGAAGCTGGGTTAGAACGATAACTGTGTGCACTTGAAAGTAATGGGGAAGCTTTCGTGTAGCTTAAACCACTGCTAAGATGGCATTCTCTAGTGGTAAATAACGAATCTCAGCTTCATGCAATGATTTGCTTACGTAATAAACTGGTCGCTGCACGCCACTGTCCACTCAAATTAGCACTAGGCTTACTGTATGAGGGGCCACGACGATGTAGGCGAACAAGACTTTATTGACCTCGGGACTGGACATGATCGGTGGCCGAGATAAATATTCTTTAAGTTGTCGGAATGCCAAAGCACATTCATCGGTCCACTCAAATCCCTTCCATTTATTCATCAAGAGGAAGAAGGGTCTGCACCTATCTGCCCATCGAGAAATAAAACGGTTTAAGGTAGCGATCATTCTGGTAAGCCTTTGGACCTCTTTTGGATTCCGAGGCGATTGCAGACTGTTGACAGCTCTAATTTGATTGGGACTGACCTCGATTCCCCTGTGGGTTATCATATAGCCCAAGAATTTGCCTGATCCTATCCCAAATGAACATTTGGAAGCGTTGAGGCGCAGCTTGTGTCTCCTCAGAACTTTGAAGATGTCTCTAAGGTCTCTCACGTGCTCGGACACCACCTTACTCTTTACTACCATGTCATCTATATAGACTTCAATGCTCTTGCCCAATTGCAGCTCAAACATTCTGGTCATTATCCTTTGGTAGGTGGACCCTACGTTTTCTAAACCAAAAGGCATCACCTTGTAATGGTAGTTTCCAATGGGAGTGACAAAAGCTGTCTTTTCTTGATTGTCTACGGCCAGTGTTATTTGATGATATCCTTGAAAGGCGTCTAAGAAGCTCATCCGAGGATGGCCCGCAGTCGCATCTACCAACTGATCTATCTAAGGCATAGGGAACGGATCTTTTGGGCAAGCTTTATTCAGATCTGTGAAGTCTACACAGACTCGCCACTTTCCGCTCTTCTTTTTTACCACTACAGTATTGGCCAGCCACTTAGGGTAAAAAACTTCCTTGATAGCCCCTGCTCTTTTAAGCTTGACCACCTCGTCCCTAACGGCGTCAGTGTGCTCCTTTGACGGGCGCCGAGGCAGTTGCTTCTTGGTAGTAATGGATGGGTTATCATTTAGATGGTGGTAGATGAAGTTCGGATCAACCCCTGGGGCCTCGTAGGCATCCCACGCAAATACGTCCACATTTTCTCTAAGAAACCCAATTAGCTCTTCTCTCTCTTGGGGAGGTAATTCCGAGCCAACTTGAAAGAACTTTTCCGGATCACTGCCAATAGCAACCTTTTCTAGATCTTCACATTCTGCTTCCTCGGTTGATCCATTACCTGGCAATGTCGGGGTTATTGATTGCTATAAGCCCCTTTCAACAGAGGCCGAGGATTCATCATTGGGTCGGTGTGAGATGGCAGCAACCATGCACTGTCTGGCCATGGACTGACTCCCCACAATCTCTTTAACCTGGCCCTCCGACGGATACTTCACCTTTTGGTGCAGGGTAGAAGAGACAACTCCTAAGGCATGAAGCCAAGGTCTAGCCACAATAGCTGTGTAGGGTGAATAAATGTCCACCACAATGAAATCCACTTATACCATGTCCGAACCGGTTTGTATGGGCAGTCTAATACGGCCTCTTGGAGTAACGGTCTTTCCCTCGAAACTTACCAGAGGGGAATCGTACGCCTTTAGGTCCTCGGGTTTTAAATTCAACCCCTTGTACAGGTTGGAATACATTATCTCCATCGCACTGCCTTGATATACCAGCACCCTCTTCACATCATATCCCCTATCCTGAGTGTGACTACCAGAGCATTGTCATGGGGTTGGATGGTTCCGATCTTATCTTCATCCGAGAAGCCCAGCACTGGTGGGGCTTCTTTCTTGGCCCTTTTTAACTCCCGATTGTCGTCCTCGGTGGATAGTCGAGCTACAGACATCACTCTAAAAGGACAGGAGCCGGTCCTTCCCGGAGCAGCAAGAATGACATTTATCGTGCCTATAGGAGGTCTTAAAGAGGTGTCATTCCGCGACCCCGGATTCACTTGTCCTTGTTGACCACTAGAATGATGTAAGAGGTGCTTTAATTTTCCTTCTCGGACCAGCTGGTCCAAGTGATTCCTTAGGTTCCTGCAGTCCTCGATGGTGTGGCCCGGTTCTTGGTGGTATTGGCAATATAGGTTTTGGTTGCGCCTCATGGGGTCTCCTGCCATCTTATTTGGCCATTTGAAGAATGACTCATTCTTGATCTTCTCCAGAACCTAATGTACTGGCTCTCGGAACACAGCATTAACTACCTGCGCGTCGGCAGATCCGGATTGCCCCGCAAAGTCTCTCCTCGGTCGAATATTATTATTAAATCGGTCTGACCTGAAGTCCCTCCTCTCCTGAGGGACAACCTTTGCTTTTCCTTTACCCAATTGCTGGTCTTTTTCAATCCTTTTATACTTGTCGATTCGGTCCATGAGTTGGTGCAGGCTGGTGACAGGTTTTCCTGTTAGGAACTTTCTTAAACCATGCTCGGTTGGGAGGCCACTCTTGAAAGTGCTGATGGCGACGTCATCAAAGTTACCCTCTATCTCGTTGTACATCTCCCAATATCTGTCCGAGTATGCTTTCAGGGTCTCCCCTTCTCGCATGGACAAAGACAGTAGAGAATCCAAGGGCCGAGGAACCCTGCTACACGTGATGAAGCGAGAGCCAAAGGCCTGGGTGAGCTGCTTAAAAGAACCTATGGAGTTTGGCTTTAGGCCATCAAACCATCTCATTGCCACTAGTCCCAAGCTAGATGGAAATACCTTGCACATCAAAGCCTCGTCTTTGGAATGGACGGCCATCCTCTAATTAAACTGGCTTACATGTTCTACTGGGTCCATTCGACCATTATACATGGTGAATGTAGGTTGATGGAATCGCCGAGGAAGCTTAGCCCCTTTTATCTTGCATATGAAGGGTGACTTAGAGATCCGATCCAAGGCCTTGCTCATGGCGTCGTTTCCTAGGCCTTTACGAGACGAGTTTTTGTGTCTGCGTTTATAATGGTGCTCTTCTTCATAAGAAAAGGTTTCACTTGTTAGAGTTCTTGACCTTTGCCTATAATTGTCGTCCCCTTCATCATTAGAGGACGTATCAGAATCGGAAGGGGACCGTTTCCGTTGCACACGACGTAGCTTCTTTTTTAAGTCATCAATCTTCTGCTGCAGGGATTTATTACCGTCTTGCCTTTGGGACACGTGACTTCCCACCCTAGAATGGCTTCTGCTTGTATGGGTAGTACGCACACTACCCTCTCGATATCTCTCCCGATCTCTTTCCCGTTCAAGGTTAAGAAAATTGTCCTGCCGTTGAGAACCTGCAGGCTCTGTTCGATGTGGACCTGATCCCGCCATGTTTAACCGTTGCACTCACTAATGCACAAGTAATCCCCACAGACGGCGCCAATTGTAGGGTCACGTTTTGCAGCCCAAGCCCAGGATGTATGAGAACTTGGCCCAATGAGCTCAATACAATGAATTTGTAGAAAGTGAGTTAAAGAACTAGGTATTAATGAGTTGGACAATGGCTAGTATGAATTTAAATGTTGATCAAGTCAGAGTAAAGGGAATATAACTGAATGAATTCACCTTCCAGGGAGGTGTTTTATCATATAAATCAATAACAATTGGATACGAGTATGGTTTTTGGGTGCTACAGTGTTCTGTCTCTCTTTTTTCTCTCCCTTCTCATGGAGTGTCTCACCCATTATATAGCTCCCTTTGGACCATCCTCCTCCTACACTTGTTGATCATCCAGGCTAATACTTGAGTGCTTGTCCCATCAGACACCCCCTCTAACTTTTTGTGAGTCGCGGTAGCCAAGACAACACTATTCAGGGGTCTTCTCCACATAAATGCGGCCAGAAGGGTAGCTGTAATGCATTTAATGCGGTGGTAGCAGTTTTTCCTTGGATATTTTTGAGTTCCCATCATCCTTGTAAGCTTATGATGCGTGTCCTTATCACCGGAGTTTCCTGGAAGGTTTCCTTGATTGCTGGGACACATATTTGAGTTGTACTTATCGTATCCGATGAGTTATTCCTCCTCGGACTGACTTCCCATTGGTACCTTGCTCGTCAAATCCTAAGCCTGAACCATTCATCACCATTTGCTCCTCCTCGGACTGACCATGCCCTCGGACAGGGCCCCAGGCCCAATATAGGATTTGGGCCCTTGACCCTACACCATTGTATTCCTAGAATTGATTGTCGTCACTGCTCACTAATCCCTTCTGTCCCCGACTTGGGATCTTCTTGTTGTTAAGCTTTTCTGGTTTTCAAAATATATATTTTCATTAAAAAAAAAATAAGAGTAAAATACTATTTTGGTTCTTAAATTTTATCAATTATTTGTTTTTTATCCATGAATTTTTTAAAGTTTATTTTTCGTCCTTAAATTTTTTTAAGTATTTTACTTTCTGTTCTTAAACTTTATCAAATGTTTGTTTTTCATCTCTATATTATTGAAAAATGTTCATTTTTCATTCTTAATTTTGTTTCTAAACTACTAAAAGAACTCTTCACAAAATTTTAAAATGAAAAAAATATATATATTTAAGTTTAGGAACGAATAAAGTTTAGAGGTCAAAATGGTATTTTACCAAAAAAAAAAAAAAAAAGAAAGTATCATGCCAAACCAACAACTACTCTGATAGACCGTGTAAAAAAAAAGTAATTTGATTCCTAAAATTTTCGAACGGTGAATTGAATTTAGGGTTCTTCAAAGATGGTACTAAAAATTAGTAAAAGCTTAAGGCTGTAACAATAAACAATGGACACGTATAAGAGAAGGGAATATAGCTGTGAAGTGTGAACGCTAAGATACGGTAGCGTGAGTGGTCTATAGTCTATGCCTTATAGCTAATAATTGGGGGAAAAGAACAAAGAGCAGTGGAGTTTGAATGATTGATCCATAATATACTATTATCAATCAAAAAGAATTTGTTTGGTGAGAAACAAAGACACAACGACACCCATGTACGTCAAATCACCTCTCATTACAGGATTCTCAAATTCTGTTGGCTTTTTCTTTGACCTCATAAGTGGTTTTGAATTAGGCCTCCAAACTTGGTCCAACACTTGATTATTCTAAATTGTACCTAGTCCTCCATCCCACACACTAAGTCTTTGAGAGAGATAACCCTCGAATGCTAGTTAAGAGTTTTAGGAGGATGTTTGGTAAAGGAGTTTGAATAATGTTATTTGGGTGTTTTTAATATACGTGTGGGTGAAAAAATTATTTGCAATGTTGTTTAAAATGTTCAAAAGTGTGTTTGAACTTACCTACTAAAGACCCTCTTAGACTCAGTTGCCCATAAATCTCTTAAGGCATTGAGAACCACTAAACCAAACGTTGAGATTTGTTAATAATTAAATGGTAAAGACAAGTGCTAAGAGCATCCGTAGCAGATGTTTCTTAAAAAATGTCATTTTGACACACTAAAAGCCTACTTTATTATTTTACCACATCATTTTACAATATCCCATTTATCAGATGTTTTATCATTCAATTCTATACATTAAAATAATATTTACTACACATTAAAATAATATATTATCTCCTCCCCATTATTATCAACAACAGCAACAACATCAACGGCACAACCACCAGCCACCAATATCCACTGCCGCAACAACACTGACAGCCACCACCGGCCATCACCCCCACAGCCCACCACCACCACTGCCATTGTCACCGCCCATAGCCCACAGCCCACCACCACCCAGATCAATTGAACCACCACCTACCACCTACAATTTAAAAAACAAACACAAAACCCATACCACCCCCGCAACCCACCATCACCCATAGCTCACCCATCATATCAAAAACCCACCATCACCACCACTACAACCCACCTCTATTGCAAACCAACCACTACAAGTACTCACCAATATCAGATCAACCCAAATTGCAGCAAAAAAAAAAAAAAAAAAAAAAAAACCCACAACCAGAGAAAGGCAGAGTGAAAGGCGGATAGAGAGGAAAGGGAAGAGGGTGAGATCGACGGCGGCCTCGAGGTGAGATCGGTCGTGACTGGAGAAGGTGAGACCGTGAGTGAGATCGAGTGTGGCTGAGCAATATTGATGGCAGCTGACGATATTGACGGCGGCTAGGCGAGATCGGTGGTGGTGGCTTCAGAGGGTGAGAGAGATTGAGAGGAATCGGTGAGAGGAACAGAGGTAAGAGAGAGGGAACTGGTGAGAGAGAAGAGAAAAGAAAAAGTGAAGAGAGAGGAAAGAGAAAAGAGAATAAAAAATTATTAAAATTTATACCATTTCTGTCCGTACCGTCTCAAATATGAGACGGTACTGTAGCTGTGTGACATATTTTTTGAGATTTAGAACATCTGATAAAGCTCCGTTTTTGGTGTGCCAAATGTGTCATATTATAGCATTTAACACACCTGCTACAGATGCTCTAAAGCATAGAACTGTTTTGGCTTCTTACCATCCCATCATTTCATTTAAAGCACAGGACTTTTTGGATACTCTTCATTTCGTTTAAAATCAATAGAGTCAAATTTCAAGATTAAGATTTTATTCTTTGGATTTAGTACTGTATAGGATATTACATCATTAAAATTTTAAATAACATGGCATTGAATATATCTTTAAATTTATAACATTTCATTCTCAAAAAAAAAAAAAAAAAACATTTAATGCCTATGATCTCATGATTGAAGCTTCTATGAACTATGAACCAACCTTATGCCACTTCAGTGGAAAGCATTTGGTTTAGTATGAATTTGACATCCAATTGAAGTTTTCTTTAATGCAAATGAGGAAGTTATTCTTTTCTTTTATCCAACCTTTGTTTGGCTTCTCTTTTCTATTTTGTTCTGACTAAAATACGTTAGTTTACACAATGTGCCAGTTTAGGTGAAAATGTTATCAAATATAAGAAAAATAATTGATATTCCACAATCAAGTTGTTCAATCTGCACAATTCTGTAGCATATGTACACACATCTAATCTATCATGGGAAAAGAATGGGCCCACGAGCGGTTAAAGAACAAGATCCGAGCAAATAAAACTGTCCTTTATATCCAAGTCCCACAAATATCTGGAAGCCCATTTATAAAATTCCGTGAAATAACTGCCTTTGTTGTCATCAGTGTAAATCTTTAGAGGAATTAGAAATCATTAAGTATTTATAATTTTTTTATAAAAAAATTCCACAATTGGTGAAATGTGACAAAGGAGAATTCATGGAAGTTTTTAAGATCAATCTTAACTACCTGAGACTTAACATTTTAATAATTTACAAATAGATCTCATTAGGATTCCATATGGTACATCCTAAAGATGTAAATAAAATAGGGAATGTTACATTATATATTAAAACCTTTGCCATTTAACCTAACTACCTGAAACAAATATAAAAGAAATGAGCATTCACAGTTAAGAAGTCCAAGGTACTCGCAATCAAGATTCCATGATCCAAAATCAAATTATTAACTGGGTCACTTCAGTAGTAATCTATAAGGAATTAGCATCAAACATAGAAAAAGGAGAAAGAATAAAGGAACAGCTACTTCATTCATGTAAGCAACAGCAGGACCCATGTCCAAAGAAAGCTTTCCACTGATTCCACATAACCACAAGCTGTAAACGAGAACAGCTATCAAACACAAAAAAGGCGGTTGAACACAAGATAAGGCAAGGAGAGGACGGGACCTCCAACATGTTAAATCAGGAAGCAATTTTTTTGATGTCCAGCTATTTAGAAAAGAAATTTACTATCGCTACATTTGCTTGCTTCCATCTCCGTCTCCAACATGTTGCAGTGCTTTCAACTTTCTGTAACCTTTATCAGTTCCAAATATCCTGAAAAAAACATACAGATTAGTCATCACCAGGTCAGTATACTTTCATACTAAGCTCCAGGTGTTACAAGCTTATTATCATGCAAGAAAAGAATAAAAGCACCAAAACCCAAAAGAAAAGGCATGTTACAATTCTAATAGCTTAGAACCCAATTGGATTACAAAGAAAAAAAGAACTAGAAAATTGGAATTGTGTTAGATGTCAAAAGGACATTAAGAAGAAACATTTGGAGCATGAGCACTTGAAAATCATGAGCATCAGATTCTGGCAACAAAGCACATAAAACATTAACACATTCTTTACCAAAGAGACAAGGGCTCATTAAGAATCTAAAGTCCATTGTTCTCACAGCCGTACCTAAAATGATAACAATACCAAATGTTCATCATAAAAACTAAGATGGCCTCAATACAACATTAAAAACTAAGAAGGCTAGTAATTAGTATCTAGACAGAGCTTAAGCCTTCTATGTGTTTGCACTTCTCTCTGTGTGAGCACCTGTGCATGTACACAATATGTTTGGATAAGCTTCAATCCATCTTATGCCTCCAGTGAAGGCTTGGCTATATCTAAGACCCATACATGATGATTAGCATGTAAATGTTAACCAGGAGGCTGGTTAGAACTGGTGATACTCTAGACACCTTCAATTGGAAAAAGTTTGAATTACAAGTAAGAGCAAATCAGACAAAAACTCAATGTCAGAAAAGCCTCATATTTGCAAAATATTTAGAGAAACTAACACTTTTAAGTGAACTGGTCAAGGATTGGTTTGAGATTATTATTACTATCTTCCACATTCTTTCTTTTTTTCCGTTCTTTCTTTTTGACTGATTACATATTAAAAGAATTGACTGAAGACAGTAAAGTAAAGGTTGAATTTAAAATCAACAAAATGAAAAGAAAATAAAAGAATTCAACATAGATCCATTAATGTTTCACAAGCTTGGCTCAGAGATAATAAGACAGTATAGAGTCCAACCAAAAAATAGAAACATGCTGATGCTTTCACCAGCATGTGCAAAAATACTTGCCAGTCCATGTAAGTAAAAGTTGACGAGTAGTTGCCAGACTTGGTATAGAGCAAACGGTGATGATAGTCATGAAAATCAGCACTGGAAAATCATCAAACAAAAACTTCAGAACAACATGTAAATCATGGACATTTAACCACATACACAGTGCAAAGTGAACCCACAAGAGGAAAACTAGACACTTACCCCCCATACAAAGGAATGAAGTTTGAGAGGCTCCATGGAAAATGGTAACCACAATGTGCCTCAACCGTCTCCAAGACTCTTAGTACCATCCATAACCAGAGAGTAATCAGATGGGGTCCAGTGATTGCAGGACCAACAATGGTAGCAAAACCAAGGAAAAGTATTTCAGCAGGATGAGCATATTCAGAAGTCAGACCAAAGGGCGTAGCATATCTGGACATGTTAACAAGCCCATAAGAGCAACCAAAAGCAGCTAGTGAAAAAGAGTATTTCACAACCAAATACCTGATAAAGCACTCATAGCTTTTACTTACTCATGATGGACACTGTGGACATGTTTGTATAACCATTTTGTATGCAGAACCCGATGTCCCCAATAGAATATAAAATCCTCAAGGACGAAGTAGAACATAATCTGCATAAAAACTATATTCCTGCAGAACCAAAATCAGGATCTTGCTTAGTATGCTTTATATGAAATGGAAATTGCACAGGTACAGCATAAGTTGATGGAAGGCATCTATATAATTATAATAGCATTGTATATATCTAACAAAAAAAGCTTTAGTATATAAAGAACCTGAAAATACCAGGACGGCAATGGAAGACTACTACGCATGCCCATGAATTTGAAGACGGGATATGATAGAAGCATAACTGGAAGATTGACACCAAAATGATAAAGCAGTAGGCGAGTAATACATTTCTCCTGAGCTGCTGGGCTGTTATTTTTGGTCTGTATGAAAACATAAATAAGTAATGTCACTAGTTGATATAATAGCAAGGAGAGAGAAATAAAGATATTGTATTGATTACAACTGAGAAGGATGAACATATCTATACTATGTACCAAATTAGTGGCAGAAGAAATTGCAAATGGAAAGTTTTTTACTATAAAATATCAGAGGACAACTTGGGGAAAAAAAGGCTTAGTGTTGTGCAGTTGTGTGCTATTTGTTACACAGCATTATTTGCAAAGTGAAGATATATACTAAAATGATTCTCTCTTTTTTATTTTTTATTTTTATAAGTTATACTAAAATAATTCTTGTATATAGCTTTGTGTGTGTGCCTATAAAGGGATAAACTATGATGGGATGGCCTCCTATCAATCTTAATGGGGCCTCACCCATTTACACATATTAGTCTACTAGTAAATCTATAAACCATAATGATCAACATTTTCCAATTGGGTTTGAATTAATAGAGTAAAATGGTTATTTTTGAACTTGCATTTGAATTGTAAATAGCAGTTCAAACATGAGCAAGAAAGGAACATTCATCTTTTTCAGGGGAAAAAAAAGCATTTAATCATATTCTAACTTTGTTATAACTTGTATAAGAGTCCTTAACTTGTAGAATATCTTAAACTGTTTCAGAATTCCGTCAACATAGGTAAAAATGGCTGAGGCCCTATCAAAATCAATGGAGAACTACCTGACGCAGGACAAAAGCCTTGCTGGGCTCTGATGCCGATTGTGATGTAGGATCTTTTTAGGAGTTCAGTACTAAATTACGGTTCTTGATGAGACATTAAAGAGTTCTTGAATAGGCTTTGATGTTTAAGGTTTCGGGTAGGTTGAGCAATAAAAAAAATTAGATCTTGAATGAGTTTGATGGTTCTTTGTGGTTAAATGGCAGATGGAATGAGAAACAAAGAAGTATAAAAACTAGGCAATTACACAAGGAAGGAGAAGGCAAACGCACCCACCCTCAAAGCTTGAAATAAGCCACTAGAATTTAATTAAAATCAATCTCTCTATATCTATCTTTAATTGAATACATAAAGATTCTTTTGTAGGCTATTACCAAGACTACTCCTCAAAGCACTTGGATTTGAAATAATCACTTCCTAGAAAGTCTAGGACTCCTAACAATAACGAAAAGTAATTATGAACTTTTAAACCAAAAAGGAAAAGGACTCAAAACATAAAGGAAGACATGGGTCTCTAGAACAGCACACTACAGCATATTCCACAACTCTGAAAATTTACAAACTACCACTCTTGTAGTAAAAAATAAATAAAATTGAACCAGAAACTTAACCTAAAGAAACTTAATACTAAAACTCAATAATAACCTAAATCACCCAAGGTGTCAAGAAACTGCACATTGAAACTAGACCACAATACTTGAAACTTTTGGTATTTAATCTTGTTTTCCCTCGAACTCTTTATTGTCTGCATCACCACCTGATCTTAAACTGTTACAAAATTCCCTTCACACACATACTAACACAATTTCATATATTTGACTTTGTCTTGTACAAGAATCCCTAACTTATAAAACATCTGAACATGTTACAAAATTCTATCCATATAGATAAAAATGGGTGAGGAACTATCAAACTCTATGGGTAAACTGTTACAAATTCCATCCAAACACACGCATAAGAAATTTTTGTATTTTGAAAACTATGATTAAAATTCTGACCATGGTTAGAGCATGAATTTGATCAGAAGAAGAATAGCATTGCAAAGCTATTTCCACAGAACAAGGAAAACGCCAACTCCATTTTATTGTCCAAATGAACACTGCCCCTATCTAGTAAACACGTTCATTGTTGACTGAATTTTATAATGTTCTAATCCCATATATCACTGGCTAATCTAAAGCTTTGATAAAAGGGAAAAATGATCCCCAATTCAGCTTGAAAAGAAAAAACAAACTATGACTGTGTTTGTGCTTAGTGTCATATATTTAGTTCATAGTCAGTCCCAAGCCCAGGAAAAGGAGGAGGGTTGCAGTAGATTGATGGCAATCACTCTATTATAAATGGATCCACTACATCCAACCCTAACTAAGCAGCCAAGGATTCATGGATATAGGACTAAGGCTTTGTTTTTGTTGTAGTTCAGCTTGAAAAAGTAAGAAATTACAAAACTACTTCATGAGTAATGACAAAGTAAAAGAGTTAAACCTGAATTTTGTATTTGTTCAGCCAGCCTGCCCTCTCAAGAAATATAAAAGGAAGTCCAGATAAGAAAAACACACTTTCATGGAGAAAGAAACTTCCAAGACATGCCAGTTGAAAGTCATTGAAATGTGTGATCAGATACTGCATCATCAAAAAGAGAGTTCTACATAGTTAAACAAATATTTCATAACAACCAAGGCAATTCTTACAATTATCATTTCAAGAATCATAATAGTCAAATCAGAAACATTTTCAAGTAACATTCCTACTGCCCTATTTCCAAGGAGAAAAAGAAAAAAGAAAAACTTGGGTGTTCATACAGATGAGGAAATGGTTAGGCCAAAAACTGTCTTCCTATTAATGAAATAACCAAAAAAAAAACTTCAATAAAAAGTGTGGGGGGGGGGGGGGGGGGACGTTGTACAAAGAATAGTTTCATCATCCTTACAGCCAATAAACTACAGTGGCACCTAAGCAACTAACAGTCTTGTTTCTATCAGAAGACCCAGGTCCTTGTAGGCCTGAGAAATGAAAAGAACATGCTTGGCATATTAAGAAAAAGAGTGCAATGCTCATCATGAAAATGGCCAACACTTCCAACATCTTGACCGCTTTTTAAGCATTTTTCTACAAAATAACTTTTTAGCCCAAGGGTATAATGGTTTCCACTCCCTAGAAATAATTTCTTGGCCCAAGGGTATATTCACATCGGAGGAAAATAGGAGGGAAAGGAGAGGGGAAGGGTGGCAAGAATTCAGCTAAAATCTATAGAGTATTGTATTACAAACTTGGGACTTCAAATCCCCACTAGAGCTCAACCTCCTAAAAACCCAATCCCGAAAAACATTTTGGAACAACACAGATTTCAATTTCAAAATTTGGGGTCAAAGAGATCTATAAAGACAATTCAGAGCTTGACTAGAGCATCTCAACCGTGGGACCATCACCTTGATGGTTCGAGTTGTTGATTCTAGATTCTCCATCCAAATATACATTACCAAATACCTTTAGGTACAGTTCCTAATAGAATATACAAAAATCCAAGAAAACATTGCTTCACATTCAATCTAATCATTCTACCATTTAATCTCACACTAGCAAATAAACAGCACTCTCGAGTGTCACTATCCTCAACAGATACTACAAGGAAAAATTAAAAGTTTAAGAAACCAAAAAAAAACAAAAAACAAAATCCCATAAACCCAAATGCAATTTGAAAAGCAAAAGCACTGCCAAAAATCAAATCCCTTATCTCACACACAACACTAACAAAAACAAGAAACCAAGATAAACCCATTTGATGTCTTTTAACCTGCATTGCTATTCACACACATACATTGGTACATGCACATACAAGGTCCAGAACCAACAATGGTCAACAAAGAAACTAAATCTAGGGCAAGAACTAACAATTATCAAACACAGACTCAAGATGAAGTGAAAAAACAGTGAGTAAAAGTTGTCAAAGAAAAGGGTATAAAAGGGAGTACCTGCCACCCAGATTCGACGATCGAAGCCATTGAAGACTTTTGGACTAAAAACTTGATCTTTATTACAAAACAAAGCTACAACTATATATAATAATACTCAAATAATATGAGAAAGAAAGAGAGAGTGGGAGAGTTTCAGTGAGGAAGAGACATAATATAAGGAAGGTAGGAACAACCCACGAGACAGACTGTCTAAGGGAATCTGGGCCTTTTCTTGGGCCCCTTTTTCATTTTCTATATAATTTTTTTTTTTGTTAAGATAGTAAATACAAGATTTGGAAGAAGTGGTGGCAGTACATTGTACACACTAAAAACAGAGATAGAGAGATAGGATTTGAAGTAGTGCACGTCGTTGCTATCTATGAAGCGGATGTGCTGTGCTGCTCTGTTCTGAGCACCCCAACCAATGAATTGCTTTTGCTTTGCACGACCTTTTTGACCCATGCATGTTAGGTCCCCCTAAAATCTGAGAAACTTTATATATTTTGTTATATCTTTTGAACAAACTCTAAAATGATTAATTAATTGACACGTGAAAATATTGTAATATTTTGTTATATCTTTGAAAGAACTCTAAAAAGCTTAATTAATTTTTAGGCAAATCAAAACAAAATAGTACGCGTTGTTTTTTCTATTCAATGGTCGATTTTGAAAGTTATTTTTTTCAATTTTTAATTTTAGTCGTTGAGAGTTATTTCACGGATAGGTATCGCACCAGATTTCAAATTTTGGCTTTTTACTATTAGTTAGTAATTAATTACTTATTATCTTAAATTATCTTACCTATATTTGTGTTTTAACTTTTAATTAGATCTACCAATTTGAGCCAGGGAGGTAGGTTCTCTTGATCTTCTGCCAAAATTTTAGACTTTTATTATTGCCTCGATGATTTGAATGAACAATATAATTGTGTTTTTAATCGAGAAAGTGTGTTTTTTCTCAAAATAAACAAAAATGAAGTAACGTGGACACTTAATATATAACCATGGCGTCCATGGGTATATTAGTTACATAATTAGCACAATCATTATAGAATCATATTATGAGTTCAACTCCTATCATTTACATTATTATTCCACCAAGGAAACTTAGGCTCTGTTTGAATACCGTTTATTACTGAAAATTGAAAACACTGTAACAAAATAATTTTTAAATATGTGAATAGTGTCGTGGGACCCATTTTTAATGAAAGTTTTACTGAAAAAAGAGGTTTGTGGGTCCCGTGAACAGTGCACGAGACCCACACACAAAACGCTGAACGCTTGCCGCTATCCAAACGTTCACTTAGGATCTGTCTGGGAACAGCTTATTCAGCTGAAACTGAAAACTTTCTATTGAAAGTACTGTAGATAAAGGTAAAAGTTAGCTGAAATAGTACAGTGAAACTTATGAATAGTACCAAAAAGTGCAGTAATACCCATGAATAATAGCAAAAATAAGCTGACTTTATAATCTGTTCCCAAACGCAACCTTTGAGAGAGAGAGAGAGAGAGAGTTGGCATGAGAAGATGCAATCCAATAATAGGCAAAGAATGTTAGCTGCACTCCTACTCATCTTAAATTTAACAATACATATGTTCGATGGAAGGAATAACTAATTAACTATTCGCGTCATACATTTAACTCACCTCCCCCTTTTCCTCCACATAAAAATTTTAAAAACAAATATGCTATTTGGTTATTAAAAAAAAAGTTGGATATGTACAACCATACCTAAAAAACAGGGAGGCTAAACTCAAAACTTTTGCTACCAACCTATCAAAAAAAAAAATTTGCTACCAAATTCTAATTATAGGAACTTATACTACCAGATTAGTTATATCTTTATCCTGAAAAAAATATTGAGATAACCCATACAAAATGTGAGATTTTAGAAAGTGATAAATGAGCTACTTTTTTTTTTTTTTTTAAATCCAGCTTCTACATTTAAGCAAACGGACCTAGGTTGATAAACCCTAAATTGAATGAACAAACCGTTTGATGTCAAGTGGCATTTGTTAAGACAAGAGATTGGTTATTACTTATTATTACTTCTTAGGTTTTTTTTTTTTAGCCAATTACTACTTCATAGTAATAAAAAAAAAATCAAGCTTCTAAATATAAGAAAACAGAACTAAGTTGATAAACTCTAAATTGAATTACCAAACCGTTAGATGTTAAGTGGCATTGTAGCTCCACTAGCACTTGATATTTCCAAGGAAGATGTCTAGGTTCAATTCTCTCACCCCATTATAATTATTAATTTTTTAAAAACATTCTTTAAAGAACCAATGTTTCCTACATTTTTTGGACTTAAGGTAAGAATTTTTCTTTTTCTCGAAAAAAAAAAAAAAAAGGTATGAATCTTTCCATGGTGAAATTTTGCAGTCATTAGAATTCTTTAAACATTTGTTATTTTATTTTATTTTTTTATAATTTCATAGTTGCAACATTAGGGAATGTATGGTTGGCCCAAGGCGTGGGCCTAAGGTCTATTCCCTAAAAAAAAAAAAAAAAAAAAAAAAAAAAAGCCATTAAGCCCTTTATAAAAATACACCATGCCCCATAATAAAAATGCCCAACTTTTATCATAATAAATTTTTTTAATGGTTATCCACTATTTTTATCACATCTAACAAGGTATCCAAAATATTAGGCCAATAGAAACTTCAACCCAAATGAAACCTTAAATTATTTTTTTTATATAAAAAAAATGTTATAAATGTGTCAAAACATCAATGATAATTAATTACCCTGCCAACTTGAGACTTTATTTTTTTTTTTTTTTAAATAAAAAAAAATCCTACTACTACAAAGTAAATTGACCACATTAGCCACCTAATCTCCCACAAGGTCATACACCAAACAATCAAAAATACCATGCATCATTATATCCAAGATAAAGTAAACATCATCTTTTTGTAAAATTTTATGCTTGAATTATGATATTTAAGTTTCTATATGAAATTAACCTTGATTTGGTTAGCTAATTCATCAAGTTATGTATTCAATTCTCCTTAGCCACACTTAAATTTATCACATTTGGCCTTAAACTATATTGAGCCCGACCTTAGGGAGGGGGATTTGAACTCCTATTCTCCTAATAAAGGCTAACAGATCATGTCATTGAATTCTAAGGATTTTAATTTGTCAACATTTGTTAAAAAATTATGTTTGATATACCATAAATTACCTAGAATACACTTATGAATAAATAATGGATTTAATGGAATCCAGCCTAAAATCAAATTCCACTTAAGAAAGAAATACACTTGTTTAGTAAATAAATTAGCAAAAGACACTTAATGGGCATTTAATAATGGGTAGTATTAATATGAAAATATAATCAAATATGAAAGACTATGAAATCAACCACATACTTTAACGGCTAAAAGTGTACTTTAGTTTAGGATAAAGGTGGGGCCAAATATTCTTATCCTACCAAAAATTTAATATCCTATTTTTGGGAATTAAAGTGGTTGAAATCGTATTCTATGGTCTTACCAAATCTAAAGATCCTAATCTTGGGCATTAAAGAAGGTAAAGAAAGGGAAGTGTTAGCTACGTCCACAATATTTTCACAACAAATCTTATGTGGTAAGTTGCTACTGGTTCTAATTTAAAACCATCATTAAAATTACTTTTTTGACAACTAATAGCGGTGGCTCCATGAATTTTTTTCAGGGTAGTCATTAAGAAACTTAAATTAAACAAAATTTAATAAAAATAAAACTTGAATATATTGACATAAAAAAAAACAATCTCAAATACGTAAAGTTTTAAAATTTCCTTCTACGAGTTTTTCATATTTGAAATTGTTATATGATTGTAGAGATTGATTCTGAGCACTTCTACTGTTGGAAAAGTGGATTTAGCCCCAACTAGCCCTAAACAATAAATTTGTAGATGATGGGTTTAAGAGCTAGGCCTTAGCAAGGATAGCAACGAATAAACACGGTTATGGGTCAACTGAATAGCAGGAAAATGGGCCTTAAGTGTTAGAATCTGTCCTGGACGTCGGTCCGAGGAGCTTTCTTATTCTTATTATTTCCTCAGTGCTTGGATACAGAGGTTACAAAGATGATACAGGTTGCTACATTGTTTTCTACTTCCAATCTCCGATCTTTTCTCTGGAGGACCTCTTTACATTTTATACCCTCTTTAGGTTGATCTTGGCCCTCCATTTGTTGATCGTGCAGGTCACTACTTGAGTGCTTGTCCCATCAACCGCCGTCCTAAACCTTCTGTGAGTTGCAGCGACCAAAGCGGCACTGTTCAGGGGTCATTTCCTTATTAATGCGGCCAGAACATTAGTTGTGGGCATTTAATGTGGAGGTGACAGCTTCTCCTTGAATTGCTCTCCCAGGCTCCCATGGCTGACCCATGGTGCTTGTCTTCTTTCTTGGGACGCTCTACGAAACCGCCCTTGATGGCGCGCTGCCCTTCCCTTCTATGATCTCGGTTCGCTGAGGACATGATTGTCCTTGGCGATGCTTCTTGGTAGTTTAGGACTTTCTCCGTTTCGTCCTCGGACGTCTCTTCCTCCGTTTCGTCCTCGGACGTCTCTTCCTCCTCGGCGTGGGCCTTGGGCCTAGTATAAAGTTGGGCCGGGGTAATCAGATTCATTGACCCCACAATGATAGCTTCATTATTAATGCTATCAATTACATCTTTTTCAATGCACACAACCAACAAGTAATTTTAAATTACTGATCTCTCATTCAATTACCTAAATCTTGCCTGAATAAGTAACAATATAAATAAAATGCATCATTTTTTTTTATGACATGTTCCAACCAATATTTTGTATTCTTTAAACTAATCAGGATTAAATTAATGCAATGCTTCACTAATTTCCCTTTTAGGGAAATCACGGTTAAGAGGTTGACAAGAATATCTTTAAGATGAAAAGATATTCTTTAAACCAACCATGTATGCTCTTTTTATTTTCTCCTTATCATTAGGATGAAAAGATAAGACCTTTTCTCATAGCCTAGAATCTGAAAGAAAATTATCCAAGTAATTATGAATTTGTTTAGAAGATAAAATTTGCAATAAAAGTGATTTCCTTATAAGAATTTTGTCAATAGTGCTAACAAAAGAATAAAGGGTAAACTATAAGTTCATTCAAAATATTCAACTTAGGCATTAAACCGTTACATTAATCATGTTCAATAAAATATTGAAACATTATTTTAGTGCATATGCGTATGTACAAGATGTATCACATAAATCCAAAAAATTCAGCTAAAGATTAAAGCAAGCACTAACCAACTAGCTATTGGAAAATATGCTTTATATATATATATATATATATATATAGCAATTTAAAAATATGTATTTTGAAAAAACAATTTAAAATATCACAATTAAACATTTGATTTGGGCTTTTAGGCTAATTTATTTGTTTGGATAATGAGAAATGATATGTCCACAAATTTTCACAACAAATCTTAGTTGACAATTGTTATTGATTCTAATTTACATATCGCTAAAATTGTTTTTTTGTTCATCGGTAACAACCTACCACTTAGGATTTGTCGTGAAAGTGTTGTGAAAATGTTATGAATATAGCAATTTTCGCAATTTTTTGGTTCAATCTTTAATAGACCAAAATTTTGGAGAGGTCAAATTTTATTTTTAATGGACTCAAATTTTTATTTAGGACATTCAAGTTTTTTTTAGGGTGGTCAAGTTTTTTTTTTTTTCCTAGGTGGTAAACAATCCATATTAATCTAAAATTCATTTTTTTAAGGTATAAAAAAAAATTTCCAAGCTTAGGGTGGTCTTGTGACCACCCTGAATCATACATAACGCTGCCCCTGACTAATAATAACTAGCAACAACCTGTCTCATAGAATTTGTTATGAAAGTGTAAGGGTAGGTTTTGGTTCCTAAGCCTAAAAGGTAGAAGGACTCAGGCTCAGAGAGCCCAACACAATGAATTTTTAGAGAGTGGGCTGAAAACTAGGGTTCAATAAATTGGACAACGCTCACAATGGACCAAGGATGGTAAGAGAGTAAGAGAAAACAGAGAAAAACAAGCCTTTGGCAAGGAAATTCTTTCTCAGCAAAGTCCGAGGAGAGTAATTCTTGAATGTATCACTCTAGGACTTAATTACAATTTTAGTTCTTTGTGCTACAATATTTTTTCTACCGATTTTTTGATCCCCCCTTCTTTGAAGGATTTCTTACATTATATAGCCTTTTTTAGCTGATCTTGGCCCTGCATTTGTTGATCATACAGGCCACTACTCGAGTGCTTGTCCTATCAAATGCCCTCCCAAATCTTCTATGAGTTACGGCAACTAAGCCAGCACTGTTTAGGGGTCTTCTCTACATAAATGCGGCCAGGAGGTTTGGTGTGATGCATTAAATAGGGTGGCAGCTACCATCCCTTCAGTCACGTCAGGGCTAACCTACTTTCTGAAGCTCTTTCTCTACAATGTAACCTCTTCTGGTAACGCGCCATTGACGTGGCCATGTCTCGCCCCTCGGGCCCTACCGTCCGAGGGTATGGTCTCCTTGGAATTGCATTGGCCTTCTCGGCCTCGGTACGACACATGGCAATACTACCCTATTCAATTTCTATACCCCACGGAAAGTATTACGAAAATTTTGTGAGCATTTTTCAATGAAGTATAGATGAGGAAAGAAAGTCCAATAAACCTGACTAGCCTTATTAAGTAGGCGAAGGTCATGGGTAATTGATGTAGATGCACCTCTCCTTCTAGCACTAAATAAAAGGAAAAATGATAAATGCACTAATTTTTTTTATTATAAAAAAGTCAGCTTCTACATTTAAGCAAGTGGACCTAAGGTGATTAACTCTAAATTGAATGACCAAACTGTTTGATGCCAAGTGGCATTTGTTACGATGGGAGATTAGTTATTATTACTTTTTAGGTTTTTTTAAGGCTCAAATCCCATTAATACTTAATTTTTTTTTTTTTTTTAAACCAGCTTCTAAATTTTAAGCAAACGACCTAAGTTGATAAACTCTAAATTGAATTACCAAACTATTTGATGTCAAGTGTCATTGTAGGTTGTAGCTCCATTAATACTTGATATTTCCAATTGAAATGTCTAGGTTCAATTCTTTCATCCCTATTATAATTTTTGAATTTATTTATTAAATTAAAAAAAAAAAAACATCTTTCTTTAATGAACCTATGGGGTGTTTGAGGACCGAGAAGAACAAGGAGCGGGATGTCCTTCACCAAGCCATTTGTAAAGTGCCTCAGATCCGAGAAGGTGGTCTGCCCAAGAAGAGGATAGGAAAGATGCATGATGTCTTATGAGCGCTCGAGGAGGAGAGGTAACACTCTAGGGGAGGAACAGTGTGGTGGTAGGAAGCTCTTTGAAAAGGTATACTTACTGCCCCCGCATTGAATGCTCTGCAACAATCTTATCAACTGCATTAATGAGGAATTGACTCCTGAACAGTGTCTTCACAGCTAGCAACCCCTTTTACCACCTTCAGCAGAACCTTGATGGGACAAGTATCGAGGGAAGAGTTTTGGAGTGTACAAGTGGAGGGCTAGGATGCCAAGAAGGAAGATATATAAGGGAAAAAAGCTCTACAGGAGTGGGGGGATAAAAAAAAGAAAAAGAAAAGAAATAAGGAGAGAGATAGAAAAGTGAACAGTGTATTGCATGACAAAACTAAAGTAAAACATATACAAGAACTTTTCCTTGGAAGTGACCGAGGAGCCTTTTTCTTCATTAATTGCTTGATTCATTCTTTCTTGACTGTGAACCACATCATTAGCTCTAAGCTTAGGTAACCATTCTATTGTAATTGTCTTCCCATCTCTGCACTAAAATAATTCTATTGTCTGGGCTTGGGTTGAAGTGCAAGGCATTACTAATCTAAATGGGCCTGGGCTTCCAAATCCAGTCCTTACAGGACCAATGCTTTCTCCATCCTTTTGGTCTTAATGTATGAATTTCTCCATCCTTTTGGTCTTAATGTATGAATTTTTCCATGGTGCAATTTTGTGATCATTAGAATTCTTCAAACATTTGTTATCTTATTTAATTTTTTACAATTCCATGCAGGGACAAAGCCAGGACTTGAGGTTAGGGGGGGCAGCTTTGCTGTTGGTTGCGCGCGGCGACTCTAGCTTTTAGCTCTGTTGCTTAACAGCTAATGATTTTTTATTTATTTATTTGTGTTTTTTATGTGTGCGTATAGGTATGAACAAAATTATTTTGTTTCAAATTTTTTAAAATGTCAGGTTGTTTGTTTTGGATAAAAGTGGTTGATTGGGCTTAATTGTTTTTAGCTTTACTATTGGTAATTTTTGTTGTTGGGTAATTTTTTGGGCTTGTTTATTTTATTTTAGATTTTAGATTTGGCCTTTAAAAGGAGGAAAATGCTAAAGTTACAAAATTTTTTACAAATTGTTAATGTGGTGAGTGATTATTAGTAAGTAAAAATGTGATGTAAGTGATGAGCCCAGATCCAAACCAATAAGAATTTACTACCTCAATAGTTTGTACAAATATTGTAGAAAAATTTGTAGCTATAGTAGTACTCTTAAAAGAATTAATAATATTGTTAAGGGTGACAAAATGTAATTTTATAGAACAAAATTGTTAAATTGGTACTTATGTATATATTAATATTTAAAAAAAAAAATTGGGGGGGAGGGGGGTGGGGGGGGATTGCCCCCCTTGTCCAAGTCTCCCTCCGGCCCTGATTCCATGGTTGCAACATTAGGGGAAGTATAGTTGGCCTAAGGTCTATGTTCCCTATACAAAGTCATTACCCCCTTTATAGAAACTAGCATGTAACAAAATTTTTATTATTACCCCCTTTATACAAAGTCATTACCCCTTTTATAGAAACTAGCATGTAACAAAGTCATGCATTGGCCCAAACGCATGGATGCATATAAAATTAAACACAATTTTTATTATAAAAATATAAATTATTAGTCAAACTATTTTTTAAGAAATAGCATGCAACACATGCATACGTATCGATACATTTAAAATTAAACACAATTTTATCATAAAAATCTAAATAATTAGTAAAATTATTTTTTTTAAAGTAAATGTAATTAGTCACATATTAAAATTCTTACCTAAATTTAATACTACTTATGATTATTTTTTTCTAATTTTTAATAATATAGAACATGTGATGATCTTTGTTGTGTGGTGATTTTTATCGAGTATATGTGATTAAGTTTTTTTTTTTTTTTTTTTTAATTTTTATAGTTCATTAATATTAAATTCTTAGTATTTTGCACTCATTAACTCATTTAGCACAAAGATTAAAAAACTTAAGTGGACACATGGCACAAACTTAAGTAGATAATTATTTTGTGGTCTCCACATAAATTTAGACACATGGCACAAAATTAGATTCTAATTGAACTTTCTCTAAGTTTTGCCTATTAATATATATATATATATATATATTTATAGATGTCCAACTTTTATCATAATAATTGTTTCTTTTTTTTTAAGGGTTATAGCCTATTTTTCTCATATCTAACAAGGTCTCCAAAGTATTAGACCAATGGAAACTCCAACCCAATTAAAACCTTAAATTATTATTGTAGGGGGTAGATCCTTGGAACTAGGCCCGGTCCACTAAGCTTGGGCTGGGATGGAGGCTCAATACAACTAATTTGTAGAAGTGGGTAGCTAAAGCCAACACTTGATTCCTAAGGGCTATGGTTTGATAATTAAGGGGAAGGGATTAATGAGAATGACAATACATGTACAAAATTATAGCAGGAAAAGAGGGATTCTTATTTGAGTCATTCCTTAGCCCGAGGAAGCAATTGTTCTTAAACATACACTTCCCGATATTGCACTAGTCACTTTCTCTCTCTATCTCTCTATTTCTCTCTCTTTGAACTTTTTTCGATCTCCCTTTCAAGGCGGACCTTACTTCCTATTTATAGGGATTGCATCCCAGCCTTCCACTTGGAGGGCTATTAATCTTTCCTTGGATACTGGTCTTATCACTACCTTGCTAGTGGTAGTAGAGTAGGCTGCAAGCTGTGAGGGCACTGTTCAGGGTTCATTTTGCCATTAATGCGACAGGCTGAGTTGGTGCAATGTATTGAATGTGGAGGTGATGAATGTTTTCCCTGGATATTTCATCATGCTCTTATTCGTACGTCATAACGATCCTCTTCGGTTTCCAATTTCACATCCCTTTAGGCTTGTCTCTCTACTCCCAATAAGTATTTGCTCCTCGGCCTCCTCAGGCGGATTGCCCACCTCGGTTCACTGATCCACCTAGCACCTTGGCTGTCCTGATTAGGCTGGGCTTGATTTGATGAACAGTTGGGCCCTAGTATACCTCAGATGGATCCTGTTGACGGTTCCTTCTTTTTGGGCTCCCACCCCCCACAATTATTATTTTTGAAACAATTATTATAAATGTGTTGAATCATCAATGATAATTAATTTACTTGTCAACTTGAAACTTAAAAAGAAAAAAGAAAAATTCCTTCTTCTACAAATTTTTTTTTGAGAAATAATTACAACATACTGCTAACCCCGCAGCTCAAACCCTTTCCCCTCTAGACTCCCAAGCACTTTGTACATAGGGAGGTGCTAATTCAGCTACAAGGCATTTGGCAAAAAATAGGTAATTCTTCTACAAAGTTAATTGTCCACATTAGCCACCTAATCCCCCACATGGCTATACACCAAACAATCTCACTCTCTTGCTTAACACCAAAATCAAAATTGAAAATTAGATTACAACTTTACTTAACCACACATCACCTTATATCCAAGATAAAGTAAACCTCTTTTTTTTTTTTTTTTTTAAGTCATAAATTTTCTTTTCTTTTTGTTAAATTTTATACTTGAATTATGATATTTAATTCTCTATATGAAATTAATCTTGGTTTGGTTAGTTAATTCATCAATTTATGTATTCAATTCATCAGACACACTTAAACTTATCATTTTTGGCCTCAAACTATATGGAGTTAACCTTGTGAGTGGGGATTCTAACTCATATTCTCCTAATAAAGGATAACATACTATGTTTTTGAGTTGTGAGGCTTTTGGTCTTTTAACAATTGTTAAAACATTATGTTTAATACATTATAAATCACCTTGGTTAGACTTGTGAAGAAATGATAGATTTAATGAAATCCAGCCAAAAATCAAACCCCACTTGATAAGGGATACGCTTATTTAGTGAATAAATAAACGAAAGACTCTTAATGGAACATTTAATAATCTATAGTGTCAATATGAAAATAGAGTCAAACATGAAGGGCTAAAATGAAAACTTTGAAACATAAAGGGCCAAAGTGAATTCAACCACAAACTCTAAAGGTTAAAAGTGTACTTTAGGGTCCGTTTGATTGGGGGTGAAACATGGAGGATAGAAAATAAGGGAGAGAAAAGTGGAGAGAATTGATGTTTTTGGTTGAAGAGAAGGGGAGGATGGAAAATTGGTGGAGCCTAGTTGTTTTCTCCCCTGACCCACCAAAATTCTATCTCCCTAATTTGGGGAGAAAATAGAGTGGAAACGAATAGTTGCATCAATAACCGAACTACCTTTTTTTTTTCTTTCTTTCTTGGGTGTGGACCTGCTGGTTGCTTTTGCTTTTTTATTTTTTTGGGAGTGATACAAGTTTTGCTCTTTTTTTTTTTTTTTTTGGTTTAACTAGACGTGATTTTTTTTTAACTTTTTTGTTTTACATGTTTTTTTTCTTTTTTAATAAATTTAGGTGATTGCCTCTTTTTATTTATTTTTAATTGTTTACCACTTTTTTGTATTAATTGGGTATCATTTTTTAATAAGGGCATATGATTAAATTTATACAAACTCATTTTTTTTGTCTCTCCACTTTTCCACCACCAACCAAATACAAATGGGGGAAACTAAAATCTCTTCTATCTTTCCAACTTTTTATCTCTTCTCTATTTTCTATCCTCCTACTTTTCCACCCTTTCAAAAAAACTGATCCTTAGTTTAGAATAAAAGTGGAGCAAAATATAAGCCAAATATTATTATCCTACCAAAAATTCAATATCCTAATTTGTGGCATTAAAGTGGTTGAAGTCTTATTTTGTTGTCCTACCAAATTTAAAGATCCTAATCTTACCACCACGCACCCTTGACGTGATGGTCACTCCACAAGTACAAAGTTCTTGTGGGATGGGGGGGAAAGAGCCAGGTTTCTAGTCTCTAGGATGGAGCTTCATACACATTTACACTTAGATTAGACTAGAGTAAAAATTTTATCTTGTATATTGTGGGGGCCTTTTTGTGCTGTTGGGCTGAGCCTATTTTGCTGAGCTAAGGCCTATTTTGCTGTGGGTCAGAGAGTCGGGTCTGGCCCATTATTCTAGCTGGACCTTGCTAAAGGGCTAGTTTTTGCACAAGCCCAGCACCCCAAGAATAAAAACAACAGATATTAACAAGTACGGATATGTATCAATTCATGAACGTCAATACATATTCATAAGCTTAAAGCGAATGCCTTATGGCAGAAAGACAAGTTACAGCGTAGAGAAGTAATCAGGGGAGCATTTAACACTATCAATATGGCTGAATATTAAATGAGATAACTAAATATAAAAACAATGCAGTAGAATATAAAGTGATATAGTGGAATGTAAAATGGTAAGCCTTTCCATAAGATTATGCATTATGGGGGATGGGCCTAGATGGCTATTTGTTGCTGTTTTTGAGATTTCAAAGAGTGGGTTTACTATAAAAGGGAGGGAAAATATAGTCTATTGATGCATGCCTTTTTACCATATCTACTCTGTTTTCTTTCTACCATGTCTACTCTCTTTCTGCCACATGTGTACTCTCTCTCTTCCACTACCCATCTCACGATAGATCTTAATTCGTTTGGTTTTGCCGTGAGGCTTTCCCTCCTTGCTTAAATAGATAAGACTTTGGGTCTCTCCACTTACCTCTCTAGCATGCATCAAGTTGTCCCAACCATTTACTACCTATTTTGGGCAAAGATGACATCCCAACAAAACATCTACTAAAAGAGGCCCTGGCTGGATACCGAGAATATGTTCTTATTCCCCCTCCACCAAACCACACCCTCTACAAATCTGTTGACCATAGGCCCACCTCCCTTGCATTGGCTGGATGTAGGTTGGTGGTGCTCTGGCCATAGTGTGGTTGTTCCACTACTCTCTGTTTTTGTTTTCTTTCTTTCCCATGTTGTTTCCTTTCTTTCCCATGTTGTTTCCGTCGTTGTTGCTCAACTTTGTCCCATTCTGCTCTTGTATGCTCTCTGCTCGTGCTCATCTTTTATGGATGATGACACGGGCTCATTGGGCTTGCCCCACTTTTGCCTCTTCTTGGGCCCGAGGGTTTTCCTATTGCTGCTTTCTGCTGTATTGGCCCATTGGGCCTTGTTCCTATTTCTTCTTTTACTTGGACCTTTTCAGACCTTAGTTCATGCCGTTACTTACAAATCTCATATTGCGTTCCCTTTTCACTTGTTATTGGGCTTTCCTACTGTTGGACCCTCTTTTTTTTTATTATCAAAAACAGGCCTCAACATATATATATTTATATATATATATATTTATATATATAGTTGGATTCAAGTTAGACTTGGTGTAACTCTAAGCAATGTTACACTACCCAATAACTTGTTAATGAATTTATATTTTGAAAATTCCACCGTTAGATTACATGTTCTTTATGTTCTAAACATGCATGCCAAATTTCATACAAATCGGATGTTATTTACCATTTGATTCATAAACTCATCTTTTATACATTTTTTTTAGAGGATTTTATACATTATTTTAAACTACAAAAACTCAAATTTACACAATTGATAGATGACATAACTATTGATTTTTAATCACCTTGAAATTTTGCAAGCATGGATAATATACAAAAATAATGTAATCCAACGGTCAATTTGTCAAAATTCACATCCAATTAAAAAATATTGATTAGTGTAATATTACTTAGAGTTACACCAAGTGTAACTTGAACTCAACCCTCTCTCTCTCTCTCTCTCTCTCTCTCTCTCTCTCTATATATATATATATATATATATATATATAAAGAAGGTGAAGTGTAGATATGGAAAGAAACTCTAATAAATTAATCCGGCTACCCAATAAATTATTAGGTAGGTGAAGGTCGCGGGTAATTAATGTAGATGCACCTCTACTTTTTAGGCATTTAGCACTTAAAAAAAAAAATTATTTCTGCAAATTTAAATAAAAGTGTTACATCCACAATATTCTTACAACAAATATTAGGTAGTAAGTTAAGTAGTAGGTTGTTGGTTTTAATCTAAATTCACTATTGAAATTAGTCAAATTACTTTCTTGCTTATTAGTAACAACAAACAACAACCTATCATTTAAGATTTGTTGTGAAGTGTTGTGAAAATATTATAAATATAACATTTTTCTTATTTAAAAGTGGACCTGATTTTACCATACCCACTCATTTTACTTAAGAGAGTTGAGTCCGCTAATCCTATTGACTACTAGGCTACTTAAAAATATCATACTACTAATGAGTAAGGCACTACCTCCCTTTATTAAATCTTTTTGATCAACCTTAAAATTTTCAAAAATCACCCTTCACTTTAACTAAGCCCCTAAGTCATGGGCTTTCATTAAAAAAAGAAGAAGAAGCCACAACTCACAATTCACAAGCTATCTCAAATGTTAATAAAAGAAGTCCAATGTCTATAGAATTATTTATAGAAGGGTGCTTCATGACCATGTTCTAATCCCTGTGAACATGTGTGTTGATCACATTAGCATGTTTAGTTCAAACATGCGCGTTTATCATTACATCGCCATGCTTAGATTTTGACATGTATGCTTTACTATTCCTCCAATTATCATATTACCATACTTGTGGAGCCTCATGGTGCAATTTGAGTATTAATTAAATATTTAGTATTTTTTTCATTTAAAATCTATTTTTTTAGATGCAAAACTACAAATTAAAACGAATCCATAGTATTATTCAATGACTATACAATTAAAATAAACACTATTTATTGAGTGAAGCAACCAAATACTAAAAAATTATGATTAAAATTTTTAATAAAATTATATATTTGATATCTCTAAATAAAATTTGAGTATAAATTTATTTACTAATAGGAGATTAATGAGTTTTTTTCAATATTTGTGTGTGGGAGATTAATTAGTTTTACACTCTAAATTCTAAAACTGAGAAAAGCAAACAATCATTGCCACATCCAATGAAAAGATTTTTCATTAATTGGTTTTTCTTTGATTAAAAAAAAAAAAGGCTACTTTTTTAGGTGAATATTTGAGACTTAATTAATACTCCTTCCATTAGTACATGAATATCTCTATTAGTAAAAATTTGGAGACATTTTTTCATTGAGAACTTAGCCGGTTACCTATTTACCTCATCCATTGAGCCCGCACTTTGGTTCTGACATGAGATTACCATATCATAAGATCGACTCATCTTAATCAAATGATATATATAAGAGCGTTAAACTTGATTTGTCCACGTTGGAGTTTCGCTCCAGTGCCTTGGATTTGGTCAACTACTACTCTGCATTCAACAATTAATTTTAAAAGATCCATTTCCCTCCCCTAGCTTTCTCTCTTATACATTTCAGATTATATCTATAAGGGACTTGGGGATTTGATTTTTAGGTATTACCGGTTAGGAATCCAATCAGGTAGCAAGATAACTCAATTTTTAAAATTTTTTAATTAGAAAAAATGTTACATCGCGTAAAAAGATGCCATATCATTACTCCATTAACCATTTGGGCATTAACATTTACTGTAGATAATAGAAAAACTAGTTGCATTCATCATATTCAATTATTTTATATGTTGATGAACAATTATTAAGACATGGTTCATTTGTAAATTTTTTGGGCAAATTATTGAATATGATGCAAGAGAATTTTGCATGAGTTTATATATATATATGCACTAATTTTAGCAATTTGGTTCAATAAAATTACGCTTGGCCATTCTTTAATAATATCATTAATTCTTATAAAGTCCATAAAAATTTACAGATCTAAAATTTAAAACAAAATTAACAAGCCCAAAAAAAGAAAGGTGTTACGTCCAAATCATAGGTGGTTAGTTGTCGTCGATTCAAATTTGAACTTAACACTAATATTATTTTTTTGCCCCAACAATAACAACCAGTAATAACCTGTCATTTATAATTTGTTGTAAAAATATTGTGAAAATGTTATGGACATATCATTTCTCCAAAAAAATTAAGTTCAATTAACTAATTTTATCCAAAACAAATAACTCAGTCATTTAAAATATTTTAAACAAAATAATTTTGCCCTTACCCAACAGCAAATACACACACATCCAAGTGACCTAACCGAGAGAAGAAATTGAGCAACTATGGAGCCAACAATTTTTTTGTTCTTTTGATCCTTCTATGAGTTCTATCCAATAAAACGCTACTATTTATACAAATATAACACCACCTAGTAATTTTTTTTGTTTTTAATTCTTGTACTAATTATAAATTCGACAAAAACATTTGCAAATATGTCATTATTTCTAGAGGATCACTTCAGTAGTCGGTAGACCTGATAATTTCTCGAGTAATCGCAAGTCTTGTCAGCTACTTTTTTTTTTTTTTTTTTCCTGAAAAGATTCTCCTTTTTGTGAGCATGTTCATGTGTCCTTTTCCTTTAGCTCTGGACATGCAATATCGCAAAGGTAATCATGATTAACGCACGGCGTGCCTCTCTGTAGCAAATCACGAAATCCCATGATCCTTAAGAACCTGTCCATCGAATTTTAACTTCGTACGTTTCTACAATTTTTAAGGATTAACTTACCATTGACCATGAATTATCATGGCCACATATTTAGACTATTTGAATTTCCCTTTCGCCAATCATATTTTGGCCTACCAGCACCTTTATACTTGTGATGGATATGCCTCCAAGCTTCGTACTGTCCTCTTCACCACTTTAGAGAGAGAAAGGGAGAAAATTACATTCTAAACCATAAATTTTAAGGATAGTTTCAAATTGGACCTAATATTTAAGATTATCACAACATGGTTTCATTAGTTTCAAATCAAATCTTGAAATTTAAAATCGTATCAATTTGAACTCTCTAATCAAATCTATAGAAATCAAATTTGAAAATTTTAAGGTTTAAATTTATCTGATTTTAGAAGTTGAGTTGATTTAAAACTAACGAAACTATAAGATATAAGGCCTTGTTTGGTATGGCAATTCAAACATATGTTTTCAGTTTTTAAACAATATTACACGTATTTTCATACATTTTTTCACTCACACGTATTTTCACAAATGTTTTCAAACAACAAAACACATATTTTTAATTGCATGTACCAAACACTCCCTAAATTTTTTAATGAGTGACTGTCAAATATAATTTGTAACCGTCTTAAAATTTAAGATTTAATTTGAAATTATATCATTTAATTTGAAACTATCCTTAAGATATGATATCTAAAATGAGTTTCTAAAAAAATATCTAAAATATAATTTACCAAAAACACGTCCTTTTGTATTAAAAAAAAAAAGTCCTTTTGTGTGTGATGACATGACAATTTGTCAACCACAACTTAACGAGGACCATTTTCCTTTCATGCGTTACAAAAAATAAGTTTATTAGGGTAAATTTTTTTATCACAGCTTGTTAAAAAAATAAGTTTAGAATCACATACTTTATCACAACATATTGAATATTAATTAAATTACCTTCCACCAAATACAAACGGTGAACAAAGTCGTAAACAAAGCCTGTCATTTTAGAAGAATTGATAAAAAAATGATAAAGCATATCAGATTGCAATTATAAAACCATCAACAGCGATATATAATTATATATATATATATATATATATATTTATATACTTATATAGTAGTCCCAGTGGATCCATCATTATAGTGAGGACGTCAGCATGTAAAGGAAGCAAAATGGACATTAATAAAAGATTCGGATTCGGAGGATAACATCAAATCATTGGCAAAAAAATATACAGGAAAACGCAATATCAACAACCACTTCCTGTTTCCTGTCAATAATAACATAATTAAGTTATCTATTTTTAGAATTATTTTTTCGAGAATTAAAAAAATTATCAATTTTTGAGAAATTTTTGAGAAATTTTTTTTCAAAAATGAAAATTATTGTGTGCCCTTATGGCACATATTAATAAAATCCAACATAATATACGATGCTTGTTATCTTTGCTTTTGTGCGTGCAATAATATTCTTTTATATTTTTTGATTAGTTACTAAATTCATTACATGTCATTTATGCGTGTAATAATACTCTTTTTAATTTTTTGATCCGTATACTTTGATTATTGTCCTGATTAATATATTCGGTAATTTACAGTTGTCACAATACGTAAATCCTCTGTACTAATCACATCAGAACCAAGGGCGGCCCAATATAATTTGGGCCCTAAGGCGAAAATTTATGCGAGGCCTTTAATATATAAATATTAATTAAACAAAATTATTTAATACTAATCAAATCAAGGTTAATTTGATACATTAAATACATAATTTGATGAATAATACCAACTAAACTAATGTTTGTTTCATATACAGAGAATTGAATATCATATTTGAACTATATATATTAATAAAAAGAAATAAAAATATATTTTGATTAAAAAAGATATTTTATTTTGGATATATGACAATGCATAGTTAAGTAAAGTTGTAATCTAATTTTTATTTTTATATCTTGTTTTTAAGAGAGAGAGAGAGAGAGAGAGATAGATAGATAGATATTATTTGGTGTGTGACTTTATAGGATATCAATTTACAAAAATGAAAGTCTCAAACTATTAGGAGAGATTAATCTATAATTGATGATTTAACACATTTGCAACATCTTTTTGAAACATTTTAGGGTTTCAATTGGGTTAAGGTTCTATTGGTCTCGTAATTTGAGAGTCTTAATATAAATGAAAAAGAAAAATTTGCTAATTAAAAAGCACTATAAAAAGTTCAAAATATAATGTGACATTGACTCTCATTGATGAACTTCATCAATTTAACTAATGAATGTTTATATCACTTTTTTGTGATTAATTACATGACAATTTGTAAGCCAATAGTAAAATTTGTAGTATCCTTAACATTCCTAATAAAAAAAATGTACAACTTTTAAAGAATATATATAATTTTATAAAAATTTGGGTCTTTAATCATGGGAAGTAGGGCATTTTTCCCCAACAGAAATTTTGTTTTTTGGTGGGGCCTTAGGCCTAGGCCTTGGGCCGGCCCTAATCAGAACACTAGACTATATAACCAAGTAACACTAAGGAGTCTATTTCTAATGAACCAAAGAATTTAGTTTTCCATAGTCACCTTGTGGACTCATTAGCACAGAGTTGGTACTATTGTCCTATTAGGTTTGTGAAAGCAGTTCTTTCTTCAGGAAATCACTATGGCTAGCACATCTTCTGCAAATATTGATACCTCCAAATTTCCTTTTGATCTTTTCCTTCGTAGACCCCCACCTTTGTGATGTCCTCAAAGTTCAAGTTCAAATCACAGGAGCTTCTCAGATACAAGACACTTATGCAGCCACACTCCATTATCAGCTTGCTTATAAGCTTCAAAATCATGCCTTTGATATGGAAGTCCCAGACATCGCCCAAACCAATGATGCATTGCTTATCCAAGTTGACCTAGGATTAACTCCTATGTGCACATTTGTCCCTAGACAACTTACAAGGGATCAAATGACTTCCCTTTTTCCAGAATCATAGATTAGTCTAAAACTTAGAAATAGTAAATTACTCTTTTAACCAGTTTGTGTTTTTTAATTTATAATTATTTAAATAAAAGATAAGAGTATTTTAGAGAGTTTAAGACTTTGTGGAAGAGTATTTTAGTACACAAATTGTTAAAACCCAATCAGTGAATCATGTTATTAATAATATAGAAAATAAGCATGGGTTGGCGAGAAATATCTGAAGTCCCATTTGTTTGAATTGAGCTGATATCATTTTTTTTTTGGCTGAGAAGAATTGAGCTGATATCATAATTCATATCTATCAAAATAAAAAAATAAATAAAATAGAGCTATCATAATTCATAAAGAGTCTGTCACCAACTAAAATAAAGGGTCTCATTCTTTTTTGTACAAGATCATGGTTCCTCGTTAGAGCATTACTCAGGCTCAGGCTCTTCAAGAGTCTCGGGCATTCCCAATAAATTGTAAAAAATTTAAAGTAAAAAATAACAGTGGGTTCGATACACTAATCAAGCACCGTTCACTCAATACATAAAATTTTAAAAAATAAATTATTCATTTTCTCACATCCCTTTCCATGTGACTATTTAAATAGAATATTTGTAGAGTATTGAGACTAATGTAATTGGGCCAAAAATGGCTTTCTACCACTGTTCATGAAAATATATATGAATATATCACTGTTTCGAAAATATGTAGGGATCTACTACTTTTTTGGTACTCGAGTTTGGAGAAATCGAGTTCTAAATGGTTACTTGAGTTCCATGAACTCGAGTTCTTTGAAAAAATAGCCTTCAAAATAGCCGAGAAAATTTTGATGGAACTCAAGTTCCATGAATTTGAGTATCAAAAAAGTGGTAGATTGCTACTTATTTCCGAAACAGTGGTAAATTTTCATATATTTCGCCTAAAAGTGCTACAGTATCATTTTCGCCAATGTAATTGTCTATAAACAGTAGCTAAAGTAACAAAAGTGGGAATTTTTTGACCAAATTCAACTTAAATAGTGCATTGAGCCTAATGCTATCGCAGGCAACCAACCAATGCACTGTCAGGAATCCAACCTTTTTGAGTGGATGTGTTCTCTTTTTATTGTCTAGAAGTCCTCCCAAATAGACGGTTGGCTGGCAAAATATATGCGCGCAAATGACACCAAGAAATTTTTTTTTTTGAAGTTTTGGAGGGGCTGCTAATAAGATTAAGAACTGAAGAGATCGACAGAGAATGCCAACCAAACAAACAATCCCCGAACGAAGTCATGAACTGCAAAATGCATAAATTTTGTACAAGTTGAGCAGACAGACCACTCTTCTATTATTTCCATTGTGCTTGAATAGAGAATATAAAATCAAATGTTCAAGAGGGTAAAGGCATGTCAATTATCATCAACCATATTTCTTAAGAATGTCACCCCTTTTGGTAAAAACTAATGACTACAGAACTAAGATCTATATGGACCTTTTATAGCATGGCATACTTTTTTTTTTTTAAAGTCAAAATTTAGCATTCCACCTTCAGGACCTTCCAACAAAATGCTTATCTTATATCATCAAAGAAACAACTGTGATAAAAACAGCCACTGGTCATGTAAAATTTTAAATAGCTCATCATTTATCATATATATGAAAATGAAATACCAAAAGGCACAAGAAATCTTGAGCAAGCGGATTCAACATAGAACAACTGAACAGAGATTTGGAAAAAGACTAATATCCTGCCAAAAGTCTCACAGGCCAGGTAATATTATCCTCCTTAGCTGATGAGAGAGAGTGCTGCACGCACATGGTCTAGTTGGCTCTTGGTGTGGCCCATTCAACTCTAAGGATTAAATTGTCGTAACCATACCCATTGAGTTTGTTGATGGCTCTCTGAGCATCCTCTCTGTTCACGAAGTTAACAAAACCAAATCCTCTACTCATGCCAGTCTTTTGGTCAACAGCAACATAAACCCGGCTTACGGCACCAAACGGCCGGAAGAGCTCTAGCAAGTCGGGCTCCCGAGTGTCCTCTGATAGATTGGTGACCCTAACAGAGTTTTCATCATTTCTGCGTCTCATATCAGATCCGGTTCTTTCTGCCCCTGCCCCTGCTCTCAGGCCTGGAGGAACATATGTTCCCTTGCTTGCCCCAGTAGCAGTCGTCGCGGCTTCTGATGAGGCAGGCTTATCAATGAATCCCTCAGGTGGTGCAGCAAGATCCTTGTAAGGGCACCTTGAAGTCCAGTGGTCACCTTTCTTACCACATGTCCTGCAAACCATGAGGACAGCACCTCCTTTCCCAAGCTGAGCCAAGGGGTCTCCTCCAGCCTTTGGTTCTTCTGCTTTGCTACCTGTTCACAGTTTCAAAGATGTTAATAGCATTGACAAAGCCCTCATCCATCTACTTGTGGTCAAATAATTACAATGTTCACAACAACATATCAATAGCAATAACAAAACTTAAAGAGTGAGGTAAAAAAAAGGTTAAAAGTAACTAAGCCAAAGAATAATTTTAATATCAAAAGGAGTAATAAATTCATGTGAAAATAAACTTGCGTGCATTGGACTGCTTGAGACACAATATACTTATTCGTACCCACATCAAAAGTAGTTTACACATTATGAAGCATACATGTGGCACAAAACAAATTTCCTTTTTCAAAATATATTAGCCATACATAGTCTGCTAGTGAAATCCCTGATTAAAATTCTTATGCACGCTTTGTGGACTAATGGCACCATTATTAGAGGAATCTCTAGCAAGGTTATTGGGCATACTAAAGGACAAGTAATCAAGAAGTGAGCCATATCCAATTTAATGCAATGGTTTATCAGAATCTTAACGAATTCCATAAACTAGACCCATTAAAATTCAAACATCTTGTAGACATTAAATTTATAATACCCAACTTTCAGCACCCATATTTAGAATTAAATCAAATAGCTTAATGTCCATTGCCCATCAATGACTTGCAAAAGATATAAAACCTTGTATGACAGTCGTCCAAAAGTAATTTAGTTATTAATGTTGGAGTGAAATATACAGTTTTGGTAAATTTAGGGCTTTCATGTGAACAACTACATGGGTCTAATGGTGTCAAGATCTACCTTGCTTAAAGTTTGAACACTCAAATTATTTGGATGTGTGAAGAGGGAATGGAAGGAATAACAAAGTAAAAGGATTTATGTTTCCTACATTTGTATGTTTAGGATAAATGAAGGGAGAGGAAAGAAACCTATAATTTTCCTATCATTTCCCTCCTCACCTGCTGAAGTACTGTAGCCTGCTCAAAAAACCCCTGATTTCTTTCTGTCTTTGGTACCAGCATGTTTTATTTGTGCCTTCTATTAATCAAGGGTATATACAAGGGATTTGAGGGATACCCTAGAAATTCCAACACCTATTGTGGTGCCTGGACACTGGGCTTTGAACCTCCCACAGCCCCCTTTGGGCCTTCCCTTATTTTACCAAAATAAATACGGGTAAATACAAGAATTCAAGAGTATGTTAGTGTGGGAAAATCTCCATTCTGCTCCCTTTTGGGCAGAACACAAAGGTGAGTGTGGAAGGCAATCACATGTTCCTTTCCATCCATTCCCCAAAACATCCAAACATCGGAATCTAGAATTCACCCCCCTCTCCTTTAAAAAAAAAAAAAAAATCAGTTCATTTCAATTCTCTTTACTGACACCAGTGAACATACTCTCCACATTAGTTTGCTTTATCTAGGAAGATCATTACTTGCATATAAAGTAACAATAACAACCAAGCCTTATTCCCAAATTTTGGGGTTGGCCATGAATCCTCAATAGACTAATCAGAGTTGGCCACATAGCCATCAAGCTATCAAAATCCTCCTTTTTCCGGATTTGGGACTGGTTGAGAACAAAATATACAACAATAAGTACAGGCACATACTTAAGTAATTAATTGAAATTTCTAGTCCTTCAAGTAATGGGACAAGATCACATACTTCTTCCTCTCTCTTCTGTTTCTTACAACGAACTCTGATCAATTTCATTGTTACTAAATGTTTTGCTTTCAAAACAACAGTTCATAATCATCAAAACAGCCACTTAGATTTCTAATCCTACTTCCCAACCTTGTTATGTTGAACCCTAAGTACTCATGAGATTCTTTTTTTTATAAATAGTCATAAGATACTTATCTCTAGTAAATAGTAATCAGGTTTTACAAGTTTGTAACAATAAACAACCCTAGAAGCCACTAGTTGTATGTCATTGCCTAATTCCTTGACCAACATTTAAATATACATATATGACAAAGAAAAACAAGAAGCAAAGTGTAACAGGTTAAAGCAAAAGAGTAAATATTACACCCAAAGGTTTACATTGATTGAAATTATTAATACACTCAAGTTCTATGGTTTGTCATTGAAACAATAGATGAATGCAAACATTAAGTAAAATGCATTCAGCACTCAGAATTACACCGATGTAGTATAAAATCTAAGTTTTTAAAATAAAAATAAATGACAACAAGCAACTTTACAGATGCAGATTCATTCAGGGTCAACTTTAATACATTCCTCCAACTCAACTATGACAATCATTTTTTTCACCGATTTGGTTGTGCATAAAAGCAATACAACTTACCTTTTAGATTGCTTATGAAGACAAAGCAGTTGCTTATAAACACAAAGCAAGGAAATAAATTGAGGAAAATAAACATGGAAATGCTCAATGTATATTTCATGGTATATGTCATACTTATAAACCATGGTGAAATTTGGATCATTTCCTACATTGACCCCTTTCATCCCTTTGCCATTTAGCAAACATAAATCCTAAGTTGCACCGACACGGACACGGACACGGGTACGGGCACGGATACGGGGGTACGGCAATTTTTGAAAAATAAGGTTACGACACGGCGTGGGTACGGCAATTAAATAATTAATTAAATTTTATATTTAGGCATATTTTTTAATATTTTTAGACATAAAATACGTTTATGTCTAGAATTTAAATTATGTAAGAACTACAAATAAATAAACTACAATATTTAACTTTAATAAATAAATAAAACTATAGCAGGACACACAAAAACAAAAATCACTAAATTCATAATAAACATTATAATTTATAAGGCAAAACAAAAGGCTGAGATAAGAATCAAAAAAAATTTAAAATATATATATACACACACACAGCATAACACAGTGACAGTGAGAGTGGGATTAAAAAAAAAACGCGTTATAACTTATAAGTGAGTAACAGTACACCCATTCACCCAAAGCATATCTCATATCTGAAAAAAAAAAAAAAAAAAAAAAAAAAAAACCAGAGAGAGAGAGAGAGAAGAGAAGAGAAGAGGTCGGACCTGTTGTCCACGCCGAGAGAGAGAGAGAGAGAGATCAGAAGGGACAGGGCACGGCGTCGACGTCTATGGAGCTCGCCGATCCGCCCGATCTAGCTCCGGCGAGGGACAGAGGGCAGCGGGCAGAGGGAGGGTTGAGATGTGGGTTTCAACTTTCACGGTAATGACTTCTCAGACTCTAAGCTTTTTTGTTTTAGGGTATTTCACAAAATCAACGGTATTGATAAGTACATCTGTCAAAATCTGTGATTTTCTTTTTTTTTTTTCTTTTTTTCACTGCTGGCGTGTCCACCGTGTCAGCGCCATGTCGGAGAAGCCGGGAAAAAAAAGAAAAAAAGAAAAGAAAAAAAAAGACACCGCTCGACACAGGAGTCTTACCGGTTCCAGTGTCCAACACGTGTCAGACACCGGTACTTCACCAAAAATGGCGTGTCGGTGCAACCTAGCATAAATCTAGGAAATTCTAAAAAACCACAAAAAGGATTTAATGTTACCAGCCAAATCCAGCACTTCTATAAAATTATGAATCAGGGTTTCTTATGTTATTCATGGGATACCAATTGCCAATAAATAGATTAGACTTTCCAGCTTCTTTCAGTGGATGTCATGTAAATTCTTACCAATATCAGATATTGGTAAGTGAACAGTCGAGCATATGAGCTGTAGCTCAAATGGCACCCCCCCCCCCCCACTGTGTGTGTAAACTTACCAATAAATAAGACAACTGAATTAAATAGCCACCTCTACCAAGTATATCTTTTTTCTTTTTTTCCCACAAGACAACTGAATTATTAATTCAAATGACAAGACTTAAGTACAATTCCATTGGTGTTGTACCTTAGGTCCCCAATTATTCATCCATATGATTGTTTTGACCAATGAACCACATAATTGAATTTATTTGTTCTTGGCAAAGACAGCACCTTTTGTACTGCATTGGTCAATGCAGCCACATAGTTAAATTTCATTGGGAAATATAAGGCACCGCACCTAAGGAATTGTACCTAGATTTTTTACTAATTAGAATCATATTTAGGAAATCATAACAAATGCCACGAAACTCCAATCAATCTTCATTTGAAACTTGATAGCTTAATAATTGGCTCCTCTCATTCTCTCCAAGAACACAAATTTAAGCAAACCAGAATTTAGTAATCTTTGCTCTAAAAAATTAAGTAAATCCTAATTTTTTTTACCCAAGTAATCCTCTCACAAATTTCCATAATTAAAAAAAAAAATACAGAATTTCTCTGTAGATTTCTTCTATACAAACAAACAAATCCTAATCGTACAAACCCTAGCGCACAAAATCCATACACACCACAGCATAAAAAAACAAAAAAACCAATTCCAAATCCATAGCCAAACAATTCCTTATTCCCTAATCACACAAAATCAAATAAAAAGTGCGCAAGCGAGAGAGAGAGAGAGAGAGAGAGAACCAGGAGCCCTAGGGCGCTCGAGGAGGATTTCCTCGGTGGAGACCATGGTGAGCCTAGCTCCGACGTCCTCGTGCACTGCGTCGCCGAACTTAGGCCAAGAACGGCGCTCGATGGCGCGCTTGCTAAGCCTAGCATTAGCGAGCTTACGAGTGCGAGTGGTGGTTGTGATCTTAACCTTATTGCCATCGTCGTTGAACTTGTACTCAATCACCTTCTTGATCCCGTTCTCGTCGGGACCGATCACCTGCCGTGGCGGCAGAAGAAAGTCCAAGTCCTCTCCGTCGTCCTCATCCAGCTCCCCCCATCGTAGCTTCGGTGGCTGCTGCGTCGCAATAGAACCTTGCCTCGCCATAGCTATTAGCTATTGCTTTTCACAGAGAAACAGAGAGAATGAGATTTAGGGTTTGGGTAAGAGAGAGAGAGAGAGAGCGAGGTGGTGAGGTTTTGCCGTTTTGTGAATGCTCGTGATGTTCACGTGGGGGATTTTATACGTGGTGCATATGTTGTAGTGACGGTCAGTGGATAAGAAACTCTGATTTAGTTATTTACTTTTGGGCTTCTCGTCTGTTTTGGTAATTATGGGCCCTAGAAGAATTTGGGCTTATTGTGGCTTTATCTTAATCAAGCCCAAATTATCGAGTAATAAAAAATAATAATAATAATAATTGTTAACTAAAGAACCCAAAAAAATCCAACAAAGAAAAAATATTTCCTTTTTGAGTGTCACTTCGTCAACTATAGTTGTTGCGTTGTTGGTCCAAGCTTGTTGAATGTAGGAAATGGAATGTCCTCCAAACCTTTCCTTGTTATTATTATTATTTATTTTTTTTATGAAAGAAAAATGTCAGGAGGGCCATCAAAATGATATGATAGCATCATATCTATTGGGTTTGGGCCTCCAAGTAGGGGAATTAGTGAGCCATTACTATTATCTCGACCTCACAATGGCACTAGTGGGCATTGAGTTAAGGGCATGAGATTTTTCTAAGCATTTTCTATTACGAGATTCGAACCTAGTATCTTCACATTTGAACCACTTAAGAGTAAGACTGCTAGAGCTAGTCATGAATAGGATTCCAAAAGGAGCTTCTCTCTAGGGTTATTAATGAACAAAGTCATTCAAAAACATTTTGGGTTTGACTCAATAAAAAGCTAGCTCATGTTTCTTTGTTTAACAAGCCAAACTTAAACCTTAGTTCTAGGTTTGTTTAATAATCAAGCCCAAGCCACACACAAAAAAAAAAAAGAGGTTCATGAACAAGCTCATGAACAATATGACTCGATAAAAATAAAAATAAACCAAGCCTAGGCTTGTTTATGGATTTGGTAGTTTGTATGGGCTTGAAAAATGAGCTAAAATTGTATTAAACCGTTAATTAATTGGAATTTTAGAGCACTTATTCAAACCAAATGGGCTTGATAATGTACTTGTGTTGAATCTAGTTTAAGAGCTTAATATTAAGCTCAAACTCAACTAGAATAGTGAATTAAGTCAAGCCAAACCGAGTGCAAAGTTGTGGACTTTATGAGAAGCTCAAGCTTGAACATTATATGTAGGCTTAGTTCAAGCTCGAGTTGAGCATGAACATTTTATTTTTGTTGTCAAGTTGAGGTTGAACATTCAACACTCGAAAAACTCGGCTTGTTTACAACCCTACTTGCCTCGCAACACTCTCAAAGAAGGTATAGATTCAAGGAAAAGAACACTCCACGAACTAGGGGGGAGGTATACCAATCTCTGGAAGGCAAAACTTCGCTAACAAAAATGTTATGAGAAAAAAAAATTTAATTCTAGGAGTGGAATTAGATTTCTAATAAACCCACTTACACCCTTCAAAGGTAGAACTAAATCTAGAGTTCCTACTGGCTAGTTAATAGGCTGACTTGAGCCAAAAATCCTCATTAAATCAGTCCAAACTGACATCTAGAAGGTCATTAAACCTTTAAGTGGGAATAACTTTCAAAACTTGTAACAAATTGTCTGATAAGCTGAAGGAAAGCCTATAAACATCCTCCTACCCATTTTTCTAGAAGAAGATCCTTCACTTTAAGACTCTTTTAAAAAGGAGTAGAACCAATTAATAAACTTCTCAACGAATCCTTACCAATTCAAATTCATGCCTAACTCTAGTGCTATCTCCATTCCTGATAGAGCAACACTGGCCTTTAAGAAAAATAGAATAACACTTTTTAAAACCAATTAAGGCTCTAACCTTGAACCCCATCTCCCATTAAGCCAATTCAAGTACTGATTTTAATCAAATCAACCCAAGGTTCAACATTCCTATGAAGAGCTCTACAAACTAATTTCGCTGTGGAGGCTATAAGTTCCTGTTCCTTGCCTCAGTAGAATATAGACCAAGTGCCCCTAGGCGTTCAGGTTGGTAAGTTTGTGTCAACCTAACCTACAGGATGTATCTTTCACAACGTGAGCTATCAATTAGAGAGCCCCACGTAAGGAAAAGCTTGCTCTACGTAAATCGTTCACCCACCCAATTAAAGAGCTCTAAAGGTTGAACTATGATCAGTTAAATTAAAGAAGGGGCTGTATATATATAAAAAATGAAGGCCCTCGATTAACAATTTAACACCGAACAAACTTGACATATAACAATTGCTTTAGGAAAAAAAAATCCACACGCATACATTGCAATTAGGTAGGATTTGACTGGTCTAGACTCTAGAGTCTAGAGTTGGTCAAGTTAATTTGATCTTCATGCTCCTATCATATATACTACTTTCTGGGTGAACTTTACTTTTTTCAAGATTTAGCTATTATAGTAATTCCATATTTCTTTCTTTTTTACAAGAAACGGGAAATTCGAATCCAAATTAATCTTCACGAAGAATCGGATAATATCACTAAATCACAAAATTTTTTTATTTCTTTTTTATGTTAAAATGATAGATGGATCAAAATGAAAAGAAAGGTACTCTAGTAAATTAATTTAAATCTAAGGAAGGAAATGTTGGAAATTTATTTTGATATATTACAGAAGGTTTTTTTTTTTTTTTTTTTTTTTTTTGAGAAGAACAGAAGATATCATTTGAATCAATATCTTCTATCCGTTGAAGCAAAATATTTCAAACATGAAAGTTAACTCATTGTATTGACATTATTATGTTTTCAATATCCTCTATCCTTTGAAGCAAATTATTTCAAACATGATGTCTCATGCATTTGGGAGCCTAAACTAGTCAGATTTAAAAGGTATTAACAATTTCCCATTTTCTTCTCGGATCATGCTTGTTCATCCAATTTCATCACCCAACACATTTTCTGCATGGACTGAGGAATGACGAAAGATTGTTTCACATGTAAGTACTCATTACCATGAAGCCGAGTCCATAAATCAAGTTTTTGGAAAGAAGAGACTTCAAGATTATCTTTTCTGGTGAATGAATTATGAGATTGCCTTTATTTATTTACTTATAATTATGAAATGGCATAAATCCATAATGCTTGAACCATCAGCCTATGACAGCTGAACTGCCAAGCCAATGCCAAATATTTCATTAATGTGGCCTTTGAATATATAGTTCCAAAATAAAAACCATAGATAGGAAAAGGAGAGCCATATAATCATAGGAAAGAAAAGCATAAACTTTAGAGAAAGAATTCATTTCACAAACTCAAAAAACGTACATGTTCTAACTGTAGGAAATATTGAGATTTCAGACACATCCTTCCTTATTATACAATCTGCCACACATAAAACATTATCATGGTTCCTCATCTATTCTCACCAGCTTACAGAATCCACCACATTCACATTGTCCACACACACTCTTTCGAAGTAAAAGTACAAAAAATCCAAAAGCATAAGGGGAAAAAATTTGAAAAGAGAAGGAGAGGTAAAACAAAACCAACATGTCATCACCTCCTCTAAAAAATAACAACAAATATAATTTGACAATAACATTGAAGCAAAAAGAGAAATGCTATACCAACTCTCAATAGCATATCAACCACAACCATCACCGCCGCCACCATGACCACTGCCATCACCACAACCATCGGTGCTGGCGACCGTGGACACATGGGATGCACCCATCATAGCAACAGCCATGCCAGCATCAGAGTTAGCATTGGCAGCATCAGAATGGTTGGCTCCAACATGATCAGCAGGAGCCGTGGAAGCATGGCCTCTGCTTTTGCCACCTTTTTTAGATTTGTGATGGGAGTGTTTTTTCTGGGGAGAACTATCTGAGTCTCCATTGTTGCTTTCTTTGTGCTTGCGGCTTGGGATGCAGAAACATATGGTTTTTTTCTTCATGACTTGAAATGTGTCAGCAAAAACTCAATTCTCATTACTTTGTTCTATCATAAGGCAGTAAGACACTTTAAAAAGGTTCCAAAATACTTTAATTATGGGCATGATTACTTGGTTAATAAGTATTGTTGGCATAAAACAAGGAATTTCGTTCAAAAAGAATTGCTTAAGAGCTTTTTCTTTTTATGTTCCCCCCTTTAGTTTATTAATATTGTAAGCTTTTTCACCAACTGGTTTCCATCAAGATGTGAGAGCCATAGTTTTCTTTTTCTTTTTTATTGAAAACTAGTAATTTAACCAAGGTTAAGTGAAAACTCTATGCCATAAAGCTTCATTAATAATACTAATAAAGCTAGAGATTCCGTAAAAAGTAGAAAACCATGAAGGATTATGGGTTTAATCTTACTAAAGCGATATCATATTTAACTATGTCTATGACATATACTTTTGGAAGAAATGGATGCCACCTCACCTATTGATAAATGACAGGTGGTACCAATTAGACAGGTGCACATGTTTTCACCACTAATAGACAGGCTGTTGTCAAATTATAACACATCAATGTCTAACATAAAATAATTTTCTCATTTTCTTTTTCTTTAATGTGGACGTTTCTGAGATAAGATCACATCTAACTTGTGCAATTAATTTTTATTTCATTATAACACATTGCAATCCTTTTTTCTTGTGATGATTGATATGTTTTACACCTTAGACCTATACCCCTACCTACACCACTACCCAACCCCACCCTAATAGCACCAGAGACAGAGGTTTGGGACAAATTATTTTGGCTCTTTTTAAAATTTTTTTTTATAAAAAAAATCCCCTTTCTTTTAAATCAATTTTGTTTCTTTAATTATAGATTAACCATGTAGGAACTTGATTTCCCTGTAAAAAGTCTCAATACGATAACTGTTCTATTATTTGAATTAGTTTCTTGATAACCATAATAAACCTATAATTCTATTTAAATTGTCCAATAAATCAAGCCCGAGCCAAGCCCACAATCGGGTTTGAGTTCTTGATATAAGAAAGTAAAAAAATTAACTAAAAAATTTACGACCCTAATCTTGACTTTCTTTTCAAATTACACAAACTCAACTCAGCCTACTCCATCGAAAGTTGAATTCAGTGCACAAGTTCTACTACTAATTGAGGTTTCTGTTATTTTCTTTCTTTTTTTTGTTTTACCAGGATATTGCATTACAAAATTGTCTCATCAGTGTCACTCTGAAAAGCCATGTCTATCATCATCACAAAACTCATTTGTTAAAACTTAAAAAGTAAAAAATGCCAACACAAATTTGAAACCCTTTACACATGAATGATCTGCTTTAACGACCTTATGCAAAATATCACAACATTGCTCCTGCATTCACCACATTGCTCCTGCATTCACCGCACAGTCACAGACCCATCTTGCTTCAGTTTGATGAGACTGCTTTCAATGTTCCGCAACACGGGCTTATAGCTGCATTTAGAAAAATAATCAACAAAAGATTTATCTTTCATAACTCAATACCAAAACGAATTTGATAACAGAGAAAGAGAGAGAGTCTTACACGCGTGCAAGACCGTTATATGCTTGTGTGATTTGTTGAAGTCGTGCTGAGAGCTGCATGACCTCTGCTGACAGTGCCTCTGCTCTGCTCTGTTCTTTTCCTAGTTGGCCCTATAAACAAAACCAAATAGACCAGAAAAAATATCACACAGCAAGTATAACCAAATAAGAATTTAGGATGAGACCGCACAGTGAAGCATAGAAGGGCCCAAGGAAAAAAAACCCCTTCAAAAAGTTTAATTGATGAGGTCTTCTGGCAAACCCACTTAATTGGTTTTTACAAATTTGCTGTGAAGTTCTAACATTGGACTTGTTCTTACTCAACTGATGTCCACATAAAACAAAGGAATAAAACCTCCAACCATTAAATCACCACTCACCTGGAGAGAGAGAATTTCAGTTGTAGATGCTGATGAACCAGTCTCGTTCACCCCATCTCTATAAGATTCAGGAATGCCCCTAGCCCGCTCTGTTCTCAACTTGTCTACGGTTCCACGAAGCTCCTCATTCTGCTTAAGACAGTCTTTCACCTACAAAGTCATATGTCAGGCAGGGTTTAATGTTAAAACAGAAAGTGCAACTTCAAGAATCAAAATATTGATTTCTGTAGATAATTTCTCGTGGACAATAAATAGGTTAGACAGTCCCCCAAAGCCTTCAAAGTTGAGAGTTCTTTAATGCATCCATGATCTAAAATTTAACTATCTGCCAGACATAGCACACAGTTCAAAATCTAATCAAGTTACAGTCACAATTTTTGTTTTCTCCACCTCTGCAATTGTTATTATTACTCTTATATCTCCAGAAAAAAACTCAAGTATACCACCAAAACTCACATAGACGTATTGAGACATATGTGTTAGTCCTGCAACTTATACTCTGGCTAAGAAAAAGCTTATTAAAAATGAAAAACCAAAGTTTAATTGATGTTCCTTAATCAACATAAAATGTTCATTCAATTCAATAATGGTCATAATCCCTACAAACCTATAATTTAGAAAAGATATTTAAAGGCAAACTCAATTTCATAGTTTGTGTTCAACAGACCAGGTTAGCATTCTTATGAAATGATCACCAAGAAAAGAAATTAATACTTTAGTCTGCATTTTTATATCTATTGTTAGAAGATATAATCCTAAGCATGAATACTTTGACAAAAATCATAATAGAAAAACTTTTTTCCTAGGATGATTCCCATATGCCTTTACACACATAGCAGAAAAGAAGAAATTAAAATTATGTAAAGAATACCAAGAAAAGAATTTTATACTCTATACTGAGATATCAGACCTTCGTACACTTATGCTATTACCTTATCCACTCAGTCCCTCCCCTCTCCTCCCTTTCCAAGTCTTTCAAAAAAGATTAAAAAAACACACATAATAACACATTATTCCTGTTATAATGAGGATTTTCTGATGCAGCCATGGAAAATTAATTTGTTACTACTTTGCAAATTCGTCTATTCAAGATTTATTTTATAAGGCCTATGTGTGAACTCCAATTTCAGTAAAAGCAATGAGGTTTTAAAGGCTAGATATACGTCTCCAAGGGTTAAAAAAGTTTTTTATTTGGTTTTTATAATAAAAAAATGGTCAATTTAAATTTAGGGGAAAACTATAATTTCTGAAATCTCTACGAAATAAGGGTATTTTGGTGATTTCGTTGAGCCTAGAATTTTCTAAAGATACTAAAGATTTCGTTGAGCCTAGAATTTTCTAAAGATCTTTAGTATCTTAATTTCATTTTCTTTGAGTCCAAGTTAGTATTTTATTAGTTAGGGTAAATTCCACTAACTACCCCTGAGGTTTAGGTTATTACCAACCAGGTCCAAAACATTTTAAAATTGACCATTTCAGTCCTTAAAATTAAACGGCTTGTGATGCCTTTATTTATTTTTATTTTCTCTCTCTGTGATATTTCTACTCTCTCGTCTCTCTGATCCTCTAATCCCTCTCAGTCTCAGACCTCTCTCTTCTTCTCTCTTACTCACTCACCTTCTCTTCTCTCTCACGTGGTCTTTGCGGCGGCACCGTGGTCCGGGTAATTCATGGGTTTTGGTGTGGATCAGCGTTGGAGTCCTTAACTTCTCTCTCTCGTGGTCTTGCGGTGGCGCCGTGGTGTGGGTTAGTGGTGGTTCGTGGTGTAGATCGGCGTTGGAGGGTTTGGGTTTTCTCTCTCGTGGTGTTTATGGCGGTGCCGTGCTGTGGGTTACAGGTGGTTAGGTTTCGATCGGCGATGATGGGTTTGCTGTGGGTTGGTTGGTAGTGGATGGTCACAGAGCCACATAGATCAAAGCAATTTTTTTTTCTTGCTGAGATCTGTGAATTTGGGGGTTTGGTTAGTGGATGTTTTGATTGACTAGGTTTGTTTTGGATTAGAATTTTGAGTTGAGAGGCTGATTTTTTGTCATAGTTCTTGATTGCAAGTTGTGATTTGGGTTTAAATCTTCAAATGAACTTGATTTGTTGTGTTTTCCTCTTCATTGAGTTTTACTTGTTGGTTCCGTTCAATCATTTTTTTCCCTGTTTGTTTACTGAGAAAGTTCTTTGGGTTTTGTTGCTATGGGTTTTGTTATGGGTTTTCGGTGGTGGTGGATTTCCTACAGGGTGGTTGTGGATTCCATTGTGGTGGTCAGTTGGCTGTAATATTTTTTGAGGGTTTTTTTTGAGAATAAGAACCCTGTAACATCAAAACAAGGGAAAACCAGACCTACTCTGCAGAAAAACATCACTGCTAAAAAACAAACACTGCAGAAAACATCACTGCGCAGAAAAACACCATTGTGCAGAAAAACAAACAATGCAGAAAAAAAAAACACTGTTGGATTTTTTCAATTTGGATTTTGTTGGAGGATTTTGGTTTTATTGCTATGAGATTGGTTGAGTTTTGGTATTGGTTTCTATTGGGTTGTTAGTTGGTTGTGGTGGATTTGAGGTTAGAAAGAGGGAGAGAAGGAGTCACATAGAGGAGCCTGTGAAGAGACAGGTTTGAGAGGAGAAAAATTGACTAACGGAGTTAACAGTGAGTAGAGACTCAGTTGGGTTTAGGGACCAATTTGGACAATTTTGAATTGTCTTGGACTTGGTTGGTATTAGCTCAAATCTCATGGGTATTTAGTGGAATTTACCCTATTAGTTATTATTACCTTACTAGGTTTTTAGTTTACTAGTCAAAATAGGACTAGTTCCCAAGTTAGTATTTTATTAGTTATTATTACCTTATTACGTATTTTATTAGTTTACTTGTCATTTTCTGTCATAACCTGGTACCACCTATGTGCCACATATGCACCGATTATTAACAGTTTAGTCTATCTATAAGAAACCAGATTTACTGCATTGTAGATAAAACAACAAAATTACCATGCTCTTTGGATAAAATATGAGAATACAGGAATCAGACAGTTCCCAATTCACAAACAAAATTCTGTAGAACCTTCATGGTCAATACCTGATTCTCCCAGCGCACTGCTACACCCATTGCCTCTTGATAAGAACTTGAGAGATTAGAATTTTCCTCAAAAAGCCGCTCTATCTCCGAAGATTGGGAATCAATCTGCCAAAGACATAATCAAGCATCTTTTCCATCAAATGGAGAGCACATTTTACCGAAGAATAATAGAGTAAGCTAAGACCAACCTCCATCAGAAGTTTCTGTCTACTACTTTCCAATCTCTCAACCACTACTGCCATATCATGCAACTGCTTCTCAAGTTTCTCCTTGTCTTCCTGCAATTTAGAAAATAAAAACACAGAATAAAGATCAAAACAGCATAACATAAGCCTCCAAAATATGTGCCCACTTTAGGTGCATCAAACAATGATCACAATATCACCAAGAAATTTAAGCAAGACACAACAAGGAAAAGAAAAGTGAGGAGACAAGTTGAGATACCATGGGCCCATGGTTATGGAAAAAACTAAGGTATTGGGATAATTCATATGAACATTCCAAAAGACTAGGGTTGTAAATGAACCCAGCCAGCTCAGACTATGTTTCTTTATTTAGCAAATGAGCCGAGCTCAAGCCTAAGTACTTAAGCTTGACTATTACACTAGCCAAGCTTAAACATAATAATGTATTTGTGAATAAACTCATGAGTATGATGCTTGATTTAAGTATATATAATATTATACATTTATATGAATACATGTAAAAAAAAAAAAATATATATATAATTTTTAACAATACAAAATTTTGGTCTTAGTGTTTACTATATAGGGAAAAATAATAAGTTAATCAAGTATATAATAAACAAGTTTGAGCTTGTTCAACAAGAAAATGAACCAAGCTTGAACATGTAATTTAGTTTATGATGAGCTCAAGCTGGGCTTATGTTCGAAATAAGCTTAAATGAATAATCTTGAACTCTTAATACTCGGCTCATTTACAATCCTACCAAAGACCAGGAGTGGACATAATGATTAACAAACAAAATTTCTTTGTAAATAACTAATTAACAAATTCACCCAATTATGACTGAACTAGGTATGTTGATAGATCAAAACTACAGAAATAGCTACTCTGCAATTTCAAAACAAGATCATCAAGCAAGGAAATTCTCTTCTTTTTTTTTTTTTTTTTGATAAGTAATTAATGTAATTTTATTAATGATCAAATATACTTCATGTTCACAATGATGAACACAATGAAAAAAGTACAGAAGTCTCAAAGGGAAAATCTAAGAGAAACTTGAAACTCTAAAATAGAAGAACAATGTGTGAAACCCCAAATCCAGGACCAATAAAAATTAGTACGAGCAAGCAAAGAAATTCTCTTACCAATGATAATTCCTTCTGTGCCACTTTTTCTGAAACTTCTTCTGCATTGCACAAACAAGGGTACACAATGGTTGAACAACATGCTAGTAGAAAAGATCTTCTAAACATTTCTTATACGCCAGAAGGCAATGACAACTGCAGATAAGATATCTTCAAAGAATCTAGCTATATAGCCATACTGGAAGGCCTGATGCCATGTGATTAAAAGAAGATATGGCTCTACAAATTACCCAAAATTAAAAGGCAAAAAAGGATTCCAACAGCTAACTCCCAAGTAATTATGTACATACTACATAGGCCTTATTTAGTTGAGTAGGGTTCTTGTGATTGACAATAAAAATGAAAGTGTTAAAGGCTTGCAGGATCTAGGACAGTTACATATATGTATATATAGATCCATATATATAAATAAGTGTATTTGTGTTTGTGTGGAGAGAGAAGGATGGAGGGAGAGATAAATTCAAACATTAAGTCAAATATGCAAACAAAATCTGACAAACAAAACAAGACAAATAATGAACAGGTATTCTAAAGGTCCATACATCCTTGAAGGGTAAAATTTATGACAGCAATAGTCAATATCTCAAGGTCATTGGCATCTCTCAATAGATATTTTCAGCAATTTGTTTACATGGAAAGAAGCTTTGTTATGAAACGACTCCTAGTTCATTGCCCTTATTATGTACATCTTGGAATTACAATAGCAAATATCATCAAATCTCAAGAGTCATTGCATATACAACACAAACTACAAAAAACAATTCATGGATAATACCTGAAGCTTTTCTAGATATAGCTGTCAGTTTCTCTTCCAACTCCTGCTTTTCAGAAACGAGAGCTGAAATCCGGGCCTGCTCCTCCACTAATCGTTGTTGCTCTTGCTGCCTCAATACTAACACTTGCTATAAAATGTAAGCCACCATGAGACACTCATAAACAAACACTTCAAAAGAAAGATAATAAAATTAAAACAAACAGTTCTAACCTGTAACTCAGATTTTAAACTAGCTAGTTCCTTTTCTAAGATTTGTACATGATCTGGCGGATTTCCAATTGAGCTGATTCCACCAAGTGGATTCATTGCTTGTCTCTGCATTGAATTCAGCTCTGCTCTCAAGGCTGCAGCATCTTCCTCAGCCTAATGCAAGAGATCTAGTAAGAACCAAAAAAAAAAAAAAAAAGCCTATGCCTTCATATATATAGAAACTGATTGCATACTCGATACTGTTCTTCCTCTGCTTCCTTTAGACGTTTCTTGAGTGTACGAAGCTGGGCAGAAAGATCCTCCTACACTAATATATGAGACTTTGTGGGTAAAGAACAGAAGAAAACAAAATGAATTAGTAAACATGTAAGGAAAACATATAGCGTGCACAGTCTGTACCCGTGCAACAACTGCTGCATCTTTCTCCATCGCGACATCCTTTAGAGCTTTTCTCAGAGATGGTACAGTGTTTTGTTCCTGAAATTGATGGCAAAAACAACATAAGCTAATACAGGGAGGAAAATAAAAATTGAACTGAAACATCAAGAAGAGTTTTGCCTGACAAAAAGTCTTAGGCAGGACAAACAAAGAATGAGCAAAAGAAGCAAAAATCTTAACCTCAAAGAAAATCTAGAATTAAAAAATAAAGAAAAAGACAAGGTTTTCACTATATGAATATCTAGCTGGGTGGTGTGTCATTTTTGAGTTTCTAATTAGATTTCTCATTTAGAAATTACTATTATGGATCGCTCCCACGACTTAACCAACCAAAAATATATAAGTGAGAACACGCACGCAGTTTAATTATAACAGCTACAGAAGGATTTACAAGGATCATGAGCATATATATACAGCCCTATTACTTGAGCTAAAAAGCTTGTGTGAAATTGCAATAATGAGCCTAGGGCGGCTAGTGTATTCTCAATTACCAAAAATATCCCAGTATTTGTAAGATCACCAAAATTTCCCCCGAACCCTAGCATGGCCAACACAATAGATCATGCTCACACACACCTCCCACCATTTTAATCTTGTGCCAACAATGTGCAATGTGCTTGTACAGATATAACAAATAAACTGACAAATGCACAAAGGAATGATAACCAACACAGCCTATCTTTGCAAAACATAGTGAAGAACAATGAATGGATTTTCAATTACCAGATTAGTCAAACGCTTTTGTTGCACGTCATTCTCAGCTTCCCTAGTTTGAAGCTGAAACAGAAAAAATATCTAACTAATCAGTAATTGATCATATAATTCATTACTCAAAAAAAAAAAAAAAAAAAAAAAAAAAACAAGCTTCCTTAGCTGTACATTATAAACAAAACAATAACACACACACACACAGAATTTAATGAAGTGTTACCTTTGAAGTCAATTTATTGTTCTCTTCGTCCAATTCTGCATTCTTCCTTTGTAGGTCTTGTAGCTGAGATACCAAACCACTAACATCGGCCTGGAACACCAATTAGAAACCAAATGGTTATTACGAAACGGGTATGACACGGATACGACACTGGGTACGACACCTTAAATTAAGCGTTTAAATGAAGTGTCCGTGCTTCCTAGACAGCAACCAATCAAAAACTAAGGCTTAAAAATTAAAATTTGTGGAAATTTCTCCAAATTGAAATTATTTACAAATTATTTTACCTACCTCTGTGAGTCGATTTCCGCTCTCTGATTTTTTCATTCCAACAAAATCTGTGCACACAAAAAAAATATATATTTAAAATTAAAAAAAAAAATTAATTTGATTATGAGAGAGAGATGGTGCGAACCATTGTGAAAGGAAGGTTGAGTGAGATCTGGTCCAGAAGAAGTTTTGATCAATCTCTCAGCTGCTCTCTTTTGACGAATCTCTTCCAACTGAGATTTGAAGGAATAATCAAATAGAAGAAAAGGGGATTTAGAAATTCAGAAATGAAGAAAGCGATGGGATAAGAAGTGTACCGTTCGTCGACCAAGGGAGGCGTGGTGCGCATCCATGGTATTGGGTAGAGACTAGAGAGAGATGATTTGAACAAACTCTGGCTGGCCTCAGGCTGCCCCCCTTTCCCTGCGATTCTTCTCCAACCCAAATTATATTTTAAATCATTTAGCAAAAAAACGTCCCTCCTTATATTTTTTAACGGTTTAAAAAATATATATATATTTCTTTTGTTTGAATTTTTAATTTTTAATTTATAGAATAACTCAATAATTACAATATAGCAAATGAACAATAATCATGTTGAAACAATATTATCAATTTCATGATAAAATTTCGTACTAGTTAATGAAATATAAATCACTCCTTTATTTCACTTAGACTTTGATCCATTTTGATAAATTTTGACTTTTAGGTTAATAAATTTTTTTTTTACCAATTTTGCTAAACTCTCTTCTTCTTTTTTTGGTCATTATTTATTCACATTTAACGTTTTCTTTTTATTACTTTTTAAAAAAAAACTTTTCTCACTTGTACCATGTTTGTTAATGTAATGATGATATTAAAATGTGAATTATTTAATTTTGAATTAATGACTTGATATGATATAGAATCATGAGGTATATTTATTTTATATTGTATATATAATTAATTGTAACTCTTGAAATGATAAATCAAAATAAATCAATACTTGAAAATATTTTGTTCAAATGGACAAATCATAACAACCATCTAAACATAATTGACAACTTAGGCTTAAACGATAACGTGACTTATAAGATAATTTTAGGCTTGGAAAAGAGTTATGGATTAATAGCATTATATTTATTGATAATTCATTTGTGTAGACTGTAGGCAGGGATTTAGTAATTTTTTTTAAAACCTTCTATATTATAAAAAGTAAATTAGGAAGGACTCATCACCAAATCCAAAGACTAAATCTTTATCTACTTCATTACATGACTAAATCTTTATCTACTTCATTACATTATATTTTTTGTTATTATAAAAAAGAAATTCATTCAATAAAATGTAAATTAGGAAGGACTTATCACCAAATCCAACTACTAAATCTATTTTATTACATTAAATTTTTTGTTATTGTTTAATACTAGTAATTTAATTTTAACATGGTTGGATTGATTATAGAGGGCTCACTGTCTTATTTTAATATCCTAAATAATTGATTAAAGGCTTAAGTGGATTATTTGACTTCGTAGTTAAGAGAGTGAGGTTTGATATTGCTTTAATTAAGAGGATTTATTGGTCGATGAAGGAATGAAAATAATAATAAAATATGGAATGCATGTAAACTAAATTCTAGGTTATCAAGTGCCAGAACCGATCTCTAAGTAAAATCTAATGGTAATGATTCTAAGTTATCCATGATTATACTTAAATTGATTGCTAGCTAAATAAGTCATAACCTAATTCATCTAATCGATTAACATATAAAGGTGCATAGTAAAAAGCTTGAAGCCTAAGTAATCAGGCTATATATCAAAATGAATCAAAGATAGTACATTGTGGATCAATTAAGACTAACAGCTAAGAAGTTGAATTAAACTTCAATAAAATAAGATAAACAAGATTGAACTCAGTTATAAGGTCACGAGGAAGCACTTACAAGCATGAAAACCTTACAAACTCCTTTGAATGATGAAAAAATCTCATAAGAAACCAATATTACAATGATCATTATATAAAAAATATGTTTGTTGGTAGAGCATAAGGTCCATTTCTTGAGAATGAGAGGTAGTTTGGATCCACGCCTGAGTCTGCGTTTTCACGTTTTCAATTTTTTTTTTTTTTTTTTTTTTTTCCTTGGACGCGCTTCTGGTACTGTTCACTGTCCATGAACAGTGATTTTAGGCTTATGAACAGTAAAAAATAGAGTAAACAGTAACTTTTTACACATTAAAAAATTATTTTGCTACAGTGTTTTCAGTTTTCAGTTTCAGCAAAAATAAGTTGCATCCAAACGGACCCTGAGTCTTCTATTTATACTTGAGACTTTGATGGTAGAAAATTGTTCTTTCTAGGTGTCCATTTATTGTTGGGCTTGCATGACACTTGTCACGAATGCTACTTGTAAACAGAATCAATACCACATTGTTTTCGCTTCATGCACTAATAACTATTATGGAAAAAAAAGGTGCTACGTCCACAACATTTTTACAACTTTTTCACAACAAATCATAGGTGGTTAGTTGTTATTGATTCAAATTTGAATCTAACACTAAGATTATTTTTTTGCCCCAACAATAACAACCAGTAACAGCCTGCCACTTAGGATTTGTTGTAAAAATGTTATGAAAATATTGTAGACATATCATTTATCTTATGAAAATTGCCATATTTGCCTTTGTTTTGTTCTAATACTTGTACAAATGCAATCTCGTTATTGTGCCACTTGTCGTTCCTATAACAATTCAAGAAATTTTAAATTAATAAAAGAAAATATTGTGAGATATGTTGGTAAATGCAGATTATTTAATTGGAATGAAATTTGGATGAATTATTTGAAAAATGAAGGTTTTCGAATCTCTTATAGGTGAGTTCGGATTGGTTGGAGAAGTCTGAAATCGGAATTCACTCACTCACTCGAATTGAGGGCGGCGGGGGAATCACGTAAGCGCCCAAAGCAAGATCCATAAATATCATATAAGTAAATTTTTATTGGTTAGTTGCCACAATAACAAGCAGCTGTCTGGGTGGTGTAGTCGGTTATCACGCTAGTCTCACACACTAGAGGTCCCCGGTTCGAACCCGGGCTCAGACATAATATTACTGTCCTTTTTTTTTGCAAATTTTACTTAAAAGTTAAAACTGCTCTCTCATAAAGTAATGCAATTTGAAGATCCACAGTTGCCGCCTGCAAATTGGACCGTCCCTTTGGTTTATTTTCTACAAGAGAGTTATGCATTTTTAGATTGCAAATTCCGGATCAAGAAGAGGGCTAAATGATCAAATTAATCTTTTTTTTTTTTGAAAAAAAAAAAAAATTTCTGCAAGATGAATGGTAGTGGTGGAAACTTGTTTTGTTCTCAAATAAAAAGAACGGAAAGAATAACAATTTAGGTGAATTGAATTTTATATCCTCGCCAAATAATCATGTGAGGCGCTATCAGTAAAACAAAAAAGCAAAAACAAAAGTCATCATGAAGTAGCAAGTTAATTTTTGCCTTGACACATATCCAAGTTTCTATAAACTAGTTGATCAAACAAAGGTATTGACTGTTGAGAACAGAAGATGATAGGACCATTTATGAAAGAGGCTTGTAAAAGAAATGTATAAAAACGTCAAACAAATTTGGTATCGTAAGTATACATTTGAGGACTCTCTCAATCTCTGATGACAATTCTCACCTCCGATTATTGGGAAAAATAAAATAAATTAGAACAACATTTTGCATACAACTACCAATAATCCCCACATGAACAAATCCCATCTTTGAAGTGGTGGAAACGATTCGCATCTCGAACCAGAATCTCTCTATCCGTGAACTTAGAAATGAACTTGGTGACAGAATGACAATCTTCACATAACCTTAAGTTTTTGGAAATCCGAATGGTTTCCCCTTTACTTGTATTGATGAGTCCAAATGCAACAGCTAGCTTTTCACTATGGCCTAATACAATTCGTTCCTTCTCTTCTACATCAAGATCATAGAGAACAGCTTTAGTTTGTGGCACATAGCCCTGCTCCTTCATCTCTGTTGACAATTTAACCAACAAAGCATGGAGTTGTTCAATTTGTGGGTTAAATTCATCAACAGATGCAAACGTGTAGACATGCCTTTTAACTTCTATCCAACTTCGACCTGGGATCTTTTGAAGTCCACGGGCTTCTAAAAGCTTCTTCACTCTTTTCACCTCATCCCACATACTAGCTTCGGCATAAATATCGGCTAAGAGTACATAATTCCCAGCATTCATAGGCTCAAGCTCAAAAAGCCTTCTACTTGCTCTTTCTGCAAGCTCCACATTGCAGTGAATTCTACATGAGCCTAGAAGAGAGCCCCACACCTCAGGTCCTGGTTCAATCCGCATCTCTTCAATAATTTTGGCTGCTGCATCTAATTGATTGGCACGACCAAGAATGTCGACCATGCAAGCATAATGCTCCACACTAGGATATATCCTATGTTGTTTAACCATAGATTCAAACAACATCTTCCCCTCCTCAACAAGCCCGGCATGACTGCATGCTCCCAAAACACTAACAAATGATACGTGACTTGGTGAGACTCCACGGTAGATCATTTCTTCAAAAATCTTCATTGCCCTCTTTCCACATCCGTGAATCCCATAACTTGAAATCAAGGAATTCCAGGAAACAACATCCCTCTTTTCCATCTGATCAAAAACCCGTTGCCCCAATTCAAGCTTACCACATCTTGCATACATTGTCACAAGGGCACTAATCACTGGCAGGATCGAGTCAAGGCCCCTTCTAAGAATATAACCATGAATAAGCTTCCCTTGCTCTAATGCAGCAAGAGCTGCACAAGCTTGAAGCACACTAACCATAGTCACTGAATTTGGAATTGAATCCTGGGTCTCAAGAATCATTTCACGGAATAGTTCCAAAGCTTCAAAGGCCCTCCCATTCTTCACATAACATGCAATCATAGCACTCCATGAAACCACATTTCTCACCGGCATTTCATCGAACACATAACTAGCATATGAAACACTCCCAAACCTTGCATACACATCCACCAAAGTAGTCGTAATATGAACAAGCGATTCATACCCATGTCGCAAAATATGGGCATGAACCTCCTTCCCCGTATGGAGTAGCGAAATCAAACTCTCTGAAGCAACACAAGCCTTGAGCACATACGTATACGTGAACCTATCAGACGGAATTCCAATCTGATTCATCCGGCGATACAAATCTAAAACCTCCTGGCCATGACCCGCCAACGTAAGCGCTCTAAAGAGCGCATTCCAAACATATATCGTTCTCTTACGAGTTTCATCAAACACCTTCCGCGCATTATCAATGGCGTCCAATTCCGAGTACATATTAATCAGTTTAGTAGCCAGGAAAGGGTCCTGATCAAACCCAGCATCGACGAGGTGGCGATGGACATCAAGGCCATCGGAGAGTGAGCTTTGGCGGGAACAAGAGAGGATTAAAACCTCGTAGGTGTGTTGGGTTGGGTTAGGCTCGTGGGAGAGAACCTCAAGAGCTTGCTTGAGACTGCCTTGTTTACATAAAGACTGTATCAAGTGGTTGCAATTTGTTTCAGGTTTTGTGGGGTTTGAAGGGTTTAAGGTGAGAGAGCAGATGGGTGGCTTTGAAGAAGTGCGAGCTGTGCAGACTGAATATGATGATGATCGGAGAGTGTGGGGAGAGTGAAACTGAAGCGCCCACATCACATGAGAATTAACGTTATGGTTGGGAGTCTACTTCTGACTCCTGAGGCAGGCTTTCTAATCTATAATGGCCTTACCACTAAAAGTTATCTCTCAGATGGTTTCTGTTTAAGCTTAAAGATATGGTGGTGTCCACTATTGTTTACCATGCTTTAGGTTTTAGTCTACGGTTTTGGGAACTATAATTCATATATGAGATGACTCTGTGAAAGCAATTGCTGGTAAATGACTGATATTCACTGAACATGACAGTGAAATTACCTATTGATAAGGAGTAATTAGATCATCAAAAGAAATGAATCGTTGCTGTTACATTAATTGGGGGTTTTTTTTTTTTTCAATAAAATAACAAAGATAATGGATAGAACATAAAATAATAGAACAGAACAGGAAAAAAAAAATGGAACATGTTGGTTCAATAAATTTTGAATCCCAAGCCAATAAATTTTAGTAGATTTTTTTAATATTTACATATTAATTATTTAACTCCTTGTGTGTGTATATATATATATATTTGGTTTAAGATATACTTTTTTTAGAAACTTTTTTTGGTTTAAGATATACTATTGCTAATTAAGTTATTTTATTTAGGTTTTATTATGTCTCTTTTACGAGTTGTTAGAACAATTGATAGTCAATAATTATTTGACACAAAACAAATTTTTTATTTTGTTTAAAATAATTGAATGTTTCAATGTATTTGGATTTTTATTTGCTCAATATTGTGGGGCCTTTTTGGAGGTGGGGGAGAAGATGCAAAACTAACCATTATAAATCAATTATCATTTTACAATCTGTTGTTTATGTAATTGGGGGCCTTGACACTCTTTATAAATTGTTGGGAGAGGTGAGGCCTTCAACCTAGGTCTAGAGCCGACCCTAATATGGTATATTTCCTCCAATTAGGGTTAGGGATGACAAAAATACTTGCCTTACTCAACCGATCATGCCCCGCTTTGGCTTGTGCAAATTTTCCTTAATCAGAGAAGGGATGGGAACAAGTTTTGTTCACTTCAACTTGCCTCGATGTGTGTGTATCTCTTAATTTATGTTTTGATACATATTCTTTTGCAATTTCTAAAATCTTTTTTTGTTCTCTCTCAACAATCTCTCTATCGTCTCTCCCTTTTTTTTGTCTTATCTTTATTTCATCAGTAACAGGGCCACCTCATTCAATGTGGCTAAATACTTCTAATTTGTCTTGCCTTGCTCCCACCCTACCTGTAAATGGGGACGAGACAGAGCCAAGACAACTATGATCCAACCATGCCCCTCCCAACTCTATTGCAAACCATATTTTTTAGGGATGACAAAATATTTCCAACCAGCTCACATGAGTTTTCCCCATCTTGAAGAGGGAGCAAGGACAGAACAGAACACCCATGATCCAACCCTATCCTGCACGTTGTCACCCCTTCCTCTAATATGTTTACGAGGTTATATAAGAGGAAATATAAAGAAAATAATAATTTAAAATTACCTTTATAATTCACTTTTTATCTATCATTTTCAAAATTTAGATAAAATCCAACATATTGATTTTATTTCACCAAGGGTTTGTCTGTTATATAGGAATTTAGGACAACAATGTGAAATCTTGACAATTTGTGAAAATGTAGTTTTAAGTCTAATCTTCATGTTCAGCAAAAAAAAAAAAAAAAAAAAAAAAGGTCTAACCTTCATGAAGTGGGGATCTTTAACATTTGCATTTTTTAAAACTTCATATTTGCAAGGTGACTAAAATATAAAGGTCATTAAATGTTTGAAGTTATTTTCATTTTGGTACTTACGTTTTAAAAAATTTTATTTTGGCATTTTCATCATAGTTTTAAAAATTGGACTAAACCAGCCGATTAAACTGGTTTATTGCGCCATCCATTTTGGTTAGTAATCTAACCGTTTATATTATATTTCTTTGCCTACTAAAGCTAGTATTACATAAAATAATTCAACATAAAATGACACTTAACAATCAAATTACCAAGGAATGAATGACAGGACCGATATGGAAACACAATCAAACATGAAACGTCAAAATGAAAATTTTAGAATAAAAGACTATAATAAAAACAATTCAACTAAACTTTAAGACACAAAAGTGTACTTCGTCTTGCAATATATGCATAAGTTGGAAGTTTCCTCTCATTTACTTCTAGCCATAAGTCTCTAGGACAAGCAGTAAGCAGTAAATCTACTCCATCGTGAGAATTCGGCTAAAAGAATTGGACAACAAAGCGACATGCAATTTGCTCATAAAAAAGAAAAGAAAAAAAAAAGTGACATGCAAAAGTTGAGTTTGATTGAGTCACGTTGTGTTAGCTTCCACCTCAATTATAAGATATTATTGGGACAGGTTTGCCTACGTACAACATTGTCTTATGGCAGCCACTTTTGATTTCATGACCTGCCAAAGTTGACCTTTCAAAAAGACCATTAAAAAGAAAATTTGACTGAAGGCTACCAAGCAGAGGCTGTGAAGTCAGCCTCACATTCTCCAAAATACTAGCATTCACTACCAGTAATTTGCTTCTTTATAATAAGAAGCCATGTGAGTTAGGCATATATCTTTGTAATGCCACCATTTTTGTCGTAGCATATGTAAGAAAGTTTAGTGGGATTCAGCTCAAGGCCCCAACATTTCCAATGCACAGCAGCAGTCTGAATGCAAGGCTTAAAAACCAGAATTATAAAGATTCATTAATTGAAAAATGTTGGCAGATAAAACATTTTCCCAGTGGTGTCCATATTCTATGGTGCCAGTCATTTACATAACTCAGTGTATTTACTCACACCATAATTTTGGTGAGAGAACTTTGACAATCAATTGAAATGATAATACTGCCTTTGCCATCAGCTCGAAAGGAAGTTGGCTCCATCCTGAGAAGTTACAAAGCTCCTTCTGTAGACAATAATTTTCCAATATATGACTCATACCTTCAACACAAAGTGATCCTAGATATTCCACTGAAGTTTGAAGGAGCTTCAAATCCAGCCTTTTCATCTTCTAAGTGCTTTGTCTTGAATCAAATGAGGCATTCTGCAAGCAAGGTGTCAACTTCAGCCAAAAATGACAAGTATACATAACAATAATGACAATTATGGTTTAGAGAACAGAATTGAGTGACTACACAAAATAAATTGGAAGTGAAGAATGATTGCCAAAACTCCATTGCTGAGCACATTTTATTCATTATAGCTGTAGCTTTTCATATTAACAAAAAATACCAAGTTTCTGAGATATGATGCTATCAGGTAACTTACATTGGCAAGTCTTAGGGGCAATTCAGACTGCAGTTATTGTGTCTTGTTCAAATGAACTTAGACTTTTTATCTGCTGGATCTGTTGGCTTAAGAATTTGAAAAGAACACATTAAGCTGTCATCAACACTCATCATTGCACCAGCATTATCAAATTCACCACAATAGTTGGGGGCAGAAAATATCGTAACAAGTTGCCTCTCAGCAAAGAATTCATACCCGTCCTCAACTACCTGGAACAAGATGCATCCCAGTAAGCTTCTTGAGTTACAAAAAGTAGGGGCAAAGAAGAAAATATTACAGACCTGATGGGCACGACAAACAAGGTCCATATCATTCTTCATTAAGAAATCTGACACTCGATCTGGACCAAAGGTGTAAGAGACTCCACGATCATTCATTCCCCAGCCTTTGACATCTCTACCAGGATCCGACCAAAGTAAATCACAAAGCAAACCAGAATCTGGAACGTCAGTTGGACGAGTTAAGTTCCTGATTTGATCTAAATTTGTTAAATCAGGGGAAAGGCCACCATGCATGCACAATATTTTGTCGTCTATGAGCGCGGCCACAGGAAGACAATTAAAACAATCAGTAAAGATTTTCCAAAGTCTTACATTGAACCGACGTTTACATTCGTCATAAAATCCATATATCCGGTTAATAGATGCACATTCATGGTTCCCTCTCAAAAGAAAGAAGTTCTCAGGGTATTTGATTTTATAGGCAAGCAAAAGGCATATTGTTTCTAAACTCTGCTTGCCACGGTCTACATAGTCCCCTAGGAATAGATAATTGGCATTGGGAGGAAACCCCCCATACTCAAAAAGCCTCAAAAGATCAGTATATTGGCCATGAATGTCACCTGGTAAAAGAAGAAAAAAGATTAGTATTCGCTCAACACAACGCATACAAAATAACATTTGAAACACCTGTCTTGGAACATCAAAAAGTAGTCCAGTCAAAGTCATTAAGCCCCCACTTGTTTGCAATATACTATCTAAAATATGCTTTAAAACAAACTAGTGCATCTGGGGAACAAAAATAAATCAATAGAAGAGAACTTATCGGCCAAATGAAGTGCTCAAGTAGACAATAATGGTAAACATTCTACCTTCTGGAGTTAATTCTATCAGAAAATAAATTTAAAACCACAAACTACAATACTGTGAATTAGGTAAATTCAATATTCTATCAATGCTTGTCAGTTTAAAACAAAAGTATGAAGGGTATGTCAACATGTCAGTATTACCATGAACTTTCTCCCTGTTAATGAATGCCATTTTCCATGCTTCCAGCTTTTAAAACTCATGGCAAGTTATTTTGAGAACTTTATGGATAATATGCTTCCAGAATCAATGTTTACATTCAGAGTGAATTCTGAAGTTCTAGTCCACGTTGCTTACCACTTGTATCACTATTCTATCACCTATGTTTCAGATTTCTAACATTTAGTCATATGACTATTACCACTCTTCTAATTTATGTGACTTTGGACTCCAGTCCAATGAAGTCATCTATAGAATACACAACTCAACTAGAAGCTGTGGTCACAGAGTAAATCTCAAAGTGTATGCAATAAGAACAATCCATTAAACACACAACCTTGATAAGTAGGAGTGTATTCCTTAACCACCTACTCTCATGACATTTATATTAAAAATATGTGTTGGGACTCAATGTCATCTTTTCCACGGCATATCAAGCACACTAATAAAATTGGCAAGTTCAACATAACCCACAGGCCCTTCCCAGTTTAACTAGGTTTGAGTTAAAGCATCAATGTAAGGTACCACAAACAGTTTTGTGCAGACAAGGCCATCCAAAATCAACCAATACCCTCCAAGTTATAACAATACAATCAGTTTTATTGAATATAAAGGAAATGAAAAAAGATCAATAAACATATACATCATTTGGATACATCACAGCCAAATGAAATAACTAATAATTAATCGTTTTAATTTTTTCTATGTAGTGAGAGTTGCAAAAGCAAATGTATGTTTCATAACTTTGGCAAATGTCACCATAAACTCATCCATTGATTGTAGTCAAATCATTCAAGATAGACAAACACATCACTCTTTATGTTTGAAGCTTGCCCTATTTTGTTGAGCTATTAAAAAAGGTTGTACCCAATGCACAAAACATTCAAGATAGGGTTAATTCTTTCAGCCCGTTCGAATATATAATGTTTAGACTCATTTAGAAGTATACTATCAATAACAATTTGGCTTCTTATTCTCTATTTTTCTGGCGAAAACCATATCTCAACCTTCTGGAGTCAAGGTATTTTTAGGGCTAGTCATGCACAAACCCTTACCTTAATCCACTTTCATCCCAAGTCATCAATCCCTGGAAATACCCATTTTTCCTAGCAATTGATGTAGAGGGGCAAGAAAAGGCTTCAGCTAATTCTTCAATCTACCCAGAGTCTTCCTCACAACTCAATCATAAGTTAATCTCTCCAATCTAGTACATTTCCAGACAACCCACGGCAACACCAAGGAGATTTTCTTAAATACTAAGAGCAGTAACTAAACACCATGGTTCAGTTTGCAATAAAAACGTATCAAATTCGCCAACAAGATGTGCAAAAGTTACATCTTTCCTTCTTCTGAAGAATCACAGAGATATTAAAGCATAAAATATAGCAAAAACACAAGAATCCCATCAATCACCATACTAAGAAAATTAAAAGTCTGGACAGCTGAAAGAAACCCAATTCAGCTGTTTCATGCTATATGACATACAAACATCCAGAACATCCTTGTTTCTTCTCAAACTCATAAACTCTTCTTTGCCAATCCCATCCTATCAAAACCCAGTATTTTAAAAAACCAACCAGCCAAGAACAATAACAAACTATATATATGTCTCTGAAGCCAATGTTCAAAACATAAATCCAAACCCCAATCACCCAAAATCCCAACTCCATAGGAAAAAAGGGAAAAAACACTACAATAATCAGAGACTGTTCAAGATTCAAAAAAAAAAGAAGAAGAAATTTTTGTTAAAGAAAGTAAAAGAGTTTGACCAAGAAAACACACCACAGATCTTGATGGGTGCTTCAAGCTCGAGAAGATTAGGCTGTTGGAGGAAAATTTCTCTGGAAACAGTACAGAGCTGACGGATCTCGCTCTCCATGAGCTGAACCTGCTTCCCTGCTCTCACATGCCTATACTCCAATAGCCTGTTGATAATGTCATCCAGTACACCAGAGTCCATTCTCAAAAATCCCACCACAAACCCAGGAACTGAACTGATGAAAGACTTCTCAACTTCTATTCTATGAGAACCAAAGCTCTCTTCTTTTTTGGTCACTTGGTCCAGTCCTTGTTCTTGTTTTTGTACTAGTGTTGTTTTGGGTAATCTTTCCTTTATTTTTTTATGTGTAGTAGTAATTATTTGGAGTAAGGAGCGGACGCTTTTTGAAATGGTTTGGTGAAGTGGGGGGTGGGGGGCTACTTTGAAAGAAGAGAAGGTGGAGAATGTGGGTGATTTTATTGTTTATTGTTTATTATTTATTATTTATTATTAGTTTATTACTACTATTTATTATTATATTATAAATTTTTGTTTAATGTTTTAGTTAGTTATTTACTATGTATGATTTCATTGATTCTAGTTTTAAAAAATTTAAGGTGGGAACTGGGAGGAATGAAAGAGAGCTGGGCTGCAACTTCGATGTGGCGGAAATGATTATGAATTTTGATTCATCCAAGTTTATTTTCTTATTCCAAAAAAAAAAAAAAATGCTATTCATTTTGACTTTTATAAATCTTGGTTTTTGGATAAACCCCCCCTTACTGATTTGAATCATCGATTTCTTACTTTACTTTTTAAATTTTAAATTTTTATTTCTTTTTGCTATGTCTTTATCATCATCATTGTATTGATATATATTGTTATTAGTATTGTTGATCTTTGAAGACACATTGCCCCCACCCATGAAATCCATATAAAAATGTTTATGATCTTAGTTAGCTCTCACACACTCTTTTTGCTTATAATGTAGTTTTGATACTTGACTGAATTTCTAAAAAAAATGATCAACCTCACATCATGGAATAAGTTTGGTCAAACACAAGTTGAATTCAATCTAAAAACGATGTTGGTCTCCATTTTCTCATTTTGAGCTACACTAAATAGGATAGAATGTTATCTAATCTAATATTAACTCAACATCAAATCAATTACTCATAGCATACAGTATTTCAATTATTATTGTCTCTAATCATGATTTTGCCGAGTGCTAAGACCTACAAAGAAGGGTTTCAAAAAGTCTCATTAATTTAAAACAATTCCATTCTCCATTCCGTACATAAAAATTTGTTGAATGAGCAGTGTGAACAGCATTTTTCCCCATTACACCCATGTGCATGTCCATTTAAGGAATATAAATGATGACTAAGATTGCTCCCAAAGGAAGGTTTTGAAGGGAGTAAAGTATAGAATGTCACTCACCATCTTGAGTCTTTGACAGTCATAATATCAATATGAATGAAAGGAAAAAGTTGTTTGGAGGGAAATAATTGAGACCGCAAGTGAGAACTACCAAATTTTACTATGGTAATTATTTAGTCCCCAAATTAATTATGGCTTAGTCGGCTAACCTAACAATTCAGTCCAAATTAAAGTGATTAGTCAATTAATCGGACAACCCACTGAAAATCACCACAAAGATAACACATGGATGAGTTATTGAAGAAGAAAACTCGAGACTACTACGTATAAAAACCTCTTCATGATCTTATTGACAAAACAGACCACTATAATAGATAGTTGCAGTACAATTTACTTACAAAGTCAAAACCCTCAAAGCTATATAGCAAAATTGTATTTGAGCCCTCCAAACTCTTGCTAGCAACTGAATCCGTAGGTCCTTTCTGTACTCCAGCACTCATATCTACAAGTTAACCCACCAATTGCACGATTTAGTCTCCTTAATCACTCTAAGGCCCCTTAGAGATTTGGAATTGCTCCAATTATTCCTAAGAACTAGACAGCACCAAGAACTTTGTGTAATGGATTTAATCTCCTCTCATAGAATATGGCAATTTGAGAGGGAGAAGGTAGAGAGAATGAGGACTTTTAAGCTTTAGGGTTTTAGGTCTCTCTTTAGCTCTTCTATGGGAATTAGGTGTTTTTCTTTCTTTGAAATTCGTGGGAAATGAGAGTATATATAATGAAAGCATGGGCTGAAACAGAAAAAAGAAAAATAACTATATCTTCTTAGGTTCTTACGTTTTCATACGTGTGAAGTGAGAGGCGAAATAGGGGGAGAAACCATTGTCCAATTAATTTTAAATTTAAAACTCATATCTCCAATTCGCCTCGCAGACCTAGTTTTAAAGGTATGAAATTCTACAGATTTCAGCTTCCACTTCAACATTTGCACACTCCACCTCACTAACTCAAATACAAATTGAATACCCAAAAAATACAGAATACAATGAAATTGAATGATTTGATTATATGAAAATTTGACATGGAATTAGCCAACACTATAAGATATCCTAACAGAAAATCTAAACATTCTCTCTAAATATATGGCTTTAAAGCCAAGTCCGAATGAAACAAATAGAAATAATTCAACTTGATTGTTGCCAGACACTTCTTACTATATGAATAACAAAATCTAGTGAAAATCTTGAGAATGTTCCAATCTTGTAGCTATAAGCTGCAGTGAGATTGAACTCGACCCTCAGATTTACTTTTTAAACTAATTAAAGGATCAATAATTTCCAGCATAAAGAAAAATAGAAAGAAAGAACTATTATCTTATGCAAGTTTGAAATGCACGACATTTGTCTCTTTTGTACTCCATTGTTATGGAGTTTAAAGCCTAACATTTCTCAGTCATACCATTCATACAAATTTTCTAAGGGTTGAATATGGCATGTTTAACATTCTCAGGCATTTTCTTTTCTTCGTAACAAATAAATGTGTCTCTGTACATGTGAAAAGAATAATGATTTAAGCCATCCTTATAAGCAAGTTTACATTGTAACTTTCTTGGGTAATTTGATAGATTGCATAATTTTATCGAAATGAATGTTTTAAATCAAATTTCATACCCTCCACTTTCCATTCAAATGAATCAATTTCCTAACAAACATATTCTCACAAGACTTAAAAAAGTATAAAACACTCAATAGTATTGTTGATTCTTGTTAAAATTCTTCATTTTCCAATTGTTGCTATCTCTGCTTACGCAAGTAAACTATAACTAGAAACTTAGAAAACAAGCAACAAAAAAGTGTTCATCTAAAAAATGCATTAGTAGAATGAAAACAACTATACAACTACAACCTCTCATACTTTGGTAGTTACAAAATGCTCAGTAATCATTTGCCTTCACTCAAACTACACGTCTACAAGTCTACAACCTACAGAAGACAGAAGAGACACACACACAATTCTGAAGGATGGCTAGGTAATTAGTCATTGTATTTGCTCTAGTTTTCTTGACCATGGCCAATTCTCTAATCAAAATTAATACCTGACTTTACCACCCTCAAGAGCATCAATGACATCAAGTTTGATCGAATATTTTTCACAAACACCGGTTTAAAAAGTGGTGCACCTTCTTCTTACAGTGGCTTGGGATAGAGAACCATGTGCATTGAAATGGACTCGTTACATTGTAACGAACACATTTATGGATTAGGGTTACTTATTGATTCAAGATACTTATTGATTATTGAAATGCTAGAATGTGGGGGCTCTAAGACCTTATAGTTTCAGGTAGGTCTTAGGCTAAGGTGATTTTGGTGTGTGATCAATGGAAGTTCTTTATGTGAAATGAACTAGGATTTGAAGGAGAAGAGATTAGGATTTCCTATAGATGAGGGTTTGCATGAGAGATTGATGATTGCATGGTACTGGTAATTGAATAATCGACGACTTCATGGACAGAGTAATTACCTTCAAAGAATGACTGTTTCTATGGAGTCTCTACCTCCAAGAGAAAGAAAAACTAGGGATATTCAAAAAAAAAAAAAAAAAAAAAAGTCGACCGATCGAACTGATTGACAAAAACCGACCAAGATTTCCAATTTTGGTCGATTTTTCTCCTATACCAATCTGTTCGGTTTTTTTTTTTGGAGGGGGGTGGGGGCGGATGAGTTTAGGGTCTGGAATAGATGTCAGGCCTTTTCACCCAACACTAACCAAACCAATATTTTATTTATATATATAAAAACATGTAAGTAGCAATAGCTCTGTGGTATTAATGTCTGTATGCCAACAACAGCACTAACAGACTAGCAAAGGTGGGGGCTGATCTCAATACTGACCATCTTTTTTTGTATAATCCACCGCCTGTGGTGGTTGATTTGCTAGCATTAGACAAAGTTGGCCACGTTTGTAACAGACTTATTATTCTTTAAGTAATATTCTGCGTTGTTTAACCAAAAAATAAAAAAAAATTGTCTATATCTTTTATAGGAAGACCTTATTTTGAGTCTTCATTGCACTTGTTTTGGTTTTTTTTTTTTTTTTTTTTTTGAATAGTTGAAATGATTTTGTGTTTTTTTATTCGCTTTCTAAACATGAGAAGTATTTTTATTGTTGGCTTTATTCAGTGACAAAAGTTGTATGTATTGCATTTTATGTTTGATGTATTTTTCTTGGACTTTAATGTAATTTGGGGTAGATATATTTGAGTCTCTCCCTCAATCTTGGAAAGCTGCATCAACTAAAGATCTTGCAACCTAGAGGAGATTAGAAGGCGACTTAGGTGGCCTGCAAGCTCCACATGGCAAGTGGTCTAGATGAGGGTGCATACGTGTACCTTGAGACCACCACGTGACCTTAGGTCGCAAACTGCACGATCTTTTTACTCTACAGCCAGCACACACACACAGCTGTAAGACGTGGCAAAGACTTTAAATAAGGGTGATACAAACCCTAGAAAATACATAAGAGAAATTCAAGAGAAGCCTATCATTGTGTATGAAGAGAGAGATACATTTCTCGTCCTTTTGGCTAAGATCAAGTATATGAAGAGAGAGAGAGCCTTTTATTTTGAGGAAAACCAATCCAACCTCTCTTTTTCATCTCCTTCATTTTATTAATTGAGATATTGTAAACACCTTCCTCACCCGTAAACACAGACCTTGTGACTGACAGAAAGACTATGGAAACTTGAGTAGCCACATTCAAATCCAATCTTTATTGGTGGTGTTTTCATTGGTGCTTCAATGAAAGGTCTCCGATAAGCTAGGAAGAGAAGGGACTCAAAGCAATTGGTTGCTAGCTGGAGCTTGGAGGGCTCAAGTACATGTAGGCGTTTGGACTTAAAGGGTTCTTAGTGTCCTAATGTACTGTAACTATCTTGCTTAGTGGAGATTTCCGACAGGTGGTCGGGGGGAGAGGATTTTACACCCAGGGGTCGAGTTTTCCTCTTCCTAAACACGTCTTGGTGTTTAGTGTGATTTGCTTGCTTTCCCTTTATTTCTTTTGCTTTACTATATTGTCATGTCTTGTATAGTGTAGTTAGTTTGTGTGGAAATTGGTTAAGTCATTTACACTGTAACTATATTGATTAGTTTAGTGTTAAAATTAACTTAGTTGTAAAAGCTTTCTTTAGGTTTCTAAATACTTGCTAGGATTAATATAGCATATGTCAAAAACATAACCATAAAGCATGATATTTACAAGCCTCTAGAGTTGACCCCCCCCCCCCTCTCTCTCTCTCTCTCTCTCTCTTTCATGGAGCCATATCATTGTCATAGCCATCACTAAAGAGAGCCAATCCTAACTTTTGTTGGGATGCAATTAGTTTCATCTATCTTCTTTTTGCTATTGTTCATCATATCCCAAACACTTATAATATGTTCTATTGGGGTGAAGAGTGGGTGGATGAAAAAGAGAGAGAGGAAAAGTGGGGATAAAACTTGTATTTCCACTATTTGATACACAAGAAAATATGTAGAAGAAAATGCGTAGTCCCAAGTGTTTCCCACCCTAATCATCAAAGGATTTGGCTTACCTCTAATACTTTGTTAACTTAAATATCCTTTTGTTTTAATGAGAAATTGTCACATTACCCACTAACTAAATAAAAGGTGGAGATTAATGCCCACTACCACTTGTTATTATATATTTAAAACAAAAGGAGATATTTAATTGAAAATGTACTGAAAGTAAGCCAAACCTATCATCAAAAACCAATCTCCCCAAAATAAAGAAAAAATTAGGAGGAAATGGAGGCTTAAAGGAGATGTCACAAATGCCCTCTATTATATCGTTCAAGTTTTTAACTTTTATTTAATGATAACTTGTATTTTTTCTTGTGTAATGATTGAAAAAAATACTTATTTTTATATTATAATAGTAAATTCACAAAAACTATCTTTGTCCAATCTCTCATTTTCCCTCTTAACCAAACTAAGAAAATTTATATTGTTTTAAAGGAAATAATATAATTTAATAGAAGTGGATGATATTACGAACCATAATCTAATAATTTTTAGAAGAATACTTTGTGCAATAGAAAAAGAATACTTAAAAAAAATGTAAAAGGTTAGAAATATATATTATTAATAAAAAATTATATGATTAGATGAACCAATGCCTGCAAGACAAAAAACTTATGATCCGTTTGGATTAAGGGAGAGGGAGGGAGAGTAGAGTAAAGTAGATTTAGCACAAAATTAGCTTATTTTTAACCAACTATACTCTACTTTCCTTCACTCTCCCTCTTTCCTCCCTCCATCCAAACAGGCTATTAACTAGATTGGAGGACTTAAAATTAAAGAGCCCGTACAACTTGAATATTATGTTAAGTGCAAATTGAAGAGAAATGTAAAAGTTATATAACGATTTACTAATGTGTGTCCCTAGGACATACATTAGTAAACCATTTTAGAAAATTTTTTATGAAAAAACGAAAAAGTAATTAATTATTTTGACAGTTTTTTTAATTTCACATAAAAACTTTCCTAAAATGAATGATTAAGGACATACATTAATCGGACCCTTCACATATATAAAAATAAACTGATGTAACGATTTCAAAGTTGAATTTTTTTTTTTAAAACGAAAAAAAATACTTTTTATATATATAGCACTACTACATGCAGAGTATATATATATGTGAAATGAAAGAAAGGAATTGAGATTTCTATGTGCCCGCAATGGAACACGAGCGCCATCACACTGCAGCCGCCTTGCTCTCTCAGAGGCATCTGATTGAAAATTACTTTAACTAAAGTCGAAGCCGGATTAAAATTAGGGATATAATATATGGGAAATGTTAATGGACTAAAACCATTTTTGTTGATCAACTATTTTATAAGAATGTTTTGATATCATTTTTTATAAATAAAAAATAAAAAATAGCAAAAAAAGTTTTTTTTCATTAAAAAATTCTAAATGCCCACTGTTACACCTTCAAGTTTTTTTTTTTTAATTTTTTTTTGAGAAGTTTTTTAATAATACTAAAGATACATAAAATAGCACAACTCATCTACGTGATGAGTTGTGAGTGGTAAAGTTGTCTTCATATAGACTCACCATTACATCTCTACCACTCACAACTCACTACTTAGACAAGTTATAACATAAGTCATCCCATTTCATGTGTATCTAGCATTTTTTTTCCCTCCTAAAACTATGGGAGACTGAGGTTGGTAAATCTGAGCAAACAAATTCTATGCTGTGTCTTAGAGTCCAGACTGGAACATGGGGATAAGAGATAATCTTATTCTTAAGTTACAGAGGACAAGGTGAAGACTGAAGAGAGAGAAAGATAGCGGATCCAGCCTATTTATAGTTCAGCACAGACAAATTACTAATAAAAAAAATAAATAAAAAAACACAGACAAATTACTTGATTTTCTTTTTTTACTAGGAAAGGAAAAAGAAAAAGGTTGTCTTTTCCAGCTTTTAAAAGACAGTTATGATATATTACAGGAAAATTTTAACAGTATTTTTATAAAAAAATATAAAAATTTATTTAAAAAATTAATTACTTCGTCATTTTTTTAGTAAAATGTTTTTAACAATAATTAATAAATTTGTTAACCTATCTTTCTTTGTGAACAGTGAACACGACCTTTCTTTGTGTCCATATCAGTCCTTTACCCAATTTAATTATTTCCCCCTTTGAGCATTTCATTCTCTCCTTACCCTTTTTTTCTGATCAACCCATGAGATTGAATTCCCAAGGGTCAACAATTCAGATTTTTATTTGCTCTTCTGTCTTCCTCAGGTACATCTCATTCCCTCTTTTGAATAAATTTTTTTTAAAAAAAATTTCTGCAATTTTTTTTATAAATATTTTGATGGATATCTGAATTGGGTATGTTGAAATTTTACATCTTTTTGCTTGATGCTCCTATTATTGGGTTGGGTGAGATCATGGTTGATCATGATCATGCAGAATTCATTACTTTTTGGTTAGAACTTGGGTATTTTTGAAGTGTAATTATGCCTATTGTCAAGTGGTTCTGGTTTGAGTTGTCATGGTATTGGTAGAGTAATCAGTACTATAAAATAGTGATAATGAAATATCAATTTGGGTTTAGATGTGTAGTTGATAAAGTAATCTTGCTAAGTCGCTTGGAGTATAGCGGAAACAGTACATTGCTAGATGAATGTATTTTGGACAATAATGAGGATATATAGTATTGATACAAAAGAAGGTTGAGATCCTAGGGTAGCAGTAATTTGGTGCAATATTTGGAAACCTGTTGTAGTTTGATCACATGTATAGAGAACCATTGGCGCTCACTATAAGTTTAGGACTACTAAGTTTGGCTTAGAGATTTTCACTATATGCAATGGAAACCAGTTGGTGGGAGGATTGATATTCACACGATTCTATTGAGTGCACCAGATGGACCAGAGGAAGTCCAAAGTGCAACACATCATTGTGAAGAGAGGAGTACTGACATATGATATGACAAAGAAGTCTAAGAATAATGAAGGGATCTCAGTAGCTGATCCTGGGTAGTTGGAATTCAAAGGCTTTGTCAATTCCAATTGATTTTACAAATATAACTGCTTGGTTGTTATGAATGAGCAGAAAATAAGGCCACTATGTTCTACAAACTTAAGATCGGATTTCTTTTTCAACTAAAACAGAATTTCAACCACAAACCATGCATTATAGTTTGCTCAATTTTCACCATGGCTGAGGCTTGCAAAAACTGTGCTTATTTATTTAGCAGATTTTGGCTCTTCTGACAAAGAAATTTGGGCCACTGCAAGACATACCACTGACTGACATGGCCTCTATTGACCTAAAAAGTAATGTGACTTAATCTTGTTTGCTTGTCTAATTTTATATCCATTGGACCCTTCTTGGTTGAAAGACAAGCCTTGAATTTGTGACAAGTTCACAAACTGTCGCCATGTTTTCTTCTACGTCTGTAGTTAAGTCTTGAGCTTTAGTAGGCTTTATCAATCTCATGTCTGGTCATTTGTAAAGCTGCATAACATCTAGGAGTCCCCATTTTCAGCAATGTGAACAAAGGTATTGGTTGATCTCTGGTGGCCTTTTCTCCCCCGCCCCCCCTTTTTTTTTCCTTTTTAAATATTCTGTTTGAACTAGTAGAATTTGCAGCATTAAGTATGACATACAACTAGTGTTTGAAACCAATTAATCATACATTGGACCGTTTTGGTTGGATTTGCTAGATTTCTTTCACTAAATTAACCGGTCTGTTTGATGATGTAGATGGAGCAAGAGAAAGTACCCATCTTGAGAACAAATTCCCAGCTGGAAATTGAAATTCCAATAGTCTCTGAGAAAATTGATGTACTTCCCATGCCACCGAAGTCATCTTGCAAATCTCTCTGTGCTTTCTCCAAACTAGAAAATAGTACTTTGGAGTTAGAAGCACGATCAAAGTCAGCGATAAAACTGCGTGGACTCATAATTTTCTATGTATTAGTTATGGTAGTAGAGATTGTTGGTGGTTTGAAGGCCAATAGCCTTGCAGTTCTCACAGATGCAGCCCACTTGCTCTCTGATGTTGCTGGGTTCTCCATCTCTCTTTTCACAGTATGGGCTTCAGGTTGGAGGGCAACATCACACCAGTCTTTTGGATACAGTCGTCTTGAGGTTTTGGGTGCCCTTATATCCGTGCAGCTCATATGGCTGATCTCTGGGATCTTAATCTATGAAGCCATTGATAGAATTCTTCACAAAAATGCAAAGGTGAACGGGCCTCTAATGTTTGCAGTTGCAGCATTTGGATTTATTATTAACTGTCTGATGGTTGTATGGCTTGGTCACAATCATGATCACAATCATAATCACAATCATGATCACAATTATCATGCGTGTGGACACGGGGATCATGATCATGAAAGAGAGGATGAGGAATGTGCAACAACCGAGGAGAAGACTAATTTGGTGTCAGATTCTCCAGTAAAGACCAAAATGTTGAACATAAATGTCCAAGGGGCTTACCTGCATGTCTTGACTGATCTGATTCAGTCAGTTGGGGTGATGATTGCTGGAGCTATCATATGGGCAAAACCCAATTGGTTAGTGGTTGACCTGATATGCACTCTTGTATTTGCTGTTCTTGCTTTAAGTACTACTCTGTCCATGCTTGGAAAGATTTATGGCATATTGATGGAGAGGACTCCAAGCGAGATCAACATTGATAAGCTGGAAAATGGCCTCAGATGTATCAAAGGAGTTCAGGATATTCATGATCTACATGTTTGGGCAATAACAGTAGGGAAAATTGTGTTATCTTGCCATGTAACAGCTGAATCTGGAGTTTGCTCAAGTGAATTACTTTACAAGATTAGGGATTTCTGTGAAAAAACATACAGAATACATCATGTGACAATACAAATTGAATAGAATTATAATGATTTCTCATATAAAAATGGGATAATTATAATAAACCCACCTGTGGTATGACCCGTTTTCACTTTGCCTACCCGTGGTTTAATCATTTACACTTTGCTCACCTGGGGTCCGCTCTGTTAGAACTCTATTATCCACCTCTGTTAAAATCGAGGGTAAATATGTATTTTTGCTTTTCTTTTATATCTCTCTCCTCCTAAAACAAAATAATACATAAAAAAATGAGAAAAATAAGATCTAAAAGCAAATTTGCAAAAATTGTAAAGTTCTAGTTGAAGAACACAATATCTTTTGGTATAAACATTCTTGAGCCAATCAATCCAAATAAAATATCATATTCACATAAATCCAAAAAACATTCTACTCTTATATACATACAGTAACCTTAAATTTATAAAATCCTACTCTTATATAAATACAATAACCTTAAATTAAAAAATCCTACACTTTCAGAAACTCACACACACAAACAACCATCACCACCATTGACCTCAAATCCATGGCTGATCCACCCGATCTCAGTTTCCACCTTTCACTCTCTTCAATCTCATTCAAGGAACCCATGGCCAAAGTTTCACTAGGTTTGTTGTCTTCTCTCTCTCTCTTCGTCTCACACAAACAGTAGCCACTGCGATGACATTGCTCTGCTTCATGGGTCTCGTTTTTTTTTTTTTTTTTTTTGGGTTGTGGGTTGATCTAATTTTGTTGTGGTAGAGGTGGTTAATTTGATTTTGGCAATGGTTGTGTGTTGTGGTTTGTGATTGGTTATGGGTTTCAAAGGTGGAGTGGCCACCACGATGACATTGCTCTGCTTCATGGGTCTCCTTTTTTTTTTTGGGTGGTTTTTTGGGTTGTGGGTTGATCTAATTTTGTTATGGGTTTTGAAAGTGGTTGTGGTGACTGTTGGTGGACGGGAGAGAGAGAGACAAATTTGGACATGGCAAACCCAGTTTTGGGTCTTTAGAAGCAAACCCAGTTTTGAGATTGTTCATGCTATTGAGGCTTCCAATTGTTCATTCATTTGGGTTGTTGGAAAAACCTTCATATGTTGGAGGGAGTTTGTTATGGTGTGCCTATGATTACATTGCCTCTTGCTGAACAGTTCTTGAAGTTTTTGCATTTTTGAAGTTCTTAAGCAACTTTTTACCATTTTTACATAATGACATTTTTTTATCTTGTTTTCTTTTGATTTTGTATGAATTTTTTGTTTTGGGAGGAGAGAGACAACCCAAAGTCAGAACCTCACCCTCACATGAAAGCATGATCAGAAAAATCAAAACCCCAGCTCAATATAAGGGATTTTCGTGTTTCTAGGGCTCGTGAGGAAAATATTCAATAGTTCGTGTGTTTTTATCCGTGTTATGTTCTGATTTTTAATAAAATTGTGTTTTTCTAACGTCTGAGGGTGAGGTGGGTAACGGATGGGTAACAGATTGAAGTTCAGGTGGGTAAAGTATAAATGATTAAATCACGTGTAGACAAAGTGAAAACAGGCCATACCACGGGTGGGTTTACTGTAATTATCCCTATAAAAGTAGAAATTCAAGGTTCTCTCATCTTCTGCCTCACTGGTTACTAATTTTCCAAAGATGATTGTGGAGCATGTAGCTCATTGGATCTGTTTTGATCTAAGTTAGCACGCCTTCCACCCCCATTCTCTTATAATGATAAAGGTTGAGTTACTGCTAATGAAATCATAGCCACCTGGCTAGATATATTTCAAGTTTTAACAAGCTTATTCCACTCTTAATATCTTATCCTTATTTTTGGAGGTAAATTTTAAACAAAGCACTATCCCATTTCCGCTTACAGGAGTATAGACTATAGAGAAAACCAATGAAAAAAAGAGGGAAAAAAAATATTACAAATTAAGCTTGTTATTGATTGAAAAGAAGAAAAGAAAAGAAACATTGGCCAGACCTTTTGCTTTGGCTTCTATCTGCATAATACTGCTGCCTACAATGAGTTGAGGAGTAATCTCAGCAGCCTTATCGCTCTAGTCATGTTATTACTACCAATTTTATTATAAAAGATTTTATAAACTGATATGATCATAAATGTGATTGAAATTATATCAACAACATAATAAAGAAACTTTTGAATGATTTTTTTTTTTTTTTTTTAGTGTTAAAAGTTAATAACCATTTTTTAAGTCTTATTATGTACTAAAATTTGTAGTACATGGCCAAAGAAATTTGTAGAGGTGGTGGTACACGGCCAAACCAATTTGTAGTAGTAAATCCGCATTAATTGCAAGGTATTTGGTCCCAGGTGTGCAATGCTACCACCAGCCGACTTCAAAAGTGGGCAAGCAATTAGGAAGGTCAAAACGGAAATACAAAAGCAATGGAATAGATAGGTATTTAAAAAAAAATGGAACTTTAGTTGGTTTTATTAAATAAATAACCTGAGAAGGTACATCTGAGAGAAGTTGTGGTTAGATAAAAGATGGAACTCCTTCCATCCACACTGCTAACTCAAACAAATTGAGCATGCCTTGCAAGACAGTGCTACTTTAGACAACAAAAATCTCCCATTTCACAAAACAATTCGACAAAAACTTTTAGCTTCCGCTATGATATTGCCAAACCATGAGAAGTCCATATCATTGCATTGAATGGCTTTGAGTGCTTCTATTACAAGTTAGAAATTAGGAAGAATTACTTAACAAGCAAACTCCAAAGGAAAGGCTAAACTTGCAAGGCCTCTTCTACCACACCAGTATATCTCCCAGTCAAGATGCCAATTGCCAAGAACCACCCAACACCCCAAATTTCAAAGAGTTTCAATTTTTAAAAGCAAATATATAAGAATGGAGCAAAAGAAAGCAAACCCTCCAAAAGTACTACATTCTGTTTGTTTTCTTAGTTCACAATCTCCCTTATCGGTTATCACAACTCAATGAAGTAAAAAAGTAATCTACAAGTCTCTCTCTCATTAAAAAAAAAAAAAAAGTAAAAAGTAAAAGGGTAATTTTATAATTTAAAAAAATTTGGTTTGTCTGCTTGCAAATCTTTCACCACGCTCAAATGTCTCCTCAAGTAGAACAGCAAGCTCTCTTGTTTGCATTCCCTGCTGCATCAGAAACATTGATAGTGGTCCCTTGACCAGGAAGAGTGGTACCGGCAGTCGCTTCCTGAGCTGCTAATGCTTTTTTGCTTATGATTTGGTAGATCTCCGTCAAAATGGTCTGGAATGCCTTTTCAATGTTTGTTGCTTCTAAAGCTGATGTCTCAAGAAATGAGAGACCTTCCCTCTCAGCCAAGGCCTGACCATCTTGCTCTGAAACAGCTCTAAGATGGTTCAAGTCAGACTTATTCCCCACCATCATGATGACAATGTTAGAATCTGCATGGTCCCTCAACTCACGGAGCCACCTTTGGACATTGTCAAAAGTCTGCCTCTTAGTTATGTCATAGACAAGCAGTGCCCCAACAGCTCCTCTATAATAAGCACTGGTGATAGCGCGGTATCGCTCCTGACCTGCAGTATCCCATATCTGTGCCTTAACTGTTTTTCCTTCCACCTGTTAAGTCAAAAACCAACAGTTCACAAAACTGCTACATGCCATAACAATGAAAATGAACACTCAAAAACATAGAATTATCAACCAAAGTTACCCAATATACAAGAAAGAACAAATCCAAACAGGTAGATTTGAAACCTATGAAATTTCTCCAGTACAAGTACACACCATCAACAATCCATAAAGCAAGGTCTAATGTATATCTAGATTAACAAAGATTCCTACTGAGAGGAGTTTGGTAAATGCACCATTCAAAATAAAGCAGAAACCTTGTCTTCAATTATTCAAGTTGCAAATGAAGTTTTGTTAAGCTCTATTTGCTCAGAAAACGATAGATGGCTATTTCTATAGTCATTGCTTTAAGCAAATTGATCAACTCATTGATAACTTGACCATCAAAATAACCTCTTACAGAAGATGTTCGATCCCCATCAATCCACCGCTTGATTGGCCAATACATGAAGCATTCGATCATGATCCGCATTTCTAAGCAACCAATACTTATTCGCCAATTTAAACTATTATGTATAGCAACTTATAGCTTAAAGTATTCATTTTTCACAAAGAAAAATCATTTAATTACAATAACCAGCATCAACAGAAAAAAATTTCATTTTTGAAGTCTTTTTCTTTTTCCAAAAAGTTAAAAAGATAAAAGAGAAATCACGGGGAAGGACTTTTGTACATTTCACATGCATACAGATTACATACTGTTTGATGCTTGGTAGTGAAACTAAGTAAAAACTAAAAAACTAAAACACAAATATGTGTCTATATATACTAGTGTTTATCATTTGGTAGCTTCTATAAAAACTTCGAAGCAATGCTATCGAACTTACGCGATCCAACACAGAATCTCACATTGACTGGCAAAGCATAGTGCTATATATCATTCAAGATGCAACTTTTTTCCAGCCTAAAAAATCAGACAGGAAAAAAGAATAAAATAGTTACAGTTCTCAATTACCACACACTTCTGAATTCTTGCATTAAATTACATGAATCCAAAGAATCCTATACCTCATATTCCTAAAAACAAGAATTACGAATCCAAAAATTTAAAATCCAAGCTCAGAGGCTTCATAAAAAAACAAAAAATCATTAATCCAATTTCCGAATCAGAGGCCTAGATCAAGCCGAAAATGAAAACGAAAAGAGAGATATTGCTTGCCTGGAGAGTTCTGGTGGCGAATTCGACGCCGATGGTGGACTTGGATTCTAAGCAAAACTCGTTGCGCGTGAACCTGGAGAGAATGTTGGATTTTCCGACACCAGAGTCACCGATCAACACGATCTTGAACAGGTAGTCGTACTCGTGGTCCACTCTATGCGCCATAACGCTCGCTCTCTCTCTCTCCTCCACCGATCTCTCTGACCTAAAAAAAAAAAAATCCAATTTTAGATCCACATACAGATACACAAACATATAGATTGAAACAGAGAGATCTGAGGCAAAGACTTACCTGAAGAAACAGAAAGATAGATCGAGAAGAGATTGGAGATCCCAAAGTGAATTTTTGGAAATGAGAGTTTGTTTTTTTCTTGTTTTCAAAAAATTAAAAAAACAAAAACAAAAAAAAAATATAAATAGTAAGTGCAGGAATTATAGGGAAAAAAGTGGGAAATGTGGGATGGAGTGGACAATGATAGAAACGGAGAGAGAGAACTTTTGAAACGGCAACTTTATAGATTTTTTTATTTTAATTTTTAATTTTTAAATTTAAGACAGGTAGGGAGAGAATAACGGCGCCGTTTAGGGCAGGAGAAAGTAACGGGGGCGAATGTTGCGAATATATTATGTGAGATGGCAAGTGACAGTGAGGCAAGCTCGCTAGCTGGCTGCCTGGCAGTGGCAGGTAGACGTAGTATATATATATATATATAAATATATATTTTTTTTTTTCAAGTTTCAACGATTCCTTCCGCCCTTCTTATTCTGCATTTGTTTATGCTATTTGGTAGCTGGATCTTCCACTAAAATTCAAAATCTACCGATATTTCAAAAGATTCTTCCATTTCCTGCCCACTATTTATTTTTTTCTTACTCCTCCATCATGAGAATATAACTTTTTGGTGCTATTCTTCCAACCAAATATTAAAAACCTTTTTTAGTGGTATTATTTTTTTGGATGTTCTAAAAAATCTTTATATTTGATTCCAAAAAATATTAAATTTTTTATATTAATTATAAAAATTTAAATAATCTAACCAAATAAAAATAATAATATATTTTAAACACCTAAATTATAGGTCACCCTTAACATAAAATTTAGCATAAATTATACATTTTCAGCCTAATCTTTCACATTGATTTATACTTAACCCCTTAACTATCAAAACAACCCTCTAAACTTATATGTTCATTGGGTAAGTTGGTAGAGTTGCGCAAAGCGAGATTGAATTGACTAAAGTGTGTAGCATGTTGGTTCAATGTGGGGCATATTTTCCAAATAAAATAATTTTTTGAAATATTTAGGAAAAAAGTACCGGGTCAAACTTATTTAGTTATGTAGCATGTTTTTTGAAACTCGATTTTGTCAAACTCGAGTTCCAAGTGAAAATCGAGTTTCCTAAACTTAAGTTCCAAGCATTATGGCAATCTGATCAAACATAAATAAATTTGATCATGTGCTATTTAGCAATTTTTTTTTCAAAAATTATGCTATTTAGCAAATTTTTCCGTTCAATGTGAGTTGCTTAGGTCATGACTTTCGTAGCCAAGAGTGGTTAGGTGGTACGTAAATGATGATGATGTTGTATAGATTATGTCGTATGTTGATATTGACACAGAGCAAGACAATGGAGAGAGCACTGAGATGGTCACTGACAATAGGGAGGAAGGAGTGGTGGATAAAGGGAAGAATGTGGTAGAATCATCTACCACTGGGTCCACAATTTCGAAGTCCCGCAAAAGAGGTCGTGCACCTCCCTCTGATGATAGTGTTTTGACTGATCTGTCTAATCAGTTGAAGGAAATAGTTGTCTTTGACCATCTCTGTGAAAATGAGAAGGCAACTAGGGGATTTTTGGCCAAGAATGCTAAGCTAAGGAAGCTTTGGATGGATGGTTATTTGTTCACTCGACTCTGACTTGTCTATTTGGAGTTGACTGTGATGGTAGCTTTAGGGATTGTCATTTGTTGTAGTTCTAGTATTCACCTATCATTATATTATATATGTGACACAATTGTATTATCGATAAGCAGGCTATGTATGTATTTCTAACCTTGGACATATGCTGATGGTACGTATATTTTGTGAACTGTTATGCTCCAAGGGATAACAGTTACGTACCTTGACTGTAGGATGTGTACTCTTTTGTATTATTAGGACGATACAATTGCCCAAGTTATCATTTTTGTACACCATGGAGGTGTAATGCCAATGGTGAAAGTACATTATGTGCGTTTTGATATAAATATTATGGGTATATTCGGATGCTCTTTGTCGATGTTGAAGTGGATGATTATTTTTGTACTGTTACAGGTTCGTCAATGCAGGTGTTAGCATTTGTGCATTTCATATTTTCTGTAAAATGTTTGAACAAACCAAACGCAGGAATTGACTTTCCGTAAAACAAATTCCGAGGCAGCCAAACAGTGGAATTCGTTTTCTACCCTATTTTCCATGGTGCAACCAAACAGCTTGAATACATTTTCCTTACGGGAAAACAATTTCCCCTGAAATCATTTTACGCTCGGAATTGACTTTCTGTTGAACCAAACGCACCATTAGCGAAGCTACCTGTGGCCATATCTTTCCCCACTACAATGGCCAATTCATCATACATCTCTATCTTTTTGTTCAAATACTCTGCATGCTTATGATGCGCCTGTAAGGGAGAAAGGAACGTATAATAACAATGCAATAATCACTTCACTCATAAATTCAATATTCAATTGAATATAGATGCCATTAGATGATTTATGTCAATGATAAACAAAAAAAGCTGTTAGGAAACAGGAGACATAACCCATGCTTTATGGGATAAGTACAACAGAAAATACAATGCACAAATGCTAAGACCAGATTTTACAATAGATCCGCACATGAAAGTTATATTTGAAAATTTGTAAAAGCAATGGAATCCTAAAAAGAATGACACTATAAATTTCATATAAATAGGGTACTTGAGTAGCCTTGTCTTGTTCTCAATTCATAGATTATAAAAGCCAAAAATATATATTATCATTTATATTAAGAAAATATAGTTGGAAACCATACCATGACTTCTTCTTGATAGGTCTTCGCATCACATGTGATCATTTTCAAGTTATCGTCCTAGCCAAACCCACTCTTCTTCCAAAGAGTTTGAATAGTGCTCCATATGGTCCGAAGAGTACGTAGTCGATTCTCAACATATGAGGGGTGGCACTCCACCCCAAATTGAGCAGATATCTCCTTGGCTACAATAGCAAAGGAGCCGGCCTTGAAAGTGTTTGAGGGCTTGTTGCCCTTCACGGCCTCTTCGGCAAGCAGAGTAAGCATGGTCGTGTGCATTGAGGGCAGCCACCTGAAGTGCTTAGTGCCCACATTCTCTTTCCCTTTCGACATTACTACATATGAAAATTGTATAGTGAGAGTAGCATTTAGTAATTACGTTCGGAATATGAACAACAAATCAAACACACATACAACCACGCTTATAGATGTGAACAACAGAACGAAACAACTACTGGAAATAACAATGTAATGCTGGAAATAACAATGTAATGCTGAAAATACTTTTTCCTTACACCACCAGAAGTCTATAGTAAATACATTGTCCTTTCAGAAAAGAAAAATACAGCACCTATTACAATCATAGAAATCTAAATAAAGTACTACTCTCCATTCCTGGTATAATCAGACCACAGAGCTTGGCATATCTCATCTCTCTTAGCATTCCACACTCTACTGTCTTCAATGGAGTCCCGACGTGACTGTGTTTCTTGTTGGGAGCCACTAGACTCTACTGGTTCATTGCAGCTTCCATAATATAGTTAGTAGGATCAACTCCCATAATGTGATTATGAATCACACAACATGCTAACATTACTTTCACTTGGGTTTCAGAAGACCAAAATGGTTCTGCATCCAACACTCAAAAACGTTTCTTCAACACTCCAAACCCTCGCTCAATGGTAGTTCTCAATGAAGAATGTCGAAGGTTGAACAATTCTCGTTCATTCTCAGGAGGACGATCACTAAACTCTTTCAAGTGATATCACACACTCCGATAAGGTGACAAAATTCCATTTTTATTACCATACCCAGCATCACCAAGATAATATTTACCTATATATATTCAAAAATAAAACCAAATCACTACTATGCTTAGGAAAATGCACAAAATTTATTAAACTAATAAACCCAAAAGGTGAAATAATCCTATAATACCTTCGGGAATTGAAAATTCCCCTGGCCTAGCAAATGCATCATTTAACACACGTGAATCATGTGCATTGCCTTCCTATCCAGCCAATACATAAGTGAACTTCAAGTCAAAACTAATGGCAGCTAACACATTTTGCGTGGTTCCATCTTTGCAACCACGAAACCTTCCTTATATTTCAGGTGGCACAGATGCACGAACATGTGTACCATCTATTGCTCCAACACAATCCTAATTTTCGACAGACATAATGGTTTAAAATTACACAAATCTTCACAATTTACAAAAATACACAAGTCGCAATATTTACCTTAAAATATGGATAGAACCTTCTGCTATCCCATATCTCTGGGGGTGTATCTTCGCTAGGCAGTCTTATTAGAACTCTATATAATTTTAGGACCCCCTTAAGAAGGACCTTGAAGTATTTATGAACAGTCTCAGCCGATCTATGAAACCGACTACCAATTACACGGAACCTCACATTATGACCAATAATGTGTAAGAAAATTAGCACTTGCTCCGTAACGGACATGTGAATAGTCGGGCGTATGTGCTCCCCCTCAGTGAGGATGTGACATAACTGGTAGAAAGCTATAGGCTTCATCCTAATTTGACTCACACAAAGTCTCTCACTTCCATGTAGAACACTATTTATGTAATGCTCTCTTTCGGCTGCATGATTAACATAAGGCGCCCTAGGCAGTCGTCTACGCCGCAATTTCCTTACCAATGCAACCCCCACAAGGAGGACAAATGCAACTGAGGCAAGAATTGCGGCTTTGGTTTTTTTCTTCATCTAAAAAATCTCAAACACTGTGGTCCAAGAGGTACGTAAACAAGCATGCTATTGATTACACAGTATATAAAAACAGCCACAAACAGAAAACAGTAGAGCACAATCATATGCCAACACAACACTCGTGATCTCTAACACAATCAGTATATACAGCCATGCTCAAAGTTTGTTAAACCATCCAAATTTACATAAATGTCATAACAAGCCCAGTTCAAGATCAAGGGAAAAGACATAACCACTGTGGCAGTGTGTCCACAGTATTCACAAGGTGCCATATACATTTACCAAAACATCCAAATCACATTGATATCAACCAACACAAAATTTATGCACATGTATTTATGTATAATTGTAACACCAACAAATCAATAATTTCTTAAATCAATAATTAAATAAAAAATGGATAATTATAAAAAGTAAATAAATAAATAAATATGTATTTAAATAAATAATTTTATAAATATATATATATTTATATAGATCAGATCCGAGATAGTGAGAGTAGCATTTGGGTTGTTTATGGGTTTGAGGGTGGATTTTGGCTAGATGGGTTTAAGGGGATGTGGATCGGCTTTTGTAGAGGGTGGGTTAGAGGTGTGTGGATCGAAGGTGAGGTGAGGTGAGGTTGTCGGGTTAAAATAGAGGTTGGATCGGAGTGAAATAGAGGGTAGATCGAACTGAAATGGTGAGGTTGTCAAACATTTTTTGTTCAAACAGTGGAGGAAACTCACCGTGGGTGGATTGGCGGACTGTGGGTCGCACACTGTGGGTCATCGGACTGGAGAACTGTGGATCGTCAAACTAGAGAACTGTGGATCGTCGGACTATGGGTGGAGCTCGAACTGGCATGAGGGAGAGGGTGACCTGCGTTTGGCATGTCTTGCTCTGTGGAGCTTGGTCACAACTAAGCTTGGAGAGTGTCTGTGAGGAGTGCGTGTAAGAAGCTTTGAGAGAGTGTGTGAGAAGTGTAAATGATTTGAAGGTAAAATAAAACCTGAAATGGTTTTACGGGCCAAGAGGGATATTTTACGGTCAACGCAGAAATTGATTTCCGTTTGACCCAATTTTCTGTGCTTACCAAACACATAGAGGGGTGTAAAATGATTTCCTGAAACCCTTTTCAGCCAAAACAAACGAACCTTATGTGACCAAGGGCAGAGGTATGGGTGGCTAGGGGCCAATGCCCTCTTTACGTCTCTCCCCCTCCATTTTAATGTTTAAAATTTAAAATTTTGAGTGAGTTTTAGGTCAAAAATTATTGTATAAATAACAGCCCGCTTTAGGAAATGACCTCCCTTCATTTAAAAAATAATAATTATAAATGTTCTTTAATTTATTATTGTCTCAATTATTTTCCTTTTGATATTGAAATTTTTTGTCATATATAAGTCGTTAATTTTAGGAACATTTAAAGCATAATTTTATAAAAATATTGAGGTGAATCTTTTTAGTAAAAGATTTTTGTTGTTTTCTAAAAATAAAGTCATACACATTTATACTAAGAGAGTTAAAGATACCACTGGGAAGGTAATTTTTCTCCACTCTGCTTGGGTTTCCCTTGCCCCACATAGGTGGTGGGGCAGTGATGGGCAATGAGGTAGGGCAAAGATGAGTTTAGATATTTTAGCCCCGCCGACCCCATCCTTGCCCCGACCAACATCGATAAGTGACATAATTGTAAATCTTTCATACCCTATATCCCTAATATTTAAACAAACAAATAAATACTAGCTTGTTTTATTGTGATATTGTCTTGTTAAACACTTGTATAATATTATTCAGTTCTTACTAAAAATTAGTTTGATTTGATTGGATAAATTTAGTTGTAATTTCAAATATATTTATATTAATGAAATAGGTTTTATTAAAAAAAATTGTAAAAGTTGCAGGGCAAATTAACACGAAATATAATTTTACAGGGTGGGGCTCAAGGAGCAGGGATGGGGTAAGGAAGTTTTCCTAGTCATACAGGGCTGGGCGGGGAAAGGGTAAGATAAAACCATGCAGGGCAAGGGTGAAGATCTCATCCTTTGGCCATGCCCTTCCTCATTACCATCCTTAGCTATCAGAATATAATATTATAATGACACATTTGGCTTAGCCCCTTTGAGAAAATTTCTGGCTCCACCACGGTATGTAGCCAAATTTGAGAGGTGGCATTATCACAAGTCGTGACAACTTATTCGACTAGCATGATGGGTTGCTTTTACATGAAAGACACTCAACATGAAGTTGGAATGACCATTTCATGCAATTTGGTTGAATAGTAGAATATAAATACAATGTGTCTATCAATTTACTAAACATTATCTTTACACAGAGCATTAAGATTTTTTTTTTTTTAAAAAAAAAAGGGTTTTAACATGCTTTGTTTTATATTTTTGAGATATTGGAGTGAATTAAATCAAAAATTGGAAGGATCTAAACACCAAAAAGAGTAAGAAAGAAAAAAGATTTAAACTCAAGAATCGACTGAATCTGTGGCTGTGGGTCTGTATTTGAAAACTTCTTGTCAGCTTCCGTGTTTGGAAGCTCCTAGTCGGCCACTAAGGTGGCAAAATCAACCCAAACCCATTTGCTCACCCAAACCCACTCACTTAAATGAAACCCAAACCCATCCAATTATTAATTGGGTTAAATGAGTATTAATCCAATTAAACCCAATTAATATTAATGTTTATTGGGTTTTAACTGGGTACCCAATTAGACACAATTATGATCAAAGTATCATTTTTACAAATCACCCAACTCAAAAATACCCCAAAGCCACTAAAAATTTCCAATATACCCCCTAAACCTAAAAAATGACCAAAATACCCCCTAAACCTAAAAATGATCAAAATACCCCTTAAACCTAAAAATTACCAAAATACCCCTAAAACCTAAAAAATGACTGAATTACCCCCTAAACCTGAAAATTACCAAATACCCCCAAAACCTAAAAATTGACCAAAATACCCCTAAACCTAAAGAATGACCAAAATACTATTGGAAAAATACATGTTTGTATCGCATACAAAACATACGCGGCGAAAAATTAACGGATCTACTTCATTCGCAATTGATAACATTTACTATGTAAGTTTCATAATTTACAAATAAGAAAGCGTACCTTGGTGCGGTGAAATTCAAAACAAAAGATTAGAAGTACTTGGGAACGCTTTTAATCTTCACTCCAGTTCCACTTAATGCCTAAGAAGTGTGGTCTCTCAATCAGTTTCTAAGGGGAGAATAAGAGAGTGGCTTACACTCACATACACACCATTTCATTCTTTTTGAAAACTCTTATTAGAATTCTCTTATATGATCTTAATAAAAACCTTATTAAAGTTCTGCATGTTTCTCCCCTTACATATATATAACTGATTATCTAATTGGGCTAGCCTTTTGGGCCATTCCAATTGGGCTTTAGTATGTGGCTTGGAGTGGGATCAAAAGGGAACAAATAAGACTCTAAATCCAATGGGCCTTGGACTTTTCTGTCAACTCTTGATAAGTCCAAAGTTACCATTAATTATATTTAATACCACTATATGAATATAATTGCACTCTAGGCCTTATTAATAAATTATATCCTAAGACTTTATTATACATGCAACCCCTTCATTAAAATATTCGTAGTAATACAAAGTCATGAATATTGACTTCCACTTTGAAGATTACTACGTCTTAATCCTTGAGTACCCTGTTTAATCCTTTAAGTTATTCATCATATATTTAAGAAATTCAATTTCATAAATATATACTGATGATGCACAGAAAATCAATAGACTGAATGCTCCGGGCTTCAATGATCTAACCACTTTTTGGAATGCCTGAAAAGGAAAACACACTATCAAAGGTGATCGGGGTGCACCGGCCAAGAACCCTCCGATGCTTAAGTTAGTTTCTCTCTTAAGATTCTGGAATTCCAACTTTTTGGGAATCATAAAAACTTACCTTCATTTGATGTCAATGAGCGTTTATATAGTGCACACTTGAAGCGGTTACTTGTCTAGTAACTTCCCCTATTTTTGAGGAGTTCCAAAGATTCATGGTTAACTTCCACAATTGCTATGGGAGTTAGACTATTTGATCTTATCTTCCATAACCGTTATTGGAAGTTAAGTGCTTAGTAAGAAGTTGTGGCAACAAAACTCGATTTTCACGTGCCTCGGAATAGGAACGTGTGATCCAATTCATTAATTCTTATTAGAGAAACACATTTGGAATTTCCTGTGTCTGGGTCGTCCAACCGTTTTCTTAATGGACGACCCTCAAGTGTATGAACGACTAGTTCTATAAAGGAGGTTCATTCTTGCCTTCTTAACATGGACGACCCCCATGGACGAACTTGGAGTTGGCTTAATTTTCAGTTCACCATCATATACTTTAGTAACTCCTTACTAAAGTGGTTAGGCCCAACACTCTGAATAACCAAACCCATTAAACTTATCTCAAGTGAATATTTTATATCTCTGTTAAAAAATTATGAATTTCATCTTGATAATATATGTTCCATCAACATTAAATGCGGCTGCCCAATACTGAGGTTTTAATCGTGACTTTAGATCTCACTCCTGATATATCAAAGCAACCTATACCTTATGATCAGATTCATTATTCTCTCAGGATTTAGAGTTGATGTAAATAAAAGTTATGAGATTTATTATTCATTTGATAGTCGTTAGGAGAATAATAAATCTCACAGCGGTCCAATTCAATATGTCTTAACTCTTAAAACATATCAACATATCAATTAGAAATCTCCACTTCCATGATCAAAACAAATCATCTTAGTTGATATGTTATAGTCTTTGCAGATGAAATGCCAAATTTCATCATCGACTACGAACTAAAATTCTGAGTTTACAAATAACTTGTGATTTATATATTCGGTGACTAAATCACATACTATGTATCTCATGGACTAAGATAATGTTTCATTAGTTCATTTATAAATAGTCTCATATAATTAAATAATTTAATTATTTATGACATGCCAATAAATTGGATTTTAGGGCATATACCCCAACAAATACTCCCGAAACCTAAAAATTAATCAAAATACCCCCTAAACCTAAAAAATGACCAAAATACCCCATAAACCTAAAAATGACCAAAATACTCCTAAAACTTAAAAAATGACCAAAATACCCCATAAACCTAAAAATTACCAAAATACCCCGAAACCTAAAAAATGACTGAATACCCCCCTAAACCTAAGAATTACCAAATACCCCCGAAACCTAAAAAATGACTGAAACACCCCTAAAACCTAAAAAATGACCAAAATACCCCTAAACCTAAAAAATTACCAAAATACCCCTAAAACCTAAAAGTTGACCAAAATACCCCATAAACCTAAAAATGACCGAAATACCCCCGAAACCTAAAAATTACCAAAATACCTCCCAAACCTAAAAAATGACAGAAATATCCCCAAAATCAAAATACCACCTAAACCTAAAAAATGAATGAAGTACCCTCGAAACCTAAAAATGACCAAAATAACCCCAAAACCTTAAAATTGAATAAAATACCTCCTAAACCTGAAAAATGACCAAAATACCCCCTAAACCTAAAAATTGACCAAAATACCCCCTAAACCTAAAAAATGATTGAAATACCCTTAAAACCTAAAAATTAATCGGAATACCCTCGAAACCTAATTATGACCAAAATACTCCCGAAACCTAAATATGGCCAAAATAACTCCTAAACCTAAAAAATGACCAAAATATCTCCGAAATCTAAAAAATGACTAAAATACTCTGAAACCTATAAAATAACAAAATTGCCCCTTAAACCTGTAAGACGATAAAAATACATCCTAAACCTAAAAAAGGACCAAAATCTCCCCTAAAAATAAAAAATGACCAAAATACTCCCTAAACATAAAAAAAAAAAAGGACCAAAAGACCTCCTAACCCTAAAAAATGACTAAAATACCCCTGAAACCTAAAGAATGACTAAAATATCCCCAAAACTTAAAAAATTATTAAAAGACCTGCAAAACATAGAAAATTACCGAAATAGCCCTAAAATCTAATAATTAATGACACCCCTAAAACCTAAAAAATTAGTGACATTCCCTCGAAACCTACAAAATGACTAAAATACTCTTAGAACCTTTAATTTGACGAAAAAACCCTCGAAACATCTAAAATACCCCCAAACCCCTATTTTGGTAATTTTAGATGCTTCGGGTGTATTTTGTTCATCTTATAGGATTAGTGGTATTTTGGTCATTTTAGATATTTTGAGGAGTATTTTGGTCGTTTTAGAGGTTTAGAGCCATTTTGGTCGTTTTAGAGGTCTCAAGGTATTTTTAGTAATTTTAGAGGTTTTAGGTTTATTTGGGTCATTTTAAAGGTTTAGGGGTATTTTAATCATTTTATAGGTTTGACGATGTTTTGGTCATTTTTTTACGTTTCGAGGGTATTTTGGTTATTTTTGAGGTTTAGGGGGTATTTTGGTCATTTTATAGTTTTAAGGGGTATTTTGGTCATTTTAAGGTTTTGGGAGTATTTTGGTCATTTTTAAGTTTCGGGAGTATTTTGATCATTTTTAGGTTTTCAGGTTATTTTGATCAATTTTTAGGTTTCGGGGTTATTTTGGTCATTTTTTAGGTTTTGGGGGTATTCTGGTCATTTTTAGGTTTAGGTGGTATTTTGGTTAATTTTTAGGTTTCGGGGGGTATTTTGGTCAATTTTTAGGTTTTGGAGGTATTTCAGTCATTTTTTAGGTTTCGGGGGATTTTTTATGTTTTGGGAGTATTTTGATCAATTTTTAGGTTTAGCGGATATTTTGGTCAATTTTTTTAAGTTTCAAGGGTATTTTGGTCATTTTTAGATTTCAAGGGTATTTTGGTCAATTTTTAGGTTTCAGGGGTATTTCGGTCTTTTTTTAGATTTGGGGGGTATTTTGGTCAATTTTTTAGTTTTGGAGGTATTTTAGTCATTTTTTTTTTATGTTTCGGGGGTATTTTGGTCAATTTTAGTGGTTTTTGAGCGTATTTGGTCTTTTTTAAGTTTAAGAGGTATTTTGGTAAATTTAAATGATTTTATGAGTACTTTGGTCATTTTCAAGTTTTATGGGCATTTTGATAATTTTGATTATTGGGTAATTGAGTGGGTTGGGGTTTACCCATAATAACTGGGTTGGGTTGGGTTTGAGTTGGAAGTATTTAGTTAAATGGGTAATAAATGGGTAAATAGGTTTAATATATCCAACCCAATTATGGGCACCCCAAACCCACCTAAATTCACCAATTTGACACCCCTAATAAAGACTTTAGATTGTTTTGCAATACTTATTAGAACACATAAACACGAAAGTAATATATAGAGTTTTTTAAACAAGCTTATAATACATTACATAACTAGCAAGGGCTAAAGGCCTTGTAGCTAAATTGGCACCTCCCCATGCACAAAGTGCTTGGGGGTCTAGGGGGGAAAGAGTTCGAGTTGCGGGGTTAGTAGTATGCTGTAATTATCTCTAAAAAAAAAAAAAAAAAAAAAAAAAAAAAAAAACTAGCAAGGTTTTTAAACCCGGATCGGATCGGATCGTACAGTTCGATTTGGTTAACCTCGAATCCTTCACCATCACGGTTCTTTTAACCACTAAAACCGTTCTATACCAAAAAGTCAAGAAACTATTCGAACCGGGGTTAAACCTCACGGTTCTTAGAACCGTGAATGATTCTCACGATTCCTCCCACAAAAATCTTCACTGAAAATGGCCGATGGCTGGGCTCGTTCATTGCCGCCAAAAGCTCAAACCTTAGATAGATGTTAGATCTACCATTGATAGATCAGTTTGCTTAGGAAGAAAGCTGAAAGAGGAAGAGACGTGAGCTATGATCTACTTGTTGTATGAGAGACTAAGAGGTTAGATTCTCAAAAAGAGAGAAAAGAAATAGAGACAGATAGGAGGGGAGAAAGACAAGTTGAGAAGAGATCCAACGTGTTTGTGTTTCTTATTGTGTGGGGATGAGATAGAGATGAGATCTTTTATATTTTTTAAACAAAAAAATTCCATAGTCACACACTTGTTTTCATTTTACTTTGACATGTTTTTTAGTTTTGAGAAACGTGTTTTAGACTTTTAGTTGAATACCTGCTACAATTTCAAACTTTAATATATATAGTTTTTTTTTTTAATGAAATAAACTTTACTTTTTGAAGGCCTTTGAATGTATATAAATATAATACGTTTAATGTTATTTATAGTTTCAACTCTGTGCTATGGATGAATTATATAAACTTTAAATGCATTAGTTTTGGTTAATTATATTAGTAAATTACAAATTTAATAGAATATTTTAAATAATTAGAGGATGTTTATTAATCTTTGTAGTAAATTATGAGAAATATCTTCTAATCTTTAATCAAGATATATTTTTAACATCTTTAAATACTGTTTTTGTTAAGATTGTTAAAATTTACATAATTATTTTATTTATTTTCATATTAATTAATTATTAAATTAATTATGACATCATCACGGTTCGACCTCGATCAGACCTCGGTCGAACCTCAAAAACCTTGAACCTCTTCATTTTACGGTTCGTTAAACGATATGGGTTTAAAAACTATGATAACTAGAGTACCACTACAAAAGGATAACATTTGTAGTAATAGCCTAGAGTTATAAGAACTGTAACTCTAACACACACAACCGATGTGGGATAAACATCTCTATATTTTTTTTGAGGAAACAATAGTACTTATTAGAACGCATAAAAACGAAAATAATATATAGAATATTTTTAAACAGGCTACTTTAGATTGTTAACGGGTTATCTAACATGTAAGATTTGGCTAAAAAATTGTCTAATTTTTCTTTAATTTTTGCAGTAATCTTATGAGCTATCTGGAAGATTGGGAACAAAGCTATTTTGGAGGTTATGTCTATCAATGCTAAGGGATGCTCTAAACTACAGCACGAAATTGATCCAAAATTAGTGTACTTGACATGTAACTGTAGAGTTATTATGTACTTGCTCTTTTTAAACATGAAAGCTTACATAAAGGGAACTTTTCAAATGCTTCATTGATTAGATTTAACCAAAGGCCACTTCATTTAGCCATTTTGTTGTGTCAAGATTTGTGGGAGTTTGAACTTTGAAGTTAAGCTTTTCAAAAGATTTGTAACTATCACACCAAGAATGATCTCTCATACAATTGTCTGCAACAACTAATTAGTGGTAGTGGAGGTTTGTAATCATTTTAGGTGCAATTATCAATTTTTTCTTGCACATTGTTTTATATCAATCGTAAACCTGACTTATAATTAGTCTTTACTTACAAAACTAAAAGAGTTTATTGAAAAAAATCACACTGAGTCCAACTTAGGAACAAACATATTTTAGGGCTATTCGTGGTAAACTCATCCACCCTATAAATTTTAGGGCTAGGGTACGCCTCTCGCATTTATTTTTCGCCGATGATATCTTTCTTTTCACAAAGGTCACGACTAGGGATTGCAAAAATTTATGCCAAATTTTACAAAATTTTTGTGATTCGTTTGGCCAGCTTATGAGTGTTACCAAATCAAGATTATGGTTTTCTCCTAGTACCCCTAGGCGTATAAAAGAACAAGTGGCTGGAATATTTGGGATTCCCACCATTCAAAACTAACCAAGAGCATTGTAACCCAACTAACATATCCAAGTATTTCCAACGAATACATTTAGAGTTCAAATCATCTTTTATCCATTGTTGTAAATATCACATTATCAAACAAAAAAAAAAAAATCAATATATATATATATAAGCAGAGACCTCATGTGGGAAAGCATAAGGTTCTACCAAATGGCGTATTCTATGTGTTGGGTTAGATAGCTTGACCTCGGTTAATTAATTCAATTACCCAAGTTAATTAATTAAGTTCAATTGTATGCAAATCATGGAGGCACCAACAAATCACCAAAAATACTAAATACAGCGGAAAATAAATTTGACACGGTGATTTGTTGACAAATAGGGAAAACCTCGCAAGACAAAAACCTCATCGGGTGATTTTAAGGTCAACACTCCCAAAAATCCACTAATCAATAATCAAACAGTTACAAGTATAAAGAATCTTACCAACTACCCTAACCTATTCCGAAATACCAACCTTCAGTTGAACCTTCGCTCCAATACCCAATTGGACTTGATCTTGTAGTAGCCTTCTTTCCCTTGATGCACAAACCTCCAATTTGTGACTAACTTTTTTGCACGGATCCTAGTACGTGACTAACTCTAGCAACTTGAATGGTTGTTGTTGGCTGCAAAGTTCTTCACTTCATTAACAATGAAGATCAAGAAGCACTTGGTTACAAAACACAATGGCGTACAAACGCAGTAACTTCTTATAGAGAAATTAAGCACTTAGTCATTGTCTTCGTTTTTTATGGCTTTTAAAATAAGTCTTATATATGTCTAGGGTTGTGAGAAAAGAAACCCTACACATACACATAAACTTGGGCCAGATTTCAGATCTGGAAATTTTAAAATAATTCCCAATAGATCGAGTTGGTGTCGAGCTATCTATCGAGTTTTGAATTAAGTCTCGATAGTAGCTATCTGTCGAGCTATCTGTCAAGAATTAATGAGCAGCTTTTCTTCACTTATTTCTTAGATCAATCTTCATGTCTTTAATACTGGACTTGAACAACATGTTTCTTGAAATACTAAACCCATCTTAGATCTACCAAATTACAAGTAAAGTGCATTTTGTCAAAGGATTGCCAATTACAAAAAATATGACCCTAACAATATGTAAAGAGAATTGAAATATTCTCAAATGTCATATCAAAGATAAGAAAAAATTAAATATTGAGTCTTTATTTCATTTGATTCAATATTTCAAAACTTTTTTACTTAAAAAATAAATATTATTTGTCTCTGTAGGTTCAATGTTTCAAGACTTTTCACCCCTCACGCATACACATAAAACTCTTTGCATTTTAATTCACAATTTTCACCTCTTGCACTTCTGCCCCTTTATATATACCTACTCATAACCCTTCATGCCATCTCATGTCAAATACACATAGATCAAAAACGATATCATTTACCATCAATTTTTCGATGATTCCTACCTAGCACTAACATTGTTGTCTTATCTAATTCTAACGCATGAGTTGGCTACAACTAAGGAAGGGAAGCTTGCATTATATATTGAGTGAAAATGGCAATTACAATTTTAATGTTAAGGTTGGACATTGTGGATTTGGAATTTTGTAAATGATATGATTGGCTGTGGGTGTTTGTGATGTGTATTTTGTTTTAGAATTAAGGAGAAAGAGAAAGACGCATTCTATATAAACTTGTATTCTACAATATTCCTCCAATTATTTTTTTTTTTTTTCAATTGAATAATTATAATAGAAATGTGAGTACAATTTATAATTGTTTTTTTATTATAATGAACTTATTACTAATAAAGTTCTATAACAATTATGCTTTAATACGTACATAATATTCTCCAAAACCATTTTACATAAAACATTACAACATTATTTGTGCATCGCACAAGTAACTTACTAGTCTATATATCAGTTAGATTTCAAATTGGAATTCAATTAGAGTATAATTTTGCTCTACGTGTCTCATCTAATCTAAATTTTTAAATTTTTGTAACAAGTTAGTTAATTCAGTGTAAAATTTGGAATTCAATTAAAGTTTAATTTTGCACCACGTGTCTCATCTAATGTAAGTTTTTTAATTTTTGTGCCAAGTGAGTTAAATTAATGTAGAAAACGAGGAGTTCAATATAAATAAACCATAAAAAAAACCTAATCATATATATATATATATATATATATATATATATACCAAGACTATATACAATCCATTACTAACTAGGTAATATTTATATATATATATATATATTTATATAACTAATCTTAGAGAAATTTAACTAGATTCAAAATTGAATTTTGTTTTTGTTAGCTTTCCATACAAATTATATTGTTTAGATTTTTGCTGTTATTTTTTCTTTGAACTAATGAGCATATTTTTTATACTATTTCTATTCAGATATTTTGTATGTCATCTTGAACGTAACAAATTGTAATTGACTTGAACGATCCCATGTACCTATCCTCATTCAATTTAGGAGACATTATTGGACAATTTTTTTTTTTTTTTTTTTTTTTTTGTGTTGTATTTAGTAGAATTTCATGGACAATGATTGTGAATTGATATTGTATATGTAGTATCCAATAATGACTTTCAAAATTATATACATAATAGCAGTATAATGAGAAACTTGACGTAACCAATATCATGAAAATTGCAAGAAGAAAATATTTTAGTGTGTGTATATATATATTAGTATATTTTAGTACCTCCAAATGTCTTGGTCGAACTAATATCCTATATATTTAATAATCCAAGCTAACATCAATAGCACTACTATAATTTATCATTCACGGGTTACATACTAGTATATCATAATTGTTGAACTATCATATTGTGATTAATATATAATAAAATTGGTGTCAATTGTAGACCCATATAGAAGTAATGTTACACCAATCACAACCTACTTTTCATCACCCAAAAAAAAAAAAATCACAAGCTACCTCCTTACTGATTTATGGAAGGAAAAAAATCAAAATTTTAACGTATCTATAGTTATTGTAATAATTTACCTTCACCGCCAAAGGCCTTGTAGCTGAATTGGCACCTCCCCATGTACAAAGTGCTTGGGGGTTTAGAGGGGAAAGAGTTTGAGTTGCGGGGTTAGCAGCATATTGTAATTATTTCTCAAAAAAAAAAAAATTACCTTCACCATAATATTTTAATATAGCTACTAAAAATACTAAAAAATCTAGTATAAAAAAATAAAAAGATACAACCAGCTTGGCTGACCCTATGGCATGAATAACTATCATATTTTTTTATTTTTTATTATTGTTGTTTATGATTTATATTCTTTTTGAAGTTTAATAATAAATTTTTTAATATCTTTTATTTAAAAAAAAAGGAAAGAAAGATTTTTCCCTATGACTAGTGTGGGTGGCACATGCAAGACACATGCTACCTCTTGAGTGAAAAAATTAAGATAGAATTTTTATTTGAAGAAGTATGAAACTATATACATAAAAAATGTATGTTATACAAAATTAATTTCATTCGTATAAGAATTTTGATACCTATTTGCTAAAGGCAATATCAACTCATTAAAAACTTCTAAGAATGATAACAAATATCATCATCTTCCAACAATAAGTAACTAAGTTTTGCTAAAACCTTGTCACAATATTTAAATTTTCGGAATGAATGATGTCATATGCTATAATTGAAACTTTTCATCAAATACCTTCAACCATACATAATGAAAATTTTGTCATTCATACTTTCTTCTTTATCATTCTACATGAATCTAGATGTAATCTTTAGCTTAATTAGTTTTTAATGAACACCCATTTTAGGCAAGAAAATGAAAAAAAAAAAGATAATAAAAGGCAAGGAAATAAAATACCTTTTATTACCATTCTAACTTTCTAAGCATTACTACTATCTAAAACTCAAAATACATGAAAAAAATTTTTGGGATGTTAAAATTTAGTGAGTATTTTAGACATTACACAATGGAATATTTTAAGAAGCATAAGCTTTCATTAGAATTTAATTGAGAGAATAACAATATGACATATTTGTTCTTTTCCAAAATATTAAGGGGGAAATTGCTTGATTTTAAAGTTTAAGGAGGAATTATGAATTACCTCAAACATAAAGGATGAAAAGTATTTTAATCCTAAGTTTTTGTTTTTATTTTTTGTTTTGTTTTGTTTTTGTTTTTTTTGTTTTTTTGTTTTTTTGTTTTTTTTTTGTGTGTGTGTAAAACTATGTATTTTTACTTAAAATGGTACATAAAGAAAAACAAAAAACAAAAAAAAAACAAAAAATCATCCTAAGAAAACTGTACGTGAAATAGTGAATTTTGTCTCAACAAAATTGACTAATAAAAAAAAAATTCTTGAAACACAAAGAATGGCACAACATTTTCATAATACCTTTATAACTTTGTTATATTTTACTTTGACTTATAAAGAATTGACACTTCAGCAGTTGTGAAAAATATTGTAACGACAACAAGATATCTTAACATTTTTCACAAGAGAAATGATATGTCCACAACATTTTCATTACGAATCAGAAGTAGTAGATTGTTACGGGTTGTTGTTGATGGGCAAAAAAAAAATAATTTTATTGATAAGTTTAATTTAAAATAACAAGTTATCATCTAAGATTTGTTATTAAAATGTTGTGGATGCAGTACTTTATTTTTCACAATACCTTTATTTTAGTTGTGGTAATAGTATTAAATACTAAGTGTTACGTCTACAATATTTCTACAATACTTTTACAACAAATTTTTGATTGTAAGTTATTAATGATTTTAATTTGAACCCACCACTAAAATTATTTTTCCCACCAATAATAGTAAATAATAACTTGTTACTTAAGATTTATTGTGAAAATGTTATGGGCATAATATTTTTTGGACAAAATTTAGCTACAAAATTGATTGTAGCCTAAGGCTACAACCTTACTCAATAAAATAAACATTACTACATATTTTGAAAATCTAACCATTGAATTGCACATTCTTTATGCTCTTAATACATATGTCAAATTTTGTCTCAATCGAATATTATTTACTATATATAAACTTATATTTTATGCATAATTTTAAATTATAAAAACTTGCAATTTAAAAAATTTACTTAATAAAATAAAGATTACTACATATTTTGAAAATCCAACAATTGAATTGCATATTCTTTACGCTCTTAATAAATATGTCAAATTTTGTGTTAATTGAATATTATTTACTATATTATATATAAGCTTATATTTTATGCATAATTTTAAATTATAAAAACTTGTAATTTAAACAATTTATTGATGACATAACTATTGATCTTTAATTTTCTAGAAATTTTGCAAAAATAAAAAAATAAAAAAAAATGATATAAGAAGAAGATGTAATCCAATGGTGAATTTGTCAAAATTCATCTCCAATAAAAAGATATTTAGTAAGGTTATAACTTTAGACTATAACCAATTTTGTAACTAAATTTTGTCTATATATTTTTAATATTAAAATTTTTTATTTCTCACCAAACTCAACTTTTTTGGCTTGTTACAAAAAGTAAAGGTTGAATAAACCAAATATATTGTAGCTAGAGCCATTTGCTCTTTTTATATATAGTTAGTAGATTAGTAGACATGAGAAATTAGGCCAATCCAACTAGTGCCATTTGCTCTTTTTATATATAGTTAGTAGATTAGTTGCTCTTTTTATATATAGTTAGTAGATTAGTAGACATAATTAGTAGATTAGTAGACATGAGAAATTAGGCCAATCCAACTAATGTCATTTGCTCTTTTTATATATAGTTAGTAGATTAGTAGACATGAGAAATTAGGCCAATCCAACTAGTTAAAACGCACTTGAGTTACCATGACAATGCGTATCTTTACTATTAGTGCATATAGTTCATTAGCCCCTACCCACCTTGATCTGACACGTATACAATAATTGGTCCAAAATATTACTTTGTTTGAAAAAAAAAAAAAAAAAACAATAACTGGTCCAAAATATTACTTTGAAAAAAAAAAAAAAAACTTGTCCTAGAAGAATGGAATAAAGACATGGACTGGATGACGTCCTTTATGTACTACTACTGTCCCGTCCTATTGACTCGGTGCCCTACGTTTCATCTTCGTACCGAGTGAGGTTTTTTAGTGCTTGACCCCCCTACTGACCAAGACGAGTCTGTCTTTGATGGTATTTTTCAAAATTGCTCTGAAAATTTGTGTTTATAATTGACAAAAAAAACAAAAAAAAAATGTTTTGAATACAATTTTTTTTTTAAAATATCTAATTTAAAAACAGTTATAAAATATAAAAAACTAAAAACTTGAGTAAAAAATCAATAACAATTTTTTTTCTTAAGACACCCAAATCCATTTAAAGCAAAAAAAAAAAAAAAAAAAAAAAAAATTGAAATCTGTTTTTAGAAATAGCTATCAAACATGTTCCCCTGTTATTTCATATTTAATATATTGCAGCAGTGCAATGACAAGACTGATACATAATTGAAATATTTTTCCATTTTTAAGATGAGATAAAATTTTAATGTATAATGTATGCTTCATAATAATTGCCCTTTATTTTTAAACCAAGACACTAATTAATTTTTTATAGAGACATAATTGAAAATATTAATCTTTTTTATTTAGAGATATATATAACATAATTCTCAAAAAAAAAAAAAGAGAAATATATAATATATGTTTAAGTGATTATATTTTTTTTATAGAATATTAAATATTTTTAACACACACGGGAAGATGGAAGAAGGTCTTAAAGAAACTTAATTATAAAAATTAAACTTGTCACTTGTTATTTGTCAATTGCCACTTAAGTGGGGTCTCATGTACGTGATTTAAATTTCATATATATATATATATATATGTATATGTATGGCTTCACACTAAAAACAACAAGGAAAAAGTTAACAGATGTTCTATAAGGGTTTTAGTTCAGAAACTATTTTTATAATTTTTTATGAAAAAAAAAAGTAATTGGCTATTTTAACAAATTTTCATATTTTTCATGAAAATAGTATTAATTTTTTTTTTAAATAGTATATTAACAGATGCCCTAAAAGCATTTGTTAATTGAACCCAAAACAACAATGAGAAAGAGAGAGAAAATTTTCATTTTCTAATTCTATTTTCAATTGATAAGAATTGGTCCCACCTCTGTCCTTTTTCTTCTTTTATAGTTAGTGCCTTCATGGAAATGATTTCTCATTTCCATTTATCACACTAATTTCTTCTTGGAACGTGCAGATAAAATAATAGAAGGGTTGTGGCAAATCAAAATACTATATTTCATCGGTTTAAATAGTGACGAAACATCCCATTAAATATTATATATATATATATTTATATATATATATATATATATATCACCTAGACAAGAGAGTTTGAATTCATCAAGGTTTGGGTGTGCATGGGTTGGATTTAAATTTTTTTTTTTTCTTAACTCAACTTGACCTGGTCGAGTTGTACTTACATGTTTTATACTTTATAAAAATTTGACTTCCATCAACTATTTAAACGTTTTTTTTCAATAAACTATTACAATTCACATAACATGTCTAAATTATATTTCAAATCATTAAAACCAAATCTCAAAAATACTAAATAAAGAAAATAAAAATAAGTGTAATAAAATAAACTTATGGGTTGGATTAAGTTAGATGGATTAAAAAATATTAATCTAAATCCGATCCGACCTAGCACAAGGCTCAATAATTTTACCCAACTCAACTTACGAAAACCACCAGCTAGTGTGGCGTAGTGGTTGCCCCCTTCTTGATGGCTGTGCCAGGCGTGGGTTCGAGTTCTCATACCCCACGGGTGTGGGGTTTGGACTTTGGTTTCTAAAAAAAAACGAAGTGCATGGGTGGAGTCCAAGTCGCGGGCACCATTATGTGCTGGTGGTACTTACAGGCGATGTATCTGTGGGGTGTGATCAACTGTAATATCACACGTGAGCCACCATTTTTGATTCTCAAAAAAAAAAAAAAAAAAAAACTCAACTTACGAAAACCAACACAATTTTCATCTGATTGAAGGGTCGAATGCACACCCCTATCAGAAGAAAGAAGTCACATGCTATTGGAGAGAAGCCGAAAAAGCAGCCAATGATTCAATCCCACCTACCACCGTTGTCAATGCTATTTGTCATCTCTCTCTCCCTCTGCAGATTTCACTTGAATCATGGCTAGGTTAGCAAGATTCCATATAGGATATTACCAGTATTAGTTGGCTTCATCATAGAAATTTGGTTCAATTATTAGGATTGTGTTCATGAGGAAGGGATCTATCATCTATGATCTTTCGCCTGTTTATGAATTATGATTACAGGGAATGTTTTATTAGATTCTAAGCTAAATGAAAGACCCTTTTTTTTGGGGGGAATAGCTAAATGAAAGACTTTTAGCGACTTTGGTCTTGCTAAACTCTGCGATTCTAAGAAGTTAAATCTAATGGCAATAGATCCTTTTTTTTAATTAAAAAAAATCCTACTGTTATAGATCTTATAAATATATGTACTCGATCAAATTTATTAATAAAGAATATACAAAATATAAAATTTGTGTTACTGTACGAACAGTTTATATTAATTATAGTAATTACTAAACAAACTATAATTTGGCCCTTAAACTTAGTCTAAGAGTTCAATTTCATTACTATTTTTAAAAAAAAGGAGTTCAATTTCGTTCATGAGATAGTTTATGAAGTTTTGAAACTGTTTAACATTACTATTGCCTTAATTTTACTCCTAAAAATCACATAATAATTTCCATCAATATAATTTTATATAAATAGTGTGATTAACATTTTGTCATGGTTATTAAAATTGAGATGCTATAGAGGATTGGTATGAGAGCCTTTTGGTCATATTGAGAGTCATAAAATAAAATAAAAAGAAGAAAAATCACCGATTAACAATGATGTGTTCAAGAATCTTAACATAGGTGTTAAAATACTCTTTAATAAATTTTTTGAGGTAATTCTTTAATAAAAATTGATGATGATAATCTACAAGGAATCAAATAGATTATAAAGAGATAAAAGTATTATTATAAAATATAAATAAGTTTTTAACTATAAAACATTATAACATACCATTCTATATATGAGTTTTAATTTTGAAAGCATAATGATTCAATTAAATAAATTTTAATTAAATATTAAATGGCCTCCATTTCTCTTTTTATATGCCAAATGGAGAGCAAAAAATTCAAAAATGTTACTAAAGGTCTTACAAAAGTTTTTTTATTTTTTATTTTTTATTTTAATAAAAGAAGTTCAGGTCAAATGTCCGAACAACCAAGAACCAACTATAAATATATCAAATTTTAGGATTAGATGCGATTGTGGTTGGATCACGATCCTACCACAATCATATCAATCCCATGATTTGGATCTAGATCCTACCCGATCCTACTAATTTAAAGATCTTATTGCAATTCAAATTGTTTAACAATTCTAGGATCAAAGGATTTTAAAGATGTATAATCTAGATTGAGATTTTAACAACCATGTTTATAGTTAATTTCCTTTTCAAGATTTGTACAATTTTTCCTATATAAATATATATATATATATATATATCTTTGTACAAATTTAATAATAAATTTGACAACAAATGATGATAAAGATAGCAATTAGATCATTTTCAAAACCTCATTAACTTTTGGACAAAGTTTAGCTACAATTTTTTTTTTTTGAGAATGAAGTTTAGCTACAAAATTGTTTTTAACTTTAAACTATAACCTTACTCAATATCTTTTTATTGAAGGTGAATTTTGACAAATCCACCATTGAATTACATATTCTTCTAATATCCTTCATGCTTGCAAATTTTTTAGAAAATTAAAGATTAATTGCTATGTCATTAATAAATTATTTAAATTATAAGTTTTTGTAGTTTAAAATTATGCATGAAATATAAGCTTATATATCATATAGTAAATAATATCCGATTAACACAAAATTTGACATATGTATTAAGAGCGTAAAGAACATACAATTCAACGGTTAGATTTTTAAAATATGTAGTAATATTTATTTTATTGAGTAAGCTGATAGGCCTAAAGCTACAACCATTTTTATAGCTAAACTTTGTCCATAACTTTTTTTTTTTTTTGGGTTAGAAAAACCTCATAACTAAAAATTAAGACAATATTAAGAAAAGAAATAGGACTATAGGAGTTTGACCATAACATATTAAGGCAATACCTTATGTTCATGGCATTTTTTTTAATATAATAATAAACTAAATGTGTTAATAGTTTAGATTAGATATGCATGTTTATTTCTAAATAAAATATTAAATAAAATGCATAGAAAAAGATCAAATAACTATGGTACATATAAAAAAAATTATATGTAAAGTAAAATTCTCATGGATCATTAAATATATATATATATATATATATAAGATTAACCCAAGAAGAAGTTATGTTGATCTCAGCTTGTTTAACCAAGAGACTTATAATTGAAGTGGTTAATATTTTATTGTTTCTAATAGAGATATTTGAAGTTCAAAATTCCTTCTTCTCCAATTCAAGAAGAAGAAGGAATTTTGAACTCCGAATATCTCTATTAGAAACATTAAAATATTAACTAATTGAATTTATATATATATATATATAATAAAAAAAGATTAACCCAAGAAGATGTTATGTTGATCTCAACTTGTTTAACTAATAGACTTATAGTTTAATTGGTTAATATTTTAGTGTTTCTAATAAAAATATTCAAAGTCTAAAATTCCTTCTATTTTATTCTAAATAAGTAAATATCCATTTTGTAGTTATACTTATGTAATATATTATAAATCCGGTTTAAAACATTATTATTATTATTATTTTTGTGTGTGTTTTAATAAGTATTACTGTTTATTAAAAAAATCTATTTTTTTTCTAATAAAAAAATATCAATAAAAAAAAAAAGAAGGCAAAAAAAGAAGGTGGCAAACTTTAGCAAAAAAAAAAAGGTGGCAAACTCGTTTATATTAAAATAAATATTTTAGGTCAAGTTGTGTTGTGTAGTGTTTTGGTGGTGTGGGGGGTTTTATAAAAGGTTTTAAAAATACGTTGTTTGACTCTCCAACCCCAAACTGTGTGTGTGTGAGAGAGGAGAGAGAGAGACAAGAGACAATAAGGAGAAGGAACCTTACCTAAGCTAGATCTGAAAAACCCAAAAAAAAAAAAAAAAAAAAAAAAAAACTAAAACCAAAAACCAAAAACCAAAAACCCTTTTTAAGATTTTCATCAATCAAAAAACACAACACAACACAAGTTTCAAGTTTGTTTCAGAATTTCAATGCTCTGTTCTCTGTTCTGTTCTGTTTCTGAGTTCTGAGTTCTGAACTGACTAAATACTACTGCTACTGAACCTTAAAAAAAGAATCACAATATTTACGGAAAATGCCACGCCCTTATTTCCACAAGCTGATTCTCTCCACCACAATCCAATCCAAGCAACTGGTACCCTAATCTCTCTCTCTCTCTCTCTCTCTTTCTCTCTAGGGTTTTTGTTTAAATTGACTTTTTTGTTGTTGTGGGGTTTTGTGTTTCATGGATTTGGTTTTTATTTATCGGTTTTTGAGGCAGAGTTGTGGGTTTCTGTTTGGTTTCCAAGAAAATTTGGGAGAGAAATAGCAATACGGGAATTGGGTTTTTCTGGGTTTTGTTTCACGGGGTCTGTTTTGAATCTTTTGATTTCCTTTTGTGTGCTTCGTGGCCTATTATATAGGATTTAGTTTTTTTTTTTTTTTTGGGGAATAAGATTTTTGTAAGGCCCTTAAAACTAAAAAAAAAATACAAATGTTTTTTTTTTTTTTTTTTTTAACAAAAAAAAGAGTTTTTTGTTGCAAGATTTTTTTTTTTCCCTTGCAACAAAAAATTTTTTTTTTTTTTTTGGCAAATTTTTTTGTAAAGAACAAGAACTCTGTTTGAAGGTGCTAAAACCCAAAACTCTGTTTGGTTGTTGGGATTAAATAGAGCAAGATAACTTGAACAGTTAATTGGAAATCCCTTTATTCTGTTTTGATATGGCTTGTTTTATGAGAATCTGATGAAACCCATGATTTTTTTTTTGGTTGTAGAGAATAACCTGGGTAAAGTAGAAGGAAAATGAATCAGTTTATCATAGATGTTGTGAAAGATTTAAGTGGGTTGTTCTTATTTATATATTTGAGAACTGAAATTCTTTTTTTCTTTTCTTTCTTGATAATTCAATTGTTAATACAAGTGTGGGAGGGAGATATATCTAACCTTGGATGGGGTTGTGCCACTGAGCTACAAGGCTCTTTGTGAGAACCGAAATTCTTGAATAGATGAGGTTTTGTTTATATTTCTCCATCTTTTCATCACGCAGTATTTCCTTATAAAGGTGTTTTCTTGGGGTACTTATATTAGGTGTTGAAGATTCATAAAGTACAGAAAATGTCATCTGAATGCTACTAGCAAAAGCAAAGCTATTTTGTAGATTTGTAGATACTTGAATGATATATTTCACTGTAATTGTTGGTGTTCTAGTTATATGCTGATCTTATGGACTCAGAATCTTGTTTTTCCATGTTATCATTAGGATATTGGTGTAAATTCACCAGTCACTAGTAATTTTGAGGTTTGCTTGAAATTTTCTTTGTTCGGACACCTTGTGATTTTCGTCTTATAGGCATTGGTGATATTTAAGATTATCTTTTCTTAATTTTCATATTCCTTGTACTTGAATTATTGCCATACTCATATATGGTTGTTGGGGAAAGTTGAAAATCTGGATATTACTCACTGTTGTTATGTCTCTGATACAATATTCTTTATACTTTGGATAATATTGCTAAATTTCTCGATGTTTTAATTTATTTTTGAAATGCTGTTTAACTTTTTAGGTTATAGGATTAGCATTAGCGTTCTATTCATGTCATGTTTTTTGGTGCCACTCGCACACAAGTACACAACTCAACTGAATACAACTAAGCCTAAATTCCAACTAATTGGGTACATGGATATATTATGCAACTTGGTCCTATGTGGGTGACCATGTCACCTGGTTACTTGTCCAATGTCATGTCTTAATTCATCTACAATTGTAAATCATGCATTTCATTGCAACAAACAAAACCTAACTTGATTGGGTATGTGCAGAGGATACCAGAAAAGTTTGTCATGAAAGTTAGGGATGACCTTTCTCCCGTTGTTACACTCTCTGTTCCTGATGGTCATGTTTGGCAAGTAGGATTGAAGAAAGTCGACAATAGTGCTTGGTTTCACAACGGTTGGCAAGACTTTGTAGAGCATTACTCCATCCGTGTTGGGTACTTTCTAGTATTCCGATATGAAGGGAATTCGAGCTTCTTTGTTCATATATTTAACTTGGCGAATTCTGAGGTCAACTATCAAAACAATACTCCTGGTGGCCCTCAAGGGATCAGTTATGCCAGTCATTATCGTGTATTTGAAGAAATGGAAGATGATGACTTTGCAGAAATCTTGGGTTCCACACCGACTACTGAGTCTTTGAAAAACAAGCTTTTTGGTGAACGTGGAGATCTACTGACACCTAACAAAAGTTACAATCCTCCATCACTGCAGAATTTGTTCAATGGCTCTAAACTTAAAAACTGCTTGAATTGGGCTGGGGATGGGAACATGCATCCATCAAAGGGTGTTGATAAATCCTCATCAGAAATTCATCATACTCGAGAGATAGGTGTTCAATTTAATGCAACTGAGCTTAAAAAGTCTTTGGATGAAGTGAAATTGCAAAGTGCAGATCAAGAAATTCAAAAACTTAAAAAAACTATGAGAAAAAAGCGGAAAAATGATCCTAGTAAGCTCTTTAAAATTATTTTTCTCCTTTCATCTTGTGGAGCCTAAAGAATTTGATTTTCTTATCAGTAATTCTATAAAAATGCAGATGAGCAGGAGTCATCAGCTCGACATGAAGAGGAAGTAGATATGAGGTTCAGATTTTACGAAAGTGCTTCTGCAAGAAAGAGAACAGTGACAGCAGAGGAACGAGAAAGGGCTATTAATGCGGCTAAAGCATTTGAGCCAACCAATCCTTTCTGCAGGGTTGTCCTGCGGCCATCTTATTTATATAGGGGGTGTATAATGGTGAGCCATTGAGATTAATGTGCTAAACATGGCTTTACCTTATCATATTAATAAAAAACAAATGTGCTTAGTGTATAATGTATTCATTTTACTTGTGCAGTATCTCCCATCATGCTTTGCTGAAAAGAATCTAAGTGGGGTATCAGGATTTATCAAACTTCAGACTTCTGAGGGGAGACAGTGGCCTGTCCGGAATATTTGGGATTCCCACCACTGACCGCATTGGTACCTATCTAGGCACGCCCATTTTCACCTCCCGTTGCACTACACAATCTTATCAATATTTAGTGGATAACACACGATCGCGAATTGAAGGATGGCAAGCCAAATATTTATTGATGGTTGGTTGGACCACCCTTGTAAAAGCCTTTGTGGCGTCCATCCCGATCTATGCCACGTAAACCACGCTCCTTCCTCAAAAAATTAGTCACAAAATAGACAAAATGTGTTGTAACTTCCTTTGGGGGGATACTGCTCATCATCGAGGCTGTCACACGGTCAAATGGGAGACTGTCACATTACCCAAGAAGGCTGGGGGGTTAGGCATCCCCTCCACTCGGCATAGAAACCATGCGATTCTCATGAATCAGGCCTGGCGCCTCTATACTAACCCTACTACACTTTGGGCCCAGGTGCTCAAAGCTAAATACTTTCCATAGGCAACTTTGTTTACTAGTCTGCGAACTTCAAGAAGGTCTCATATTTGGACCGCTTTCTCGTTAGGAGCAAAATTGCTTCTTCAAGGCATGAGTTGGATAGTAGGCGATGGGCAAAATATTCGTATTTGGAAGGACCCTTGGCTCCTCCATAGCTCCTTTCGTAATTATATAGAGGGGCCCTTTCTCCCCCATGATGAAGACAATAGGGTTAATTCGTTGCGGACCACTCATTCTTGGTCTTTTGACTCTCTTAACATCTCTCTTTCCCCCTAACTTCAAAACCTTATTCAAGGTATTCCTGTGGCATGATTTGCTCGACTCGTCGATACTTTCTTATGGCCCCACAATAATGGTGCTTGTTCAGTTAAATCTGCTTCAAAATTTATTTATCATCAACAACGTGCACCCTGGAATAAATCGATGTGGAACTGGATTTGGGCACTAACATGCCCCAAAAAGATCCAAATTTTCTTCTGGAAGGCTATGCATAACCGGCTACCCACCAAACAATTCCTTGCTTTTGGGTGTCCCAATGTGGATACCCACTGTCCCCGGTGCCATACCCCGGAAACGATCATACACATCTTACGAGACTGCCCCTGGGCAAAAGAGGTTTGGAGTCAATCCCCAGGAATTTTGCCCCTATCCTTCTTTCGAATGCCGTTACAAGACTGGTTACGGTGCAATGCAACGACGACTATTGTTATCCTGCCCCATCACATCCTTTAGCATGTTTATTTTCCTTTCACTTGTTGGAATCTTTGGTTTGCTCGCAATGAGCGGATATTCAGGAATCATTCTCGATCCCAACACAGCCTTATCTACTCCTCTGTGCAAGTTGCTACGAAATTTTACTTCTTAGCTGGCACCGCCAGACGGACCCAGGTTAGACTCCCCCAAATTATACAATGGCATGCGTCCCTAAACCCCTATATTAAAATCAATACTGATGGAAGTGCCCTAGGTAATCCGGGTATAGCTGGTGTTGGGGGAATATTGAGGGATCACTTAGGACAATGGATATCAGGTATTTCTCTTCACGTGGGTCTAGCTACGAATAATATGGCTGAATTAACCGCAGTCAGGCAGGGCTTGGCAATGGCGAGGACTATGGGTTTTAAGTATATTCAGCTTGAACTTGATTTTAAAGTGGTTCTAACATGGTTAACAAATCACAATGCGAGTTACCCTACTAATATGATGCCTTTAATTTGTGATTGCAAGAGTCTCTTAGATTAAGACTGGGAAGTGCGAGTGCAGCACATTTATTGTGAAGTCAATGAATGTGCGGACGCTCTGGCAAAGCGGAGAACTCATTAACGGAACCTTTTGACTGTTTATAGTAACTGTTCCAATTTTGTATATGTTTGCTATGTAAGGGATTTGGCTGGCCTTGGAGTGACTAGACTATGTACCTCAGGCTCAAATGTTGGTGATGTATAAACTTTATATTATATAAATAAGATCTCCTGTATTCCACCAAAAAAATAAAATAAAATTCTACCATCAAATCAAGATGGCATACCCAAGAAGCAATGTCTGAGTCCGATTCAGTCGTCGCCTCAATCATTACAAAATGAATAAAATTTATTTAAAAAATGGGCTTTAAGTTTAACTTGATCAATATGTAATACTAACCGTTCTGACTATGAAATCTAAATAATTGAATTAATATAACTTGGCTATATTCTAATTCTATATTTTCAATCAAATTTATTTTTAATTAATATAAAATAAAACATTTTCAATATTCTATATTTCAAAAGAAAGTTATTTTCAATGTTTTTTTTTTATGGAAAAACAAAAACTTAGGGCTCGTTTGGTACATGTTTTCAGTTTTTAAACAACATTACACGTATTTTTATACACTTTTTCACCCACACATATTTCCAAAAAAAATTGAAAACTGTTGTTTAAACATACGTACCAAACAGACCCTTTTTTTTTTTTTTTCTTTCTAAAACAATGTACGGTATTTATTTTTGAGGAGCCTATCTTATGCCTATCTATTCTCTCTCGATTCTAACCAAACAAAAGCACGTACCTCCTCTCTCCTCCAACATTGTTACATCCAAACATCTCTCTTGATTCTAACTGAATAAAAACCATTCCTTCTCTCTCCTCCAACATTGTTACATCTAAACATCTCTCTTGATTCTAACCGAATAAAAACCATTCTTTCTTTCTCCTCCAATGCTGTCAGGGGTGACTCAATGTCTAAGTCAGAGTGGTCATAACTTGCAAAAAAATGTATAAATATACTTGCAAATACACACACATTAAACTAAACTAAACTATTTTGACCACCCTAAAAAAATGTTGAACATCTTGATTTGAGAATTACAAGAATTTAGATTCAATAAAAATAAGAGTAATGTGATAAGTTGTTAATAATTTTAATTTTGTTCAAATATTGATATCACTTTTTAACCTATCAATAACATATCGTCGCATAAGATTTGTTGTGAAAATGTTGTAGACATAGTATTACTCCAAAAATAATTTTGGTCCTTCAAACATAATCTTTAATCCCTTAAAAAAAATCTTAAATAACAACAATAAAAATGAGTCCAAATAACAACAAAAATAACCAAAATAAAAACCAGACTAGACCAAACAACAAGAAGTGAGAAAATTATTCAACAAAATGCCTATTCAAAAGAAAAAATAATAATAATAAATCTCTAATCATTCAAATTTGTTATTCGTTTAACCAATCACATTTAAATAATCTTTAATTTTATTTTTCCTTAAAAAAGGTACCAAGAGAAATAATGGGGTCATGTATTTGCGTGTTTTTTTTTTTTTTTTGGTAATGTTGATATATTCAAGTTATTTCTTTATTATGCTTTGTATAATTTAAATTTTTTAGTGACCACCCTAAAAAAAATTTCTATAGCCATAACTTGTTACATCCAAACATCTTTGGTCGGTTCCTCCTTCAATGATTTTTAGCTGAAAACATCAAAACATCAACAATTCCTTCTCTCTCCTCCAACTCCAACAACGTTCAAACATCTCACTATCAACCGAAGAAGATAGGGTTCCAAATTTGATCCAGATCGAATCGCACCTCACCGTCACGATTTGACCGTAAAAATAGCTAAAAAATCTTCGGTTACAAACTTGATTGGATTGATTGTGATATGATCCAATCTGATCCGTTTTTAAGCCACATTTACAAAAAAAATAAAAAATTTCTTATTATTTATCTATTTTTCTAAATTGAATTACTCTTAATGAAAAAAATAATAGCAATAGCTTCTCTTTGAATCTAAAAAATAGCAATAACATAGCTCATTATTTTCTCTTTGAATCTGATTCTAAAAAATAGCAATAGCATGCTCAAAATTAATTTTCAAAACTTTTTTCCGAACCTGAAAGTTGCTCGGGTTTGAATCGTCCTTGCTCTTTGTCTTGCTTTTTGCTCTTTGAAGCATTGTCTCTCTAGGTCGTGCTTCTCTTTCTCTCTCTAGGTCTTGTTTCTCTTTCTCTCTAATTTCTTCGTCTAAGTGGTGCTTAGTGGGAAAAATATGATTGATTATGAATGACTAGTTATTTCTAGTGTTTGTAGGGATTTAAGAAGCGGAGTGTGTTATGAATTCGGCAAGAATGTTAAGTTTTTTATTTTTATTTTTTTAGTTATGATTTTGCTATATATGGGTAGAGATTAAGTTAATCAAGTAGCTCATGAAGAAGTTTGGAAATGTTCAACAACAAAAAAATGAACCAAGCTTGAACATAAAATTTTGTTTTGATATGAGCTTGAGCTCGGTTTGTGTTTGAAATAAAATTAAATGAACATGTTTGAACTTTTAATACTTTGCTTGACACGTTTACGACCCTAAGCCAAACTATTTGCAAGTCCTAGGTTATGAATACAAAATCATTTATCCCACTTTTTTTGTTCCACTTCATATTTTACCAATCACAAGTTGCCATTTATTATCTTTACTTTCCTTATAAAATAACCAAAATATTAAATGGAATTTTTTTTAGAAATATGGCATATCACAATTGGTGGACCATATAAAGTGAAATTCAAAAAATGGGTAAATTATTGCAATAACTTATAATTATCAGTTGCAAATTGCAATAGAGGTTTTAATATCCTACTACATTAGGAAGATTTGAGAAATCATTGTAATAACTTGATATCAATTATTTTTGTAATCTATTGCAACGAAAATTTCAAAGTGATAGCTTATTGCTATAAAAATATCATCACAATAACTTGATATCAATTATTTTATAATTTATTGCAATGACAAGCATGAAGCTACAATGAAAATATCATTGTAATAACTTGATAACAATTATTTTACAACTTATTGCAATGACAAACATGAAATAATTATCTACTACAATGAATATATCATTGCAATAAATTAACCTGAATTATTTGAATTATTTTTGTCAATTATTTACAAATCTATTGCAATAAGATTCATAAAGTAATAGCCTATTATTACAAAATATTTGACACAATAAGTTGTTTATTGCAACAACGTATATATCATTTGTAAGGACGCAATTTGAGTCCCTAGCCCAAAGGATAAATGAACTTAGGCCCAAAAAGCCCAATACAATGAATTTGTAGAGAGTGGGTTGGAAAATTGGGCTTTAATGAATCAGACAACAAGTAAAGTGGATTCAGATGACAAGAAAATAAAGATAGACTGGTTTAATCTAAAGAAAATCGTTATCAACACAATCCGAGGAGATTAGTTCTTATATATTTCTCTCAAGTTTGATTACAAGTTTAATTCTTGATTGCTACAGTATTTCTCTCTTAATTTCTCGATCTCTTTCTTCAGGATCTTCTTTCTATTTTATACTCTCTTCTTTCATTCATCTCTACCTTCCACGTGTAGGGCGGATTGCTGGTGTGGATCTCTGTCCCATCAGCACCTTCCTGAAGTCTCTGGTAATAGCTGTAAGGCTGAAAATTACTGTTCAAGTATCACCTCTACATAAATGCGGCTAGTTGGTTAGGTACAGAGCATTCAATGCAGTGGTAGTAGCCTTTCCTTAGATATTTCGTAGCTTTCCTCTGTCCTATTCCTTCCTGATACTTATCCTCATCCATGGAAGGATCCGGAACGTTACTCTTGATGGCAGACCACACCCTCTGACCTTGGCTTTGCTCAGCCGAGGAGGCACCCCTCCTCGGCCCACCCTTTTGGACAGTTTTGATCGGACTTCACTTCTTCACCTACTAACATGGATCCTTATGAAAGTGTTTACCCGTCCTCGGATTACCTAACGTCCTCGGGTTGGGCCCTTGGCCCAATATATACATAGATATGGGCTCTTGGGCCTATCACCCCTACAATAGCCCCTCGAGATTCTTCTTTCTGGTTCCTCGGGAAGAAAGAAGGATTTCAATGTAATTATAGTTCCTCCGTGCCCATTTTACATCACCTTTGACTGCACAGATGCCTTTTTAACTGCCCAAGGCACACTCCTGACGCTTCGGCATCTGAAATGCGCCTTCATTAAATTTTTATGACTCCATGTTCCCCACGTTCTATGGCGCGATGCGGATCCAACGACTGAGGATTTTGCTGGAAACCGGGCGGGAATTTTCCCGCTTGTAACGCTCTCTTTGATATAAATACTACTCAAATCTATCAATCATCTCACTTTAGCACTTAGACACTGAACTTGCAAACTTACTCAAACTACTAGTGCCCTCACAAATACCAAGAGCCAGTTCGAGGAGTTCAATTCTCTTTTTTACATAAGTCTTTATAAATCTTTTCATTTACTTTTTCCATCTACTTTTCTTTTCTTTGTCTTTTCCTCCTCGGCTCCTCCTATTTCTTTCAATCTTCTTAGTACCTCCAAGTCTTTCTTAGGAATGGGTAGATTCATCCATTTGGTAGACTCCGAGGAGGGTTTAGAGAGCTTCAAAGCTCGATATAGGATCCCGTCAGGAGTCGCCATTAGATACTATAAGGAAGGTCAATGGCATGAGGAGAGGTAAGAGGGAGAGGTGGTAATCCTAATGATTGCCTTTATAGATGGAGGGATGAGGATTCCTATGGGCATGGTCACTAGGGACTACCTTAGGGCCCATATATTAGCTCCCACCCAATATGCCCCAAACATATTTAGAATCTTAGGTAGTGAAGATGCCCTTAACGAGAGAATGAGCTTAAACCTCACTCACCATGATGTCAATTGGATTTACAACCTCCATCACCTAACGGGGCAATGGTATTACCTAAAGTCTAGGTACCCCGAGATCAGGCTCATCCAATTCCTCCCCGATTCCAACAAAGGTCTAAAAAAGGACTTCCTGATCGTATTAGGGGAGTGACATGATGGCCTCCCCTATCCAACGAGAGAGGGGATACCAGGTGGGGCTCTAGGTCTAGGTTTATAATTTCAAAGTTACCCCTTTTTCTTTTTCTTTTGTTTGTGTTTGTATATGAGTCTTCCTTTGATTTGCGTTATTTTTTGCTAATGATGTTTTTTGTTTTTCCAAATGGTTTTGCAGATAAGAACGCTGCTATTCCCAACTTTAATCTTGTGAACCAGCCGAGCTTGAACAAGATCTTGAAGGCTGAGGTGTTCATCCACACTGACGGCCAACTGAGGGCGGCCCATCTAATCTTGGATTACATCCCCATCTCCAAAAGTTTCCATGCGCCGAAGTGCGTAATCAAAGCAAGGGACCCTCGCCTACACCAAATTAACGTAGCTGCGCCGAGCTTCCTAAATCTAGGCCTTGTACCTTAAGGCGTACTAAAGGTAGAACCGATCCTTCCATACAAAGTCGAGGATAAGGCCACCCCTTCACAACCAGCTGACAAAGGGGAAGAAGAAGAAAAAGAAGAAGAAGAAAAGGTGGTTGAAGTACTTGACTCTGAAGATGACTTTGAAGTCTTCAACAGACCTGAGTTAACGTAGCTGCGCTGGGCTTCCTAAATCCAGGCTCTGTACCTCAAGGCATACTAAAGGTAGAATCGATCCTTCCATACAAAGTCGAGGATGAGGCCACCCTTTCATAGCCAGCTGACAAAGGGGAGGAAGAAGAAAAAAGAAGAAGAAGAAAAGGTGGTTAAAGTACTTGACTCTGAAGAAGACTTTGAAGTCTTCAACTGACCTGAGTCCCTAGAGGCTCACATTAGTGACTTCAGTCACTTGCCCCTTGCACAAGTGAGCCAAATACAAGAAGACCTTCCTGTCCCTGAAGTTATGGGCATACAACGCAAACCCAGGGCCAGCCTCATGGAGGTAATGGAGTCCCAAGTTGAGGGAAAGGTGCCTGAGGTGGTTGATTAAGCTAAACTTCCCTCTCTTCCCACTCCTCATGACCCCCAGCAAGAGATCACCGATAAGAAGAGGAAACGATAGCAGAAGGGGAAGGACATGGTGGAAGAGAGCCGAGGTGGCCTCCCTAAGGAGATTGAGCCTAAAAAAGGGCTAAGATAGCCAAGATTACCCAGACAAAGTCCCTGGGTGATGGGGTGCCCGGAGACAAGGGACGAAATCTTCGCGCTAGGGTTCTAAATTAGAACCCCCCTTTGGTGCTAGATGGGTCCCTTCTCCCTACGAGCTCATCAATCAGGGACTTTCAAAAGGGGAAGGCCGGGTATGTAGCATATGCTGTAGAGCAAGCTCTGCTACTACCCGAGGACATGGTCAACCTGAGGACCATGAAGAAACATGAGGTGTTTCTAAGTCTAAAAAGAGACCTCGCTATGGTAAGCCTTTCAAGCTAAGTTTTATATATATATATATATATTTATATATATATTCACTGCCAAGTTTCCTTTGCAGGCTGTTTAAGTCGCTTTCAGAGCCAAGGACAAATGAAGGAGGAAGAGGGAGGGCGTATCGCGGCCGTAGACGCCTTCCACATGGACGAAAAAAGTAATCAAGAGCTCAAGAGTAAGCTAGCAGAGTTCGAGAGGGATAGAAAAAGTGCAGAAGTTGCCTTGGACAGCGCTGAGAGGCAGGTTGAAGGTTAACGAGTGCTCTTCGCCAGGCTGAGGACCAACTGGCCACCTCCAAACAGAAAATTATCGCCCTGAAGAAGAAATTGAAGGAGGCTGAGAAGGCAAGGGATCAGGCTGAGAAGGCCAAGGATCAGGCTGAGCAGGAAGGGTATGATGTAGGAGTGGCGGAGACCGAGGAAGCCCTTAGGGCTGAGGTCTCGGGGGTATGTAGGAACTACTGCCTCCAAGTATGGAATGAGGCTCTCAACCAAGCTAGAGTTGAGGCTTCTTCTGTACTTAAGAAGGCAGAGAGTGTATACTACCCTCCTGCCATCGGAGCATCTGGCCCGGCCAATTCTAGGACTGATACCGCCCCCGAGGTGGCAGTAGTAGGCAAGGCCAGTCTAGCTGAGGCCCTAACCTCCTCTAACTACCCCTCCGAGGTGGTCGAGCAGCCCGGGGCTATCGAAAAAGTAGTGAATGCAACCCAGGGAGTGGCCCCTGATGCCACGAAGCCCTCAACTACCTCTCAGGACCTCCCTGCAGAGAAAGAAGTTCCTACCAAGATGGAGATAGTCCTGGCCACTCTTCCCATGCCTGCTAAGGGTGATCTTGCAAGCAAGAGCCCTGAGGCCTCAGAAGCAGCATTCACTCAGCCCATCAAGGCCCCTCCCAAAGAAAAAATTGTAATAAAAAAGAAATAGTTTTCAGTGTAGTTATTTATTTATTTTTTTTAAACCGTTGTCTTTATTTTCAAGGTTTGTAACGAAGTTAACCTTTTGTAATTAATCTGCCTTTTTCTAAGGCTTAATCTTAATGAAAATTGCAAGTCTTTCTTTCATACTTGTGACGTTCATATTGATCCAAACATGATTTTTGTTTCATTTAACACTTAACAAATGTGGTGATGAGGTATAACTCTATTTATTAATCTGCATAAGTGGTAGCAGAGTTGCCACACATCACATTACCAGAAGCAGGACATGTTAAACTTACGAAGTCCATAATCTCGGCAAAATGTAACCTTAACTTTTTAAAAACATACATAATGGTGTAGTATCCATACATGTCTAACTCTGCTTAATCCCCCACTCATTAGTAGGTTTAAAGGACTGGAGGGACAATTAATTATTAAACAAATACATGTATTCCTGCGAATGCTTTAAGTGATGCTCATGAGCATGTTACTACAGTGAGGATCTCTGCCATTTAGAATGGCCGATTCTATTTGACATTAAAATAATTAATAAGAAGCACTAATTTACCTCAGGCATGTGGTCTGAGGATCCAGAAAGGACTAAGGCTTTGTTTGATATTTAGCAGAATGATAGGAGGTATTAATTTACCTAAAGTAGGTGGTCTGAGTAACCAGACATAACTAAGGTTCTGTTTAACACTTAGAAAAATGATTAAAAAAATATCAATTTACCTAAGGTGTGTGGTCCGAGGAGCTAGGCATGACCAAGGTTCTGTTTGATACTTACAAAAATGTTATGAAGTATTAATTTACCCAAATCATGTGGTTCGAGGAGCCAGACATAACTAAGGTTCTGTTTAACACTTAGAAAAATAGCTTAAAATATCAATTTATCCAAGGTATGTGGTTCGAGGAACCAGACATGACCAAGGTTCTGTTTGATACTTAGAAAACTGTCATGAAATATTAATTTACCCAAAACATGTGGTCCAAGAAGCCAGGCATAGCTAAGGTTTTGTTTAACACTTAGAAAAATAGCTTAAAATATCAATTTACCCAAGGTATGTGGTCCGAGGAGTCAGGCATGACTAATATTCTGTTTGATATTTAGGAAAATAATAGGAAGTATTAATTTACCCAAAGCATGTGGTCTGAGGAGCCAAGCATAGTTAAGGTTTTGTTTAACAGTTAGATAGATGTCAGGAAGTATTAATTTACCCAAAGCGTGTGGTCTAAGGAGTCAAACATAACTAAGGTTCTGTTTAACACTTCGATAGTTAACCCAAAAATATCAATTTACCCAAGGTGTGTGGTTCGAGGAGCCAGGCATGACCAAGGTTCTGTTTGATACTTAGGAGAATAACTTAAAATATCAATTTACCCAAGGTATGTGGTCCGAGGAGACCGGCATGACCGAGGTTCTGTTTGATATTCAAACAAATAGTAGGACGCATGACGCACAATATAATAAACCCAAATATGGTAAAGAAAGCTTTCATTAATAATAATACATTCTTTGGTTGTTTACATTTTAGGGGCATTGTACAACCTTTTCATCTAGATTTTCAAGATAATATGTACCAATTCCAGCCATTGATGTGATACGATATGGCCCTTTCTAGTTGGGCCCTAACTTTCCCCATGCTGGGTTCTTCGCAGTGCCCAAAACCTTTCTTAAAACTAAGTCTCTAGGCGCTAGTGGCCTTAGCCTTACATTTGAGTTGTAGTCCTGCTTGAGCTTGTGTTGATAGTACGCCAGTTGAACCATAGCATTTTCTCTTCGCTCTTCAATTAAATCTAAACTCTTCTCCAATAGCCCATCATTGCTGTTTGGGGTAAAAGAGCTCGTCCTTAGTGTTGGGAATCCTGTCTCTAGAGGAATCACAGTCTCAGCCCCATAAGTCATTGAAAAGGGCGTCTCCCTAGTGGACCTACGAGGTGTAGTCCGGTATGTCCAAAGGACGTGTGGCAACTCTTCTATCCATTTTCCCTTTGCGTCATCCAGCCTCTTTTTAAGCCCACTCACTATGATCTTATTGACGCTTTGGCCTGTCCATTCCCTTGTGGATATGCCGGGGTGGAATATCTATTTGTTATGCCCAGGTCAACGCAATACCTCCTGAAGGCTTTGCTATTAAACTGAAAGCTATTGTCCAAGATGAGTGTACGAGGGATTCCAAACCGAGTGACAATATTTTTCCAGACAAATCTCTTGGCATCCATATCCCTGATATTTGCTAGTGGTTCAGCTTCAACCCATTTGGTGAAGTAATCTGTGCCGACCAGTAACCATCTCTTATTCCCTACTGCTTTAAGGAAGGGACCTACAATATCCAAGCCTCATTGAGCAAAAGGCCAAGGGATGGACAGAGGGTTAAGGACACCTCCTGGTTGGTGAATGTTTAGGGTAAATCTCTGACATTGGTTGCATTTCTTCACATATTCTTGTGATTCCCGCTGCATATTTGGCCACCAATATCCCTGAGTGAGGGCCCTGTAAGACAAAGATCTGCCTCCTGTGTGGCTTCCACAAATCCCTTCATGTAATTCTTCTAAGAGTAGCTCAATTGCTTCAGGGTGTATGCATAGCAGATATGGTTTAGAAAAAGAGCGCTTGTACAACTTTTGGTCCTTGGACAGCCGAAACCAAGGAGCCTTTCTCCGTACCTTGTCGGACTCGGACTTACTCTCGGGCAAGATATCTTATTTAAGGAATAGCACAATAGAGTCCATCCAACTAGGGCCCATCCTAATCTGATGAACATGAACCACGTTTCTCCCTATTTCAGTAGGTTTACACAAGTCTTCTACAAGGATTACTCGAGGTAAACTTTGCGCCGAGGAGGTCGCGAGCGTGGCAAGAGAGTTAGCATGTGTATTTCTACTTCTAGGGATTTGCGATAAATTAAAATATTCAAATCCTGATTGTATGTGTTTAACTTGATTCAAATATTCCTGCATTCTGAGGTCTCTGGCTTCCAACTCTCCCCCTACCTGGCCTACAACCAGTCTCAAATCTAAAAACATCTCCACTGCTTTTCCTCTCATTCTCTGAACCATAGTCATCCATACTAACAGAGCCTTATACTCGGAATCGTTATTAGTGGCCGAGAAGCCCAACCTTAAGGATTTCTCAATAATGATCTTCTCAGGAGAAATAATAACCAGCCCCACTCCATATCCTCTTTGATTCGCTGCACTATCAATGTGTACTTTCCAGAGTAAAGGTTCTTGCAGGGAAACCATGCCAACCGATTTTCCATCTATGTTCTGTTTCTCAACTTTTTCTTCACATGGGGTTTCAGCAAACTCGGCCACCAGATCAGCGAGGACCTGACTCTTGACAGAGGTGTGAGGCATGTACTTGATATCAAAAGCCCCTAGGATCGTACCTCACTTGGCAATCCTCCCTATGTGATCAGCACTTCGAAGTAGAGATCTAAGCAGAAGTTGGGTTAGGACAACAACTGTGTGTGATTGGAAGTAGTGGGGGAGCTTACGCATAGCATGCACCACTACCAAAATGGCCTTCTCTAGTGGTAGGTAACGGACCTCGGCCTCATGTAGTGACTTGCTCACATAATAAACTGGCCTCTGTACACCACTATCAACCCGCACAAGCACCAAGCTCACTGTATAGGAAGTCACAACAATGTAAGTAAACAAAACCTCATCCACGTCGGGTCTGGACGTAATGGGTGGTCGAGATAGATATTTCTTCATTTGCTGGAAGGCCAGGACACATTCCTCGGTCCATTCAAACCCTTTTCACTTGTTCAACAATTGGAAAAAAGGCCTACACCTGTCTGCCGACCGAGAAATGAATCGGTTCAGGGCAATAGTCATTCCTGTCAATTTTTGGACCTCTTTGGGATTCCGAGGTGGCTGTAAATTGTTAATTGCTTTAATTTGGTCAGGGTTGACTTCAATTCCGCAGTGCGTAACCATGTACCCCAAGAACTTCCCTGATCCGACACCAAAAGAGCACTTAAAAGCATTAAGTCGCAACTTGTGTCTCCTCAAGATCTCAAAGATATTCCCTAGATCATCAATATGCTCTAATTCCAACTTACTATTAACCACCATGTCGTCTATATAAATCTCAATTTTTTTTCCTAGCTGTGGCTCAAACATCCTGGTCATTATCTTCTGATAAGTAGATCTCGCATTCTTTAGACCAAAGGGCTTATAGTGGTAATTCCTAGTAGGAGTGACAAAAGCTGTTTTCTCTTGATCATCCAAAGCTAAAGGTATCTGATGGTACCCTTGAAAGGCATCCAAAAAGCTCATCCGATGATGGCCTACAATTGCGTCCACTAGCTGATCAATTCGAGGCATGGGGAAAGGGTCCTTTGGACAGGCCTTGTTCAAGTCTGTGAAGTCTACACATACCTGCCACTTCCCATTTTTCTTCTTCACTACCACTGTATTAGCCAACTATTCAGGGTAGAACACTTCTTTAATAGCCCCAGCCTGCTTAAGCTTGTTCACCTCCTCCTTGACAACATCAGAATGCTCCTTAGATAAGCGTCGAGGTGGTTGCTTCCTAGGGAGGACAGCTGGGTTGACATTCAGATGATGACAAATGAAGTCTGGATCCACCCCAAGAGCTTCATAAGCATTCCATGCAAACACATCAACGTTCTTTCCAAGAAACGTTATCAACTTTTCCTTTTCCCAAGGAAGCAGCTGAGCTCCGACCTGAAAGAACTTCTCTAGATCACCATCTATAACAATTTCTTCCAGCTTCTCACACTTTGCCCTTCTGATACCGCATCCGTAGATAGGACCGGAATCCTTAATTGCTATGAGCCCTCCTTGGCAGAGGCCGAGGACTCAGCTTCAGGCTGGTGCATAATTGTAGCCACCAGGCACTGTCTAACCATGAATTGACTCCCAACAAGCTCTTCAATCTGGTTCCCGGACAGATATTTTACCTTCAAATGCAGGGTGGAAGAAACAGCCCCCAGGGCATGGAGCCAAGGTCTTGTCACAATGGCCGTGTAGGGAGAATAAGCATCCCCACAATGAAGTCCACCTCTACTACCTCTGAACCTACTTGCACGGGTAGTCTAATTTAATCCATTGGAATGACAACTTTTCCATCAAAGCTTACCAAAGGTGAATCATAGGCTGTCAAATTCTCAAGTTTCAGGTTCAGCCCTTTGTATAAGTTAGGGTACATAATCTCTGTACCACTGCCCTAGTCTACCAACACTCTCTTCACATCATACCTTTCTATCCTGAGCGTGACCACTAAAGCATCATCGTGTGGCTGTATGGTTCCAACCTTGTCCTCATCCAAAAATCTCAACGCTAATCAGACCTCCACTCTAGCCTTCTTCGGCTCAGGATTAAAGTTCTCGGCAGGTGGCCAAGCTATAGACATCACCCTGGAGGGCTGCAAGCCAATTCTCCAAGAGCAGCAAAAATGACATTAATTGTACTCGAAGGGGGCCTTGAAGAAGGGTTCCACTGAGCCCTCGACCCTGCTTGGTTTTCGTGCCCATTGTGTCTATACAAAAACTGTTTCAACCTTCCATCCTTGACCAGTTGCTCTAGATGATTCCATAGAGTTTTATAGTCCTCGGTGGTGTGTCCTCGTTCTTGGTGGTACTGGCAATGAAGACTTTGGTTGCGCCTCATAGGGCCTCCTCCCATCTTGTTTGGTCATTTAAAGAATGGCTCATTCTTGATTTTTTCCAAAACTTGATGTACTGGCTCTCGGAACACCGTGTTAACCACTTGAGGAGCTGTAGACCCAGATTGCCCAACAAAATCCCTTCGAGGCCTGTTATTATTGTATTTGTTCGACCTAAAATCCATCTTATCCTAAGGGATAACCTTAGCTTTTCCCTTCCCTTGCTGCTGGTCTTCCTCAACCAGCTTGTACTCGTCAATACGATCCATAAGCCGACGTACACTCCTTACCGGCTTCTTGGTCAAGGACTTTCTGAAATCATGCTCGGCAGGCAGGCCGACCTTAAAAGTCCTTATAGCCTTGTCATCAAAATCCTTATCGATCTCATTAAACATCTCCTAGTATCTGTTCGAGTATGTTTTTAGGGTCTCTCATTCTCACATGGACATGGACAATAGAGAATCTAAGGGTCGAGGAACCCTACTACAAGTAATAAAATGAGATCCAAATGCCCGGGTGAGCTTCTTAAAGGAATTAATAGAACCTGCACCCAGACCATTAAATCACCTCATGTCCACAAGCCCTAAGATGGATGGCTTACATGATACACAAGGTCTGTACGACCATTGTACATGGTAAATGTTGGCTGAGTGAAACGCCGAGGAAGTTTTCCTGCTTCAATCCTGCGCGTGAAAGGTGATCTGGAAATTTGGTTCAACGCCCTACTCATAGCGTCGTTTCCCAGACTTTTATAGGATGGGCTTTTACCCCTACGCCTACGGTGGTGATCCTCATCGCACGAGAAAGACTCACTAGGGGAGTCCTCGATCTGGGCCTGTAGCTGCCATCTTCTTCTCCACCAGAAGCAGAAACGGAACTTGAAGGAGTTCTCCTCTGTTATTTGCGGCTCAACTTCCTCCGCAAGTGGTCAATCTCTTGTTGCATGTTTCTAGCATTTTCTTTATGAGAGAAGTAGCTTCCACCTCGAGACTGGCTCCTACTTGTATGTGTGGTATGCACACTAACCTCCCAGTCCCTTCTTCGCTCAAGGTTGACAATATGATCTTCATGTTGGGACCCCATAGATTTTGCCTGGTTTGGACCTAAACCTACCATAGTTGAACGACAAACTCACTAAAACACAAGATTTCCCACAGACGGCGCCAATTGTAAGGACGCAATTTGAGTCCCTAGTCCAAAAGATAAATGAACTTAGGCCCAAAAAGCCCAATACAATGAATTTGTAGAGAGTGGGTTGGAAAACTAGGTTTTAATGAATTAGGCAACAAGTAAAGTGGATTCAGATGACAAGAAAATGAAGATAGACTGGTTTAATCTAAAGAAAATCGTCCTCGGCACAGTCTGAGGAGATCAATTCTTATATATTTCTCTCAAGTTTGATTACAAGTTCAATTCTTGATTGCTACAGTATTTTTCTCTTAATTTCTCGATCTCTTTCTTCAGGATCTTCCTTCTGTTTTATACTCTCTTCCTTCATTCATCTTTACCCTCCACGTGTAGGGCAGATTGCTGGTGTGGATCTCTGTCCCATCAGCACCTTCCTGAAATCTCTGGTAATAGCTGTAAGGCTGAAAATTACTGTTCAGGTATCACCTCCACATTAATATGGCTAGTTGGTTAGGTACAGGGCATTCAATGCGGTTGTAGCAGCCTTTCCTTAGATATTTCGTAGCTTTCCTCTGTCCTATTCCTTCCTGATACTTATCCTCATCCATGGAAGGATCCGGAACGTTACTCTTGATGGCAGACCACACCCTTTGACCTTGGCTTTGCTCAACCGAGGAGGCACCCCTCCTCGGCCCACCCTTTTGGACAGTTTTGATCGGACTTCACTTCTTCACCTACTAACACGGATCCTTATGAAAGTGTTTACCCGTCCTCGGATTACCTAACGTCCTCGGATTGGGCCCTTGGCCCAATATATACATAGATATGGGCTCTTGGGCCTATCACCCCTACATCATTGATTCAAAGTTGTAATTAAAATATTTAGAGTTTGTTACAACAAATTTTTTTGTTGCATAAACCTATTACCTCAAATTTTAAAAGAAAATTATTTTTAAAATTATTTTGAATTAATATTGATACTGCACGGAATCAGTAGGCTGAATGCTTCGGCTTCGGTGGGCTACTGGTGGTTGCGAAGGCCTACAAGGATGAACACACGATCAAAGGGGACCGGTGTAGACCGGCCAAACACCCTCCGATGGCTAAGTTAGTTTCTTCCTAGAAAAGAGTTTTTAACTTTTAGAAAGAAAGTCCCAGAAAATACTTGCCTCATTTTGATTCAGACTGGTCCTTTATATAGAGGACCTTGGAGCGGTTATTGGCTTGGTAACTTCCCCAAGATTTGAGGAAATTCTCTTGAGTTCAGACATAACTTCCCCAACGGCTATAGGAGTTACAACCGTTGATGGAAGTTATGTACTTAAGAGGAATCCATGGCGATGAATTCGGGTTGAATAACTGTTTCAAGGTTTTAAGATTCGAATCTTTCGTACTGAGAGTTTCTAAGTGTCATGTGGTCGTCCATGGACTTCGTCCATGGAAGACTTGGTTTTCTGACGGTGTTATGTGAGTCGTCCATGTACTTTTTCCATGGACGACCCTACTGTTCAGACTTGTGTGAATCGTCCATGTGTTATGTACATGGACGATGCTACTGCTCTGTCGCTGGGTAAGTCTTCCATGTGCCTTGCCCATGGACGAGCCCACTACTCAGACGACCAACAAGAATAATTGGCTCAAGATCACGGACGATCCATATGGACGAATATGAGTTGTAATTTTTTTACTATCCCATCAAATATAAAATAAATTATTTTCAGTATTCTATATTTTAAAAGAAAATTATTTTCAAAGTTTTTTAAAGGAAAAAAAAAATCTTATTTTCATTTTTTTTCCTGAATAACTTATTTTCAATGTTATTTTGAAAAATTGATACAACGATATTTATTTTGAGAGACCTAAATAAACAAACACAACAACGAAGAAAACATTAAAGCCTCTTTGCCTGTCCATTCTCTCTCGCATTTAAGTTTCTAACCAAAGCCTATCTATTCTGTCTCGATTCAACCAAACAAAAACCGTTCCTCCTCCGTTGTCAACTTTGAAAACATTTGGTCGGTTACTCCTCTCTCTCCTACTATGATGTTAATCTGAAAACATAAAAAACATACGGTTTCCCCTCTCTTCTACAACTCCAACGATGTTCAACATCTCACAAGTTAGGGTTCTGAGTTTCGACTCCGATCACAACTCGCCGTCGCGATTTAACCACAAAAGAGGTAAAAAACCTTCGGTCAAAAACCGGATCGGATCGGTTTGCATTTTTAAGTGGTATTTACAAAAAAAAAAAATTGTTTATTATTTATTTCTAAATTGAATTTCTAGCTTCTCTTTGAATCTATTTTAGCAACAACATATTTCAATTCTAAAAATAACAATAGCATAATTCTTAATTTTTACAGAACCTGGTTGTTCATCGTTGTTTTTTGTCTCTGTTCTTTCTTCGTGCTTCTCTTTATCTCTTTCTCTCTTTCTCATATGATTGAATTGATTAGAATGACCTTATTTATAGTGTTAGAAGCCGTGTTATGAATTTTTCGATGGGAATGATTAATTTTTATTTAAAAAGAAATTGGTATATAATCAAGATGTAAATGAAAATTTTGGCATTATTGATATAGACTATTGATTTGACATATTTTTAGTGTAACTTTTCTCTTCTTTTTTTTTTTTGTGTGTGTGTGTGTGTGTGTGTGTGTGTGTGTGTAAGTGTAACTTGTCTTGAAACTTAGGAAGTACAAACATTTCATTTAGAGTGCCGAGAGTGCCATACTAGAGTTGTACTGGCCATTATATGTTATACTTTTTCAGAAATTGTTTGTGTCACTGTGTTGTAATTGTGTTCGTGTCATGTCTGTGTCCATGCTTCCTACCTTGAAACCCACAATCCCCTAATTCTTCTCTCTTTTTATTTTTATTTTTTCTCCTTGAAATGCAGCTTCTTCCTCTTCTTCTTATTCTATTTTTTCCCTTTTGAATATCTACTTGGTACCAATTACCATATTGCTTTGTTTTGATATTCTTAGCTCTTTCATGAAAAAAAAGTATAATATATGATATTCTTAGCTCATTCATGAAAAAAAAAGTATGATATAATATATTTGAGGTAATTGTTTAATTAATTTAGTGGTTGATGTTGAACATAGTAGATTAATTATCATAGACTTATAGTAATTAAGTGATTAAATTATTAACTAATATTAGTAATTAGTCATAAAGTATCATGGATATCAGAGATTTAAGAAAGGATTTTACATTAAAGTATTCATATCTAGTTGATTCAAAAAACTAAAATGACTTGCAATTTTTGTGTTGAAATGCAAAAGTAGGGTTTATCTAAATGTTATATGAATTATATAAAATTTTTTAATTTCAATTTATATGATAATTTGATTGTTGTATTTCTAATTAATAATTATTATTTTTTAAAATGTGTGCTTCACTTCAATTAAGCGCATGCTTGCACTTTGTGCCTAGACTCCAAGAGGCCTTTGTACTTTTGCGCTTAAGGGAGCCCCGCTCTTTAACTAACATTGATCTGGACCGATCTTAAGTTCAGATGCATTAATTGTGATTGACAGTAGTGTGCTACTTAAAACATTAAGTTGGCATTATTTATGGTTTCTCTTACCCGGACTTCTATCACTCTTATTCGAGGCAAAATGTATTGTTGTAATCATTGTTATAATTCATTTGTTTCTCATTAAAAAAATTACTTATATATATGTAATCAATTTTTTTTTTTGTTTTATTTTTCATTTGACACTTATTAATTATTATGAGTGTGGGTTATCAATGGACAAAATAATTTCATTTGTATGGCAATTTGGTGATTTGGTTGGGGTTTATACTCATGGTTGATCCATCTTAGAGACTTACTAAAACACCACATGAAGTGCTGGGAGTAATTTGATAAACCTACTTGCAGTAAATTGTAATCACCAATTATTCTGATAATTATCCATAAAGAAATTGCCGTGGCCTTTTGATAAAGGCAGTGGCTTAGATGGTCTTATAACATGAATTTGTACAACAAACCATCAGAAAAAAGACTGAATGTTGAGCTCTTCTCCTCCATTTCAAATGCCACTCTTGCCGAACCATACTGTGATAGATTAGACATTACTTGCAAATGTGAAATGTGTTTCATTTTACGTTTTGATTCTCCACATATTGTTTCTATAAGTAAATAATAATACTTTTCCCCATTTCATTTTGACTCCGGGTGATTTGGCTGGTTCAAACTACTAAATTTGACATGCAGAAGAATATTTCTATAACAATTCACCTATTTGTGTCAATTTTAAACGAAGCTAAAGAGCATGTGATCGCCTTCAATAGAACCTAAGCAGCCTCCAAATTATAAACTTTGAAACCAAAAACTGATTTAGCAAACATGGTTCCTGTGGTACCGATTGATTTTAATTTTATAACATTCCGAACATCAAATGCTAATAGAATTACTACATCAGGGGATGCCCTTGGGCTAGAGCAACTATGAAAACTTCATTGAGCTGGCTCTTGGGCTAGGGCAATCGGGGATGCTTTTTTTTGTTGGGCTTTAAGGAAGTGAAGTGTCACTAGGGACTTGGTTACGCTACTTGAAAGGTTTGAGGATCGAACCAAAAGATCTTGGGGTTATTTGGACAGGTTAGAGCATCAGCAGTGGGCTTGCCATATGCCAAATGTAAGATACATTTGGCATTTTGGCCCAAAACATGCTCAGCAACGGGAAGGCCAAATGGGAAAAGGCTAAATTTTTTATGGCATATAGCTACAGTACCATCTTACATTTAAGATGGTACTGTAGCTGAATGGTATAAAAAATAATAATTTTTTAATACCCTCTCCTCCTTTTTAACCGGGAATTTCTCTCTCCTCTCTCATTATTTCTCTTCTTTTCTCTCTCTTCCTTCTCTCTTTCTCATCTTCTCTCTGCTCTCTTCAGACCCAAGACTCTCCCCGATGACCCTCTCTCTCCGATAAGTTAGATGCTTACATGTTTAAAATCTGAAAGGCTATCCGATTAAGTACTTCCGAGTAGCTGAGATCATTTCCGGCGTGGGTTTTGACAACGGTGGAGATTGTGTGTTTTGACGACGGTGGGTCGGTGGGCTGGGTTTGGTCAGTGTGAGGGCTCTGATGGGTTTAAATCGGTGCTTCGATGACTCCGATCGTTTTTCCTTCTCTGGCAACTCTCTCTCTCTTTCATTTTTCCTTCTCTGCGTGGGTCAACTTCCCAGTGGCGAATCCGCTTCCTTCGAGCTTCAACAAAATCGAGCTACCTAGCGGCGAATTGAGCAATCCGGTTTTCATAAATTTTTGTTGTGTTTGTGGGTGAAGATTGTGTGGCTTCGTAGTGGTTAGCGATGGAGATCGCGATGGGTTAGTGTTGGGTCGCGTGGGTTGTGTGGGTCAGGTGGGTTATGATCTGTGTGAGAGTGGGTTTTGGGTCGGTGGGTGGTGGTGGGTTGATTTCAATAGGTGTGATTTTGGTGGGCAATGGCGTGGTCAGTGGATACAGCGGCGTGGGTCTGGTGGTGCAACGACTTGGGCAGTAGGTGCAGCGGCGTGGGTTTGACCGTGGGTTGCTGTGTTTTTTTTTTATTTTTTTTTTATTTTTTGGTGGTGTTGATGGTCGGAGAGGGTGGTGTTGATGGTCTGGTTTTTTTTTTCTTTTTCTTGGTGTTGACGGCAGATTATGGTGGTGGTGGAATGTGTGTGTGTGTGTGTGGGGGGGGGGGGGGGTGTGTAGTGCAGCAGTGGTGGTGAGGTGATTGTGGTTCTTGAACAAAAAGAAAGTGAGAGAAAGAATAAATAACGTGTGGTATTATAAATGATGGGATATATTATTTTATTATGTAAAAATATTATTTTAATGAGTAGGATAGGAAAATAAAAGTTGGGATGCTGGAGAATTGTAAAATTGTATTGTATAATTGATAAAGTTACTTTTTGAGATGGTAAAATAAGATAGGATAGGATTTCCGGATGGAGATGCTCTTAGGTGCAGTTAAAGATATTAGCTCACGTATTTCTTATTTGGGTATTGGAAATTTGAGCTACTACAATATTCTAGCACTGATTTTGCTTCTGGGAAGCTAATGGATTTGGACCATTTAGTGGGAGGTTGGGATTGTTCTTCCTTTTTACAAAGCCCTAAGGCCCCTAACCCCTTTTTTTTTTTTTTTTTTTTTTTAATTTAATTTTTTTTATTAATTTTTTTTCTTCATTTATTTTTTTTAATGTTTTTTCCTGTTTTAGCTTTGAAGTGAGATTGAGTTACAGAGGTTAACCCAGGTAGGTAAAATAATAAAATCCAAACCATAGGTAAGTACTTTTGAAACCTTATAGCTTGGCTTTTTTGATGGGTTGCTCACATGGGCGTCTATTTCTCAGAGCATCCACAACCGAAATGTCATTCTATCCTATTTTACCATCTTAAAAAGCTATTTTATTAATTATACCATACCATTTTACAATACACCCAAGTGTTTCTCAGAGCATCCACAACCCGAAATGTCATTCTATCCTATTTTACCATCTTAAAAAGCTACTTTATTAATTATACCATACCATTTTACAATACACCCAACATCCCAAAACTCTATTTTTTTCCAAATTTATTTAAATATTCTTTTTTAATCTTTTTTTAATATTTCTCTTTCTCTCTTCCTTTTCCTCTCTTTCTTCCTCAACCTCTAGCACCGGCCTTAACCTCTAGCAAACCCATACCCACCACCATGAACCTGACCAACCATACCTATCGCCACCCATACCCACGGCCAAAACCCATCACCAAAACTACTAGACCATCAACCCCACGCCGATCTCACAAGCAAACCACCAGACACACGGCCAAAACAACCCATACCCACGGCCAAAACCCATCCCAAAAACTACTAGACCATCAACCCCGCCGATCTCACAAGCTGCCATCACTACCATCAACAACACCACTGCTGCACCACCTGCCACCCCAGCAAAATCACAATAAAAAATCCATACCAAAATCACCCAAATCAAACAAGCAAATCACAACAAATCTAAAACCCAAACCCAAACTCCACAGCACCACCATAGAAACCACCACCAGAAATGAGTCTTTGTGCAAGGACTGACCCAAAACTCACTCCCACCATGCCATCGCTGTGCAAGGACTGACCCAAAATCCCACTACCCACTACCACTGAATACCCACATCCACTGCCACCGCCATGCCACATCACAGATCAACCCACCATAGACCACCGACCCAGACCCACTTTGCCACCACTGCCACACAACCCAGGCCGCCGCTACAGGGAAGACGACGTCGTATTGGAGGATCCACGCCTACCTCTGCCGCTACCACCACCACCACACGGGGTTTTGGGTTTGAGAAAAATGGAGGTTTGGGTTTGAGGAGAGGAGAGAGCAGCTATAGAACAAAAGGAAGAGAGAAAAGAGAAGACAGAGAAATGAAAGAGAGAGTGTTGAGAAGAGAGCTTCAGTCAGTGGGAGAATAAAATAATGTTTTTTGTTTTACAATTGAGCTATAGTGCGATTTTACATTTAGAATTGCATTGCAAATTTTTTTGCAATAGGATGCATTTGCAATACGGGTTGCTGGGGGAAATTAGGCTGTGAATGCTAAAATGTTGTTACATATGCCATTTGCAAGTTGGGCTGCGGATGCTGACCACCCTGACCCGAATTTTTTAAAAAAATATCTTTTAAAAAAATTGAATTTTAAATTAATGTGAGTCATTGACCACCCTAAAAAAAAATTTGAGCCCATTAAAAAAACAATTCAACCTCTTCAAAATGTTAGTTAGTTGAATGTTGAACAAAAAAATTGCGAGAAATGCTATGTTCACTATATTTTCACAACACTTTCATAATAAATACGAAGTAGTAGGCTGTTACTGGTGGACAAAAAAATAATTTCAATGGTAGATTCAAATTAGAACTGGTAAAAAATTACTATCTAGGCTTTGTTGTTAAAGTGTTGTAAAAATATTATGGACGTAACACTTCTCAAAAATTGCCCAAACAAAAAAATTAGCCTAAAAGCGGAAATCAAATGTTTCATTGTGATTTTTAAAATTTTATTTTTAAAGGGTATATTTTAAAATCGCTATTTAAAAAAATGCACATTTTTCAAATAGCTAGTTTGTTAGTGCTACTTTAGTTTTTTGTTGAATTTGTTGGATTTATGTGATACATTTAAAAAAAAATGCATTTTGTTTATATTGTTACTTTTTTTTATAGGTGTTTATATTATTACTTATTTATGCAATATGTTGGTAATTGAATGTGAAATCAGTAGTTTAATGATTGCTTGGTTGTCTTAATTGAAAACGATGTACGTGATAGCATTGATAGTAAAGCTATCATTCAACGATTTCAAAATATGAAACTTGTGAACGGAAATTTTAAAACTTTATATATTTGTGTGTGTGTGTGTTTTTCTCCAATGTCAATATATTCAATTTTTTTTTTTAATTTCATTAAATTTAAGTTTTTTAATGACCAGCCTGAAAAAAATTCTTAGAACCACCACTGATTTAAGCCTTCCTACGAATCCAAACTACAACAAGTACTAACCCTTCACAATGAGATAGAGCTTTATTGGGATGAATTCATTGCTACCTAAAGAGGAAAATAAACTTAGGACTTGAGGACTCAATTGCAAGCTAGATTGGGAAAATAAAGTTACCCCACACCATTTTGCAATTTCGGGGCTTAGGCGTTAGCACTTGAGGGCTCAATTCCCTTTATTAAAAAAAAAAAAAAAAAAATCTAATGCCATGTTTCCATTAGCCATAAAAACAAAAATACTTTTAACAAAAAATAACTTAATGAAAAAAAAGACTTAGTTTTAGAATTATAACTTTTAGGTACTAAAATTGAGCACTTAAAATATTATAATCTACTTTATCAAAAAAAAAAAAATTTATAAACTAATTCTTTTTTGAATGGTATTATAGATTAATTAATACTGCTAATATACTATAAAAAATAAAAAATAAATTTTTATTTATTAATAGCCTTTTATGAATCCAAGTTTCCAACTTTCCATATCTTAAGAAAAAATTGAGTTTCACCACCGCGTACTCTTGGCGCGATGGTCACTTTACAAGTATAAGTGCTTGTGGAATGTGGGGAGCAAGGGTCGGGGTTTAAGTTTTCAGGAGGGAGCTTCACATACATACACTTAGATTAGATTAGAGTATAATTTCTATCTTGTATAAAAAAAAAATTGAGTTTCGATTATTTTATTTTATGAGTCTGGTTAACGAGTATCCTTAATCATGATTTTAAAATTCAAAATTGGACTGGCTTGTTCACTAGGAACTAGACACTAAATTGATCTCGTAAAAATTAAAAATGGTTAAAACTGATAAAAATCAATGGTTCAATTGCTAAAATTTGAGAACTAGACTCTTTTAGAACCATGCCCTTAAAGCATTGTTTTTTTTTTTTTTTTAATTTTTATTTATTTTAAGAATGAGCTATTTTTGAAAAGTTTTAATACAACTTTTATAAAAAATAATAAAAAGGGTTTTATTTATTTATTTATTTTTTATAAAAGGGAAATAAAAGCATTAATTTAGGAACTATTTTTATAAATAATTTATAAAAAAATAATAAAACAAATTTTTTTTGGTCAACTTTTTATATTTATTATGAAATTAGTGGTAAAACTTTTCTAATATGATTTATTAACATCTATCTTCCTAAGTTCTTCCTCAAAAAAAAAAAAAAAAAAAAAACATCTTCCTAAGTTAAAAGAATCATTATTATTCTTTTTTGGGTGCCGGTTGGTATTAATTAAAACTCACGGGCGCACACGCACGCAAGTGCAGTACACACAACAGAGAGATTGGCTGAAATTGTGGTGGGTTGGCATAAGCAAAAGAAAAACTGCAAAAGATGAAGAAGGAGGACATGGTTAAGCTGATCAGCGCCGAGGGCTTCGAATTCGTGATCGACAAGGATGCCGCCATGGTTTCCCAGACCATCTACAACATGCTCACCTCTCCAGGTCTTCTCTCTCTCTCCCACACCATCGATTACAATTAGGGTTTCATTCCCGTTCCTTTCTCTTTTGCATTTTAGAATCTATAATTCTTTTCAAGAAACAAAAATTGAAACTTTTCCTCCCACAAAATACCCTACAAATATTTATGATCTGTGTCTGACGCTGTGATAGGGAGCTTTGCCGAGACACAGCACGGAGAAGTGACTTTCCCTGAGATCAGCACAACCATATTAGAGAAGATCTGCAAGTATTTCTATTGGCATCTTCAATTTGCCAGGTTCTGATTTGCTTTGTTTTTCATTTGTTCATGGATTTCTGTACTTATATAAATTATGGGGTTATTTACAATTTTATTCTAAATTATAATCTTTTTTTTTTGCAATCAATACCCATAATTTGCATTGTCCACCCTGTGTCTAAAAATAGTGTTATAATTAACAAAGCAAATTAGTTGGCTAGTTGGATAGTGGGTGCATTAATATGTCAAAATCAACAGATTAATTCCCATCAAGTTGTTAAATTAAACATTAATATTCGATGGTGGAGTGGATCTTGCCAGTTAATGTCGAATTACAGTGTTGATTGCAATATAAATGTAGTTTTGAGTGGATATTGCGAATGTTTCTATAGCTGGGGTTGAATAATTGCTATTTATGGGATGTCTACAACAACAACAACAACCAAGCCTTAGTTCCATAGTTTAGGATGGGATTTCTACAGTTGGCCTTTATATTCAATTGCTGCAAAAGGTGTTGAGCCTTAGGTTTCCTTTTGGTTTAAACACATTATTGGAAAGTTAGGTCTGTATGTCATTAGTCCTTTGTCAAATGACTCAAATGACACTTTGTATGGGAAAATTTAATTTAATGTTGTTTATTGTTAACTTTCACATGCACTAGAGCCGAGGGTCTTCAACCTATGATCTAACCTTCTTCATTCCAGTTCAATGACTGGAGGGCTCACATCAATCTGATAGGAAAGGTTGCCAATGTTGACTTAATCTCTCAAGTTTGAATAGGTTTGATATCATATGAAGGAGTACGGAGCTCTGTTCTTGATGCTTGTTTCATATGAAAAAAAAGGTTGAAAGAGCTTTGATCACTTATACATTTTCAAGTTGAAATTATTTACCTATATAGCAAGGCAAGCATACATTGCTGTCTTCAGTAGTATTGTGTCCTTTGTTGTGTTCTTCAATACTGATGCAAGCTGTTGAGGTAAATCTGTGTCATTATCCTCTATGTTTCAGTTATGAGGGAAGAGCCCGAAGAATGATCCCCTGACATCCCCTACCTGTGCTCAAATTATTTGGGTTTCTTGTTTCCAACATTTTGATGTTGCTTATCTACGGTTGGAAGACTTTGCTTTGTTTTGCCTTTTGCTATTTGCTTAACTATTTGACCTAGAAGTTCCCTCTTTAGGCTGTTTGTTTTAGATAATTTTGATCCTTGAAAATCACTTTTTTTTCTTTTGATAAGTAAATCCTTGAAAATAACTATTTGAATAGTTACCAGTAGTATTGAGATCTGCTTCACTGTGTGAAGAAGGGAGAAAGTTTCTTGGTCTGAAAGAGACTGAATGAAGGGGTTTCTATTATGTTGATTTAAAAGTTGATTGTTTTGATGTCGTGAAGTGGGTTATTGAGAAGTACGGTTTATGGAAGTCCGTATTCTTTTGAAAAAGTGGTTGGTTACCTGTAGTGATATTTATTTGTCTGACTCTGATAGGGATTATAGAATGTGGATGCTTGAGTTAAGCTGCTCGTTATGAGATGGGAATTGCTTAACTCAAGAATGGATATCGATATTATTTGATTGAAAAATGCTGATGTGGCATTTTGATAATCGAAGATTAGGATGACATGTATCTGAAATCCTACCCATTCTGTGTTCATTGTCAGCCCTATTCCTTGATGTATCCATTATTTATGCTGGAGTATTGGTACTAACTACTAAGTTTTGTTTGACTGTTGGTAATTTTGTGTGTTGAGATACTCTGATTGATGCTATTATATGTGTGGTTCTATTTTCTCAATATTACAAAGTATTTTTATGGGTTGTATTATGAGTTATGACCCCATCACAGATTTAATTTAGCTAATTGGTTATTTTTTAGTTTTCAATTTATTTGAGTAATTGAGATCAAAGTATTTTGTTATAACAAACACATTAAATTTTATAAAGGAAATACGAGTTGTATAAAAAAAGAAGGGAATTGTGTTTTAAGTGATTTAACCATAGGTGGATGGACTTGCTTCAAAAGAAAATTAAAAATAGGACTTGATAATCCTTTTAAAATATGTCAGGACTTGGATGGTCATTTCAACAAAAAGTAGGCATTATCTGTACTTTTCCCTTGTTTTTATTCATAATCTTTCTACACGTTTCATTTAGAATACCTTATTATAAAATTAAGTATCTCTCTGGCTTCAATGATTTAAACTAAATTTAAATATTTAATGGGTTAAGCATCTCTCCAATCAATGTCGTGTTGTATTTTGTCACAATTTTTATTATGATACTTTCTTGGGAGTCAAGCTATATTACAACGAATTTAACTGCACCTGGTTTATAAACATCTGTTCTACATATTTGTAAAAGCTTGATTTGGATCTGATGTTGGAATTTGTTCTGGAACCTTGGTCAAGAGCCCCTTCCCCCTATCTTTATTTATGGAAATGTTTCTCTTTTTCAGTGGAAAGGAGACCGAGTTTCCAATTGAACCTGAGTTGACTCTGGAGTTGATGATGGCTGCTAATTATCTTCATACTTGAATTATCATCTCTTGAGCGGCAGGTCCTGCTCAGGATTGTAAGCCTTCTTATATATTCTCTTTAAGAATTCACATTCTAGTTTTCTTCTCTAGAGGTTATAGGAAGTTTAATTTATTAAGTCTCCTAGAAATTTGCTGTAACCTAATCTTTTTGTTTGGATCCTGGATCCAGTGATTATGTACTACAGTAGTAGAGATGCTCAAGGATGAACTCGTTACCCAAGAAGGTTTAAAACTTATATGAACCTCATGTTGGTGATTTGCAGTGGAATTCTCTCTGCACTGCAATGGAGTATACATTATTTAACTTATAAGTGATTGTTACACTTTTAAACAGTGTTAGGATAATTCAGTCAAGGAAAGTGCAGTAATTGGATGATGTAAAGTGCAGTTAGGATAACTCATATGTGTTAACTAATTAGAATGGTATCTCTTAATAAGTAAGACATGGTTTCATGATATGGTTTCTATTTTTATTATTATTATTTTTTGATGTCGTTTCTATTATTGATAGCTGGTGGATTTTTGAATGATTGTTTTGTCATGACATACTAGATTTGAATAATACAAATTTGGCACAAAAATGTATTCAATTATATATATATTTGCAAATTTTAAATGTAATATTAATTTCTTTTTTAGATTATACAACGTTATGGATATCTAACACTCAATTCTACAAATGATTTTTGACAGAAATTGATACTTTGCCATCTTGAACCAAAATAGTATGAACCTTGATTCTGATAAGAACCAGGATTGTTGTAAACTTGTGGAGTAAATTTTTTTGTTGTTGATACGTGTAGAGTAATTCTTAAACATGATTCATTAGATTTAATTTGAATTAGATTCAACTGAATGGGTTTATACGTAACACGTTACCACTTTTCAATGAAGTATTATGGACTTAACAGGCATGTGCTATGGGCACATTTGTTTGTTTGCTTGAATGACAATAAGCAGATGATCAGATTTGTGGTCATCTTGTGTGTTTTGCCCAGAGTACTATTCTGTGGACGTAGCACTTAGCAAAGCTTGGTTTTTACTTTACCATAATTGGCTTATCTGGGGAAGTTGGGACTTCCGTTGTCTTCTGGATGGTTACTGGGTTTAGTCTCACATCATATTTAAGTTAAATGACGCTTGCCTTAATAAATATAATACTCTATTGTTTCAGATAGGATTTTTGGGACTTTTGATAATTGCTTATATTCTAAACTTGAAATGGTTATTTTGTTTATAATACACCAAAAATCAATTGTTGTCTTGGTTAGATGATAAAAAGCTATAAAAAAATAAAAAAATTGTTATTTTGCTTATCATCAGGAGCAAATGTCATAGGTTGAAACTCTTTCAAAAAAAAAAAAAAAATTGTTATCTTGCTGTTAAGCTTTTATTTTCTATATTGAAAAGTATACAAGTGTCATATCATTAATAAATAAATAAAAAAGACAATCTTGTCGATTGAAAATAGGAATAGATTAATGATGCCAGCATAGGGAGAGCAGGGGAAATATGTTGCAAATGAACTCTCTCTATGGGGGGGAAATGAGGAGAAGCTAAAGAAGACATGAACGAATCCATTAATATCAAAGATTATATTTACACCCTCCAATAAAATACTGCCACGTCAGAATTAAAATTTTTTTTCCTAGTAAAGCACACGGACACACACATCATCAACCCATTAAACCAATATAAATCCAATATATATTTTATTTTTCTAAAAAAAACTTCCACATCATGAATCCACTGCTAGACTGCCCCACCAAAGTGGAGGAGTCGCAAATCGCTATTGAAACTGTAAACAATCTGCCTGAGTCGCCGCCTTCTCCAAGGTGAAGGTAGAGTAGAGAAGTTTGTCTTGGAACCTGATTTGGTCTAAAGCTGTTATTCCTAAGCACTGGGGCATACACAAGTCGAAATGCAAGGTTTTTAAGGCTAGCATTTGCAATGTTGCCTCGGCTGTTTCAATATTCCGCATGGCTCATATAGTCATGTGGATTTAAAGAAATGCACGTGTTCATAATACTTCATTCAAAAATGAAGAACATGGAAAACTAAAATGTTTTTGATCAGTGATGACATTTTAGATTCAGATCTTGTTCTTGTCAGTAACATGAAGTAAAAAGACAGTTGTTTATTGCATTTTAAGGTTGCTACAAAATATAAGAAAATGAGATAGTTTTTTAGAAATTTATTTTTGGAAAATAATTCATTTTCCAAAAAATGTTAATGGTGAAACAAACGGAGCAAAAAAGAAAAGAAAAAAGTCCACAATTAAAATATGAATGTGGATGAAAAAAAAAAGGATATAAAATAAGAGTACTAGTTTAGTCATTATATATGATTTCATTTGGAAAAAAAAAAAGGAAATCTAGGGTGTCAGTATTTTATTGGAGGGTGTATATATGGTCTTTTACATTTCATGCTTATTGAATTTAGTTTAGAATAAATGATGAGAAGTGTTACATTCACAATATTTTCATAACAAATTATTTTTTTTAGAGATAATTACAATATGCTGCTAATCCCGCAGCTTGAACCCTTTCTCTCCTAGATCCCCAAGCACTTTGTGCATGGGGAGGTGCCAATTCAGCTACAAGGCATTTGGCTTTTCATAATAAATCATAGGTGTTAAGTTGTTATTGGTTCTAATTTGAATCCACAACTTCAATTACTTTTTTGCCTACATGTACCAACCAATATTAACAACTTGTTATTTAGGATTTGTTGTAAAAAAGTTGTGAAAATGTTGTGGACATAGCATTTCTCATAAATGATTGATTGATTTCCAAGTAATAACTCTTATTCTAGAATTGATAGATGTGTTAGCGTTATAATTTTTTATTTATGACTTGGTAACTAATCAAATTTCCACCATAAAATCTAGTAGGAATGGAGATGTAACTTGAATTCATCTATATACATATCTATATTTTCTCAAAAAAAAAAAAAAAAAAATCTCTATATATATCAAATAGAGTTTATAAAATAACCATATGGTTAAAAAAAAAAAAAGTAAAAATAACCATATAAAACATAAATTTCTTTTATATAAATAATTAACACACCATTTATAGATAATTAATACATGTAAATAAAATCCACTTATGCCATTAATACATGGCAATTAAATAATAAATTCACATAAATGCAAACTTTCTACTTTGCAGAGGTGGAAGACTAAATGAAGAGGGTTCTTATCCTTTCTCAAGGTATGCGCCACTTGGCGTAACCTTAGACCACTATGGGTATAATTTTTGTTGTCATATATACTGGTTGGTAACTCATGGAATGCATAGAAAAGTTTAACACAATATGATTTTTTTCTTTTCCTTTTTTGTTTTGCCTTAATATGAAATTTGATTATAATGTGTTATTAATAAACAGTTATTATGATTGTGTTTGTATATAAAACTGTATATTTTAATTTTATCCATTTATTATGATTATATTAGTAGATGGACTTATATATTCAACTATTAATATTTAAAGAAGACATGAAGTAACAAGATTTTACTGGAGGGTTTAAATATAAAAATAGAATTTAAATTCAATTAAAAATATATATTAAAATAATAACATTTAAAACTGTGAGAAATTCAAAAGTTAATGTGACATAATACTATGAGGTTAATTAAAAATCAATTTTTCTTCGCATATATATATATATATATTTATATAAGTAAGCCTTTTGAAACTTGATAGGGTGTTACCTAAAGTAAATTAACTAACTTTAATTAATAAGTCACATGACAAAAACATATTAATTTTACAATGCGTAATATATACATATACCAAGAGATTTCGTGCAAGCACGTGGGTGAATTTTACAAATATAACACATAGAATTATTATATAGAATCAAAATGATTGTTAAATTTATTTGAAACTTTTGGTAATAATTCAAAATTTTTTTTTTTGAGGAGAGATATTTGAAACTCAAGTAATAAAGTTTTACGCAGAGCGAAACTATATATATATATATATTTATATATATATATGTGGTAAACCCATACTAAGGATTTAGATTCATGCATGACTTGGCATATATATATACAAAAATTAAAGTCATGCCATAACTTTAATTTTTGTATATATATATATGCCAAGTCATGCATGAATCTAAATCCTTGGTATGTGTTTGCCAGATATATCACTGCCAAGTTGGAAGCTGCCAGCCTAAGATCTTTCCAAGGTTTTATCAAGTAATATGCCACTATGAAAGCTAACTCATGGAAATTACCTAATGGCCACCGCAAAGGAAATAAAAGCATTATAAGAATACAAATTTTCCGTCATATTTTTTATGTATAATTTATGTTTCACCAATTACAACTTATCATGTATTCATTTTCCAGGCATATCATCCTCACTAATTCCAATCAATGTGGCTAAATTAATTTCCATAGTTAATAGACGCATTTAATAAGATGGAAAGCAAATTATAATGCTTAATAGACAAGAAATTCTTAACCCCCCATCCTGATATAAAACACAATTTACTACTCTTCAGTTTTCAGAATTGGAAAAATGGCTAATCATGGATCTCTTCTGTTTTGTTACATATCCTACATTCTTATACTCACCACAAGCTTATCATGCAGAGCCGCAGATGAAGACAGGAAGGCAAGTGTTATTTTCGTTGCAAAAGAATCTGTCTCTTCTATGGTCCAATGACTAGTAAAACTAGATTGCTACACATAAATCACGCCAAATTTCCGTTTTATATGCCACTCTTTGTGACTTTCTGCTTAAGTTGTTGATGATAATGATGATTCAGGTCTACATTGTGTACATGGGGTCACTTCCGACGGGGCAATACTCTCCATTGTCTAACCACCTTAGTTTGCTTCAAGAAGTTGTTGAGGGCAGGTAACATTTCTAGATGCTATTCATTTTTCTTTGAAAATAATAATAAAATTATCAGTTTTTTTATTTTTTATTTTTTTTATGCTCGTTCCCTCTCTCTCTCTCTCTCTCTCTCTCTCTCTCTCTAGTTCTATAGAAAATTGCTTGGTTAGAAGTTACAAAAGGAGTTTCAATGGATTTGCTGCCAAGCTCACTGATCGTGAAAGACAAAAGCTTGCTAGTGAGTGCTGCATGCAAGACAATTTTATTGTATCTATTTCCCGAAGGAGTCATATAATTTGATGGGTCATAACATTATAGCATGTTTTTACATACTGTGATGTGCAGATAGGAATGAAGTAGTCTCTGTTTTTCCAAGCAAACCTTATCATCTTCACACAACAAGGTCCTGGGACTTTCTTGGTTTTTCTGAGACAATCAAAAGGAATGCCACTGCTGAGAGTGATATCATAGTTGGCGTTATTGACACTGGAATCTGGCCTGAATCAGAGAGCTTCAATGATGAAGGATTCAGTCCTCCCCCCTCGAAGTGGAAGGGTGAATGTAAAGGCGGCAGCAATTTCACTTGCAATAAGTAATGTTGTCTCCCAGCTTTTTGTTTATGCATAACACTGAAACACTAAACACAACCAAAAGAAAAATGTCATTGTTCTGTTATTTACACTCCTTTAAATGCTGATCACCAATATGGAATCATCATATTTCAGCAAGCTAATTGGAGCTCGATATTACTCCTCAACATCAAGTGATAATATGTCTGCAAGGGACCATGATGGTCATGGAACCCATACTGCCTCAACGGCAGCTGGCAACAAAGTAGAGGGTGCCAGTTTCTATGGAATTGCTCAAGGTACTGCAAGAGGAGGGGTTCCCTCAGCGAGGATTGCAGCATATAGAACCTGCTATCCAAATGACTGTCAAGGAGAAAAAATCTTGGCTGCTTTTGACGATGCTATTGCTGATGGAGTTGACATCATTTCCATTTCAATAGGACCATATATTGCAGTTGCAAGTTTCAGCCAAGATGTCATTGCGATTGGTGCTTTTCATGCGATGGAGAAAGGGATATTAACTTCTCAATCTGCAGGCAACAGTGCTGGTCTAATAGCTAGTGTGTCAAGTGTAGCTCCATGGATATTTTGTGTAGCAGCAAGCAACATAGATCGCCAAATCATAGACAAGGTTGTCCTTGGGAACGGAAAGACACTAGAGGTATGTATCATCCTTATATCTTTTCACATCCTATGTCTTCAGTGTAGATGAACTGTTTATGTATAGCATGTAACCAAAGAAGTATGTTTGTGTATATGTATGTATGTATTTATTCGATTTACTATTTTGCATTCTGATGGTTCTCCATATACAGGGAATTGGAATAAATGGTTTCTCATTAAATGGAACTAAATTTCCTCTGGTTCTTGGCCAAAATGCTGTGAAGAATACATGCTCTACCTCTACCTCAGAAGGGTAAATTCTACCACCCAAATCGTTTTAATATTTTCTTATGAACTATTAATCATAAAATGAAACTTCAAATTCTTTTTGTATTGCAGAGTTTGCAATGCAGGTTGCCTAAACAGCAGTTTAGTAATAGGAAAGATTGTTGTTTGCGATGATCCTGATGCAGATTTTGAGGCCAGCATTGCTGGTGCAGTTGGGTCAATCTTGAAGAATGACCCGTTTGATGAAATTGCTGATGTCTTCTCACTACCTACATCTTCTTTAAGCGTTGACAAATATGACATAGTCGCATCCTACCTTAATTCTACAAAGTATAGGTTCCTATATATACTAGTTTGTTCTTTGCATTTGCTTTCTTTAAATGACTCAATTGTCCATGTATTTTACTTTACAGAGAGCCTCAAGCAACCATTCTAAGAAGTGAAGCCATACAAGTTGGTGATGCACCAATAGTTGCTTGGTTTTCTTCACTTGGGCCGAATTATGTTGTGCCAGAAATCTTGAAGGTACTTGTTTTTGAACCTACAAACTCTTTGGTCAGACAATTATCTATTTATTTTTGATAATTCAATAGATGGGAGAGACGAGATTTGAACCTAGACGTCTCCAAAGAAAATATTAGGAAGTGCTAATTGAATTAAATACATTGCATTATGCTTGTATTTGGCTGCAGCCTGATATAACTGCCCCAGGGGTAGAAATCTTGGCTGCGTACTCAGAAATTGTTTCACCCTCATCTAGCTCTCAAGACATGAGGCGTGCTAAGTACAATATATTATCTGGAACCTCCATGGCTTGTCCCCATGTTTCTGGTGTGGCTGCATATGTCAAAACGTTTCATCCTGATTGGTCAGCTTCAGCAATCAAATCCGCTATTATGACTACTGGTAATCTTTCTTATTTCTTCTTCTGCCTTCTTATTTATTTTCCCAAGCTAAGTACTAGTAAGCTTTCTTAAAGTTTATGTTGCTGAATCACCAACTTTTTTTTATTGTATCTATAGCTTCGCCCATGAATGCTACCGAAATTTTAGCAGCAGAATTTGCTTATGGATCTGGGCAAATCAATCCAACAAAAGCTGTTGATCCAGGACTCGTCTACGATGCTTCCAAAGAAGACTACATCAACTTGCTATGCAGTTTGGGCTATGATGAGAAGAACCTTAGACTCATTTCAGGAGATAACAGCACTTGCCCCGAAGTTTCCACAAAAACATTGGCTAGAGATTTGAATTATCCTTCAATGACGGCCATGGTCAGTCCATTGCAGTCTTTCAATGTTACCTTTCATAGGACAGTTACAAATGTAGGCTTTGCAAACTCCACTTACAAGGCCACAACCTTTACAAATTCTGAAGTGAAAATAATTGTTGAGCCTGAAGTGCTATCCTTCACGTCCGTAAATGAGAAGTCATCTTTTGTGGTGCATGTTACCGGAGGACAAGGAATTCTGCGAACTAATTACTCAAAGGCGTCCTCATCATTGGTATGGTCTGATGGCAGTCATAGTGTAAGGAGTCCAGTTTTTGTGTATGCACTGTCGAATTGATCATTGGTGAAAATGATGTTGTTTTGATCCTAATTATACTATGTAGTGGAATATTTACTAAAAGTACTCCAATTATGCTAATTGCCCAATTAGTTTTTAACAATCAAAGAATAAAACATAGGCTATTACCGATCGCAAAGCAATAAACACAATATGAAAACGACACACGATGTTTTAGTTTTAAATCTATTGTTGAGCCCAGCAACTAAGAAATAATTTACCTTTTGAGAATAAACTTACAACATTTGTGCACCCTTTGATTTTCTTCATTTTTTTTGAAAGTTATTTATTTATGGTTTTTGGTTTTGATTTTGGGTCAAATTAAATAAGCCAAAATTAAATGCATGCAATTGAGCTTTCCTTTGTACGGATGTCTATCAAACTCGGCCACCCGATCCACTTACCCCATCAACCTGAACCCGAGCCAATCACCACCCAAACTGACGCCTATGACGGTCAGCGATGGGTGTCCTTCTCCAAAACCTGACGGGAGTGGGTCGGGTGGTGGGTATTCCCTCTAAAACTTGATATCAATTGAATCGATCAGCCCTCCACTCAAATTTCTTAGAAATCTCATCAGAGTTTTCCATGTCTACCAAGAATTCGACCCAAAATCACATCTCTGTCGAAGATTCCACCTAGATTTGGCAAAAATATTGCAATATCCACCTAGATCTGGACAAGATCTTGTGATCTCCGGTGAGATCGAGAGGAAATCTAAAAGCTCCAACGAGATCCGCAGATTGTTGCCGCTTTCTCGGTTCCAACTAAAATCGACTCGAATCGACTCGATCACCGTATTGATCAGTGGTAGGTCCTTGATCTGCTACCCGAAGGAGTCGAATAGAGTCTAGGTTGGGCACAAACACTAACTAGACCGACCCATGGACAACCTTATTCCTATGGATAGGTTCTACGGCTAATTCATGTGTGGGTAAGGCCTTTATTAACCTGGGTCTCGTTTTCCTTCTCCTTCAAAAGGTCATTTACAACTAGGAGGCCTATGCTTAAATCTAGACCTAAGTGGACCTTTAATGGATTGGTGGGTAGCTCGTTACCGTACTCAGAAGCTATTATATGCAATGACACAGGTTGTGAATTGGTGGGATGAGCTTTAGGGAGCTTAAGCCTAAATGGAGCTTAAGGTCCCTCACTTACCTCTAACTGAGGGTAGTATAAAAAACTAGTGCAATTGTGTGATTACTGATTAGCCCTCATTAGAAGAGTCCTTGTTAAATCTAGGGTATGGAATATATCTGAGTCTAACTCTCTATCTATAATGGAGTCACCATTGTGAGTGTATCGCCCTGTGTCACAAGTCGTATGACATGTTTTAATTTCATTAAGGGAGTATGCCTTGGCTGAGTGGACCATTGAGGCGGAGGGTTGGGAGTCATCATTTGTTTTAGGTTTAGGAACCAACTTGGGCACCTATATATTCTAGGACTAGTATTTAAAGAAGATATGATGTACCCAAATTTTAATTTCGGGTTTAACTATAAAATAGAATTTAAATTCAACTAAATATATATTAAATAATAACGTTCAAAATTGTGAGATCTCAAGAGTTTATGTAACATAATATTATGAGGTTAATTAAAAGTCAATTTTTTTTCTATATATATATATTATTAGTATTATTAGGGGTGTCAATGTTCGACCCAACCCGCAAACATGACACGAACCCAACACGAATTTTTGCGGGTTAGGGTTGGGCCTTAATGGGTTTGGGTCATAAACGGGTCGACCCGAAAGCGACACAATAAGAAACGTATCATAAGCGGGTCAACCTGCGTAACTCGCAATAGACACGTTTGACACGCCAATTTATTTGTGTCAACCCGAAATGATCCACTTAACACAATTCGTTTAACTCGTATAACAAATAAATATTCATTTTATTTTAGATTTGTCAAATACCTTTTATATCTAACATATATTTTAAATTTAAAAAAGAAAAGTGAGTAATTACAAAAACTTACAAGGTATATAATTGGAAATTGAAACTTTACAAACCCTAAATCTCTAAGCCTTACAAAACCTAAATCTCTAAACCTTCTTATAAATATCTAATTTTATTTTTTTATTTCAGCCGTAATACTCACTCTTCTATCTTATAGTCTCACACCCAATTCTCAAACTCAAAGTCTCAAATCGGTTATTGCTCTCTCTCTCTCTCTCTCTCTCTCTCTCTCTCTCTCATGTGTTTAGTGAGTTTTAGAATTAAAGAAAACCATTTTCTTGGTGTTTCAAAATTCTGCAATAATTTTTTCTACTTAATGTTTTTGTTCTATAAACTTTAGTCTACTGTTTGCTCCAATTATTTCAATATTGATACTTAGCATTTGGCGAGTTCCAAGGATATTATATTTTTGTTGAACTATGTTATTTTATTTTTGTTAAACTATGTTATTTTGAATTTGGGTTGAAGTGTATGCACTTCTTTTGGAGTGTAAAGAACTTATTTCTAGATGAATGTTATATTTTTGTTGAACTATATTATTTTGAATGTGGGTTGAAGACTTGAAGTGTATGCATTGCTTTTGGGATGTAAAAAAAAATATTTCTAGATGGATGTTATATTTAATATTATGCAGGTTGAAATTGGTTGTGTTGCATTTGTGTCAACCCATTCGACTCGTTTATTAAGCATGTCAAATGGGTTGGGTCAGGTCAATCCGCCTTAATAACAGGTCGGGTTAGGGTTGAAGAATCATGACACGATTATTAAATGGGTCGGGTTAGGGTTGAACCATTTAGTAGAATACTCCTACCTCAACACGACACGAACCCGACACGCTAACCTGAATTGACACTTTATGTTTGTGTGATGCATATTTTAATTTAAAATTATATGTCAATAAATTAAAACTATAATAATAATTAGTGAGCCTCTTGAAAGTTTGATAGAGTTTTTACTTAAAGTAAATCAACTATCTTAATAACTAATTTGTCACATGACAAAAATATATTAAGTTTACTACGCGTAATACATACATATATTAAGCCATTTCATGCAAGCACAATATGTATGCGGTGGGTAAATTTTACAATATTAACAGTTTAACCCATAAAATTATTATATAGAATCAAAATAAACATTAAATTACTTGAAACTTTGGTAATAATATTTTAGTAGAAGTAGAATTTTAAAATATTCAAAACTTTTTTTGTAGACGAGAAATGTAGTGGGCAAAAAATGGACAGCTGGAAAGAAACCACGTGGACGTTGACGTGTTATTTTTGCACACACACAATATATTTCTAGAGGTGGAAAGCGAGATCCCCCTTCTTAGTACCCTACTCCAACACAACAAGTAATGAACAGATTAGTTTATAGTATATGGATTTCAAGCTAAAGAGAGAAAGAAAAACTCTATTTTCATTAAGTGTTTGTCCTCAGGGTAGTCCGAGGAAGGGTTCTAAAGTTGGTCAGTTCACTTATCCTTGTGCTCTCCCTTTCTCTCCTATTTCTCTACCCCCCTCTCCTGATTCAGACATTTCCTGGCTTTATATAGTTACCGGAATGCATCTGGACTTTACATTTGGAGGGTTAGGATTTCACTTCCTTGATACTCTTCCCATCAAGGCCTCACTTAGTAGGCCTACTGAAGTTTTTAGCTGTGTGGCCACTATTCATGGTCATTTCGCAATTAATGCGACCAGGCAAGTGGTTGCAATGCATTTAATGCGGAGGGGATGACTGTCTTGTCCTTCCTTTTTCTTCTCCTACTTATTCAGAACCTAATTACCTTCGTTTCCTTGGGGATTGCACCAGGTTTCCTTCGTTTCGATTTCTCGGCCTTCCCGAGGTCAAGTAGGAACCCTTGGCATCGCCATCAGCGACATCATCCCGAACCCCTTTAAATGAGTCCTCTCCTCGGACTTACTCTTACTGCCTTCATTAACCACTTTTGATCCTCGTCCCCCACAAGAAAAATTCGAAAGTTTACAGTAATAAAATTTTAGGCAAAGAAAATTATTGGTAATAGAATTTAATGTATGGTAAACTTTTTTTTTTTTTGAGACAAGTATGGGAAGCTATCTTAATAATTAATGAGTATAAAAACTTGTCACAATGAGAGAAGATAATCACTTAGCGAAATCACAAATTTTAAGACCCAACTTTTATCATAGAGTATAGGATTATAAATTATAGAGCATAGAGATATTGATTATCAATTTACCATGTACATGACCTACATATTGATGATAGCTGGCCGACTAAATACATCTGCATGTTTTTAAACATTTGAATTCCAGGAAGCCAAATCAAGACCTTTGAATAAATTAACTGCATATGTAGCTTAAATGGATATATATTAATTCTTAAAAAAAAAAAATTAATGGATAGATATACGAAGTTAGAGCCAGCCTTTATGCTTACATAATTTAGTAACATATTTATCACTGTCAAGTTCAAAGCTGCCAGCCTAAGATCTCTCCAAGGTTTTATCAAGTAATATGCCATTAATGGAAGCTGCCTCATGGCAATTACCTAATGGCCACTATAGAGGATAATATATCATCCTCACTAATTCCAATCAATGTCGCTAAAATGGCATAATTTTCATAGCTCATAGATGCATTTAATAAGAAGGAAAGCAAATTATAATGCTTAATAGACAAGAAATTCTTAACTCTCAATCCTGATATAAAATACAACTTACTACTCTTTAGTTTCAGAATAGGAAAAATGGCTAAGTATGGATCTCTTCTGTTTTGTTACATATCTAACATTCTCATACTCACCACAAGCTTATTATGCAGAGCCGCAGATGAAGATAGAAAGGCAAGTGTTATCTTTGTTGCTAAAGAATTTATCTTTTCTAAGGTCCAAATGACTAGTAAAACTAGATTGCTACACATAAATCACTCCAAACTGCCATTTTATCTGCCACTCTTTGTGATATTCTGCGTAATTATAAACATTTGATGATAAATTGATAATGATGATACAGGTCTACATTGTGTACATGGGGTCACTTCCTGCAGGTCAATACTCTCCACTATCTAACCACCTTAGCATGCTACAAGAAGTTATTGAGGGCTGGTAACATTTCTACATGATGATCATTTTTCTTTGAAAAAAAAAAAAAAATTAGACTTTACTGATACTCTTTCTCTCTCTCCCTCTCTAGTTCTGTAGAAAATTGCTTGGTTAGAAGTTACAAAAGGAGTTTCAATGGATTTGCTGCCAAGCTTAATTACTGATCGTGAAAGATAGAAGCTTGCTAGTGAGTACTACATTCAAGAAAATTTTGTTATATCGTTTCCCCAAAGATTCACATAATTTTATGGGTCATATCATTATAGCATGTATTTACATACTGTGATGTGCAGATAGGAATGAAGTAGTCTCTATTATTCCAAGCAAAACTTACCATCTTCACACAAGAAGGTCTTGGGACTTTCTTGGTTTTCTGAGACAATTGAAAGGAACGCCATTGCTGAGAGTGATGTCATAGTTGGCGTTATTGACACTGGAATCTGGCCTGAATAAGAGAGCTTCAATGATGAAGGATTTGGTCCCCCCCCCCAAGAAGTGGAAGGGTGAATGTATAGGTGGCCAAAATTTCTCTTGCAGTAAGTAATGTTTTTTTTTCCCTCCCAGCTTCTTGTTTACGCATGACACTGAATCACAAAACACAACCAGAAAAAATTGTCATTTTTCAGCTATGTTTACTCCTCTAAAAACTGATGATCAATATAGGACCGTCATATTTCAGCAAGATCATTGGAGCTCAATATTACTCATCAACATCAAATAATAATAGGTCTGCAAGGGACCATGATGGTCATGGAACCCATACTGCCTCAACGGCATCTGGCAACAAAGTAAAGGGTGTCAGTTTCTATAAAATTGCACAAGGTACTGCAAGAGGAGCGGTTCCTTCAGCGAGGATTGCAGCATATAAAGTCTGCTATGTAGATGGGTGTGCAGCGGTAGATATCTTGGCTGCTTTTGATGATGCTATTGCTGATGGAGTTGACATCATTTCCATTTCATTAGGACCAAATTTTCCAGAGCAAGATATCAGCCAAGATACCACTGCAATTGGTGCTTTTCATGCAAGGGATAAATGGATATTAACTTCTCAATCTGCAGGCAACAGCGGTCTAAAGAGCTAGTGTGGTAAGTCAAGTGTAGCTCCATGGCTACTTTCTGTAGCTGCAAGTAACAGATCGCCAAATCATAGACAAGGTCATCCTTGGGAATGGAAAGACTCTAAATTTGTCGTTCTTATATCTTCTCACATACTATGTTGTCATTGTACATTTACTGTTTATGTTGTATTCAATTTCTATATTGCATTCTAACAGTCCTCCATATACAGGGAATTGGAATAAATGGTTACTCATTAAACGGAACTAAATTTCCTTTGAAGTGTAAATTCTGCCACCCAAATTGTTTTAATATTTTCTAATGAAATATTAATCATAAAATGAAACTTCAAATTCTTTTTGTATTTATGAAGATTTGATTAATGAATATTTGGTATTAATTAAAGAAGGACAAAACTTAGGTACAATAGCTTAGGTGCTGTTCCTTAGGTTCCCATCTTAAGATTCAGACATGTGGATTTTTTCTTATGAGATGGAAGTATATTTTTCAGTTAAGTAGCCATATGGCTAAATCTTAAGAGAGGAACCTAAGGAACAGCATCTAAGTACTATACTTAAATCTTGCCCAATTAAGAAACTGAGTGTACGAGAAGATATTTATACAAGGAAGAGAAACTCTCTAAACTAACTTCCAAACTATACGGATCTTTCCTCCAAAACTCTGTTATGAAATACACCAATCAGCTACTTACACGTGTTAATAATTATAACTAACCAACTAAAGCTAAGCCTAAGCTACAAGTAGTATTACAAACTAAAGGATAAAGCTACTGCCGTTTATGCAGATGCAGGGACAATTGCAATTGTTCCAGTGCTCTGTTCTTTGACAGCTCCTGCTCAGTTCCTTTGGCTAGTTCCAGTTCCAAGTCCTTGGCTCACCTTTGATCTGATCCTTCTGATAGTTTGCAGAGTTTGTGATGCACATTACCTAAACAGAAGTTTAGTAAAAAGAAAGATTGTTGTCTGCGATGAACCTGATGCAGATACTGAGGCAGGCAGAGGGGGAGCAGTCGGGTCAATCTTGAAGAATGACCCGTTTGATGATGTTGCTGAAGTGTTATCATTACCTACATCTTCTTTAAGTGTTGACAAATTTGACATAGTCGCGTCCTACCTTAATTCTACAAAGTATAGCTTCCTATTTAGTCCTGTTTGTTCTTTGAATTTGCTTTCTTTATATGAATCAATCGTCCTTGTGTTTTACTTTACAGAGAGCCTCAAGCAACCATTCTAAAAAGTGAAGCCATAAAGGATCATGATGCTCCAAGAGTCACTTGGTTTTCTTCACTTGGGCCGAATTTTCTTGTGCCAGAAATCTTGAAGGTACATGTTTTTTGTACCTACAAAAATCTTTGCCTCATACAATTGAATTGATTACATTGTATTATGCTTTTATTTCACTGCAGCCTCATATAACTGCCCCCGGTGAAGAAATCTTGGCTGCATATTCACCAATTGTTTCACCCACGTCCAGCTCTCAAGACAAGAGGCAAATTAAGTACAATATATTGTCTGGAACCTCCATATCTTGCCCTCATGCTGCTGGTGTAGCTGCATATGTCAAAACTTTTCACCCCGATTGGTCAGCTTCAGCCATCAAATCCGCTATTATGATTACCGGTAATCTTTCTTAATTCTTCTTCTGTATTTTTATTTATATTTTCCTGGCTAAGTACAAGTATTCTTTCTTAAAGTTTATTTTGCTGAATCACCAACTATTTTGTATCTATAGCTTCGCCCATGAATGCTACCAAAAATTTAGAAGCAGAATTTGCTTATGGATCTGGGCTAATCAATCCAACAAAAGCTGTTCATCCGGGACTCGTTTATGATGCTTCTAAAGAAGACAACATCAAAATGCGATGCTTCTAAAGAAGACTACATCAAAATGCTATGTGGTTTAGGGTATGATGAAAGGAAACTTAGACATATTACAGGAGCTAACAGCCCTTGCCCCAAAGTTTCCAAGAAAGTGTTGCCCAGGGATCTAATTATCTAAATTACTCATCACTGACGGCTATGGTCAGTCCATCAAAGTCTTTTAATGTTAGCTTTCACAGGATAGTTACGAATGTAGGCTTTGCAAACTCCACTTACAAGGACACGACCTTCACAAATTCGGAAGTGAAAGTAGTAGTAGAGCCTGAAGTGCTCTCCTTCAAGTCCTTACATGAGAAGAAGTCTTTTGTGGTGTCTATTACCGAAGGACAGAGAGTTTTGCCAATTGATTTCTCAATGGCATCCTCATCATTGGTATGGTCTGATGGAAGTCATCGTGTAAGGAGTCCCGTTATTGTGTATGCACTGTCAAATTGATCAAGGGTGAAAAGAAATTATGCAGTGGATTATTTACTTAAAAGTATAATTATGCCAAGTGTTCCATTTGGTTTTAAAAATGGGCCGTCACCAATTGCAAAGCAATAAACGCAATATGAAAAGGAAACATGATATGGTGACAAGGTAGAAAATTCTAGGAAAATGTTCCCGAGAGAAAAATCTACTACAAGGTGACGCATCCAAATAAGCAATCTACTGATTCTACTCTAATAAGAGAAGTTTGTAGATCTAGTGCAAAACCTTTGTTCATAAACTCTACTAGCTAGATGAATTTAATATAGAAACATTCAACAACTTTAGAACCTCTAAACTCTTGAATTTTATGGATGCTCCACAGATAACACACCAAGTTTCCCGTCCCTAACCTTCGACCAACTCCAAGAACATTTAAAGATTTGATTGACTTCAAAACAACTAAGTTCCCATGATTTTAACTTGATCAGTAGATTACACGAATATCAATCTTGAATATCCACTCTCTGAACTCACAGGTGGTGGCTTGAATGATTTCTTAATAGGGTTCACGACAAAGTGCCTCTCTAGCCTTATAAAGTCAAGTTATAATAGTGTCTTTTATACATGTAAGTAGGGTACATAATATTGAGCAAACAACCTACAACAATAATTAATGACGCATCAGCCCTGATTCTCAAACGACCGAGATTTGATCTAGAGTAGTTGAACTCTGCATGAACTGTATTTCTTGAGCTACTTCTTGCACAAATGGCCTTAAACATGATGTAACTTGTATAAATTAATTATAGACAAATTTGACAATTACATTGTCATGGAATATGCCAACTATAAACTTAACAAAGGGTATTATCTATCATTATGGAAAATGTATTTTCTTCAGGTTTCAAATTAAAAATGTAGAAGTGTACACAATTAGATATATAAAATAAAATCTACTGTGAAATTGATTTTCTCAATTTCTCTTGAAATGAGAAGGATCTTATACCCATGATTTTAAGCATTTAAGACCCACTTCCAAAACTCCTAGAAATACTGTTTCGTATTATCCAATTCAAATTAAGTTGTGAAATTTGAAGCTCTACCACTGAATGAAACCTTATAATCTCTTTAATATGTGATTGTTCTTTCTTTTGTAATCTCCAATAGAAAATTTCAAATATTCATTTGGCTCATTAGAAATCAGAAATGAGATAAATTGAAATCTGTCCATAATACATTATTATTATTAGGGTCATGTTACAATGGGTCAATTTGAAATCTGTCTCATGAAAATGGGTCGGATACAGGTTAATTGAATTAGTTGTAAAAGCCTTTTTGTGTGTGTGTGTTGTGGGGGGGGGGGGGGGGAGGGGCGTATTTTGCACTACCTTATTAATTTTTATTATAATTTCCTGTAGTTATTTATTAAAATTTTGGCTAAAATGTAAAATTCACCCTCTAAGTTTTTTCAGATTTCATTTCAGTCTTCTAATTTTGCTTTTATTCATTTCAGGCTTTTTCGTCAACTTTGTTAAAATTTTTTGAAAAAAATAAATCTGGAAAATACTTTTCAATCATTAATTGATTTTTTTTTTTAATTTAAAATTTTTGAAAAATTGAAAAAATTAACCACAACATATAACAAAAGTTGATGGAAAAGCCTTAATTGAATAAACTTAAAAGTTAGAGGACTGAAATAAACGAAAACAAAGTTAGATGACTAAAATGAATTTTGATGAAATATAAAGGGTAGGTTTTGCATTTTAGCATTGAATGAATTTTTGTAAGTTCTATGAATTTCAAGATATAAAACTTACTAATTCAGATATCTTTTTGTGAATTTTAAGTGTCGTATACTCGTATGTTTGTATCAAAGGATGCTCATCTATTGTACAATATATGTGCATATAGAGAATTGTATCAAATCATTATATCTGTATCGATATATATAAACATTTGAAATTATTTTGGGTAAGTAGTGTAAAATTTATTAGATTGGGTTGGATCTTAATGAGCCCAGCAACACATTAAAAAATAAATTTTTTATTACTTTATTTTTTTTTGGAGAATAAACTTGCAACATGTGTGCACCCTTCTAAAATTTATATTTTGGACTTCTTTCTTTTATCTCCTTTTTTGAGAAGATTTATCTCCTTTATTTGATTGTTTCCTTTTCTCTATTATTGTTTTCTTAGTTGTTATCTGTAGTCATGAGATTATAATCAAAACATAACTTTTGATATGTTTAGTCTGATTTCTTTTAAAATATTATTGCATAACTAATTATAAAATAAATGTTAAAATGCAAAACTTACCCTCTAAATTTAATCAGAATTCATTTCAGCCCTCTAACTTTGCTTATGTTTATTTCAGTTCTCTAAATTTTAAGTTTATTTTATTAAAACCTCTCCGTCAACTTCTGTTAAATTTTTCTAAAACGAAAATATGGAAAATATTTTTTCAATCATTAATTGGATTTTTTCGATTAAAAAAATATGGAGAAAAAAATAAAAATTTTGGACAATTAACCACAACATTTCTCCATCAACTTCTGTTAATTTTTTTTTTTTTTTAAATTTTGAAAAATATCTTTCAATCATTGATTGGATTTTTTTAATTTAAAAAATTAAAAATTTGGCCTATTAACCACAACAACTAACAATAGTTGATGGAGAGATCTTAATTGAATAAACTTGAAACTTAGAAGACTGAAATAAATGAAAGCAAGGTTAGAGAATTGAAATGAATTTTGGTGAAACATAGAAGGTAGGTTTTGCATTTTAGCCTAAAATAAATTATTAATTGAATCACCCTCTCAAATTGTCAAATCCTTCGAGAGGTGGGTCATACAATTTTTTTTTTTTTTTTGACAAACGAGGATGTCCAAACATCTTTGAGTATCTGACTATTCTCTTAAGTGTATGTAGTCTCCTCGCCCCACATACATCGAGTTATTAAAAGGAGGAATCCCATGAAGTTGGCCCCAAGATGCTAATAAGAGGTTTTGAATATAAGATTTCATGGATATTATGAGACTTTAGGATCAACTCTTTGTGCTAGCTAGTATGAAATTGTAGCCAGCATTTATGCTTTCATAATTTTCACACACCCAATTACATGTATGTGTTAGAGCTGAGCATGGACCTGGTCAACCCGCCCACCTTTCCCGACCCACCTGAAAGATGGGCGGGTTTGATGGATTGTCTGGTCAGGCTCTGGCCAAAGACTTGGATTTATTTCTGGTCTTGGGTTAGTCTTGGGTCCAACCCGACCCATCCAAGGAAGGAGAGAGAGAGAGAGAGAGAGAGAGAGAGATTCTAAGAGTTCATTTTGACCCGACCCACCTGTCCTTGCAGAATACAATTGTGTTTTGTTATTCTCAATTTTTATAGCTTTTAATTTCATTTTCTTTTTGTTGCTCAAAGGTTTCCAATAATTTGCACAATTGTAAATCAAGAATTCAAATTCCAGTGTTCTACTTCTCACTGATGCTTCAAGTCTTCTATCGTTGTTGTTGGAAACTTTCTTTGTAATGTCAATAGGCTTAAATTTGAAAAGCTTTCTACATCTAATTACCTTAAATACCCAATGTGTCATCCTGGTGCTATTAAACCTTCTATAAAAACTTTTCTTCGTACTACTAGTAGCTCTGTGATTGCTCAAAGTTCAACAACCTTCTCGCCAGCAAGTTCTTGTTGATATATTTTATTGATGTTGACAGCTTCCAATGTAGGCCTAACATTTTTATAACATCAAGACTTTAGAAAATTAGAGTTTTTAAACAATAAATTAATGATGACTATAAAACTCTTAAAATTCATTTATGATATACAGACAATTAAAAAAAGAGCAAACTGATAAAGAAATAAGTGAAATTTAAAAAGTCATTAATTGACTTATAGTAGAATCTGAAGCCATAAATTTGGTTGAAAATGCATTAAAAGGAAAATTTGCATTATCACAAATTTGTTTAAATGGAAAGAAATTAATGTATTTAAGGATATATGCTATTTGTTTCAGGGTATAAAATATTATAATCGGTCAAAGAATGGTAAAAATGGCAAGAGCAAGTTAAGGAGTAATATTGCTTATTTATGGACATGTATTTAAGAAAAAAAAATTATGACTTATATTCCGAATATGGTGTTCTAAAAAATTATTCCTACATATTTTTTTTCTTCTTAACTTACAATGTTTCATCAGTTATTTTTCAACCATAACCATCTCTTGAAATTTTCCTAATGCAAATCTTTTGAAAATTTATAAATGTAAATTTAAATTTCTTATATTTTTCTCCAAAAAAAATTCTTATAAAATTTATGCATTTCAAATATATTTTTGAAAGTGCCGTAAACTATCTTTTTATTTTTTTAAAATTTTATTTTATGAATTTTTTTTGAGAGACTTATTTTATGAACCTATTAGGCTATTACTATCCCTTTTATAGTTAATGGTTTTTAAGAAAAGAATATATATATTTTTTTTTTTTGAGAATGTTAAGAAAAGCATATTGAATCAATTAGTTAATTACATTTATATAAGTATCGCACCAGAGCATTTTCATGAATGAGTTTACATTCAAATTAAGTGAAGCTTCAAAAGAATACTTAATAATTAATAATGTCTCCTTAAAAATAGATAAATAAAAACTAAAAACAAAATTTTCCCTAAATTGAATTGTTAAAGAAAATTTGACTTATTTGCTTGTTCTTCAACAAATAATTCCATATTGGGTAGATATAGATTTGAATGGTTAGTAAATTAAAAGAGGTTGGGGTTGGTAGCAATAAAATCTTATCACATATTTAAGAATAAGCACAATTACACCCAAACAACCACACACCCAATTAATTGTAATACCCATATATAAATCTAATCAAATTGGGACTTTAGTAAGATATTATTAGGTGTGGTAGGATATATCGAATTTTAAGTAAAATGCTGATGTGACAATCTCTTATTGGATGTGTAAAATATGAATTTTACATCCAATCCTTACCAAATTCGGACTCTTTTTTTAAATATCAATCGTACTTTAATACTTTCTATATTTATTATCTTTTTTCTTAAAAAAATTTTGACTTTGAGGATTTTTTTTTCATTGGAAGACACCGTGAATCAAGCCAACTAATTACGTAATTCTAGCTATTTTCTTTTTTAATGAACACAAGTCTATATAAAACATATATTAAAAAATTTACTTTAAAAAAAAGAGAAGTGCTACATCCACAACATTTTCACAACAAATTATAGGTGGTTAGTTGTTATTGATTCAAATTTGAACTTATCACTGAGATTACTTTTTTGCTCCAACAATAACAACCAGTAACAACCTGCCACTTATGATTTGTTGTGAAAATGTTGTGAGCATAACATTTTTAAAAAATAAAAAAAAAGAGTCTATATAAAATTAATTGCTTGCGTGATAAAATGAGCAAGTTTAAAGTTTAAAAACTTTAAAACCATAGAAAAAAAAATGCACCAATATTAATGAAAATCCCAAAACAACTTGTAAAAAAAAAGACTCAAAACAATATGAGAGTGGTAATTTTTTTTTTAAAAAGTCTTCAACAAAAAAAGTCTAACTCGAGACCTGAGCAACTGACCCGAATATTTGGGTTGGATTGGGTCTCTGTCTGTCAAACTTGATTTTTATTGGGTTAGGTTGCGGTCATATTCGTAAACAAATGTCACATAGCAAAATAAATGGTAGGGAACAAAAATAAGTGGAATTAGTGGGGAATAATATCGTGCCACATTGGCGTGTGTAATTGTGTTCTCTAAAATGTGTTCACTAGTCATTATCCAGGAAGGATTCATTCGAAAAGAAAGCATATGCATGCGGGAAGAGCAACATTATAGATCACTGCGAAGTTGCAAGCTACCATCCTAAATTCTGTCCAAGGTTTTAGTTGGTAATCCCATTATGAACCTGACTCACAGCAATTGCCTAAATTAAAGACCACTCTAAAGGAAATGACAACATCGTGAAGTATAAGGATCTGTATAGTTGACATGTGTGCGTAAAATAACTGAACTATATATAATATATTATAACATAATTAGAATCATCCTCGATAATTCCAATCAAAGTTTTCCTAAAAATAAAATCTTCCAATAAAAGTTTCTAAGTTTAATTTTATTCCATAGATGCATTTTTCCTTTTTATAAGGGGATTTGTACCCGGACTTCTCTATTGGAAATATAAAGAAGTGCTAGATAAGTGACAAAACTTTTGGCATTCCATGCATGCATTTGGAAACAAGAAATTAAATGTGAATGCTTAATAGACAAGAGAATCTGAACCTTAAATTCTTATATAAAATACCATTCACCACTCTTCCTCAAAAAAAAAAAAAAAAGTTTTCAGGATCAGGAAAATGGCGTATGGATCTCTTCTCTTATGTTACATAGCCTACATTCTCGTACTCACCATAAGTTTATCATGCAGAGCTGCCGATGAAGATAGAAAGGCAAGTGTTATCTTTTTTTTTTTTTTTTTTTTTTGGTAGATAAAAAATGGGTAGAGGGGGGTGACTAGTATGATTTCCCTTCCTGAGCATGACCATAGTAGCACCCTACCTGCTTCCAGGAAAGACCCCATACTCCCGGTCTGTGAAAAACTCACTTATTATCTTTGGACTATTTGGGATGAAGACGGGATATAAAAAGCACTAACACATAACCTAGGAAGCACAAGTGTAGATTCGGATTAGGGTGCAATGCGGTGTGGTGACTTGGTAATTTTTGAAAAAGTAGGGTGCAGGTGCTGGTGCGGCAGGATACATTTATTAATAAATTATTAAATATATTTTTATTTATATTTCCTATATATTGCTAAACATATTTTTTCATATAATGGTAAACATAGACCAACTTAAGGTTGTGTTTGTCAATATGTAAAATATTTTTCGAGTGTAAAATATTTTTAGGCTGTGTTTATTTTGGTTTCAAATCACTTCCGGAAATGCTTTTCCGGAAATGCGGGTGTTTGGTTGCGCATGGAAAATAAATTTTCCGGAAATTATTTTCAGTTGACCGTGTGTTTTGAAGGCTTTGACTCGGAAATGGTTTGAAGTGAAAATTTTCACTTCAAACCATTTCCGGACTCACGCGCAGAGAGAGAGAGAGAGAGAGAGAGAGAGAGAGAGAGAGAGAGAGAGCCCAGTCCTCAGATTGAGCTCCAGTCCGCGCCGATCGCAGCGCCGATCGCACTGCACCGATCGCAGCACCACGCACTTCTCTCTTCCTTCTTCTCTCAATTTGATCGGATTTGATGATTTTTTTTTCTAGGTTTTGTTTCTTTTGTGTTTCTGTATTGAGGAATGATATTATATACTTGTTTGGCAGCTAAGAAAATGTGGGAAAATGTGAGCAACAAGTAGAAAATGTGTTTTCTATGGTATTTTCAAGAACACAACCAAACACTAGAAAATATTTTTCAAAACATTTTTTGAAATGCAACCAAACACTTGAAAATATTTTCCTTTCCCGAAAATAGCATTTCCGGAAAATATTTTACATGAACCAAACACAGCTTTAGTTGAAAATATTTTACATAAAGGAAAACATTTTCTGCTGTTTGACTGTGTTGTGGAAATTACACTGAAAAATTATTTCTTGTGTTTGGTCTTGGATGTAAAAAATCTATTTTTAGAAAATGGAAGCATAAGCCAGTTGCCAGCCACCACCACCCACACAAAATCCAAATTGGGAAGAGGGAAAAAACCGCCACCACTACTCTGTTGTCATCACCACCCACAGATCGGCCCATCACCAACCACACAAAACTCACCAAAACACCACCACCCACACCACCACAACAACAACAAAATCAGAGATCAAAGAAAACAAAAATTAGTGAGTGAAGGCACTAGATCGGTGACATGTAGTGTCTGATCTGACCTTGGTTGGTTGGAGGGAAAGAGAGAGAAGGTGGATTGGTGAGGGAGAAAGGGATGACAGAAGGGTAGAGGGAGAAGTCAGATCTGTTTGGAAGGAAGAGGGAGAAAGAAAGATCAAAGGAAGAGAGAGAAAGAACGGTCGGTGAGGGAGAAGGAACTACCACAACCCAAATTTATTTCGGAGTTTACCTTGATCGGTGGTGACAGGCACAGCTACGGACGGCGGTGCTCTCTCCCTCATCGGCGGCCTTTGTCTCTGGTGACCGGTGCTCTGTCCCCCTCTCTTGGTTCGAGTACGCCTAGAAAAACCGTTTGAAGGTAAATTCAAAGTGTAAACAATTTTACACCTTGGGCCCACTTATTTTATGGTCAAAGATATCAAATTTCAAGTTGATTGAATTTTCAGCCCAAACCAAACACTCCTTATGGTGTAAAATGTTTTCCCAATTTTCATTACAGCCGAAACAAACATAGCCTAAGAGCAATAGTAGATAAGGAATCTTTGGGATCAATTTAATATTTATAGCCAATATTTAGGGGGTAAATTTTGCAAAATAATATTATTTTTTAATGATAAGTAATCATTTAAATTGATACAATTACCAAATTATTTTGGAACTTTTTAAAAAAAATAAACAAATAAGACATGGAAAGGGAAAAAAAAGGGAAAGAAAACACTAGAGTCAAACAGTGTATTTTTCCGTGTTTTTTTACTTTTTTATTTTAAACACCATTTTTGGCTTGTTTTGGACGAATTGGCCCGTATCGGCCACACCTTGTGAGACTCTTTTCTGCTTTAATGATAATGCAGGTATACATTGTGTACATGGGGTCACTTCCCACGGGGCAATACTCACCGTTGTCTAACCACTTTAGTTTGCTTCAAGAAGTTGTTGAGGGCAGGTAAGCTACGATTGAGAGGTAACATTGCTTTTTGTTTTTATTTAAAAATAATAATGTCAGATTTTTCTAATTCTCTTTCTCTCTGTCCTTCTCTAGTTCTGTAGAAAATTCCTTGCTTAGAAGTTACAAAAGGAGTTTCAATGGATTTGTTGCCAAGCTCACTGATCTTGAAAGACAAAAGCTTGCCAGTGAGTGCTGCAAGACAATTTTATCATATCATTTCCCGAAAGAGTCGCATAATTTGATGGGACATAACTCATAACATTAGAGCATGTATTTACACACTGTGATGTGCAGGTAGGAAGGAAGTAATCTCTGTTTTTCCAAGCAAAACTTACAATCTTCACACAACAAGGTCTTGGGACTTTATTGGTTTATCCGGGACAGTTGAAAGGAATGCTGCTGCTGAGAGTAATGTCATAGTTGGCTTTATTGACACTGGAATCTGGCCTGAATCAGAGAGCTTCAATGATGAAGGATTTGGTCCTCCTCCCAAGAAGTGGAAGGGTGAATGTAAAGGAGGCAAAAATTTCACTTGCAATAAGTAATGTTTTTTCTCCCAGTTTTTTGTTTATGCACAACACTGAAACACAACACAACCAAAAGAAAAATGTCATTGTTCAGCTATTTGTACTCCTCTAAATGCTGATCATCAATATGGAACTATCATATTTCAGCAAGATCATTGGAGCTCGATATTACTCAACATCAAATGAAAGTAAGACTGCAAGGGACGATATAGGTCATGGAAGCCATACTGCCTCAACGGCAGCTGGCAACAAAGTAAAGGATGTCAGTTTCTATGGAATTGCTCACGGTACTGCAAGAGGAGGGGTTCCCTCAGCGAGGATTGCAACATATAAAGCCTGCTATCCAGATGGCTGTGAAGAAGCAAGTATATTGGCTGCTTTCGACGATGCTATTGCTGATGGAGTTGACATCATTTCCATTTCATTAGGACCAAATTTACCTGATGCAGATTTCAGCCACGATGCCGTTGCGATTGGTGCTTTTCATGCGATGGAGAAAGGAATATTAACTTCTCAATCTGCAGGCAACAGTGGTCCAGATAAAGCTACTGTGGGAAGTATAGCTCCATGGATACTTAGTGTAGCAGCAAGCAGCACAGATCGCCAAATCATAGACAAGGTTGTCCTTGGGAACGGAAAGACACTAGCTGTATGTATCATCCACTCCTATATCTTTTTAAATCCATTCTAGTCATTGTACATGAGTGTTCCAATTTATACTCCAATTCAATCATAGTATACCATTTGTACATAAGTTGTGATTGGAAGCCAATAAATTGAAACACAAATGTGAGACTCTGGATTTTTATTGTCATGTATGTATTGAATATCTATTTTGCAATCTAATGGTTCTCCATCAAAAAGGGAATTGGAATTAATGGTTTCTCATTAAACGGAACTACATTTCCTCTGGTTGATGGAAAAAATGTTGTTGTGAGTGATTGCTCTGATTCCAGGTAAATTTTTTGCCATTCAAGTTGTTTTAATATATATTTTAATGATATATTAATGATAAAATGAAACTTGAAAATTCTTGTATTGCAGTTTTTGCAGTGTAGGGTGCCTAAACAGCACTTTAGTGAAAGGCAAAATTGTTCTTTGCGATAAGCCTCAAGGAGATGATGGGGCCAGCAGTGCTGGTGCAGTTGGATCGATCTTGAAGAATGAACCGTTTGAATATGATGCTAGTATCTTCTTATTACCTGCATCTTCTTTAAGCGTTGACAGACATGATATAGTCGCATCCTACATTAATTCTACCAAGTATGGGTTTCTATATAATACCCATATGTGTTGTTTGCTCTTTGCATTAGTTTCTTTAAATGACTTGGTCATCCTTGTGTTTTACTTTACAGAGAGCCTCGAGCGACCATTCTAAAGAGTGAAGCAGTAAAAGATCGTAATGCCCCCAAAATTGCTTCATATTCTTCACGTGGGCCGAGTATCTTTGCACCAGAAATATTGAAGGTACATGCTTTTGGTACCTACAAGCTCTTTTGTCATATATATATATATATATAATATTCAATAATTGGAAGATGGAGATTTGAACTTTTGATGTTTCAGCTGTGAAAACACCTAGATATGCCGATTATATTGTATTATGCTTTAAATTGGCTCACATGTGTTGCAGCCTGATATAACAGCACCAGGGACAGAAATCTTGGCTGCATATTCACCGATTGTTTCACCCACATCTTCCGATGAAGACAAGAGGCGTGTTAAGTACAGTATATTAACCGGAACCTCCATGGCTTGCCCCCACGCCTCGGGTGTGGCTGCATATGTCAAAACGTTTCACCCCAATTGGTCTGCTGCAGCCATCAAATCTGCCATTATGACTACCGGTAATCTTTTTCAATTCTTCTTGTGCCTTTTTATTTTTCCTAGCTATAATCTGTTTCCGCTAGGATTCGACTTCACAGGGGTGAAATTTTTATACACATGCAGGTGCACTATATATATAATATTCGATAACATTTTCCATATATATAGGGTGTTTGAGACCAATCTGAAATATAAAAAAACACTCATGTTTATATCAAGCGATGTTTAATGCAAAAAAAAAAAAAAAAAAAAAAAAAAAAAAAAAACAACAACAACAACAAAACAGTATTAATCTGTAAAAGAATTTTCACATGAATAAATCAACCAGTATATTTTTAATAAGTTATATATATATATATATATATATTTATATATATAAAAGTTAATAGTGATTATAAATATGATAACAAATTAATATAGCCAATTTTTTTTAAGTAAATAAAAACAAAGTTATAATTAGGGGGCTCCCATAAAACAGCCTTGGCTCCGCCTATATGGCTAAGTACTAGTAAAGTTTTTGTTTTTGTTTTTTTAAATGGAAAGTAAAGTTTTTTGTTGCTAAAAATCACCAACTCATTTTGTATTTATAGCTTCGCCCATGAATGCAACCAAAAATTTAGCAGCAGAATTGGGTTATGGATCTGGGCAAATCAATCCAACAAAAGCTGCTCATCCTGGACTCGTGTATGATGCTTCCAAAGAAGACTACATCAAATTGTTATGCGGTTTAGGCTATGATGAGAAGGACCTTAGACTCATTTCAGGAGATAACAGCACTTGCCCCAAAGTTTCCACAAAAACATTGGCCAGAAATCTGAATTATCCTTCAATGACGGCTATGGTCAAACCATCGAAGTCTTTTAATGTTACCTTTCACAGGACAGTTACGAATGTAGGCTATGCAAATTCCACTTACAAGGCCACAACCTTCACAAAATCCAAAGTGAAAATAGTTGTAGAGCCTGAAGTGCTCTCCTTCAAGTCCTTATATGAGAAGAAGTCTTTTATGGTGTCTGTTACTGGAGGACAAAGAGTTCTGCCAACTGATTACTCAATGGCGTCCTCATCATTGGTATGGTCAGATGGCAGTCATAGTGTAAGGAGTCCAGTTTTTGTGTTTGCACTGTTAACTTGATCAAGGGTAAAAAGGATATTGTTTTGACCCCGATTATATTATGCAACAAATTATTTACTTAAGTTCCAGTTATGTTACCAAGAGTTTCGTAGCTCAATTAGTTGTTACCTTTTGGTATTTTCAACGGAGACACCCACACTTTAAATCTTCCTTCTTATTGTAATTATGGGATTAAGAAAATAAAATAAATAAAAAGTTTAGTTATGCAAATTGTTCAATTAAGTTTTAACAATTAAAGAATAAAACATAGGCTACAACATTTTTGCACCTTTTATTTTTTTTTATTTATTTATTTTTTAAATCTCCTTAATTTGATATTTTCTTTTTAAATCTATTAAAGGTAAGAAGGTTATTGTGAGTCTATGCCAAAGAAAGACCAATGTTCATCCTCTTCGCGAGAAGCGCAATCCACTTTGTACTCCTCATTTTTGTCATCATTTTGGTGCTATTGTACATAGTCTTCCTAATTGTTTTAAATTGTAAGAGCATCCACAGCAGTGGAGCTAAAAATATAGCAATTTAGCACCATCAAAAGTTATTTTATCTATTTTACCTACACACATGCTACAGCAGTGGATCTATTTTAGCTTTCAACACAATAAAATAATATAAACATCACAATAAAATAATATAACCACTACAATAAAATGATATATTCCACTATCCCAAAAACTTCCACAGCACCAACCACAACCACTTCTCCCATCAGACACAGCCATAACCACAACCACACCCACAACCACCACCACCACCAGTCCACAGCAGAAGAAAAAAAAAAAAAAAAAAAAAAACCCAAATCTCCAATCTTTTTCCTCAACCAAGACCAAACAAAATCACCAATCACAAACAAGCACAACATCGGCGAACTAGGTCGGCAGAAGGAATGGGTCGGCGAGCTCCATGGGTTTCAGACCGGCGGCTTCGATGAGCTTCAGATCGGCGGCTTGACGAGCAAGCGATCGTCGGCGTAAGATGAGATGAGATGAGGCGTGAGGCGGCGTGAGCCGTGAGGCGGCATGAGATGAGGTGAGGCGATCGGCGGAGTGAGGCAATCGGCGGCGTGAGGCGTGAGGCGACGGAAGAGAAGTTTGCTTGAGAGAGTTTTGAGAGATGAGATGAGAGAGTGACTGAGAGAGATGAGAGAGTGACTGAGAGAGAGAGATGAGAGATGAGAGATGAGAGAGACTTTTTATTATTTTATTAACTGACTGAATAAATTTTTTTTTTTTTTTTTTTTTTTGCTCTCAGCTATAGTGCACATCTATAGACAGATGTGCACTGTAGCTGAACATCTAAAATTTTTAGATATGCCTCCACTGCTGCAGCCTGATTTTTGTGTTTGTGGAGCTAAATTTTAGCAATATAGAAATATGCCTCTACTGCTGTGAATGCTCTAAGCTAGTAAGAAACAAGCTGACAAAAGAATTCATGCGCAAGGCACATGACCCTGTGCTTTTGCTCAGTAACTATAAATGTCCATTTGTAATAATATTAGAGCATCCGTAGCAGCCGTTATAAAAATTATGCCATTTTGTCATACCAAAAGCATACTTTATTATTTTACCACATCATTTTACAATATCCCATTTATCAGATGTTCTATATTTTTACCACTTCATTTAAATATTATTTTTTAATTCTTATTTATTCGTTCTTCCTAACGGTAATATTTGTTCCTACAACAGTCATATTTTCAAATCTCATCAATTATAATGGTAACATTTTCAAACAATCCTCTTAATTCAACTGTCATATTTTTAAAAATTAATATTTTCTTAAGCATTTTTAAAAAAAAATTTAAAAAAAAAAACTTAGAACCTGTCACCTTCAAAAAAAAAAAAAACTCAGAACCTGGGGACTTAAAAAAAAACCTCAGAAACTCTCTCTAATAAACTGAAAACCAAGCAATGCTTCCAAGTACAGCAATCAAACAAAAGAAGTATATTCAAACGCTCCTTCTCACTCTCACTTTCAAAAGACATTGACCTAGAAGACAGTTTCTAGGTCAGTGTCTAAAGGTCTAAATCTAGCTCTAAAGCTCTGCAATCCTTGAAGATCCTCTGATCTAATTCTAGCTTAACATGTTGCATTACTCTATTTATTAAAACGTGTTAGCTATTTTCTTTATCTTATTAAGTACTATTATCCAGTAAAGCATATTAGGGACTACTACTGAAAGAGAACATCACTTGCACTTTCCAACTTTCATTTGCAATCATATATAGACGAAACTCAGCAGTTTTAAAGGTTTTCATTATAATTGAGGACAATTTTCTTGAGAATTCTTCTTGAAATTGCTCATTTGAGATGGGCATCACTGGAGAGTTGGTACGGAGTGTCTTCTCTAGAAACCGGTCTGTTGGGACTCATGAAAGCAATGTGAGTGTCTAGTTCTAATACTGCAGTTTTATAGTTTTCTTGAAGCTATCATGGTCTAGATTCTAGTTATAGAAAATGCCTATTCTTCGCATTCTTGTCGCTTGTTATCAAGTATGCCATATGCATCAAAAAAACTTTATGGGTTGTGCTTAGTCGTATGTCTACACTAGTCTGGTTTGCCTTTATACATTAAGACTAACTCCTAAAGAGAATGACATTGAATCCACATACTAACAAACCTGTAGAGGACAAACCATGAGAGAACCACCAACCCCCCCCCCCCCCCTCCTCCTCTTCTCTCTTTCCAATTTAAAGCAGATTTAGCCATTAGGCTCAAAGTGCCATATAGCAGATTGTATTGACCTTTGAAAATCCTATTATGTCTACAACTAGGTGCAAGAGCAAAACTCACTATCCTATTCCCTAATATGGTACCTAAGGTAATAGACATTGGCACTGAGCATGCTAACCAATGTCCTACAACGTAGCAAGTACAAAACTACGAACTAGTAGTAAGAATGCCCACCCTTTCAAACTCAACAATTTAAATCAATCAAGTGACATATTTGTGTAACTAAATTACATTAGCTCAACAGGCCATAACCATTTAAGAATTTAATATCTACAAATCTAAGGGCACATTAAATTCGCAAGTGTTTATGACTCAAGAATGCTGAAATACTGGAGAACTCATCATTACCATCAACACCTCTACCTATTAAACCTAAAATTGATTTCAGCCTTCAACTCCACCAATTAACTATATATATCTTTTTGTAGTTCATTCCTCTAGCATTATGAGCATACTTTATGGTTAATTAGATTACTAAGACCTAACTGTTTTAATCCAAAAGGCTTAAAACTTGAATAATTCAAACAAACAACCAAACCCTCCCCACCCATTCGAAAAAAACCAAATTCAATCAAATGAGAATTAACCAATAACTATTTCCCAACTGGCCCAAAGACGATTTTTCGAATAAAACGATCATAATTCACATGATAGCAAACACAGTATTCAACTTTGAAAGAAACCCATCAAAGGTCCCCTAAAATCCAACATGCCCAGAAACCGAAAATCCAACATGCCTAGAATCAGAAATGCCCAGAGCTCATTTTTGTTTCTTACGAAGAAACAGACATCAAACGGTTGAAACCATTTAAAAAAAAAAAACCAAAAAACGAAGAATCACAAAGAACTTAGAGAATCACAGAGAAGACGGAGAATCAATGACTATATGACTATATGACAATCTCAGAGAATCACAGAAAAGACGGAGAACTTACCTGTACGCAGTAGATGTAGAACGAATCGATGAAACCTTCAGAGAAACGGTGAATCGATGAAACCTTCAGAGATAGAACAGCGAATCGGCGACTCTGAGAACAACGAACAGTGAATCGGCGACTCAAGATAGAACAGAGACCCACAACCTAGAGACCCACGTCGATCACAATCCGAATTCACAAACCCACAACCCAGAGACCTACGCCCACGCCGATCACAATCGAAAATCACAAACCCACAACCAGACCCACGCCGATAGGCGACTCTAAGATAGAATAGAAAGGAGAGAGTGAACAAAACGGGAAAAAAAACCGGTGAAGGAGATCAGTGATGGTAGAGAGGAAATCGGTGGTGACTCATATTCATGAATGGGAAGAGAATAGAGCAAAAGGGAAGAGGGAAGAAGAAAGAGTATGGGAGATTGGAGATGGAGGCGGTGAATACTGAATTGTTGAAGGAGAAGATGAAAGAGATATGAGAGAGAAAGGGGAATAAAAAATTAATAAATTCATATGCCATAGCTTACCGTACTGTGGGAAATTTGTGATTGTATTGTAGCATGTTGCAAAAAATATGGCATTTAGCACGTCTGATAAATGGGGTCAAATGGTGTTTGGTGTGGGATATGTGCACATATCCCACATCTGCTGTGGGTGCTCTTACCCTCGTGCTTATAGAAAAAGCCAATGCTACTTAAGATTGTTATCATGTGATGTGTTTATGGTATACTTCGCTTATATTCTTTTGGAAAATACTAGAACCGCAACTTTTACCACAATTTGCTCACGTGACAAGTCATGAGTGGTGGAATTGTTAGGATTAGTGCTCTTAAATCCTATTGTATGATGCTATATATGATATTATGTATGATATTATGTATGATTTAATATTGTGATTAATAAAGTTGTTTTATTATTATCTAAAATAATGGTAATATGAATATTCAGACATTATCATATAGTCCATGAGATGCATTGTATGTGATTTATGTGATTTAGTCACAGAAGATATAAGTCACAAGTTCTTTGTAAACTCAGAATTGTAGTTCGTACTCGGTGATGAAATTGGACATTTCATCTGCGAAGACTATAACATATCAACTAAGATGATTTGTCTTGATCATGGGAGTGGAGACTTCTAGTTGGTATGTTGATATGTTTTAAGAGTTAAGACATATTGAACTAGACCGCTGTGAGATTTATTATTCTCCTAATGACTGTCAAATGAATAATAAATTTCACGACTTCTATTTACATGAACTTTTAATCCTAAGAGAATAATGGACTTGATCATGGAGTGTAGGTTGTTTTGATAAATCAGGAGTGAGATCTAAAGTAACGGTCAAAATCTCAGTATGTTGGGCAGCCATATTTAGTGTTGATGGAACATATATTTTCAAGATGGAATTCATAGTCTCTTAACGGAGATATAAAATATTCCCTTGAGATAAGTTTAATGAGTACGATTATTCAGAGTGTTAGGCTTAACCACTTTAGTAATACTTTAGTAAGAAATTACTAAAGTATATATTTATGGAATTGGATTTCATAAATATATGATGAATAACATAAAGGGTTAAACCGGATACTCAAGGATTAAGATGTAATAATTTACATTAATGACTTTGTATTACTACGAATATTTTATGAAGGGGTTGTATGTATAATAAAGTCTTGGGATATAATTTATTAATAAGGCATAGAGTACAATTATATTTATATAGTGGTATCAAATATAATTAATGGTAATTTTGGACTTGTCAAGAGTTGACAGAAAAGCCCAAGGCTCATTGGAGCTAGTGTCTTATTTGTTCCCCTTTGGTCTCACTTCAAGCCACATACTAAAACCCAATTGGAAAGACCCAAAAGGCTAGCCCAATTAGATAATCAGTTATAAGGAGAGAAACATATAGAATTTTGTAAGAAGATGAAATGTTTTTGTATGTGAGTGTTGGACACTCTATAATTCTCCCTTTGAACAACATTCATAGAAACTGATTGAGAGACCATACTTCTTGGGCACAAGCGGAATTGGAGTGAAGATTAAAAGTGTTCTCAAGAACTTTTGATCTTTGATTTTGAATTTCACCATACCAAGATACACTCTCTTGTTCTTAAATTCTGAAACTTACATAGTACATGTTGTCAATTGCGAATGAAGTAGATCCGTTAATTTTACACTGCGTATGTTTAGTATGCGATACAAATATGTATTTTTCCATAAAATGGTATCAGAGCGGTCTTTAATTTCGAATTTGTATAACATGTTTTGTGAGTTTTGGAATTAGAGATAATAGTTTCATGATGTTAGAAGATTATACATATTTAATTTTCTGCATTGTTGTTGAAACTATGATTTGATGAAAACTGATATTGATGTTATGATGTTGTTTAAATTTGAATTTAAGTATGTTAAATTGAACTTTAAGGCTATAGCATCAATGAAATTCAGTTTTGATATCAATCTCTGTCTATCATGTTCATATGATGGTTGTTTGTTCATAAAAAACGGTTAAAAACTGCTTTTGAAAATTTTTGGAAATTTAAAATTCATGAGGCTCGATCGATCGAGAAGAGATCGAGTATCGATCGAGCATCCAGATTTTTTCTCGATCGATTGAGATACATGTTCGATCGATCGAGACTGAAAATTCAGAGGCTCGATCGATCGAGAAGCGATCAATCATCAATCGAGAATCGGGAATTCATAATTTTTCTAAGTGTTTTCTATGTATAAAGAGTAGGGCTATGTGTAATTAGATTATGCATGTTTTACAATTAAAAACCTTTCATTTAAAACATCTAGTGGGAGAGAGATATAAAGGTTGGATCTCACGGCCTCTATTATCGATTCATAGTAGTGTGGGTAAGCACCTCGTTTTGGCGTATATGCCTCGCTATCCCAAAGGAGGGTGTTTACTTCATAGTACTACAAGATTGAATTTACCCATTTAAAGTAGTGTAGACAAGCACCTCGTCTTGGCGTATATGTCTCGCGATCCCAAAGGAAGGTGTTTTGTTCTATGGTACTACAAGTTTAAACACTATAAGGGAGATAAAATGTGGCTACACATGATTCTAGATAATGGTGTACACTAGACTAAGTGTAATGTTAACCTCCCAAAGAAGCTATGTCATTATTACTTAGAGGCCAATGGTAATACGACATATTATTAGTGTTTGATAAGAGTTATCATGATAGCACTAATAATGAAAATAATTTTCAATCAATTAATATGTTTATAATAAACTTGCTACCAAGGAATTATAGACATGGATTGGGTTGTCGTTGCATATTTTATATTATAGTTTTATTAAGGTTCCATACTATATATTTATATGCTAAATTGATAATGTCCAGTTTACTTATTATATTCATGTTTATTATTTTTAGATTTAAACATGGCATCATTTAGCCCACTTGTTACTATTCTTAATCAAAACAAACTGACTGGATCCAACTATGTTGACTGGAAAAGAAATTCGGACATTGTTTTTACAACTGAAGAGTACAAATATGTGTTTACTAAACCATGTCCTAGCTTTCCTTCATTAGATGCTCCTCCTGAGGAAAAACAGCAAAATGATCGTTAGCAGAAATTTAATGAGATGACCAAGTGCTACATCCTAGCATCTATCTCAAATGTTCTACAGCATCAAATGCAGGATGTAGAACTAGTTTCGGATATTATGCTAAGTCTGAAGGAGATGTTTGGTGAGCAAGGCCGTTCTGTAAGGCAAGAAACCATGAGGCAAATTTATAATACCAAAATGACTGATGGTAGTTCAGTGAGGGAGCATTGTCTTACAATGATCTCTAATTTGAATACACTAGAAGTTTTAGATACCGATATGATACTCCAGTCAGTATCGGAATCATTCAAGGAATTCAGACTCAATTACAATATGAACAAAAAGATTTATTCATTATCTGAATTAATGAATGAGTTGGTAGCGGCGGAAGGCATTCTTAGTACTTCTAGTGTTGATGCCAATATGGCTGAAGTTTCTACTTCTCAACCTAAGTCGAAAGGCAAGGGAAAGAAAAAGAAGAACATCAAGCAAGAGGGTAAACAAATTTCCTTAGGGATTGCCGACAAAGGAAAGAAGATCAAAGGAAAGTGTTTCCATTGTGGTGAGAAAGGACATTGGAAGAGGAATTGTCCAAAATTCAGGGCTGCCAATAATAAAGGTATGAAAAGTTCATTCCTCCTTGAAATATGTTTAATATAAAATCCCACAGATTCTTGGTGTGTGGATTCAGGTTGTACTAATCATATTTGCAATTCTTTGCAAGAGTTCCGGGAGACCAAAAAGCTTAATGAAGGGGAATTGTTTCTTACTTTAGCTGATGGGAGCAGGATTCTGGTTGTAGCTGTTAGTGTTTTTAATTTATGTTTTGAGTCAAGGGTTTTAATATTAGAAGACTGTCTATATGTACCTAATGTTCGTAGGAATTTAATTTCTGCAACTTATTTAGGTAAACATGGATATTGTGTTATCCTTAAAGACAATGTTGTAATAAAGAATGGTAAAGTGTTTATATGTTCTGGCAATATTGTTGATGGTTTTTATATTTTAACTCCTGATAAGCATGAATTATATAATTCTGAATTAGATAATAATTCTCATGTAAAATCATTAAAGAGAAAGTTTCCTTCTACTAATGATGCATATCTTTGGCACTTGCGTTTGGGTCATATTAATTCAAACAAGATTCAAAGACTGATCAAAGATGGTCTCTTAGAGCCATTAGATTTTGATGAATTTTCAGTTTTTGAATCTTGTTTGAAAGGCAAAATGACCAAACGACCTTTTAATGCAAAAGGTAGAAGAGCCCAAGAGTTGCTTGAATTAGTTCATATGGATGTATGTGGTCCTATGTCAACCCAAGCAAAAGGAGGTTATGAGTACTTCATCACTTTTGCCGATGATTACTCAAGATATAGTTATGTGTACCTAATGAGACGGAAGTCCGAAACTTTTGAAAAGTTCAAAGAGTTTAGGGTTGAAGTTGAGAATCAATTGGGTAAACACATAAAGACCATTTGATCTGATCGTGGTGGCGAATACCTTTTTGGGGATTTCAAGGATTACTTAACTCAAAATGGGATTGTATCCCAATTGATTGCACCTGGAACTCCCCAACAAAATGGTGTAGTAGAAAGAAGGAATAGGACTCTTTTGGAAATAGTTAGGTCCATGATGAGTTATTCAACTTTACCAGTTTCTTTTTGGAGATATGCACTAAAAACTGCAATGCATATTCTAAATTTAGTTCCATCAAAATTTGTTCCTAAGACACTTAAGGAATTGTGGAGTGGGCGCAAGCCTAGTATGAAATATCTCCACATTTGGGGATGTCTAGCACATGTGTTGAAAGGGAAGTCTGATAAGTTGGAAGCTAAAATGGAAGTATGCATGTTTTTAGGGTATTCAAAGGAAACTAAGGGTTATTTATTCTATAATCATAAGGATAATAAAGTGTTTCTTAGTACCCATGCCAAATTCTTGGAAGATGATTATGTGAATAATTTTAATCCTAGAAGTAAAGTTGTGTTGGCTGAAATGAATGAACTTGTAAATGAACAACCAATGGATGAAACTAGGGATGATGTGGTTGTATTGGATACACCACAAGATACTACTCATAAAATGTCTAGTACATAAGTGCCTTGTCGTAGTGAGAGGATTGTTAGGCCACCTATAAAATTTATAGGTCTGGGAGAAACTTATGAAGCTATCTCAGAAGAAGCCGAAACTGATCTTTACACTTATGATGAAGCAATGAATGATATAGATGCACATCATTGGATCAAAGCTATGAAATCTGAGTTAGATTCTATGTATTCCAATCAAGTTTGGGATCTTATAAAGGCGCCTAACGACATTAAACCTATTGGTTGCAAATGGGTTTACAAGAGGAAAAGAGGGATAGATGGAAAGGTTGAAACCTTTAGAACAAGGCTAGTGGCGAAAGGGTATACTAAAAAAGAAGGTATTGATTATGAGGAAACCTTTTCATCAGTAGCAATGCTTAAATCTATCAGAATTCTCTTATCCATTGCTGCTCATTATGATTATGAGATTTGGCAAATGGATGTTAAGATTGCATTTCTCAATGGCAATCTTGAAGAGGAAATCTATATGATGCAACCGGAAGGTTTCATAGCAAAGGACTAAGAGCATATGGTATGCAAATTGAAAAGGTCCATTTATAGACTTAAGCAAGCATCTAGGTCATGGAATATCAAATTTGATCAAGCAATCAAGTCATTTGGTTTTGAACAAAATCTTGATGAACCATGTGTGTACAAAAGACATCAAGACAAAGTAGTAATGTTCCTAATACTTTATGTTGATGATATTCTACTCATTGGAAATGATGTAGGGGTAATGTCACTAGTAAAGGTTTGATTGTCAAGCCAATTTGATATGAAGAACTTGGGTGAAGTTAACTTTATTCTAGGGATCAAGTTTTGGTGAGATCGCAAGAATAAAATGTTAGACTTATCACAAGCTGGATATATAGATAAGGTTTTAGAACGATTTAGCATGCAAAACTCCAAATAATGATTACTTCCTTTCAGACATGGAGTTCCTCTGTCTGATGACCAAAGGCCTAAGACTCAAGAGGAAGAAAATATGATGAGACAAGTTCCTTATACTTCTGCAGTGGGAAGTCTCATGTATGCCATGCTTTGTACTAGACCAGATATCTGTTATTCAGTTGGTATGGACAGCCGATATCAATCAAATCCAGGATCAAAATATTGGCAAGCTGTAAAGTATATTCTTAAGTATCTACGGAGAACAAGAGATTATATGCTTGTTTACCACTGTGAGGATTTGATTCCCATTGGCTATATAGATTCAGAGTTTCAATCGGATCTAGATTTCAGAAAATCCACTTCAGGATGTGTATTCACCTTAGGAGGTGGAGCCATAAGTTGGAGGAGTGTTAAGCAATCTTGTATTGCGGACTCCATCATGGAAGCTGAGTATGTTGCTGCTTGTGAAGCGGTAAAGGAAGCTATATGACTTAAGAAATTCTTTTCTGATCTTGGTGTTGTGGGAATGGAGCAAGTTCCCATCATATTGTTTTGCGACAATAGTAGAGCGGTTGCACAATCCAAAGATCTAAAAAATCACAAGAAAGGAAAGCACATTGAGAGAAAGTACCACATCATTCGAGACATAATTCCTTGTGGAGATGTAATAGTAGCAAAGATTGAAAGTGCAAATAATCTAGCAGATCCCTTTACCAAAGCCTTACCTCAAAGGACTTTCGAGTCACATTTGGAGGGAATGAGAGTTAGATTAGTGCACAATAGTTTTTAGGGCAAGTGGGAGATTGTTAGGATTAATGCCCTTAAATCCTATTGTATGATGCTATATATGATATTATGTATGACATTATATATGATTTAATATTGTGATTAATAAAGTTGTTTTATTATTATCTAAAATAATGGTAAAATGAATATTCAGACATTATCATATAGTCCATGAGATGCATTGTATGTGATTTATATGATTTAGTCACAGAAGATATAAGTCACAAGTTGTTTGTAAATTCAGAATTGTAGTTCATAATCGGTGATGAAATTAGACATTTCATCTGCGAAAATTATAACATATCAACTAAGATGATTTGTCTTGATCATGGAAGTTGGGACTTCTAGTTGGTATGTTGATATGTTTTAAGAATTAAGACATATTGAACTGGACCGCTGTGAGATTTATTATTCTCCTAACAACTGTCAAATGAATAATAAATCTCACGACTTCTATTTACATGAACTCTTAATCCTGAGAGAATAATGGACCTGATCATGGAGTGTAGGTTGCTTTGATATATCAGGAGTGAGATCTAAAGTAACGTCAAAATCTCAGTATGTTGGGTAGCCACATTTAGTGTTGATGGAACATATATTTTCAAGATGGAATTCAAAGTCTCTTAACGGAGATATAAAATATTCCCTTAAGATAAGTTTAATGGGTACGGTTATTCAGAGTGTTAGGCTTAACCATTTTAGTAAGAAATTACTAAAGTATATATTTATGGAATTGGATTTTATAAATATATGAAGAATAACATAAAGGGTTAAACCGGGTACTCAAAGATTAAGATGTAGTAGTCTACATTAATGATTTTGTATTACTACGAATATTTTATGAATGGGTTGCATGTACAATAAAGTCTTGGGATATAATTTATTAATAAGATGTAAAGTGCAATTATATTTATATAGTGGTATCAAATATAATTAATGGTAACTTTGAACTTGTCAAGAGTTGACAGAAAAACCCAAAACCCATTGGAGCTAGTGTCTTATTTGTTCCCTTTTGGTCCCACTCCAAGTCACATACTAAAACCCAATTGGAAAAGCCCAAAAGGCTAGCCCAATTAGATAATCAGTTATAAAGAGAGAAACATACAGAATTTTGTAAGAAGATGAAATGTTTTTGTATGTGAGTATTGGACACTCTCTAATTCTCTCTTGAACAACATTCATAGAAACTGATTGAGAGACCACACTTCTTGGGCACAAGTGGAATTAGAGTGAAGATTAAAAGTGTTTACAAGAATTTCTAATCTTTGGTTTTGAGTTTCACCACACCAAGGTACACTCTCTTGTTCTTAAATTCTGAAACTTACATAGTACATGTTGTTAATTGCGAATGAAGTGGATCCGTTAATTTTCCACTGTGTATGTTTAGTATGCGATACAAACATGTATTTTTCCATCAGGAATAAAAGCGGTGAGTCTATAAATTGTGGCAAAAGTTATGGTTTTAGCATTACTCTATTTTTTTTTTAGTTGTTTAGAGTCTAATTTTCAATGAAAAGTATAAATTTTGGAGATAAGGTAAATGAGGAAAGGGAAGGAAGAGGTGGAATTCGAATTGATGCACAATAATGAGGTCTATAAATAATGAAAACTGCTACGTTCACAATATTTTTATAACAAATCTTAGGTGACACATTGTTACTAGTTTTAATTTGAATCCACAATTAAAATTACTTTTTTATCTGCCAATTAGGAAATTACAATATGCCACATAGTATTTGTTGTGAAAGTATTGTGAAAATATTATGTACATAGCATTTTGTATATATTATTTTGTGTCTAATAATTGTTGTTTATTATCATCTATTTATTTATGAGTACCCTTAGAACAATTATTAATAAATCATATAAATAAAATTTTGACACCAACTTCATGAAAAATATAAAAAACTATTAAAAAAAAAAAAACAATTGCTTTCAATTTCTAAAAATAAAAGAGATATGGAATTTTGAACCCTAATTATCGTAATAAAAGAGAGTAAGGGTCCATTTGGGAAGTGATGAAAACTGAAGCTTATTTGATTTTATAACTTATTTTCGGTACTTTGATTAAAAAAAAAAAAAAAAAACTTATTTTTGGTACTATTCATAGATCCTATTGTACTATTTAGCTAGCATTTAACTTTTTTTTTTTCCTTTTACACTTTCAGCAAAAAGTTTTCAGTTTCAGTTATTCTCAAATAGATCATGTACCCGTTTGGATTGCGCGTTTTGCGCGTCTGCATTCAGCGTTTTGGGTTTTTTTTTTTTTTTTTTAGCGCATGAACAGTAAAATCACATGAATTCACTGTGCAGGAGACAAAAATCACTGTTCACGCACTGTAGCAGCACTGTTCACGCATTTAAAAATATTAAAAATGGGTCCCATGGTACTATTCACACTTTCAAAAATTATTTTGCTATAGTGTTTTCAGTTTTCAATTTCAACAAAAATAAGTTTAATCCAAACGGACCCATAAGTAAACTACAATGAGTTAATTCTTAGTGAAAAAAAAAAAGAAAAAAAGAAAGAAAAAAAAAAAGAGTTAAAACTAATCTAGGTTTTTTTTTTTTTTTTTTTTTTTTTTTGTTTCTCAAAATAAAAAAAAAGTTTTTGTTTTGTTTTATTTATTTATTAATGCAAACACGATGTCGTTTATTCTCTCAATCCCAGAGTTCTTTGTGCTTCATTTGGCAAACGAGTAGTGTTGCCATTATCAACTCGGTGACACAAAGTAACTCCAATGGCAACTCGTGCATTTTCAAGACTGAAAACCCCCATTTGCACCTCGATACTCATTCGGAACCTAACAAGAACATCCATTATACACCACTCATTGCCTCTAAAACCCAAAGTTCCAGCATTAGAACCCGACTACTGCAAACCCATTTGTGGATTTAAGCTATACCATGATGGGAGACCCAGAGGACCCCTCTGGAGAGGCAAGAAGCTGATTGGCAAAGAAGCTCTTTTTGTAATATTGGGGTTAAAGAGGTTCAAGGATGATGAAGAGAAGCTTGAGAAGTTCATCAAGACCCATGTGCTAAGGCTCTTGAAGATGGATTTGATTGCTGTACTATCTGAGCTTGAGCGCCAGGAAGAGGTTGCTTTGGCTGTCAAGGTCTTGAATTTTCGCTTCCATTGTACTTTCTATTTCACTTTCTCATTTGGGTTGCTTTTAGATTTTCAATTTTTGGGTTTATGATTGGTCACTCTCTCACTCACAATTGAAATAGTCATATTGCTGATCTTCTGGATGGGGAATTTACTTCGTATAATATGAAAACAAGTAATTTTTTTTGTGACTAAGTATATTAAGAAGAGAAGTAAATGGGGATGTCCTGGAAGTGTTTGATAAAATGCTTTAAAGAAAATATCTGCTCTTGGGAACTTCTAATATGCTTTGATTTGATGATTGTTGAGAATTATTTTACTTTCCTGTAAAATGGAGGCTTCATAGAAAAAAGCAATCTGAACTATGTCCACTCAAGGAGGTATATTGTCAATTGAACCTGTCAGTGCTCTATCTCAAACAAGGATCTTAGTTAACATGCAAAGAAATAAAAGATTATAAAAGAAATATTTTTTCCCCTTTTAAATCATTCTAAATTGATAAATTATTAGCAATTGAAAAAGAGATAGTTTGTTTTTACATTTTGGGTTTAGTATGCTCCTTCAAGATCAATGGTAATAATGACTTTTATAGTTACTTTTCTTTATTCGTTCTTGCCTGCCATCCTCCATTTCTGCAATTTTAATGTGGGCTTTATATTGTCCAAAGTTATGTTTCTTCATAATCCAGAACACACAGTTTGGTTAGGCTATTTCACTATAGTAGTCTGTCAAATTACATCAATTTACGCCTCAGTCCATTTATTTATATTCTTATGCTGAGATTTTGATGTGGTTTTCTTTTACTATGACTATACACTTGAGCTTACAAGCAACTCAATGAATTTTCAGGTGTTTAAAGTGATACGGAGGCAAGATTGGTACAGGCCTGATGCTTTTCTGTATAAGGACTTGATTATTGCATTAGCAAAGTGTCAGAAAATGGATGACGCAATGCAGTTGTGGGAAGACATGAGAAAGGAGAATTTGTTCCCTGATTCTCAAACATACACCGAAATGATAAGGGGGTTCTTGAGGCATGGATCTCCTGCAGATGCAATGAACATATATGAAGACATGACGAAGTCTCCAGATCCCCCTGAGGAATTGCCATTTAGGATTTTGTTGAAGGGACTTCTTCCACATCCCCTTTTGAGAAATAGAGTCAAACAAGATTTTGAGGAGCTCTTTCCTGAACGGCATGTGTATGATCCTCCAGAAGAGATCTTTGGCTTACGCTGAGGTTTGCATTTGGTGTTACCCCCCTATTTTGGTATTTAAAGATTTTGAGGGGAATCGATCCCTAGAAATGTCCTACCACCAAGGATGGATGTGCTAGTTGGCCCAAAGACCATCGGTGCAATTGGTGCTTTGTTTTCGTACAATGTCTTTTTTGAGAATATACATTGGCATATTTAGATAGAATGGAATCAAACTCCTTTGGATACAATTTTTTTTAATGTAAATGAAGCTCTTTATTGCCTAACAAGTAGGCAAGGGATTTATACATATTTCAACTTCTTTCTAGTTAGATTCAATCTGAGATGGTAGCTTGACATCTTAAAGGTCATAACTTTGTTATGGACCTGCTTGAGACTAGAAATGAAATTTGATACCAACCTGAACCTAATTGACTTGAGTGCCAGCCAAAAACCACCCACCTTATCAGGTTATCAAGATAATATATTTAAGATAAGACATGAGCAGTTTAAAGATGTCTAGAAAATAAGCCAAGAAACAGATTCTGTAAAAGACTAAAAGTTGCTTCCTCCATTTCTTTTAATAATAGTAGAAAAGGTATGCCCAAAGCTTTTACCATTTGGAGACAGCATTTTAGTACATAATTGTCTTACTTCTGTGATATTCATCATTTATGATTAACAAATTCAATTGCTCCTTAAGATGATAAAATACTTGAAAATTTATCTTGAAGAAAATATTTTCTGCTGCCTCTAAGATTGACCTCAAAATCTTAATTTGGAAGTTTAACTGCTTCATGCTTCAGTCTTATGGGGGGCTCATGCTGGTTTATTACTCATGCAACTTTTTGTTGTCCTTTGAAGCGTGAATGCATCACACTTATCAGCTTGGTTAAGTAAATAGTGGTCTGAAATTGTTGACAGATAAATCGGTACTTCTCATGTATTCAACATGTAGCACTGGTTTGATCATTAAATGAAGCCAGAGCTTTCCTGTTCCAATTATTGCCTACTTGCTTCTGTTTTAGCAATTTTCTATACTTTTATCTCATCTTGTAGTTTTATTACTAAGAGCTTAAGCCTGTGCAGTCTTGCATCGTGCTCTTAGTGGTCAGAGCTTGGATTATCAGACTGAGTGGGATTCATTTAGTATACAGTATTGGTTTCTTCTTTTCTGAGGACATGATCAAAATTCATTTGAAGATAAATTAGTATCTTCTTTTTATTTTTCCTTTAATCTTCTTCTTTAGAGGGACTTCTTTTTGGTTTCAGGGCTTGCTAAATATCCCCCATACTATTGAAGAGCATGGTCACACATCTTAACCAGTAAATGGTTGACCCTCGTTTTATAGGAAAAAAGGAAACAAGAGACGGGCAGTCGATGCACATAGATGAAGGCATTGCTATATTTTAGAGCTCCTATATTTGGATTTTTGAGCTCCTTTACATATATATTAGTGTTGATACGAGGGCAATCTGTTCAATATTCAACTTAGGCTTATCATTAAGTGGGACATTCAAGTTGTTGAATTTATGTGTGACTTTCCAATGTAGCCATGTGTTGAAGGCCCCTAGCCCATGGGTTTAATGGGCTAACCCCGTCCTACAAGGGCGGCTAGTAATTACAAACAATTGAATTTGAATAGATGAATAGATTATCAACACACCTCAAAAACCTCTGGTCCATGGGTTTAATGGGCCAACCCCATCCTACATGGGTGGATAGCAATTATAAACAATTTACATATATATAAATATATATATATATTTATATATATATATATATATATATATATCAGTGTATATATGCATGTGTGACAACTTTTTTTTCACCCAATTTATTATTATTATTATTATTAATTTTAGAATCGCGTGAGTGACCATTGTTGGCAATGTTTGTGACTTTTGTGTTGTGGTGCTTTTTATTTTATTTCCTCCACAATCCCAATAATTATATCACTCACGGCTACTTTATTTACTTTGGACTCTTCGGATCTAATAATTTTTTTTCTATACAACAATGGTAGTCTTTTCTCTCCCTTTAACCTCTCATCCTTGGTTAACAAGATTTAATCCAAGAAACTTAAAATTTGTCCCATGAATATTTCAAATCTCAATTTATTTTATCATCTGTTTAGAATATAAAGCTAAAGTTCATTTGAACTTAAAATCCATAAACATCCCTCTGCACTTTTCCTAAGTTGACAATAAAATGAATTAAAAATTAGCTATAAGTTGAGTTATAGAGCACACAACCTGTAAAGGTCCAAACCGTATAGATCAATAAGTTTAGTGGCAGAGGACACAACTTTACGAATCTATGCTAATACTATATGGCTGTTGATTTGTTAAACAAACGAATAATATGGAAAGCATTCTCTCCTTTCATCGCTTAATACTTTCTCTTTGTAAACACAAATTTCTCAAAGTTTGAAAATCAAACAAATTGAAAAGTGTTCCACAAATATAATTTTGTATTAATCAAGTAGTGAGCACAATCTTTGTTTTGATTCTTTTACAAAAGAATATTTCTGTGATTCTATCTTCTTTTGTTGTTCTTCAAGTTTTTCAAGTCCTTCAAATGTTCTTCAAGCTCTTTAAAGATCCTTGAGATAAAATTTCTGATGTCTACTATTTATAGTGGTTTCAGAGGATAAGCTCTACTTTGAATTGATATGCTTGAAGATATGTAGTAAACTCTGATTGGCCCAAATTTTGCATAGAGATAATTATCTCTATTTATCTATTTTAATAAAGATCATATTTTGATAAAGATAATAATCAACAAAGATAAATAATTATCTCTATTTTATTTATTTATTTTAATAAAAATAATTATCTATCAATTTTAAATAGGAAATTTACCTTTATCTTGTGGGCCAAATGACACGTGGCAAATTTTAATATGACAATGTGATGCCAATTTGGATGACACATGTCATCATTTGATTTAATTAATTTAATGACATATTAATTTAGAATTTGTCACTAAATTTTGATGTGACATTTTATAATTGGCTTAAAATTTTGCCTTCTACACTCTTATTCATTTTTTCTTCTCTTTCATATGTATTTTCTTTTTCTTAATTGTACTCCATAGCACTAGCATCCGAGGATGCAAAAAATTTCTATTATACATTCTCAAAACCTACTTTATCTATATATATATATTTTTTTGGTAAACGACGCATGGAAATTAACTAAAGAACAATAAGTCTATTACAACAAACAAGGCCAGCTTTATCACTAGCTATCATTTCAGCCACCACATCCGGTGGGTTAAACAAAAATAGAAAATCTGTTACATCAAGTTCAGCTCCCATCCTTGCTAGTCGGTCAGCACAACCATTTGCTTCCCTGAACATGTGCGCCACCGAGGGGTTAGGGAAGGTCTGAATCAGGTTCCTACATTCAGTTAAGAGAGGTTCAAGTATTACATTGACCACTGAAGGTCTTGAAACAAGCTGAACAATAAACTCAGCATCCATTTCAATACAAATGTTCTCAATCCCCATTTGCTTTGCCACGGTGAGCCCATCCTTGAGAGCCCAAAGTTCTGCCACAGTGCTCGATGTGCTGCCAAGCTTCCTCGCAAAACCACCTATCCAGTCACCATTGCTGCTTCTCAAAACACCACCTCCACCAACCTTGATCGGGTTCCCATACATAGTCCCATCTGTATTGAGCTTCACTCAACCCCTAGGAGGCTTGGTCCATTTCACTTGGACTTGCACTCTGTAACACCCCAAACTCATACCAAGGATTTAGATACACGACTTGTCTTATAAATAATCAACAATTATATAATGGAACAGAGCGTAATTAAATATCTACAAATATACTTCAAACCATCAAAATCTTTCCTATGAAATCCATAAAACAAAAACTTTAACAATCAAGTCTCCAAATACAATCTCAAAGAGTTCCACATGATGTCAAACTCACTATCCTAAGAAAATATACTAAAACAGTCCATCAACTAACATAGCTCCAAAAGAAGTCTTCAATCTATGTCTCCAATGATCTACCACCAAAAGATATTCCACTGCTCTAATCTGAAAGGGTGGAAAAAGGGGAGGTGAGCTAGAAGCTCAATAAGAGACTACATAACATGAGTATGTCTTTCAAAACAAAATAATAGTATCATTGACAAAATATAATCTTTACAAAACATTTACAAATAGTTTTAACAGTAATATAATATATTCTAAAAAACTGTCAGAAAGAAAACATTTACTATAACACTATAATCAGTAAATAAAATAGTAACCACTTTAATTAGCCGAAATACACTAAATAGGTAGAAATAATATATTATAGTAATAAACAATTTTTCCACTTATAAAGGTCGATAACAATAAAACAATAGTTTGATATGGAAAACATTAACATTAGCCAGACAAAGACATAAGCTGCTAAACACTCGGTGGGTGATTCTCATAGGGAACAATAACACTAACCTCAAAGAGGCAACACTGGCTCCAAAGAGCAAACAATAACACTGGTTTCGAAGAGCAAACGATAACACTACACCATACCACAATAACACTACTTTGGCCGAAAACCAACACTTAACCCTGTGTTGGCAAATGTTGCAGACTGTCTAGCTGACCATTTGAAAACATTCTTACTTTATTACAATATTGTCAATACCAATCATTTATCATATAACAAATACTTTCTCAAAAATATAGTTTTGAGTCATTCTTAACATATACAGTTTCAAAATAATATACAAAAAATAATAAAATTCAGGTATATATAAAGCATTGACATTGGTATAAGTTTTTGAAAACCTCACTTTTGCAATTATGTATATATAAATATATTTTTTCCAAATATATATATAAATATATACGTCCTGAGAGACGTCATGTTTTGAAGTCCACTTACCTATAATTGCTAATACTCGTAGTTTAAATCCAAAATCAAATGGGCTCTTCCTCCACACCTAAAAGTAAAGGAGTAACACAACTATATAATTAATCTACCTTGACGTATACCATAAGGATGTAAGGGACACTTCCTAATAATTTACTAGTCTTTAAACATCGCTACAATCCTCCATAATATATTACTTCTCCTTACTACTATTGTGTCTTTGAGGCTAATAGAGATATTAAAACCCGAAAGGATACTATCTAATGAGAATATGCATGCTTGCTGTTCACCAAGATTTTCATCAAGCCCTAATACGTTAATATCAATACAACCATTGTCCAGTTAAGTGTCAGATTTATATTTTCTTTAAGATTTCATATAACACTTCAACACCACCATGAAATAATCTATAAGATCCAAATATATGTATAGCATCCATAAAAATCTCTACCCGTATAGCAATCTATAGCATGTACTGGATATTAGAAATTTAATCTAACATATATATAATATCCAAGGATTTTCCTACCCGTAAGCCATAGAAAGAATACAATAGGTTTACCAAGTAATTCCTACCCGTAGGACCTAGTGACCTGAAGCATGTATTGATAAAAGTTTAGAAACTTGACCATGATATAGATTACAAGATTCAAAAGTCCAGCCCCACTACCATGCGTAAACTCTAGCAACTATCACTCAAAAGCTTATCGCCTAATTCAAGAGTTCATATGGGATATTAAAGCAAATCTATTGCCCAAAATGGGCTTTTACCCCTTTCTCACATACTTTCCAGCAAATTGCCCCATGTTTGAAACTAATTAGGGAAATGCTCATGTTTTGAAACTCGATTTTCTAAAAATCGAGTTTCAAATGTAAAACTCGATTTTTGGAATATCGAGTTATAGCGAACGTGGACTTAAGAAATTTTTTTTTTTTTTTGGAACTCGAGTTCCATGAACTCGAGTACCATGTGAAGTACTCGAGTTCATGGAAATCGAGTACCACTTGAATTTTTTCAAGGAAATCGAGTTCCATGAACTCGAGTTCTAGAAATTTTTATTTTTTATTTTTTATTTTTAGTTCGCTATAACTCGATTGTCCAAAAATTGAGTTTTAAATTGAAACTCGATTTTTAGAAAATTGAGTTTCAAAATAGGGGCATTTCCCTAAATAGTTTTAGATATGGGGCATTTTGCTGAAAAGTTTTGGCGAAATGGGCAAATGCCCATTTTCTCCCAAATCTATTAAACTACTCTAGCAACGTAGGTTATTTCCATGAGGGTTTGAGAGAGAGATATACTTGACCACACGACCACACGGATGTAGAATTTGTTTCTTGTAATTTTGTAGTCTCTCTCTCTCTCTCTCTCTCTCTCTCTCTACGTTTCACAAATTAAACACTATTTTACCTTTCAGCTTTACACGTTAAAACTGTTTTCACTTGGGCTGAAATTTAAAACCTACTAAAACTTATCTCTTTAGCATTTAAGAAGCCTATAAAACATAAATAAGCTTTCAAGACTTTAATTCCCACTTAAACTCATATTAAGGTTGTTTAGATAGGTTAGGACTCTAAAGAATTCCAATAACACTTAAACTCCTAATCCAATTAGGTTTTAATCTCTTATCCTTTTCCTTAAATGATAAGGATACTAAAAGTTAAATATGAATAATCCACAAAAATAACTCTCACGTTACATCTTCTTTTATTTATTTTCTTTGTAGATATCATAATATAAAATAATATCACCTTCAAAATAAATTAAATAATTCATCAATTTCACTTTAGAAGCAATAAAATTAAATTTAAGTGAGGCGGGTGTTACACACTCTACTAGGCTTGTTGGGTTCATTAGGAACAATTGCATAGAACTCCACTCCCTTTTTTAGACAAAGATTACTCGTGCTCTCTTCCACTCTCCTGGTCTGAAATATTGCTTTGTTCCTGTGCAGCCAAATTGTCCATATTGCTTGAGGAAATAATATTTTCCATGGTACACGGGGTTTCGGGCAAATGATGGAAGTCCCACAAAACTTCTCAAGCCACTCTTCTAAGTTCAATCCAAAAAAACCCTGGTTGTTCTCCTCAAATCCCAGGTCCTTCCACATAGCTTTAGCCACCCTACAGTCCCTAAGTGTATGAATGATGGATTCAGTCCCTTCATGGCATAACTTACACGTCGGGTCAAGATTTAACCCTCTTGAACCAAGAACTTCCTTAGTAGGCACGCTGCGATGAGTCGATAGCCGTATGAAAAATTTAATTCTAGGGGATGTGTGCGCTTTCCACACCCATTGATGAGGACTAGTGTCAAGGTTCAAAAGGTTAAACCCTTTAGCTATGAGATATGCTGATTTTAGGGAAAAGGAACCATCCTTAGAGAATGCCCAGATAAGAATGTCTTCTTGGGAAGGATTTGTTGCTATGGGAATGCCTTTAATCTCTTCTAAGATTCTGTCAGGGAGGTCAAATGAAATACACTCCACACTAGCAATCAAGCTCTTGACCGAGAGATTGTCTTCCCCATCAGTTAAAGAACCTATAATCTGCTGCCTGAGTGGTCTGGAAGGAAGCCAGAAGTCAGCCCAAGCACTCATAATTTCTCCATTAGCAATAGACCATCTTAATCCTTTGTTAAAAATAACCCCTCCCTCCTTACATGCTTTCCAAATCCGAGAAGCAGGTTGCTTTCTAGAGTTCCCCCCTCAGACGATGCGGGGTGAGGCATTTGCAAGTGAGCATTTGAGCCCAAGGCATATTCGGACTAGAAGCAATCCGCCAACAAAGTTTCACCAAAAGAGTTGAATTCCTTACTTCATTTCAAAGATCTCGAGACCTCCCAAATTGAGTGGGTTTGTGACCTTGTTCCACCCAACAAGATGAATTTTCTTCTTATCCTCAGTAGATCCCCAAAGAAAGTCCCTCACCAATTTATTCACCTCCTCACATACCTTGACAGGTAGTTTATGACACTGCATAATATACTCGGGTATGGAGGTCATCGCCGCCTTGATGAGCACTAGCCTCCCCGCCAGCGAAAGGCATTTGGATTTCCAGCCATCCAATTTGGCTTGGACTCTTTCCACAACAAATTGAAATTCATTACGTTTCCTTCCCTTGTGGATTATCGGGAATCCAAGGTATTTTCCGAGGTTGTGAGTTTCACAAATCCCAGTTAGGTTCACTGTCTCCAATTTATCCTTTGCGGTGACATTAGGCGAGAAGAAAATTTTGGATTTCTCATTGCTGATTTTCAGACCTGAAAGCTTGAAAAATTCATCTAAAACCTCAACTACAACCTCGATATTTCTCTCATCAATTTTGGCAAACAAGAGCAGATCATCGGCAAAAAAAATATGGGAGAATCCAAGACCACTACGAGATGCCTTAATCTTCTTCCAACTCTCCTCCTCACACTTCAAATTAATTATGGTACTCAAGTACTCTATACAAAGAATGAATATATACGGTGAAATTGGATCCCCTTGCCTCAAACCACGGGATGGGCAAATTTCTCCAATCTGATCCCCATTAAAAAGCAACGCTGCCGAGGTAGTAGAGATGCAACTTAGGATAAGTTCCACTGTATCTAAGTGAAATCTCAAACTCACAAGCATACTTCAAACCCACACAACCACCGAACCCACAAAACCTAGAACCTAAAACAACCAACCAACCACTGAACTCGAAACAAACAACAAACCAAACAAAACTTGAAACCCACCGCTCCACCACTGAAAATTTCAAAACCGAAACAACCAACCCACACTAATTCAAAGAAGCCTTAGCCACCGTACACATCCCAACACCACTGAAACAACCAACCCATACCGATTCAACAACCCACACCAATTCAACAACCCACAAGCGATTCAAACCCTCACCGATTCAACAACTTACAGCCGATTCAAACCCCACATTGATTCAACATGCCAATCACCAAACCCATCTCAAAAAAAAAAAAAAAAAAAAAAAAACCACCGCTGATCTACACTGTCTGAGAGAGAAAGCAAGGTCTAAGAAAGGGAATGGTAGGCAAGAGAGAGAGATAAGATAGAGAATGAGGAAAGAGAAATATTATTTATTTATTTATTTGGAGAGAGAGAGTGAGAATAAAATATTAATTTTTTTTACACCCAAAGCTACAATAGGTTCTATATTTAAGAATTCACTGTTCACAGTTGCTAGATTTTTTTAGCAATACATACTCAGATGGAGCTTACTTTTAGCTTATTGGTTGGTAAAATAGCAACTGGGGGCCCCTAATGCTAATGCTCTAATTAGATGTTAGCCATTATGGTGGAACAACAATGAGTGGCAAATTTTTTTTTTTGAAACAAACACACACACACAATGAGTGGCAATTTTAATTGGATGTTACTCGTGTTTTGTTCTAATGCTAGAGATATCTATCATGTGATAATCATGTTCAATAAGTATGAGTATCCCAGCAATCACATATTCACAGCTTAAGCAATTAATCAAAAATGTTTAACACATTTATATATATATATATATATATATATATATATGTTTGTGTATAGTCTATACCTTCATGAGTACTCAAAAAGTCAAAACTCACATGTCCACATTGCAAGGTAAGAGCCGCGGATGGAATAGATAATAAAGAATATTAAACTCTTCTTGACCAACAAGTGGTCGTGCCGGAGTGGTTATCGGGCATGACTAGAAATCATGTGGGCTCTGCCCGCGCAGGTTCGAATCCTGCCGACCACGATTTTTTATTTTTTATTTTTGTGTCACTTTTCGTCATTTAATGGACCTAGATTCTAGAACTGGCTCAGCTACAAGCACATTTATATTTTGCTAAGCAGTTACAAGAACATTTGAACCAGCCCAATGACTCATCAACATGGTCAACTTCCAATCTATGGCCAATTAACACATGTGGCTTCATTTTTTTTTTTTTTTGTTGTTGTCACTTTTATCAACTTAATTCATACTAGTCTTCGTTCCTCAGGAAAAAAAAAATGGACACTATGTCACAAGACTCATTGCCAAAAACTAAAGATTCCTGAACTTGGACTAGATTCAGCTAAACCTGGACCAGATTCGGCCTAGACTTGTATCCTCTCTCTTTCTCTCTCTCAGTGGCGGCCCTAGGAATTATTTTTAGGGTGGTCACTAAGAAATTTAAATTACCACAATATTTTTCTTGGTACCATTTTTTAAAGAAAAATGAAATTAGAAATTATTTTTATTGAATAGGTTGAACGAGTTACAAATTTTATCTTTTTGTTTTATAATAGACTTTTTGTTGAATAATTTTTTCACTTCTTGTTGTTTGGTCTTGTCTTGTTTTTGTTTGGTTTATGTTTGTTGTTATTTGAGCTAATATTTATTATTGTTATTTAAGCTTTAAAAAAAAAGGATTAAGAATTATGTTTGAAGGCAGAATTAATTTTGTAGTAATGCTACGTTCACAACAGTTTTACAATAAATCTTTTGCAAAAAACTGTTGTAGGGACTGGGTTTGAGTACTATTCTTGAGGGATAAGTGAATTCAAGCCCAACAAGCCCAATACAATAAATTTATAGAGAGTGGGTAGAAGAACTGGGCTTTAATGAGTGTAACAACAGTCGAAGATGATTTAAAAAATGAATAAGTAAAACCAATATGGACTTGTGCAAATAATTCAATCCTCGGCACCAGTCTGAGGAGCTTCAACTTGTTATTTCTTGAGTGACAATGAAAATGGTTACAAAATTAGCTCAGATTGCTACAGTGTTTTCTTTGGTACAATCTCCCTCCCTTCCATAGAAGATTTCTTACATTATATAGTTCCTCTCGGACCATCTTGATCATTCACTTGTTGATTATTTGAGCCACTACTTGAGTGCTTGTCCCATCAGCCATCCTCTCTGGCCTTCTGTGAGTTGTGGTAGCCAAGACAGTACTGTCCAAAGGTTTTTTTCCACATAAATACGATCAGAGTGTTAGTTGTGGGGCATTTAATGCGGAGGTAGCAGCTTTTCTTGGAATTGCTCTACCGCTATGCTTCAGTGTGCTTACTGGCTGTACTTATCTTTTTCCCTGGAGTGATTTGGAAGATTGTCTTTGTCGGTAAATCACCTTTCTTCAACCTCAGCTTTGGCTAGTCGAGGACGGAGTTGTCCTCGGCACGGTTACCACTGTCCTCTTCATATGCGATTATGGGCCTCGGCATGGGCCTCAGGCCCAGTACAAGAGGCGAATGCATATCATTGGGCCCTATGACCCCACAACTATTATTAGTGGGTAAAAAAATAATATTAGTATCTGGCCCAAATTAAAATCAGTAACAGCTTACTACATTAGATTTGTTGTAAAATTATTTGTGAAAATGTTGTAAATGTAATAGCACTACTCTTATTTTTGTAATTCTCAAGTCAAGGTGTTCAAAATTTTTATTATGTAGTCACAATAGGTTAGTTTAGCATATAATATTTTTTTGGCAAGTGTATATATACATTTTTTTGTAAGTCAGGGTGGTCCTATGAAGGCCTTTTTAGACATACATTACTGTAAGTTTCTTTAAGACCTTCTCCCTTCTCCCTGTGTGTGTGTTAAAAATATTTAGTATTCTAAAAAAAAAAGGGTGGTCCTGTGAACACCCTAGCTTGCATGTAGAGCCGCCACTACTCTCTCTCTCTCTCTCAGGTGTTCTTGGGTTGGATTCTCATTTCTCAAAAAACTTGAAGCATTGCTTGTGTTTTCGAAGAATAGCTTGTTGGAATAAGAGACAAGGAATGAAGACAACTCCAACCAAGATGCAGAAATTCTCTCCTCACATGGAAGTAAAAGATGCTCTTAAATCTTAATTCAATCTTTGGCCTCAAAAGAAATAAAAGATATTCCTCGATCAAGACGGTGCAACCTAACCCAAACTAGCCGTGTTTGTGCCTTGACACAACCCCATGGAGGTGGTTTAAAGTCCATATAAGCTAATAAGCGTGGTAAACAAAGCCCTTGTTCGAGGGGGTTTGGATTCTTTTTGGAAGACTAAATGGGAGCCCACAATTGAATAGCATTGGCGGATGTCTCACGTGAATAAGCTTTTATGTTATCGGTTCATTTTGAAAGTTTTAATAATAAATAATTGTTATGGTTCATATATTATAATATTTAAAAGTTAATTTTGATTATATGACCATTATCAATTATATTTAAGAAATTAATTTAGATTTTATATTAGGTATTACATTGTGTCTTTATATTCATACTTGCAAAATATTAAAATGACAAGAGATCAATAATTGTAAATTTTGTTTTTAGAAATTCAATCAACACAAAATGTGAACACGTGTGTTAAGGACAATGAAAATGTGTAATCCAAGTGCACTTATTAATATATTATATCAATAAAAAAAATATTTATTGATGTAAGATTAACAAAAAGTTACACAGCCAAAGGCCTTGTAACTGAATTGGCATCTCCCCATGTACAAAGTACTTGGAGGTCTAGGGGGGAAAGGGTTCGAGCTATGGGGTTAGCAGCATGTTGTAATTATTTCTCAAAAAAAAAAAACAAAAAGTTACGCATGTACTCCTTTTTTTTTTTTTTTTTTTTTTCTTTTTTTTAATGTGGAAAATCACATAAGGGAATGTGATTCAAAGACAAAGGTATACCACAAACTCTACATAATAACTATGGTAACTTTTAAGTGAGGATAGATCAAGTTATACTATACACACAACACATTCTCTTAAACAATGTAGGAGAATTACCTTTTTTTTAACACATACACACAGGAAATAGAGTTCCAACACAAAGATAATTGCATATGTACTTGATGATATATATATATATATTTATATTTATATATATATGGAATGGATTCAAGTTATACAGTGTAACTTTAAGAAATGTTATACACTTAATAACTTTTTATTGGATAAATAATTTGAAAATCTAGCCGTTAGATTACATGTTCTTTATATTCTTAACACGCATGCCAAAAAACATGTTAATCAGACATTATTTACTATTTGATTAATAAAACCATCTTTCATGGATAATTTTAAATTACAAAAACTTGTACTTTAAATATTTGATCGATGACTTACTTATTGATCTTTTGTTGTCTTGAAATTTTGTAAGTAAGGAGAATATACAAATATAATGTAATCTAATAGTGGATTGTCAAAATTCGCATCCAATAATGATATATTGAGTGGTAACATTGACTAAATTACATTAAGTATAACTTGAACCCGTTAATACATGATAATGAATTCATATTTTGACATAAATGCAAATATTTGATGATGTGAAAGACCAAATGAAGAGAATTCCCAATGAATGTGCCCTCATTACAGTACCTTAGACCACTAAGACTTAACCAATGCCATTGCTGAAGAAGGAGAGGGCCAATCCCAAACCCACAATCGAGATGAACAAGATTGGTCGTTGATGGAGAATAAAGTTATGGAAATGGCGGATCTTGTGAAGTATATTGATGAGTCAAATGTTAAACTTGAAGACAAGTTTCTTTTAGAGAGGGGAGCCTTGGTATAGCGCATTTGGAGCAAACATTTCAATTTGTAGCAAAGCGTTATGGACTATGGACAAGTTGTACTTGTATCTCCAAGCAAAACTATTTTTATGAACATGTGCTCAATTACTCGAGATATGTGCTAAATCAATGTAGAAGTTGATTAGAAAAGTGCTTAATTGATTTAGGCATGTGGGAATTAATTTAGCTTGTGATTATTTCAGCATGTGTGACAAATTCATTTACACGTGTTTATGAATTAATTAGCTAGTCTCTCATTAAAAAAAGTGAATTAATTAGCTAGTCATAATGTAGAAGTTGATTATACAAGTGCTTAATTGATTTAGGCATGTGGGAATCAATTTAGCTTGTGATTATTTCAGCATGTGGCAAATTCATTTACACGTGTTTATGAATTAATTATCAAGTCATAATGATGTCATCTTTGTCCTTGAGTGACATATTATTAGCTATTTTGGGTTTTATTTTCTTGGGTCTTAATAAAGGGTGTTCTTAGAAAAATTGTTAATAAATTATTTTTAAAAATTTTTGATACAACTTTAATGGGAAATATAAAAGATTGTTAAAAAAATTAATTGCTATTTTTTATTTTTCTCATAAAAAGATTTTAAAAATATTTCTTAAACCAATGCCCTTATGACATCTATTCACTTTCTCCAATTTTCTTTCTTTGCTGAACAATTTTTATTTATTTTTTGTTTGTTTGCATAGGTACAAAAAGAAGAAGAGGCCAGAAGGAGGTGGGGATGGATGCAGGATGGGTACAAGGTAATTGATAGTGGCTCTGTTCAATAATATAGGTTGAGGTTGTCACTACGCATATTTCAGAGTAATGACAACTAAATATTTAATGTTAAAAAAAGGTCATATCCAGTACCCAAACCTCTCATTTTTGCAGGGTTTGAGAAATTTTATGGTATGCAGCTTACCTCTTAGTTTTTTGAAGCAGCTAATTCACGAACTCGAACTTGTGACTTGCTGTTTTAGATGAAATGCACTTGCTTTCACACCAAGACCCAAAAGTTAAAAATTATTATTTTTCTTTCCTTTATATTTTTAAGTAAAGTCTAAATGATAATGATTGTTTCATATAAAAAATTTTCACACTCATATGGATCATATTTACAAATAGATCATATGTACAAATATTCTTAGAAAAGGGGACACCTAGCTTCCACATTTTTCACATGATATGGACACTATTAGCATGAAGTAATCATTTTCCTATGGTAAGGGGTTTATGAGAAATGTAAGAACTTTTATGTGTTAATTTTTTAACAAGCTTGGTCGTTGATGGAGAATAAAGTTATGGATATGGCGGATCATGTGAAGTATATTGATGAGTCAAATGTTAAACTTGAGGACACGTTTCTTTTAGAGGGCGAGCCTTGGTTAGTTTAGTGCATTTGGAGCAAACATTTCCATTTGAAGCAAAGCGGTATGGACAAGTTGTACCTCCAAGCAAAGCTATTTTTATGAAAATGTGCACAATTATTTGAGATAAGTGTTAAATCAATGATTCAATATAGAAGTTTGGGGAAATTACACTTTATCACCTTAAACTATGCCCTAAATTATACTTTGCACCCTAAACTATTCGAATGTACAGTTTGCACCCTAAACTATGACTTTTGTTACACTTTGCACCCTAATGTTAGTTTTACTGTTAAGTTAGATGGAAATATGAAGCATGTGACTTACATGTGTGTATTTCTTAAGTGGCACAAACTTAAAAGACCAAAAACCCCTCTTTCTAATCAGTTAAAAACAATTTTTTTTTTAATCTCTCTCTCCCCAAATCAAAATCCCTGGAACCCTAAATTCCCAAATCAAAATCATCTTCAATACCACCACTATTCCACTACCACAACTAGAGGTGTCAATTCGGATTAGCGTGTTGGGTTTGTGTTGTGTTGAGATAGGGGTATTCGACTAAATAACTCAACCCTAACCCGACCCATTTAATAATCATGTCATGATCCTTCAACTCTAACCCAACTTGTTAATAAGGCGGGTTGACCTAACCCAACCCATTTGACACACTTAATAAATAAGTCATGTTGAGTTGACACGAATGTAACACAGCTTATTTCAACTTGCATGATATTAAATATAACATTCATCTAGAAAATAATTTTTTTTTTTTTTATTTTTTTTTTTATTCCAAAAGCAGTGCATACACTTCAAGTCTTCAACCCACATTCAAAATAATATCGTTCAACAAAAATATAAGATGGCCAACAAGCATAACGCCAAGTAGTCTTATCATTCAAAGAAACTAAAACAAGTGGGCCATATCATGCAATAATAAAACTGTTCATATGATATCAAAAGGGAGTATCACAACTTTACACGTAGTTGTAATCTTTAAAAGCAATACCCATCAGATCTAGTTTATAAACAATCTCAATAAACCCACTTGCAAGAAATGCAGATGGTGTCCAACACTAATACAAACACCAAAAAAAAAAAAAAAAAAAAAAAAAAAAAAAAAACACAGCACAAGACAAAAGCTACAACCGTGGCCTTAATCAACAATTAATATGTCTCATATATTTATAATGGCACATGGGTTCAAAGTTTATAGAACAAAAACATTATGCATAAAAATTATTGCAGAATTTTGAAACACCAAGAAAACGGTTTTCTTTAATTCTAAAACTCACTAAACACATTAGAGAGAGAGAGAGAGAGAGAGAGAGCAATAACCGGTTTGAGACTTTGAGTTTGAGAATTGGGCGTGAGACTATAAGATAGAAGAGTGAGTACTGAGTAGTATGGCTGAAATAAAAAAATAAAATTAGATATTTATAAGAAGGTTTAGAGATTTAGGGTTTGTAGGGTTTAGAGATCTAGGGTTTGTAAAGTTTCAATTTTCAATTATATCCCTTGTAAGTTTTTGTAATTAATCACTTTTATTTTTAAATTTAAAATATATGTTGGATATAAAAGATATTTGACAGATCTAAAATAAAATAAATATTTATTTGTTATACGAGTTAAAAGAGTTGTGTTAAGTGGGTCATTTTAGGTTGACACAAATAAATTGGCGTGTCAAGCGTGTCTATTTGCGGGTTACACGGGTTGACCCGATTATGACACGTTTCTTATCGTGTCGCTTTCGGGTCGACCCGTTTATGACCCAAACCCATTAAGGCCTAACCCTAACCCGCAAAAACCCGTGTTGGGTTCGTGTCGTGTTCACGGGTTGGATCGAACATTAACACCTCTAACCACAACAAGTAGCTTGAAAGTTTTGTAAGAGGTATGATCTTTGTCACCTCGACAATGTAAGAAATTTGGCTTCTTTACTGGCCATTTGTTGATTGATGTTGAAATTTCTACAATATAGAATAGGCGTTGCATAAATATATAGGTTGTTTCAAAGAATACTAATCCATACTTTGACCGAATGGTAAAATTTTATTGTCCCAAAGTTTCAGTGCTTTGTCTTTTGTTCCATATTAAATATATACCATGCTTCATAGAACCTACCTCATAGAATAGGGTTTCGTAGAATAGGTAAAAGGGCAATACCTTAGCTTTTGACTTTCATCATACTTTCAACTACAAATTGACGGTTTCTTTTAGGGATTTAGGGCTTCTTTTGAGCAGTGGTTTCACGATGGTAGAGCAATGGTGGTGTTGAAGATGATTTTGATTTAGGGATTTTTAATTTGGAGAGAGAGAGAGCTGGATAACAAAACAATTGTTTTTAACTGATTGAAAAGAGGGGTTTTTGGTCTTTTAAGTTTGTGCCACTTAAGCAATACACACATGCAAGTCACATGCTTCATATTTCCATCCAACTTAATAGTAAAACTAATGTCAGGGTGCAAAGTGTAACAAGAATCATAGTTTAGAGTGCAAATCGTGCATTCGAATCGTTTAGGGTGCAAAGTGTAATTTAAGGCATACTTTAGGGTGATAAAGTGTAATTTTCCCTAAAAGTTGATAAGACAAGTGCTTAATTGATTTAGGCATATTGGATGCTATGCCAGATTTCTTGTTGGATGTTATGTCTATTGTTTCCTCCTCTTTGAAATCCCTTTAGAGCTGGGATTTTTTTTTTTTTTTTTTTAATTCAAAAGCTTTAATTACTTTGCTCACAATTTAGTTTGTTGGGCTTCTTTTTGTAAATGGGATGGACCTATTGTTGCTTCTTTTCTTCTTAATGAGTTTCTTATTTGGAAGTTAGAGATGGGTTTGAGCCCTTCCTCTCTCTTTCCTCTTAATATAATCTTTATTTATCAAAAAAAAGAGAGAAAGATTTAAGCATGTGGGAATTTATTTAGCTTGTGATTATTTTAGCATGTGAAAAGTTCATTTACACGTGTTTAGGAATTAATAAGCTAGTTAGAGCATCAACAACAGTGGAGCTATTTTTTTAGCTATTTGGCACCACAAAAAGCTACTTTATTTATTTTACCTACTCATTTTACAAAACATCTAGCAGCAGTAGATCTATTTTAGCTTTCAACACAATAAAATAATATAAACACCACAATAAAATAATATATCTACTACAATAAAATAATATATTCCACCACCACCACCCTGCCCACAGTCTACTCCTACCGCCACCACAACTACCAAAATTAGCCCACAACTACCCAAGAAAATCAACCCATAACTACAAAAATAAAACCCACAGAGCTTCGATCACAAACCCAACAATCCGAAACCAGAAAAATTCCATGAACCCAGAAAAATTCCTGTAAAAAGGAGTGAACGAAAACCTAAAAAAATCTCCTTCTCCTTAAATCTCAATGGCGTCCTCAGAATCCGTAGACGATAGCTTCCGAGCCCGAGTCGAAAAGGTGTTCGGATCCCTCGCATCCTCGAAATCATCGCCTTGGTCCCTCACCGATGGCGAGGTCGAGCGATGAGAGTGGAGGCAAGATAGTAACGACACATGCGATCGCGACGGCACGTCGTGCTCATCGGCGTTTGACGAGTGCTTTAAGAAAGACCAAAGAGCTTCACAAAGAAAGCTTCGTAGAGAGCTCGATGACCAAACCCATAACCAAACACCATTCCACCACCATAGCCACCAAACCCATATGAACAAAAAAAAAAAAAACCCAATCACAAGTGCAGAGAGGGAAGTAACGTGATCTGTAAGATGAGTGAGAGGGATGAGAGAGAGGAGCTTTGGTTTGAGAGAGCAGAGAGGGAAGTAACGTGAGAGAGAGAGAGAGAGAGAGATGAGCTGTGAAACGGGAAGAGAAAAGAGAAAAGAAAAGAAACATTATAGCTATATAGCTATTTAGCTTCACTGCTGCTAATACTCTTATAATGATGTCATCCTCGTCCTCGGGTGACATATTAGTAGCTATTTTATGCTTTCTTTTCTGTCTTTGTTGGATAGCTGTTATGTTGGTACAAAAAGGCCAGAAAGGGGTGGGGATGGCTGTGGTGGGTACAAAGTAATTGATATTTGATACTGCCTCCGTTCAATAATATTGGTTGAGGTTGCCATTGCACATATTTCTGACTTCTGAGTAATGATAACTAAATATTTAAAGTAAAAAAAAAAAGTTGTATCCAATAAATAAATCTCTCATTTTTGCAGGATCTGAAAAAGTTGTGGAAGGCAGCTTTACTTTCAATTTTTTTGAACAAGTTGATTCATGAACTTGAACTAATAACTTATTGTTTTTTATGAAAGACACTTGCTTTCGCATCATGACCTAAATGTTAAAAATTATCATTTTTTTTTCTTTCTCCCTATAATTTTTTTTTTTTTTTTGGTTTAAAGGAAATATAAATAAATAAAAACTAGACAGCCAAAATGGCTAAGTTGGTGACAACATGCTTACAAAAGCTTTCCCCATTTTTGTCTGCACTCACTAAGGCAGCAATCACATCAAATGGGGGGAATCAAAATTTACAAGTTCTTCCTACAAATTACAACATTTTCTAGCAAATGCATCAGCACATTTATTTGTTTCTCTAAATACATGCTTCACTGTGGTGTGGGGAATCTTGTCCCTATAATTTTAAGTAAACGTCCAAACAACCATGATTGTTCCACATAAAAAATTTCACACTCATACGGATCATATGTACAAATATTCTTAGAAAAGGTGGAGACCTGGCATCAACATTTTTCACATGTTATGTACTATATTAGCATGAAGTAATAATTTTCCTATGGTTAGGGGTATCTGAGAAATGTAGGTACTTTTATGTGTTCATTTTTAGACCTAATTTTAAACATTATAGAAACAACTTTTTAGTGATGTAAGTATGTAAAGTAGTACTCATAAAAAAAAAAAAAAAAAAAAAAAGTATGTAAAGTAGTAGTTGTAGGCTATGTGAAAAAAAAAAAAAAAAAAAGAAAGTAAAAACTAGTTAGCAGATAATTTTTCAATAAACAATACATTGTACTGGACATATATTCGAATCTTTAATGCATTTGTCCAAACCTTAGCGCATTCAGTGCAAAAAGACACTATAAAAAATAAAAAATCTATAGGTAAAAGATTGTGACAAGACACAACGCTAGTTCAGTCTTCACACTCTATTGGTACTAGTACCGACGTACTGATGTTGGCCATATATGCGTGATTCATGTGGAGCTGATGACCCGAGAGAATTTTTATTTTTTAGAAACAACAAAATAGATTTGCCGCACGCAAAATCTAGTCAAACTTGTAAAGGGCTACAAACCAATCACTATAATAAGCTAGCTCATCAAGCTTGAAATTAATAAAAGGATGGTGTAGATATTACTTACAAACCACAAATTTTACTTACAAATTTTATTATAATAAAATTATAAATTTATATATGACATTGACACAAACCACAAAAAGATCTTTATTTATAGTTTTGTTAAAATAATATAATTTGAATCTACGTTATATTTGAATCAACTATTTTTTAGTGTAAGGGGCATGTGAGTGAATCCAATTACAAGGAATTTGAGTCTTTTAAAAAGATAATAAATTTGATAATAAATTTAACATTTTTTTTGAGAGAGAGTTTCAACTTATAGCGTTCGCTCTTGATGATAACTCTTTATCATCAGACTAAGACACCAATAAGTTTTTGGTGTAGGCGGAGATTGAACTCCAGATCTCTTATACAATTATTAGAGACTTTACTAGTTGAGCTAACTAGAACCCACATAAATTTAACATTTTCAAAACTATACTTAATCTATATATATATATATATTTAAAAGTCAAACCGTAGCGTTTAATGTTGCTACGCTTCTATTAAGCCACATCAGCGCCACATCATCAACCTATTTTCAATATTTTCTCTCTCATTTTTAATTATTTTTCTCCTTATTAATTTCCCACCTTACAATTGCACATTCTCTAGCATTTACTTACTTTTACATTCTTATCTCTCCACTACTCTCTACCTTAACCTTACAATTTCTCTATCCCTTCATCTTCCTTTTATTTTGACTCTTCTTCTATCCAATTTTTTTATTATATAAATTTGTTACTTTTTCTTCCATTCAAACCATATTTTCCTCACATAAAAAGGTGAATACTCTCTCTCTATTATTAATTCTGGTCTTGCAACTCTACTTTAGATTGATGATTTTTTTGTTTTTTGTTTTTTTGTGTCTCTACTTTTGGATGATACACTTTAGTGGTGTGTTTTTTGAGTTATTTATCACATGTACTCTCTATCCCTCTTATAGTTTTGGTTTGAGTTAATTTTTAGATATTTTAGAAGTGAGAATTTGAGTTTATATCAAAATACAATCTACATGATTATGTATTTGAATGTGTCTATAAATTATTTGAGTAATATCAATTGTAAATTTGTGATGAGATTTGGTTATCATGATAATCTTCTTAAGAGAATGAGAAATTCAAATAATTAATTTTGGAACTTAAAATTTTAGTTGTAGAAAGAAAAAAAAAAAAACCATAACACACTATACAAAAGTTTGAATAATATAAATCACTTGAAAAAAGAATAGTATTTCTATCTTTTATCTCAAAAAAAATAATGGAATAATATCAATCAAATCAACCTAAGTTTTTTATTTTATTTTTATTTTTTTTTAAGAAAAAACTCAAAATAATAGAATGATATATTTGTATTTTTTTTTTTTTTTTGAGAATATGAATGATATATTTGTAGAGATGGAAAGATGAAATTTTTTTAGAAATAATATTTCCAGTACGTTTTAGAAAATAAATCATACATTATATCATATTATAAACTAGTTATATATTCTCACACAATACGTTACGATCGTACCAAACTATGGCCTAACAAGGATGGAATTTCACTCCCATCCAATAATAGCCACCTCAACCAAATGCCAAACCCATATGTTACAAAAAAAAAAAAAAAAAAAAAATTATATGTCACATAAATAATAAGTATATTTTGTCTTCATGTGGTATAGACCGAGTTCGATTTGTGCCATTAGATTTATTGGTATAATTAACCTAGATAAATCTTCTTTTCATGAGAATATACTACTTTACTGTGTTCATGGCCTGTGCGGCTACCAATCAATATACATGACTTCCCCACTTCTTCATGGATGAGACAGGTTGAAGTTGACGTCTACATAATAAAAACTATGAAATGATATAATTTGTACGGTATATGAATCAAATGGTTCATCAACCGCTCAGGCTTTACTTTATATATATATATATATAATAATAATAATTATTATTATTATTATTTTTATGTTTGTTTTTTATAAATAAACTAAATTTGAAACTTATTTTTAACCTATTTAGTAAACAAGTCAAACCTAGACAAAAGAAATTATTTATGAATAAGCTCGTGAACAATAAACTCGTTACAAAACAAGTTAAGCTTAGACTTGTTTATGAGCTTAGTAATAAGCTTGATATGAGCTTAATAACAATATCTTTACTAACACTTTGAGTAATTGGTAGGTGAGATTACTCATCCAAATCAACTAAATTTGATATGGTCTTGATAATATACTTGTATTGGATTTCAAGCTCAAAAATTTGATTTTAAGCTCGAGTTGGCTTTTAAATTTTTTTTATAAACTTAAGTTTGAACATCGTTTATAAGCTTAGTTCAAACTCGAGCCAAGCTTGAACATTTTATATTCATTATCGAGCTAAGTCTGAACACTCACTATTCAATAAAGCTCAATTTGCTTATAACTTATTTATATTTGACATACAAATAAAAAATATATATAAATATTTATTAATATTTATTGATATGAAAGTGATATTGGATTCCTTACCATTTATCAACTTAGAGATTATATATATAAAATTTATTATATGCCAATTTTGTTCGTTATTATTATTTTTTGTGGCGTGAATTGTTTCTCTTTGTATGAAGTAAGTACATAGGTATCACGGACTTCCTAGTATCAGAAGGCCGACATAGAGATAGCAGTATCTGGTATTTTAGTATATATTTGAGAATAGAGTCAAACAGTCTTGGACAGTGGAAATAATGATGGCATATCGGAATAAGCTTTGTGTGGAAAAAAACAACCTTATCTTGTTATCTACTTGTGGGATCAGAAACATTCCGATTCAGTTATTTTATAACCACAAATTTTTTTTTTAAGATGTAAATGCACTTTTAGTTTTTATATTTTATATATTTTTTATTTTAATTCTTACATTTTGTTTGTATCACTTTTAGTCTCTAAATTAATTAGGTCGTGAAATTTAAATTTTTACCGTCAGTTAACTAACAGAAAAAGCTGAGGTAGCTGACGTAGGCATTAAAATATTATTAAAGAAATTATTTAGCATTTTTTAAATGCCAAATTTTTTTTTTAAATTAATTACTCAATTTTAATTAAAAAATAAAAAAACAAACAAAAAAAATTATTTTCTTTCAAACAAAAATTTTAATTTCTTTTAATTAAAATGAATTTTTTTTAATTCCAATCTTTTTTTTTTTCTTCAGAAGAACATATTCATGTTCTTTATGTTCTTTCTCGTATATGATTCATATTCTTACCAAATTAATCCTTATTTTCTTATCATTTTCTTTTCCTTTCTTGTACTTTCTTTATAACCAAACACATCAAAACAAAATAAATTAATTAAATGTCTTTCTTATCTTTTTTAATTTTTTTTTTCTTTTCATTATTTTTTTCAGAAGAACATGTTCGTGTTCTTTGTGTTCTTCCCTATAATCAATCTCCAGCGAAAAACAAACCCTAAACCCAGATCCTAACCAAACCCCAAACCCATATTCCCAGTAAAGCAAACCTTAGCTTTCAAACCTATAAATTTTCTTGGCAAACAAACACAAAAAAACCCACTGGAAAAAAAAAAAAAAAAACCCCAAATCACCACCACCGAATCAAAGAACATGAATATCAAACCCAAGCAAAAGAATAGAAACCCAGCAACCAGCAAAGCACCACCACCGAATCAAATCATCCACTACCACATCAACGAAACCACTCCCAAACCAAACCATCCAAAGAATAGAAACCCAGCAAAGCACCCAACTCATCCACTCCCAAACCAAACCATAATCAAAGAAACTTCCAATACCACAACAAGTTATCAACTTAAAAAACAGAAAAATTTTCAAAATGCGAAATGTCCAGCAAACGCCAAACCCAAATCTCCAGCAAACCCCAACCCCAAATGTCTAGAAATGTCAACTTCTTTCTCCTTAGCGCATTTGGCTTCCCCAAAGGTTGTCTCCACTGGCTCCTCAAAGCCCATCAAGAACCGTTCATCACTTCATATCTCTACCGCTTGCACATCAACGGCAGAGAGGCCGACTACTAGGTCCCACACTACCACGATAGCAGTGGCGTGTGGTGGAGAAGAAGGCCAAGCTTGTGAGCTCCGGCCATGGAGCTACGGTGAACAGAGAGAGAGACTTTGAGATTAGAGAGACTTTCCATCCATGGAGGGTGAGGAGAGAGAGAGTTTGAGAATAGAGAGAGAAAAGAGTTTTGTTTGTTAAATGTGACGAATTTTAGTGTTTAGTTTGAAAGAAAATCTTGATTTTTTGGGGAAAATGTTGATGATTGGAGAGAGGACTCAAGGGCATCGATGCGTTATTTTAAATCTTCGATATTTTAAATTTCTGGGCAATCAAACATGTTTAGGGAAGAACATGAAGAATATGAACAGTCATGTTCTTCCCAAAAACTAATGAATTTTTTTTTTTTAATGTTTGTTTTTAATTTAATTAATTAATGTGTGTGATTATATTATTTTTTTATTCTACCGTCAGTTTTTGCCGTTAGTTGGGTGACACAAATAACCTAAATATCACGCGTTAATTGGTTTATGGACTAAAAATAGTAAAAACAAAATGTAAGGACCAAAATAAAAAAAAAAAGTAAAAAATATAAGGACTAAAATTGCATTTCCGCCTTCTTTTTTTGCAACTTTGTCACCATTCTAACATTGACATATTAACAATGACGTGCTGTGAACATATGTTTATTACTTTCACATAATCTCATTATTATTACATTTTACCTGCTTGCAGTGTTCCGTATCAAAATTGTGGCATAATTATAACAATAAAGAAAAAAAAAAATTGTGGTCCTTGATTTTCTGTTTGAGATTTCTTTAACTTTCTTGCTTTCTGAAAGGCCAGGAGCTAATTTCCGAGAAAATCACTCCAAGGAAGGCCCACTGGCTAGGAGAAGAAAATGGGGTCGGATAGAGGAAATGAGTGGAGAGGGGATGTACATGAAGTTCTGTGATTCCTAGAGAGCATAGAGAAATAGATTGCTAATTATCCAATGGGAACACATGGCTATAAAATCTAAGTCCACTTGGATGAGAAATGGACCCCACATGACACTTATCCAGGATGTTCTGTGGAAAAAAAAGATGGAAGATATGATATTATATGCAGAGAACAGAGATTGAGAGAGAGTGGGAGAGAGAGTTTAGTAACATAGGATAATGGTAATCCAATGGAAAATTTTACCAATGGGAAATTACATGTTGTAAAATATTGTGAGAGAACGCCGCCTTTTTTCTTTATTGGTAATTATTATTGTTGATGATGGCACATGGACGGCACGGCCAGTGCCGTCTTCTATAGGATTTTTGTCAGTATAAATTTGATGTTTTGTGAAGCAATTTAACTTCAACTCACACACACTGATCTGATCTCCCTCTAGCACTGTTTCCACTGTGCTTTCTTTTTCTACAAATCTTATCTGTTTGTTTTTTTCAACTGGGTCTTTCTTGGATTTAACTTTTATTAGTTTTTGGAGGTAGTTTTTTTTGTTGGTTAAAAAAAGAAAGAAAGATAATGGAGAGTAAGAAGCAAGAGTATTCACCTTCCTCACTCACTGCTGATCTTTTTGGTACCAAGGAGTTGCCACCATCACCGTCAGCAGGAACTTTTGCATCTATTTTTCCGCCTCCTTCGATGGTATAATGTTACTGTTCTCTATTTCATGCATTTGTTTAGTTGTTTTTGTTCTTCAGTTGGTCATAATCTGAAGTTCTTTCGTATTCTTTTTCTTGTTTTCTCTTGGATCTCATTTATAATATAGATTAATTGTTACAAATTTAAAAGCATAAGTGATGATGTGATAGTTTTAAATATTATCAGATTCACGAAATAAAATCTTAACCGTCAAATCGATCATATATAATATAATACTCTAAGTTAAGTGATGGAAAAAGGTGGGGGGAAAAGATTAATTTTGGTTCGATTTGGAAATTCTTTCATAGAATAAGGGGTGTTTTTATTTTCTTTGCTTGGCCAGATTAGGTGATGTTTGCTATTTGTTACTTTTGTGGATTTCACTGTATACTTACAATTATATCTTAATTTGGAACTTGCATCACAGCCAGAAAAAGTTAATGTTGGTTTGATCATATAATGCTTTTGGAATGGAGGCAATATAATTTAGTTTGTATATGCTCCTGACCAAACATTTTCATATTTTGAATGTGTGGTTGTGGAACTTTTGACAAACCAAGAGAGACTTCAGAAAAACATTTCTCATGATTTAGCTTTAAAGAGACAGTGGAATCAATGTATACTCTATTTGTTCTTAAAACTCACGATGAAGCAAGGTAAAAGTATAATAGCAAAGAATAGGATTGGCGCAGCGAGGATCAAGTGGTATGGAGGAGTTGAGTAATGCAATGCCCAGCATGTTCTTCACTGGAAGACATCTCCTGGGATTTCTGCGTGTGAACGTCTGAACTCTTTCTTTTTGTGGATTTCAGGTGGCTGGGAAGAACTCAGGCACTGAGGTAATAGGATCTTGGCAGAAACCAAATTCAGAAAATCACACATGGAACACGAAACAAGAAACTTCAGGTTCATGATCAGGGCTCTTTAGTCTCTTCTGTTCGTCCATTCTTCTTTCACCATTTCAAGAATATATGGGACCTTATTTCAGAGTAAAGTTTTTCTTTGACAATGCCTGTTGTTTCATGCTCTCTCTTTTTTTCTCTCTCTCTCAGTTGATAAGCAAAAGATTGTCACTTGACACTTAGCTTCCTTTTATTTGCTTCTTGGGCGAATCAAACAAAAATATATTTAGTTTATTTGCTTAGCACTTCTCTTACCTATTTCTAGAGCCAAAATTCTTAGAATCTTCATTTACTAAGTGAGAGAAATAAGGATGCATTTTCACATTTTGCGAACATCTAGGTTATGCTCCCTGTAATCTCTAGAATTATCATCTCCTAGTAATGAAATTCTGAGCACCTTAATGTAAGTAAAGCTATTGTTTGGAGAATATTGTCTTAGAACTTCGTATTTTGCTCAAATTATGCAGCTATGAATAGCAAGGTTGCACGCTGTAGCATACCCAACAATGACGGGGGTTCAGTTTTCCAGGAAGAAAGAGTGGAACCTTGTCATCTAAGTTCATCTCTTTATTATGGTGGGCAAGACGTCTATTCCCAGTACCCAAGTACCCAAAACTCTGGATCATTCCCTCTAGTGAGTCTTGATTAATTGATAATTGGTAAAGTATGATACTGTGATAGTGTCAGCCTGATCAGTATTATGTGAAACTAATTGTGTTCATAACTTTGTGATGAATTAGTTCAAGGAAGATGGGGGAGAAGATGATCTGAATGGAAACAATGCAAACAGTGCATCTCGAGGAAATTGGTGGCAAGGTATTCCTGTTATTAATGAAGATTTGTTTGAAAATCAGCAAAGTTATGGTTGTAGACTATACTGATGTCTTCCTAATTTGCTGATTTTCCTTTCTGTAGGTTCACTTTATTATTAGGGACTTGCCTTCCTAGGCATATGAAATTTCCATCTATTTTCAAGGTATGTAAATGGAAACATCTATATGGTGTAGGAAATAGACTGATATTTTTTTTATTGTATATAACATTTCCTATATATAAGTGACAAAGTATAGCACATACAGTGGTCACAAGGGGACAACAAACTATTAAGTTTCTCTCTCTTTAACATTCACCTCTAGTTTGTGCTTGGCTCAAAATTTTAGGCCTTGTTTTTTTCAGTTTGCTGCTAGAACTAATAGTGTTTATACTGGGACTCTATATGCCATATTATGTGCTTCAACTAAAGCACTGTAACTTATTGTGATGGAATATCTGATCTCTGGAATTAAAATGAACAAAGTGGCTAATTGGTTGCATTCGCATCTATCTCCACAATCTTCAAGTAATCAGTTTATCTAAAGAAGTCGCTTTGAATTTTGCAATGCAAGAAAATGCATACTGACAAAACCAAAACCAAAAGGCAAATCAATCTCTTTAAACAGTTTGTGAATGCTCTTCTCCCCCTCCCTCCTAGAGACACCCCTCTTCCTCCTTTTCCTTTTGGCTTCTTGTGGGGACTGGGTAAAATAAAAAGATGAGTGTAAAAAGAGGGTGTACAAGAAAGGGAGGGGACTTTAAAATTATTTAAGAATGATACTTGTTTGTGCATACATACTTTCATGAAAATATCAGTCAACTTTTTGAGTTGAGGCCTTACCAAAGCTCTCATTATAATTCTTTAATCTGATTTGCAGTGTTTTAACTTAAGTTGTATTTCTGTTTTCTATGCAGGAATTCACGGAGCCTTGGTAATAAGCATGGCAGATTTGCAATATAAATAAGTAGCCAATGTAGACAAAGCTTATAAGCGACTAGTTATGGCTGCTCTCTCAGTTTAATTGTACAAAGCCTTTGTGGTAACTATCACATCATATCTGTTTCAATGGAGAACCAGAACAGATGGTTGAGAGATTCTATAAAAGTTGTCCAGGTTCTCTCTTGGGCTAAGTTTTCATATGCGGTCGAACAATGTTATGTGCTCTTTTAAACCTGTAATTGATATAATAGACGGATAGAAGGGCGTTAAGTAGTTTGAGATATGTTAGTAAGGTTTTATTTATTTTATGTTGTGATGATCGTGTATTGAAAAGAGGCCGGGCCTTTTGTGTGATGGCAAATGTCATCCACCAAAAGCTATAGGTAGTAGGTTCAAGTCCGGAATCATCATTTCCAAAAAATAAAATAAAAATAAAAATTTGGAGGGTAAGGCTGTCTAACAATTACCTCTCTCAGACCCCGCTAAAGTGGGGTTAGAGTTTTTCACATTAGGTATGACCTTTTTCTATGATTGTGTATTGAAATATATATATTGAGGAGAGTTAAAGTAGGAACATAATCCAGTATTCTATTTAAAAAGTTCTGTTCCTTCTTCAATAGGATCACCAAAACTTTTTTTTTGGACACATTTTTAAGTGGAGGAGATAGGATTCAAAATTTTGAACATCTTTGTTGGAAACATTAAGAAATGTTGTTTCACCTGAAGGTTATTGGCTGCTAGGGATCATTCCAACATTAATAAGTGTTATACTTGAATAGCAAGTACTTCACAGCGGACTAAACATTCCTATAATTTGAAATTTCTCATTAACTGGCTCTTCACTATCAAGTTCTGCAAACATAAACATCGTTTTACTTTTTGTGGAACCTATTAAAAACCTACTTCTAAAAAGAGAACAGAACTTGCATATTCCACTGGTTTGTCGTAGGGCATATGATGAAGATGTATATAATCACACTCACTACTGGCAAGCTTGAATAATGAACTTACAGTTTGACATAGTAGCTTCCATGAAAATATGAACCTTATATATATCCAAAGCCTGAGATTTTCAATTTTCTTTCTTTAGAGGCATTATATTTTATACTGTAATTTCAAAACAAAGTGATGAAAAATTGAAATGACAAAGAGAAGGAATAAAATTAAAATAAGCATGCTTACCTCCACAATAACGAGTAATAACCCAGTGTACTTGGCACCTTGAATGTTTAGGAATGGTCACAGCTTCCTTCGGATTTAATTAGTACTAGAAAGTCTGGAAAAACATTACTATACAACAAGTTAAGCTTAGGTTCTGCCTCACCTTCTTCACATAAAGCCTCATCTGTTAGAGACTTACATCATTATCATCTTAAAGCTACTAATGCACAAGTGCCTCATCACAAGCCTCTCCCCTTTTGACATAGATTTCCTGATTACCTGGCTTTGCTCCCTCTTAACAATGCAGTCTCACAACCACAGTTAAACCTTATAAAGTCAATACACAAACTTCTTTGGACCATCCATGTCTTTGTGATATACCCCTTCCCCTTCCTCCTCCCCAACTTTTCCCAAATAGAATAATGCAAACAAAGCAAAGTGACTTCATTTAATTGTTGCTCCATTCTCTCTTTCAAAATTGGTTATGAGGATCAAGTCACCATTTCATTTGAATGGAGAGTGGTATTGACAATAATTGTCCTTGTTGTTCCCGTCATTTGATATGCAAAGGAATAGCTTCTCATATGCAGCAGCCATCTTTGTGGCTGTGAACAACTGCAAACCTCTCTGCCAAGCAACCTGGCCTTTCTTCTCCAGAACTCCCCTGCCATCAACCCAAACTTGATAGAGGGCGGTTTTTAATGAAGTTACAGTTGGTGAAAATGTATAACCCATTTCGGTACCAACAATCACCGACCCTGTAATGCTGGCCAGCCTTGTCGCCAATACCGGCTTACCAGAAATCATTGCTTCTAACAGAGTATGATCTAATCCCTGAGCTCGAAGAGTTGGGTTTATGAAAATATCAATAGCATTATAAAACCTTGCTAGTTGAGCTTGTTCCAGTGGCCCCATGACTAGCACATTTGCCCCAAGATCTCTGTATCTAACAGCCCAAGGACCATCCCCAGCAACAAGAACAACACTGGTTCCCCGAAATGTATCATTTTCCTTGAACATTTCCCTTAGAGCTTCGAACATAAGTGGGTGTCCTTTGTCCTTTACTAATCTCCCAGCCATCCCCAAAACCAATGACTTAGAGTCTGGAATGCCATACTTTTGCTTAAATTCCCTTCCCTTGGTAACATCTGGCTTGAAAATCTCCTCATCTACACCATTGAGAATAATATGAACTCGTTCTTCGGGGAGCATATAGATTCTCTTCAAGACATCTCCAACATGATCACTTGTAGCTACATGGTGGGCATATCTTGGGAAGAACTTCACCTCTTCAACAACCTTCATAAGTCTTTGAGTTAATGCATTTGCCTGTGGTTCTTCAGGATGCCGCAAAAGCTCTTGAATGATGTCAGAATGAATGGTTTCATATGCAATCCCATGCCAAGTAACAGCTAAGTTAGTCACATTCCGGGATCGCGTATGCAAGAGCCCAACACTTTCAGTGTGGATCATATCAAATGGCCTTCCAGTTGAGTTTTGAGTTTGAAATAGCTTCCAAACTGAAGCTTGGTCCAGATAACCGGCAGCTGTAGCTTTTGAGAGGTGAAAATATAAATTGCTGATTGGGTATCTCGGGAAGGAGGTGTTTGAGGGAAAAGTGGTGAAGATGTGAAGCTCGTGGCCTCTTTTGGCAAGGGCAAGGTGGAGGGTCAAGGCATGCCGTTCAAGCCCACCTGCTTGAGATCTATGAGGCCATTTCTTGACAAAGAGTGCAATCTTAAGAAGTTTAGGAGGTGGTGTTGAGGGAAAATGAAGATGATTCCATGCAGAAGGGAATGTGAGGAGGTCAATAGCTTGATTTTGCTTTTGCTCCATTATTTGATAACGGAAATAGCACGGCCCTGAGTAATGACACCAATAGAGGAATGAGATGAATGAGGAGAGTGAGAGAATGAAGATGATGCAGCATAGACAACGAAAGCTCATAAAAGTATTATGACTATTTGCCATGGAAGTGAACATTCAAATTGTGAGGCCAGAAGGAAATTCTATCAAGTTTTTCCTTAGAATAACCTGTGAAAGAAGTGGAAAAGAAATTCGGTTTCAAACATCAGAATTAGATCTTGGAAAAAATTGCTGTGGCTTAGAAGATACATATTCTTCAAAATGAAGGCAGAGAACCTGCACTAACTCTCATAATCTCTTTGTTTGTTTATTATGTTTCTCATCTGAAAGGCATCTGCACATGGTTACTGCTAGTTTTAAGTAAAGCATATCCTAAAACGAAGACAATACCTGTTGACCAGTTTATGCAAGATGAACTTTGGTTTTAGCAGCAACACCATTGACTCAATGAACCAAATTAAGCCAGCCCGAGTTGTTCTATGTCCTTAGAATATAGCAAGAAAACAAATTTGAAGCCATTATCACTGCCAACTACCAATATAATAGTAATATCAAAGCGAAACCCAACATTTATATACTGCAGAGTCTACCAAATTATGAACCTAAACCACTAAATTATACAATCTGTTACGGAGTTTTCATCTCTTTCATAATTCATAGAATATCACAAGTACTTAAAGTTAAAAGGATCTAAGTTCCCTGACTATCCACGTTAAGAAAGCAAAATGTCAACATGAACCAATTAAAAAACACATCATTTGGTAATTCCAGTAAGGACACTGAGGGGCCGTTTGGTAATATTGTTTAAATAACATTGTTTGTATTTTTTGAAAATACGTGTAGGTAAAAAAGTGTGTAAAAACACGTGTAATGTTATTTAAACACTAAAAACTGTTGCTCAAAACACCATACCAAACAGCCCCTGAAATTTCACAAAACTAGCACAAATTGAGCATAATATATGACATTTCATAATTCTAAGAATTAAACAGTTAACACTATAGTTGAACTTGCATAAAAATACTAATAAATCCAAAAAAGAGAGAGATCTAACAATTGACACAATCATTTTATATATCTACAAATACAAAAAACAGTTTATATGAAACATATATTTACAATTTCTTTTGGTTTTATAAAATATGATTTCCACCTCAAAAAAGAAAAAAGAAAAAAAAAAGAAAAAAGAGATATATTCCTATTTCCTAGCGAGTAAAGGCGTGAAGCACAAGAAAAACATAAACCACAAGTGCTACAGGAACTAGAATCACCAGAGGACCAATTGCAGCATAAGTATACAAACTCCCACAACCCAATACCCCTAACTTGATCTGAACCAAATCCACCAATGCCATCATCAAAAACCCGCATCCGAAAACCGACCCGGTTGCCGAAACGAGCATCCCGGCCCGCAAAGTGGCTGTGTTAAGGTGCCCCATGGCCATGGCATTGGTGCCACTAACAGCACTAGTCCTTCTCTCACTGCTACGTGTGGTGGTGATCTTGATGGCTTGTTTGAGAGCCAAGGCGATGAGGCTGGAGAAGAGGAAGGAGCTGAAGGAGTAGACGTGGAAGGCTATGAGGTCCTCGGCGATGGCGGAGCCGGCGGCGCATGAGGCTGAGTCGATGAGAACGGATCTGGGGTCGGTGGTGGGGTACCAGGTGAGGCCGAGGAAGAGAGCGAAGGTGAAGAGGGAGTTCACGTTGACGATGCTGTCTAAGGCCATTATGTGGATCGATGTTGTCGTCAGTTTACGGCGTGACTGTGATGACACGTCGGACATCTGCGGCTGATATGTGGCGGCGGAAATGAGAGCGGAGGTGGAGGAGGAAACATTTTTTCTGTTTCTTGAGAACAGCATATTTTTATTTTGTGTGGTTGTGGTGTTGTGTTGTGTTTGCAAATGGTTGAGGAGTGGCGTTAAAGTTTGAAACTTTGGGGGAATCGAAGGTGGCGTGACTTCACCGGCAAGGAAAAGAGGGAAAATATATTTTTTGATTCTTTTGGAAGAAAAAGAAAAGGGTCGCCGTTGCCGGGGATCGAACCCGGGTCACCCGCGTGACAGGCGGGAATACTTACCACTATACTACAACGACTTGTTGATGCTTGCTTATCAAGTGTTGTAGTTTATTTCATTCATAATTTGAGACGCCCAAGGTTTTAAAAGTGTAATACCTAATTTATTAATCTAGTGGGAATCAAGAATTATAAATATACTATCTTTTTCAGTCAAAAAAAGAATTATAAATATAATAGCTTTCATTTGCTTTGGACATGACTTAATTGAATGCACCAAAAAACCATACTTCAAACACTTAATAAGGTCTTTATGACATTAAGAAACAAACACACACTAAAGAGTGGGGACGAAGTTCTAATACAAATGCAAATCACAAATTATACTATATATATATGGTAACTTTTAAGGAAAGATGAGATAAGTTATACTACACGTAACACTCTCTTTTAAGCAATGTGAGACAATTTAGTGAGCGTTCACGCGGTATCCAAGTCTGCGCTTTCTATTTTTTGGAAAAGCGCTTTTCAGTGGCTTTATGTCACACCAGTGGGTCTTGTGTGCACTGTTTACGGGACCCACAAACCTCTTTTTTCAGCAACTTTTTCATTAAAAATGGGTCTCACAGCACTATTCACACATTTAAAAATTATTTTGTTACAGTGTTTTCAGCTTTTAGTTTTCAGCAAAATAAGCAGTATTCAAACGGACCCTAAGTGTGCGTTTGGGAAGCAATGAAAATTTAAATTATTTCATTATTCAGCTTATTTTTGCTACTATTTATGAGCCCCACTGCACTTTTTGGTATTATTCATAGGCTCCACTGTACTATTTCAACTAACTTTTACCTTTATCTACAGTACTTTTAGCAATAAGTTTTTAGTTTCAGCAAAATAAGCGGTATCCAAACAGACACTAAATGTTTTTCTATGAGATTGTTTTGTTCCTAAGCACATTCTTATATTATGGTTTTTTTCCTTAATAAATTTATAGTGGGAAATAAAAAAGAAAAAAAAAATGAAACATTTTTTGGTTGAAATGGTGGTATCATCGAGACATTAACCAATAGAAAAATTTTCTTTGGAGGTATTTCGATGCAAATTCCAAGAAACATTTAGGGTGTGTTTGAATATCGCTTATTTTGCTAAAAACTGAAAATACTGTAGTAAAATAATTTTTAAATGTGTAAATAGTGCCGTGAGATTCATTTTTAATGAAAGTGTTGGTGAAAAAAGAGGTTTGTGGATCCCGTGAACAGTACACGGGACCCACTAGAAACACACCACAACCACAGGTCTGTGAAATCCACGCACATTCTCCATTTCCCATTTGCTTTCTTCACTAATACGACGTTGGCGAGCCAATCGGGATAGTAAACCTCCCAGATAAAACCTGCTGACAACAGTTTGTTAACCTCGTCTGTAATTGCTTAGTTCCCAAAAGATAGTTTCCCTCTACCAAGAATTGACCAGCTGGTGGATTCTATGGCCGGGCATAAGTTGCTGACGTTCATGGATGCTTTCTTAGGGTACAACCAGATAAAAATGGTTGAAGAAGATCAAGAAAAAACTACTTTCATCACAAGTCAATGGCTCTATTGCTATAAGGTGATGTCCTTCGGGCTGAAGAATGTAAAAGCAACCTACCAGAGGTTAGTGAACAAGATGTTCAGCAACTAGATTGACAGGAATATGGAGGTGTACGTGGATGACATGCTCGTCAAGAGTAAAGAAGAACTTGCCCATTTGGACGACCTGGAGGAGACGTTTGCCACCCTCAGACAATACCAGATGAAGTTGAATCCTAGCAAATGTGTCTTCGGTGTGGCCTCGGGGAAGTTCTTAGGATTCATGGTGTCCCAAAGAGGGATAGAAGCAAACCCGGAGAAAGTACAGGCTATACTCAACATGACATTGCCCAAGACCGTCAAAGAAGTCCCGAAGCTCATAGGAAGGACTACGACCCTCAATAGGTTCGTCTCTAAGGCGACAGATAAGTGCTTACCTTTCTTCAAGACATTGAAGCAAGCTTTCGTCTGGACAGACGAATGCGATGCAGCGTTTCAGGAACTCAAACGTTACCTGAGCAATCCACCCCTCTTGAGTCTATCCAAGGAAGGGGAAGACTTATATTTATATGTGGCAGTATCATCCACGGCCGTGAGTGCAGCCCTGATTCGAGAAGGGGGCAAGATGCAGCTCCCAGTGTACTATGTCAATTAGGCTTTCCAAGGTGCTGAAGCCAAGTACCCAAGGATCGAGAAGATTGCATTCGCGTTAATAGTAGCCTCGCGCAAACTGCGACCATACTTTCAGGCGAACCCCATCCTGGTGATGATAGATCAACCCATCAAGAAGTCCATGAACAAGCCTGAAGCAGCAGGGAGAATGGTCTAATGGGCAATTGAACTCAGCCAGTTCGACATTGAGTACCACCCTAGGACAGCCATTAAGGCACATGCCCTGGCGGATTTCATCGCCGAGTTCACAAGCTTAGACGAGGATAACCTCACCAACGAGACAGAACGGTGGACAGTACAGACCGATGGCTCGTCAGCCCAAAAGTGGGGGGGGAAGTAGGGGTTGTCATAACCGCCCCTGACGGAGAAGTGCTTAAGTACGGAGTCCAACTGAAATTCCCGGCCACCAATAACGAGGCCGAGTACGAAGGAATACTGACGAGATTGAGACTCGGGAAGGCACTCGGAGCTAAAAACCTGCTAGTCTAGAGTGATTCAAAGCTGGTGACAAGGCAGATTAAGGAAGGGTATGAAGCAAAGGAGGAAAGAATGCAGAAATACCTCAGGCTGACGAAGCATCTGACTCAGGAATTTGATAAAGTGGAATTTGTGTAGATCCCCAAAAGCCAGAACATGATAGCAGACGAAGTCGCGAAGCTAGCATCGTTGGAAGAAGGAGCGGCGTGCATGGGCTTAATGATGGAGGTCCATAAATGCCCTAGCATCGAGGAAATCTCCACATTCGCAATCCAAAGCACAGGTAACTGGATGACACCAATCATATCCTTTCTCCAGGATGGGCACCTCCCTCAAGACATCGAGGAGGCCAGGAAGGTCAGGAAGAGAGTAGCTAGGTTCACGATCCTGAACGATGCACTATACAAGAGAGGCTTTTCCATGCCTTACCTGAAGTGTGTGGACGAAGAAGAAGCCAAATATATTCTAGAGGAGATCCATGAAGGAGTTTGCGGAGATCATGCAGGCCCCAGATCACTGGTAAGTAAAGTTATCAAAATAGGTTATTTCTGGCCTACATTGCAAGTAGATGCAAGGGAGCTCGTCAAGAAGTGCGACCAGTGCCAAAGGTTCGGGAATGTCCAACGCCTTCCAGCAAAAAGATTGACGACGATATCCTCCCCTTGGCCCTTTGCACAATGGGGAATCGACATCGTTGGCCCGTTGCCTCAAGGTAAAGGACATGTAAAATTCCTACTAGTCGCCATTGATTACTTCACAAAGTGGGTCGAAGCAGAGGCACTAGCAACCATCACTGAAGCCAAAATCCAAAACTTTGTATGGAAGAACATGATTTGTAGGTTCGGGATTCCACAGACGATCATATCAGATAATGGGCGACAGTTCGACAGCCAAAGCTTTAGGGACTTCTGTTCAGGCCTAGGGATCAAGAACCAGTTCTCATCTCGGGGACATCCACAGGCAAACGGACAGACGGAGGTGACGAATCGGACACCACTCAAGATTATCAAGGCAAAATTAGACGATGCAAAGGGCGCCTAGCCGAAAGAATTTTCCAACGTCTTATGGGCTTACAGGACCACGACGAGAACCCCAATAGGAGAAACCCCCTTCAGACTTACCTATGGCACCGAGGCAGTAATCCCGGTCAAGGTAGGAATAACCAGCATTAGGCGAGAGATGTTCCACGAGGAAAATAATGACGACCAGCTACGAGTCAACCTGGATTGTCTAGACGAAGTGAGAGAGAAAGCCTCTGACAAGATGACTAAGTACTAGCAGAAGATGGCTGAGTACTACAACAAGAGAGTGAAGCTCAGACGACTTGACATAGGAGATCTCGTCCTGCGCAAGGTCACCTCAGCAACCAAAGACTCTGCCCAAGGAAAGCTCGGCCCCACATGGGAAGGACCTTACCGGGTCGTCCATTACTCCAGACAAGGCAGCTATCACCTAGAGGCTCTAGACGGGCAGAGGCTCCCGCGACCATGGAACATTGAGCACTTGAAGAAATACCACCAGTAGATGTAATAGAAAATTGAACTCGTTCTTGAAAAGCAATAAAAAGAACTATTCAGCCAATGTTTTAATGAGAGCAGATCTTGTAATATGAAAATCGCCCAAAAATGGCTAAGTAATAAGATTCCGCCTAGACGGATGTAAGTTATTGGCGAAGCCAAAAGAATGACAAGATCCCTAAAAGGGTGTAAGTCACAAAAAGAAAAGAAAAAAAAAAGGCTAAGTAACAAGATTCTGCCTAGACGGATGTAAGTTACTGACGAAGCCAAAAGAATGACGAGATCCCGAAAAGGGTGTAAGTCACACAAAAGAAAAGAAAAGAAAAAGGCTAAGTAATAAGATTTCGCCTAGATGGATGTAAGTTACTGACGAAGCCAAAAGAATGACGAGATCTCTAAAAGGGTGTAAGTCACACAAAAGAAAAGAAAAAATGGCTAAGTAACAAGATTCCGCCTAGACGAATGTAAGTTACTAACGAAGCCAAAAGATTGACAAGATCCCGAAAAGGGTGTAAGTCACACAAAAGAAAAATGCAAAGTAACAAGATTCCGCCTAGACAGATCTAAGTTACTGACGTGGCGAACAGACAAGAACTTTGCAACAAACCATCTTGAAAAAAGTTCAGGCTGAATCTAAGCTCTTAACCAGTTCACCAAAATCCTCGACAAGATTCCTTGAGAAGGTATTGCAGGAAATTAACAGAACCCGCATAAACGGGAACAAATCGTTGAAGGAGAAAGAGGAGAGTCACAACTAAAAACTTCACTAAGTATAGAATACTAATGGATGAAGAAAGGTAGACTAAAGGCACAAACATCACACACAAGTAAGTATGCAATTACAAATTTAATTCAAGCCCAAAAACAGCGGGCAGTTACCATTGTTTTTACATAAAAAACAAAAGCCTATAAACACTGGGCAAAAGATATTTGTTCTCAAAGCAGATTAAAAAAAAAGGAAGAGGAAATTTTTTTTCAAGTGATAAGCTCAGGCGTTAGTGGCAGCATCGTCACCAGTAGGGGCGTCATCAGTAGGAGGGGCCTCGTCAATTGCCATCTCCTTGTCCACTTCCTCTAGGTCCAAGTTCCCCAGGTCGACTTTAGTGGGATGCTTGACGAGGTACCTCCTCAGAAGTTCAAAACCTTTAAAATACCAACTGAAGAGCATTGTGTTGTACTCGTCAGTCTGCTGGAATGCCTAAAAGGACCGAGCGGCAATGGTTTTAAGTTTCTCCTTGGCACCTAGGAGTTGTTCATCCTTCTCCAAGGTTAGCTGACGCTCAGCTTTGAGGTCGTCACTCAAGGTCTTGACTTTTTCCTTCAGGGTGTTGACCTCGTCCATAGAATCGATAAGTTTCTTCTTCAGCGTAGAGTTCTCTAACTCCAAAGCCTCCATCCTGGATGTTAGGGACGCCACCTTGGCCTCCTGAGTAAGGCACTCGGAAGTGATATGAAGGCTCTCCCCAACACCTGAAAAGAACATTGAAGCCGTCAGTACAATAATGAGGAAAAAAGAAAAAGACTAAAAGTTGCATGAGCACGTTACCTGAACCAGTTTGTGGACGTGGCGAGCCGCAACCTCGTTGAAAGACACGTCGGAGATGACCTTCAAGTCCTCAGCAGTCACGACCCCGTGCGCCCTTTCCACCGCCAGCCCCTTGTCGTCCCAAACACAGGACGAACAGGAATCAGCTTTCTCCTTCCCTTTGTCAGTCACCCGCGGCCTTTTGGAGGCAGGAGTAGGGATCTCTTCAATCGAAGTGGCTGGAGAGGCCGTCCTCGCCATCTCAGTATCGGAGACAATAGGAGTGATGGAGGTCGGCGGAGTAGCCGGGGGCCCTTCCCTGTGACACGCACAGTCCTTTTCCCGAGGCTAGACAGCGACTCGTCCTTCTTCGTTCTCATCTTTGCATACAAGTCTTTGTTGAATTTGGTCGTCATTTCTGCAAGAGAAAAACACTTTTTTTTTAAAAGTGCATATCAAAAATCAGTACTGATGAACCTAACACTTACTCTTTTTTCCTTCAATTTCAAGATTGCGCAGGATGAAGGCAGAAGGCTTCGGCCTGAGGCAATAAAAGGTGAGAGTCCGTGGGTCCACAAGATCATCCTAGTTCTTAACCGTCTGCGCGTATTCGATTGCCTTCTCCACGCGCTTCTTATACCTGCTCTTAAGTTTGGGCCATCTCTTAATTGCGCAAAACAAGAAGTAAAGGAATCAGTGGCGGTGATGGTAAAACGCAACAAAACTTAAATGATGAGAAGAAATAATGACACATCTAAGGTCAGGGTTCCCCACCGACGATGCAACCTCGGGAGATCATCCCAAACCTCGCCAGAGGGAGTCTCAAAATCGTCCCCAGAAACAAAGAAAAACCTGGACTTCCAATACTTGAAAGACGAGGGTAAATCCTTGACAATCCTGGTCCTCCGTTCCCAGGGCACCAATTCATAGTACCCGTGCTCCTTAGACTCTTTCAAGCAGTACAAGTAGATAAGCTCGTCCACCTTAAGCATACCTCCGTCCGTAGCGGCCTGCCAAATCCCCATACAGCTGACCACTATCTTCCATGAGTTGGGCATAAGCTGCCCAAGAGCAATACCAAAGCGATCTAATAGCTCCATGAGAAAGGGATGGACAGGAAACCTCAACCCGCAGACGAAGGCAGACTCGTAAAAGCATACCTCCTCGGGGAAGAAGTGACAGGCCCGATCCTTCTCATTGGGCAGACGAACCCTAACTCGCTTTGGGAATTGGAATCTATCCTTAAATCTACCCTGTGTATCAGCGTCCAGCCCACACCCCTCTTCGAGGGCGTGAAAAGCCCTAACCTCTCTAGTGATAGAGATGGCGGTATCCCCTTCCATTGGGTCACCGCTAAACGATAAACCAGTCTCGAGCTCACTTGACCTAACCTCAGACATTGTCTCCTGCTCCCTCACCAAACTCTCGAACCAATCAATCGATTGACGAAGCAAAGGCAATAGATCGGCCAATGCAACGCTCAAACTGTTATCCTCAAAAACAAAATTCTCAAGGTGTGGGAAAAAGCCTAAAGACCCCCCTAAGCGCGCAAAAAGGAAAGAGATTGAGGGGCAAGCTATCCTAACCTCAGAGCTACTAACCATGGAAGACTAGAAAAAGCACAAAGGAAAGAAATAAAAGCTAAACCCCCAAGAAACTGAAGACAAACGCCAAAAAAGGAAAGGAGAGATAGAAAGAAATCAGAAGTTGCATCGCAATAAAAAAAAAAAAAAGAGAAACCAGAAAAAGAGAAGAAGTGTACCTCAAAAATGGTAGATGTAGGAGGCACCACTGCACTGCACACCGGTTCGGAGAAGAGTTGCAGAGTGAAGTTGGGAAAGAAAACACTTGGAGCAATGATTAGAAGTTTGGAGAAAAGTGAAAAGGAAAAATGAGAAGGGGAGAAGTTTAAAAATCAAGGCTTAAAAAACTGAAATCCAACGGGAAACCCAAGAGTCATACGATTAGAGCATTAACTCCACTGATCAGAACGTGCCACGTGTGGCGCCACCACTATGCATTTAATACGGAGTGAAACCCCAAGAGTCATGGACAGCTCACAAAAACCTTTCACCTTCTATGGTTGCCATGACACATCACGACGACCACAGAACCTAGGGGGCAGCTGATGGGACTGACGAAATCATCAATACTGACGAAGTCACCTTGACAAACGAAACAACTAAGTATCCTCGGCGATACAACCACACCACTGACGAAGGTAGAGAAGCCATTCAATACAGTCAATAAATGAGTCAGGCGGTTAAAAGGCCAGCTGTGCAGACCGTTGGGAGCCCATTAAAGTCCACATTACTAAGGGTGAGGCGTTACCAAAAGGAGCATTAAAACCACCATAACAGCCACAACGGCTAGGAATGAAAAGAATGTATATATATATAGCCCTCACACCTCCAACAGAAGGTACATTTTTGACACCAGAACAACATCCCTAGTTATTTTTATACTCTGTCATTTACTATAATCTTCTTACACTGACTTTGGCATCGGAGGTGTTGTAGCAGGCACCACACCGGTGACCATCTTGAGGATTATCCGGCTCCATCTGGACGTGTTCACTACAACTGACGAATTTACGCTTCATCATCATCAAAACATTGACTGATAGAAAAATTTTGGAGGTATTTCGTTGCAAATGCCAAGAAACATTTATAGGAAAAAAAATTGTGTAATAGTAGTAGCGTAGAAATCTTAAGTAACAAGCTGAATTTAAGGCATTATGTACATGAATTAGGTTAGATAAGATTGAAGGGTATTTTTCTCTAATCTGATCTTAACGGGTTATGAAATTTCCAATAAACCCCTTACATGTGTAGAAATTAGCTCAACCCCACCCACAAGGGTTGGGTTGGTAGGTTATGCTTACTAGCTTCATGCATTATAAAAGTTTGGGTTTTCATTAATTATTTACACAGACGGAACTACTCAAGGGTAGAGGGGGGCCAAGGGCCCCCCACCCCACCCCCCTAGCCTGTGAAAAAAAAAATACTAGTATGTATATTACCAAAACGAATTTTAATTCTAACTCTTAAATTTATATACTTGGCTCCCGTTCCCCAAAAAATTTATAAACTGACCCAAGAAATCCAACAAATAGATGACAAGAAAAATCTATAAAAAAAAATGCACATATATAGATACTAAGAAAATCTTTGGACAAATCATAAATTTGGTCTAAGCAAAAACAATAACAACAAATCAATTACAAATCCTAGAAAAAAAAAATCACAAAAACCCAATAACCTTGCCCAATTTCTCCCTCTCACTTGAGAGCTCTATGCCCCTCTCAAATGACTCCACCCTTATGGCTATAGACTCCTATGCCACATATTGATCACTTCATCCACACATTAGTTAGACCCTGAAAATATTAAGACGTGCCAATTGACTTGCAAAACTCTTGATTATAAAATCCTATTATTAAATTTTTTTTCAAAAGAAAAAAATACAAAGAATAATTAATAAATTAATGCTAATAATGCAACTTTGTCAACCTCTAATATTGATATTTTAATTTTTTAAAATCTTTGAACAAAGAACTTTGGTCCCCCCTAAGTTTGAATCCTAGTTCTGTCCTTGATTATTTAAGCACATCTTTTAGTGGATAATTACTTTCTTTTCTTTTGTTTTTTGATAATTTAATAGACCGTTACAATTAACATAATATACCTAAATTATATTCTAAATTTCCAAATTCATCAAAATTAGCTTTCAAAATACCAAAATAAATAAGTCAACAAAATTAAAATATGGGAAATTAAATAAAAACCTCTAATTATAATTTTGTATAGTTTTCCTCTCTAAAAAACAGTCAAAGGCAAAGAGAAGAAATGAAGTATAAATTTTTTTTTTATTAGAGATATTATGGTCCAAGAAGCATAGACCTATTGTAGGCCCAACTTTTTTTTTTTTTTTTGAGAAACTATTGTAGGCCCAACCTAATGTACTATTATTGGGAATAAAAAAATTTATTTTTAGTAAAAATTCGGATTCCCATATTCTTGATGATGGTCACAGGCCAAGTTGCACATGTCATCAAATACTTGATAATACAAGCAACCCTTAAGCCGCCTCTATCAATATGTCACTGATTAATTATCCGCTGTGAATGACTAAACCACATCTTAGTTTATCTTAACAATCATTCACATATGTCACTGATTAATTACCAACTATCTGAAATTCTGAATCAATCATATTAGCAAAAAAAAAAAAAAAAAAAACTGAATCAATCATTATATACACATAGACGTGGCAAAACGGGCGGGTTGAGCCGGGTTCGGGTCGGGTCAATCGGGTTTGCGGGTCAAAACGGGTCATTTTTAAATGGGTCAATCGGGTTTCGGGTCGGGTCGGGTTGACCCATATTTTTCAAACAAGTTTTGTTTTGTTTTTTTTTTTTTGTTTTTTTTCAATTACAAAAACAAATCAATGACAACCTGTTTAGAGAGAATGAATAAAATCAATTAAGCAAATGAATTGCACTTAATGCCACTTGTTAATATCCTTCAAATTCTGACAGTTTTAATAATGATAAAAATTATTTATAATCATAAATTCATGATGGGAAAAGTCTTCAATGTTAATAGTTCATTGTCAAAATGCATATAATTACAAGTTTACATCTTCAAAAAGAGATAGATCTTAAAACAAACAAAACAAGTAAGCCAGCAAAGTAGCAAGTTATCGGTCTTCTTAAGTGTACATGTTCCTGTTGCATTTAAAATAATAGTAAAATTAGATTACTTAGAAAGATAAATTAAACAAAAAAAGATTTAAAAATAAACATAACATATTAAGTAAAGAAGAATAAGTAAATATTTTATAAGAATTACACCTCAATCTCAATCTACTCAACGTTGGTAGCAGATTCAGCACTGCAAATATTCATACTTGCAAATTGTAGCTCAAGTTGGCCAATTTCGTCAGCATCTTCATCTACAATACAATATTTTAATATAACTTAATGTACCATAAAAGCAAATCAATAAAGAATTAAAATTGTATAATTATGACTATAAAAAAAATTAAATTACCTTCAAATCCATATAGCCAACTTTTAGTACACAACGTAACTTTCACATTCTCAGAGAAAAGACGTGATCGATATGAAGTAAGAATTTTTTTCACCGCGCTAAAACTTGATTAAGAGGCGCAAGTTTTGGAGCCCTTTGTGGTTTGGAATTTTTTTATTATTTTTTTTAATTTTTTTTTTGGTTAACAGGTTTGGAACTTTGCTTTGTCACATTCCAACTTTCAACTTTCAACTTTCAGGTTTGTTTTGTGCATTGTGGGCGTGGCTTAGGCTTTGGAGTCTTCGACAATGGATTACAGCTAAGCTAGTATTGAATGGGATTTTTTTTTATTTTTTTTTATTTTTTTATTTTTTTTAATGGTTGTCTTAACTCTTGACAGCCTTAAGGCTTGTGTGTTGTCTTGTCTCTCATGTCACTCATGTCTGTGATTGGTTGTGATGAAGGCATGAAGCTCAAATAGTCTTCAGCCAAAAAAAAAAAAAAAAAACTCAACTACTCATTCACAACGGTTTTACTTGTTTATATAATATATTGAGTATTAATTTTGTTACTTTTTGCTTTATGCCCCTAGTATCATAATGTAGTTTAAATAATTTTTTTGAGAATTTTTTTTAACGGGTCGGGTCACGGGTTATCCAGGTCGGGTTGGGTCGGGTTGACTCACAAAAAAATCGGATCGGGTCACGGGTCAACCCGTTTTTACTTCGGGTCAAAAAAATCGGGTTCGTGTCAGGTATTTTTCGGGTCGAGTCAGAAAATTCTGACCATATTGCCATGCCTATATACACAAAGCTAGTTGACTAATCTCTTATTTATTTATTTATTTGGGTTGAGTACTAATCTTTTCTTCACTTAAAATTAATATAAGTGAGGGTTCTCATTTGTCATTACTAATTGTCACTAATTCTTCAGTTTGGAAGGGGTCAGTTGGCTTAGATTGAGCTTTATTTGAGATAGCTGTGACTTTGCTTATACTACATTTGTTGCTTCCTCTGCATTCTTTAAGTATCTCATAAATCTCATTGGCTAGACTGTATAAAAATATGATAGCATAGAAGGCATTGTTGGATTCAAGATTTTCCTATTATAATTCTTGAGGTGACGGATATCTATGTAGTTTTCATTAAGCACGCTGTACATTTGTTGATAATTCTGTGCCATCTGATCCTAACTCAAAGATCCCTATGACAGAACTGCAGCAAATTTCTAGGCTAAGACTGCATATAAAAAAGGTAAAATGGCTAGCACACAAGTTCATCACGTTTCATTAAATTGCCCAACAGGGATCACAAATAATGTGAATCTTGATTGCAGGCTTGCAGCTCTCGTGGGCAGCATGGTAGCTTAATCATGGAAGGAGAACAGACAAGAAAAGGCCATTGAGCACTTGATATTGAGCTTAAGGACAAGAATTTCTTGGGAGTTGATAGTATCAGATATTTAGACTTTGAAGTGAATTTGGCTTGGTGTTATTTTAGGGGTCAAGTTGCTCAATGAAGAGGACAGATGGTTCTATGTGCGCAATTGGATTCTCTATGGTCTGCTTTTGATCAATGAGTTTACAGCAAAATATGAAGAAAAACCTTTTTTTTGGGGGTGTCAAAATGGAGATCATTAACCAACTAGAAGGTAGAATTGAGGTAGATTTTCTAGCAAGTGAGAACATAGCTCATCTTATATACCCTTTAATTTTAGTAAGCTAACTAAAAAGTCTAAAATCTATCCACAATTTTCAAACTAAATATCTGATATTCTTTTTAATAATCTGCACCATCAAATTGCCTTCTTTGTGCATCCAGGAAGGAATTATGAACACAAATTTACGATTTCGCTTTCATATCTGAAAAATGATTTTTAACAAGTAATGAAACTGTTCTACATAAAATCAATTGACACGGATATGAATAATTGCAAGCCATACAACCAAGTAAAATAACAGATATACAAAAGTCTGAAATTAGACAGAAATTAACTTTCAAGTTTCAATACCCTGCAAATTTTGAAATTGCTGCTCACACACCTTTAATTTAACCACCATTACTAACATGAGCCCGTCTAAATATCATCCCATTTTGCAGGCGAATGCATACAGAGACAGATCACCCTTATTCCAAACAATCAAGCCCTTGCAAAGTTCACATGAAACTAGACTCAAAAGCCACGTGGACTTTAATCCTTGATGACAGTCACAGGGCAAGTTGCATTTGCTACAACATAGCTGGTCACACTACCCAGGAGCACCCTATATTCAAACAATTGAAATATCAAAACGAGACTATTATGAATCATTGTCTTAATTTATTCACCTATAAATGTGGTTTTGACTATATAAAATCATTAAACCTTCTAATTTAGAAATCATAGACACAATACAAAAGTAGATTTTCAATACCTCTGAATGCTACCAAGGCCTCTGCTACCCATGACTATACAGTCAAGCCTTAAATCTTCAACTGCCCCACAGAGTTTTTCTCTTGCATCCCCCCAGTAAATCTTTGCCACCACAGTCACCTACATCATTTTGATACAACAAAAAATAGACTGTAACAACAACAACAACAGCCAAGCATTATTCTCAAGATTTTGGGTCGGCTATATGAATCCTCAGTATACTAGTTAGATGGACATGTATTCATTATTCTCAAAATTTTATATCGGCTATATGAATCCTTAATAGACTAGCAAGATGGACATGTATTAATTTCCACAATTAATGTATTCTATCCAATTCATTCTCTCTATTACAAAGTAGATTTATAAACATAACAATAAATCATAACACAAAGAAAACACAAACGAATCAAAAGGGTATTACCTGTTTCTGCCTAGAAGCAGTGTCAAGCAAGTCCAAAACTTCAGGATCGAGGTCAACCTCATATTTTGCTACGATCTCCTTTTCACGGAACTCCACCAATGGAATCAGAGCTGCATATCCAAGCTCACCAAATCCATATCAAATAAATCAGAACCATTATCCAAAAGAAATAGAAAGAAAAAAAAAAGTTAAGTAAAGCATAGAACTTTACGTGAACCAGAGGTGGACCAAAGGAGATTTCGAGACTCCCTGCCTAGAGGGGCCTTGATGTGGATGACATAGAGAGTGTCACCCTTCTCGAATAGGTTATCGATGGCCCATTTCAGAGCAAGTTTGCTTCCCTTTGAAAAGTCCACGGCCACTCCTATGCTCCTATCTTTCGTCATGTTCTCTTCTTCTTCTTTAGTGTTCAATCTCAGAAAGATCAGAAAAAAACAAAGAATAATATCACAAAGACCAGTGCTAAGCTTGAGAAAGTGGCACCAATAAAGAGGAGTTGAAACTAGTAGATGGTTCTGTGCGATCCGTTGAATTTTAGTTAGGCTCTTACTTTATTCCCTTTGCGGTATCGCATCACATGTATTAATAATAAACTAGTAAGTTGTCGGTGCCACTCACGGATAATGTTGTAATATTTTGTGTAAAATAATTTTTAATAATTATATATATATATTAGTATAATTGTTATAAAATTTTATTAGTAATGAGTTCATCATAAAAAGAAATAATTATAAATTGTATATACGTATTCATTATAATTATTCAGTTCAAGTAATGAAAAATAAAAAACAACTTTGAAGGAATATTGTAAAATAAAAGTGGATATAAAATGTGTCTTTCTCTTTCTCCTTAATTCTAAAACAAAATACACATCCCAAACACTCACAATCAATCACATCATTTACAAAACCCACCAAATTTACAATATTTGACCTTAACATCAAAATCATAATTGCCGTTGTTACTCAATATAAAATGCATGCCCCATTCCTTGGCTATAGCTAACTTATACGAGTTAGAATTAGATGAGACAAGAATAAAAAAGCTAGGTAGGAATCGTCGAAAGATTGAAGGTAAATGAAATAATTTTTGGTCTATTGTATTTGACATGGGATGACCTGAAGGAGTATGGGTAGGTATATATAAAGGAGTAGAAGTGCGAAAGGTGAAAATAGTGAATTAAAATGCAAAGAATTTTGTGTGTATATGTGAGGGAGAAATAATCTTGAAACATTGAACCAAAAGATGCAAAGAATATTTACTTTATAATTAAAAAAAATCTTGAAACATTAAATCAAATAAAACAAATATTTAATATTTAATTTGTTCTTATATCTGATGTAGTACTTGAAAATATTTCAATTCTCTTAGCCAAGAATGCGCCACTTGACAAAAACTCATGTTTTCCCACATGAGATCTCTACTTTTATATATATATAAATATTTATATATATATATATATATATATATATATATTGATTAGTCTAGCATGAGGGCACTCTCATTGGTGATAATAGGAGCGCTCAATTTTGCAACATATATAATCAACACATAAACAAAGGAAAACATTAAATATATCATCGGTTCATCACTTTTATGCTCTAGTGCTCACGTTAAGAGCAAATAATTGGTAAAAGAATAAGAGCACATAATTGTTCATGTTAGCTCAACTAGTAAATTTCTTATCGTTGAATAAAAGTTAATTAGTAGAAGAATAAGAGCAAATAATTGTTCATGTTAGCTTAACTGATAAATTTCTTATCGTTGAATAAGAGATTTGAAATTCGAACATTGCTTGCATAAAAAATCGATTAGTGTTTTGGCATAATGATAAAGAGTAATCATTATAAATTGTACATAAACAAATCGATTAGTATTTTGGCATGATGCTAAAAAGCAATAATTATAGAATGGACACTATAAATTACAATTTTGTAATGTTTATAAAAAAATATTACTAAAAAAGTATTTGGTATGCTTTGCGGTTTGCAGTGAACAATCAAAAGTAAAATATTTGAATAGGGGTGTATTTACCATTTAGATTAGGGTGAGGTTCAATTTAAAGATTTGAAGGATAAAAACTAAAATCTACTTGTGAAACCCTTCATGTTGATGTTGCACTCATAAACGGACGTCGTTAAGGATTAACCATTAAAGGACAATTCATAAAAGCTCACGAGAAAAGTCAAAAATAAAAAATAAAAGCTCACGAGAAAGTGTTTAATTGTAACCCTTTTTTGGATGGGTTGTAATCCTTATCTCCCAAAGTGATCCTTATCTCCCATTGTAGTTATTGAGAGCCTACTATGTACTCAACATCTATTCTTCACCTTTACTATCATGCTTCATGAGACTGATTAAATAGCTAAACTTAAATCCCATCAACCATTCCATTCATTTGGTCCACTATCTGCGTAGACTATTAGCTAATTAAAAAAATACTGGTCCACTATTAGCTAAACTTCTAACCTACGCAAATAATTGTGTTGACCAAGTATTTTTTTGAATTTTTAATTTTTCGCTAAAAGACATAAATAATTAAAGTTGAATTGTTTATGGTAACACTGAAAGCTAGATATTTCAAGATATATATATAAATATATATATATATATATTTTAAGAGTTTCAGTTTATGGTGCTATCTCTTATTAATTCAACCATTAGAGATTTTATCATTTGAGCTAATTGGAACCCACAGATATTTTAAGATGAATGTTCATGTTGATGTTGGTTTCCATCTTCGACTGAAAAATTAAACAAAACACCTAAGTAATACGTTACAGTTATAAAAGATCTGAGTCTATACTAAAAACCGATTGATGTTTTGGTTTGATATTAAAGATTTATTATAAAAAAACGGATGGCTGAAATTCTCAAAAAAGAGAAGAAAAAAAAAATAACAATACGTTACCTGTCAAAAGGGAAAGATTCATTAACCAAAGCAAAATATCAATGCAATCATCTTTTTTTATTTATTTATTTATTTATTTTTTTAAAAAAAAACACACAAAACACAATACACAGGAGAAGCAGGGAAAGCTGCAACACGATGCTGTTCCTTTAGTCGATCAAAATAATCAATAGTTTTTTTTTTTTTTTTTTGATAATAAAATAATCAATAGTTTATACTTTAGTTTATAGTTTATACCTTGTTAATTAATCACACCTCAGTACAGGGAAAGAAAATACATGCACGGTTATTTATTTAAGTTTTATTTCATTTCTAGTGCAGATCTTGGGCTATAAATCTATAATGAAATTAATAAACTCTAAATGTTAACATTTGATATACAAAGTGCATAATTCTGATGAAATTTGAACTTTCTATCTTCTTGGTTAGATAATCAATCCTATAACAACTTCGAACTTGTGTAAAATAGGGATAACAAGGTTCCGTACATGTTTCCTTAGGAGGCTTGACACAAATGAACAATCCTTATCTAGCATATATATTATATATATAGCATCCTATTTGGGGGAAACTTTTACTGTATATTGTTGTACTTAGTATCATTATCATAGCATGTGTCAAAGTCTAAAAGCCTCTGTATTAAACTGTATGTAATAAAAGTGGCTCTAGGAATATATTTTTAAGCAATTCATTGAAATTCGTATTGAAGAGGGTGACAATAACTTCTTTGGAAATAATATTTTTTTATTTGATAATTAGGATAATAAGATAGACATTTTCTCATAAGTCATAACCCATGATCCGAATAAAGATTTTTCAAGTCAACACGAAGTTCTCTTAAAAGATAAATCTTAGATAAGAGATGAATATTGTGAAAACATGTGATTTCTTTATTAAAAAATTATCCATAATACTAGCAAGAAAATAAAGGATAAATTATCAGTTTATCAGACATATTTTTTCTTAGTATAATAAAAATATTAATTATTATTGCTAAGATTAAAGCTTGCAAATCATTACTATAAGTACTATAATAAAGTTATTAATTATTGTTGTTAAGCGAGCTTTAATTATTGTTGCTTAAAATACTTTAATTAGTTTATTATTATTTATTAGTTTTTATCTTTACTCTTTTCAATTCTTTTATTTAACAATTCAACTTAACTTTGAAAACTTATAATCCTCTCCACAAAAAAAAAAAAAAAAAAAAAAAACTTTGAAAATTTATTGGTCTTTGTAATTTATTAAGAATAATTTTTGTTGTGTCTTTTGCATTACTCTATTAAAAGTTTAACACAACAATGCAATCATTTAAAAAAAAAAAAATTGTCTTTCACTCCCCACTATCCCACACCTCACTTCCACTACCTCACACTTAATTGTTTTTTAGTGTTTACACTTTACTGCTTACTTAATTATCTTTTTATGAGATTTGTTGTTTGGCTTGCTATGTTTTTTATTTTTTATTTCCAAATTTTAAATCAAATTGGTTTGTTGTTGGATTTTTTTTCTTTTTGTTCAAAAATTTCAAGATAAAGATTGGTGTTAAATTGGTTTGTTATTGGGCTTCTTTTACGGGGTTCAAATTTTTATTTTAGGGTGGTCATAACCAAAAAAATTATAAAATTATTATTATATTTTTTTTTTTTTGTCCCAAGTCAGGGTTCAATTGAACCCTCTCAAGTCAATGTGGCGCTGCCATTGGTAATAAAGTACAAGGGTAAACCTTATATATATCGGTAGACAAATTGTGATGTACAAGTGACCTATAACTATGGGCCTAAGTCTATTGGGCTTACACTCTAATAATATTCTAATAATATGAATCGGTTATGTATCGGAGTAAATGTAGTAGATACCAAAACTCTTTCCTCTAATTGCTACTCTTGGCATGCTAAACTCGTAAACAGACAGCTGAATGAAATAGGCCTTATTTTGAAACAAGGTCTGAACTATACCCATCTCAGACATCCCAAGCGAGCTGCTTGTAGAGGATTTTGGAGACGGAGACAGGTCCCTCTTTGTTTTTTTGCAATAATATTCATGATTACTTAGTAAAAAAACAATCTGTTACTTAGAAAGTAACTCAGGGTCCTCCTCGATCATTATATGTTGAAGACATATGATAAACCTGAATATATACTATCACATTCCAGAACAAGAGAGCGTTTTGAATTGGTGGAGGTTAAACAAAGGTGGGGTGTCACTCTATTCTAAAATTGACTAAAGTAGACTTTTGATCTTTAGAATTTGAAATTGTTTTCATTTTGACAATTTTATTTTTTATTCAGTTTTCTATTTGATTTTTTATGTTTTAAAATTTTCATCATGAAAATGAAAATTTTAAAATATAAATAGCTAATATGAAAATGAAATCAAATATAAAGCGCCAAAATAAACATTTTGAAATATAAATGGTAGGAGTAAAAACAATCCCAAACATTAAAGGCCAACGTATAGTTTTTATCTAAAAATTCAATTTAAATCCCCACGTGTTATAAATTGCTTTAATTCAATTTTAAAAAATCTTAAATTGATCCCAAGTGATATGCAGCAAAATAAATAAATTAAATCAACAAGTTAATTTATTAGAAATTTTATACACAAAAAGGTATATTAACGGCTAAATATTGCTTCAAATCCCTAATTTGATTTGGTTTCGTTTTTCTTGATGTGAAAGTAAAATTTTTTCCTTGCTCAATAAGGAAATATATTCCTTATCCACCAAGAAAAGTATTCTTTATCTACTAAAAAATGAATTCATTGTCCAAATGGAAATTGTTATTTTTGTCTTCTAAATAGACAATACTACAAAAGATTTGGTGGCTTTGGTTCAGGGACGGACCCAGGATTTCAAGCTGGGGGGGTCGGAGATAAGTGAAATTTTTTTTTTTCAAATACGCATCCATATAGTATTAATAAACTATCAACCAAGACAAATACCCAAAAATCATTGTTTCTTAATATATCAAGATCAACTTTTTGAAATTGTGTTTAAGAGATATGGTTATTTTCCAGAATTGGGATATCGGCATTTTTTCGAATTGGGGAATGAATATTTCTTAGGATTGGAACATCGACATTTTGCGGAATTGGGGAATGAATATTTTCTAGAATTGGAACATCCACATTTTTTGGAATTGGAATAGCAACATTAGTTGTTGGCAATCCCATGTTGACTTCGGAAGAATTTGAATATTTTCTTTTGAAAAAATCAAACATTGTAGTTGATTTTTTCATGATCTACAAATAAAATAAGAATCATATATATTATCTCACAAACGGTTGTTGTTACTAACTAAAGACAAATACTAGAATCTAAGTAATATGCATAATGCATTTAATTATAAATTTAGTATTTCTCACTTATTTTCAATTTATAAATTTATTTAATTTAGCATTATGAGTTAACAATAGGCGCAAGTGAATCACTGTTATTATCTTAAATTTGTGATGTGTGACAATTTTTTATATTATATGATTTGTTTTTTTTCTTTTGTCTTTGGTATTTGCCTTTATTTATCTTTGTCTTTGTCTTCTCTTTGTGAACTGTGAAGGCTGGGTCTCTCACTTTCTCTGTCTCACTCTCGCCTCTCCTTTTTTTTTTTTTTTTTTTTTTCATTTTTGGCTTTTCCGTTTGGTTTTGGGGTCTTACTAACTGCTGGGTTTTCTTCTTTTTTTTTTCTTTTTTTTTTTCTTTTTTACATATATATATATATATATATATTTTTTAAGGTTTTCATGGGTTTTGAAAACTCTTGGGCTGGCCGGCTGGAATAGGGATGGTTGAGGTGAGGGGGGCCCAAGCTAAAAATCAAGAGGGGGCCCGAGCTAAAAATGAAGGGGACCCAAGCTTTTTTTTGAAAATTTTACATACTAAAAAAAAAAAATTTGGACCCAGGGGGGGCCCGGGCCCCCTTTGCCTTCTACCTGGGTCCGTCCCTGCTTTGGTTCGATGGTCTTCCTATAGAGAGAGAGAGACTTTGAATTTGTGTTTGTACTACAATTAGTTTGTGAGAGAGCTCTTTGTGCCGCAATTTGTAGTTGGCTTTGGTTTGTTGGTTTTAGTTAAAGAGAAATCTCTTTGAGAGTAGAGCAAAATTTCTTTTTGTAGTCCCTTGTACTTGTATTTGTGAGGGAGAAATATTTTGGGTGTATTGGAGTTTTGGGTTATGTGAGAGTGTCTCTATATTATCTTTGTGTTATCCCAATTTGTTAGTGAAAAGTTTTCTTTGTCATTGCTCTGGCGTAGGTAAAGGCTAAACCATGTAGATATTTTGTGTTCTTTTTTGTGTGTGGCTGTGGTTGTGGCTATCTATTTTTCAAGTTCTCTTCATTCTTTTTATTTCTTAAGCCTATAATAATTTCACAATCAATTTTGGTATTTTGAACTCCTTTCTTTTTTACAATATTAACCGCATCTATCAAATACCAAACCTAAGACAATAAAAAAAAAAAAAGCAATAAAAGCAAATGCACAATTTGGTTACGAAGTGAAAAAAGTAATGAAGAGTCTCTTCAAAGAAAAACCCACTCTGAAGACACAAACAGTCGTAAATATACAATATTGGAAAAGCACTTACAACTTACAACGATCTACTTACAAAACGCTTGTACAACTAGATACTCTATTATAACCTCAGCAAATTTCATGCTTGCCTTTTAAGCTGCCAAGTCCCAGAAATTTTGGAATCTCCCTAAAAAAATTTGATCCATGAAACTCCTGTCCACGTAAATGAAGACCTCTGCCAATTCAAAGAATTTCCTTATTGATTTGTCGTAGTGAACTTGCTAGAAAAAGTTTTGTGCGGTTTCAAGAACAGTTTAGAGCTCATGGTGTAGAGGGACGTACAATGGCTTTGTTTGAGATGATTTTAATTTTCACATATCGGTGTGATTGCAAGTGTATTGATGACCTTAAGTATCGATGCTAAGACTACTTAACTAGTTAACTATGCTTTGTCAATTATTGATGAGGTTGTTGAGTAAAAATGATCAATGAAGTGTAAAAAGGCTACAATTTAAAGGATTAATAGGACTACAAGTTTGCATGAAAGTTAATTGATTCCAATCAAATTGAAATAAATTGGAAGACTTTAAACATCTACAACTAAGAACTTGCTATGAATCTAATAGAACTTCATAATCATGAAAAGCAACAATTACAATAATCAACTTACTAGCATGCCATGAACTTAATATAAGGATCCTACAGACTAAAAGGAAATACAATATGCGGAGAGACATCTTTGTTGAGTAGTGTATAATGGGAGAGGTGTGTGTTCAATATGAGAAACAGGTCCTCTGTTTATACTTGAGGTCGATCTATGGTGTTTACCAACAATTACTGACAATTATCAATAGTTTCTTCTCTCCACGTGGAAATTTTTCCTTGTATTTTAATGACACGTGTCTCGATTTCAGGCATTATCCAAGATTTGAACTATCATTATTCTCTGATTTAGCATGTTTTCCTTGTGCGCCCCCTCTTTACACGAGTTGCAACCCTATTTCTCCATTTGTTACTCTATTGGCGAGTTATTATTTTTATATATTTTATCCAACACGTTTTTCTTGTTTTTTTTTCTAGGCACAATGATGATTTTTCGTCATTTAGGCTTACGAAGAAATGAACAAAATTAGATCTGTTTAACTCTAGTATAGCCTCCTTTCCCGCTTCTAAAAGTTGTGCATAAGGTGTTTTTATGTAGATGCACAAAGTAAAATAAAAAATAAGGATGAACTCCTTTCTAATAGAATTTGGATTTCAAGTCGCTGCATTTTTTCTCGATCTAAATTGCTTATCGCTCTAGCAAGTTTTTTAAGATTTAGTATAATTGTGAGATCTTCAAATAATTATATCTCTCTCATTTCAAATCTAAATTGGATAAACTTTTTGTCCGTTTTGAAGTTTCAAATGTTTACTACTTTACTTTCCAATGAATCAAGTTTGACTTAGAAATTCGTTAGGGTTCAAATGATATGGGTAAAAGATCATCAATTCTTTATCTTTGAACAAGTTGAAACTTTGTGTATTTGAGCAGTTTTTTTCCCCCCAAAATTAACCTTAAGATAACTTTATTAATACAACTCAATTTTCACATGTCACATCTTTAAACCCTAACATATATATATGATTGGTGCCAATCCACTCAATTGTGCCCTTTTCTTTAAAAATGAATTGATAGGATAAAAATTAATGGTATGGACAAAAAGACATAAACTGAAACGCTTTCAAAATTTTGGGGATGATGTACAAACTCTTTAAAGTCTAGGAAAAAAAATAATTTTGTCAATGATATTTGTATTCCATGTAAAAGAAAAATAGACAATCACATTATATGACTTTTTAATATTTTATATATACATTGAAAAGAACGATCGAAAATTTTGAATTTGAATTTAATTTTAAAATATAATTAATATTGATGGAAAGTAGGTTTTCATTAGTATGAAAGAGTATTTATGGAGATATTTTTCATCTATGTAGATAATTTATTTTGGAGTTGATTTGGAGTAGATATTTTTGTTTGCTTTTATACTATCAATTGTGACAAATCAAAAAAGTTACTCTCGCAATAAATTTATACGAATTCGTTATATTGGAAAAATTAACTTAAATTAATCTACCCACACCAAAAATAAAAATAAAAAGATCATGGATTTGTTATGTGTTGGGAGCAGCAAGGAGAGAGTTTAAAGTTAAACCTCAAAAGAATTGAAAGCAATAATGAAACAGTTGGAGAGATTATGAGATAATTGACTGAAGCAAATTAAAGGTTCACTTGATAGAGAAAGAGAGGTGCTGTAGAGGGATTTATAATTGGAGATAGTTTAAGGTTATGTGAATAAAAATGTGAGAGAGAGAATATGACTTTAGGTACCATAATAATAATAATATAAAAATATCTAAAAATGATTTTTTTTTTTAGAAACAAACACACACATAAGGGAGAGAGAAAGATGTTCTAACACAAAGGCATATCACAACTTCACTCAAAAGCCATAGTAACTTTTAAGAGAGGGTGGGGCAAGTTATACACTTATACTACACACATGCATCGACTTTTCGCAAGGTTCATTAGACATATTTAGGTTTAAAATTTAAATAAATCTTTTTGGATTATAAAATATAATTCACCATTAAACTATTGGTAAAGGTCAGTGAGCGGCGTCCCATAAAGATTTACTCAAAACTTGATTATCCATGCAAGTAGAACTAAAAATAAAATGTACCACTTTGCATGGTTGTTTAGACAAAGTAAATTTTAAAATGTGAATAGATTCTTTAAGAATGGAAGACCCAATGAAGGGACACACTTACTCTTATTTCACATTATTTGCTTTCAATTTCGGTTTTGCAATCAAACATCACCAATATACACTCAATCATCTTCTAGGTCCCATAATTTAAACCCTCGCTCCACTCCTATGACAGTGGCAAATTACACAGTTTTTGTCATGATCTACTCCATATTTTTTAATTAAGTTTGGCCCCAAAGTTTTTGTTGCGATCAAATTTCACTCATTCGGTCACTCATTCAGTCCTCACCGATTCCAAAATTAAATCTGCAGACTTTGTTGACTATGAATGGCTAATAAAATGTAGGAAAAACCTTGGTAGCTAGTAGTCCACTACCGCCGGTTTTACATTAATGAAAAGCTTGCAATGCTCATAGTCATGGCAAGTGAACAAAACAAAGATAGATATTTCTTCTCCCCTAAAGTGTCATCGTGTCAATCATATGGCTCATGTAATAAACAAATCTTAGTATGTCATCCAAAAAGAAAAGGAAAAAAAATTCTTACTAAAGATATCATTTATATCTCAAGTGTCTTATAGCTTAATTAACATTTTTGATATTTTCAATGGACACATTAAAACTTTAAATACCCTCTTCCCTAATTATGGAAGCATCGATAAAAATTATGAGTATCATTTATAGTATATATAAAATCAAAGGAGTTTAATTTTTGGTTTACCTTATAATTTTGTGTGACTTAAATTTTCGAGGTCTCACAATTTTATACTTCATTATTTTAATATATATATAATTAAATTTAAATACTATTTTACATTTAAATCATTCAATCGAATCTTCGCGTGTCATATTTTCTTTAAATTCTAAAATATACAGTTCTATATACAAACAAAATTATAATAAATGCCTAATTTTAGAATATATAGTTCTACTAACAAACATAATCATAATAAATTACTATTAATAACTACCATAAATATCATATTTCATATTTAGACAAATAAAATGAAAGAGAAAAGAAATCAAATTATGTTCATGAATAACAACGAGGTTGGGTGGGATCAACTCATATATGTTTCGTCCCTACGCTATCTTTTCTTCGAGGTGGAGTTTGGCGAGTTGGCGAGTTGGAGATGGAGTTTAACTAATCCTAATGAGATAGTTCCAATATTGATGAGATGAAGATAAAACATACGGGAAATGGTGAGCCCAAGAGTACAAAGAGAGAATTAGAGACAAGTATTTTAGAGATGGCAATAGTGTATTTAAAAAAAAAAAAAAAATTATAACTAGGATATGTGTAGAGAAGATTAAATATGTATGAATAATTTAAATATATATCGAGTAAAATTTTTAGTATATTCATTTGGGATAGGATGTGCAAAACCCATCCCCACCCCATCACCTTTATGGGGTGGGGAAAATCCACTCGAGGTGGAGTAGCATAGGATGTATTAGGTAGAGCACAACAATTTTTTTTTAATCCCTAATTATGTTAAAAATTCTCATGCATCACATGAGTAACAAAGTAGTTTAACTTGATTAATAAATTTTTTTATTATCATCATGAATTTAATTAGTGGGATTTATCATGAATGTAAAAAGAGAAAGTATATATTAGGTTACTTTTCTCAGAGAGTACCTAACAATTACTCATGCTTGTAACTACAATGCATGGAAAGTGAACAAGGGAAAATTATTAGATAAACCCAAAGTATCTTCTCAAAAAAAAAAAAAAAAAAAAAGAAGAAAAGGAAAAAGAAGGTAAACACAAAGTATTGTAATATATTGCTCTCTCCTCTCACATTCATGGTGGATTCTACCTCAAATTTAATTAAGGAGATCCATTATAAATATGAGTGAGTAAATACCATGTTACTATACTCCGAGAGTACCTAATTAATTAGTTATTAAGAAAGATATTTTTCCTGTAAAGTGTCAAAGTGCCCCTCTTTTGTTTTTGGCTGTTTTATTTGTAATATATCTTTTCGTTGTCTCAAGGGACTAAGGAGCAAATTGGATAATTAAGTCAATCAAACAGTTTATGCTATAAACAGATCTTAAAATTAGTATGATTGGTAAAACTTTATCGTTATCAAATGAGATACTTCGGAGTTGGACTTGGGGCTTGAATCTCATTCACACAAGGTGAGATAGATTATGAAAATGAATAGGACTGTCTCTTATGTATGCCATAGACCCCAATGTTTTGGTTCTAATCAAAAGTTTTTTTTTGAGAGAGTTTCAACCTATGGCGTTCGCTCCTGATGATGCTCTTTATCATCAGACTAAGACATCAATTGGTTTTTGGTGTAGGCGGGAATTGAACCTCAAATCTCTTATTCAACCATCAGAGACTTTACCAGTTGAGCTAACGGTCCTAGTTAATTTTATTTGGTTCTATGGGTCTCTTTTTACTTTTAGTTTCTTAAAAATACATTTGAATATCCCGTTTTGGCACAATGTTATCAAATTTTCGAGTTTTTCAAAACATATTTTTACGTAACAATATTCTAAATATAATTTGAATTTTAATTGAAGTCCAATTATGCGCCATGTATCTCATCTAATTTTTTATTTTTGTGCCAAATGAATTATTGATTGTAAAAATCGAAAAGTCTAAATTCAATTAGATTCTAAATTGGATTTAAATTAGAGTCCAATTTTGCGTTACGTATCGATATAATTTTTAATTTTTGTGGAAAGTAAATTATTGGGTGCAAAAATCGAAGAGTCTAAATCTAATTAAATTTTAAGTCACACACACATAATGAGAAACCATTATATGTTTTAGAAATCTATGTTTAAAAAAAAATGTGTAAGGTAATACTATGTATAATTTTAATTTCTTCTAAAAAAGTTGTATTTGAACCGTGTAATTATGATTGTTTTTCATTGTATCCGTACATATGCATAGAGTTACAGACTAATTATCATTAAAAATTGAAAAATTAGCCAAAATTGGCTAAGAGTACATTTCTTTGACAACTTAAACTAACAAATTTCGTTATCCACTTAAGCGTTTTTAGTTAGTTTGGATTGAATAATTAAACCAAACTCTAACTTGGAAATCAAATCCAAATTATTTGATTGGTCTGTTTAGGATGATAACTCGTTTTCATTAAATTATTTTACCTAAAAAATAAAAAAAAGTTATAAATAATTTAATAGGGAAAATAAATTGAGTTTTAAGTTATTCAAACATTCGCTCAGTCCATTATTTGGTTTGATTGGAACTTTAGGATATACCCGAAAACCATGTTGCACCCTATAATGTACCACCCACTTTGACAAAAAGTACGACCTTGCTACTCTATTTATTTATTTATTATTATTATTATTTTTTTGTGGGTGTGCGGCCGACTGGCCGTTTGTAGTATACCTCTTTTAGGCCTAATGGCTAAGATCAAGTGTGCCCATTTGAGGTCATTTGTATAATGACTCAGGACCTTATACATAAACTATGATTTTTTTTTTTTGAGAAAAAAAAAATATTTTTAATGATATTTTTAAATTAAAACTTATATTTTCAAAAGTTTCAAACTAAATATTTAAATTTAAAATTGCAACATTTAGATCCGATTGGTTTTGCTTATTTTTATTCTAAAAGGGAATATATGGTTTTTAAATTATAATTATATTTTTAAACAATAAACGAAATAAATTTATGAAAATAAATTAATTTAAATACATAATTTATTAAAATCTTAAAATTTTGTTTGTTCCAAATTAAATCTTGAATTTTTTTTGTTTTTGTTTTTTAAAGTTTGATTTTGGGTTTGATTATTTTAATTGATAAGATTTTGGATTGGATTTTTTAAATTAATAAGATTTTAACAGTTCAACATTCAAAAAATATTTTGTTGATATTTAAAAAATTTAAAATGAATAATTTGAATATTAAATGTTTCTATTGAAAATATATTTAAAAAAAATGCAAATTGAGTAACAAGATTCTTGACCGCAATTTAACTTAAAACTAACAAAATTTTAGAGAATAATCTATTACATTATTTATTTATTTTAAAAGATAACATTATTTAACTTTGAAACATTTTATTTTTTTTAGAATTAAATGTGAAACTGTATTTTTAAATACAACATTTTAAAAGCTAATTTAGCAAAAAAAATTATTTTAAAAGGAAAAATAAAATCTAACAAATGGCAGGTGAATTGTACAGCTGGCTGAATGTACGGTCCAACTACTAAAGCCGAACTCTGAGGAAGAACAGACCAAACCTTTCAGAGACTCGGTGAATGTGGGACCCAACCCGAACCCGAACCCAACCCAACCCACCCTACCTTAACACGGCAATCCCAAATTCATTTACGTCTTATCTATCTTTATAGGGCTCTCTCTCTCTCTCTTACTGTGTGTGTGTCCCTTCTCAACCTCCTATACTTACTGGTTTGCTTAAATATAGCTCTGCGATTAACCGAAACCCCTATTAAATATATGGTACTATAAACTATTGAACAGTGCCTTCTGATAGGCCTATCACAGTGTTTCTCGACTCTCTTCAGTCCCTCTCACACTCTGTCATAGTACTACTTCTTACTCCTATATATATATATTTACTTCCAACAACAACCACAATCCCAAGCAAATTCCAAACGCCACCTGACTTCTTCTTATCATTACTGTGGCAATTACAAAATCAGCTAGGCCAGTAGTGATGGCTGTTGACCTATTCAGCTCGGAGTTACTGCTTCCCTCTCAGTTACTCAGTGATGAGGAAGATATTCTTCTAGTTCCTGAGTCTCTCAAACCTTTCAACCTTCGCAAAGACTCGAGTTGCTATTATAATAAGCCCTGGGAACCTCCTTCTCACGCTAATACTGAATCGGCTGTCAGTTCCCCTGGTGAGTCGGAACTCGGTTCGGCCGAGACAGACAGTGACAAGGACGAGGATTACATTGCTGAGTCAACTCGCCAGATGGCCCAGTACATGCTTCAAGACGATGACAAGAACAAACACAAAAACTCCCACCAAAGCTTTGAAAATTTTGAAAAGGTATTTCATTTTTGGGAAAAGATTTTGTCTTTGTTTTTCTTCTTGTTTCTAGTAAGGCCTAGCAAGCACTGATCAGTTTGTGGTTTATTGTGGTGTTTTAGACATGGGGTTTGACTAGTTCGCCAGAATCAACGTTCTGGTCACCACTGGGTTCGAATCAAGGAAGCCCAGATGGTACTTCTCAGGAACCATCTCCACCACCCACACCAGAGTTTGAAAAAGACCCTTTTTGGGATAGCAGTTACGACGTCGTTGGCAAGTTGGAGAAGATGTACCTTGATGATTACGAAAAGCCTAAAAAACACCAACATGTTCAAGGGGTTCGGAGCACACCATTGAAGCCAAATGTTGGGTTTAGCGCGAACCAAGCACAGGCTCAACCTCTCACTGACTATCAAATTCGTGCTATTGAAGTAATAATAATAATAATAATAAATCTTAAAACTTTTTAGTTATTATTCCTTTCTTTTTTTTCTTTTTGGGGTTACTTATTTTACCAAGAATTAATGTAATTTATTTTGTTTGGTATTGTACGTTTTTCTTATATGTAGTTCTATAGGTTGCAACAAGAGCGTGTTATGAAGCAACAAGCTAAAGCTTCAGAGCAAAAAGAACAGCCCCAACAGTTTCAGAAGAAAGCTAGATTTTGTAATGGGTTTGGTGATGGAGGAAGAGCTCAGGCTCAGGCTCAGGCTCAGACAAACCCATGGAGTAGTCAGGCTCAGAGTCACCCCCAGCAAGTCGGGTCGGGTATGGGGGCGTTTTGCATGGGTGGGTCCGATTCAAGAAAAGGACCATCATGTGGGAGTGGAACTGGTGTTTTCTTGCCCCGTGGAATCTGGTACTCTTCGGAAACACGCAAGAAACCAGGTACTATATGTTTTGTCATTTGGCTAGCCTTTTGTTTTTGTTTTTGGTTTTTAGTCCTAAATTCGCTTTACCTCCAAAAGTTCTAGCTGTTAAGAGTGGTTGGGATTGAAGTGGAATATTAACTATATCCCATATTTGATAATTCCAGTTTTGTTTTTGTTGTTTGGTTGTCTTCTAAATTCTAATCTAGAATGGTTGAGATTCCTTTTTAATCTCCAAAATATAAAAAAGTTTGATAGTGAGCAGTGACCAAAATTTCAAATATTTTAAGGAGTGTGAACTGGAATCTTCCCCTCTAGTCTATTTGTTTGGCCAATTTTGTTTACATTTTCATCCTAAAAATTAAAAAAAAAAGGTGGGGGACCCTCTTTGAGATGCTGAGTAGTACTTGAATTATGATTGAGGGAAATGTGAGAAAAAGACAAGACCCCTAATTTGGGTTACTTATTATTACTAATTGAATTTTGAGGTTAGAATTTGAGAATGAATTTGCTTAATTGCTGTCATCTGTGACGAAATCCTAGTAGTAAATATAAATTAATAAAAACTGATAGTGTTTGGATTTATGTGTATTGGTCAGGATGCCCCGCTGTTTTTATACCAGCAAGAGTGGTGCAGGCCCTACAAGTCCACTTTGACCACATGGGTGCGCGGTCTCGAGGCAATACTGCTGGTTTCCCTCCTCAACATGGTACCTAATAGATTCCAAATACTTTTCTCCTAGTCTCGTTAGGCTGTTTTTTGTTTTGCTTTTTTGGGAAAGTTAACAAATACCGGAACACATTTATTAATAATTCATTTTAAAAAAATTTCATGAGAAAAGAAAAGAAAAATTAATATTTTGATAATATTTTTTATTTCTTATAAAAGTGATATTAGAATTTTTCTAAAATGGTTTATTAACAATTAGCTTAATTACACCATTAACATGATCTTTTTTTTTTCTTAGTATATAGGTTCCAATAATCTAAGTTGAATTTAATTATTTTAAAAAAAAAATATAATAGTGTTCATAGGATATCTTAAGGGTATTGGTTCAAAAACTACTTTTAGAAATTAATTATAAAACAAAAGTAATTAATATTTTTTTTTTATAATTTTTTATATTATTCATAAAAGTTGTATCAAAATTTTCTTAAAATAGTCATTAACAAATGTCTTACAAGCAACCATTAAGTTTACTTGGTGAGTTGAGTTTCCCATGCCATAAGTATATTGGAGAACACGCAACTTCAAGTTTGAATTTAATTAAAAAACTTATAATTATGAGTTTGGATTTTACTAAAAAAAATTCTAACTAACATCATTTAAGAAACGACAATGTTAAGAGGTGTTCTTAGAGCAATTATTAATAAATTATATTAGAAAAATTTTAACACAATTTTAATAGAAAATATAAAAAACTATCAAAAAAATTAATTGTTTTATTATTTTCTTATAAAATATTTTTAAAAATAATTCCTAAACTGGCCCTTAGAACATTGGTATTAGAAAAGTTTTAACTCAATTTTCATAAAAAATATAAAAAATTATCAAAAAAATTAATTATTTTATTATTTTCCTATAAAATATTTTTAAAAATAATTCCTAAACCAATGCCCTTAAAATATCAGTTAACATTTTCCTTTAAGGAATTTTACCATGTTTTTCCCTTTTCTTTTTTCATTCATGATAGAATAAATCTGATTCTTAAAAAAAAAAAAAAAAAAAAAAAAAAAAAAAAAAAACTCTCTCTCTAATGAATATCACGGTGAATCTTGTTGGTTTACTTGCAGAAGCTGTGAGTGGGAGAAATGGCTTGAATATAAAGCAGAAGCGCCAGTCAAGGGCGGTGCCAGCCATGGGTCATCATGAGATGTGTCTACCTCAAGAATGGACGTATTGAGTGTTGACCCCTCCACTCGCTCACATGTGCCTTGTTCCTCACTTCTATTCTGTTGCTGATAATGGTGTTTTTGGCAGTTTTTGCCCAAGTAAAAAAGAAAGATAAAAAGAGAGCAATGTTCAAGACAGAAGAATAAAGAGCAAAACCAAAGACTCATGTTGGGTCAATAAGTCAATTACAATACGGAGAGTCTCCAATAGATAGAGTAGGACAGACATACGGATTCTATACTCTAAGGTCTTTAGAGAATGTGTTTTTCTTTTTAGGAGTATTTAGAAATATTAGAAGAAGGAAAAGATTAAATAAAAAAGTTTCTCTGAAAGAGAAGGATGCATTCTCTCTGATGATCCTTATTGCTGGCTGCTATACTAGCAAATAATTCAAGCTTCGGCATCGTTGAGTTCTTGTTCTTTGTGCTCTTTTATTCCTCAATTTTCACGAATTATTTTACTTTCATTTTGTCTCTCCGCAAAACTAAACTTGGGTCTAGTTTTTTTATTTCGGATTCTCAATTAAATCTAATACTCGCTCCGTCGCATTTTTTGTCTGGTTTAGAAATTCTAAATTTATAAGAGAATATTATTTATTTGCTTGTCATTTTAAAATAATTACACTTAAATAAAGTTATAAAAAATTTCTATTGTTTAAATTAAAAAAAAAAAAAAAATGTAGTTATCAGATTTTTGAAATACAAAGTTACCAGTTGGAATAAACCTCTTTTGGATTTTTTTTTTTTTTTTTTTTTTTACACAAACTAAGATGTGATTCACAATTAGTGTTGGGTATTCTTTTCAATAAATAAAATAAAATCAAACCTAAAAAACATACTCCTAATACAATACAAACACTATTGTCTTTTTTTCAAATTCAATCTTAACACAAATCTAAAAAACTACTTCTAGCTACTACGTACAATGTGTGTTAAGATTTTTTTTTTCTTTTTAAATGCTCTCAAAAATAAAATAGAGGCATAATAGGAAAATTAGTAAACTATAGGCTTCTAATTTTAAAAATAGGATAACATTTTGGAACATTCCAAAATAGAATACAAGACAAACAATTTGGGATAGAGAAAGTACTATTTTTGTTTCCATGAACCAATGACATAATACTCAAATTAAGTGTACTAAGAAAATTTTATTATTTTTTATACATTAGTCAATATATTTTAATGATTCAATTTAATTGAGAAACTTAAGATATAAAACTTAAGGAACAATATTTAAATTTTGTTCTACTTCACAATTCAAGAGTGAATCTCACCCACTTGGAAGTATAAATTGCAAATCTTATCATTTTTTTCATTCATTAAGCAAATCTTATCTGATTTAGTACTTGGTTCTTCTGGCATAATCCACTATGTTTCTTCAAAAGTTTAATAAGAAAACAGGCTAACCAAATAGTTTGATGAAAAGAATTATGCTTTTTTAAGGTAACATTTCCCTGTAGAATTGTCCTCTCTTATTACCATTATGCTCTTGGTCTCCTCTCCGCAGACTATTCGTCTGGGGAAGATGAGGATATAGGACTTTGATGTGCAAATCTGAGAGTGCAAATGAGGATTTGTGGGGTCAGATTCGCTTGCTTTTATGATTTGTTGACTCGATCATACTTTTCCTTTCTGCTTTATTTATTTATTTTTTATTTTTTTAAAATAATAATAATTATAACTTAATTTGAAATATAACTAGCTAGTGCAGTGCCTTTCTGCTCATAAAACCATGCATTATTTCGTTTATCTGCTTTCTATGATTTTATTATTTGTTGCCAACTGAGGTCATGGATGGTTGAAGGAATGTCTTAATTTAAGCCAGATCTCTCTCTCTCTCGTTTAAGACCAATATATTTTGTCAGTTAAAAGCTTACAGTTGGTTCAACAATGCATGTGATAGTAGACCAAATAATTGGAAAGCCACAAAATTCTTGAACAAGGAATTCAGAGACTTTCTAATTTACTAAATTAAGATGATGAATCAATACGATTGACTTGATGCTTGCAAAAAAACAATTCAAATAAGGGATATTGTTGTTGTGTGGACGGCTGGTGGTCAGATCGATACTGTAAGGAACATACTTGATTGTTGAGTGGTTTGCATTTAGTGTTTAGGCGCTGAGAATTCAGGCACGTAAGGCTTAGGAGGGTTCTTGATGGTCCAAAGATGAAGGATTTGATGGTTGAGTAATTAGAGTGGATAATAAGGATAGTTGTGACCGTTTGAGAGAGTCACCTTCTTCAAGATGAGACTTCTTTGAGAGAGTCTCTTCCTCCAAGCACAAGACTATTCAAGTCTAAGCAACAATTTTGTTAGGTTTTAGTTGGCAAATTTTATGTCATTATAATAGGCGGATGTGTCTATAATGATATATATAGTTTGAAGACAATTTGTACAAAAGCAGCTCAAGAGAAGACAAATTGTATTGATTTTGGCTGCTTCTCGACTATTATTTGATTGATTGGAATCACACTTTTAACTACCTTTTGATTGCAGCTCGATCAATTGAAAATTAGGAAGTAAAAATTATAATGCATTTTAGTTGAAGTCGGATGTCTAGGTTTTTTTTGCCCTACTCAAGTCACATATAAAAGTCACATGTTTAGAGACTTTGAAACTTGAAAGATATGGAGAGATTTTTTTTTTGTGAACCCTAAACCGAAGAGATATACTCAATAATGTTGCTATAATCAAGTGATCAAGCTTGAAATCATAGAGCTCAGTGTGTTACTAAGGTAAAATAATAAAATAATAAAATAATAATAATAATAATATTAGGACATATGTGGAACTTGTTAGAGACATATGTTATGTAAATTGGCAAATCTTTTGACAAAACGCACTTTACTTGTAATTGGGTAGATTTAGGATGTGTTTAGTATTTCAAGGAATAAGAGTTCAAATTTAGTATTAAAGCCATGCAAATCTATCCAAGAAACAAGTGAATAAGTGCTATTCATTAAAACTCGACAGATAGCTCGACAGATTCATATCTATCGAGATTTAATGATGGATCTCGATAGCAGCTCGATAGAAGCTGTATCTATCGAGAATTACGAAATTTAGATTTTCAGATCTGATTTCAAGCATATACATGTGTATTTGTGTAGGGTTTCTTTTTTCACAACCTTAGACATATATAAGGATTATTTTAAGGGTCATCTCAAGTGATGCAAGGTTATGCAACTTGATGCAAAGTCATTGTGCATGCAAATTGTGACTGGAGATAGAATTTGCCCTAGTTCATTATATTCTCTCTAAAAGCTACTGCGTCTTTGCCCTAAGGGTTTTGTAACCAAGGAGTTTTTTGATCTTCATTGTTGGATGAACTGAAGAACTTTGAAGTCAACATCTTCCTCAAGTTGGTGTGTTAGTCATATACTGGGATCCGTGTATCATTGGTTAGTCACGTACTAGGAGCTGTGCATTGAAAGGAGAGATTACCGCTGCATTACAAGTCCAATTGGGTATTGGGGTAAGGGTTCAACTGTAGGTTGGTATTAGGTACTGAGATTCCTTTTACTTGTAACCGCTTGTTTTGATAATAGTAGATTCTCGGTAGTGGTAACCTTAAATTCACCCGGTGGGGTTTTGTCTCAGTGGTTTTCCCCATTCGTAAACAAATCACCTTATCAAATTTATTCGCTGCATTTAACTTAGTTGGTGATTTGTTTGTGCTATCATGTTTATTGCATATAATTGAATTTAATTAATTCACTTAGTTAATTAATTGATTAATTTTACTAAAGGAGTCAATACATTTTTGGCCTATCAAATAATAATAATAATAATGAAAAATCCTCAAGAGGTTCTTAAATTCGATGAGAGGTTTTGGTAATGAACATGGATGTATCATATGTGAGGACTTTCAAGTAATGAAGAGTTCAAAAGTTTTAGGACTGTTAAAGATCTTTGTAGTAAGTTCATCTACCGAGTAGAGTTTAAGTGTAAATATTTTAAAGGGGGTCTAGCATCAGTAGATGAATATACTTACTTGTTCGTGTAGTGGCTTCATGTGTTCGATTAATGTGGAACAAGCCTCAAGGAAGAGTTCATTAAACCATGTTCACAATGATTAAAAAGAGATTGATTTGCAGTGTGATAATTTGTCTAGTTCTACTAAGAATTGGATGGGAGGGATTGTTTGGACATCAGAGAGATTGAGATTTGAGACAGGTGTTGTTAAAAGTTTAAAACTTGAGGATGAGTTCTTTCCAACACAAGGAGTTTGATGCAGGAGCCAAGGAGGGAGTCAACTAAGCATGTTTTTAGTGGCAATGTTGTCAGTGTTGATATCTCCATCTTAGCACATTCAATTCAACAATAATCCTCTTATTAACAGCCAGTTGCAACAATCTACCAAATTGAGGTCCAGCGACAATCAAAGACAATGTAAATTTGCGGTAAATTCCAATCTTAATATTTCAAGGCTAACAAATTAAGAAAATTTTTAGGTACTCCTGGAGCACGGAAAAATGGTACTCTCTTCTTTCACATTCATTGTAGACCACACCTGAATTTAATAAGTAAACCCCATCATAAATGTGAGAGAATGGAGCATTATTCTCTGTACTCCGAAAGTACCTAAGAATTACTCAACAAATTATGCTTCTTAATTGATTTTATTTTAATTAGTTTCCTTATTAGTTTTTTCGTTGACTTAAAAGTACTAATTGAATTTGAATTTTGAATTTTAAATTTTGAATTTTGAATTTTGAATTTTGAATTTTGAATTAGGCTTTAGATTTATTTTATTTTCTCCTAACTTATCTATATTTCTATTATTTTCTTGGTTTCAGTAGAGTCCCTAGTTTTTTTTTTTTTGGTTGTTGTTGTTGTTGTTGGAAGAAACTAGAAATTTTATTCATAAAAAGGCAAATCTGCCTGATAAGCAGCAAATGTGTGAGATAGGACTTCATCCATTCACACTGAAAAACTAGTGACATGATATGCATGTTTAGTTAGATTATGTGCTACAATGTTACCCTCCCTACGAACATGAAAAAAATTAATACATTGAAAAAATTCAGCATAAGCTATAATATCTTGGATCAAAAGACCAAAAGAAGCTAATAATAGCGAAGCATCCATCAACGCATTCATAAGTATCTCTAAATCACCCTCAAGAACAACAGAAGCCAGCCCCAAATCTGTAGCAAATTCAAGTGCTTTTATCGCTGCTAGAGTTTCAAGTTCCACAACAGTTAGAGGGAGAGGAATTATTTGAGACATGGAAGCCATTACCAATCTGTGACAATTTTGAATAATAACGCCAATCCCTGCCCTGTCATGCTCCTTAAAAACTGCCCCATCAAAATTTATTTTGAAGCTATCACTTGAAGGCGCTAGCCACTTGGATCTCGGCCTGACTACCCTTGGCGCAACTGGAGATTGTGCTGTCCAAAACTCCAAGAATGATAATGGCGCTTTGCATGACCTGATCCAAAGGAAGACCAGGTGGAGAGAATCTGACTTTGTTTCTTTTAAACCAAATTGTCCACGTAATCGTTGCGAACAGTTCTACGTTGCAAGCTGATTCCAATACAGCGCAGAGAAGCTGTGCAAAGTCAGAATATCTTGAAGTTTGTCTGAAACTCCACTGTGGGTCTTCTTCCCGGACTTCTGATAGAATCGGACAAGACCATAGGGAATGCAGTACATCCTCACGATGGCTAGAATAGAGAGAACAGGTTGGATCGGTGATCACGCATCGTAGAACTAGTTCTGAGTTTGTTGGCAGTGCATTACGAGTTGCTCTCCATAAAAAGTTTTTTATTTTATTCGGCAAGTGAAGCTTCCAAATCTATTTCCACAGTGGCTTGGGGTGATCAGGTGGAGCTTGAGCATGTGTGTAGGTGGAACGTGTTTCAGACTTGAGGAAATAGTAGTCCGACTTGACAGAGTAGTTGCCAGATTGCACAAATGGCCAAAACAGAACATCATCTGACTGTCCACGGCTTAGGGTGATTTTCTGAACCAGATCAGCTTTTGTGGGACTAAGAGCAGTGGATAATAAAGGCAAATCCCAAGTTCGAGTATGGTGATTTATAAGAGAACTTACTGTAGCATTTTAGAACTCCGGCAACAGAGGGCCGTGTACACCAGAAAGAGTTGCATTTGGCAGCTAGGTTTCGCCATAAATTTTAATCGATTCTCCATTCCCCACCCTCCATTTTGCCCCTCGTCTAATAATAGCCCGGCCTTTCAAGATGCTCTTCCATGCATAAGAACCACCATGACCTTCTTTAGCTTCCATAATTGAACAATTGAGAAAGAACCTTGATTTAAAAATTCTATAGAACAAAGAATTTTTGTTATGCAGCAGCCTCCATGTTTGTTTGCCTAATAGTGCTTCATTAAAAAGCGACAACTCCTTAAAACCCATCCCTTCTTTTGCCTTTAGATCACACATATCTCCCTAATCAGGGACGGATGCAGGATTTTAAGTTGGGGAGAGGGGGGGGGGGGGGGGAGCGGCCGGAGATAAGCGAAAAAAAAAATTTCAAATATGTATCCATATAGACTATATGGATACGTATTTGAAATTTTTTTGTTTGCGTGTTCCGGGATCATAATCCAAAGAATCAAGGTCAATTCTTCGAAATTGTGTTTGAGAGATTGGAACATCGACATTTTCCAGAATTGGAACATCGACATTTTCCGGAATTGGAACATCCACATTTTCCGGAATTGAAACATCCACATTTTCTAGAATTGGAATAGCAATATTAGTTGTTGGCAATTCCACATTGACTTCGGAAGAATTTGAAGTTGAACATTTTCTTTTGAAAAAATCAAGCATTGTAGTTGATTTTTTCATGATCTACAAATAAAATAAGAATCATATAAGAATCACCATTAGTTTCTTAAATTTGTGTGACAATTTTCTATATTATATGATTTGTTTTTTTCTTTTTGTCTTTGGTCTGCCTTTATTTATGTCTTTGTGTTTGGTTTGCCTTTATTTATGTCTTTGTGTTGTCTCCGTCTTTCTAACACTGACCCACTAACCCAATGAATCCCACTGGCCACTATCGACACTAATTGACCTTACAGAAAAAAAGAAGAAAAAAAGAAGAAGGTAAAGTTAAAGACTTTAACTTTACCTTTTGTCCGTTGCCCAACTCCACTTGTCCCTATTATGCCCAACTACCAGTCAACAAAGAAAAAACTAATCTCTACAACTACAAACTCTACTCTCTCTCTCTATCTCTCTTATCTATATAGAGAGTCACAAACACAGAGACACAGAGTCACAAAAAGCCAAAAAAAAAAAAAAAAAAAACACCACAGGCAGCACAGATTCAATTCACAATCAGTCAATCACCAACATCAATTCAGTTCATCAGTAAAAACACAAACATGAAACACCACCAGTCCACAAGGCACAAGCATAGTTTCTATGAATCTCAGATTCTCAGATCAGATCACAAACATTTTATATTTATTAAGTTTTGAAGGAAAAGATAAGAGTAAATACCTGTGAGCGGCGGCGGCAAGTGGGTCTCGAGCAACCGGCGATGGTGGCAAGTGGGTTTGAAGTGGGCGGCGGCAAGTGGGTCTCGCCGGCGTGGGTCTCTAGTAGCAAGATCAACTGATCAAGATGGGTCTCGCTCTCGCAAGCGTCACGGCGACACGGCGTGGGCGTGGGCGGCGGCAGCGGCGTCACGGGGTGGGTCTCTCTGTCTCACCTCTCTATCTCTGATCTCTCTGTCTCGCCTCTCAGCTCTCAAGTCTCACTTTCCTTTCTTTTCTTTTCTTTTTTTTTTCCTTCGTTTTTTTGCTTTCTCCGTTTGGTTTGGTTTTGGACTGCTGAGAGCTGAGTTTTTTTTTTTTTTTTTTAGATTTACATGGGTCATAGGCTGGCCGGATGATGGGCAGGGGTTCATATTTTTGGGAGGGGGCCCGAGCTAAAACGAAAGGGGGGCCCAAGCTCTTTTCTCTTTTTTTTTGGAAAATTTTAGCTGCTAAATTTTTTTTTTTAGGCCCAGGGGTGGCCCGGGCCCCCTTTGCCCCCCTCTTGGGTCCGTCCCTGTCCCCAATTATCCCAATGAATTTTCCTATGGTCCCCCTTTTGTTCCCACCAAAACTTATGAATAAGTGCTTCAATTTCATGGCAAAGACTTCGTGAAAGTATAAAACAACTCATTGTGTATGTTGGGATTGCTTGCACCACTACTTTTATGAGGATTTCTCTACCTGCTTGTGACAACAACTTCTCTTCCCAACCTTGTAATTTCCTCCAAATTCTTTCTTTAATGTAGTCAAAGCTTGCTTTTGTGTGCTTTCCTATAAGAGATGGCAGCCCCAAGTACTTATCATAGTGCAAAATTTCGAGAACCCCAAATGCTTCCTTTATTTCTCTTTTTTTCTCCTCGGAGGTTGACTTGCTAAAAAACAGAGAAGTTTTCCTTCGGTTTATTTGTTGCCTCGAAACACTTTCATAAGTTGCCAATATTTCTAGCACCTTTTGGCAATCATGACTATTTGCCCTACAAAACAACAAACTATCATTTGCAAAAAGCAAATGGGTTAGTCTTGGGCTCCTCCTACAAAGGGAGAACCCCCTTATAGAACCTTCATTGTCAGCTTTGGTGATAAGACTATGTAATCCTTCCATGCACAACAGGAACAAAAATGGAGATAAGGGGTCACCTTGACAAATCCCCCTAGAAGGACGGATTAGGCCTTTCGGTTCCCCATTAACTAGTATCGAGTATGATATTGATTTTATACAAACCATCATCATATTTATCTACCTCTCTTCAAACCCCAATTTTCTCATAATTTCTTCCAAGAAAGACCACTCCACCCTATCATAGGCTTTACTCATGTCCAATTTGACAGCCATATAGCCCGTTTTGTGATTTTTCATGCTATGGAGAGTTTCAAAGGCTACAAGAATTATCAGAGATCAAATGGTTTTTTGTAAAGGCACTTTGATGTTCCGAAATGATATTTGGCAAAAAAAATTTCAATCTATTTGCTAACACCTTTGAAAAAATTTTATAAAGGATATTGCATAGACTAATGGGATGAAAATTATTAACAGACAAAGGGTTTTTTATTTTTGGGATTAGAGTGATGAAAGTATGGTTGATGGGGTAGGGAAGGGTGGCTGTATTTAGGTAAGACAAAATTGTTTTGGTGACATCACAACCTACCAAATTCTAATAATTTTGATAGAAGGTTGCGTCCTCCATGATCGAATTTGAAGAAGTAAACAACCCCTGATAGAATTCTGTAAAGGTGTTTGCAATTGAATTCGGTTGAGTAATCCACACCCCATTCGAATAAAAAATGCCTGAAATTTTGTTTTGCCTATGTCGCTGAGTTGCCTTGCTATGAAAGTGTTTTGTGTTTTTGTCTCCTCCAATCAACCAAAAATTTTTAGCCCGCTGCCTCCACATTTTATTTTCCTTATTCATCAATTCATGTACCTCCTTGGTTAACTCCCTAACCCGAAAATTATTGCTTGATTGCACAGCCACCTGTTCAGCCTTCACAAGTTGTTTTTTCTTCTCTTTTAATTCTCGCCTAACATTCCCAAAATTTCGCTGACTCCACTGTGTTAACTCATTCCCACACATCTCTATTTTTCTCATCACTTGAAACTCGGCAGCACAATTAATCTGATCTCTCCATACATCTTCCACCGTATGGCCACATCCCTTATCCGATAACCACATCTCTTTAAACCTAAATGGTCTAGACATGGGAGGAGGGTCTAAACCATTCAGAACAATCTAGATTGGAATATGATTAGAAGTAGAATTGTTTAAATGAAATAACTTTGTTGCTCCAAACTGTTGTAGCCAATCATTTGTACACAAGGCTCTGTCCAACCTCTCCCATATTGATTGGCCATTAGCAAAGTGTTTTCTCCATGTGAACTTCAAACCTGAGTAGCATAAATCATTGAAACCACACTCGTCCAATGCATCCCAGAAAAGCTGCATCTGATTATGACTTCTTCTATTGCCCCCCAACTTCCTATTGGCCCTTGTCAGTTCATTAAAATCTCCTGCACAGAGCCAAGGGATTTGGAATTTTCGGTCCAAATTTCCGAGTTGGTCCTAAGGTTCAAATCTCCTGTGGGTCTCTAGTTCACCATAAAATTCGGTAAAACGCCATTCACCCTCCTTGTTTTTGTTGATGATCGCATCAATATAATTCTTGCTTGAACCTACCACTGATACATCAATTGATGATCTCTAGAACAACACCAATCCACCTCCCCTATTCGGTCTCAGAGTAATGAAAATATTTTCAAACTGTATCTTCCACAACACATATTTTAGCCTTGCTTCATCTACCCATGTTTCGGCTAAAAACATGACAGATGGATCTTTTGCCCGCACCATCTATGCAAGCTCGTTCTCTATACATGGGTTCCCAAGCCCACGACAGTTCCACACTAAACAACTCATTGCGATTGGCAAGGTTGATGCTCAGCCTCCACCATTGAATTTGAAGAAACTCCATCATCTTTTGAAACCAACCTACACTTCGAAGGTAACTTCAGATGATCAACCCCACTTCTCTTCCCATATACCGGTCTACTCTCTTCTTTGTTCATCTGTTCAGGTTTGCAGACTTGTTTTGTCTGCGTTCTTGATTTTTTGGTGCACTTTGGATTAGGGTTAGTCGAGCTTTGAGGGTGAATAGAAATTGCTTCCACGTCATATTTTTTTTTTAATTTTTTAATTTTTTTTAATTTTAATTTTATGGTTACCTAATGACTTGCGTGTGCCCCTGCTTTGGATTGGTGGAATCTGATTATGATCTTCAGGATTACTCATCGCATTAATTGCCCTCATCGAATTTCCCATAACAATTGGATCCTCATCATATCTAGCCAAATCTGCATCAATCTCATTTATTTGAATATCAAATAAATTCTCTGAAGTAATTGAGCACGGAATTGATTCTGCTTCCTTTCCCCCTCCCCCTCTTATTATTTGTATCCGCTAACACTTGGACCACAGTTGGAGAATTTGAGTCAATTACCCCCTTTGGAAATAATGTATCATTAATGGCATCATCATTTGTAACGAGTAAATTTTTGGCATTGATATCTGTAATAATCCCTTCATCGGTTTCCATGCTCGCCTGAGCCATCTCCAGTTGGTTCTTCGCTGAATTATTCACCCTTATCTCCACCCTCACCCTTGCCGCTTGGAATTATTTTCGTGTGAAAGGATGTCTATTCTCATAAAAACTAGGTACCACTATGACATCTCTTCCACTTGACGTGTATGGAACTGCCTTTAGAGTGGAGTTATACACTGATATTGCTGTTGATCCAAAGTTAGCGTGCCTTTTCTTTGAATCCAAAGCTAGCAATTCTTGTCAGTATGATTTAGACTCCCACACCAAAAACAAAGGTTTGGTAGGCGCTCATATTTGAATTGAACCCAATGTTTTGTCCCATTCTCCAAAGTAATGACCCTTCCTCGGCATAAAGGTATTGTTATATCAACCACCACTCGAACCCGAATGAAATGTCCACCCTTATCGGTTACTACCCCAGCAGACTTCTGAACTTCCCCAATAGTGTCGTAGATGTTTTCTGCCACTTCCTTTGTCATATAACAAATTGGGATATCATGGACCTAAACCCAGAATATCGTATTTGAAAAAACCAAATCATGAACCGAACAATCTGTACTGTATCTCTGCAGCATTACCAGATGTTTATCGAAACTCCAAGGCTGGTTTTTGAGTATTCTGTCGATATCATTAGGGTTATCAAATACAAACAGCACTGCGTTCATTTTGATTTCGGATTGTGAACTCGTTTGTAGATCTCCACAACTGTTTAAATGTACGTGCCATGGCCTCCAAATTTAGGAAACATGGAGTAAGGAATTGAGCAGCTAGCAAAAATTCACAAGATCGTTGTTCCTTGGACAGAATGAATCCAACGATCTCCTTTTCTGAAAGGGAAAAGTTGGTCCATTGATTTGCTAACTCCTCCATGGAAAAGAAAATTGCAAAGGGAGAGAAGAAGAGAAGAAAGTGTTTCCCAACAAACCCGTGAAAACCAAGAACCACTAGCTCCGAAGGTAAACTTGTTACCTACTGAGAACAAACTCTCCTTCCAAAGAAGGGACCTAAACACTTCTACTGCCTTAGAGAAGAGAGAAAACCTCACTTTCTAAGTGACAGAGAGACAAAAAAATCACAGACGTCAAGTATATTTGGGAAAATAATTAAGTTAGAGTCCTAGTTTAGTTAGAAGTATTGTTAACATGACCTTTTTTTTTTTTTTAATAAAACACCACCTACCATAGAGTCATAGGCTTATACGTTATAACTAAATTAAGTAGAGCTTATAATCAAATTAAGAAACATAATGAAGATAAAGTTAAATTAGGAAAGAAAATAAACGTAAATACTAATTCAAAATTCAAATTCAAATAGCACTTCAAAGACTAACAAGGGAATTAATTAAAATAAAATCAATTAATGAAGGAACATATATAATATGTTGAGTTGTTGACCTTCTAATATTATGTTCTGGTGGTTGAATAAGAGATCTGGGGTTCAATCCCCGCCTACACCAAAAACTGATTGGTGTCTTGGTCTGATAATAAAGAGCTATCATCAGGAGCGGACACCATAGGTTGAAACTCTCTAAAAAAAAAATATTATTTTCTGAATTTAGCCACAGATTAACATCATCTCCTTGATTGCTGTTAGACCCCAATCTAGCAGTTACCATTGATATTTACTACCAAATTGTTAGTTTTTATTTTTTATTTTTTATTTTAGTTAAAAAGTCAATACCACTCTTATACTAAAGTGTGAATTAAGAATGATAGTTTCTCAATTAAAAAAAAAAAAAAATTAAGGTTAGTTTTGAAAACCATGATTTTTCTTTTGGACTTGTTCCTTTTGCTTATGTAATTTCAATTTGTAATGAAACTCAACATTCAGCTCTGATGTAATGCTCGTTTTTGCTTTGTTTTAATAAACAATTTTCCATTCATAAAAAACCTAGCGGATTTCATATTTGTCCTTTAAAAGAATAAATTAAAGTAAACAACATCTTCTAAAAAAAAAAAAAGAGTAAACAACAACAAAATTGTTTTTGTTGCTGAAAAGTTGTGAATTAAAGATGTGATTACCCACACTAGCACCTTAAATCCTCTCATAAAGCTCATAGTTAGTTGTTGAAAATACAGTTCCAATTAACATCGTTTTAATAAGGGAAAATTGCATTTAACCCACCTGTGGTTTGGCCAATTTTAACAAATCTCACTTGTGGTTTAAAACTTATCACTTAACCCACCTGAGGTGCCCTCCGTTAGACACCCATTACCCACCTCTGCCATTTCCGTTAGAAAATCCCCTTTACTATATAAGCCAAAATTAGAACCCAAATAGAATCCCCAAAAAGAAGAACGAGCTCTCTCCCTCTCTTTACCTCAGAATCCCTAAAAATTCCCTTACCCATTATCCCTTTCTCTCTTTACTTCGATTGCAAAGTGAAATATGAACATTTACTCTACTAATTGCGAGCAAGGAGGTGTACTGAAGCTTGGGTTTTCCTCTATATCAGGTATGAAATGACTTCGTAGGGTTTACCATTGTTGTGTTTGTTCTTTTTCAATGTGTAATGATTGATGAAGGTGATTTTGATTAAAGGTTTTTTGTCATAAAATTATTGGTTTTCTGTTAAATGATTTCTTGCTTTTATAGTTGACATTGATGACTGTGGTCCCTAGGAATATTTTGGGTAGATGCATCTTTAGGTTATTTGTGGTCCTATGGAGACAAATTGTTTAGTTGGTTGTGTTTCTTGTCTCCCCTGACCCCACGATAAATGGTATTTTATGTTGTATGAAATTATTTTGCTTTTGTCAATGATTGGTGCTCTTTGTGCATGTGTTGGTTCTATATTTAATTATTGTTGTTTGTGCATGTGTTTTAACTCCTGCAGATGGCTGATGAAATTCGTTTTGATTTTACTATTCACCATAGTGGGTATTTTGAGTGGAATCCTGATTTAGAGTATGTAGGTGGTGAGGTATCTATAGTGGGTAATGTTGATCTAGATTTACTAAGTCATTTTGAGATACAAGACATTTGTACTGATGCTGGGGGACCCATTAACAGTAGATGATGATGATGTGACCTACACGTGTGAACTGCATGTTGAATGGCCAACAAATGAAATCACATTTTATGTAGAATTTGAAGTTCAACCAATTGCTATTGAAGAACCTGTAGTTGAACTAGATCAACCAATTGTAGTAGAAAGGGCATGGGAAATGAATGATGAAGATGATGGTATTGATTATGAGGAGGTGGCTCCAGTAATGGTTGAACACACTGGGGGCAGTGACAATATTCTCTCTTTTACAACATCTGTGGTTAAGCAAAATGATGTTAGTGAAGAACCTGTTGAGGGTTTAAAGGATGGTAGTGTTGGTGGGGCTATGGATGACAATGCTGGGGTTGGAGAACCTGTTGGTTGTAGAGAAGTGCATGTGGATGGTAGTGTTGGGCAGAATATGGATAACAATGCTACCCATGGACAAACTGTTGGTAGTGAAGATGTTCATGTGGATGAACCTGATTGTCTAGATGAAGGGTATGAAAGACTAGATTATCCTAATGACATATTTGGTGAACCATGTGCTCAGAACAATGAGGTGCCCAATATAAGAGAGCATCAAAGAGAGACTAAAAAGGTAAATAAGGGAGAGCATTTGAAGGAGCAGGTTACAGATAAGGGGAAGAAACCAGAAGCTACTACCAGTGATAAAGCTCTTGATGAGGATGACTGGGCTGAAAAAGCTCTTGATGATGATGACACTAGGAGCATTAACAGTTTTGAGGATGAGGATGAAAGGGTGAGATGTCCAAAGTGCAATGAGAAGACTGGCATGAGTAACCCTCAGTTATGCAAGGCTATGAAGTTTCCAAATGGGAAGGTCTTTAGGGCTGCCTTGAGGGAATATTCAGTGAAAAAGCCTGTGGACATTAAGTTCAAGCTTAATGAAAAGACCAAAGTTTCTGTCCACTGCAAGTATGAATGTGGTTGGAAGGTATATGCATCACATATTTTAGGGGAGTTAACCTTCTAAATAAAGACCATGGTTCCAAATTGTACATGTGGAAGGACATTCAAGCATAGTCAGGTCACTTCTACATATATGGCTAGGAAGTACTTGAATGATTTCAACAAAAACCCTGATTGGGCAATTCTGGTGTGAAGCATCGAGTTATGTAGGATGTGTCTGTGGACTTGAGCATAAATTAAGTGTATAGAGCTAAGAGGAAAGTTAGGGAGTTCATACTAGGTGATGAAAGGTTGCAGTATAGGAAGCTTAGGGACTATGCTAAGATGATTAGAGTATCTAATGTGGGGAGTAAGGTGATTCTATAGACTGAGATTACTGAACCTAACACATAACCTAAGTTCAAGAGGCTATATGTGAGATACAATGCACAGAAAGTTGGATTCTTGGGGGGGTGCAGGCCACTTGTAGGATTAGATGGTTGCCATTTGAAGGGCAAGTTTGGTGGACATATATTATCAGCAACTACAAGGGATGAGAATGACAATATTTTCCCTGTTGCATTAGCTGTAGTTGAGCAAAAAAACAAGGATTCTTAGGTGTGATTTTTACAAACATTTGTAGATGATATTAGGAGGCCAGATGAACTGAATTTGTTGTTCATTTCAAATAGGCAGAAGGTAATACAATTCACTTGTTTTTTGAGATTTTTGTTTGTTCTTAGTCATTACATTTATGCTTTTTGAAAGTTCTATTTTATTAAATTTTTTTTTAAAAAAATAGGCAGATGGTGTTCTTTTTTGTTCTTTGGATGTTTATTGATTTAATGTATGATAACCAGGGATTGATACCTGCCAAGGAGTTTTTGTTTCCAACAGTTGAACATAGATTTTGTGTGAAGCATATTTACAATAACTTCAAGTTAAACTACAAGGGTTTAGAATTGAAGGCTGCATTATGGAGGTGTGTTGCAACAACAACAGTTAGGGAGTTTGAGAAGAGAATGCAAGATTTGAAGGACTTGGACAAAGAAGCATGAGAGTACCTAGCAAAAATCCAACTAACCCAATGGACCAAGTCACATTTCACTCCAAGGGCCATCTCAGATTGTTATGTGAACAATCTTAGTGAGTCATTTAATTCTATGATGCTGGAAGCTAGGGATAAGTCTATCATTGCCATGCTAGAATGGATTAGGGTTAGGTTGATGACTAGAATGTACAGTGAGAGGATTGGGATTGAAAAGTTCACTAGTGATATATGTCCAAATATAGTATAGAAGCTTGAGCAGTTGAAACTTGATTGTAAGTCATTTTCTGCTGTTCCATCAGGCTACTCTATATATGAGGTTGATAATGAGTATGAGAGGGATGTGGTTAACCTTACAAGAAAGTGTTGTAGTTGTAGAGTTTGGGATTTGACAGGAATCCTATGTGAACATGGTGTTGCAGCAATCTATAAGAATCTGGAGAGGCTTGAGGATTATGTGCATTCATGCTATAGAAAGGATGTCTATGTGGCTGCATACAAGGAGATGATTACCCCATTGTCTGGCCAAGATGAATGGATTGAAACCAACCAACCTGCTCCTGTTGCTCCAATTGTATACAAGCCTCTAGGCATGCCACCCATGAAAAGGAAGAAAGATGCAGATGAGCCAAACAATCCATACAAAGTTTCTAGGTCAAATAGACTTATAAAATGTGGGTTTTACCATAAGGAGGGGCATAATTCAAGGGGGTGTAAGGCTGGAATAACTAGTGAGACACCATGGCAAAGGTGGCAGAGACTTTAGAGGAAAAGAAAATTTGTAAGTAGAGCAAAAGAAGGTGTTCACTATGACCATTTTATTACAAATCTATTTTTGATGCAAGACAATTCTTTTTGTAGGGACAAGAGGGACAAGGAGCAAGCATTGACCAACTAGGTTAGGGTTCAACTTCAGAACCTCAGCCAGCCAGCAAGACAGCCAGTAAGTCAGCCACCTAGGCAACCACCAAGAGAGTTTGCAAGACAGCCACCTAGGTTTGCAAACAAGGCAGCCAACCAGGCAACCAACCGGCAAACAAGACACCCACCTGGGCTAGTAAACAAGGTAGCCAACCAAGCAACCAACTAGCAAGCAAGGCACCCACTTGGACCAGTAAATAAGGCAGCCAATCAGACAACCAACTAGCAAACAAGTCACCCACCTGAACCAGTAAACAAGGCAACCAATCAGACAACCAACCAGCAAACAAATCACCTACCTGGATTAGTAAACAAGTCAGCCAAACAGATAACCAGTCAATGTGCTCAGTCAATCAGGCAACAAAATAAGCAGCCACCTATCCAAGCAACAAGTGGAGTAGCTAGCCATCCAACAAGAAAGTCAATTACCCATCCAGTAAGGCAGCCACTCAACTAGGCACAGAAGCAGCCAGCTATTCCATCAGGTCAACAGCAAATGAGCCAACAAGCAAGTCAGCCAGTCAACTAGCCACAAAAGCAGCCATTGAGGCAGCCAACAGGAAAACCCTACATACAGCCAACTCAAACATTTGCTTTAACTTCAAGCAAACCACCACCATCTGCTTTAGCTTTAAGCAGACCACCACCATCAAGTAAAGCACCCACAACTCAATGGTTCTCATGCAGCCACCCCATCTCCCATACTCCTAAGGAATCATAGGACATAAGAAAACCTCTATCTCAGGTATATACATAAACACCACCCTTTATACTTATATAAAACACTAGATTAGGGTTATCTTGACATGAAGTTGCTATATATTTTGCAACCTCCAAGGGGGTTGGTACCACCAAGGGTACTTGGGAGAAGTCATCTGTTCTCATTTTGAAGATGTGGATTAAGAGCTCAAACATCTAGTGCAATGTTCTCAACAAGGGACAGTATGTAGGGCAAGGATAAGGATAAGGGCAAGGGCAAAGGCAAGGTCTTTGGGAAATGAAGACTGGAGAATGTGTTTCCAGTTGTATTACTTTTTTGTTATTGTGCATGTCTGATAGTGGCATGTCACCACTTTCTACTGTAAAGTTGTTTTGTGATTGTCTTAGTGGGGACAGAATCACCTATTATTTTTGTACTTTGGCATTGCTTAGCCATTAATATTAGGTGGAGTTTACTTGTTTTAAACAATGTTTTGTATAAATATATATATATATGTATGTATGTATGGAATGGTACTCTTGCTTTAAAACATACTTCTTTTATGCTTTAGAATTTGATGTAAACAGAATCTTGTGGGGTGCATAAACAAGAACACATTACATATTAGTTAGGCATTGGCAACAATGGTAAAAAACATACTCTATTCAAATAAACAACAACATTACATAGTGCCAAATACATGTAATACACTTCCCAACAGTGATATCAACACAACACATTGCCAAAAGTGATATCAATACAACACATTGCCAAAAGTGGTAGTACCCAAAATTACACAATAATTATAACAACTTGCCTTCAAGGCAAACTTAATAGCTTTGTTCCAAATTCTCCCATCCTACCAGAAAACACAAAAAAATAGCAAAAAAAACCCATGACACAGCAAGTGCAAATTTGTAGTTTTGTAATTTCTCTTTAGCTATCCTCTTTCTTACCCTACCTTTTTCTTCCCTTTGCTTGGCTACTTTTTCCCTTCCCCTTGATTGTTCTTCCATTGCATGAGCTAGCATTTCCCTCTCAGTAGCTACTTTTTCCCTATCACTAGCTTCATTTTCCTTTTCCTGTGCAACTCTTGCCTGATTCTTGCAAGGACAATCGGTGCAACTTCAGACCCACGCTTACATGTTTTGCCATCCAACCACCTAAAGTATTTGCAAGTAGGTTCATCATCCTACAAAAAAAAATCAAATTAGGGTTATTCATTGTTGAGGATCCTCTGCCTTAACCTAAGGCTTTCCATATATGCAACCTTTGACCCTCAATTATAGGAGCTTGTTTAGCTAATTCTTTCCACTTATTTTGTAATCAAAATTTATGTGTAATTACTTTATACAATCTGTAAATGACTATATATATGCAAAACTCTCACCACTCAAAGGTGTGGTGGTTTTTCTTAACATTCTTATGGTATCAGAGCCCTACCTAGATTAGCATCCCACGATCCTCCATGGCCTCTGATTCCTCTTCCGATTCCTCTTCCACCCTTCTTCCCTTCAACACCATGATTCACATGGTTACCATCAAGCTCTCCTCCTCCAACTATCTTCTATGGAAGAGTCAACTTCTTCCCCTCCTTGAGAGTCAAGGTTTATTGGGTCATGTGGATGGCACCCTTGTGCCGCCACCTCTATTCGACTCCCCCACCTCTCAGACGCCAAGCAACAAACACCTGGCGTGGAAAGCAGCCGACCAGCTCCTCCTTAGCCTCCTCCTCTCCTCCCTTACAGAGGAAGCAATGGCTGAAGCCGTTGGCCTCTCCACGTCCCGTGAGGTATGGACCGCCTTGGAAAACACCTTCAGCCACTGCTCCAAGGCCTGTGAAATTCGCCTCAAAGATGACCTCCAATTGATGAAGCGCGGCACCCGTCCAGTCACTGCCTATGCTTGTGCCTTCAAGGCCTTGTGTGATCAACTTCAAGCAATCGGTCGCCCAGTTGATGGAACCGACAAAGTCCACTGGTTTCTTCGTGGTCTCAGGCCCGATTTCTCCAGTTTCTCTACTGCCCAAATGGCACAAACCCCCCTCCCTTGCTTCTTCGACCTTGTGTCTAAAGCTGAGAGTTTTGAACTTTTTCAAAAATCTCTAGAGACTCCGGCGCCCTCAGCTGCAGCGTTCACCGCTAATCGAACCTCTTCTCATCGTGGGGGTGGCTCTTCTCGCCATAAATGAGGCCGCAGAAATGGCTCCAGCAGCGACTTTCCCAGTCACGGACAGGGCCGTGCCAACATCAACCAAGGTCGTAGTCCACCACGCTGCCAGATTTGCCGCTTGGAAGGACACTATGCAGATCGGTGCATGCAGCGTTATGATCGCATGAACCCACGGCGCAACTTGCAGAAGCTTTCATCTCTTCGTGCTCTCTGTCTGGAAATGAAGCATCCGACTGGTTCTTGGACATAGGGGCTTCGTCCCACATGACTCCAACCCACTCAACTTTGGATCATTCCACCGCCTACACGGGTAAGGATTATGTGATTGTAGGGAATGGTGCGTCCCTACCTATTACCCACACTGGTAAACTTTCCCCTTCCCCAGATCTTCAATTGTTAGATGTTTTGGTTGTTCCCCACCTCACTAAAAACCTTTTGTCCATTAGTAAATTAACGAATGATTTTCCTTTATCCGTTACGTTTACTAATAATTTTCTCACTGTTCAGAATCACCAAACGGGAAAGGTGGTGGCAATTGGTAAGCGTGATAGAGGCTTATATGTGCTAAAGCGCGACAATTCTGCTTTTATTTCTGTCCTTAAAAATAAATCTCTTCATGCTTCGTATGATTTATGGTATGCTCGCCTTGGTCAAGTAAATCATTCTGTTATTTCTTTATTAAATAAAAAACGACAGCTTTATCTTACCTCCTTATTGCCATCTCCTACGTTATGTGATACATGCCAACTTGCAAAAAGTCATCGTTTGCCTTATTCTCGTAATGAACATAGGTCGTCTAATGTGTTAGATCTTATTCATTGCGATATATGGGGTCCCTCACCTGTAAAATCAAATTTGGGTTTTGTCTACTATGTTTTGTTTATTGATGATTATTCTCGCTTCACTTGGCTTTATCCCTTGAAATTAAAATCTGACTTCTATGATACCTTTATTCAATTTCAAAAATTTGTGGAAAATCAATATTCTACTCGTATCAAAATTTTTCAAAGTGACGGTGGTGCAGAATTTACTAGCAACTGCTTTACAGCTCACCTTCGTACCTCTGGCATTCATCATCAACTATCTTGTCCATATACTCCTGCCCAAAACGGTCACGCTGAAAGAAAGCACTGTCATGTAACTGAGACCAGTTTGGCCCTGCTTTTCCATTCCTATACTTCTCCTCGCTTCTGGGTTGACGCCTTTAGTACTGCAGCTTACATCATCAACCGCTTGCCCACACCACTTCTCGGAGGTAAGTCCCCTTTTGAGCTTCTATATGGTTCCCCTCCAAATTATGAAAATTTCATCCCTTTGGTTGTCGAGTTTATCCCTGTTTATGTGATTATATATCACCCGACATGCTTAATTTGATGAGAATTATTTTCCCTCCCTAGATACCTCCCAGGCTCAACCCATATCCTCCCTCCAATTTTCAAATTTTCTTGAACCAAGTCTTCCCCATACAGACATGCCCTCATCCTCCCTTGCGCCCCATTCCCCACACATTGCTCAATCCGGATCTAGCCCGTTTGTTCTTTGTATTGATCCCATGGATGAGTCTTTGCAGACTGGTGATTCTCTTGCAGGTCCTTCTTTGCAGCACTCGGATCCTAGTCCAGCTTCTCTTGTGCCCACTGAGCTGCCCTTTGTTGCTCCTATTGCTGCCATTCCGACTAGTTCTCATCATATGCTCACACGAGCCAAGGCTGGTATTTTCAAAACTCGCCACCCGGCGAATCTTGCTATCTTGGGATCCTCTGGCCTTCTCTCTGCTCTCCTGGCATCCACTGAGCCAAAAGGGTTCAAATCTGCTGCTAAGAATCCTGCTTGGCTCGCTGCCATGAATGAAGAAGTTCAAGCCCTGCAAAATAATCGTACTTGAATTTTGGTCCCTTGACCTACCAACACCAACATTGTGGGTTCCAAATGGGTGTTTCAGACCAAGTATTTGCCTGATGGATCTATCGAACGTCTCAAAGCCCGCCTTGTTGCCAAGGGCTATACACAGGTACCCGGTCTTGACTACACTGACACTTTTAGCCCTGTTATCAAGGCTACCACTGTTCGTGTTGTCCTTTCTCTTACTATGACCAACCATTGGCCTCTCCGCCAACTTGATGTCAAGAATGCATTCCTCAATGGTCATCTTACTGAACAAGTCTATATGGAACAACCTCCCGGGTACATTGATCCTCGCTTCCCTAATTATGTTTGTTTGTTGCAGAAAGCACTTTATGGCCTCAAACAAGCACCTCGTGCCTGGTTTCAGCTGTTCAACTCTTTCCTCATTCACCTTGGTTTTTATTGCAGTCGTGCAGACACATCACTCTTTGTCTTTCACAGGCAGTCTGACATTCTTTATTTGCTTCTTTATGTTGACGACATCATTATTACCGGAAACAACTCCTCTCTTCTTGCCCGCTTTACTTGTAAGCTTAATTTTAAGTTTGCTACTAAGGATTTGGGTTCTCTCAGTTACTTCCTTGGTCTCGAAGCTACACTAACCATTGATGGTCTTTTTATCAGTCAGCTGAAAAATGCGCGTGACATTCTCACTCGCGCTCAATTACTTGACAGCAAGCCTATTTACACCCCTATGGTTGTTTCTCAACACCTGTCTTCTGATGGTCCTCTGTTTTCAGATCCCACTCTTTACCGATCTCTTGTAGGTGCTCTTCAATATTTGACCATCACGCGTCCCGATATTGCTCATGCCGTCAACTCTGTCATTCAGTTTCTACACTCTCCGACTAAAGACCACTTTCTTGCTGTAAAGCGCATTCTTCGCTATGTCAAGGGTACACTGCAATTTGGCCTCACTTTCCGTCCATCCGCTGCTCTTGGTACTTTAGTTACTTACTCTGATGCCGACTGGGCAGGATGTCCTAACACTCGTCGCTCTACCTCTGGTTATTCAATTTACCTTGGCAACAATTTGATTTCCTGAAGTGCCAAGAAGCAACCTACCATTTCTCGTTTAAGCTGTGAGTTTGAGTATCATACCCTTGCTCTCATTGCCGCCGAACTTGTTTGGCTCATGCATCTCCTTCGTGACCTCAAAGTTTCTCTTCCACGGCGGCCTCTTCTATTATGCGACAACAAAAGTGCCATTTTTTTGAGCTCCAACCCTGTTTCTCACAAGCGTGCCAAGCATGTTGAGTTAGACTACCACTTCCTTCGCAAACTCGTTGTCGCTGGCAAACTTCGCACACAATATTTGCCCTCTCACTTATAGGTTGCCGATATCTTCACCAAAAGTGTGCCTAGGCCTTTCTTTCAATTTTTCCAATCCAAGCTCCACGTCTATCCCAATCCGATGCTTAGCTTGCGGGGGGGTGTTGAGGATCCTCTGCCCTAACCTAAGGCTTTCCATATGTGCAACCTTTGACCCTCAATTATAGGAGCTTGTTTAGCTAATTCTTTCCACTTATTTTGTAATCAACATTTATGTGTAATTACTTTATACAATCTGTAAATGACTATATATATGCAAAACTCTCACCACTCAAAGGTGTGGTGGTTTTTCTTAACATTCTCATTCATAAAGCCAACAAAACCAGAAAACCAACAAAACCAGAAAAAAAAAAAAAAAAAATCTAAAAACCAACTGTTACTTACCACGTCATAATAGCAGTACCCATAAAACCTTCTCCCAAAATTGTTCAAGGTCAGAGCAATCCGTAGTTGACAACGGTCAGCAGAACATCAATGGCAACTGGAACCCGAGTAATAACTTGAAGAAGACATGTTCAGATTTCACTTTGGCAATTGAAGTAAAGAGAGAAAGGGATAATGGGTTTGGGGATTGTGAGAGACTGCCAAAATTGGGGTGGCCTCTAAAAAAGAGATTCGGGTGCTTTTAAGGGAACCTCTCTTTTTGGGTAAGTGGTGTGGAGTCGCCATTTATTTTTTTTATACAAAAAAAATAAGAAAAAAACTAAATACAAAAAAATACATGATCAAAATATTTCAGTGTCATTGATTGAATAATGATAAATACAATCTTGGGAAATTGAATCTTACAAGGCTTTGAATCCTAGTTACATTCTATGCAAAAGAATACGTAACTTTTTGTGCTAGTTACAATCTACCCAAAAATAAAAAGAAAGACAAAGCACAAAAATACCTATCCAAAAGAACTAAGTTCAGAGGCTAGGTTACGGAATGGGAAGGTGTTAGGCGCCCATTCCGCCTAGACAGAGTCTGATCTTCTAGGCTCTAATGACCAATATACCCTTTTATGCATGATATTGAATGATATGTTGAACATACATGACAGACATTGACTGAAATTAATTCACATAAATTTATCTTACGAATGTATCCTCTTTTTTTAGAAAAAAAATTCAAATATGTTTTTGTAAATAAATAAAATTGATTTGATTCATCAAAAAAAGAAACCAAATCTATTTTTGTGTAGATAAAAAATTAGTTTTGTAAAGAAAATCAAATTTGTTTTTATATAAAGAAAGAACAAGGTTTTTGCTAAAAAATATCAGATCTGTTTTGGAGCAAAGTTAAAAATGGTGAAATTTTATTAAGAAAAATCAAATCCGTGTTTTGAATAAAATCTAGATTTGTAGAGAAAAAAAAATCAGATTTGTTTTTTATGAATAAAATAAGAAAAAGACTTTTTTATCTTCAAGAGGAACTACAATCATGAGATAAATCTATGTTACATGCATCAAATATTAAGAAAAGGAAAAAACTTCAACCTAATTTTTAATTTCTTCTTTTAAATTCCAAAATTAGCAATATTTGTGTCAAAGAAAACTTTTCTAAAAAAAATCAAATCTATATTTAATGAAAATATAGATCAGTTTTGTGTTGTAAAAAATCAGATCTGTATTTAATGAAAATACAAATAAGTTTTTTTACTAAAAAAAATCAGATCTGTATTTAATGAAAATACAGATAAGTTTTTATGTGTTAAAAAATCAGATCTGAAAAATTCAGATTTGTTTTGCGTGTTTAAAAAAAAAAAAAATCTTTGACATCAAATTTTGAGATTCAAAAGAAAAAATCACAACAAACAATCATCTAAGAACATAATTAAAGAAAGAAAAACAATTTAAACAAAACATGGCAATTATATCAAGAATTAGAAATAATAAAATATCCTAAACCTATTCATGCATCATCAATCAAAATTAATAAAGAAGACTAGAAAAAGAAAAGAAATTAACTACCTCTTGCATGCGTGCTCTTCTTAGTGAATGTTTATTTTAGAATTCAAAGAAATTTATTCAACTCTTTGAAGCCTAAAATATTTTGCTTACAGAAAAGAAAATTTTAAGGCAAGAGCCTCCAGAACATCTTTAACGAAAGAGAGAAAAGAAAAGAAGAGAAGAGCCAGAAAGAGGAGAGTCAGAGAGTGTGAAAAAGTCTCTTGAATTTTGAGAGGCACCCTTTATTTATAGGGGTGAGAATGCTTTGAAAAATTAGCTAAATTAATTGAATACGAATTAGGATGCGTCCTTATCTCTAAAAAATCATAAAAGGTAAGGTTTATCTCAATCCAGAAGCCCTTAGGCTGGGTCCCACATTTGTGCCAATCAGCACTTGAAAAGTGTCGATCGGCACTCCAAAAGAGCCGAATGGCCACCTTGGGTGCCAGACCCGCTTTTGAGTTTTGGTTCATTTTTTACTCCTATTTTAAGGTTTTTTGAGCTGGAACTTGCACTTAGACACGTTTTTAATTCATATTCTGAAAATTAAATTCATTTTCTAATAATTTAGGTCTTTTTAGCAATGATAAATACTCTAAAAAAGTTTTGATTATCCACAATTTTGTAGTTATCTGATTATCTTCTTTATTCCCATGCAAGCAAGCCTATTTTTGACACTAACTAACAACCAATCACAAAATTATTTATTTAATTTTAATTGTCTAGCCAATCAGAATTAATTTAAATTAATCATGTGTGGTTGGTTCCACCCAAACAAAATGCATGTAGACCGTGCAAACTTGATCATGCGATATCTTCCAATCTGACGGTCCGATTTGGAAATCCGGCATACCTTCGAGAAAGTTAGAATCTTAAGATCATTTTTATGATATGCAATGAATGAATTAATGCATGTAATGCAATCATGAACTTTAGGTATATGAATGGTCATTCTAGCCATCTTCCTTGATTGAATTATGGGTGCACAATCAAGTGTCTACAAGGATTTTTAGGGATTCTGAGGTAGAGAGAGGAAGAGAGCTCGTTCTTCTTTTTGGGAGTTCTATTTGGGTTCTAATTTTGACTTCTATAGTAAAAGGGATTTTCTAACGGAAATGACAAAGGTGGGTAACGGGTGTCTAACGGAGAGCACCTTCGGTGGGTTTAGTGATAAGTTTTAAAACATAGGTGGACTTTGTTAAAACGAGCCAAACTACAAGTGGATTAAGTGCAATTTCCCCTTTTAATTAAAATTCAACTACTCTTAAGCCAACTTGGACCATAATCAGGTCTAGAATTTCATGGTTGAGATTTCAAAGTATATATCGAATCACTATATTTCAAATCTCATTATCCTAAATAAAGGGAGGTAATTGGTAATAATTGAATTTAAACAACACAATATATTTATAAAAAATCTCAAAGATTGGCATCACTTTCATTATGAAATTAATGTCAATGGAACTTCATTGGTGGACCATTACCATGGGCTCATGGCGTATGGAAAACTGAATTACTAGTTTTATCATATCAAATTGCTTTACAACCACACATTATAAAACAATTACAAATTTATTTGGGGAAACAAAAAATTCCCTTCTCACAATTTTTTTTCCCTTTCAAATTCAAAGATGAAAAAACAAAATACTCTCTAAAAAAAATCAGAATGGGGTCTATTCATCCAAAATGATCAGAAAGGTCCTTCTTTTATTCAACAACTCATAGGAGGAAGATCAGATCCTGTTACAGTAGCTGGGTTGTTGAAAATCCTACTAGCAAAGAAAAAGAACCCCAAAGTATGGCCAGCCACAGCAACCAAAAGCACACCAACATTGAAAGACATCACAGCCAACATAACTATATAAGCTAGTCCAACCCTTAAGGCATGCAAAAAGGTTTGGAGCAAACCAGCCGCGACATTAGATGAACCAGGCCTGGTCAATCGGCAATGACTGAGCCACTCAATGAGGAAAGAGAGCACAAAGACAATAACCAAGGCTAATACATACATGCCAGTGTTTGTGCCAGGCCAACCATTGAAGAGTATCTCTGCGTTCTTGCCCCAGAAGAAGGTCATGTGCATAATCATTTTGTGGTGCATCCCAGTTGTGCCATTCATGGATGACGACGGTGGTGGTGGCGACATACCACCCATGCCAGGCATATCACCATGATCCATACCTTCCATAGATGATTCTCTCTCACTCACTCTTAAAAAGGAAATGGCTGTTTGGGGTTTATATCTATATCTCTATTTTTTATTTTTATTTTTATTTTTTTTGAGAGTACTATGCTATCTATATCTGATAAAGAGGAGACCCTTACCGCGATTAATGAGACACGTAGTGTGCGTTTGGGAAGAGATTAAAAATGAAAATTATTTTATTATTCAGCATATTTTTGCTACTATTTATGGGTCTTACTGTACTTTTTGGCACTATTTATGGGCTCCACTGTACTATTTTAACTAACTTTTACTTTTATCTACAGTACTTTCAGCAATAATTTTTTAATTTCAACAAAATAAGCGGTATCCAAATACACTTGTAGTACACTGAGATTAGTAATGTGTTGTACTACTAATACTAGAGTACTGCTACGAATGTGAACCAAGTTTTTTTTTTTTCTTCAAAGAAAAAAGTTTATTTATTTATTATTTTTAGTTGAAGAAAGGGTGAACCAAGTCTAGTGTGAAAAATTATACGATACTCTTCATTCAATAAAGTCGTACTCACTCATTTAAGATAAATAGTTAATCTAGTCTAATAACTAGTGGGATGAGCCTATTATTTATGTGAGATTGTGAGAGAGAATATGACATTATTGTACTTTTAAAATATTTTATAATTACTCTGAGTATAAGATAACAATTTAATTGAGGTAATATCTTATTTGCGAACAACTCAAGAGCCACAAGGCCCATAACAATTTTTGCAAAACAATTTCATAACTATCAAAGTGGCTATTTTATTAATGGTAAATAATAAAGGATGTTAGTGTTGGGTTAGAATGAGAATCAATAGAAACCTGCAAAGTAAAATATCCTAAAAAGTATTGTGTTTATAACATTACTCATTTGCAATTTAAAAAAAAAATAAAATGCTTCTCCTTATCTTGAGAGCCATGTGATTGTTGGCTAGTTTGAATGGTTTAATTTTACTAGGGAGTAAACTAAGAATTTATTATTATTATTATTATTATTATTATTATTATTATTATTATTATTTTGGTGGGTGGAAGCTGGAATATATGAAGTACATGAAAATGGGTCCATTATGTTTGTTTGCAACAATAATATTTTTTCGAAAATGAATCATTTTTCAAAAAGTATTTTTTAGAAAATTATCTCAATTTTTTTTATGTTAGGTAGTGACCTTAAAATGAGTTGGAAAACTATTACTTAATTTCCCTTATTAAGTTTCATGTGAGATGAAGTTATTTTCCTTGTTTAGCTTCACGTGAGATAAAGTTGTTTTCCATAAACTTTTAGAAGAAAGTATTTTTATCTCATGTCAAGCTAAATAAGGGAAGTTAAGATATAGTTTTCATTTGACCTATTTTTTCAGATACTATCGAAAACAGGAAAATGAGATAACATTATTGTACTTTTGGAGTATTATATAAAAACTCATGTAGTATAAATGGCAACTAGGGATGTCAATTTTGCCCCGCCCCTCCCCACTTCACCCCACGCGGGTTTTTCCCGCTCCGCAAAGGTGTTAGGGCAGGGATGGGGTGAGATTATAGCCTCACATCATAGGGCGGGGCAAGGATGGATTTAGACTTTTTAGACCCAACCCGCCCTACCCCTCGTTGATAAGGGTTAAATTGTAAATTTTTCATACCCTAAAACCCTACTATTTAAACAAACATATCATCAGCTTATTTTATTCTACCCAACAAGGCTTTCTACCTCTTTTTTTTTTTTTTCTTTAGCAAGATTGGAAATAAGGTACCAATTTTAACATTTTCTTTTGTCTTTATTATAAACAAATTTATATACTATTGAATCATTGATTTTGTATTATGAAAATTTTGTTTTGGTTGTGATATTATCTTGTTAAACACTTTAATAATATTATTCAATTTTTGCTAAAAACTAGTTTCATTTGATGGGATAAATTTATTTGTAATTTCAAGTATATTTTTATTAACAAAACAGGTTTTATTAAAAACAATTGTGATAGTTATGAGAAAATTAACAAGAAGTAGAGTTTGACGGGATGGGTGGGGGGGGGGAGAGGCTTTGGGGGGTCCCAAGGGGCGGGGATGGAGTAAGAAAATTTTTCTTGTCATGCGGGGCAGGACGGGGATGGAGTATGACAAAACCATGCGAAGCAGGGGTGAAGACCCTATCCTTCGGACCCACCTCGCCCCATTGCCATCCCTAATGGCAACAATTTACAAGGAGCAAATTAATATCTTATTTTGAAACAACTCTAGATGTTCGTGAATAAAGCTTGTAAGTATGAAGCTTAAGTATGTATATATATAATATTGTATATATATAAATATATAAAAGTGTAGATTGTATCATGTTTGGGTGATCTTACTTAGGAAGTAAAATAATGAAGAGAAAAAAGAATTTGAAAACTAAGTTTTAGTGACTCGCTCAAGCGAGCTCAAAACTACTTGAACGAAGCCACATTGTAATACAAAGGAAACCAAATGCCTAGATTGGCAGGAAGAATAGTGATATCAGGACTTTAGTAAGCCCGTTTGATCAAAGTGTTAGCAAAGATAGGTGGATGTATAAGACGGTACAACTGAGTTCCTACGTGGGCTTGCTTGTGGTCACTTGAGCGAGATCAGTCACACACGAGTGTGACAGTTACAAAATGGCTTGTTAATGCATAACTTTGCAAAAAAAAAAAAAAAAAAAGAAAAAAAAAAGAAAGATTTTTTTAAAGTCTCTAATGGCTAGTAATAGCCAAGGGTGAGATTTTTTTATTTTTCTTTTGGTCTCTAATGGCTAGTAATAGCCAAGGCACATTTTTGGGGCTTGCTGTCTCAACAAAATGACGATTTATTAGTGTCTTTTCAAAGGCAACTCTTCATGGTTTATAAATAAGGTTTTCATTTTTGAGTAAGACTTATGTAAAATACTTAGATATTGTTCCTTAAATTTTCTTTTTAAAATTTTATCATGTGGCTTTTTTCTCATGGGATGAAAGCGTATTTTTTTAGTTAAGTAACCACATAACAGAATCTTGATGGTCACTTGAGCGAGATCAATCACGCTCAAGTGAGACAATTACAAAATGGCTTGTTTATGCATAACTTTGCAGAAAAAGAGAGAGAGATTATTTTAAAGTCTCTAATGGTAATAGACAAGGCTAAGATTTTTTTTTATTTTTTATTTTAAGTCTCTAATGGCTAGGAATAGCCAAGTCACATTTTTGGGGCTTGTCTCAACAAAATGATGATCTATTAGTGTCTTTTCAAAGGCAGCTCTACATGGTTTATAAATAAGTTTTTTATTTTTGGGCAAGATTTAGGTACAATACTTAGATGTTGTTCTTTAGGTTTCTTTCTTAAAATTCTGTCATGTGGTTTTTTTCTCATGGGATAAAAGTGTATTTTTTAGTTAAGTAATCTTAAAAGAGAAACCTAAGGAACATTACCTAAGGTACTGTACATAAGTTTTATCCTTCTTTTTTTAATTAAATTTTCACTATTCTAGAGATATTAATTTTAACAAATGATAATTATCTTTTACATCATGGGCTACTTATAATCAAACTTTTCTAATTAAACCATCAAAGTTGTATGGATATTTATTGCTAAGTGAATCTAACTACTCCTTTTATCATCCACAATTGAAATGTTTCTGTTGGTTTGTCATTAACATGTTTATTAATTTGTTATTAACATGTTTTATGGTTTAAGTTGTTCCTAAGGGATCATCCTAACTTGGTTGTAATGCTTCTCCATCATGGGGCAAACATTGTGATCAAATAAGAACTAAATCTTTATTAGGAGAGAGAGAGAGAGAGAGAGAGATCACAAAAAAAAATTATTTGAAGAAATATATGGAATTATGAATATAAAAACTGTTGGCGAAAATGCACTTTTTGTTCGTATGTTTTGCCCTGATTCTCATTTTAGTCCCTACATTTCATTTTTACTACATTTAGTCCTTATTTAGAAAAACACCATCCATTTTAGTCCTTTCCGTCAATGCCCTAACGGCAAAATCCTAAGTGACAGACAAAACTATTAAAATAATAATAATAAATTTGATTTTGGCATTAAAAAATGCCACGTCAGCATCTAAATTAAAAAATTAATTTATTAATTTCAACTAAATAAAAAAAATAAAAAACAGAATTAAAAATAAAAAAACACATGAATTGATATCTAAGTGTATCTTGAATAAGAACAACAAGAATACAAACCCAGATTTAAGAACACAAGCAGAAATGAACCATGCCAAGACCTACGGTGTCCCTTGCTGTATGCTAACGAGCCACTCCCACTTCGTCGACGACATGGTTCTCTCCTCTGACTGCCAGTTCGCTCTCTCTGGCTCCTGGAAGGGCGAGCTTCGCCTTTGGGACCTCCAGGCCGGCGTCTCCGTCCGCTGCTTCGTCGGCCACACCAAAGACATCCTCTCCGTCGCTTTCTCCATCGACAACTGTTAGATCGTCTCGGCTTCTCGTGACCGCACGATCAAGCTCTGGAACACCGTCGGAGAGTGCAAGTTCACTATTTCTGACAAGTGGGTATGTGAACACCGTTGCGGTTTCGCCTGATGGGTCGCTTTGTGCCAGTGGTGGGAAAGATGGGGTGATCCTGTTGTGGGATTTAATTGAGGGGAAGAAGCTGTACTCACTTGACGTGGGTGCGATTATTCATGCCCTCTACTTCAGTCCTAATAAGTATTGGCTTTTCGCCGCCACGGAGCAGAGCATTAAAATATGGGATTTGGAAAGTAAGAGCATTGTTGAGGATTTGAAGGTGGATCTCAAGACTGAGGCTGAGAAGGCCGATGACACCACCTCTTCCAATAGTACAAAGAAGAAGGTATAATTTGAGCAATTGTTTTTGAATTTATATTATGTTATTTTTTTTATTAATGTGTGTTTATTTGTTTATTGGTTATTGGATGTGGATATGGATAATTTGTTTAGTTTGAGTTTAGATCTCAGATGGGTCTTGTTATTTTGCTAATTAACCCTTGTTAAAATCATACTTTGTTATTTGTTTCATTTCTTAAGATTGGTATTCGATCATAATTAAATGTTTAGGATTGCATAGCATGGTATATTTTTGGGTTTGTATTCTTGTTGTTTTTGTTCAAAACACACTTAGATCTTAATTCATGTAATTTTTAGTTTTTAATTTTTTTTATTTAGTTAAAATTAATAATAAATTTTTTTTAAATTTTGATGCTGACATGGCATTTTTTAATGCCAAAATAATTTTTTTTATTATTTTAATAGTTTTGTCTGCCACCTAAGATTTTGTGGTTAAGGCACTAACGGAAAGGACTACAATAGATGACATTTTTCTAAATAGGGATTAAATGTGGTAAAAATAAAATGTAAGGACCAAAATGAGAACTAGGGCAAAACATAAGGACGAAAAGTGCATTTCACCCAAAAACTGTTTTCATTTTTTTTTTAAAAAATTTTTAGCTCATCTTGTCCATTCCAAAACTATCTATGGTGTACAGATGCTTTTAGTTTGAATCAATTTTAGTGACCATTCATCAAAAAGGGGACGCTAGATCACGCTTGAAGAGCTTCTAACGGGATACTTATATCAAAATATCTATGTTGTGTCGATATTTTTTTGTTGAGCAATACCAAATACCATTTACATTTTTAGATTTTATAGTTTTTAAAATAAAATTTGTTAATATAGTAAATTATGTGATCTGATTAAGACAAATAATTTGTACCTTCAACTATCTGATTGTAAATTTACACTCTTTCAGTCCTTCACTCCTTCTACAAAAGGTTTTTTTTTTTTTTTTTTACCATGCAAACTAGCTCCCAAAGTAATGCATGGGCAATTTCACAAATTAAGATAAGATTAGACTGACCATTACATATGAATAGGCAGATAGAAGTAATTAATCTAGTATTGAAAGGCCAAACTCTACATCAGATACATGCCATTTGTCATGTAATTCATTAGATCATGTTCCAATTCTTGTATCACTTTCGGGTGTGAATACACCTACCTGGAAATTTTTTTTTTTCGATTCGAACAAATGTGGCTCTCAAATTCCAGTTGTGAGGAAGTGGTAGTTTCGGCTTGGGGTAGTGGAAGTGAAATTGGTGTAGAGAGTGACATACTAAGAAAAGTGGAGAAGTGTGGGAAGGAATTGGGGCAATGGGAAAAAAATGTTTTTGGGAATGTGAGATTGGAACTGAGTCATTTGAAAAAGGAGCTAGCTAAATAAGAGAGGATAGCCATGGTTAGTGGGAACAATTGTAGGGTGAGAAAAATTAAAAAGGAGATTGAGGTATTGCAAGATAGGGAAGCTACGATGTGGGCTCAACGATCACGAATTATACGGGCAAATGAGGGGGATAAAAATACCAAATATTTTCATAGTTGTGCCACAAAGAGATTTAGGAAAAATTCTATGGAAGGCATTAGGGATTTGGGGGGTGTGTGGAGAACTAGCTAGGAGGATATTGGGGAAGTTATGGTGAACTATTACAAATCTCTTTTCACCTCAACGGATGGGAGGGTCTCCACAAGCATCTTAGATTGTGTGCCCACAGTGATTGATAAGGAGATGAATGAAAGTTTATGTAGAGAGTTTGAAGCAAGTGAAGTAGCTACTGCCCTCAAAGAAATGGCGCCCCTCAAGGCACCTGGTCCGGATGGCATGCCTCCACTTTTCTACCAACATTTTTGGAGCACGGTAAATCATGATGTCACTTCTTCCATCTTGTCATGGTTGAACTCAGGTACTATACCTAATCCCCTAAACCATACTTTTATCACTCTTGTTCCAAAAATAAACTCTCCTGAATATGCTCACCAATTTCGCCCAATCAGCCTATGTAATGTCCTTTACAAAATTTATTCCAAAGTTCTTGCAAATCGCCTCAAAAAATTACTCCCTTCCATTATCACAGAACACCAATCAGCCTTCACAAAGGGTAGATTAATTTCTAATAATATTTTAGTGGCTTTTGAGACTTTGCATAGTTTACAAAACTATAAGGGGGGTAATTATGGTTATATGGCACTAAAACTGAACATGAGTAAGGCGTATGACCGGGTGGAGTGGTATTATTTAGAGGGGGTAATGAGGAAGATGGGATTTAGGGAGAGGTGGATGAATCTTGTTATGGGTTGTGTGAAAACTGTATCGTATTCGGTCTTGGTAAATGGAGAACCATGTGGGATGATTTTTCCTACAAGGGAGATTAGGCAGGGAGAGCCACTCTCCCCCTTCCTATTCCTTCTTTGTACGGAAGGGCTGAATGGTCTAATTAAAAAGGCGGAGTTATAAGGTGATATCCATGGCTATTCTATTTGTAGGAAGGGTCCAAAACTAACGCATCTGCTTTTTGCAGATGATAGTCTTATTTTTTGCAAGGCCACAGTGGAGGAGTGTGATAATGTCTTAGAGATACTAAAACAGTATGAAGAAGCCTCGGGTCAAAAAATGAATAGGAGCAAAACTTCCTTGTTCTTTAGTAAGACTACTCCGGAGGAGGTGAAGCATGGAATCAAGGTAGCCTTAGGTGTTCCAGAAATCTTGCACTATGAAAATTACCTTGGGCTGCCCTCCTTAGTTGGGAAGAGGAAAAAAGAAAGTTTTAACTACATCAAGGAAAAGGTTTGGCGGAAACTTCAAGGGTGGAAAGCAAAATTACTCTCACAAGCCAGGAGGGAAGTGCTCTTAAAGGCGGTCATACAAGCCATCCCCACTTTTACTATGGGATGCTTCAAATTGCCGGTGAGTTTGTGCAATGAAATTGAGGCTCTAATTAGAAGATTTTGGTGGGGACAAAGGGGTGATCGTAGGAAAATCCATTGGGTTAAATGGGAAGAGATGACAAAATCTAAGACTATTGGAGGTATGGGCTTTCGAGACCTTGCTATGTTCAATGATTCCCTTCCAGCAAAGCAAGCATGGCGACTCTTGAATAATAAAACCTCACTATTTTATAAAGTGTTTAAAGCTCGTTTCTTCCCCAATTCATCACTTTTGGAGGCTGCCGACTCAAGGATGGGGTCTTATGCGTGGAAGAGTATACTTAGAGGAAGGGATATCATTCAAAGGGGTGCCTTGTGGAGGGTAGGAAGTGGAGAAAAAATAAATATTTGGCAGCATCAGTGGCTGCCAAGAAAACACCCAACGGTTCAGCCTATTTGCCCATTGGAGAGTTTTGAAAATCATAACGTCGACTCACTTATTGACCCAAGCACAAGAAGCTGGAATGAGCAGATGGTGGATGGATTATTTGTGGAAGAGGATGCCAAGTTGATAAAAAAAATTCCCTTTAGCCAACACGTGACAGAGGACTCCTTGTATTGGCCGTATACCACTTCAGAACTACACATGTAAGTTCGGTTATAGGTTCCTTAAAGAAGAAGAGGAGCTGCAATTGAATGCTCAAACCCCTCCAATCTGTCATAAGCGTGTTTGGAAGGAAGTATGGCAGATGCAAGCCCCTCCAAAGATAAAAAACTTCCTTTGGAGAGCTTGCCGTAATGTACTTCCAACCAAACAAGCTTTGATGCGAAGGAAAATTTTGGAGGACCCGATATGTGAAAGGTGTAAAAGGGCAATAGAGAATTCGGTGCATGCTTTATGGTCTTGTCCATAGCTTGATGTTGTGTGGGCTGATCAGGAAGCGTGGGGGTTCAGAGGTGAAATTGATTTTACGTGTGTCAAAGAGCTGCTGTTATGGATGGTAGAGAAAGGAAAATCACTGGAGCTGTTTGCATATACGGCCTGTACTATTTGGAATCAGAGAAACAAGGTGAGGCTCAATCTTCAAGCTAATCCGCTGCACCAAGTTGCTGCACAGTCAGCAGCAATGTTGGCGCACTTCAGATCAAGCATAGAAGCTTCAGGTATGTAGATTAGAAGCAACAGTCCAGGAGGTAACAGATGGCAAGCTCCACAAGCGGGTTTTGTGAAAGTGAACTTTGATGGTGCGGTCTTTGGTGAGTTAAATAAGTCAGGTGTTGGAGTTGTGATAAGGGACAATAATGGGGCTATTCTAGCTTCATGTTCAGAGAAGTTATCGCAGGCATATAAGGCAGAGGAGACAAAAACATTGGCTGCCCGGAAAGCCTTGATGTTCGCTCATGAGTTGGGATTCCAAAGGATAATACTCGAAGGGGATGCTCTTGGTTTGATTCAAGCTTTGAAGTCACAAGAGCAGAACCTAAGTCCATTGGGTTCGCTAGTGGAGGATGTGAAACTTTATTCGAATCATTTTCAAAGAATGTTGTATTCTCATGTAAAGAGAAATGGCAATAGTGTAACTCATAATCTAACGAAACATGCTATATGCATACCAGATTTCCAAGTTTGGATGGAAGATGTTCCACCTCATATTGTTTCGTTTTTGTATTCAGATGTAACTCATTTACATTAATAGAAGTACTTGATTTATTTCTCAAAAAAAAAAAAAAAAAAAAAAAAAAAAAAACTTGTAAAATGATACACGACCAATCCAATTTCAGTATTGATAGGTATAGTAAATCTAAGCTCAAGAGATCCATATCTGAGATAGATAAACATAATAGAGGTTAGCTTCATTCAAATATGTTGATTGTTGACTTTGGATTTAACACATTTCTCATGCAAAAGATTACTATACCAATCGTCAACGTCGACATATTAAATCAGAGCGGCTTCTAATTTCAACAAAAGAAGGTCGAAAGCACAATTAATGAGACAAACAAAGATTAAAAAGTTTTATAACCACAAGTATTATTATAGCAATAGTTAGCTTTGCAGGCCTTTTATAAAATTGAAAACTACAACCCAAAGTTGATCTGGAATCATGAATTTTTCTTTGGATCCTATTGCAGTGTTGCCTGTACCTTTTGGCTTTTGGGAGGCATACATACATACATCGTATACAAAACTGTCTAGTGTCAACTTGTAGTGCATGATGAGAACTCGATTTTTTTGTTATTCTTTGATAAATACGTAATAAGATAATCTCTTTTTCAATATTACCAATATACACATATGAATTGTAGGTATAGTTCATACCTTCATCCTTTAGAATGAAGAAAAGGATCATCTGACAACAATGGGCTGTGGTTTTTTTTCTTCTTTTTTTGGGGGTGATTCAGTAGATATAATTGTTTTATCAAAGAAAGTAAGAAACAAAAAAAGATTAGCATGATTATCGTAGTTGTGCATAGAAATTGTCCCCCCAATTTTGTGCAGGGTCATAATTGGGGGGACAATTGCCTTAAATTTCGCTCCGGACCAGTAGTATTGTCACGGGAAGCCAGTTCATTTCGGAGCAAGGCGACAGATTTTTGCAAATGACTTGTAGTACCCTGTGTTGGAGTGGTATTAAAGAAAAGTGCTAACTTACAAATGAGACTGTCTCTTTCAGTTTTCACTGGAATTTTAGGCCTGCTAGTTAAGTGAAAACTCCTAACTTTCTCTAGGTAAAACACGATTTTATACAAGGGGAGTGTTAAGGGCGACCGTGCGGTGCTCGTTAAGAAACAATTTTATGTCAGTGAAGTCAATTTTTTGTCAGATTTTTTACTAATTTTATAAGATGTAGAGCCAATAAAGTTAATTTTTTGAGTTTCACTTATCACTTCAGTATTATTTTCAATTATTAATCAATTTATACCAATTTTTTATTAGTTGGACTCCACAATAAATCATCATAACGGACACCTCACGGTGCCTGTTAACATTTCCCTCTATACAAATCCAAGTAAGAAAAAAAGCAATGGCATCTATCAACACCTGTTTCTTCCGCACTACCATTTCTCACATGATGAAAACCTGTTGAGTGAGGGGTTTAGTGGGTCGGTAGTGGATCAAATAATTGTTACACTTTTTTTTTAATATTAAAATTTTAATCTATTTTTGTTTTTATAGCTATTTATACTACTATTTGGGGCGTTTCTCCTTTTGAACTCTTATTGGACTTCTACTTTTTGGTACCCAAAATATACTCAAATTCTCATATTTAGAAAGATTAAAAAATAGGGTTACATATATAACATTACTAATTTTAAAGCTCCTAAATTTTAGATAAATTTAAAAAGGCAGTTTACCAATGAATGGTTTTTCCTTTTAAAAAAAAGTACAAAGCAGTTATTTCATTCCACATATCTCTCCATTTTTATCATCTTTTTTCTTTCTTCTTCAAATTCTAAAAAATCAAATCCAATTGTGTACATCTATTCCCAGGTTCCCACTAATTTGAAAAGAAAACAATCACTCAAAACTCAATTAAGAATGTATGAACATACCATTTGTTTCTAATAAATTTTGTTGTATTGCTTTCTCTATTCCTTTGTCTTTCTCTCTGTCTCTAATTGCTTCCCCCCAAAAAAAAAGCCTCATCGCATGCACGAAGCATGTGATGAGGCTAGTTTTTTTAAAAGACTTGTCCATTGACTCTATATTTTTCTAAAGAGTAATTGCAAGCCAATTGTCTTAGCACATGTCTTATAAGGTGCTGTTGGAACGGTTTTTTGTGTGTAGCCACGTGTCTTTCGCTGGAGGTGTGACTTTGCTAGGTTCGGATCTGTTTTGGGGAGTCCAATCCGGAACTCAACATTGGGCCGCATAGACCGATGGCTTCCGATGCATTTTAAGCCTACAAAATTGATAAGGTCCAAAGTCTCAGAATCATAATAATGGTTGAAATATATAAATAATATGCGTAGCATGATAGCTTTGATTAAATGATGAGTTGATATGTTATTGTTGTGTTTATTAAGTGATGTGCAATATTAGAAAGTGGTTAATTAAGTGTCATATATCCGATAATGGGATGAGTCCAATAGTCCATATCTAGCTGCGGTTCATGGTTCATGTTCAACATAATAAGGTATATCCAGCAATGGTCCATGTCCAAATAATATATGTCCAATGGTAGTTCATTTCCAAAAAATATGTGTCCAGTGGTGGTTCATGTCCAAATAATATATGTGCAGCGGTGGTAGATCGATTTATTAATATGTATGTTCATTAATGAAGTATTAGTGAGATCATGTTTATTAAATAGTGAGATAATATTAAAATAACTTGCATCTAGCGGTACAATAACAATGAATTAACATATACTTAATAATGTAATCTTGAGGATAGAGAGATTTTGACTTATATTGTATGTTTCTGACTCTAGCTGTACAGCATCACTTTGTTCTTTATATGATTTGTGGCTCCAGCTGTATAGCGTTTGTAAGCTGATAACATTCCGGTAGCAAAGTAATATAAGTACAACAATACAATGATAATAAATTAAAATATACTCAATAGTATAATTTTGAAGATAAAAATATAATGACTTATCTTCACAATTTGTAGCTCCAGCCGTATAATAACAGTGGACATAATATTTCAACAGCATGATGAAGTGAGTCCAATGGTGTGGTATGATATTATGAGTCCTTTCATGGTGACTTCATGATTGAAAGGGAAAAATAGGTGCAACTGGAGGGAGAGAGAATATGTCCAACTGTGTGCATCGGTTGGTTAAGTTTGTTCCCTTAATCATGCACTTAAATGATTTTCCCCATGTAATACTTTTTTAGTTTTTAGTCAAGTATGAGTGATATTGTCTTCCATAAGAAAGGCTTTTAATTTTATAAGTTTGTGTCTTTCATAAGAATAACTTTAAGTATTAGAAATGTATGTCTTCAATGAGAATGACTTTAATATGAAGCCTTTGTGCCTTTTAAGAGAAAGGCCTTAGTATTGATGTTCATATGCCTTTCATGAGAAGGGCTTTTGTAATATGTTCTTGGAAGAGTGTTTGGCATCTTTTAAGATGTATGGAGATAGTAAGATTTATATATATATATATATATATGTTTCGTGAGATATGGTGTTTGTAAGATAGATTAGAAATATATGTGAGAAATATGTATAGATAGTTTGTGAGGAATGTATTTGTGAAATATATGGAAGTATGAGATAGATAATATGAAGGTTAAATATAGTAAATACATGAGTTTATAGTTACTGCTAGAGTGGTTTTTTATGTTATGTCATGGGTTATGTTGCTTTCTAAGAAGAGAGGTATTGTAAGAGAAATAGAGAAAGAGACGGAGATGTGTTTTTGTTCAGCAAAATGATGAAATTTCAGAATATTAAAGTGTGGGAGAGATGGATAGTAGTGTGTGTAATAGGTGTTATCTAAGAAGAGGGATTTTGTAAGAGAGATGAAGAAAGATATGGAGATGTTTAGAGATTTGGCAGCAAAGTGAATGAAGTTTCAAAATAAGGGAGTGAGAGAGAGATGGATAGTGGTTGAATTAGTTTGTAGCTTGGTCCTCTTTATATAGAGTCAAGTATGTAACTAGATTAGAATTAGTTGAAAGGAAATTTAGCAAATAAGGAAAAGTCTTTGATAAAGTAAGTGGTTTCATTAGTGGGTTTTTTGTTTTTTAGCCAAATGAAGAAAGTTTGAGACTTTAATGCTGCTGGGGTTGTTGTTACAACGTCAGTCACAGCTGTCAGCTCTACAGTAGTAGTTGCTGGATGATGTCATTTGAATGACATCTTCTGCTGGAGGAAAATATTTGGCATTAAATTTATGGTTTGGCTAAAAATGGTAAGATAACCTTTATGGGACCTTCCTATTTCTGGTATTGCAGCTGGAGGCTAAGGATCTTAGCTTAAAATGTTATGATTTCTTTTATAAGACCCTTACTTTTTTTGGTATGACAGCAAGTTGCTAGGATTGGGCATTAATGGGCAAGTGATGTCATTTTAAGACATGTGTCAACTACCTAAGTTGCTGCTGGAGCTATTGTAGTTGCTGCTGGAGTTACTGCAACTTCTGCTGGAGCTGTTGCAACTTCTGCTGGAGCTGTTGCTAGTATTTTTGGCTAAGTTTCCTCTTTTGAAAAATTATATGTTTAGTCCATATATAATTTTGGTAAGTAATAGACTAGTTGGTTGATATTTGATGTAATTTTAGAGATGTAATTATGGTCTCTTTGTATTTTAACCAAATCTTGGAGAGTAAAGAGAGCATTTAATGCTAGATATGAGATATTAATATATATTTAGCCATGTGCTTGAGATTGATTTAAATGAAAATAATAATATAATTAATATGAAATGATATAATTACATTTTTAAACTTATATTATATAACGGACATTAATTTTTATGTAAAGAGCATGAGAAGTTTTATCATTTTAAGTGTTATGTGATATGAGAGGCTTACTAAATGTTACATATTGCACATTGACCCGTCAGAGTTCAGGGAATTGGGAAAGACATGCCAAGTAACATGTTTTCCTTTATCAACTTTGAATCACTAGAGCTTTACTGAACATACTTCTTGGGCCCTCCAAACCACGACACCCAAAATTCCCCCGATGAGACTCATGAGCCAAAAATGAGATGATGTGCTATAAGCTTGAACCATAGGCTTTGATGTCTTTTTGTGTAAATATGGGCTCTTTTAGGCTTTAAAAGAGGTTTTCCCAAAATCCATGATAATTTTGATGTGGTACGGGTTGCCAATGAAATGAAGCCATGTGGTGTGAAAAATTTGTCTTCAACAAGTGCTAACTGCTAAGAAATTGCATCAAATTTCTATTTTGACTTTATAATCTATTTAAGGTTTTGGTTTTTATTTCTTTTTAGTTTTTGGGTGGTGTGGAAAGAAAGTTTAGAGAACTACCATTGGGGGGGGGGGGGGTGTAAAAACCCCCCAATTGCTATTTTACATCCCAATGCCCCAAAAATTAACTTCATTCTAGTTGCTATTGCTAAACTTTTTTAGCAACAATGAACAATTAGTTGGTAGATATGCAACCCACTATTTATGAGTTTGTATACTATTGGGGGCAGAAAAGTCTTCCTTCCGACAAATGAGATTTGTATTGGGTTGGGGGCCTAAACTGAAACTCGACAATGAGCTTGAAGCACGAACCAAGGGCTATCGGTGAAGATTTGGAGAATTTGCCTTATTTTATGCCTTGGGCCTAGGTTGGGACAGACAAAGATTATAGGATGGCCCAAAAACATTTCCTACAGCAGACATGTCAACATAATAGAATAGCATACTGTAACTAAGAAATAACCTAACAGTAAAATATTCTAGCAGTAAAATATTTCAGCAGTAAAATAAGACAGAACAGAATAAACTTCTAGCTGTTAATTATTTCACAGATTAAGGAGAGTGTCTACATCTCCAAAATCATCATCCATAGGTTCCAGTGAGAAAAAGTCCCCTAATACAAGAACATTATGGAAATACTCTATAGTAATAATTACATTATAACCTTCAATAGTAAATGAATAAACAAACATTATGGGTTCCATTATAACAAGAAATGGAGAAAGCTTAGTGTGAAATGAAGGGAGAGAGAGAGATTCCAGCTCGCACAGCAAGATCATTATGATGCCATGGTATGCTTATGGATATAGTATATGTAGTGAGTAGTGAGGATCATTTTGGTAGTATGAGAGAGAGAGAGAGTATTTAGTAAAGCTACTGGGATTTTCTGCTAGGGTGGATAAAAGCTTATAAGTAGAGGTGTGAGGGGTATTTGTGAGCTAGGGGCTAAAGAGCTTAGTTTCTATGTTTGAAACTAAGGACTCAGAGGCTTAGAACCTCACTAAGAGTTTGAAGAAAATTAGAGAGAGAGGGAAATAGGGAAGTTTATGAGAGAGTTCTTCTCTATTGGTATGTGTTGGGATGTTGGTGGAGAGCTCTATTTATAGTTGAGTTTAAGGGGATTTTTAGCAAATAATCTTTGCCAAAATCAGTCTCAATCTTCAGAAAATCTTTAGAAAATCGTTCCTAGGATTTTCCCAAGAGTGGTAAGTTCAGCTTTAGAATGTTCTTGCTGTTTTAGGTAATAGCAACTGGAGTTCTGACTTAGCATTGAATGCTGATTGTCCTCAGCCATTGGGATTAGAGCATGTTTTAGGCTAATGATCTTGGTTGTTTGCTGCTAGTATTAGAGCTTCCTAAGGCAGATTGTGTCACCCTAAGCCAGGTGTCAATCTTGGAGCCCTCTACTGAAAACTTTGTTGGAGATATCCTTGGTGCCCTCCAAACCACATTTCCCTAAGTTTCCCCATTTATGTTTATGTGCTTGGTTCATGATCCAAAAAGTATACGTTTTTGGTATGGTAATGAGCTGTTTACAAGTAATTCCAGAAGTTTCCATGGTTTGTTCATGGTTGCTCTTTGTTCCTTGACCGATTGTGTTGGAGAAGAGGGAGAGAATGGTTGGTTGTAGCTTCTCAGCCTTGTGTCTTATCATCACAGCTTTATGTCACATCAATAATCATGAAAATCAGCTTGCCAAGGAAGGGTGTAAGGTCAGCTAGACATGTGTCCCCTTCTGATCTGATTTGACGAGCTAAAAATGATGGTAATAGGCTCCAGCTGTCAACTTAGTTGTGCTGAAACTTGACTAGTGGCTAGTCTAACCATTTTAGTTACTCAAGTAAACCTTGCATGCTAAGATTAGCACATGGGCTGGGCTGTCTAGGCTGGGCCTTGTTGTTGGGCTTCTTTGGGCTTGTTCATCCCTACAAAATGAATAATTTTTCCATGGGTAATATACATGAGCTTTTGTAGTTAGTTTATTATAGAAAAATAAGCATAGTTCCCATAAATTTTGTAAAAGAAGTAATTTTGAAATATGAGTAATTTATATTTCCCATGAGTTAGGGATTGTAGTATATGAAAATATGTTTTTGCCAAGGAATAGTTTTCGGTTTTGAGCATAATGTAATCATTTTTGCCAAATAATATTTGGGCTTTAGTAGAATAATTGTTTGCCCAATAGTTTTGGTTTTTTGATAAAATGGTATTGGGCCTTTTGTAAGAGTTGCCAAAATAATATTGGGCTTTTATAAATAGTTGCCAAAATATTATTGGGCTTTTATAAATAGGTTCCAAAATAGTATTTGAGCTTTTATAAATGGGTGCAAAATTATTATTTGGGCTTTTTGTAAATAATTTGAGATTTTGTAAAAATATTGCCGTGTAATAACGGACTTAGTAAGAGTGCCGTGTGGCAATGAGCTTTGTAAGAACGCCGTGTAGCAACAGACTTTTAGAGGTGCTGTGTAGCAACGGGCTTTAGGGGTGCCGTGCAACAACGGGCTTTGTAAATAGAGTTTTGTTGGGCTTTTGGATCTTGCCCATAAGATAAATGAGTTTGGGCTTTTTGTAGAGATGGTATACTTTTGTGGCCCAATTTTGGTAGTGGTATGAGAAGTATTTGTGTGAGAGCCCAAGTTGGATAATACGTGGAATATAATGGGTAAGATTTGTGAGAGGGCCCAAGATAATTTATGGGGCTTTTATGGGAAATATTTGTGGGAGCCCAAGTTGGGTAATAATATGGAGAATATTTGGGTAATATGTGGGAAGTATGTAGGAAATATTTATGTGGGCCCAAAATAGTTTATGGGCTTGTATTAGTATTTTAGTGAGTGGGCAAATGAAATTAGGGCTCGAAAATTTGTACCTCTACATATACTTATTATATAATATTTTATTCTCTTTTCCCAAGTAATTTTTTTTATAAAAAAAATCCCCTCTCTCCAATTTCTATCTCTTCTGTCTCTCAGTCTCATCTCTCTCTCAAAACCGCCAGTCTCTCCTGCTCCCAATGCTGCTGTCGGTCTCTCTTCCTTTCCTAATGCCGTCGATTTTTTTTCCTATCACCATGTCACCAATCTCTCAACCAATTTTGCTATGATTTTGTGGTTGATTTTGGGTGGTTGTGGGCTTGAAACTTGAATCAGTTGTTGAATTCATGGTGGGTTGCGATTTTGTGGGTTGTTGTTGGGTTTTGGGTGGCGTGGTCGTGGCATGGAGGTTGTGGGCTGTGGGTCACATGGGTTGTGGGTTTTTTGGGTCAGTTGATGTTGGGTTGTGGGTTTTTTCTAGGTTTGGTGAGTGGTAGTGGGTAGCGGTTCTGAATTGGATTTGGTTTTTGTTTTTTGTTTTTTTGTTTTGGGTTTGTGGGTGTGGATATATGATTTTGGTGGTTGTTAAGTGGTTGTGGTAGATTCCAGGTGGTGGTGGTTGTTTTTTTTTTTTTTTTTGCTATGGGGTTTGATTTTGGGATGGGTGTTTTCTTGTTTTTGATTGTTGTGGTATGGTTTTTTAGTGGTGGTGGTTGGTGGTGGCAATTTTTTTTTTTTTTTTGGGTAATTTTGGTGGTGACAAATTGGGGTTTATGGTTGAGTTTTGGCGGAAGGTGGTTCTGTAGGTTTCCTAGAGAGAGAGAGAGAAAGAGAAAGAGAGGAAAGAGAGATTAAAGAGAAGAGAGATTCACATAATTTTTTTATATTATTTGATGGTGTAGTTTATAATATTTTAATGAGTTGTATATAAAAATAGAATCTAGGATATTGGGTGAGTTGTAAAATAAGATGGTAAAATAGATAAATTAAGTTTTGAAGATGTAAAATATATGATTCTTTACAAACTCATATGCTAGTGCTCTTAGTACTTGTAAACCAAAAAAATGGGTATTCTTGTCCAATAAAACAATTAATTTTTAATTTTTTTGTTTTAACTGAAAGACATAAGGGAGGAAATTGGTGTTTTTCCTAGGATGACTTTTTGGTTACTCTAAGTCTCTAACCATAAAAAATTGTAGTATTTAGGGCTAAAAACTAGGTGAATTCCATGAGAGATTATATTATTGTATTTTTTGTGAACTCAAGTCAATTGGACATAAAATTGAGAAGATATAGTAGCTTATTTTATTATAAAGGATTTTCCCTTCAAGTTAAATGGTTTTCAAGTTCATTTATTTCTCTCATCAATTTCAGGATAGGTTAAAACTATTAGTTAGATTTTCTTAATTCACATTAAATTTTATGTCCTGACATCAAGTCCACTATTATTAATAGAGGTTGGGAGGTAGTTGTATCACCGTCATTGTAAGTACTCAAGAAGAATGACTTGTGGGTTCTAATTAACTCAATTGGTAAAATTTATTGTTATCAAATAAAAGATTTGAGGTTTGATCTCTACCTACACCAAAAAACAATTGATGTTTTGATCAGATGATAAAGAGTTATTATCAAGAATGGACGCCATAAGTTAACATTATCTCGAAAAAAATAAAAGAAGAAACTCAAAAAAAAGGCAAAACATATGGTAAAAAATACTAACAAAGACAAGAAAAGAAAGTAGGTTGAAAATATCTAGAACTCAAATGCAAAGTGACACGTATGGGCTTGTGATTGGCTTTCTCAAATCCCACTTTATAGTTTATATCACCTTGTTTCAAGTTTCAACTGGTTCCAAAATGTCTCTCGAGGATGCGTGCCTTATTAACAAATTATATTGTTGAAGGTTGATTTTTCTTTTTACCACATCCAATTCATCATTCGCCCTTGAGCCCGTCTTTTCTTCATTTAAGACAGGCGTCTTGGTCAGCCCAATTGTTTCACTTCATGGCGTGGGCTATGAGCACTATGCTTTCACTACTTCAGAAATTGGGCCTCGAGACCCTCTCTCGCTTCATGAAATTTTCCGACGAGCGACCCATGGATTTTTACATTGCATAAGCTTCATGGCACATAACCTTGGCCACATAGATTGAGCCTCGCAAGCTATGATATGATTTCTTCTCTCCTAAAATGGCTCTTATTTATACAAAATGGGCTGCCAAAAGAGAAGAGTTAACAACTAGCTAATCTCTCTAACCCAAGCAAGGCAAGAAATTACTTGAAATCCAATAAGAAAACAAGCAATAGAAACCTGGTGCCCATTTGGTAGGAGAGCTTAGGTTGTGATTTTCAAAATGATGTACAAAACTGTGATTTAAAAGAATACAAATTCTCTATGCTACTTTTTGTGTTCTATTTTTTTTCCACAAATTATAATTTGTCATATATTTGACTTTTTTTTTTTTTTTTTTTTTCATTTTAAAATTTGGTTATTTTATAAGGAAAGTCAAACTAATATTACATGGTAAGTAAGTTGTGATTAGTGACCATAAATTAATGGAACACAAAAAGTGGTACAAAAAGATTTGTATTCGTTTTAAAAAGTGTTGTGAGAATATATGTTTAAAGTACTCATAATGCAAAAAATGTATTTGGTACTATATTTTTAATAACATATTTTCAAAAGTTAAAAAAAAAAAATACAATTAAATTTTTGATATGAATATATATTTATTTTTGTAAAAAAATAAGTATTTTATGCATTCTTAACATTATATGGTTCTCACTGTTTTCAAAAAAATTACAACAATCTCACTTAAAATTGTTACTTGAAAACTAAAGGGCCGTTTGGTAGTGTTATTCTAGTAACGTTGTTTGTATTTTTTGAAAATACGTGTAGATGAAAAAATGTATAAAAATACGTGTAATATTGTTTAAAAACTTAAAAAATATTATTAAACTAATGTGCCAAACGGTCCTAAAAACACTTTTGAACTCTTCTTTAAAATCTCTTAACAATATGTTTTTTTGTTGGGCCCATTGTTTGAACTGTCTAACCAAATCGGCCACCTCATCAATCAAAACTCTGTTGGCTCGCCATTTTCTTAAGGCTTTGTTGTGAATCAAGAAAAGTCAGAAAGAATTGAACAAGTCATAGCACGCATGCCGAGACTTGCACGAAAAAGCAAATTTCTTGAAAACTGTTCTACACTCGTGACAAATTAAGCCAATATTAATCCTTTCAATCCATGAACAAAACCTACATGCAAAAATTCTAGGACCATTAGGTAAAGTTGAAATTGTTGAATCAACAGTTTGGTAGGTATGAGTGTGATTTAGGGGGCGCCATGTTTGTAAAGCTTAACACAAAGAAACGTCCATGCAAATACAGATAGAGGTGATAGCTAGGTAGAGGGGTTTGATTGGCTCAACAGTCTCTCGATCACCTGTTTCATTTGAGCTGTTAGAAAAAGCTGACAGGAAAATAGAATAATGTTATGAGGAGGAGGAACCAAATTGACAAAATATATAGGTGGGACCATTACATTAAAAGAACAATGTACTTGAAAAAAACCTCAACTCACTTAGACTCCGTTTCGAAATTCATAAAGGAATAAAATGGAATGAAATGATCATAAGGGAATAGAAAAAAATGGAATGAAATGTATTTAAGTAAATGAAATGAATGGAAATGAATGGAATGGAATGGAATTAAGTAACCTTAATTGGATGTTTTAAAATAAATGAATGGAAATGAATGAAAATGAATGGAATGTAAGTAATCTTGTTTGAGAGCAACATGGAGGGAATGGAATGGAATCATTTTATGACAATATTACTATTAGACCCCTATTCCCTTAAAATCTCAAATTTTCATTCCCCCCGAAATTGGAAGGAATAGGAGGGAATGAAATTAGATTTAATGAATTTTTTACTAAAACTCTCAAAATACCCCTATATATTCAGCCATTTATTTTAAAATAGAATTCTAATTGTAATATTGTCATAAAATGATTTCATTCCATTTTCTCCATGTTACTCCCAAACAAAATTACTTTCATTCTATTCATTTTTTATTCCCTTATTTTAAAACATCTAATCAAACTTACTTAATTTTATTTCATTCCATTCCATTCTTTTCTATTCCTTTCTCTTACTTAAATACATTCAATTCCATTCCATTCCTTTCCATTCTCTTATGATCATTCCATTCCATTCCCTTATGAACTCCCAAACGAGGTCTTAAACTCCTAAACAAGGGAATGAGCCTTCCATTCCCTCCATTAAAACTCCCAAACAAGGAAAGGGAATAATATTCTAAAATTATTCTTTTCATTTCTTTCCATTTTATTCCATTCGCTTCTTCCAAACGAGGCCTTATTGCAACGTATAGCTCTATATTAAAATATCCACAGCTTCATACTAATGCAGTATACATTACTAGGAAGAGTACGAGAGATCTACAATATTATGTGAGACTTTTAAAAATTACATGTAACATTGCTAATTTGCTTATGACAAACAGAAATTTTATATATGTCAGCAACTCATTGGAGGAAGATCACTAGTTTTCACAAACGATGTCATTTCTGAGTCCTTGAAAACTCGACTACCAAAGAACAAAAACCCTATTGCGTGTCCCGCAACAGCCACTAGTAATATACCACGTTAAAAGACATAACTGCAAGCATTACAATTTAAGCGAGACTAATCCGAATTGCATGCATATGGGTCTGAGCAAGACCAGCTTTAACATTGTTAGCACTTGGTTTGATCAATTGGCAATGAGAGAACCACTCAACGAGCACTGAGAGCACGAAGACTACTATCAGAGCTAATACGTACATACCAAGACGTGTGCCAGGCCAACCGGAGAAGAGTATTTCAGCGTTGGAACCCCAGAAGAAGGTCATGTGCATCATGTTCATGTTCATGGCCATATTGGTATGGTTATGGTTCATGTTGTGCATTCCATCTCTAGATGAGTCATTCATGGGAGTTACTAGTGACTCCATGTCATGCATCGCGAGCGGCCGTGGCAGTGTAAAAATTATGTAGAACTAGTTTTATGGATGATATGGAGGTCCCTTATTTTAAATAAGATAAGAGATTTAGGGATTTTGAGAGATGATAGATTGGTAGTACAAGATGTGTACTAATGGGTTTTGCAGTACGAAAATGTTTTGTACCTGTTAGAGATATATTAGCCCATTAGCATAAGCCCAAGCCTAATTCTACTTTGTGTGCAAGCCAAGTCTCTTACTTATATTAGAAGTCTATTAGTCTAGAGTTTAGTCTACTATATATACACATGTTATGATTTATTGTAACACAGGATTTGTACTACACTATAATATATTATTGATGTAGCCCTTTAGGGTTTCCTTCGTGGATGAAGGCCGTTAGGCTGAACCACGTAACCCTCATGTGTTATTGTGTTCTATACTTTATGTTTTTGCGTCCGCATCCATACTAACATATTCAACATGGTGTACCAATGCTAATATTTTACATGCACACAAAGTAGAATTAGGCTTGGGCCTATGCTAATGGGCTAATATATCTCTAACTGTACCAAAAAGAATTAAATGTTGTGATGGCCTTATTCGAATTTCGGAGTTCTAGAACAACTATTGACCATTTGACCTTATCAGATAAAATCTTTCCTTATGTTTTTGGTTGTATTTGTGGAAAAAGTATCTCAAATATAGGTGCCAATGCGCTAGAGGTTGGGTTAACCTACAGCTGGCCCAAGTTCCGAAACGAAAAAGTATTTTATGAAACAGTCTTACGAAACAATCTACTACTAATAAGAATCAATTTTAGATGTCTCGCTTTCAAAAAAATAGAATATTTTCATCTCACACGCAAGAAAACGTAATATTTTCACCTTATACCCATGAAGTAGGTTTTGATAAAAGAGTAAGTAGACATGTTCTTATCCTTTTTCTTTATTTTTAACAATATATACCCATCAAATCTGTTGTTGTTACACAATTTATATACACGTGTGTGTGTGTGCGTGTACGTGTGCGTGTTGGGGGGGGGGGGGGGAAGAATGATTTAGTCAATCGAATTCAATCATTATCTGTTTGCTACATGACAAGTGCGGTTGAAGGTGAAAATGGATAGTGACTTCAAGTGGAATTTTTGAATATTATTGTTTTGGGTATGATAATGAATAAGACATGGACTTAAATGCTCCACCAATTTTCAATAAGTACCCTAATGTGAATTGTAAATTGATCTTAGAGGGTGTTTATTTTACTCAAAAATTGAGTTTAATACAAGTAAGGATGAAGCTCCAACTATTTTGTTAAAGAGAAAAACTTAGATACAATACCTTATGTAAAGTACTTTAGGTATCCCTTTTTAAAATTAGAACACATGTCCACTTACTTAACAGTGATACTGCCATTTCCTTCTCCGTTTATTTCTTTTCCTTTTTTTTTCCCCCTGTTTCAGACTAAAGACTTCCCACGAGAAAACTGAAAACCCCAAAACCCCAAGCTCTCTCTCCCTCTCTGTTCTTCTCTTTCTCTCTTTCTCTCTCTGTTCTTCTCTTTCTCTCTTTCTTTCCTTCTCTCTCAGTCAGATTAGATGAAATAGACGAATCTAGCTCTGAATTCTCTATCTCGCTCTGTTTTCGCAGATTGGTTGGCTGGCCCTAAGAAAATTCGTTGGTATGTATTGGCTAAATCTCATTATAGGTTTTCAATTCTAGTTGCTGGGTTTGTGTTATTTTGAGGTTTGGTAGAATTTTTCTTTGTTGATTATGATCTGGGTATCAATTTTTGTTATTGGGTCTGTGTTATTATTGCTTTGGTTTGTTTTGATTTGGGTTTTCAATTATGGCTGCTGAGTTTGAGTTATTTTGAGGTTTGGAAGAGTTTTCCTTTGGCTATTTCTGATGAAGGTTTCAATTTTGGTTAATGGGTTTGTCTTAGTATTGCTTTGGTTAATTTTAATTTGGGGTTTCAATTATAGTTTCTGGGTAAGAAATTCCATCTTGTTCTCTGTAAGTGTACCAGTTTTATCCGAGAATACATACTTTATTTGTCCTAAATCTTCATTTATATTCAGAGACCTGCACTGAAATCTTGAATTTGATGCCTCATCATACATTTCGGTATCTCGGATCATGAAGTAAGCCTGACCAACACGAACAAGCTCCATGGAAATGTATAGAGAAATAGGGATCATGATCTGGAACACAATAACTGACATGAGGAATGTGAAAAAAATCTCCCATCCCAATCCATAATAGTTATAGTCTTTCCCCCGAGAATAGTCCCATTTTCTGTAATAAGGCAAGTTATTTAACTCTTGCTTGTGGCGCAGCAACCAAGCAAGGGCACAGGCAGAGACAACTGTACACAAAGTAATAAGAAACAAAGAGAGTAAGATGATCTCAATGTTCATATGGGTCTCAAGCCGACTCCTCTTAGATGGAGCTCCTGAGTTGTTGAGCATAGCTTTGGTCTCACGCCCAGCATACACCGCAACCCCAATGCCCCATTCAGTATTCTTGAGCTCACAGCCTCGAAGAATAATATTGGACGGTCCAAGTGACAGCCTCTTCCCATCAACTTCCATGTTTGCATGAAAACCATAAATATTCCTATTCGGTTTCTCACACTTAATCAATCCAGTAACTTTCTCCTTTTCAGGCATCTTAAATAGGGTCTCTTGTTTTGCATACCGAGTCTTCAAATTCGACTCCCCATCCAAATTAACTGTCTGCACATACGCAACTCCAGTCGGGTCACTGGTGGAGAGCAGCACCATATCACAAGGAAGAGTTTCACTTGCATGAATTTTGATGATTTCACCAACTGTGATATGCTTCCATTTTTTAGGTTGGAACTGATTATTAACAAGAACAGATGCTAACCGGTTATTCTCAATTCTGTCTGACCTATGCCGTCTATAGTCCTCATAGGCATCCTTAATCGCCGTAACTGATAGAACAAAGGCCAACGGCAAAACTGAGACTCCCCGGCCAAAAACAGCCAGCTGGGGGAGCTGATTAAGTACAGCAATCACAAGGAAATATATGTATGCAACTCTATGAAATTGTTCAAAAATATTCTTTGGCAAAAAAGTAATAAACGAATACTTGGAAGTCCTTACAGAATTCCCAGCAAATTCAAACTTCTCATTTGTCTTCACAGGATCATTTATATAAATCAACCTTGCATCTTCATCATTAATTTCCTTCTGGGACGTACTAAGCCCTTCAGAATCAGCCCCTCTTGAGCCATGTCTCACCGGCTTCGACCCCAGATCAGCAAAAGTCACTTCCCTAACGGAATTCCCGCCTCCGCCCGAGGCCTTGGAATGAGAGGACAAAATACTTCTTCTTGATGAGGAGGAATTGAGTGTTCCTTCCACACTTGATGAATTCTCAGCTGGGTTTTTCGTTTCCATCCCGGAAAACGATCCAGGGCGGCCAGAATTGGATTTAAATAGATCTAACAAAACGGGTACAGTGAATAAATCTTGGGTATTAGGAACTCTAGGAGATGGAATCAAAAGGGGATGCTCAGAGGCCATGATCTGAGAGGATCAGAGACCTCCTGAGCTTTACAGAGTCAATAATCAACAAATTCATGAAAGACCCAGATGGTAATTTTAACCAAAGTTTACAAATTTTACAACAACAGCAACAGAAATTGAAGAAAACAAGCAAACCCCACAACTACAACACTTGTTGTATATAGGCAAAAAACAGAAAGCAAAAACCAAACCAATCAAAGGTGTTTAGATAACTATTGTACACAAAAGAATCTAGAGAAAGTGAGAAACTTTAAAGGTTGTTAGAACTTACTTATGCTTGTATCCCAGGTCAAGTTAGAGAGAGAGGGAGAGTAATATAGGAGAAGAGAGAGAGAAATGAAATACGTTGGGTGTTTTTGTTGTGAGAAAAATGACAATGGTGGTTGTTATACAATGAGCTAGGAAGCGTGTTTTTTAGGGACAATAAGGACGAATTGAACAAAGTCAAAGGCATTGTTTTGGTGTGAGAAAGAAAGAGAGAGAGAGAGAGAAGACGGAGAATGCAAAGAAAATTGGGGAAGAAGAAGTCTACAAATCGTAATGGGTGGCGACAGCAACAGCATCAACAACAACAAAGAAAAAAAAATACCATTCTTTTTATAAATAAAAAAAAAATTCTAATTTTGAATAAATAGTAATAATTAATACTAACTAATAATAAGAAAGAGAAATATTCTTTTGTTTTGTGTCAAAAGGTCATGTGCGTGTTTGAGTAAAACCAGATATAAGAAAAGGAAAGTCTTTTCGGAGAGAGAGAGTTTTCAGACAAAGAAATATGTTAAATCATAAATGTTCTTCTAGAAGGTCGACTGCTGAACTGTTGTGGATTTTTTTTATATTGTAATAATCAATTATAAACTAACTGTACAGTATTAGTATTTTGAATTGTTTGTTAAGAGGTGTCTGACTTTGACCAAGATCATGTGATGAAATGAAGATCTTGTTTGTTTCTTGAACAAGAATGTGTTTGTATTACTTTCAAAAAGAATGTATTTGTATTTCCCTCTTTTTGAACAAATTGAATTGAAATTCTCAATATCTTTCTGAGCAGTAGTAGTGCTTCCCGTGCTCTTTCCCTTTTTTTTTCTTTTTTTTTTTTTCATTATGATTTTTCTTGCTTTAATTCAACAACACACCAACGGTCTAGCACGCCTGCTTTGATGGCTTCTAGTCGTTGGACTAATTTGACTTTTTTTTTTTCTTTTTTTCATTTTTTCTTTTTTTTCAATGACAGAAATATAGGCATACATGTTCTCATAATTAATTTTGTCTTAAATATTTTTTTTTATTGATTTCTTTTTTTAAATGCCCTCAATCCAGGTTAATAGGGATTTTTTTTTTAATTCCATAGTTGGGGTTCCAGATGGTTTTATTATAATCACAAAAATTGTCAGAGTTACAAAGATCTTGGCATGTTAATAGGAAAGTTAGTGTCTTAATTTAATGATAAAAAAAATATTATGTCCATAATATTTTTATAATAAATCTTAAGTGGCTGGTTGTTATTGACTGACAAAAAAATATTTTTAGTAGCAGGTTTAAATTAGAATCAATAATAACTTACCGCTTAGAATTTATTACAAAAGTATTGTGGATGTAGCACTTCTCAAAAAACAATCATTATGAAAGGAGAGGAAGCTATAAGGCTCTTGGCCTGTTAATAGGAAAGTTGGTGTCTTGATCTAATAATAAAAAGCAATCATTACAAAGATGATATTTATAGGTTCAAATCTATTGCATCTATTAAATCCAAAAAAAAAAAAAAAAAAAAAGCTTTGGGACCTGTTTGGTAGGACATTTCAAATAACCATTTTCAATTTTTAAATAACATTACATACATTTCCACATATTTTTTCACCCACACGTATTTCAAAAAATTACAAACAATACTACTCAAACTCTTCTATCAAACGGGCCCCTAGCATCTCTGCATTTCGATGTTTTAATTTTCATAATTCCTTCATAATTATGAGTTTGGCTTACCTCCAATATTTTTTTAACTGGATATGTCCTTTTATTTTAAATATACAATAGCATGTGATAGTAGGTTTTAATTTCTACATTTTATTTAGTTAGTGGGTGACGTAGTAGTCTCTTATTAAAATGAAAGATATTCCAGTTAAAAAAGTATTAGAGATAAGCCACACCTCATTATTATTTATAAAAGACTAAAACTAAAAACACTTGAAATAAAAAATGGGTTTGGCTTACTTTCAGTACTTTTTTTAACTAGAATCTCCTTTTGTTTTAATGAGAAACTGTCACATCATTCACTAACTAAATAAAATGTGAATATTAAAACTGACTACTACTTGTCATTATATATTTAAAATAAAAGGACATGTCTTAAAAAAATACTATAGATAAGCCAAATTCAAATAAAATAATCATAAAGAAGTCCTGTATAATAAATACATTTTTTATTTATTCAGACTATTAATTATTAAAATAAAATAAAAAAATCATAGACATTTGTTTCTGTATTAAAAGTCTAAACTTAGTTTCCTTCTTTGAAATACCATTACACCTTTTTTCTTCCAAAACTCTCTCACGTTTATCTCAGCCTTCCTTTTCATATCGTATACTTTAGACTCAGAGTTAGCTTCAAAATTAGGTGGAAATATGGAATCCCTTTTACACGGATCACATCAAAATTAATTATCGTTTGAATTCTCTAACTGAACATTCTAGATAAACTGTACCAGATAATGTGTAAAAGTTTCGAGAATTTTTTTTAAAAATTTTAAGTTGTAAAAGTTTTAATTAATGAATAAATTATAATAAATAATATCTTTGGGTCAAATTTGTTGTTGATTTGATCCTATATTGCTGATCATTTAATCAACAATATCTTTGGGTTAAATTTGCTGGTGATTTTAATTCTATATTGTTGATTATTTAATCAAATTCTTCATTTTTGTTAAAATCCTTGTAATGTGAATCCAATTATTGATATAGGAATCCAAGTCAGGTCTAGAAGTTTTTCCAAATTCCAAATAGTATGTTTTGTATGAGATGGTATTTTCATCAACTAATGTGGCATTAGCAGAGGCCGACATATATGGCACCAGATCATGACGTGATATAGATCACTTCTGCATTATCTTGTCAAGCTCCCATTAGCTGCACATAGACTAATGTGTTTGTCACGTAGATTAATTAGATTTCTCTTAACTCTCAAGTTTTTTTAAGATAACCATATCATTGAATTTTTAATAATGTTTTTATGAAATATGTGAATTGGATTTTGTCATATGAACATTAAGTTTTACTTTCTTTCTTTTTTTATGTAGTGACAAAATTCAATTTACTTATTTTATAATAAATGAATAATATTTTTATAGTGAAATTATCTTAAAACTTTCAAAACATGTGATCTATATCACGTCAGAAAAAATGTATCGTATAATTTTTTTTTTCATAATATTAATTAGACTCATGTCAAGAACTGGATTAAATTGTAACAATTTAAAGAAGAAACAAATTTTGAACTTACCCAGAAACTATAATTGAAACCCCAAATTAAAATTAACCAAAGAAATACTAAGACAAACCCATTAACTAAAATTGAAACCTTCATCAGAAATAGCCAAAGGAAAACTCTTCCAAACCTCAAAATAACTCAAACCCAGCAGCCATAATTGAAAACCCAAATCAAAACAAACCAAAGCAATAATAACACAGACCCAATAACAAAAATTGATACCCAGATCATAATCAAGAAAGAAAAACTCTACCAAACCTCAAAATAACACAAACCCAGCAACTAGAATTGAAAACCTATAATGAGATTTAGCTAATACATACCAACGAATTTTCTTAGTGCCAGCCAACCAATCTGCAAAAACAGAGCGAGATAGAGAATTCAGAGCTGGATTTGTCTATTTCATCTAATCTGACTGAGAGAGAAAGAAAGAAAGAGAGAAAGAGAAGAACAGAGAGGGAGAGAGAGCTTGGGGTTTTGGGGTTTTCAGTTTTCTCGTGGGAAGTCTTTAGTTTGAAACAGGGGGGGAAAAAAAAGGAAAAGAAATAAACGGAGAAGGAAACGACAGTATCTCTGTTAAGTAAGTGGACAGGTGTTTTAATTTTAAAATGGGTACTTGAGGCACTGTATCTAAGTTTTGCCCTTTGTTAAAAAGGGGATCTAGCATCAGTAGATGAATATACTGACTTGTTCGTGTAGTGGCTTCATGTGTTCGATTAACGTGGAACAGGCCTCAAGGAAGAGTTCATTAAACCATGTTCATAATGATTAAAAAGAGATTGATTTGCAGTGTTATAGTTTGTCTAGTTCTACTAAAAATTGGATGGGAGGGATTGTTTGGACATCAGAGAGATTGAGACAAGTATTGTTAAAAGTTTAAAACTTGAGGATGAGTTCTTTCCAACACAAGGAGTTTGATGTAGGAGCCAAGGAGGGAGCCAACTAAGCATGTTTTTGTGGCAGTGTTGATATCTCCATCTTAGCACATTCAATTCAACAATAATCCTCTTATTAAAAGCCAGTTGCAACAATCTACCAAATTGAGGTCTAGAGACAATCAAAGACGATGTCAATTTGCGGTAAATTCCAATCTTAATATTTTAAGGCTAACAAATTATGCTCCTTAATTGATTTTATTTTAATTAGTTTCCTTATTACTTGTTTAGTTGACTTAAAAGTACTAATTGAATTTGAATTTTGAATTAGGCTCTAGATTTATTTTATTTTCTCGTAACTTATCTATATTTCTACTAGACTGATCACATATGCTTAACACCTGCAATAATACTCTTTTTATTTATTTGTTTTTTTGGTTTAGTGTTATAATACTTAAAAGTGATATATAAATAACAGTGTATTTTTTTTTTTTTTTTAAGAAGGAGGTAAGGTCATATGGAATAATGTTTAAAAATGAGATAGAGAATCGTAAGAAGTTGAATCCCAATGGAACATTTGAATTTATTGATTAAGATAAAAATTGTGATAAGTAAAAAAATTTGAGATTTAAAAAAAAAAAAAGTTGATATATGTTAGTATGGATGGATGAGGATTTGTGATAACTGTATAGAATTTTGGATAACAAAAATTTTGGAATGTTTTAAAGAATTAAAAAAAAAAAAAAAAAAAAAACCATAGAAATTTCGAGATAAAAATGAGTAGATTTTAAGTGAGATAGTGAGTTTTTTTTTTGGAAGAAGTAATTTTGTATTTTTTTTTATAAAGATAATTGAAGTATTTGAATTCAAATAGATAACAAATACAGATAGGAATAAAATATTTGAATACAAATGGGTGGTAAAAATAACGGTTTTTTTTTTTTTTTTTTTTTTTTGTACATGTGATAGTATTATTGTTTTAACCTTTTTGTAGGAAAAAAATTAAACTAAAATGCATATTATTTTAGAATTTGTATGAGAATATTTTGGTACACCAAAAATTAAAGACGAATCAGGAGAATCCTCTTATTAATAGTATATATTATTTTCTTAGTTTCAGTAGAGTCCTAGTTTAGTTAGAAGTATTGTTAACATGACCATTTTTTTTGAGTAAATTGAAAATTACTCCCCTGAAGTTTGGGGTTGCTTGGATTTTACACCCCAAAGTTTCAGAACTTTGATTTTACACCCTGAAGTTTGGTTCCGTTAGTGATTCACCCCCTATGGTTAAATTCTTCTGTTAAGAGACACATGTGCATACTGACATGTTTTATTTTAGCCAAATCAACCCCAAAACTACGTCGTTTCAATGAAAAATAAAAGCTTATTTGGCAGTAAGTATTGTTTTGCCCAGACTAAAACACAAGACTCCAATCCTAAACTACACCGTTTTAGCTAAATTCTAAAATCCCAAATCACTCATATCATCACATTAGCTACTTTCCCAAATTGCAGAGCAGACCTCATCATTAACCCATCCACCTAAAAACTACCAAATGGAACTAATGCAAGGCTTCGATTTCTGTTTGAATGGCCGCAAATATATAAATATATATATATATGTTGGGGTTTATGCCCTAAAATCCAATTTAATGGCATGTCATAAATAATTAAATTGTTTAATTATATGAAATAATTTATAAATGAACTAATGGGACATTATCATAGTTCTTGAAATGCATTGTATGTGATTTAGTCACAGAAGATATAAATCACAAGTTTCTTGTAAACTCAAAACATAGTTCGTAGTTGGTGATGAAATTGGGCGTTTCATCTGCGAAGACTATAACACATCAACTAAGATGATTTGTCTTGATCATGGAAGTAGAGATTTCTAGTTGATGTGTTGATGTGTCTTAAGAGTTAAGACATATTGAACTGGACTGTTGTGAGATTAATTATTCAATCAACAACTGTCACCTGAATAATTAATCTCTCACGACTTCTAATTTCATAGACTCTTAATCCTGAGAGGGTAGTGAACCCGATCATGAAATGTAGGTTACTTTGATATATTAGGAGTGAGATCTAATATTCACAATCAAAACCTCAGTATGTTGGGTAACCACACGTAGTGTTGAGGGAACACATATTCTCAAGATGGAATCCATAATCTCTTTTTGTAGAGACACGAAATATCCCCTTGAGATAAGTTTAATAGGAACTAGTTATTCAAGGCGCTCACTTTAGTAAGGAGTTACTAAAGCTTAAATTTATTGAAATTAGATTTCAATAAATGTGAATAACTAAAAGATTAACTCAAGGATAAAATAGTTGTTTACAAAGTGACAGTTCCTTATGACTTTGTTCACTATGGATATTTCATGGAGGGGTCAAATGATATCATTAGAGTCTTAGGATATAATTTATTAATAAGGCCTAGAGTGAAATTATATTTATATAGTGGTATTAAATATAATTAATGGTAACTTTGGACTTGTCAAGAGTTGACAGAAAAGCCCAAGGCCCATTGGAGCTAAAGTCTTATTTGTTCCCTTTGGTCCCATCTCAAGCCACAAACTAAAGCCCAACTGGGTAGGCCCAAAAGACTAACCCAATTAGATAATCAGTTTTTATTTAATAAGAGTTATTAAATAAAATAACTATTAAGGTAGTTAGAATGTACGTATGATGAAAAGAAAAGAAAACAGTTTTTCTCTACAAGGAGAAGAAGAAAGATTTTCTTTGAGAATCAACGTACAAAAAGACTGATTGAGAGACCACATTTTTTGGGCACCATGTGGAATTGAGATGAAGATTAAAGGTATTCTCAAGTCTTGGTTTTGAATTTCACTGCATCAAGGTACGCTTTCTATTCTTTGTTCTAGAATTCAAGGTTACATGTTATCTCTCATGAATAAAGTAGATCCATGATTATTGATTCCGCTGTGTGTTTTGTATGAGATGCAAAACCAAATTTTTCAACAATATATATATATATATATATTATTGTGAAACTAATCGATAAATTTGGAAGGAGTCGACGGCTAATATAAAAAACAGTTCCTATAGAAGAGATAGAATTCGCACGACCACATGATCTTTTGGATTGGGAGGCACAACCACTATTCAGCATAATATTGTAGAGGATTGTACCAAGAGAACCAAAAAGCTTTGTTGCAGCGGAGAAAGCCATTACCTAGCATCGAAAATATTCAATTGAAGGAAATTAAATAACAAGCTCAATCTAACAAAACTCCACCCAAAACCTAATGGGTTTTTCATCCTCCCCAAATCAATAGGCTTCTTCTTCTTCTTCTTCTTCTTCTTCTTCTTCTTCTTCTTCTTCTTCTTCTTATTATTATTATTATTATTATTATTTGTAAGGGCAGGTTTTGGATCCTAAGCCCACAAGGTAAAAGGATTAAGGCCCAAAGAGCCCAATACAAATAATTTATAGAGAGTGGGCTAAAAACTAGACTTCAATGAATTGGACAACGTTCACAATGGACTAAAGATGGTAAGAAAGCAAGGAAAAGACAAAGGAAAACAAGTTTTTGCAAAGAAATTCTTCCTCGGCTAAGTCCGAGAAGAGTAGTTCTGGATTATATTATTCTTAGACTTGAGTACAATTTCAGTTCTCAATGTTACATTGTTTTCTTTAAAAATTCTCTGATCCCCTTCTACAATAGGATTCTTCTTCTTTATATTGCCCTTCTTCGCTCCATCTCAGCCATCCACGTGTTGATCAGATGTCTAGCTTTTATCCTGGCTCTATCAGCACATTCCTAAAGTTTTTCTAGAGGTAGTTGTAAGAATGAATATCACTGTTCAGGTATCACTTCCACATTAATGCGGTCAGAGAGTTAGCTACAGAGCATTCAATGCAGTGGCAACAGCTTTCCCTTAGATATTTCTTAATTTCCCATTGTCTTATCCCTTCCTGATGCTTGTCCTTACCAGTAGAACCGCCCAGAACGCTGCTCTTGGGGGCAGGCCCACCCTTTTGACCTCTGCTCTGTTAAGCCGAGGTGGCATTTGTCCTCAAACCTCCTTCCTAGACCCTCATGACCAGATCCCTTTCTTCATTCACTAGTGCACCTTTCCACGATAACGTTTACCCGTCTTTGGACTATTAAGTGTCCTTGGACAGGGCCCATGGCCCAATATATGTTTCTGGGCCTGTCATCCCCACAATAGCCCCTCGAAATTCTCCTCTTTTGCTCCTTGGAAAAAAAGAGGATTTCAATATTACAATAATTATTCTACTCTTCTCATATGCTGCCTCTATCTGTATAGGTGTCTTTTCAACTGCCTAAAGCATGCTTCTGACGCTTCGGCATCCGGGACGTGCCTGTATTAAAATTTTGCAGCTCCATGTCCCCCACGTTCTACAGTACGATGAAGATCCAACGGCTAAGGATTTTGTTGGAACTTGGGCGGGAATTCTCCCGCTTACCTTTCCCTCTGATACATATATTGCTTGAAGACCTCATTCACTTCACTTTTTGCACTCTTAAATATCAAGAACTAGTCCGAGGAGACCTCCTTCCCTTGCGTAAGTCATTTAAATATTTTTTTCTTATTTTCTCTTTTACTTGTCTTTATTCAGAGCCCTTCCCTCCTTGGCTCCCTTAATTTCCCTTCACCTTCCTTTCACCTTTAACCCTTTCTTAAACTTGGGTAGATTTGCTTACCTTGTAAACTCCCCAGAGGGCATAGAGAGCTTTAAAGCTCAATATAGAATCCCACCAGGGGTCTCTATTAGGTATTGCAAACAGGGGGAGTGGCATACCATGAGGCAGGAGGGAGAAGTAGTAATCCCTATGATTGCCTTTATAAAGGGAAGGATAAGAATCCCTATAGGTAGAGTTACTAGGGATTATCTAATAGCTTATAGGCTTTCCCCCACCTAGTGTGCCCCCAATATGTTTAGGATCTTAGGTAGTGTAGACGCCCTTAATGAGAAGATGGGCGTGAACCTCACCCACCACAACATCAATTGGATTTACAACCGTCACCACTTAACAGGGTGGGGGTACTACCTAAAAACTAGGTTTCCTGAGGTCAGGCTCATATCATGCCTCCTTGAGTCCAACAAAGGCATAACTAAGGATTATCTAATTGTCTCAGGGGAGTGGCATGATGGCCTTCATTGTTCGACCAGAGAAGGGACACCTGGTGGGGTTCTTAGTTCTAGGTTTATTGTTCTAATAATATCCCCTTTTTCTCACCAACATTTTTCGTGCTCATCTTTTCTATTTGTACTTGTAATTTAACTTTCCTCTAATTTGTTCTGCTTTTTTAACAGTGTTTTTCTATTTTTGATGGTTTTGCAGATAAGCACTCTGCTATCCCGAACATAAACTTTGTCAACCAGCCAGATTTGAATAAAGTACTCAAGGCCGAGGTCTTTGTCGATAGAGACGGGCAATTAAGGGCAGCCCACCTCATCCTTGGCTACAACCCGATCTCATCTAGCTTCTAGGCACCAAAGTGTGTGATCAAGGCGAGGGACCCACGTTTGCATCAAATCAACATTGCAGTCCCTGGCTTCCTCGTCATTGGCCCCGTTCCAAAAGGTGTACAACAAGTAGAGCTACCTTTCCAGTTCGTAGCCGAGGAGGAAGCAACTCCTTCCCAACCAGTAATCAAAGAAGAAGAAGAAGAAGTAGCCGAAGTTTTCGACTCCGAGGACGACTTCGAGGTCTTCAACTAGTCCCAATCCCCAAAAATCCTAACTGGTGACTTCAGCCATCTCCTTCTAGCCTAAGTAAGCCATACCCAAGAAGCTACTGCTATTCCAGGCGCCATGGTTCTATAGCGTAAGACAAGGTCAAGCCATCAAGAGCTGTTGGAGTCGCATGCTAGAGGCAACGCTCTTAGAAAGGCAGCCCAGACCAAGCCTCCCACCCCCCCATCCTCTCAAGCTCTATAGTCCGACTGTGCTGATAAGAAGAGGAAGAGGGACTTGGAGGGTAAGGAGGTGGTAGAAGAAGGAAAAAGCCATCCCTCCAAGGAGGTCGAGCCTCAGAAAGGGGCCAAAGCTGCCAAAACTACTCACACAGGGTCTTCAAGTGAAGGACCAATGGTGGAGAGGGGACATGACTGCCAAGTCGCGGTGCCAGCCTAGAACCCCCCCTTTGTGTTAGACGGAATTACCCTTCCCACCAGTGCTTCTATAAGGGACCTAGCGCTGACATGGCCGACCTTAGGTCCATGAAGAAACATGAAGTGTGTCTTAGACTGAAAAGGGACCTAGCGTTGGTAAGTCTCTTAGTTGCCCCCCCCCCACCTTTTTATTTATTTATTTATTTTTTTTTAATTTTTAAGGCCGTAAGTGCTTTTCTTTAATCATTATATTTTTTCTTGGTAGGCTATTCAAGCTGCGCACAAAGCTAAGGAATTGGTGTCCAATTCCCATAAGCAGATGAAAGATGAAGAATCAAGGCACATAGCTGCTGTTGAGGCCTTTAACATGGCCGAGAAGAGGATTAAGGAGCTGAACACCAAGCTCACCGAGGCTGATAGGGAGAAGAAGAGCGCTAAAGCTGCTTTACAAGGGGCAGAGAAGTAGGCAGAGACTCAGTGCAAGCAACTTCGTCAGGCCGAGGATGAGCCTGCTGCAGCTAAAGAGCAAATAAAGGTCTTGAAGAAAAAGCTGGAGGAGGCTGAGAAGGCTAGGGACTAAGCTGAGCAGAATGGCTATGACGTGGGAGTAGTAGAAACCGAGAAGGCACTGAGGGCTGAGGTCTCGGGGGTGTGTAGAACATACTGCCTCCAAGTGTGGAATGAGGCCCTCAACCAGGCTGGGGTTAAGGCCTCCTCGACACTTAGGAGAGCAGAGAATTTTTACTATCCCCCTGCAATCTGAGCACCAGACCCCTCAATCTCCCAAGATGACGTTGCCTCCAAAGATCCAAGCTCCACCCAGGAGATACTTGCCAAGGACCTTCCTCCTCCCAACAGTCCTCCTAAAGGGGTAGCGCAAGCTGGCATAGCTGAGAAGGAAAAAGAAAAAACCAAGGAGGTCGCCCCTGAAACCACAAAGCCTCCAGCTGCACCCAAGGATTCCTCCGAGGGAGGGGTGGTTCCCTAAAGCCAAGAGCTAGTTTTGGCAACTTTCCCCATTTCTGCTAAGGAGGATTCCAAGGGTAAAGGCCCAGCATCCAAAGCAACAGCACCTACCTAATCCACCAAGGCTCCAGCAAAAGACAAGCTCGTCTTCAAAATTAAGTAGATCCTAAGATAAGGTTTTATTTATTTATTTATTTATTTTTTGTATGTACTTTCCCTTCTACTTAGTTACTTTACCCTTTGCAAGATCGAACTTTATTGAAAAACATTACATTCTTTCATACTTAACTGCATTTGTGCAAGGTTATATAAATAATGTCTCTTTCACTTTGTGCTTAACTGGCATAAACACAATCTAATTTGAAATATTTCTACATCCTAAATCTTAACAATTATTTAAGCAAGTGGGGGTTTGACTGTTACACCCCCTACAAATGGCAACACCTTGGGCTAATTTTTCCCAGCCCATGATGTTTAACAAAGTACACTTAAACTTTAAGACATACCTTAAATATAGTTAACTCAAAGGATCTTGTATATTGTTGAATTTTCCTTTAACTTCACACAATGGTAAAGCAGCTATCCATACAGGGCTCCACATAACCCTCCACTTAACAGTAAATCTAAGGAGCTGTAGGTGATAGTTAGCTCACAAACAGATCATAGATATACTTGCAAATGCTTTAAGTGATGCTCAAGAGTGTCCTTTTAATTGAGTTACTACAATGAGAGTCTTTGCTATTCAGCATGGCTGGGCTGAGCACTAATTTACCCAAGGCATGTGATTCAAGGAACCTGACATGGCCGAGATTTTGTTTAACGCTTAAACAAATAATGAAAAGTATTAATTTACCCAAGGTATATGGTCCGAGGAGCCAGACATGACCAAGGTTCTGTTTAATATTTAGACAAATAGTAAGGAATACCAATTTACCCAGAGTACGTGGTCTAAGGAACCAAGCGTGACCAAAGTTCTATTTGATACTTAAACAAATGATAAGAAGTATTAATTTACCCAAGGTATGTGGTCCGAGGAGCCAGACATGATCAATATTCTGTTTAATACTTAGACAAATGATAAGAAGTATTAATTTACCCAATGTATGTAGTCCGAAGAGCCAGACATGACCAAGGTTCTATTTAATACTTAGACAAATGATAAGAAGTATTAATTTACCCAAGGTATGTGGTCCGAGGAGCCAAACATGACCAAGGTTCTGTTTAATACTTAAACAAATGATAAGAAGTATTAATTTACCCAAGGTATGTGGTTTGAAGAGCCAGACATGACCAAGATTCTGTTTAATACTTAAAGCAGATAATCAACGTAACACATAATGTCATAAATAAAAACATGGCAGAAATGTCTTTCATTAATAATAATATCTTCGCAGGTTATTTACATTCCAGGGCATGGTACAACTTTTTCATCTAGATTTTCTAGGAAATATGCACCTATACCAGCCACCGAGGTGATACAATATGGCCCTTCCCAATTGGGCCATAACTTTCCCCATGCTGGGTTTTTTCAGTACCCAAAACCTTTCTTAATATCAAGTCTCCAGGAGCTAATGGTTTTAACTTCACATTTGAGTCGTACCCTTGCTTAAGCTTCTGCTGATAATACGCCAACTGAACCATGGCATTTTCCCTTCTCTCTTCAATCAAATCCAAGCTCCTCTCTAATAATCCGTCATTGCTGTTCGAAGTGAACAGGCTTTGGGAATCCAGTCTCCAGAGGGATTACAGCTTTGGCCCTATAAGTCATTGAAAAAGGGGTTTCCCCTGTTGACCTATGAGGGGTAGTCCGATAGGTCTAAAGAACATGTGGCAACTCTTCCACCCATTTACTCTTTGCATCGTTCAACCTCTTTTTAAGTCCATTCACAATGACTTTGTTGACAGCATCGGCCTGTCCATTCCTTTGTGGGTAAGCCGAAGTCGAATACCTATTCTTGATACCCAATTTGCAACAGTATCTTCTGAAAGCTTTGCTATCAAACTGAAGTCCGTTGTCTGAGATAAAGGTATGAGGAATCCCAAATCGAGTGACAATATTCTTCCACACAAATATTTTGGCATCCACATCCCTGATGTTTGCCTGTGGCTTAGCTTCAACCCACTTGGTGAAGTAATTAGTGTCGACCAAAAGCCATTTCCTATTTCTTGCTGCTTTAGGGAAGGGCTCTACAATGTCCAAGCCCCATTGAGCAAAAGGCCAGGGACTAGACAGAGGATTAAGAAAGCCCCCCGGCTGGTGAATGTTTGGAGCAAACCTCTGGCATTGGTCACACTTCTTCGCGTATCCTTGTGCTTCCTTTTGTATATTCGGCCACCAATATCCCTGAGTGAGGGCTCTGTGAAACTCTTCTAGGAGTGGCTCTTCTGCTTCAGGATGGATGCATAGCAAATATAGCCCAGAAAAAGAGTGTTTGTACAACTTTTGATCCTCGGACAACCAAAATCGAGAAGCTTTTCTTCGCACTTTGTTAGCCTTGGCCCTCTCCTCGGGTAAGATATCCTCCTTAAGGAATAGCACAATAGAATCCATCCAGCTATGTCCCACCCTAATTTGATGAATCTGGACTTTCTCCCTCTTTATTTCAGTAGATTTACATAAGTCTTCAACAAGGATAACCCGAGGTAAGCTCTACGCCGAGGAGGTTGCGAGAGTGGCAAGAGAATCAGTATGCGTATTGTTGTTTCTAGGGATTTGCTGTAAGGTGAAAGACTCAAACCCTGATTGCAAGTGTCTAAGTTGGTTCAAATACTCCTGCATTCTCACATCCCTAGCCTCCAACTCTCCCTTCACTTGGCCTACAACCAACCTCGAATCTGAAAATACCTCCACTGTTTTTCCTCCCATTTTCTGAACCATATCCATTCCTACTAATAGTGCCTCATACTCAGCCTCATTGTTCGTGGCCGAGAAACCCAACCTTAGGGATTTCTCAATAATGATCCTTTCAGGGGATATTACAACTAGCCTCACTCCAAATCCCCTTTGATTTGATGCCCCATCAACATGTACCTTCCAAGATAGAGGTTCCCGTGAGGAGATCACCCCAACTGATTTTTTATCTATCTTCTGCTTCTCGCCATTTTCTTCCACTGGAGGCTCAGTAAACTTAGCCACCAAAGTTGCAAGGACCTAGCCCTTTATCGAGGTGCGAGGCATATACTTAATATCGAAAGCTCTAGGATCATTACCCATTTTGCAATTCTCCCCATGTAATCATCTTTCTGAAGCAATGATTGAAGAGGGAGTTGGGTAAGAACCATAATGGTGTGAGCTTGGAAGTAATGAGAGAGCTTCCGTGTAGCATGTACCACTGCTAAGATGGCCTTCTTCAATGGCAAATAACGAACCTCTGCCTCATGTAATGATTTGCTCATATAATAAACGGGTCTTTGTACCCCACCATCAACCTATATCAATACCAGACTCACCGCATGAGAGACTATAGCAATGTAAGCAAATAGAACCTCCTCCTCCTCGAGCCTGGACATAATGGGTAACCGAGAAAGATATTCCTTCAACTGCTGGAAGGCCGAGGAACATTCTTCTGTCCACTTGAATCCCTTCCACTTATGCAACAATTGGAAGAAGGGCCTACATCTATCGGTTGATTGAGAAATAAATCAATTCAACACGGCAGTCATTCCTGTCAACTTCTGGACCTCTTTGGGATTCCGATGAGGCTATAGATTGTTAATTTCTCTAATCTGATTAGGGTCAACTTCAATTCCATGATGGGTGACCATATAACCCAGAAATTTACCAGAGCCGACGCCGAAAGAACACTTAAAAGCATTAAAACGCAATTTGTGTCTCCTCAGTATTTCAAAAATACTCCCGAGTTCATCTACATGCTCGGACTCCACTTTGCTATTTACCACTATATCATCTATATAAATCTCAATATTTTTATCTAACTGAAGCTCAAACATCCTGGTCATTATTCTCTGGTAAGTAGACCCAACATTCTTCAATCCATAGGGCATCATTTTATAGTGGTAATTCCCAATAGGTGTAACAAAAGCAGACTTCTCCTATTCATCCAGAGCTAGCGGTATCTGATAGTATCCCTGAAAGGCATCTAAGAAGCTTATCCAAGGATGACCTACAGTTGCATCCACCAACTGATCTATTAGAGGCATGGGGAAGGGATCTTTTGGGCAAGCTTTATTTAAATCCGTGAAGTCTACACATACTCGCCACTTTTCACTTTTCTTCCTCACCACCACCGTGTTGGCCAACTACTGAGGATAAAAAACCTCCTTTATGGCCCCGGCTCGCTTAAGCTTAGCCACCTCCTTTTTGACAGCATCAGAATGTTCCTTAGATGAGCGCCGAGGTGGTTACCTTTTGGGGATGATAAAGGGATTGACGTTTAGGTGATGGCAAATGAAATTTGGATCCACCCCAGGAGCCTCATAAGCATCCCACGCAAATACATCGATATTTTCCCTAAGAAAAACTATCAACTCTTCCTTCTCTCGATAAGGCAGCTAGACTCCGACCTAGAAAAATTTCTCCTTATCATCACTAACAATAATTTTTTCTAATTCCTCACACTTTGCCCTTTCTGTCACCATATCCATGGACAACACTGGCTTTGTTGATTGCTATAAACCCTTTTCAGCAGAGGCTGAAGACTCAACCCCATTCTGATGTCTAATTGCAGCCACCAAGCACTGCCTAGCCATAGACTAGCTCCTAACCAGCTCCTTAACCTGGTTCTCGAAAGGATACTTCACTTTCAGGTGCAGGGTGGAAGACACGGCTCTTATGGCGTGAAGCCAAGGTCTTGCCATAATAGCAGTATAGGGGGAGTAGGCATCTACCACGATGAAGTTCACTTCCACGACCTCTGTCCCTGCCTGAACAGGTAGTCAGTTTTGGCATTTTGGAAAGACAATCTTCACGTCAAACCCTATTAGAGGGGAATCATAGCATGCCACGTCCTCGGACCTCAACTTCAGCCCCTTAAATAGATCAGGGTACATGATCTCTGCACCGCTGCCTTGATTTACCAACACCTTCTTTACATAATACCCACCTATCCTGAGGGTGACCACTAGGGAATCATCATGTGACTGCAAGGTTCCAACCTTATCCTCATCCGAAAAGCTTAAAGCCGGCTGGACTTTCATCCTACTCCTCTTCGGATCAGGGGACGAGCCTTCTGCAGACGGCCGAGCTATAGACATCACCCTGGATGGCTAAGAACCAGTCCTTCCCAGAGCAGCAAGAATGACACTGATTGTACCTAGATGTGGTCTTGTAGAAGCATCTCTCTGAGCCCCTGACCGTGCTTGACGACCCTGTCCGTTGGGTTGATACAGGAATTGCTTTAGCTTTCCCATCCTAACCAATTGCTCCAAATGACTCACAATGTCCTGCAATCTTCTGTAGTGTGCCCTTGTTCCTAGTGGTATTGGCAATGAAGGCTCTAGTTGTGTTTCGTGGGGTCTCCCCTTATCCTATTTGGCCACCTAAAGTATGGCTCGTTCTTAATTTTTTCTACAATCTGGTGTATGGGTTCTCGGAATACAGTGCTAACCACTTGAGTAGTAGTTGAGCCAGAATGCCTAGCAAAATCTTTTCGAGGTTGGTTGTTATTGTACCTGTTCGGCCTGAAATCTCTCCTATTCTAGGGACCACCTTAGCTTTACCCTTTCCTTGTTGTTGATCCTTCTCGACTCGTTTATACTCATCAATACGATCCATGAGCTGACGCACACTCCTAATAGGCTTCCTTATCAAAGAATTTCTCAAATCATGCTCGGCGGGCATGTCGACCTTGAAAGTCCTTATAGCCACATCATCGAAATTCTCATCGATCTCATTGAACATCTCCTAGTATTTGTCAGAGTATGTTTTCAGGGTCTCCCTCTCTCGCATGGTCATGGACAACAAAGAGTCTAAGGGCTGAGGAACTCTACTGCAAGTAACAAAACGAGCTCCAAACACCCGAGTAAGCTTTTTAAAGGAATTAATAGAGCCTTCACCCAGGCCATTAAACCATCTCATTGCTACAGGCCCCAAACTGGATAGGAACAGCTTATACATCAAGGACTCGTTCTTGGAGTGAACAGTCATTCTCTGGTTAAAGTGGCTCACATGCTTCACAGGGTCTGTTCGACCATTGTACATGGTGAATGTTGGCTGAGTAAACCGCCGAGGAAGTTTTCCTCTTTCAATTCTGCGTGTAAAAGGTGAATTGGAAATTTGGTTCAACGCCCTACTCATAGCATCATTTCAGAGACCTTTGCGAGATAGGCTCTTATTTTTGTGCTTATAATGGTGATCATCATCACATGAGAAAGACTCACTGGGGGGAGTTCTTGACCTGGGCCTGTAACTGCCATCTCTATCATCATTAGAAGAAGGGTCAGAATTTGAAGGAGTCCTTCTCTGTCGCTCACAGCACAGCCTCCTTCATAAGCGGTCAATCTCCAATTGCATACTTCTAGTATTCTCTTCATGGGAGAGGTGACTCCCACTTCGAGACTAACTCCTACTAGTATGCGTGGTATGGACGTTAACCACCCGGTCCTTTCTTCGCTTAAGGTTGAGGAACTGGTCTTGGCATTGGGAACCAACAGACTCCTCCCGTTTTGGCCCTGAATCCACCATAGCTGGACGTTGAACTCACCAAAACTCAAGTTCCCCACAGACGGTGCCAATTGTAAGTGCAGGTTTTAGATCCTAAGCCCACAAGGTAAAATGATTAAGGCCCAAAGAGCCCAATACAAAAAATTTGTAGAGAGTGGGCTAAAAACTAGGCTTCAATGAATTGGACAACGTTCACAATGGACTAAAGATGGTAAGAAAGCAAGGAAAAGACAAAGGAAAACAAGTTTTTACAAAGAAATTCTTCCTCGGCTAAGTTCGAGAAGAGTAGTTCTGGATTATATTATTATTAGACTTAAGTACAGTTTCAGTTCTCAATGTTACATTGTTTTCTTTACAAATTCTCCGATCCCCTTCTACAATGGGATTCTTCTTCTTTATATTACCCTTCTTCGCTCCATCTTAGCCATCCACATGTTGATTAGATGTCTAGCTTTTATCCTTGTCCCATCAACACCTTCCTAAAGTTTTTCTAGAGGTAGCTGTAAGGCTGAATATCACTGTTCAGGTATTATTTCCACATTAATGCGGTCAGAGAGTTAGTTACAGAGCATTTAATGCGGTGGCAGCAACTTTCCCTTAGATATTTCTTTCTTTCCCATTGTCTTATCCCTTCCTGATGCTCGTCCTTACCAGTAGAACTGCCCAGAATGCTACTCTTAAGGGCAGACCCACCCTTCTGACCTTTGCTCTGTTAAGCTGAGGTGGCATTTTTCCATGCGCCTCCTTCCTAGACCCTCATGACCAAACCCCTTTCTTCATTCACAATTGCGCTTTTCCACGGTAACGTTTACCCGTCTTCAGACTATTAAGTGTCCTCGGACAGGGCCCACGACCCAATATATGCTTCTGGGCCTGTCATCCCTACATTATTATTATTATTATTATTATTATTTTGGTTAAAAATCAATAGATTTCTTCTCCAAATAAAACACCCCAACCTTCGAATCTACTCCTAAGAGACAAAAACCACGAATAATAAATAATAAACTCCCACCAATGTTCAATTCTACTCCTAAGAGACACAAAAACTCACATAATAAAACCCAGAATGAAGCATTGCATTGGTTCCATTTGGTAGTTTTCAAGTGGATGGGTTTAAAATGAGGCTTCTTCTATGGTTTTGCTAGCTAAGCTTTTATTTTTTATTGAAAAAACTTAGTTTTGGGGTTGATTTAGCAAAAATAAAACACATCAGCATGCACATGTGTCACTTAGGGCAAATTTGGTAGACTGTAATAGACACTATAATGTAATAGATATTCCTATGGCATAACTATTCGGTTGTTTGATTATGTTTTTATTACAATGAATAGTTATTCCTTATGAATAGCTATTCTTCAAAATAAGGAATAACTATTCCTTATCAAAAGTACTGAATATCTATTCCTTCACCTTATGTAATAACTTTTTAAAAAAATTTCCTAAAAAATCATTAGTTGCCACATCTTCAAAAGGAAAGAAAATAAATTTTCCTTATTGTTAATTATTAGTTCTATTTTGAACACTCTAAAATAAGTATATTTTAGGAAATTTGACTTAAAAATTATTTAATTACATCTTCTTTTTATACTCTACTATATTGTGGATGCATATTCAAGATTCTATTCTTAAATGGCCACCAAATTAATGAATAGTAATACTTATTATATTCCAACTTAATGTATTCATTGTAATACTTATTCTTCTTCCCATGTAATAATCATTACAGTATACCAAATGTGCCATTAACAGTAGAAACTAACCGTAGGGGATAAATTGCTAACGGAACCAAACTTTAGGGTGTAAAATCAAAGTTTTGAAATTTTGGAGTATAAAATCCAAACAACTCCAAATTTTAGAGGTGTAATTTGCAATTTACCATTTTTTTTTTAAACACCACCTACGGTAGAGTCATAGACTTATAGGTTATAACTAGATTAAGTAGAGCTTTTAATCAAATTAAGAAACATAATGACGATAAAGTTATATTAGGAAAGAAAATAAATGTAAACATCAATTCAAAATTCAAATTCCAGTAGCACTTCAAAGATTAACAAGGAAATTAATTAAAATAAAATCAATTAATGAACGAACATATATAATATGTTGAGTTGTTGACCTTCTAATATTATGTTCTGAATTTAGCCACAGATTAACATCATCTCCTTGATTGCTGTTAGACCCCAATCTGGCAGATTGTTGCCATTGATTTCTACTACCAAATTGTTAGTTTTTAGTTTTTATTTTTTATTTTAGTTAAAAAGTCAATACCACTCTCATACTAAAGTGTAAATTAAGAATGATAGTTTGATAGTTTCTCAGTTTTTTTTTTAAAAAAGGTTAGTTTTGAAAACCTTGATTTTTCTTTTGGACCTGTTCCTTTAATGCAATTTCAATTTGTAATGAAGCTCAACATTCAGCTCTGATGTAATGCTCGTTTTTGCTTTGTTTTAATAAACAATTTTCCATTCATAAAAAAACTAGCGGATTTCATATTTGTCCTTTGAAAGAATAAATTAAAGTAAACATCTTCTAAAAAAAAAAAAAAGTAAACAACAACAAAATTATTTTTGTTGCTGAAAAGTTGTTGTGAATTGAAGACGTGATTACCCACACTAGCACCTTAAATCCTCTCATAAAGCTCACAGTTAGCGGTTAAAAATACAGTTCCAATTAACATCGTTTTAATTAAAATTCAACTACTCTCAGGCCAACCTGGACCATAATCTGGTCTAGAATTTCATGGTTGAGATTTCAAAGTATATATCGAATCACTGTATTTCAAATCTCATTATCCTAAATCGAGGGAGGTAATTCGTGATAATTGAATTCAAACAACACAACATATTTATATATAAAAAAATTATATTCTATTTATTTTACAAGCAACTAAGCATTAAAGATTGGCATCACTTTCGTTATGAAATTAATGTCAATGGAACTTCATTGGTGGACCATTACCATGGGCTCATGGCGTTTGGAAAACTTAATTACTATGCTTATCATATCAAATTGCTTTACAACCACACATTATAAAACAATTACAAAGTTATTTGGGGAAAAAAAAAATGAAAATTCCCTTTACACAAATTTTTTTTTTCCTTTTCAAATTCAAAGATGAAGAAACAAAATACTCTCTAAAAAAAATCAAAATGGGGTTTATTCATCCAAAATGATCAGAAAGGCCCCTCTTTTATTCAACAACTCATAGGAGGAAGATCAGATCCTGTTACAGCAGCTGGTTTGTTGAAAATCCTACTAGCAAAGAAAAAGAACCCCAAAGTATGGCCAGCCACAGCAACCAAAAGCACACCAACATTGAAAGACATCACAGCCAACATAACTATATAAGCTAGTCCAACCCTTAAGGCATGCAAAAAGCTTTGGAGCAAACCAGCCGCGACATTAGATGAACCAGGCTTGGTCACTCGGCAATGACTGAGCCACTCAATGAGGAAAGAGAGCACAAAGACAATAACCAAGGCTAATACATACATGCCAGTGTTTGTGCCAGGCCAACCACTGAAGAGTATCTCTGCGTTCTTGCCCCAGAAGAAGGTCATGTGCATCATCATTTTGTGGTGCATCCCGTGCATCCCAGTTGTGCCATTCATGGATGATGATGATGGTGTTGGTGACATACCACCCATGCCAGGCATATCACCATGATCCATACCTTCCATAGATGATTCTCTCACACACACTGACAAAGGAAGTGGCTGTTTGGGGTTTATATCTATATATCCTTTTTTTTTTGCTTGAGAATATTATTCTATCTATATCTGATAAAGAGGAGACCCTTACGGCGATTAATGAGACACGTAGTACACTGAGATTGGTAATGTGTTGTACTACTTATACTAGAGTACTACTACACTGAATGTGAACCAAGTATTTTTTTTTCCATCAAAAAAAAAAAAAGTTTTATTTTTTATTTTTAGTTGAAGAAAGGGTGAACCAAGTCTAGTGTGGAAAATTATACGGTTCTCTTCATTCAATAAAGTCGCACTCACTCATTTATTATAAGACAAAATTTAGTTACAATACTTTAGGTATAGTTTTTTAAATTATTCTCTTAAAATTCTGATATGTAAATACTTAATTAAAAAATAAAGTTTAATCTCATGAGAAAAAATTTATATAGCAAAATCTTAAAAGAAAAACATAACGAACAACACCTAAGTACTGTATCTAAGTCTTGATTTTTACGATAAATAATTAATCTAGTCTAACTAGTAGGATGAGCCTATTATTTATGTGAGTTTGTTAGAGAGAATATGAAATTATTGTACTTTTAAAATATTATATAATTATTCATTGAGTATAAGTGATAACAATTTAATTGAGGTAATATGCTTAAAAAATAATAATTGAGGTAATATCTTATTTGCAAACAACTCTAGAGCCACAAGGCCCACAACAATTTTTCTAAAACAATTTCATAACTATCAAAGCGGCTATTTATTAATTGTAAATAATAAAGGATGTTAGTGTTGGGTTTGAATGAGAATCAATAGAAACCTGCAAAGTAAGATATCCTAAAAAGTACTGTTTCTATAACATTACTCATTTGCAAATTTTTTTTTTCAAAAAAATGCTTCTCCTTATCTTGAGAGTCATGTGATTGTTGGCTGGTTTGAATGGTTTTATTAGGGAGTAAACTAATTTTTTTTTTTTTTTTTTGGGTGGAAGTTGGAATATATGAAGTACATGAAAATGGGGCCATTATATTTGTTTGCAACAATAATATTTTTTGAAAAATGAATCATTTTCTAAAAAGTATTTTATAGAAAACTATCTCATTTTTTTATGTTAGGTAGTGACCTTAAAATGAACTAGAAAAATATTAAGTAATTTCTCTTATTAAGTTTCATGTGAAATGAAGTTATTTTCCTTGTTTAGCTTCACATGAGATAAAGTTGTTTTCCATATTTTTTTAGTAGAAAATATTTCTATCTCACGCTAAGCTGAATAAGGGAAGTTAAGATATAATTTTCATTTAACCTATTTTTTTAGATACTACCATATATAGGAAAATGAGATAACATTATTGTACTTATGGAGTATTATATAATTACTCATGTAGTATAAATGGTGTGAGGGGTCTGAGGACTAAGGAGGATTGGATTAGGGACCATATTGCTTAACCCATATCCGAGGAGATAAATGCACTCCGAAGATTTCACCCACCTGAGGATGGAAGTGTAATTAAAGCAATGGACTTCTTGTAATGTTCTAGGATGAGGAGATGGGGTAGTGGCGGATCAAGGAAGAAAGGAGGAAGTTTCCTAGAAGGAACAATTCCCTCATCCGCATTGAATGCCCTGCACCAACCTTATTAGCTGCATTAATGAGGAAATCACCCTTGAACAGTAATTCTACAAATACCAGCCCTTTCCACCACCTTCAACAGAGTGTTGATGGGACAAGTATCCTTAGGAACTCCAGGAGGCATACAGATGGAGGGCTAGGATACAACAAAGAAGGATATAAAAGGAGGGGAGTCTCTCAAAGAAAGGGATGAACATTCCTGGTGAGGAAATAGAGAAAAGGGAAAGTGAACAGTACTCTGTCTGGTGTAGAATTCAAACTTTATATATAAGAACTAATCCTCGGACCTTCCCAAGGAGAACTATTTTTCTCATTATCAACTCATGTTGTTCCTTTCTATTACCCTAGGCTCTTCGGTCTATAACTTAAGCTTATATTAGAACTGCACTTGAATTATACGCCCTCTCTCTAAAGAAATTTTATTGTTGAACTTGATTTGAAGGACAAGGCATCATCATTCTAAGTGGGCTTGGGTCTTTATTTTCAAAGCACTTGCAATTGGCGCTGTATGTGGGAATTCATCTATAGTTCATTCTTCCTAAGTTATGGCTAACTTGGAGTATGATAGGTAGCAATCTGTGGGTTCTCAGCGAAACGACCACTTTATTAACCTGGAGCAAAGGAGAGATAAGGAGCATAATCCCACCCCAAGTGTTAGGGTGGAAACGTAGTATACAGGGCAAACCGAAAGGAGCCACTCCAGAACTAGAGGTCACGTTTCGCATGAGTAAGAAACACGGAATCTGAAACTCGAGATTGACCATTTACGCAAAAAGTTACGTTGCAAGGAGCGTGACAAGAGGAATCCAACACCCCTATCAGGTGAAGGATCTGATGAAGAAAGGGACATAACCTATAGACGAAGGTTAAGGACACCCCCTAGCGAACCTTTCTCCACATCATCACGCTTTGATAAGCTAGAGAAACAAAGGAGAAGGTGAGGAGAGAGATCACCCCCTTGGAACATGGGGAATGATGCAATGAGCAAGGCCCTTTGTCAAATTTCAAAGTCACCTTTTACAAAGAGAATTGATAGAGCCAAGCTTCCACATCGTTTTACGTAGCTTACATTTACCATTTACAATAGGAGAATCGATCCTATGAAGCACATGAGCCACTTTAATTAGAGGATGGCTATCCACTCAAAGAACGAGGCTCTTATGTGCAAGGTCTTCCCTTCTAGCCTTGGGCCTGTTGCCATGAGGTGGTTTGACAGGCTGGAGGAAGGCTCCATAAGATCTTTTGAGGAACTTACAAGAGCATTCGGAGCAAGATTTGTGACGTGCAATAGAGTCCCAAGGCCCTTGGATTCCCTGTTGTCCATGGTCATAAGGGAAGGGGAGACTTTAAAGACTTATTCTGATAGGTATTGGGAAACATTTAATGAGATAGATGGTGAGTTTGAGGATGTAGCTATAAGGACCTTTAAGGTTGGGCTCCTAATGGAGCATGACTTGAGGAAATCACAGACGATGAAACTTGCTTGTAGTATGCGTTAGATTATGGACCGTATTGACGAGCATAAGAGAAATAAAGAAGATTAGACCCAAGGGAAAGGAAAGGCCAAAGTCTTTTCGGAAAAGAAAGATCCTCGGACAGGAGGATATAGTCATAATCGACCCAGGAGAGATTTCACCAATCAGTCATTCGGGGCTAACACACAGCTGGTCAACTCGGTGTTTAAGGAGCCAGTGTATCAAATCCTTGAGAAAATAAAAAGGGAGCCATACTTTAAATGGCCCAATAAGATTGGGGGGGGGGGGGGGAGGGGGAGATCCTACCAAGCGAAATCAGAGTCTGTATTGCCATTACCACCAGGATAGGAGACATACGACTAAGGATTATAGAAACTTTCATGATCACCTGGGTCAATTGGTGAAGGTGGGAAAGTTAAAACAGTTCATGCACCAGCTTGCAGGACAGCTGGACCAGGCCGGGTCTGGATATCAGAGGGATGCTATTGCTCAGCCACACTTGGGAACAATCAATGTAATTTTTGCCATGCCTAGTCGCGACGTCGGCTCATGTTCGGGCATTATGTTTGTAGCTTCAAAGCCAGAGTTGTAGGAACAGGACCGAGAGTCTAAAAAGATTAGATTGGAATCGTTACCAATTCTAGGCTTCTCGGAAGAGGATAAAGTGGGAACCTTTCAACCCTACGACGATGCTTTGGTGGTGACCCTTCGGATCGTGGGATACGATGTCAAAAGGGTCCTTGTGGATCAGGGAAGTGGAGCTGAGATTATGTATCCGGATCTATTAAAGGGGTTAAATCTCAAGCCCAAGGATCTGGAGAAATATGATTCGCCGTTGGTTGGCTTCGATGGGAGAACTGTCATCCCCTAAGGAATGATTAGGCTACCAGTACAGGCGGGGAATGAGGTGGTGTAGGTGAACTTTATTGTAGTTAAGGTCTATTCACCATATATAGCTATTTTGGCTAGACCCTAGCTTCATGCACTGGAAGCAGTATCATCTACCCTGCATCTAAAAGTTAAGTACCCCACTAGGGGGCAAGTAGGGGAATTGGTTGGAAGCCAGGCAGTGACAAGGCAATGTTTGGTAGCTGCTATCAGGCAGCAATCATTGCAGGAGACTTCTACAGCATTAGAAGAAGTTTCATAGCAATTAACTAACCTCGAGGATGAACTTGGGGCTGACTCGAAAGGATTAATGTCGGAGGAATTGGAAAAAGTGGTAATATAGTCAGACAAGGATAAGTATTTTCAGGTGGGGGCTCAGTTACCCTTTGCTGAAAAGGAGGAACTTATGAACTTTTTAAAGAGTAACCTAGATGTTTTTGCATGGAATACTTACAAGGCACCAGGGATTAACCCGAAATTCATATGCCATTAGCTGAATGTAAGTCCGAGTGCTGTACCGAGGAAGCAACCCCCCTAACGTTCTTCAAAGGAGCATGTTGATGCAGTAAAAGAAGAGGTGGACAAGATCAAGCACGTGGGGGCAATCAAGGAAGTTTTTTACCCCGATTGGTTGGCAAACACTGTGGTAGTAAAGAAGAAGAACAGGAAGTTGTGTGTCTGCATTGATTTCACAGATCTGAACAAGGCATGTCCGAATGACCCTTTTCCCATCCCTTGGATTAATCAACTAGTTGATGTAACGGTGGGACATCCTTGGATGAGTTTTTTGGATGCCTTCCAAGGTTATCATCAGATACCTTTGGCCCTCCCTGACCAAGAGAAAACAGCTTTCTAGACTCCAACAGGGAATTTTCACTACCGAGTAATGCCTTTCAGATTGAAGAATGCTAGATCTACGTATCAGAGGATGATGACCCGGATGGTTGAGTCTCAGATTGGGCAGACCGTTGAAGCATATTGATAATATGGTTGTAAAGAGTAAATAGAACCTTGGTCTTATTCGACTCTTTGGGTCACAAGCCTTGGGTAAATTAACTCTTATGAAAATTGGTTAAGTGTTAAACAGAACCTCGGTCTTGTTCGACTTCTCGGTCATAAGTCTTGGGTAAATTAACTCTTATGAAAATTGGTTAAGTGTTAAACAAAACCTCGATCATGTTCGACTCCTCGAGTTACAAGCCTTGGGTAAATTAACTCTTATGTAAAATTGGTTAAGTGTTAAATAGAACCTCGGTCTTGTTCGATTCCTCAGGTCACAAGCCTTGGGTAAATTAACTCTTATGAAAATTGGTTAAGTGTTAAATAGAACCTCGGTCTTCTTTGGCTCCTCAGGTCACAAGCCTTGGGTAATTTAACTCTTATGTAAAATTGGTTATGTGTTAAACAAAACCTTGGTCTTGTTCGACTCCTCAGGTCACAAGCCTTGGGTAAATTAACTCTTATAAAAATTGGTTAAGTGTTAAACAGAACCTCGGTCTTGTTTGACTCCTCGGGTCACAAGCCTTGGGTAAATTAACTCTTATGAAAACTTAATTAAGTGTTATTTAGCATATTGGTTTTGTTCAACACCTCGGTTACAAACCGTGGGTAAGTTAAACCTTGGTCTTAATTGCGTTTCCAGTTTTTGAACCTTAGGTAAATTAAGAGGAGGGACAGATGCCAAAAAGACCTAACCTCAAGTGAAGTAAGGCCTAATCCCATAAATTTGGTTAAAGCTCCATCCGAGGCTTCGGAAATGTAATGTTAAGGTTATGCATTAAATTTGAAAGAATGTATATTATACTCGATAACATAGAGAGAGGAAAATCATAAAGAATAGAGTGGGAATAACAATGGAATATAGTCATTCAATCCAGCAAGTTGATTACAGTAAAAAAAGAAAAAAGAAAAATAAAGGGAGAAAAAGGGCGTTATCTAAGCCTGGCCCGATACAAAATTAGCCTAAGTGCAAAGCAAGGAAAGAGTAGGCAGTGACCTCCTTCTCTTTTTCCTTCTTCTTCCTTTTCAACTGCTCAACTTCTACGATGTCTTCAAACTCTAACTCTACCACTGGGGATGAAAGCTGTTGTTCTTTCTCTTTTCCAGTGGAAGGTGTAGAGGTCGAGACTGTTGTGGACTTCGGTGCCGAGGAAGCAAAACTCAGATTGGGAGGGGTAGAGCTTGAAGTAAGGTGAAGAGCAGGAGGGTAATAAACCTTATCAGACCCTCTCAGTTCAGCATCAGCGTTAACCCTGACCGCATTGAGGGCTTCGCCTCAAACTTCTAGGCAAAAGGCCTAAGCTATGTCTCTGAGCTGGGCAGTAAGACTTTGAGCAGTCTTAGTGATACCAGCATCATAGGCTGCTTGCTCGGCCTTCGCCCTCTCAGCATCTTTGCCCTCGAGCTGTTTCTGCTAGAGCTTTATCTGCTCATTGGCCAAGGCTAGTTGGGTTTTGCTCTTTTTCAGAGAAGCCTGTAGCTTTTCAGCCTGCCTTTCAAACCCAGCTAGGGCAACCTTGGCATTCTTGCACCTTTTCTCGACCTCAGCTAGGTGAAAAAGCAAGTCCTTATACCTTTTCTCGGAATTAGCTAAAGCCTTGTTGGTTGCACCAACTTGTTCTCTGCCTCCCGAGATTTAGACAGAGCATGGTCAACCCACTCCTCGGCCACAAAGGCTACTTGCACCACTTGTTTTCGAAGAAGTTACTTACATAAGTTATAATCTTGTTAAGTAAGGTGAAAGAATTGTCGAGAAAGTAGAGGTGACTAACTAACCTTTGCGAGATACCTCTTCAGCGAGAGGAATAATTCTCGTTTCCTTAGCCCCTTTAACTCTTGCATGTCATCAGGAAGGAGCAACGCCTTTTCCAGGCACTCGAACACCAGCCCAGATCTACCTTTTTGAGCATCCCTGAGAGATGCCTAAGAGGTAACAGGGTCCCCCGAGCTGAGCACGAAGGCAAGATTCCATATTGTGGCCTTGGATCATTGCTTGCCCTTAATGCCCTTGCCAGCTCTGGTAGAAGTGCCTTTCTTTTGTTGAGCCCTCGTGTAAAATGTACTCCCTCCTAGATCGAGGGTTTTACATGGAGTCGCCACTTATTTAATTTAATTGGAAAAATAAGAAAACCTTCAATAAAAAATACTTCTGTTGTATTAATGTATATAACAATTTACATCAATTTTGTGACAATTTACATCAATTTTGTAACAAAAATTTACAATGCTTTTTTGTCCTAGATACAATCTAAGAAAAGTAAATTACATTGCTTTATTTCCTAGTTACATTCTAAAAAAATGTAAAATTACATATACAAGAGCTAGAATCCTTAATCTTGGTTCGGAGGCTAATTTACGAGATGGGAAGGGATTAAGCACCCATCTCGCCTGGTAAAACCGGTCTCCTAGGTTAAGGTGGCCAATATCATGTCATGTCAAACAAATACAAACAATATGTCATATAAACATGTTAATTTGCAGGAATTGTAAACAAATATGTGTTAGGGGAATTTGATATAAAGAGAAACAAAAAGTGAAATTTGTTAGATAACAATTTTAATGTAAAGAAATCATGAAGGTAATGGCATGTTCATCTAGGAAATCAATGTAAACAAAGAATTCCTAGCCTAGACATGTTCATCTAAGCATGTGAAAGAAAAAAAAACAAAGTTGTCATGTTATTTGTCATCAACATAATTGCAAAGAGAAACAAATAAAAATAAAACATTTGAGCATATTTGATCATCCAAGCAATTATGAAAAGAAGTAAAGGAAAATCCCTAGACATGTTTATCTAGAGAAAATCAAAATACTTTGACATATTTGTTCAAGCATTTAAAAAAGTAAAATAATTACCTAGACATGTTCATCTAAGTATTGAAGAGAAAGTTGTGTTTTAGCCTAGAAGTGCTCATCTAAGCATTCAAGAAAAAATTGTGTATTAGCCTAGAAGTGTTCATCTAAGCATGTAAAAGGAATATCAATGAGACATATAGGCATGTTCATCCGAGCATATCATGAAAGAAACAAATAACAACTTGTTAAGCATTTATTCAAGCATGTGTAGAAAGTTAAGAACATAATTAACTACTTATCAGCATAGAGCATAAATTAAAAAGGGGAAGTAATCACTTAAAGGGCTAGGGAGAAAGCAAGGAAGTACTAAACTACAACCAAAGTAGGAACAATGGTTTCACAACAGCTTTTTTTTTCTGCTTTCTCACTAGCTCTCCAGAGGGAATTCGAGGCCTAGAAAATGGAAGAGGTCTTCTCTATTTATAGGGGAAGAGATGGCTTAGCTTTAAAGCTAAGTTATTAGCTTTCTTTTGAAGCTAAGGGAGGAGATAACCTGTTTAAATGAGCTGGAACGGATTTGGTGTTGATCCCCATTTGAATTTTGAAAGGAAGTTGAAGATGATGCTGCACCTGCTTCGTATTTTGGCTCTAACTTTCTGTTCAAAATTCCAATTGATTCAAGATTGGTGTTTTTTGAAAGGAAATTCAATTATCTAAAACTATTTCAGAAATAGAGAAAACCAAATTTCAACGTTTTTCAGGAAAAAAATGCGTTTCAAATTGCTGCTGAAAATAATAACGTTTTTTGAGCATTTTTTAATTTTTTCACAGGATGTATCTGTTTCTCTATCCAATTTATTTTTCAAAAAATTTTCTTCTGAAGCAAAGGGAAAGGATAAGTCTATTAGATAGGCTTGAACAGATTTGATGTTGATCCCTATTTGAAATTTTGAGAGAAAATTGAAGATAATGCTGAATTTGTGTTATCTTCTGCACCTGTTTCGTATTTTGGCCATAACTTGCAGTTCAAAATTCCAATTGATTCGGAATTGATGTTTTTTGAAAGAAATACATTCTCTACAACTTTTATAAAAATAGAGAAAACCAAATTTCAACGTTTTCCAGGCCAAAAATGCGATTCAAGCTGCTGCTGAAGATAATGACGTTTTTGAGCATTTTTCTGTTTTTTTGAATTTTTCATGGATCATATCTCCAAAAAAAATTTCAAAAGAGCAGATAAGATGCCATAAAGAAAAACATTTTTTATTATTTCTTTAAAAAAATGAAAAAAATGAAATCCAATCAAAAATCACACTTAATTAATTTTAAATTGATTCTTGTGAGAATCAATCAAAATTAAGTGTTTAAAATAGGACGTGATCAGGCCTATCGTGTAGACGAGCCATGATCATTGAAAATTGTTTGTATGATAACTTTTGATCAGGTGGTCCGATCAAAACCCATGACATACCACTATGATCGTTAGAACATCAAGATTTGTTTTGTATCACAAATCTAAAGATCTACCGGTTGGTTAAATGCAAGTTGTAAAATTGGGTGTCTACACCTTGTGACTCTGAGCTCCTTGGAAGAAGGTTGTTGTGTGGGCTAAGGTATCTCTCCTTCTTCAGAATCCTCAGTCTGTTTTCCCATTTTTCTCTTCTTCTCAGGGGCATTAGCAGTTGGAATGTGGGATGGAGCAGGGGTAGGTGGCCGTGGTACAATGGGCACCACGGGGGCATCTCCCCCTGCATAGGTAGAGAGTAGTGCGAGCAAGTCGGGCGTCCTCTCTTCCAGCACCACAGCTTCTGGAATGTTCGCTACTTCATGACTAGTACTGACTTGTTCAATAACAAGATGGCGACGGGCGGGTGTTGGAGAGTCCTCGGGATCTTCTTGGAAAAAGATTTCAAAATCTTTATCTTGCACCTCCTGGCTTGGTTCACTACTTGGCTCTTCCCTTTTGTCATTACAGGGAAGAGGTTGCTCGTGGGAGTAAAGGAGCTTGGCTGCAAGTGGGGCGGGTAGCTGAGCGTCCTGGGTACCGAAGGGTGGAGGTTTGATAAAAAATTCGGGGACAGCTACGTCGATCAAGGCTAGCCTCAGGTCCTTTGCTTTAATCACGTATTTGGGAGATTGAAAGCAAGTGGAGATAGGTTTGAACCCTAGGATCACATGCACCGCACGAAGCTGTTCGTCTTGGTGGAGGAAGATTTCTGATCGAAGAATCTAGTTGAGGTCCACAAAGTTCACCAAGCTTTTGTTCGGGGCAGTGTGAAATTCGTCTGCCAAGGAAATGGAAAAGAAAGGTGTTATTTCTACAAGAATATATATAATATAGAAAAATAGATAAAATTCTTTTTATAAGAAAAAATTATGAGATAGAGAAAGAGGGCAATCTAAGTTGTTCTAGGTTCTCGAGCATCCCACCTGGTTCCCTATCCTGGGTAGGGCAGTGCAAACTATCATGCCATTAACCTGAGACGATGAGGAAGTCTTTGTCCATACCTTTATTCAACTCGGAAATGCACGAAATCAACCTAATGAAGGGTACTCTACACCTAAAGTAATAACCCGTGTGTTTCCCTTTCTGGCAATTGTATACCCAGTTCACGTCGTGACACATAAGGTTAGTCTCCATTTTTTGGTTTATCATATCTACACTACCGAGGACCCTAAACAGGTTAGGAGAACATTGGGTCGGGGATAACCTAAAGTTAATGAGAAAGTCTCTAGTTACCCTACCCATAGGAATCTCCATTCCACCTTCAATAAAGGCGATCATAAGGATGACTACTGCCCTAGGTGGTTTATCTATAACCAACCATTCTCCTAGTTCACAGTGTTGAAGTTCTACATTCTTTGGAATTCTATACTTAGGCCTAAAAGCGGCCATACCCTCGGGCGTATCAACTAATTTGGCAAATCTACCCATATTGTCCTATTGGGGGAAATCATTTAAAAAAAAAAAAAAAAAAGGGAAGAAAAGGAAAGTTTTCTTTAAATGTTAGATGAAGGGCCAAGGGCACTTACGAGCACTAGAAGAAGTTTTTCCTCGGACTACTGCATTAAACAAAATTTGTAGAAGGTATGTAAATGAGAAAAGTTACCCCCAATCTCTCTTTATATAGGGTTTGAAAAAGAGCGGTAATTTTCCTGCTCATAAATCCTAGAAAATTGGGACCATAGGATCACCATTGCACCATAGAATGTGGGGGGACAAGCAGCTGCCTGATGCAATAACTACAGGAACGTGGAAATCGAAGCGTTAGGAACATAGGAACACGTTGAGCACGTATCAACTTCCCCTTTGCTACTAAAACCTTACTCTCAAAGTAGCTCCTGACAACAAGGTTTTAGGGGGCTATTGTGAGGGGTCCGAGGATTGAGGAGGATTGGATTAGGAACAAGATTACTTAACCCATATCCAAGGAGATAAATGCACTCCGAAGATGTCACCCACTCGAGGATGGAAGCGTAATCAAAGCAATGGACTTCTTGTAATGTTCTAGGATGAGGAGAGGGGGTAGCGGCGGATCAAGGAAGAAAGGAGGAAGTTTCCTGGAAGGAACAATTCCCTCCTTCGCATTGAATGCCCTGCACCAACCTTATCAGCTGCATTAATGAGGAAATAACCCTTGAACAGTAATTCTACAGATACCATCCCTTTCCACTACCTTCGACAGAGTGTTGATGGGACAAGTATCTTCAGGAACTCCAGGAGACATACAGATGGAGGGTTAGGATACAACGAAGAAGGATATAAAAGGAGGAGAGTCTCCCAAAGAAAGGGATGAACATTCCTAGTGAGGAAATAGAGAAAAGGGAAAGTGAACAGTACTCTGTCTGGTGTAGAATTCAAACTTTATATATAAGAACTAATCCTCGAACCTTCCCGAGGAGAACTATTTTTCTCATTATCAACTCATGTTGTTCCTTTTTATTACCCTAGGCTCTTTGGTCTATAACTTAATCTTATATTAGAACTGCACTTGAATTATACACCCTCTCTCTAAAGAAATTTTATTGTTTGGCTTTATTTGAAGGATAAGGCATCACCATTCTAAGTGGGCTTGGGCCTTTATTTTTAGAGCACTTACAAATGGCAACAATTTACATTGAGCTAATTAATATCTTATTTTCAAACAATTCTAGAGCCACAACAATTTTCACAAAAACATTTCATAACTATCAAAGTGGCTATTTAATTATTATAACAGTAAATAATAAAGACTGTCAATGCTGGGTTCAAATGAGAATCAATATAACTTGCCAAGTCATGAAAAATATTGTGTCTATAGTTTTTTTTTATTATAAAAAAAAAAACTTTTGCTGAAAGGTTAAAAGTTTGTTAATGGAAATTTGATTAAATATTTTTTATTATATTGGAAATATAAAATAAGAAACCTCAACCTCTCATGAATATGAAAACTTTGTGATTTTATCATTTTAGGTAGCACACATCTTCTGGGAAAAAAAGGGTAGTATTAATTTTGGTTTTCAAAATAGTATTAATTTTGGTTTTCAAAATAGTTTTAATTTTGGTTTATGCATTACAGAAATAATATATTTTTCTTTGGGAATTTTCGCACTTTCATAACTAAACAATTATAGACTTAAAAAAAAAATCCAAACAAACAAAGAGAGAGATAATTTTAGTGATGACAACTAAAAGGTGCCTAAATTTAGATTAAGCCCTGCTTCCCCGTCTGAAATGATAATGGCCAGCCATTTTTGAAGAATTAATAAAGGCAGTAATTGTGCCTCCTCTCTGAAAAATTCCCCTAATTTTAAACCAAGTAGCATCCTTGTCTTTGGCATAATGGAGATTAGTTAATATAATTATTGATTGCAACTAACAATAAGGACGTTCTCAACCTTCATTCAATTTCCTGGATAAGTTTTAGGAACAGTGCAAATAGAAGAAGAAGAAGAAGAAGAACAACAACAACAACAGTTTTATTTGGCCTAAGCAATATGTAAAAAGCTTTCATAGAAAAATACAAATCACCACCATTGTTATACAGTTTTGAACAAACATATGCACACACAACGAGAAAGACCCAAGGGAGCAATGACAGACGTCTTTGTTTCCATTAACAACTCAATGGATGAGGATCATGAGGAAATTTAATAGCATCAGAGTCCTTGAAAACCCTACTACCAAACAACAAGAACCCCACAGTATGCCCAGCCACAGCAACCAAAAATACACCACCATTGAAAGACATGACAGCTAACATAATCAAAAAATCCAGGCCAACCCTTAAGGCATGCAAAATGGTCTGAACCACACCAACCACCACATGCTTCGGGCCAGGTTTGATCAATTGGCAATGAGACAACCACTCAACAAAGATAGAGAGGACAAAATAAATATCAAGGCTAATACATACATGCCAGTGCTTGTTCCAGGCCAACCAGAGAAGAGTATGTATGCGTTTTTGCTCCAGAAGAAGGTCATTTGTGACATCACCATCGGGTTATTCATGGTTGATGGTTGTGACATCCCACTCATGCCGTTCATATTTCCATCATCCATTTGCTGGCTCTTCCTTTTTCTCTTCCTCAGACACAAGTCTTTGCCCTTTTGGGGTTGATTTGGTGCTGCTTCTTGTTTGGTATTTGCTTCATTATAAAGGAGGCTTTTTTCCTGATACTTTATAGTACAATCTTCTTCAGAACTACAACTATGTCACAATTTTGACATTGAAAACTATAAGTAGTTTCATATTACTTTTACATGAGTCCATTACTTATTTTCCACCACTCATAGTTAGAAATATTAGGTTTTGAAACACTGTTATTTTCGTGTGGCTCATAGCTTTTCACCCACAAATGATAATAGTAATAATAATAACAGCAACAACAAGAAAACATGTTCAAACTCTCTTTTTCAAATAAAAACTAAAGAAAAGTACATTTGTGATCCTTAAAATTTGAGGTTTCTTTTTTACTTTAGTATTTTATCTTTGATGTTTGATTTCCTTTTCATGTTAGATATGCCATCAATTTCCATTAGTAATTTGATTGTTCATAACATAATTTTATCTTTACAATAATTAAGCAAAAAAATTTTCTACAATAATTCATGCATTATATAGTATTTAAGAGTTAGCATTTCATGAAATAGTTAAATATAAAGAACACTTAATAATCTAAATTACTAGCAAAAATGGATAGTAAGGTTAATAAGATAACAAAATTGACCACATTAAAGGCTATAATGAAAATTTTTGGGGGCAAAAATTGTGCATACTTTAATTTTAGCATCTCCTATGTACGTGTTTAGATACACTTTTTTAGATACTCATTTTTTTCAATCTTATTTGGTTTATTCTATAATTAAAAATCGAAATTAAGAAGAAGTGAAATTGGGGGAAGTGTAGTAGATGATATCCTTTTTTTATGAATTTAAAATACTCAATTTACTTTTTTATCCTTATTATTTGGAATTTTCATTGAGTGCCTTAAAATTAGGTGATAAGGTTGTTTTTAGAAGTATTAAAAATTGGACACTAAAGAGCATATTTTTAATTTTAGGTGAGTTTTAAATTATTAAATTTACTTTTATATCCTCTTTTTTTAACTATTAAATTACTTTCAAGTTTCAAATAGTCAATGGGGTTATTTTTGGAACTATGAAAATGTGAACACCAAAATATCCAATTCCAATAATATTCATAGAAGATAACATCTTTAAGTTGGAGAAATTATTCACTCCCATTCAATAATATTGTGTTATATGCGACAATCTATTGAGTCAAATCCTAGTTACCAACTCATAATTAAAAAAAAAAAAAACCATTCGCCAATATCCTTACTGTGAATGGTCCACCACCACCACCACCATCCCCAACTCATAAGGACTCAATCTGCTACCAAGTTTCTGTTTGTATAGGAGCTGTCAACCTCCACTTGTACCACCTCCAACTTGCTGATTGTCCTATGACCATAACCGCCACCTCTCTCCTATTTTGGTGTGCCATGGTACCTTTATGTGATATATGTTTGTCCATCGCCTAGTTGGACTAGACATACAATTTACAAACCCCACTGATGCTTCTAATGGAAGTTCATAAGGGAATGAAATGGAATTGAATTGAATCATTATAAGAGAATGGAATTGAATGTATTTAAGTAAGGGAAATGAATGGAATTAAGTAACCTTGATTGGATGTTTTAAAATAAAGGAATGGAATGAATGAAAATGAATATAATGTAAGTAATCTTCTTTAAGAGTAACATAGAGGGAATGGAATGAAATCATTTTATGACAATATTACTATTAAAATCCTATTTTAAATAAAGGGTTGAATATATAGGGGTATTTTGGAAATCTTAGTAAAAAATTTATTAAATCTAATTTCATTCCTTCTCATTTCTCATAATTTTGGGAGAATAAAAATTTAAGGTTTTAAGGGAATAGAGAAGAATGAGTGTTCCCTCCTACCCATTCTATTCACTCCCACTTAGGCCTCGTTTGGAAGGAGTGAATTGAATGGAATGGAAAGAAATGAAAAGAATAATTTTAGAATATTCTTTCCTTCCCTTATTTAGGAGTTTTAATGGAGGGAATAGAAAGTCCATTCTCTTGTTTGGGAGTTTAAGTGAGAGGAAATAGAATGGGTAGGAGAGAATACTCATTCCTCTCTATTCCCTTAAAATCTCAAATTTTCATTTCTCCTGAAATTGTGAAGAATGGGAGGGAATAGAATTAGATTTAATAAATTTTTTACCAAAACTCCCAAAATACTCCTATATATTCAACCCTTTATTTTAAAATAGGGGTCTAATAGTAATATTGTCATAAAATGATTCAATTTCATTCTTTCTATATTATTCCTAAACAAAATTACTTACATTCCATTCATTTTCATTCATTTATTTTAAAATATCTAATCAAGGTTACTTAATTCCATTCTATTCTATTCCTTTCTATTCCCTTATGATCATTCTATTATATTCCATTCCATTCCCTTATGAACTCCCAAATGAAGGATTAAACTTCCAAACAAGAGAATAGACTTTCCATTTCCTCCATTAAAACTCCCAAATAAGAGAAGGGAACAATATTCTAAAAGTATTCTTTTCATTCCATTTCATTCCCTTTTCTCAAATGAGGGCTAAGAGTTCATCAACTAGATGGACCTAGAACACATTATTAATTAATCAAATAACTTGTAAACAAACTTGAGTCATTAAGTTAATTAATCATAATGGCTGACTATTTTATTTACTCGTTTCATTCATTTATGGACCCTCAAATAAAGTGTCAGATTAGGCCCTGCTTCCCATGTCTATATTGATAATGGCCAGCCATTTTTGAGGTATTGGGTAGAAATCGTGCCTTCTTTCTGAAATAGTTTCCCCTAATTTTAGACCAATTATCATCATTCCTTTGTTTTAGGCATAATGGAGACTAGTTAATGTAATTTTCGATCCACCAATAATGACATTCTCAGCTATCATTCAATTTCCCTAGACAAGTTTTAGGAAACAATGTCCTACACTCCTAATTACAAATTGTTCTTAGACAAACAAATAATAATAATAATAGAACAATTTTATTTGGCCTGAACATTATGCTAAAACATTAAAAGAAAAATACAAATCTCAACCATAATTTCATACACTGCATTATTTGTTCAAAACTGTAACATAATGCATTGTGTTACAGTTTTTAACAAATAATTCACATACAATACTTTTTTCCTTCTTCTGTTTCGTTGCACGAGTATATTGGGATATCTATATACACACACAACGAGAAGACCCAAGTGAGCAATCACCCACGTCTTGTTTCTATTCAACAACTCAATGGACAAACATTATGAGGACAGCTTTTAGTATCTGAGTCATTGAAAACCCTACTACGAAATAACAAGAACCCCATACTATGCTCAGCCACTGCAACCAAAAATATACCGACATTGAAGACATGACAGGCAACATAACCATAAACGCCAGCGCAGTCGTTAAGGCATGAAAAAATGTCTGGATCAGACCAACCCCTAAATGCTTCGGACCACGTTTCATCACTTGGCAATGACGGAGCCACTCAACGAAGATAGAGAGGACAAAGACAAATACCAAAGCTAATACATACATGCCAGTGTGTCTACCAGGCCAATCAGAGAAGAGTATGTTTGCGTTTTTGCTCCAGAAGAAGGTCATGTGCGTCATCACCATATTAGGGTCCATTCCAGCTGTGGGGTTATTCATGTCGGACATATTATCATCATCCATGGCTGCCTCTTCCATCTTCTCTCCCTCAGACAAAGCCTTTGCCCTTTTGGGGTTGTTTTGGCGGCTGCGTGAGAGAGTCCTCCGGTATTTGCTTCTGTTTTAAAGGAGGCTGTTTAGTAGAGAGTACAGCCAGTACAATGGATGTAGTAATACTAATACATATCATCTGGGCTGCACAAAGACTTTGTCTACTATCACAACATTTGCGATAATGAATTATTTGAAAAATTGCATTTAGAAAAAAAAATTTCTGGCACATTTAATTAATTGAATGTAGATTATAATAAGAATGGTAATACTTAATATTTGTAATAAAAGATGTTGTAAATTATTAATACTATTCATGCTTTGTAAAATTAGAATAAAATTAATTGTTACACGCATATTGAAAGTGAGAGATTATTATTATTTTTTTATAATTATTATGTGCATATGAAAATTTTATATTTTTAGAAATATATTAAAATTAAAAATTATTAAACCTGCTAAGTAATATATTTTTAAAAATATATTAAATTAATTATTTTATGATTGTTAATTTTAATAATTGTTATGTTCATATGGAAAATTTATATTTTTAGAAATATATTAAATTTGTAAATTATTACATCTTCTAAGAAATATATTAAATTGTTATAATTGTTTTAGCCAAACTCAAAATTTAATGTTAATAGAGTTTAAAATTATGTCTTTACCCCAAATTCTGGCTCCAAATGCCACATCCAAAACACACAGTTAGAGATTCTCAAAAAAAAAAAAAAAAAAAAAAAAAAAAAAATTCACTAACACAATTAGAGAGGATCGGAATAGCTAGCTATTCCTAAAATAAACGAATAACTAGTCCCTATACTCTAAAAAGGTGTGGCTAATCTTTTTCATCTACAAATAATAAAAGTAGTAACAATAACAACAACTAACCTTTTTATATGTGTGCTACACACATATTCAAATGCTCTTTTAAAAAAAAATTAAAAATAGATTAAAGTAAATCTTTCATCTTTAAAGTTTTGGGTTATTTTCACTTGGGGTCTGTTTGGATACCGTTTATTGTTGAAAATTGAAAACACTATAACAAAATAATTTTTAAATATGTGAATAGTGCCGTGAGACTTAGTTTTAAAGAAAAATTTGCTGAAATCCGTACTTGTGAGTCTCGTGAACAGTGCACGGGACCCACAGAAAAAACGTAGACGCGCATTTTTTTACTTTTCATCGCAATCCAAACCTAGCCTTAATCTTTTCTATTTCAAATTTTTTATTTTAGACCTTCATGTTTGATTTAGTTTTCATATTAGTCATATCATCTATTTATGTGTAATTTGACTATTTATAAAATGTTCTTCTACCTACAAGGCTTCAACCATAAAATTCATACATTGCATAACATTTTAGAGCAAGTATTTAACAAAAATATTAAACATGAAGGACACTTTTTTTTTTTTTGAGGAACAAACATGAAGGACATTTAACTGTTATATTACAAACAAAAATGGATGGTTGAACTAACATAAAAACAAGATTTAACGTGAAGGGTGAACATGAAAAGTTTTTCAACTTATGTTGGTTATATCTAAAAGATTTTTTTTTTCAACTTATGTTTTTGAAAAAATCAATTTCAAATAAGCAACAAAGGTAGTTTTGAAAATAATGAAAAGTAGAAACCCAAGAGTTCAATAATAATAATAATAACTATTCTTTTTTTCTCCTCCCTCTTTCCAATATAGGGTAATATGATCCTGTGGTGCAATCCTTACAGATATGTAGTGTCAATTGGTATATAGTACCCATTTGGTTTCAGCGTCTATGCGTCTATGTTTTCATTTTCGACGTTTTCCTCTTTTTTTTTTTTTTAGCCTGCATTTGTTGATTTTTTCACGGTGAACAGTGCACCCGTGCACTGTTTACAGACCCACAAATTTCACTTTTCAGCAACTTTTTCATTAAAAATGGGTCTCACGGTACTATTAACACATTTAAAAATTATTTTGCTACAGTATTTTCAGTTTTCAATTTTAGCAAAAGAAGTTGTATCTAATAGGACCCATAAGTTGTGTTGAGAAAATCAAGCCACCAAGCTAACATGCGAAGTTCCTCATGATTTTTTATTCAACATTTCAACCCAAAACAAAATCTCTACTGTTTTGGTCGTGGTCTGGAAGTTTGGAAATAGTATATTTTATATAATGGTTACATGCAGCATCTTTCTTATATAAAGGTGGATTTCCCACTTGTAAATTTCATCTACATACAAAGTTTGGAAAATGGTATATTTTATGTAATAATTGCATACAACATCATTCTTTATATAAAGATGGATCCCATACATGTGAATTTCATCTTCTTATAAAGTTTGGAAATAGTATATATTTTATGTAATGGTTGCATGTAACATCCTTCTTATACAATAGTGAATCTCCCACTTGTGAATTTCATCTTTCATATGAGAGTAATGTTATAAGCAATTGTTTTAAGATAATGGAATTTATCTAAATTTATTATTGTATGAGAGGGACAAAAACTATATACTATGTTTTTATTTATTTATTTATTTTTATTATAAATTATACATACATTTTAATATTTTCTTTAGTCTTCATGGTAATCTACCAAAACAGATAAGCCTCAAACATAGAGTTATACTCATTTGGGCTTTTTCTAGGGGAGAGAGGCAAGGAGGTAGGGAGTTTTGGGCTTTATTGTAAGGGCTTGAAGAGGGAGCTAGGGCCCAATAGCGCTAAACACATGGCAAGTAGATTAGTGTTGAATTTATTTGTGTACGTATAATTTGGGATAGTCGAAGGCCCATTTGCGCGTTTCATGCAAATTGCAAACCGAGACCATGAGTAGTATAATTAATTAATTAATTATCCAGATCAAAGATCTTATATCAAAAAAAAAAAAAAAAAAAAAAAAAAAATTCAAAGACGTGAAGTATATAATTATGATCCAATATATAATAATAAAACTTGTGGGGAACTAATTAACAGAGTAGGCGTGCGTTTGGAATTTGAATGCATTTGTTTTTTCATATTTAAATTTAAATTTCATTGTTTATTTGTTGAAAAATAATTAAAATATAATAGTAATGAGACTCTCAAAATTGTAGATAAACTAAATAAATAAAAGAAAAGGCCGAACAGAATAAATCACCAGGACTAAATTAATGGTCAAAGTAGAACTTTCATTAATTTGGGGGTCAACTAAGTTCCAAAGAAAAATCTTAAGGAAACCGGGGAGGGTTAAACTGATTCGGCTGTGATAATTAATACCAGACGTTAATTTAATTAAAAAGGTTCCTCTTGAACTGAGATGTTAGATGAGTAGATAATTAACAAAAATGAAGCTGAAGGATTTTCTTCTAGTATGCAAAAATCCGCAATTCTCAACCTAGATTTTAATTTTCTTGCAAGATACGCAGGCACAACAACTTGTACATTATTTTTGTTTGCAAGATCCAAATATTGTTACAAAAAATTATAAATTTGGAGTACTAAGTTTTACAGAAAATAGGATAATCATATACAACTGTATATATACCAATATGCATAAAGAAATTATAATGACCATACAGCTGCAAATTAAAGTTTGATGTGCTTTTCTGATTAGCAAATCAGTGGTGGAAGATCAGCTGGATCCTCGCAAGGAGATATCTTTGATATTTTTGAATCGTCAAAAGCCCTACTGCCAAAGATCAAGAACCCTATTGTATATCCTGCAACTGCAGCTAGTAGAATGCCAAGATTATATGACATGACTGCAAGCATGACCAAATAGGCCATTCCAACTCGAAATGCATACATTGCAGTTTGTAAAATCCCAGCTGTGATGTTATCCATGGTAGGCTTGATGAATTTGGTATGCGAAAGCCACTCTACTGCCAAACTGAGCACAAACACAAGTGTTAAGGCTAACATATAAGAGTTGAAGTTTGAGCCTGGCCAACCTGGGAAGAGAATTTCAATGGCATCACCCCAGAATAATGTCATGTGTGATTTCATATTTTTTGATGTATATGGCTCTTTCACTCTCTTTCACTCTTAGGAAATTGAAATTAACGATTATAGGTATAAGTGAGTTTATAAGGGAAAGGAGGCCATTTTCGTGGTGGTTGTACCTAAACTCATCTATGTAGTACCAGTACATCATGTACTACCATGATGCTCTTTTAATTTGCTCAACCTAATAGTACTTCCATTGCAGACCCAAGAGGCCATTATTGGCCATTATCATAATTAATTATTGACTTTGGACATTAATTTTATCCGATAAAATAAGGAAAGAAAGAAAATAGATGGATGGAACACTTCATGCCCAGGAAAAAAAGGATTAGATAGAAAAACTAAAGCCCACAGTACTCCAAAGGAAACTAAAGTACGCTTGGCTTTTGTTGTACTACGCAAGAAAGTAGCAATAGCATTGCAGTACAAATACCATCTCTATTTCTTTTGTTTGGTTTCTATAATTTTCACATAAAAACTCCCTTTCACAAACAAATCAAACCCCAAAACCCTCCAGGAGTAGGACCCATTTCTTCCAAGAAAAACAAAAAGGTTCATTCTAGTCACTTTTGAAACCCAGCACCAGGGTCACAGCTCACCACCTCAACTCTGTACTGAGTTCATTGTCACGACTCAGTAAGTATAAAATCCTATGGGCACTATAGGAGGTGGTGGCGGTGGTTCAGGAGGGCATTGCTGCATTTTTGCCAAGTTGAAATGTGGACCCTTCCATCGTTTAATAGTGACAGCTTCAAACAATTCTTAAAATCATTGTTAATGAGTAATGTAGGTATTTTTTTTGCATATGTTACCTTCTAAATCTTCTCACCTGATTGTTGCATTAAAAATTTCCACCAAATGTTTAGAATCATTGTTGATGAGTAATGTAGGTTTTTTTTAGCCTTTCACCAATTAATAGTGCGTTTGTATAGGTCATTGAAAAACCTTTTTTTGAGTTTAAAATAAGCATTTGTAAAAAAGTTATGAGGAACTATGATTACAAAATAGAGTTTTAAATTTTAAAAATGCTCTTTTAATTAATCTCCCCACTGCAACAAAGCTGACTTTTTTCAAGGGTCAAAATCCTTGAAAAATGTATTAAAAAACCTCGAGAAAAATTATTTTAAAAGTTTAATCGACCTTTGATAATCTTTGAAACTTATACCATCGAAAAGAAAATTTTGAAAGCCTTCATGGCCCTCAAAACAGGTGCTTTATTTTATTTTGAGGGTCAAGAGACCCTTAAATAACCTTATTTACTAATAGTTAAAAGATTTATATGTACAACCCTTGATAAATAAGGTCTTATTTAAAGGTCTCTTGACCCTCAAAATAAGCTTAAAAAAAAAAAAACCACAATTATGCTCATCAAAAGTCCAATGTATACAACAAAATACATTAAAAGTCCAATGTATACAAACAAATACATTAAAAGTCCAATGTACTATAACTAAATACAAATATAGAAGATAAATTCATTTAGCTGAAGAACTAGATTAGCAGTTTTCTAAGCCACAATTCACCATCCTTATTATAAACACAAGATATTGCCCCAAGTGCTTTGTTTCGAACAATCATGTTAAATAAGTGCATCAACTAGATCCTTAGAAGCTCTTCAGAAGGATCTTAAAGACAAAGAGAATTTGGTACTTCTCCCTTGCTATAGATCTGAAATCACTGCATTTAATAGATATTGGTTACTACACACTACAATAAAATTTTTTATTTTCAACGGTTGAAACAGTCGAAAAAAGTATTAGAAACCGTCGGAAAAAGTATTTTTGACGGTTTAAGTGACCGTTGAGAACTGCCACTAAAAACTATGTTGAAAATTTTTTTCTATGCCTTTATTTCTATACCCTATGTGACCGTCGAAAAATGTGATTCACCTTTATCAACAATTATTAAATATCGAAATATTATTAAAAACTATTGAAACATATGTTGTCTTGAGATAAATTTCAACAGTTTGAAGCTGTTGAAATAAGTTTAAAAAAAAAAAAAAAAAAAAAAAAAAACCCTAATTTTGATGCAGTCCTTCACATGATCAAAATTTAATAACTTGATTCAAAATATAAACATAAACACAATTGTGCAATTCCAAATTAAACTCCATTCTCATATAAAAACTAAAGCACCAGTCAAGTTTTCAAAATGGCTAATTAAAAAAAAAAAAAGAAACAAATTGAAAACCACTGTGTTCCATCAATTATCCTAAAGTAACAGATATATGGAGAAGTGCCACTTCCCAACAAGAAGGCCAGACCCATGACAAAAGCTAGTATCATTGAAAAAAAAGATGATGCATCCTTTCTTCATGTACTTACTCCATAAAGCACATACATCCACTTTAACAAGTGCGTATCCACCCAATTAAAAAAAAATTAATTCTCTATAAAATTTCACAAAATAATAATTTCCATATGTAGTAGTTCCTTCCAGTCCTTATTTCTCCATAAATTCACAAGATAGTTCCAATCATCATCCGCCATGTTAGGTAGCAAAATTTCTAGTGCCGTCTCAGGATCCTCCTCATATGGCTTAAACCATTTTTTATTCAAGGAGCTTTGGTAATTTTTGTATGACCTATTCATTTGCCGCCAAACAAGAGTCTCTTGACCCTCAATAATGAAGTGTTCCTAAAAAATGAAAACTAATAAGGATTACATTTGTTCATTATAAAGTAAACTTTTATTTCAAAACACTTTTATATAATGCACCAATGTATAATCAAATAGCTTTCTTTTGTTTTGATAAGGCACCTCTCTCCAATCTTTGACTTGTAAAGGTACTATACTAATCCGTCTAACAAGGGCAATACACTCCGATTTGAATACTGTAAAGTATTTCTCTACTAGTCTTGCCTTTTTTTATATGATTGGGAACCTTTCCTTTGTAAAAAATTCTGCAAGTTTTAGATTCCATGTAGCCCCTTGCCCTTTCTTATTTCCTGTGTAGTCAAAAAAATTGATAGACACATGTTAACTATAGATGGTTGCAAATATTAGAATGGTAATTTGATAGACATGTCAAAAAATGTAGTGTTCGTTGAGGTACAAATTTTCCGGCACTAATCTCATTAGCCCACTCACTAAAATAGCCGTACAAACCCATAAACTATTTTCGGCCCACATAAATATTTCCTACATACTTCCCACATACTACCCAAATATTCTCCATATTACTACCCAACTTGGGCTCCCATTTCCCATATAAGCCCCATAAATTATCTTGGGTCATCTCATAAATATTATCCATTATATCCCACATATTATCCAACTTGGGTTTTCACACAAATACTTATCATACCATTACGAAAATTGGGCCACAAAATTATACTATCTCCACAAAAAGGCCCAAACTCATTCACCTTGTGGGCAAAATCCAAAAAGCCCAACAAAACCCTTAAAGCCCGTTGCTACACGGCACCTCTAAAAGCCCGTTGCTACACGACACCTTAAAGCCTGTTGCTACATAGCACCTCGAAAAGCCCGTTACTACATGGCACCTCTAAAAGCATGTTGCTACATGGCATCCTAAAGCCCATTGCTACACCCTAAAGCCCGTTGCTACACGGCACTCTAAAAGTCCGTTGCTATACAGCACTCTTACTAAGTCCGTTGCTATACGGCAATATTTTTACAAAATTTCAAAAAGCACAAATATTATTTTGGCAACTATTTATAAAAGCCCAATATTATTTTGGCACCTATTCACAAAAGCCCAAATACTATTTTGGCACCTATTTATAAAAGCCCAATATTATTTTGGCAAATATTTACAAAAGCCTAAATACCATTGGCAAAAACAATTACATTATGCTCAAAGCCCAAAACTATTCCTTGACAAAAATATATTTCCATATACTAAAGTCCCTAACTTATGGGAGGCATAAAACTACTTATGATACATTACTCATTTACTTCTTCTACAAAAATTATGGAACTACACTTATTTTTCCATAAGAAACTCTAGCTATGAAAGCCCATGTATGTCACCCATGGTAAAACTATTCATTTTGTAGGGATAAACTAGCCCAAAGAAACCCAACAACAAGGCCCGACTGAGACAGCCAAGCCCATGTGCTACTCCCAGCAACCAAAGTCCACCTGACCAACTAGAATGGTTAGACTAACCACCAGCCAAGTTTCAGCACAACTAAGCTGACAGCTAGGGCCCATTATCATCATTTTTAGCTTGTCAAGTTAGAGCAGAAGATGACACGTGTCCAGCTGAGCCTACACCATTCTTTGGCAAGCTGATTTCATGATTACTGATGTGACATAAAGCTAGGCTGACAAGACACAAAGCTGTGGAACTGCTGCTAGCCATTCTCTCTCTCTTCTCCAACACAATCGGTCAAGAAATTAGGGGCAGCCATGGAAGCTTTTGGAATAGCTTAAAAACAGTTTATTATCATGCCAAAAACGTGTACTTTCTGGTTCATGGACCAAGCACATGAACCCAAATGGGGAAACTTAGGAAAATGTGGTTTGGAGGGCATTAAAGGGATCTCTAGCAAAGTTCCCCAGCAGAGGGCTCCAAGATTGACACCTGGCTTGGGGTGACACAATTTGCCCTGGGGAGCTCTGATTCTAGCAGCAAACAACCAAGATCATTAGTCTGATACATGCTTTAATCCCATTGGCTGAGGACAATCAGCATTTAATACCAAGTCAGAACTCCAGCTGCTATTACCCAAAACAACAAGAACATTCTAAAGCTGAACTTACCATTCTTGGCCAAATCCTAGGAATGATTCTCCAATGATTTTCTAAAGATTGAGACTGATTTGTCAGAGATTATTTGCTAATTACCCCCTCAAACTCAACTATAGATAGAGCTCTCCACCAACACTTCAACACACACCAATAGAGAAGAACTCTCTCATAAACTTCTCTATTTTCCTCTCTCTAATTTTCTTTAAGCTCTCAGTGAGGTTCTGAGCCTCTGAGTTCTTAGTTTTAAACTTAGAAACTAAGCTTTTCAGCCCCTAGCTCACAAATACCCCTCACACCTCTACTTATAAGCTCTTATCCATCCCTAGCAGAAAGTCCCAGCAGCTTTACTAAATACTCTCTCTCTTATTTCTCATATTAACCGAAATGACCCTCACTACTCACTACATATACTATCTTCATGAGCATACCCTGGCATCATAATGATCTTGTTATGCTAGCTGGAATCTCTTTCTCCCTTCATCTCACACTAAGCTTTCTCCATTTCTTGTTATAATGGAACTCATAGTGTTTGTTTATTCATTTACTATTGAAGGCTATGATGTAACTATTACTATAGAGTTTTTTTCCTCATTACATTAGAAGATTTTTTCTCGCCGGATCCCATGGATGATGATTTTGGAGAACACTTTCCTCAGTTTGTGAAATAATTAACAGCTTGAGGTTTATTTTGTTTTGTCTCATTTAACCGCTGGAATATTTTACAGCTGAAATATTTTACCGCTGGAATATTTACTGCTGGAATTATTTTACTGCTGGGCTATTTCTTCATTGCAGTATGCTTTTTTGTTGTGCTAACGTGTCTGCTATAGGAAATGTTTTTGGGCCATCCCATAATCCTTGTCAGTCCCAACCTAGGCCTAAGGCATAAAATAAGGCGAATTCTCCAAATCTTCACCGATAACCTTTGGGCCGTGCTTCAAGCCTATCGTCGAGTTTCGGTTTAGGCTCCCAACTCAACATAAATCTCATTTGTCGGAAGGAAGACTTTTTAGCCCCTGACAGTGTTTTTGTTACCAACTTGTGAGCCACCACTTTCACTTGTTCCAGACTCTTCTCTTGCAATAGCTCTATTATTTCTAGCACTTCCAACTAACTCTTCTCTTGCCATAGCTCCATAGTTTCTAGCACTTCCAGCTAACTCATCTCTTGCAATAGCTCCATAGTCTCTAGCACTTCTAGTTGACTCTTCTCTTGCCATAGCTCCATAGTTTCTAGCACTTCTAGCTGACTCTTCTCTTGCAATAGCTTCATAGTCTCTAGCACTTCTAGTCGACTCTTCTCTTGCAATAGCTCCATTGTTTCTAGCACTTCTAGGAGACTCTTCTCTTGCCATAACTCCATAGTTTCTATTACTTTTAGCCAACTCTTGTCTTGCAATAGCTCCATTGTTTCTAGCACTTCCAGCCGGCTCTTCTCTTGCAATAGCTCCATAGTTTCTATCACTTCTAGCCATCTCTTTTCTTGCAATAGCTCCATTGTTTCTAGCACTTCCAACTAACTCTTTTCTTGCAATAGCTCAGTAGTTTCTAGCACTTCTAGCTAATTCTTCTCTTGCAAAAGCTTCATTGTTTCCAACACTTCTAGCCATAGGTAGAATTCCTTCAAATTGTCTTAAACAAGGTTATAAAGAGTATGAAAAAAAAAAAAAAAATATATAAAAAAAAAAAAAAAAAAAAAAACTCTTTCTCATAATATGTGGCCTATAATACATGAACATTAAAACTAGTTGTCACCTTAACCTCTTTCTCATAATGTTACGATATAATTGCCACCTTAGACTTTAAACATTAAAACTAGTTGTCTATTTAGTGAGAAGCACATGTAAGCCGACAACTGTCAGTATTTATAGCCTACCCACAAAATAAGATTGAAATTCAAGAAGCACCTTGACATTGTGGAGAACAATGTAGTCTTTGTATGACTTAACATGCAGAAGATCCTCCAACCTTGCAGTGAATATATGCATAGGGAACTCTTTGTCTGTACAAGACTCATCCACAATCCTCAGTAATGAAAAATAATCTGAAATCCCCATAAGATAAATTTTCTATAAATAAGACTGAAAGCTTAAAAAAAGGTAAAATTTGTCATATATATATATATATATATATATATCTAAAGAAAATGAAAGAGTGTGTGTAAAATGAGAAAATAAAAGCAAAAAAGAAAAGGAAAGAAAGAAAGAAAGTATGTACCGCTTCCTCTGCTCTTTCTGGGAAAAGTGAATTCCCTAACAATTCCAATGAGGTTAAAGTTGAAGTTAATCCTTATTAAGGCGTCTCTTATTGGGGTTACAATGTTACCGTTTTTGCGCATCTTGCCAAAATCTTTGCATTTAAAATGTCTTTCTCTCTCTCTCTCTCTCTCTCTCTCTCTCGGGAAACAAGTGCAATTGATGGGATAGGGTTTATGTTTATTTATTTATTTGATAAAGGGATTCTCTCTCTCTCTCTGATTCTCAGTCACTGTCACTGACATACACAATAAATCAGTAGTCACAATAATTGACAGTGATAAGAAGGAAAGGATTGGTTTAGTACTGCTACAATGAAGAAAAGGAAGAGACACCACACCACACCACCTCACCTCTATTAGTATTAATTAATGTGAATAATTATTACTCCTACTCCTACCCTATGATCCTTCCTAGTTTAGTTTGAGAGACAACTTTGTTTAGTTTGACAAACCCCAACTAGATTTATGTGGGCCACTGTTACCTTACTTACTTAGGAGGGATTGGACCCATATTAATCAAGCTCAGTACACAATACAATAAACCTCCACAGTTTATTGTTTAACTACCATAATAGATAAAGCTTCACACAAATTAGCAAGTCACTTAATATAACTAACACAGATCAGGCTTCTCACACAATGAGCAAGTCAGTGGAGCAAGAGAATCAGTATGTGCACTACAAATATTGATAATGTAAATGAAGTCCAATTGGCTCAATAAAATACCAAGGTTTCACATTCTAAAAAAAAAACTAAGCTTTCAGGAGAATAATTTATCTTAGATCCAAGTAGCCAAAGAATCAAACAGTAATACTTTACATCATGATTGTCAAAATTGCGATCCGGATCATAAAATCGCACGATTTTACGATCCCACCAGACCAAAAAGTTTAAAATCGTAGCAAGATTGCAAAAATGGTAGGGTCGTATGTAGGATTGTAGGATCATATGGGATCCTACCGATCCTACCATTTGGATTTTTTTTTTTTTTTTTTTTTTTTTTTTTTTTTTTAAGTGGGGTTCATTTGGGTAAGATAATCCACCTAAACCCACAAGCCAATGGGTTATCAAATTCCCAATAATGAATTGAAGTCCCAAATTTTCCCCTATGTCAACATAAAATCTCAAAAAAACCTATAGTACTTAAGTTTAACGTTTTGGATGTTGATACTAGGAAGGATATAGATGATGAAATGGGATATGACAATGACAGTGATTAGATTAGAAGAACCTTAGAATGGGAATTCTCTTTTGGATTTCATATTTGTAATTAGCTAGTTTACCTTAGATTGAGAATTCTCTTTTGGATTACATATTGTAAATTTGTAGTTAGCTAGTTTTTATATGCTAACTAGTCTAACTTATTTTGGATTTGGAACTTAGAATTTGGAAAACATTTTCCATATGTGTAGATAATATTTTGGTACTTAGTTGCTAATTAAACATGTACTGAACTTTTTAGATACATTATGTTAAAAGTTAAATATATTTTGTTTCGTTAGAATGACAAAAGAACGATGTAGTGCATGCAAATTACATTTTATGATGCAATTTTTTTTTTAATGGATGGATTCATATTTTAAGTGATTATATAACATACAAAGTCACTATCAATAGGTTTTTTGTTTAAAATCTGAAAATAAGTAGGATCTTACAATCCACGATCCGATCCTACATAGGATCCCGATTTTGACAACCTTGCTTTACATGACCATTTGTAACACATTTAAAACTATCACAACTGATTCTACCACTAATAGGGGAAAATATCTAAAAGTAGGTCCAAGCAGCTAAATTTTCAAATAGCAAAACTGTAAATGGCCATCTATAACACAGTTCAGCACCCTACAAAAAAAATCCCAGCTGCAAGTAATAAATAAAAGAGAAAACATATAGAAAATAAAGTTGACCCTTTAGATGATGATATTGTAGAAACTGACACTATAAGCACGGATCATTTGAAAGCTTATAAAGGGTCTTGCAACAATTTTACTCAAAAAGAAAGGGGGAAAAAAGGGAGGAGGGGGGGCGGGGGGGGGGCTCTTAACCATTCACCAAAACTCTGTGCAATGTGGACCTGAGTACACACGTAAAGCAAAATGTTAATCAACAAGAGTAAAGAAGAAGATTTTCAGAAAAGGTGGCAACAAAAAGAGAGTTTTCATCCCAAGTGTTTCTCTATAGGGCCTTTCTAAACTCTGAGAGGATGCCTTAGTAAAAAAAAATGCATGTAAAAGTCAGCAGCTAAAATTGAATAGGAATTCAATAGAAGAAGGTTTAGAATGCACCTGCAAAGAAGTAGTTCACAGATATAGAGGGCAATTAGTAACTTTAGATTGAAATTCTGACCAAAAGGGATGCAGAGGTCATGATTTTTGCTTAAATATATTAAGGTTCTCTCAAGCCAATCCTCAACCAACATTCTAATGTAAAAAAATATCTCACAATCAAAGCAAAAGGCAATACCCATTGGTGAATTTCATTTGAAAAGGTGTCAAATTCAAAAAAGTTCACTTAATTTTTAGGCAGCACATGGCCCTGTTTTAGCTCTAGTGACCATATAGAACTACTACAAATGCAAAATGGCTGCAATAGACCCCTTTTTCATTCCTTCCCTCTCTAAAAGTGCCATGATAGCAGCCTAAAGCAAACTCAGGCTCTTCACAGTTTGCAAAGCCCACTATTTTATCCATGCTTTTTCTTTAATATTTATGCACTAATTATGCAATACCTCCTACCCCAAAAACTTCTCTTAAGTGCAATATATCCTAAGAATGAATCATTCAAACTAGTGGCTGTATTCGACACATGAACTTCCACTATTTTTTAGCTTATTTTCTTCTAATATTCTAAAATTTGACCACATTATCAGCCTCATTCACAATCCGCATTTTTATATAATTATTGCAGACCAATCCAAACCACAATTAGATGAACATTCTTTTCAAAACATTTAGATGATTTTATTTTATTTTTTAAAATTTTGTATAGAAATATATAGTGTTAAAACAAAATCATTACATATGGATCGTACTTACTTTGTTTTCAGAGAAACCTATTACTATAAGCCTCAAAGATATATACTCTTTACCACAACTTACATTAATGGTTGGAAAATTTACATAAAACACTCAAGAAAAACGTATGAAACTCTAAATTCCAAAAGACCATTGAACATATCCATTGTCCACAAGTTAGTTACTAGAAATTCCATCTATTTACAAATTAAATCTAAACTATTAAAGCTATAAACTAATTATCCTCCACAAATCTCTTATTCTTTGTTTTCCTTTTAATTTATTTTTTACTCTCTGGGTAATTTCCACAAGCATTTGGCACACATACTCTATGTCTAGACTTGCACAGACCAGGTTGAACGATAGTAAATGTTTTCTACTTCCAGTCAAGGAGTCTAGCAATGAGAAATACATCATCTTAACGCAGCAGCTAGGAAATATCAATTTAAAAACATATGGCTTTATCAAAAGTTATTCTATAGTTGAGGAAGTGTTGTCATTGACTTCCTCATCACATCATGATGGGTAAGTTATCTAAATCAGAGTTGCCTAATGCCTAACACTACTCCTCCTATGAGTAGTCTGCAATTAAAGGAGATATTTGAAGCCAAAATAGACAAATTGAAAAACAAACCTAAACTCAAAAGCATTTTGCATTTACATGAAGGAACATCAATGTTTACCTCAAGGAGTAAAAGTCCTATGACACCAAGTACACCTTGAGCCTCCAACAAACCCAATGGACTCACCAAATAACAAAGATGCAAGTATAGCCACTGTTAAAGATTGAGAGTCAATTATCTGATCATCAAGATTCAATTTCATGTTTAAACTAGCATTTCCATTGGTCAAGAAAGTCAACTTCAATGGCGGTAAATAACAATTCAGCCATTTTTGTGATAAGTAAGAGTAATCATATTAATTATAGATTTGCAGTTTAATTATACAAGTTATATACAAAAATTCCAAAATCAAAAACAAAACGTTTATGCTATCTATGGAAAAACAAAGAAATACAAAATTGAAGGTTAGGTTTTCAAGGAGAATGTGAAATTGGATTCATCAATGTATAGAAGATACCTAATCAGAGGTTTGGATAGGGAAAAGTGTGAATATATACAAGATTTGGATGTGATTGTACCGACTTGGTGAATCTGAAGCAAAGCAAAATCAACCAAAGTAAAAAACTTTGTTTGGTTGCCGAGAAAATAACAGAAAAACACAAGGAAGGAAGAGAGAGAGAGCCTGTGAGGAGATGAGAACTTGTGTTTAGGCCGAGAGAGATGTGAGCTATGAAAGAGAGCAGGAGTGAGAGAGCCTACCTTAACGTATCCTTGGCTTTTATACAATTCAGTGTTATACAATACAATATAGTGTTCTTGATTTCCAACGTTTTACAACCGTTGATACAAAATTTAATTTAATTTATCCACAGTTGATCAAGTTGTTGATAAAACTATTCTCTCTTTAATCTTTTTTGACTCCCTTTTACCACGGTGCCTAAAGAAAAAACTAAAACCAAATATTTTTAATACTTATTTCAACAGTTATACTAACTGTGGAAATAAGTATATGAATTTCCTTATTTTTACTCTACCATTGTACTCAACTGTAGAAAATTAAGCTTTTATTTACATTTTTTAGTGACCGTGGATATAAATATGTTGAAAAAACTCAAGTTTGTTGCAGTGACATGTGCTCCAAAATCAACATCAAGATGAGCAAGAAAAAAATAATGATATGAAAAGTGAATTACCTGCTCAAAACCAAGCATAAGATTTTCCCACTCTATATCCCTAGTAATCAACAAATTGGAACTAGCAAGGAGTGCAACCTTGGCCTAAATAAATCACAAAATACCAAGTGAAACATTATCCATATATTACAGACAGTGGGGGTATCAACTTCCACCACCTCAAGATCTGTACACTCCACTAATTTGAACATCTTAAGCGTTTGTGAAGAGATTTTGATACTTGCCATCTTGCATTTTGAGATTTCCGAGACCTCAAGAGTGGTAAACTTTGAACTTAAGTTCTGAAGCAACTCAAGTGTCCTGTTACTAAGCCCAACTAGTTCAAGGCTTTCAAATTTTTACAAGCTTCCAAGTAAATATCACAATGCAAATTCACTTATTGCAATTGGTAGTAATCCTTACTACAGTAGCAAAAGGTTTGTAAGCTTGGCGCTTTAATTTCAATCGTCGAAACCTTTCTTCTAGCATATACATGAAGAAGGTTAAGCCGAGGAAGATTTGACACCTTTAAATGTTTGAGACCATGACAACTTACTAGTTTAAAATCCTCAATCAAAGGGCATCTTTGTGTCAGATTCTGAATTACCTGCTCATCTAGACGAACAATATTCAAAACCAAAATTTTCAGATGGCAAAATTTGAACTCATTACAAGGCTCTAACTTGCAAAATTTTAACCGGAGCTCAGTTATTGTTTTGGCCTCAAGCACTACCTGAGGTAAATTATAAGGGCAAAACTTAGGTATAGTACATTAGGTACAGTACCTTTGGTTCCTTACTTAAAATTTTGACATTTTTCCAATTTAACAATCCAAACAAACGGTGTTAAAACTATTTAAAAATTTTTTTTTTTCTTGTACTGCAACTGCAAGAGAACCCACAGTTTCAAATCTCCAGTTGCCTCTGATTGATGAAGCTAAAATGAAGATAATAAAGGGAATTCTGAATTCCAATCCAAAACTCAAAAGCTAAAATGCAGAAGCAAAGCTAAAATGAAGCTAAAATGCAGAACCAAATAGGAAAGATCAAAAAGTAAAAGCCAGATCTACTGGGTTTCAAACCAGAAAAGGACCCTTCTCCCTCATTTTTTTAGTGACAAAATAGGAAAGATCAAAAAATAAAAGCTAGATCTACTGAGTTTCAAACCAAAAAACAGACCCTTTTTAGCTATACCCGAAACTTCCACACTCTTAACATCATCAAAGCCATCATCACAGCCTTTTTCATTATTTTGTCCACAGAGAGAGAAAGAGAGAGAGAGAGAGAGAGAGAATCATAGATCAGAACGCACTTGTTTATGTGATTCAATGTTAGGAACATATGTCACTTGTTTATGTAATTGGCTAATCCTTTGACAAAACGCACTTTACTTGTAATTGGGTAGATCTAGGATGAGTTTAATGCTTTAGGAAATAAGGTTTCAAGTTCAAGTGTTAAAGCCATGCAAGTCTGTCCAAGAATCAAGTGTGAAAAGTGTTGTTCATTAAAGCTCAACAGCTAGCATCTATTGAGACTTAGAGCTGTCTGAATCTCGTGGCTCAACAGTAGCTCGACAGATAAGGTATCTGTCGAGGTTTATGAAACTCAGATTTTCGAGTCTATTTTTCATCCAATCTGTGATTATATGTTTGGGCTTTCTTTTCTCACAACCCTAGACATATATAAGGATTTTTTTAAGGACCGTTAAAGGTGACACAAGTTACACAAGTGTTGAGCAAAGTTTTGTTTAAGCAAATTGTGACTGAAGACAGAATTTGCCCTAGTTTATCTTTCTTGTGAAGAAGCTGCTATGTTTGTACTTGTGACCAAGGAGTTTCATGATCTTCATTGTGTGATGAACAGAAGAATTTTGCAGCCAACAACCTTCTCTAGTTGGTGATTGAAGCCGCGTACTGGAATTCGCGCAATTGGTTAGTCACGTACTGGGAGCCATGCATTGAAAAGGAGAGATTGTCACTACAGAACAAGTCCAATTGGGTATTGGGGTAAGGGTTCAACTGTAGGTTGGTATAAGGTATTGGGATTCTTTTACTTGTAACCGCTTGTTTTGATAATAGTGGATTCTCGAGAGTGGTGACCTTAAAATTACCCGGTGGGGTTTTTGCCGTGTAGGTTTTCCTCATTCATAAACAAATCACCGTGTCAATTTAATTTCCGCTGCATACTTAGTTTAAATGGTGATTTGTTTGTGCTACCACGTACATTGCATGTTAATTTGATTAATTAATAAACTTGACTAATTAATCAATTAATATATCACAAGGGGTCAATACGTTTTTGGCCTATCAACATATACATACATACACACACCGAGAGAGAAAGAGAGAGAGATATGAGATATTCTTTTTTTTTTTTTTTTTTTGGAAGAGAAGGGTCATGCGTGGTTGATTTGAAGTGTTAAGGACAAAATTTTATGTAATTGGAATATCCTTTGACAAATGCACTTTACTTGTATTTGGGTAAATCTAAGAAGGTTCAAGATGATCATTAGAAGTGGTTAAATTGAAGACATGAAGATTACTCAAGAACTGCTCGAGAAAAGTGCAATCTGCAGGTCTCGATACCTGCTCGACAGAAGCTCGATCTGTTGAGATTCATTAAAGCTCGACACATGTCTCGATCTATCGAGCTTACAGGATTTAGACTATAGCCAGCAACGTTTTTATTCTAAAAGGCTATTTGTTTATGGGTTTGTATAATCCTTATAGGATTAGGAAAACCCAAGGTTTATGGGTTTGTATAATCCTTATTGAACTAGAAAAACCTAAGGTTTGTGTAAACTTATTTGGAATAGGAGAGCCCATTAAGCTCCTATTTAAAGGAGGTGGAAAAAGAAAAACCTAACCCTAGAGAGGTTCATAAGGTTTTCTTTTTGAAATCCTAGCCTCCTCCTACAGAAGAAAGAGTTCTTGCTGCGTTTCTTGTACGCCTTTGGGTTCTGTAACCAAGCAAAGTCTCTTGCACCAACATTGAAGATCTTATTGGTGTTTCTATGTGAAGCTGCTGCAAATCAACTACAACAATCAAAGGGTTGCTGTGGAGTTAGTCACGTACTGGGATCCGTGCATCATTGGTTAGTCACGTACTGGGAGCCGTGCATTCAAAAGGAAAGATTGTCACTACAAAACAAGTCCAATTGGGTATTGGGGTAAGGATTCAACTGTAGGTTAGTATAAGGTACTGGGATTCCTTTACTTGTAGCTGCTTGTTTTGATAATAGTGGATTCTTGGGAGTGGTGACCTTAAAATCACCCGGTGGGGTTTTTGCCGTGTAGGTTTTTCCCATTTGTAAACAAATCACCATGTCAATTTATTTTCCGCTGCATACTTTAGATAATTGGTGATTTGTTTGTGCTACCACACGCTTTGCATGTTTATTTGATTAATTAATAAACTTGGCTAATTAATCAATTAATTTATCACAAAGGGTCAATACTGATTAGGTTTTAATCTTTGCTGTGTGATCTATTGACCCCCGTTGTCATGGAAACTCTTAATTGTTTTGATTTGCATGATCTTATGTTGAATGATGATGATGATATTCAAGATGCCTATTGCAAGCTTTATAATTTTTGTATGAAATCTCTTGAATGTTCTATAAAATTAAAAGCTAAATTTAAAAAAGGTCAAACTTGAAAAAGATGATTTGATTGCAAAATTGGATGAAGCCAATAATTTGAATGAGAATTTTAAAAAACAAATTTCATCTCAAGTGGACAAAATTAAAAGTTTGGAAGAGCAACTAGTTGAATTTAAAACTGAAGTTGAAAAATTAACTAGTGTCAAACTTGTTGTTGAGCCTAACTCAAAAGAAATTTTTTTTTATATTCCTCCATTTAAAAGGAATAATGAAGAGTTGAAGGCTAATTTTGCTAGGCTGATGCCACACCAGCGTGTTACTCTTCCCTTTAGTTCATTTTGCAGGATTCTCATCCACGGAGACGACCTCATTCACAGCATCGTCCATCTATTACGACGAGGAGCTCAACTGTTGATTTTTTGCATCATCAGTTTGGCGCCGTTTGTGGGAACGCTAATCATTCAAGCCATCTCTCCCTGTGACAAAAGAGTTCTTCAAAGTGCAAGATGGAAGCAGAAACTGGACCTCAGCCAGATGCTATGCAACAACAACAAATCCAAGCCCTCTTGGTTAATGTGGAAGAGTTGACTCGCCAGAATGAAGAGCTACGAAAGACGATGGAGTCTTAAAACGCAGAACGTTGGCGAACAGGTGAAAACCAAAATGAAGGAGAATCGAATTCTCAAGCCAATAGGCAAGACAGAATGTTAGGAAAAGATTCCGCTAAAATGGAAAACGAGCTTCGCAACATGAGGAAGGAGGTGGATGAACTAAAAAGTGCTATGACAAAGGCGGAAAGAATTTGGATGGGATGATTCGAAGGACGGACTCACCTTTCACCACTGAAGTACTGAACTGTCCCCTCTCGCCAAAATTCCGTCTCCCATAGTTGGAGTCATATGACGGTTCCAAGGATCCCTTGGATCACATTGAATCATTCAAGACGCTGATACTATTGTAGATGACCCCAGACGAAGTGATGTGTAGGGCATTCCCAACAACACTAAAGGGAGCAGCCAGAGTATGGTTCAGCAAGATACCCTCAGGAACCATTGCTGACTTTGAACAACTAAGTAAGGGTTTTGTTCATCATTTCATTGGGGGGAAAAGGCACAAAAAGCCAATTGGCCATCTTCTCAACATTCAGCAAGTCAAAAGAGAATCATTAAGGCAGTACGACACTCGGTTCAATAAGGAGCTGCTGCAGGTAGATGAAGCTGAAGATCAAGTCATCCTAACAACCTTCCAAGCAGGATTGCTATCAGGAGATTTCTTCTTCTCAATCACTAAAAGTCCACCAAAAATAGTAGCGGAGTTGCTACGTAAAGCCCAAAAATACATGAATGTGGAGGACACAATGCTCGCAGAGGAGATGAAAGGGGAAAGGAAGAGAGACGAAGGAATAAATAGCAATCGGGATAAGAAGAAAGAGACACGAAGTGGCAGACAGACCACAGGGAAAAAGAAGGAGCTTTTAGATAGGAAACCCAAGTTCACCAACTTTACTCCTCTAATAATGCCAATTGAGCAGGTCCTTATACAGCTAAAAGACGATCCTTCCCTGCAATGGCCGAAGCCAATTAGCATTCTTGTAGAAAGAAGGGACAAGAGCAAGTACTATAGATTCCACCAAGACCACAGGTATCATATTGACGAATGTAGGCACTTGAAAGACCAGGTGGAAACTTTAATCCGACAAGGGAAGTTGCAAAAATACGTTAGAAAGACGGAGCCATACAAGTACCAACGAAAGGACGACCAGGACAAAACTCCAAAGGTAAAGGATAGCAAACCCCCTGCAAGAGAAATAAAGACGATCTCGGGAGGATTGACGACAAGCGGAATGCTGAAGTCCTTGAAAAAAGTACAGGGGAAAGAAATAAATAGCGTCCATTCATAGGTCCCTCCAATGAAGTTGCCAAAGAATGACGAGCCTGATATTGTCTTCTATGAGAGAGATAGTTGCGGCATCAGACAACCCCATGATGATCTGCTGGTAATCATGCTCAGAATAGAAGAATTTGACATCCACCGAGTGCTCGTTGACAATGGAAGCTCAGCAGATATCGTCTACTTGCTTGCATTTCAACAGATGAAGTTGGATAAGAAAAGGATCAAGCCTTTCACCTCACCTCTAATAAGCTTCACAGGGGATAGAATTGTCCCTAGAGGCATCATCACTCTAACTGTGATCACAGGAACTTACCCAGCGCAAGTCACCAAGGAAATTGATTTCCTCATAGTTGATTGTCCTTCAACAAACAACATCATCTTGCGAAGACCTGCACCCAATAGACTAAAAGCAGTGACGTCGACATATCACTTGAAGGTGAAGTTTCCAACAGCCTATGGAGTAGGAGAAATTAGAGGAGACCAAGTTCTGGCAAGAGAGTGCTATTAAGCTGCCCTAGCATCGGGAGAGAACCACACATGGGTGATCAATGAACCAAAACCCATTCCCGAACCGTCAGAAACACCACAAGAAGTTGAGATCGTCCTAGGAGATTTGACGAAGGTATTGAAGATCAAAACAGCACTTCCAGCCTCAGAGAAAGAGAAAATAATCTTCTTCCTAAGGGCAAACCAAGATGTTTTCACTTGGAAATACGAGGATATGCGTGGGATTGATAGGAAGATTATACAGCATCGTCTCAACTTCAATCCAGAGTGCAAACTTGTGCAACAAAAACGGAGAATATTTGCACCAAAATGCAACAAAGCTGTGACTAAAGAAGTAGAGAAGCTACTAGAGGCTGATTTCATTAGGGAGGTATTCTATCCAGATTGGCTAGCAAACGTGGTTATGGTAAAGAAGAGCAACGGCAAGTGGAGAATGTGCATTGATTTCATAGACCTGAATAAGGCCTGCCCAAAAGACAGCTTCCCTTTTCCAAGGATTGACCAGCTGGTAGACACAACTGCTAGACACAATCTATTGAGTTTCATGGATGCATTCTCTGGATACAGCCAGATTCTTATGGATGAAGACAATCAAGAGAATACCTCGTTTGTCATTAGCCAAGGATTATATTACTACAAGGTTATGCCCTTTGGACTGAAGAACGCAGGAGCCATCTACCAAAGATTGGTGAACCGTATGTTCTCTCACCAGATTGGAAGGAATGTGGAGGTATACGTGGATGATATGCTGGTGAAAAGTAAGGACGAAGCCAACCACTTGGACGATCTCAAAGAAAACTTGAATACACTACGTAAGTACAATATGAAATTAAACCCTGCAAAGTGTGTTTTCGCTGTTGCTTCAGGAAAAGTTTTGGGATTCATGGTGTCCCAATGGGGAATAGAGGCAAATCCAGACAATGTAAAAGCAATAATTGAGGTCAAATCACCAAAAACAGTGAAGGAGGTACAGAGCTTGACAGGGAAAGTTGCAGCCCTAAACAGATTCGTCTTTAGGGCAATAGACAAGTGCATGCTATTCTTCAAGGTATTGAAAAAAGCCTTTCAATGGAATGACGAATGCGAGGAAACCCTTACCAAGTTAAAGGAGTACTTGACGAAACCACCTCTATTAAGCCCTTCAGTGATGGGAAAGAAGCTGTTCCTCTACTTAGCAGTATCCAATACTGCAGTAAGTTCGGCACTAATCAGAGAAAAAGGGAACGGTCAGAAGCCAGTTTATTATACTAGTCAGGCATTCCAAGGAGTAGAAGCAAGTTACCCAAGGATGGAGAAGATAGCTTTTGCATTATTGGTTGCCTCCAGAAAGCTTCGTCCTTATTTCTAGGCACACCTCATCGTTATCATGATAGCCCAGCCCATAAGAAAGACAATAAACAAGATAGATGCAGCAAGACGACTCATTCAATGGGCAATTGAATTAGGCCAGTTTGACATTGAATATCCGCCTTGAGGAGCAATCAAAGCCCAAGTACTGGCGGACTTCATTACAAAATTCACTTACCCCTACAAGGAAGAAGAACCCTCCATGGAAATATGGACGGTCCAAACAGATGGGTTAGCCATGAAGAAAGTGGGAGGAGCAGGAGCAGTTCTTATACCCCCAGAAGGAGAAACACTAAGGTATGTAGTCAGGTTACAGTTCACAGCAACAAATAACGAGGCTAAATACAAAGCATTACTAACAGGGCTGAGTCTAGCGAAGGCTCTAGGAGCAAGGAACGTTATCGTCCAAGCTGATTCTCAGCTAATAATTGGACAAGTGAAGGGAGATCATGAAGCCAAAGAAGAAAGGATGCAGAAGTACTTAAAGATTGTCCAATGACTCTCACAGCACTTTGACAGTCTGGACTTTTTTCAAATCCCTCGAGCCAAAAATTCAGAAGCTAACTTTCTAGCAAGATTAGCCTCGTCGGACGATTACAATGCAACCTCCGAACTATGTGTAGAAATAAGGGGGCAGCCGAGCACAGAAGGTAAGCAAGATATGAAGATAAAAGAGCAAGACGAGTGGATGATTCCCATCATTCGTTACTTGAAAGAAGGATTGCTCCCAGAATATAAGACAGAGGCAAGGAAGATACAGATCAGGGCAGCTCACTTCGTCATCATTGACAACATGGTGTATAGAAGGGGGTATTCACTCCCATATCTAAGATACACTAATTCAGAAGAAGCAGCCTATGTGCTCTACGAGATACATGAGGGAACCCGTGGAAACCACGCTGGGGCAAGATCGTTAGTAGGAAAGGTGCTCAGAGCAGGATATTACTGGCCAACCCTATAGAAAGACGCACACAACATCATCAGGGCATGCGACAAGTGTTAACACTTCGCAAATGTCAAAACAAGACCAGGAGAGACAATGACGCCCATATTTTCGCCATGACCCTTCGCCCAATGGGGAATTGATATTATGGGACCATTCCTTCTACGAAAGAAGCAACTCAGATTTCTAATAGTCACAATTGATTACTTCATAAAATAGGTAGAAGTAGAGCCAGTGGCAACGATAACAGAGGCTAAAGTCACAAGCTTTGTGTGGAAAAACATCATTTGTAGGTTTGGAGTCCCATATGTCATAATATCTGACAATGGAAATTAGTTTGACAACCCCAGGTTTCAAAAATTTTGCCAAGACTTAGGAGTCAAGAATCACTATTCTTCTCCGAGGCACCCTCAGGCCAACGGCCAGACAGAAGTGACGAACAGAAGCTTGCTCAAAATTATCAAAACTAGGCTTGAGTGGGCAAAAGGGGCATGGCTTGAAGAACTACAAAATGTCCTTTGGGCATATAAGACGACCACAAGAGTTCCAATAGGAGAAACACCATTCATACTGACTTTTGGCATTGAGACCGTTATACCGGTGGAAGTAGGACTGGCGAGCTATTGAGTCAAAACATATGAAGACCAAAAAAATTAACAGGAGCTTAACAGCAATTTGGACCTAATTGACAAAGTCAGAGAAGAAGCTATGAAGCAAATGGCTAAGCATAAGGAAGTAATGGCCAGATACTATAACAGAAAGGTTAAGGTGAAAAGGTTCAACATAGGAGACCTCGTCCTTAGGAAGGTGTCACAGGCAGCAAATGACCCATCCCAAGGAAAACTTGGACCAAGCTGGGAAGGCCCCTACGAGGTAATCCGTCATTCCAGAGAAGGCTCTTACTACTTGAAGTCTTTAGACGGCCAGGAACTACCTCGACTATGGAACATAGAACACTTGAAGAAGCACTACCATTAAGAAACGCTTTACATTTCAAGTTGCCTAATTTTCATTTCAGTATGTATGACAACCATTACTTTCGTCATTCATAAAGTCAATAATACATGAAAGCATTATCCATGCATATTTGTCAATAATTAGCCATGATTTGCCATGTGCAATACATACTTATCAATAGTCATCCATGATCTATCACTATCAAAATGTGTGCAACGCTTAGGAGTCATCCTTGCGAGATGTCTCAAGGATCTCCTTCATTAGAATTTCCAACAAAAAGGCTATTCATGCACAGTCAACGGTATCATAGCCATTAAATCTGATGGTACATAACTACCAAAGTCGACTAAATCAGAGTTTTTCGAATACAACCAACATAATTGTCATTCAAGACGAAATAAAAAACTGTTAACCTAATAGACTCTCCAATAACACGACTCTAAGTCACAAGTAGAGCGCAACATTGTCATTCAATCATGACTATAAAACGCTGTTCAAACACAGCTAAAAAATACTAAGTTGTTCAAACACAACTAACATCGTCATTCAAACATGACTCTATAAAACGCGGTTCAAACACAGTTAAAAAATACTAAGTTGTTTAAACACAACTAACTTTGTCATTCAAACATGACTCAACAAAAAGCTGTTCAAACACAGCTAAAAAATACTAAGTTGTTCAAACACAACTAGCATTGTCATTCAAACATGACTCAATAAAATGCTATTCGAACACAGCCAAAAATACTAAGTTGTTTAGACACAACTACCATCGTCATTTAAACATGACTCAACGAAAAGCTGTTCAAACACAGCTAAAAAATGTTAAGTTGTTCAAACACAACTAACGTCGTCATTCAAGCATGACTCAATAAAAGCTATTCAAATGCAGATTAAGTATGAGAAAGCTGTTCAAATACGAACTAGAAATAAAAGTTGTCCCAGCACAACTAAGGTTTTCAAAGCATAAAAGAGTTGGCTACTACAACTAAAAGCAGGAAAACTGTAACCTAGTCTATCATCATCAAAGAAATTGTTTAATTGCCCAAAACAACGGGCCCAAAAGAATGTTTTAGTTGCCCAAAACAACGAGCCCAGAAAGAAATATTGTTCTTGCCATGCAAGGAAATAAAAAGAAAAAGAAAAGAAAAGAAGTAAAGTTACTGCTTGTCAGGGACAGGGTCTGTAGGGGTTATAACAGTGGCCTCCTTCATTCCTTCGGCAACGTCTGTGGTTTCCTCTGTCACTTTTTCCGCGGTGGCCTCAGTAGATAGGAGCTATTTCTCAACGTCGTCCACGGCCAGACCAGAAAGGTCCAAGCTAGGGTGGTTTTTTGCCATCCATTTCATGAGAAAATCAAAACCTTCCACGTAGTACTTGCACAATTCATCAGAGTACTCGTCAGAGTCTTTGAAATCTTGTATCACCCTGGCCCCAACGTTCTCCATCTTCAGCTTTAGGTCACCAATCTGCTTGTCCTTTAGCTTGCATAAATCCTTCTCCACTTGTAGGCTCTTCTCCAAGGTTGCCACGCGCTCCTTGTCATTTTCAGCCTCGACAGCGAGGATAGCAACCTTGTTCATAAGCGTCTCACTCTTAGCGGATAGAGACTTGACCAAAGGCTCAAACGTGGCCACCTTCTTTTCTAAATCCAAGAGCTTCCCAGAAACGAATAGGGACTCCCCCAAACCCTATAAAGAAATTTTCTCTCAGCAGAAGAAAAGTAAAAGAAAAAAGAAGAAGCAGAGACGACCAACATCACATACCTGCACAAGCTTTTGGATGTGAGATGACATCACCTCACCAGATGACTTTGCCATCAGAGGGCTCAGATCGTCCACAGAAAGTGCCTTGTGGGCCTTCAAAGCTATTGCGTCAGCGTCATCCCAAAAGGTAGGAAGGAAGGATTTACTGCTAGCTTTTTCTTCTTCTTAATCTCCTCCTTACCAGAGGCAATCATCTCCAATGACGAAGTAGAAGAAGCAGGGCGCTTAGCAGGCGAGTGAGCAGGAGGAATAGTTGTCACAGAGTCTTTCTTAGAAACATCACCAGTCTTCTTCTTAGACAAAAGACCACTAACGGTTCCACCCTTGGCCTTCTTCTCTTAAGCCTTGGCTAATTTCTATTTGCTAACCTTGTTGTCATTCTTGAAAGGATGAAACAAAAGTATTATAAAAAAAAAAGTGAAGAAGGTAGAAACACACACTCTTTTTCACAATTTCCAAACTTTTCTGAACCTTAGTAGTCGGTTCCGGACCCAAAAAGTGCAAAGACAAAGTCTGATGAGAAACAAGCTCGTCAAAATCCTTAATAGACTCAAGATACTCCTTTACTTTCTCAACACGGTGCTGGTACCTCTTCTTCAGACGAGGACGCTTGGAAACTGCAAAACAAGGGCACCAATGAGCCATCTATCATCGTCACTAATAAAGAAAGAGAAAAGAAATCAAAAAGACAAGAAAGACGCACCAGACACAAGAACTCCCCAACTATAAAAAAAACTTGGGGGTTTCGTCCAAGTCCTCACGAAGGACGTTCTCCCAATCACTTCCAGAAATAAAAAAGAAGTTTGGCTTCCAGTTTCGAAGAGACAATGGGTAATAGCTGGGGTCCTTGGATTTTCTCAGACGATAAAAATGGAGGAATTCATCCCTCCTAATGACATCCCTATCATTGGCAGACATCCATACCACCATACAAGAGACAAGAATTTGCCAGGAGTTAGGCACTAACTGTGCCAGAGCAAGATGCAAGTAAGAAAAAAGTTCCCTAACAAAGGGATGAACAGGGAAACGAAGGCCGCTGGTAAAATCAGCCTCATAAAAACAAACCTCATCAGCATAAGAGTGACAAGCTCTTTCTTTGTCACTCAGGATCCTAATTTATACAGAACCAGGGAACTGAAATCTATCCCTGATCCACTGCTCGTCCAAGCTTTATAGGGGGTGGAAATAGAAGTAGCTTCCGAGATCACGCGATCATTAGATGAAGATAACCCTGTCTCGAGATTACTAGACCTCACTTCAAACATCTTTAATAACCTAGCTACCCTAGTAGAATGAGAAACTAGAGGGAATAACAAAGAAACTAACTCTCTCAAGACACTCCCCCTCTACAGACTCGAGCAAACAGCCTAAGTGAGCAAAAAAGAAAGTTATCGAGGGACAAGCTACCCTAACAGTAGAATAATCTACCATGGAAGAACCAAATAAGAAGTAGAAGCATGAAGGACTTACCAGGGAACGCAGGACAGAAAAAGGCAGCTCGGAGAAGAAACAAACCCTAAAACGGAAACTAAATAAGGAAAAAATACAAGGAAAGGAAAGAGGAGGGAAAAATGCAAAACAAGTGGCCAAAACACGCGTTGGAAAACCGAGACATGAGCGCATCCTGGCCGTACACGTGGCGTTCAACTGCTCAAACACCAAAACCATCATAAATGTGCAGCACAGGGAATACGAAGCGTCAGGCGAATTTGTTCTTATCTCATCTAAAAGACAAGAAAACGAACAAAAGGGGAAGCTGATGAACTAGAAATTTATGGTCATCATTACACGAAGATCGTCATTCACCCAGAGAAGACGTTATGCATTTATTACGCACATTGATGACGAAACGTAACAGACGGAGCAACGGTCACAGAATGAGCTGTGATCTCCAGACAAAGATTCTGTAACGCACTAGCCGTTAAGCATAAATGCAGCACATCATTGCCCATTAATGAGACACGTAGCTATAAAAGAGAAGACAACAGAAGTTAAAGGTACACACAAATACTCTACGAAATCACTCTCAACCCATTTTCTCTCTGGAATCATTCTCCCTTACTAACTTAAGCATCGGAGGCGGTTTGGCTAACACCACATCGGCGTGTTACTCTTCCCTTTAGTTCATTTTGCAAGATTCTCATCCACAGAGACAACCCCATTCACAGCATCCTCCATCTGTTACGACGAGGAGCTCAACTGTTGATTTTTTGCATCATCAGTATTGTACCTAAGTTTTGCCCAAACTATAATATATATGTTTTCCAGATTTATTTCCATCACTAAAATGTATTATTGACAAGAGGAGACCCAGTTCCTTGTGTGAGAGACCACAAAAGTGCCTCTCAAAAAAGAGATTTTTGGGTGCTTTGAAAGACACCTCTCTTTTTGGGTAAGTGGTGTGGAGTCGCCACTTATTTATTTATTTTTTTTATACAAAAAAATAAGAAAAAAACTAAATAAAAAATACATGACTAAATTGGTCCATTCTCATTGATTGAATAAAAAAGAATACATGTTTGATAAATTAAGTATTACAAGGCTTTGGGTCCTAGTTACAAACTACCAAATAATTACATGGCTTTTTGTCCTAGTTACAATCTACCCATAATAAAAAAAACAAAGATAAAGCCTAGGTCTACCTATCCAAAGACACAAAATTCAGAGGCTAGATTACAGAATGGGAAGGTGTTAGGCACCCATTCCACCCAAACAGAGTTTGGTCTTCTAGACAACCAATGTACCCTTTTATGCATGACATGAATGATATGTTGCACACATGAACAAAACTAAATCACATAATTTTATTTATGAATGCATCCTCTACTTTATTAAAAATTTAGATCTGTGTTGTGATAAAAATTGATTTTGGTTTAGAAAAAATGAGACTTGTTTTTTAAGTGTAGAAAAAATAGTATTTGGAGAGAAAAAATTCATATATGTGTTTATTAACTAAATCAAAGTATTTTGGTTTTAAAAAACATCAGATCTGTTTTTTAGAACTAAAAAAATTAGTTTTTTGGTGAAAGAAAAATCAGATTTGCCTTATGATACTAAAAAAAAAAAAATCAGATATGTATATTGAAAAAAAAGTCAGATATATTTTTATATGTGTAAAGAAAAATAAGAAAAAGATTTTTTGAGAAGAGGACTATATTTATGAAATAAATCTATGCTACATGCACTAAACGAAACAAACACAACCATTCATGATCCCTTTTTTATTTCAAAATCTGTTGTGCCAAAAAACAGATCTACATCTAAAGAAAACGTAGATAAGTTTTTTAAATAAGAAAAATTCAGATTTGTATCTAAAGAAGATACAAACCAGTTTTTTTATTGAGAAAAATTCAAATCTACATCTAAGGAAGATGGAAATCAATTTTAGATTTGAGAAAAATTCAGATCTGCATCTAAGGAAGATGCAAATAAGTTTTTTTATTGAGAAAAATTTAGATCTGAATCTAAGGAAGATGCAAATCAGTTTTTTGATTGAGAAAAATCCATATCTGCATCTAATGAAGATGCAAATTAGTTTTTTGATTAAGAAAAGATATGATAACAAGTAGATTTTTGAAATAAAAAAATAGATCTCAACAATAAAAGCATCATAAACATGTTCTAATAAAGAAAATATTCACAACATATGAGATGAACATTGGAAAATCAAACTAGATACATATTTATTCATGCATCACAAAATTAAAAGAAATAAAAGAAGAAGTAAAGAAAAGCTACCTCTTGCATGGACGTACTCTTTTTTTCTCAAGAGAATATTTTAGGGTTCAAAGAAATTTATGCAATTGTCTTTGAAACCTAAAAATCCCTGCTTACGAAAAAGAAATTCTTAAGACTAAAGCCTCTAGAATCTCTTTAAAGTAAGAGAGAGAATATCAGAAAGGGGAGTCAGAAATATGAGAAATTTGGGAGCGTTAAAAAGTGTTCTGAATTTTGAGATGCAGTCTCTATTTATAGAGGCTGGGAGACTCGAAAAAATAGTTTAGATGATTAGAATACGAACTAGGACGCATCCTTTTGCTAAAAAGTCGAAAATGATGTGTTTTAACGTCACCCGAAGGCCATCGGGCCAAAACCCTAATGTGTGCCATTCGGCACTTTGAAAATGCCGTTCAGCACTCCAAAAGTGCCGAATGGCACTTTTGGATGCCAATCGCGCTTACGTGTTCGTGTGCGTTTTGGACTCTTTTTTTGAATGCCAATTGCACTTAGACATGTTTTTTAATCCGTATTCTAAAATTTTAACTCTTTTATGGATAATTCAGGTCTTTTCAGCAACAATTATCTTGTAGATAAATACTCTAAAATAAATTTTGATAAAGTCTAGATTATCCACAGTTTTATTATTATCCAACTATCCCCTTTGTTCCCATGCAAGCAATCCTATTTTAGACACTAACTATCAACCAATCACAAAATTATTTAATTAATTTTAATTGTTTAACCAATCAGAATTAATTTAAATTAATCATGCATGGTCGACTCTACCTATAAACAATGCATGCTGACCGTGCAAACTTGATCATATGATATCTTTCGATCCGACGGTCCAATTTGGAAACTAGGCATACCGTCGCGACCGTTAGAACCTTTAGATCATTTTTATAATATGTAATGAACAAATTAATGCATGTTATGCAATCATGATTTTTGGGTACATGGATAGTCATTTTAGTCATTCTCCTTGATTAAATCATGGGTGCAAAATTGAGTGTCTACATAATGCCCCTCATTGACAGAGCTTGGAAAGCAAATGTCAATGTAAAACAAAGATACTGATTTTAGCGGCCATGATTTAATTGAGGTTGAATTTTCAAAAATTACCTAGTCCTTGAACCTAAAACTTTGGAACACGGAACTAGTACTTTACCTTTTGAAAAAATGAAAATTCTTAACCTACTTGATAACAGATGAACTTTGAAATAATTCTTGATAATTGAGATGACCGAAAGGATTTTCTATCTCAGTCTTGATTGTGGACGGTAACCAAGGGCTTTTCTACCTCGGATCTTGATGAAAGGTAACCAAAGGGTATTTCTACCTTGGAACCGGAACTGTGGCGACCAAAGGGCTTTTCGACTTCGATCTGAGTTGTTAAAATGTCAATCAAAGGGCTTTTCTACTTCAATCTGGACTGTTGAAATGGTGATCAAAAGGGTTTTTCTACTTCGATCTAGACTTGCTGGAATGTCGATCAAAGGGATTTTCTACTTTGATCTGAGTTATTGAAATGTCAATCGGGCTTCTCTACTTCAATCTGAACTGTTGAAATGTCGATCAAAGGGCTTCTCTACTTCGATCTGAACTTGCTGTTGTATCAACTATCTCCTCAAGGAGTACAATAGGTTGCTTATAAAGGATTACTAAACCCTAGTTCTAATTGGCTAGGAAACCCTAATTGCCTTATTACGAAAATAACCTTGCTTCCAAATTAAAATATTAATAGCCTAATAAACTACTAGGACTTAAAACATAAAAAATACAATTGACTTGCAAACATAAATAATACTAAATAAAAATCTTCGTGCATCTCCCGCATCATTCTCCTTTAGTTGGAGAAAACTCGACCTCGAGTTTTAAAATGTCGATCAAAGGGCTTCTCTACTTCGATCTGAACTTGCTGTTGAAATGTCAATCAAAAGGCTTTTCTACTTTGATCTGGACTGTTGAAATATCGATCAAAGGGCTTTTCTACTTTGATTTGGACTTGTTGGAATGTTGATCAAAGGACTTTTCTACTTCGATCTGGACTATTGAAATGTCGATCAAAGGGCTTCTCTACTTCGATCTGAACTTGTTGTTGAAATGTCGATCAAAGGGCTTTTTTACTTCGATCTGAACTTACTGGAATGTTGATCAAAGGAGATAGGCCAAGAATGTATTGACCCCTTGTGATGAATTAACCAATTAATTAGCCAAGTTGATTAATTAATCAGATTAACATACAATACGTGTGGTAGCACAAACAAATCACCAATTAAACTAAGTATGCAGCGGAAAATAAATTGACACGGTGATTTGTTTACGAATGGGAAGAACTTACATAGCAAAAACCCCCACCGGGTGATTTTAAGGTCACCACTCCCGAGAATCCACTATTATCAAAACAAGTGGTTACAAGTAAAGGAATCCTAGTACCTTCTACCAACCTACAGTTGAACCCTTACCTCAATACCCAATTGGACTTGTTCTGTAGTGACAATCTCTCATTTTCAATGCACGGCTCTCAGTACATGACTAATCAATTGCGCAGATCCCAGTACGCGACTTGATCAACAACTTGAGAAGGATGTTGGCTGCAAAGTTCTTTAGTTCATCACACAATGAAGATCATAAAGTTGCTTGGTCACAAAACCCTATGGGGTACAAACACAGCACCTTCTTCAAGAACTAGGGCAAACTAGGTTTCCGGTCACACTCTTCTTCACACTTGTGAAATTTGCTCTTGTGCAACTTGTGTCACCTTTTACGTCCCTTAAAATAATCCTTATATATGTTTACGGTTGTGAGAAAAAAAAGCCCAAACATACATTCACGGATTGGATGAAAATCAGAACTTCATAAATCTCGACAAAATACCCTATCTGTCGAGCAGCTGTCGAGCTTTAAAATCCTGCACTTTCTGACTTGATTCTTGGACAGACTTGGATGGCTTTAACACTTGAACTTGAAACCTTGTTTCTTGATGCATTAAACACATCTTAGATTTACCCAATTACAAGTAAAATGCATTTTGTCAAATGATTAGCCAATTACATAAAATATTTACATATGTTCCTTAACATGATTCACATATGTCCTAACAATCTCCCCCTTTGGCAATCCGTGACAGAACCACAAAAAACAAATGAACATATGAGAGAAGTCATAAATCACTCAACTCATACTCACTTGTTGAATACAATAAAATCTATCCTAACACAAACTCTTGAAAAACTTTACAAGAAGAGAGTTTATGGCAAGTAGACTTTGACAACCTATATTTCTGAAACACTTTAAACAAAACTCATCAAGGCATCTTAGTGTGAAACAAAAATAATAGATTGCATACAATATATAAGAAACATGTGTATAAAGATAGAAAAGAAACAACACATGGAGAGATAGGTGAAAGAACATACATCAGTAATATATAAAGCAAATATAAGTACAATGTATGTCAAACTGATCACAAGACCAATATACAAGATGTAATGTATCTGAAATAGAGAGAAAAGAAAAATACATCAAATACTCATTACATCCCTTAAAAAAAAAAAAAAAAAAATGAACACTCCCCCTAAAAAATCTCCTATACTAACCCTCCCCCTATGTGTATGACTACTCTCATAACCAAAACTACTCCGCTTTTTTGTCACGAGTGACAAAGGGTAAGAGTATCAAGTAGACATCTCGTCAGCACTGGAAAAGCTAGCATCTCCATCCACATCATCATCGTCGTCGTCGGAGTCATCATCGGCCTCGGATGCCTTGTCGTCCTCGAATGCCTCGAGAGAAGGAGAGGGAGACTCCACAAAGCCACCAAGGTGAGCCTGCCGTCTGGCTATATGGCCGACACGAGTGTTCACCTGATACATCTCAGTAGTGGATGGAGAGGGAGCAGAGGTGGATGGAGCTGAAGGAGTGGGAGGAGCTGCCAACTCGAACTGCCTCGCACAAAACTGTGCCTCTCTCCATTTAACAGTAGTGGCATCAATGGCACACATAACATGGAAGTGGTCGGATACGAGAAAGGGAACAGAAAAATGGCGTAAAAACCTCGTGATAGCTGAAGGGAAGATGAACTTATCACGGGTCGCCGAATCCCTATATACATCTATGATAGAAAGAATAAAATGAGAGGGAAAATCTATAATGAGACGCTCTAAAAGAGAAAGCAAAAATCAAGCACGGGGCTTGGTAATAGAGTTATAGTGAGAAAGAGGATGCAAAACAAAGGTCATAACCATGTTAAGAAACCTAGGGCCTTTAGCAAAGGCCGAACAAGGAGTGAACTAACAATCACCCCAATCAGAGGGACGCTCACAAAAACAGATATAAGCTTGCCTTTAGACACAGTCTTAAGATGATCACAACTAGGGTAGTTAGGATGCGCTACCCTAAGGACATGAAGCACGTTGGATACAATATCTAGAGTGACCACGATACGTGTACCTCGAATGCGAGTAACAAAAAGAGGTACTGAATAATCAAATCCATGCATTTTGGAGTAGAACTCCTAGATAAGCATGGATGGACAAGTGACCGGGATGTCACACAGTGAGTCCCAACCCTTACTATAGATGATAGTGGGTAGGTCAGTGTCGGAGAAGTCCGACAAAATGACTTGGCGTTCCGAATGAACACCTCGTCTAGAGAAGTTCTCAAAGAAGTCCGATTTGGCCTTCTCATCACGGAACCGGATGTGTGAGGGAGTAGGGTCAGAAGAAGTGGATGCCCCGAAACGAAGGAGGTTCTGAGATGGAGTAGATTTACGTTTAGGTGCCATGACGCAACTAACGTAAACTAGAGAGAGAGGTGGGGAAAGAGACAATCAGAAAAGTCCCAATACAGTTCAATATATAAGAATATAGAGAATGTAAAGAACGTATGCATGAGCATGTGATATGCAATAGTATTAACATCATGGGCTCAGCCCAATCCAAACCTACCAGCACACATGTTTGCAACAAAGTAAACACACATCTAAGAATGCATGAAACATTATTATAATGCAAATGAGATGCAATGCATGATGTTTTAAGATCAAGACTACAAAACTCATCCCAAAAATTTCACAATAACTTCGTCAATTTTGAAAAACCCCAAAATTTTCAAAAAATCCCAAAAAGTTAGGTTATGCATGAAAAAGAAGGATTAGGACCCTTACCAAGTGAAGAAAAACTTGATCTAGGCCAAAAACTCCTTGAGGATGAAGTTTGGAGTGAGAGAGAGAGGTTTTGGGAGGTGAAGAGACAATAGGAATCGAGAGAGATTGAGAGAAATGAGGTTTGTATCGCGCTGACCCTATATATAGAAGCTTAGTAATTCTCGACAGATCGAGAGGTGTCAAGAGGTGTTGAGCTTTAAAAGGGTCGACAGATGCAGCTATCGAGCATGTGTCCAGAGGTGTCCATAACAAAAAGAAGCTCGATGGATCGAGGAGCTATCGAGCAGCTATCGAGGAGATAGAAACTTTCTCAATGGATCGAGGAGCTATCAAGAAGCTATCAAGATTACGATAAAAAGAAGCTGAAGAGCTCGATAGATAAGCCAAGTGTCGAGAGGTGTCGAGGAGCTGTTGAGATTGCTTAAAAATAGTTTTTCAAAGAAGAGAAAAACACAGATATGAATGCAATCAAACATGCAACTCAACCAAAGATCCAAACAACATTTTAAGCTCTCAAAATCATCTCTCATCAATAAAAATGATAAGCATTTAGATCTCAAAACACACACACACACACTAAACAAGTCTAACCAATTTTATATTTCAAAAACAAGTCAAGATAGTTTAGTGAGCATACATTAACACATGTATTCCTTGTGATGGCCAAATCACATTGTACCTGCACATGTATCAAGAGTAGCAAAGAATATTGCATGTTGTGTGTTGTCTACATGTTATGACGATTTGAGATATGAGAAAATCACTTTAACTCACACACAATCATAACTGTTTGATGAGGACTATCACCTTTAAGGTACATCCTATAACTCCTACATCTCCTACAATACACACTTGCAATCATATATAAACCATTTTGATTCTTTTTGCTTTCTATTTTTCTTTGCATATTTTCCTTTTTAAGCAAACCATGCATGGGCATATAAGAGAGAGAAAAGAAATACCCAATTATGTTAAGCATTTGACATTCCACTTTTGCTATGCGGAAGCATACAAATGTCATTTCATGATTGGCGGGCAATAGTGGTGAGATAGTTATTTATGCCTTTCTCTTAGGATTTTCTAGTCCTTCCCGTAAAAAACAGTGATACGAGTGTTAAGTACAAGTGATTACTTAATCTTACTCATCACACACATGAGCCACAAAGCTCACTTGCTTAGTTATGCATAGAGATGCTCATTTAAGCTACAAAAGAAACAAAGTTTAGAAAACTTTGTTTCAATGGCCATCCAAGGTACACAAGTACCAATGTACACAAATACACTATTTTTGTATTTTTTTATTATTTTTATATGAAAGACAAAATAAACCAAAACAAACAAAAACAAATTAATCAAAACAAAGCAATGCATAAAACTAGATTGACTCAAAACTAGAAAGCAAAACACACAAGTAATGCAAAACAAAAAAACATGAAGGGGAGAGAGAGAAAAAGTGACAAAATCACTTGGAGCCCTTTTCCTTCCACACCTTGGAAGAACCTTTCCGTCTAGCAAACCCTTGATCCGGCGGTGAGGGGGAACGGTTAAAATCATTTAAGTTCGAAAGGAACATGAGGGCTTTGAGAAGATCTCCAAGAGGAGCAAAAGAGGATGGAAACTGATTCTGGTCTCCCGACACGATCATGCTATTGCTCTTTTGAGTGGCTAGCCACTTGTAGCAATTAGGTCGAGTATGTCCAGTTGCGCCATAGTGATGACAGAAATGCTGCATTTTTTGTTTTGGCTTTTGAGAGTTTTCCTTTTTAGCCCTAGGGTTTTTAGTCTCATCCGTAGCAAGTTTAGGGGGTGCTCCTAAGATAGACTTACCTTTATCTATGTTCTCACTAGCTAATTCATTTTTAACATTATCATTCTCAGTTTCAATATTATTAGCAGTAGGAAAAAAAAAATAGTAGTGCTAGCAGAAGTAATACTAGGAGAAGAGAAATCATATCCTAAACTGGTTCAATCAGAAGCAGATTTCTGAAGACTGGGCATCTCATCAAGCTTAGCACTTGAAGTCCTTTCCAGTTGAGCTCTGACTTGGAACAGTTCTGCCTCAAGCTTCTTGGTCTTCTCAGCCAAGAAATTATTCTCAAATTTCAATGCTCCAATAGTTTGATTGGCTTCATCAAACTTTGTAGAGATTTCATCTCGCTCAAGCTCCACATCACTAAGCTTCTTGGTGGTCAACCTATACAGCTTCTCATGTTTTCGGAGACTTTGTATAGCTTTGCATAGGCTGTGTGGATATCATCTTGTTCATCCATCTTCTCAAACTTAGACTCCACCGATTCTTCTTCTTCATCCACATCTTCAACAATTCCCTTAGTAGGATTTACAGTGGCAGTGAAGGCATTTAAGATTCCATCATCCTTATTATCAGAATCATCCTCAGGCTCAGTGTCACTCAACGTAGCAGCAAGTGCCTTGCTCTTCCCAATGGTCTTGAGATACGTAGGGTACTCTTGTTTCATATGACTGAAACCTTGACACCCAAAGCACTTTGGTCCTGAGGGAATAGTGTACTAACCGCCATCCCTAGCATCCTTCTTCCCTTTGTCTTGACTCTTAAACTGAGAAGAACTCAACTATCTATGGTCCTTATCGAAGCCCTTTGCATTGGCATTCTTTATGAACTTCTTGAATTACCTAGTGATATAGGACTTCATCTTAGAATCTTCATCATCAAAAGACTCATCAGTATCATTGCTCTTGGCCTTCAATGCCATGCTCTTGCTCTTGCTTGATTTCCCGATCCTTGTCAAACCCAACTCATAGGTCTGCAGATTGCCAACCAACTTAGTCAAGGGAATTTTGTCAATGTCCTTTGATTCCTCAATGGCAATGATCTTGGCATGGAATCTCTCGGGTAGAGATTTGAGCACCTTTCTCACAATCTTGGGTTCAGGAATGGTTTCCCCAAGATAAAAAGCTGAGTTCACTATGTCCTTGAGCTTGGTATAGAACTCATCAAATGACTCATCCTCCTCCATCTTGATCTCTTCAAAGCTTGTAGTGAGTCTCTGAAGCTTTGAATCCTTGACAGCCTTGGTTCCCTCATAGGTTGTTTGGAGGATGGTCCATGCTTCCTTTGTAGTTTCAGTGGAGGATATCTTCTTGAACTCCTCATTCGTGACTGCACTAAATAGAGCATTCAATGCCCTACTATCGAAGTTTGCCGCCTTGATCTTAGCATCATCCCAGTCGGCCGACACTTCTGTAGGCTTGGTCCAGCTTATCTACACAACTTGCCACACTTTCTCACCTAAAGACTACAAGAAAGCTCTCATGCGTACTTTCTAGTATGCATAGTTAGTGCCATCAAATAAATGAGGTATAATAAGAGACTGTCCTCTATCCATGACAAACAAGGGTCAATGGTTCACACAGCAAAGATTAAAACCTAATCAGAGTGTGCCTATTCTAATACCACTTAATAGGCTAAGAATGTATTGACCCATTGTGATGAATTAACCAATTAATTAGCCAAGTTGATTAATTAATCAGATTAACATACAATATGCATGGTAGAATAAACAAATCACCAATCAAACTAAGTATGCAACAGAAAATAAATTGACACGGTGATTTGTTTACAAATGGAGAAAACCTACACGACAAAAACCCTACCGGGTGATTTTAAGGTCATCACTCCCGAGAATCCACTATTATCAAAACAAGCGGTTACAAGTAAAGGAATCCCAGTATCCTTTTCAATGAACGGCTCCTAGTACGTGACTAACCAATTGCGCGGATCCCAGTACGTAACTTGATCACCAACTTGAGAAGGATGTTGGCTGCAAAGTTCCTCTGTTCATCACACGATGAAGATCATGAAGTTGTTTGGTCACAAGACCCTATGGTGTACAAACACAGCAGCTTCTTCAAGAACTAGGGCAAACTAGGTTTCCAGTCACACTCTTCTTCACACTTGTGAAAATTGCTCTTATGCAACTTGTGTCACCTTTTACGGCCCTTAAAATAATCCTTATATATGTTTAGGGTTGTGAGAAAATAAAGCCCAAACATACATTCACGGATTGGATGAAAATCAGAACTGAAAATCAGAACTTCATAAATCTCAACAGATACCCTATCTGTCGAGCAGCTGTCGAGCTTTAAAATCCTGCACTTTCTGACTTGATTCTTGGACAGACTTGCATGACTTTAACACTTGAACTTGAAACCTTGTCTCTTGAAGCATTAAACACATCCTAGATCTACCCAATTACAAGTAAAATGCGTTTTGTCAAAGGATTAGCCAATTACATAAAATATTTACATAAGTTACTTATCATGATTCACATATGTCCTAACAAAAGGGCTTTTCTACTTCGATCTGGACTATTGAAATGTCGATCAAAGGGCTTCTCTACTTTGATCTTGTTGTTGCCTGCAAAAAGTCAAAATTTGGGATTAGACTTTAAATGATGAAGGCTTTGTGGTCCCACTGTTTTTTTTTTTTTTTTTTTTGAGATGTTTGATTTTCATTTGTTTGATTCGAATTTTTTCATTCTTATCAAGAAAACTTTGATTTTTGTAGTTCCTTGAAAAATATTTTATTTTTGAAATTTGAAGCTTGGAATTGGAAACTGGAAATTTTGAATTTGAAACTTTGGAATTTTGAGACTTGAGATTTTACGTTGAAATTTGGAACTTGGAATTTGAGATTTTGAAATTTTGCAACTTGAGATTCTGAAAATTGAAACTTAAGATTTTGAAATTTTGAGATTTTGAAAATTAGAATTTTAAACTTGGGAATGAAAATTTTGAATTAAAAATTTGGGATTTGGGATTTGAAAATTTTGGAATTTGAACTTGAATCTTTTATCCTTTAATCCGCTCCAAGAATTTTCTCTCTCTCTCTCTCTCTTTTTTTTTTTTTTTTTTTGGAAATCGATATGACCCTTCTCTTTTCATGATTTTATTTATGATTTTTTAGAAGAAGAAAAGAAAATAAAATAAAACAAAAAGGAAAAAAGAAAAAGAAAAAAAAATTTTGGGAGTTGACTGAGTCAATTCAGTTTGACTGAGTTGATTCAGCAACTTGCTGAGTTTTAAGTGTGGGAGCCGAATTTTGGCCCCCTACTTTGGCTTGTCTCTCTTTTTTCTTTTTGCTTTTGCTTCCTCCATCTTTTCTTCCACCATTAACACTATTCATCTTCTTCTTCCCCTTGATTTTTCTTCTTCACCTCACATTTCTTTCTCCAAAAAACACTTTTCTAAGCTTCTCAACCTTCCTTTACTCATCTCCCTCAATATTTTTTTTTAGATCCTTGTGTTCTTGAGCACTTTTGCTACACACCCATTTTTGGTGAAACCCATTTTCAAACCCATCTTTTCATTGCATCAAAATGTCACTTTCTTCCAATGGACCCTCTTTTCTCACTTCTCATGGAAAGAAATTGATGGAAAACAACATGTGCAGTGGAAGAATTAAACGGATCTACTTCATACGAAAAAGATAACATGTGCTATGTAAGTTTCAGAATTAGATATAAAGAGTGTACCTTGATGCGGTGAAATTCAAAACCGAAGATCAGAAGCCCTTGGGAACACGTTCAATCTTCACTCCAATTCCACTTGATGCCCAAGATGTGTGGTCTCTCAATCAGTTATGTGTTCTTAGAGAGAATGAAGAAGTATCTCACCCTTACACACATACCAATTCATATTCTTACAAATTCTGTATGTTTCTCTCCATATAACTGATTATCTAATTGGGCTAGCCTTTTGAGATTTTCCAATTGGGCTTTAATGTGTGGCTTGGAGTGGGACCAAAAGGGAACAAATAAGACTCTAGCTCCAATGGGCCTTGGGCTTTTCTGTCAACTCTTGACAAGTCCAAAGTTACCATTAATTATATTTAATACCACTATATAAATATAATTGAACTCTAGGCCTTATTAATAAATTATATCCCAAGACTTTATTGTACATGCAACCCCTTCATAAAATATTCGTAGTAACACAAAGTCATAAATGAAGACTACCACTTTGTGAATTACTACATCTTAATCCTTGAGTACCCGATTTAATCCTTTTAAGTTATTCACCATATATTTATGAAATCCAATTTCATAAATATATACTTTAGTCTTACTAAAGTGGTTAGGCCTAACTCTTTGAATAACAAACTCATTAAACTTATCAAGAGAATATTTTGTATCTCCGTTAAGAGACTATGAATTCCATCTTGAGAATATATGTTCCATCAACACTAAATGTGGCTGCCCAACATACTGAGGTTTTGACCGTTACATTAGATCTCACTCCTGATATATCAAAGCAACCTACACTTCATAATCAGGTCCATTATTCTCTCAGGATTAAGAGTTCATGTAGATATAAGTCGTGAGATTTATTATTCAATTGACAGTCGTTAGGAGAATAATAAATCTCACAGCGGTCCAGTTCAATATGTCTTAACTCTTAAAACATATCAACATATCAACTAGAAGTCTCCACTTCCATGATCAAGACAAATCATCTTAGTTGATATGTTATAGTCTTCGCAGATGAAATGCCCAATGTCATCACCGACTACGAACTACAATTCTGAGTTTACAAAGAACTTGTGACTTATATCTTCTGTGACTAAATCACATACAATGCATCTCATGGACTATATGATAATGTCTGAATATTCATGTTACCATTATTTTAGATAATAATAAAAAAACTTTATTAAACACAATATTAAATCATACATAATGTCATACATAATATCATACATAACATTATACAATAGGATTTAAGGGCATCAATCCCAATAGAAATATCATCCATCATTTGAATGGAATGATGAGGAGGGGCTCCTTTAAGACCCCAAGACCCATACTCCATATTCTCACATGGACATCAAGGTGAGTTTTTCTTTGGTTTCTTTGTTTGGAAAAATGTTGTTTCATGCTTCATTGAAAGTTTGATGGTGAGACATTGTCATTTTGTTGTGTGATCTTGTTGGAATTTAGGGTATTGTATGATTGATCATGTTGTAATGTTGGCTTTGGAGCATTTTTGGAGCGTTGTATTTTTTTTTTTGGTCATGGTGTAATTTGGACAATGTTGGTGGCTTATGGAATTTTGGTAATGTTTATTAAATCAGGAGACTCATGAATAAAAGGACCTCTACCTACTCCTTGCCTTGTCAGAGCACTTTTGGGACACCACGTGTACTTTCCATTTTTTGGGCATTGGTGAGGTAATGTTGACACCTTATGACTTTTCCGTCATCACTAGCTTAAGGTTGGGTGGTGAAAGAATCCGTGTCAATGACTCCATCACTCCAAAGGAAATCAAGAAACTTCTAGGTGTAGTGCCTTCCAAAATGAGGAGTAAAAATGTCCCTTTGATGTGGCTATGTGAGAACATTGCAAAATGTGATACAAGGCAATGAGTACCCGCATGGTCATGCTTCTCTTCATTGGAACTTTCTTATGTCCAGACTTAGGCAGTACAGTGAACCTACGCTATTTGTGGAGCTTGAGACATATTGAGCAGATAAAAAATTATGATTAGGGTGGTATGGCCTATGCTACCCTTTTGCACTTCATGACTCAACTTTCGAGGCGGAGTCTCTCAAGCTTGGGTGGTGCTCCATTCGTGTGGTAGGTGAGGTTTGGAATTTTTGGCTATGTGTGGGTTTTGGAAAGTTATTTTGGCTAGATTGTAATGGTGTTGTGAATTTTTCAGGTTTGGATGTATGAGTACTTTGGAGTTGGTCCTGAAATTCAAGAGGAGGTTAATGACATTTATCCAAGATTTCTCCGTTGGTTGCCCAAATACCGTTTGTCAATGCCCTCTAGGCGTTCTTTAGAGATTTGGCGTATGGTGATTGACAATTTGACTGTTGATGATGTGAGTCCTTCTCTTTTTATGTGTGGGATCTTTGGTGTTTGATTATGGCTTGGTCTTTTTCTCATTTTAGGTTCTTTGGTGATTTTTTAGATGTGTTTAAATCCATGGGTTGGATGTGAAGAGTATGATGAGTATGGGCAGGCTTTGGAGCTGAATAGCCGTCAGGCATTGTTTGAATGTGGGCATAGGAGGTATTGGTATCTTAGTGATCGGGTGTTGCCTCAAGTTCAACATATGTACCCTCCTACAACAATTCCAGTTCCTCCTTATCCCTCTATTCGGTTGGCTGACCTTTTGACTAATGAGGAGATTGCTCGGGCTCTTGTTGGCCTTGTTGTTTCAAGGGTACCAAGGACTTATTCTGAATTTATTCGAACTCATCTGCAAGGTTGCTTGGCCGGCATATCGGTATTTCTTTTCCCTTTTGAAGTCAAATTTTCATCTTGCATATTCCTATTCCATATTTCTTCTTGGTGACAAAATTTGCATGTTGGATTTTCAGGCTCCATCTTTTAAAGGAGAGGAATAGGGAGAGGGAGAGGAAGAGATTCCCTCTCCTCATCATACTGGTAGCTCTTCTAGTTTTTTTATGGAGACTTATCCTCATTTTCTGGCATGGCAATATGAAGTGATGAATCCTGATGGAACATATAGTTCCATGCCTTTGGATAGGCTAGAGCACACTCTAAACGTCCCTTGGCCCAATCCAGTGTGTTCTTGAATTTTTTAGTTCCTTGTCTTCATTTCCTCTTGGCTCATTAAATGGCTCATGATCTGGTAGATTTGTGCTTTAGGTTGATGCTGATCTTGTAGAGGAAAGTATGCAAATGATCGGAGGCTTACAACTGTTGGCTCGTACTTAGTCTTCCCAATATGTGATCAATGAGGCGAGTTGGGTATGCAATGATGCTTTCTGAGTGTCTTTTGCTTTGACTTTTTATTGATAATGGACCTAACACTTGATTTTACTGACTTTTCAGGTGAGTCGAATGGAAGCGGCTGATTCCACCAGAAGAAATTTGGAGGAAAGGATCAGAAACCTTGAACTTGAGAACTGTCAGTATGATCCTCGATTCTATGCAAGTCAAAAGGGAAATATTGAAGGTGGCTCCTCTAGAGGTGGGTCGAGGAGGTCTTCGCGCAAGTGGACTTGGAGTCCTAATGATGTTTAATTTGTATTTTTTAATTTTTCCTGCAAAACAAAAGGAAGTGTTCTTTAGACAATCTTGTATTAATCTCCATGTTTAGCTCTTTGTCCTTGGAATGGCCTTGGATCATGTAGAAACTTTAACTAAGACAAGTTTAGAATTCACCTGATAAGGTGGAGCCGAATGCTCCTAGTTTATAATCAATGCATGATTTTTTTTTTTTTTTTTTGAAAAGATGATGATAGTGGTCTCTCTCTCCTTTTTTTTTTTTTTTTTTTTTTTTTTTTTTTGAAAATGAATAAAGCATGGGTGAATGCCCTTAGTTTAAGAGATGGATTTATGAGCTTGGAAAAATCTTGATTTGATCAATTTTTGAAAATAATGATGCAGGCGATGATTTTTTTTGAAAACAAATGAGTTAGGCATATCAGAATGCTCCAGCTTAACCCAAAAATATATATATATTTATATATATATTTTTAAGTGTTTAACAGTCCTAAAAAAATGCTTGAAAACGCGAAATTGCATAAAATTGCATGAATAAACATTGGCAGAGCTAAGTGCTATTTGGCACTTGAGGAGTGCCGTTCAGCACTTTTAGAGTGCCGAATGACACTTGGTCACACAACCACACTTACACCATGGTGGGTCGATTCCTCACACTTTTTGGACGTGTGCTTTGCGTTCTCGAATTTCTTGAAAAATATTTTCTTTGTGTGTGACCATGAAACACATTCCTAGTCGACTACAAACTCTTCGAAACCTATTTAAAACTGATTAGGAACTGGTGTAGTTTACATTAGTGGTATTTCCTGCAACAAATCTCTGCATCAAGGTTAGCAAAACACAATAATCACAAGCAAAAGTCATCTATGGCAAACAAACAAAAATTTTCTCATTCAACAATTCATGATATCAACAGATGGGTTTGTAGCTTTGATTTCAGTACCAAGACCAATTTTACAGCCTATAAACTAGAGGGAATTAAGGCTTTGAGGAACGTCAAAATCAAGTGGGACTTCCTTCGTGCTGCTATGAAATTCTGGGATCCTGAAGATCACATGTTCCGGTTTAGAACTACTGAACTCTGTCCCACAATTAAAGAATTTTCTGCTATCCTAGGCTATGATCCAAGCAAAAAATCCGTAGCAGTTTCTTGTGATCCCAGGCATAGGGAATCTTTGTCTAATGCTCTCGGTCTTCCTACTTCCATTACTCATGGTATGGTTAAAGGACATATGGTGAATCTTTGTGCAATTATTTCAAGGCTGATTAACAAATGCACCTATGGAGTGACCGATAATATGCATGTTAGGACATATGTGATTCAATGTTAGGAACATATGTCACTATTTTATGTAATTGACTAATCCTTTGACAAAACGCACTTTACTTATAATTGGGTAGATATATGATGTGTTTAATACTTCAAGGAACAAGGTTTCAAGTTCAAGTGTTAAAGCCATGCAAGTCTGTCCAAGAATCAAGTGAGAAAGTGCTGGATTTTAATTCTCGACAGCTAGCATCTATTGAGGTTTAAAAGCTAATGAATCCCGTGGCTCGATAGCTAGCTTAATAGATGGCTATCTATCGAGGTTTATGAAACTCAGTTTTTCAGAGCTGATTTTCATCCAATCTGTGAGTATGTGTTTAGGTTTTCTTTTCTCACAAGCCTAAACATATATAAGGATTATTTAAAGGGCCGTCAAAGGTTGCACAGTTGCACAAGTGTGAAGCAAAGTCTTGTTCATGCAAATTGTGACTGGAGACAAAATTTGCCCTAGTTCATCTTTTTCTTGAAGAAGCTACTTTGTTTGTACAGTGTAGGGTTTTGTGACCAAGGATATTCTTGATCTTCATCGTGTGATGAACTGAAGAACTTTGCAGCCAACATCCTTCTCAAGTTGGTGATTAAGTTGCGTACTAGGATCTGCGCATTTATTGGTTAGTTACGTATTAGGAGCCGTGCACTGAAAAGGAGAGATTGTCACTACAGAACAAATCCAATTGGTTATTGGGGTAAGGATTCAACTGTAGATTGGTATAAGGTACTGAGATTCCTTTACTTGTAACCGCTTGTTTTGATAATAGTGGATTCTTGGGAGTGGTGACCTTAAAATCACCTAGTGGGGTTTTTGCCGTGTAGGTTTTCCCCATTCGAAAACAAATCACCCGTGTCAATTTAATTTCCGCTGCATTTAGTTTAATTGGTGATTTATTTATATTGCCACGCATATTGTATATTAATCTGATTAATTAATCAACTTGGTTAGTTAATTGGTTAATCTATCACCAGGGGTCAATACATTCTTGGCCTATCAATGCAGAAAAATTTTGACTTGGCCCTATGCTTTGTGGCATAGTTTTATGGATGCTCGACCCATAAGTGTTGTGAGTCAAATTAAGGATGGTGATATGGCTGATGGAGCAGCTGGATATGGCTGTTGTGGAGAATCTCAAAACTTGGGTGTCCCTTGACTTTACAGATATGGTTGATGGAACAGCTAGATATGATTGCCAGGCCTACAACTGGTGATTATGGTCCTAGTAGTTTTCTTAGTAGGACCGTCATCAAAACTGAGTGCCAAACTGAGAGCAACTGGGTGAAATTCTTGAACAAGAAGTCCAGTGCCTCAATTCGATGGAACTGTTATTGGTGGAAGTGCCCACCCCCTCTACTACTGTCTCTAGGTTCAGATCACATCTTCATTGTTGGATTGCGGAGGACCACCTTCTACAATGTAGATAAACTCTTGAAACAGTTCCAATATGAGCAAGGAATGCCTAATGGAAAAAGAAGAAGACCTTTCACTCCTGTGAGCACAAATCCTACTTCTATAAGGAACATGCTATTGGGCTTGGAGATGGCTGACCGAGTGGACCAGTCTTTTGTCAAGGTTCACTTTCATAGGATGACTACAGAATACTCTAACTGGTTGGTGGACAAGATTGCTGAGAAGGAAGCTGAGATGGTTGTTATGAGAAAGCAATTTCTCAAAGATAACCAAGAAAGACACGATGATGACCATTATGAATTTAAAAGAAGGGACCAGGATGACAAAATACCTAGCACAGAAGAAATCAATGATCAACCAAAAGAGAAAAGACTGAAAACAATGACCTTCTTATTCTTGTCTTTGAACATGTTTATTTTAAAAGTTGATGTGAAACTCTTATGTTTAGGAATTATTTAGGACTTGCAGGTTAAGGATTATGTTTATTTGGGGTTTGGTTTTTTTTTTTATGGTTTGGTTTTTTGTTTTTGAGGTTTGGTTTGGTTTCAGGCTTGGCTTCTTAAAGTTTGGTTTTTTTTTTTTTTTTTTTTTTTTGTGTGTGTGTGTAATGACATGGTTTAATGGAATAATTGAATTTTTGAAAATTTTGGTTAATGGGCCAATGGTGGTTTTGGGAAATTGTGATTGGACCAATGCATGGTTGCCTACGTACCCCCTTTGTAGAAGGATTAGGTCATCACATAGTTCATTGATTTTTTATTTTACCTTAACTTTTGCCTAGGTCGCCCTTTCGGATTTTCAACCTAGTAGGCTCTCTCACTCTCTTTTTTTCACTCTCCTTTTGCATAGATTACCCTTTCGAGTTTTCAACCTACCTCTTTTTTTTTTTTTTTTTTTTTTTTTTGGGTCAAGCCTAGGAAGGGAAATAACATAATTTACAACCACTTCAGATGTGGTGCTTTCAAACTACCACCTTAGACATGGTACTTATTCAATTGATCCATATTGGTTGGCTCAGTGAAAGGGTTTGCATCTAAGTCCATCAACCTTACTGCTCCCCCAGAGTATATTTACTTGATAATGTATAGGCTTGACCAATTTTGCTTGAACTTCCCGTTTGCATCTTGAACCAGGGCTCAGATTTCTTTCAACACTAAATCCCCTAACTTCAAATCTCTAGTTCTTACTTTCTTGTCAAAAGCTTTCCTAAGCCTCCTTTGGTAACCTTGAATATGATACAAGGCTTTGAGTCTCTTCTTATCCAGCATGCAAAACTGGTTGTATTTGCTTTGCAACTAATCTGCTTCAGGGATTTCACTTTCCAATATTGTCTTTAGTGAACGGACACCCATTTCAATGGGAAGAATTGCTTCCATCCCATACACTAATGAATAAGGAGTGGCTCCTGTAGAAGATCGAATTGATGTTCTGTACCCCTAGAGTGCATAGGGCAATTGTAGGTGCTAGTCCTTGTAGTTCTTCATGCTCTTCTTCAAAATTTGCCCTATATTCTTGTTAGCAGCCTCAACTGCTCCATTAGTCTAAGGACGGTAAGGTGAAGACTTGTGGCTGAATATTGAACTGTAGCAACTTCTCTGTTTCTCCCTTGAAATGCTGCCGATTGTTAAAGATAATTTCATGTGGTACCCCATATTTGCAAATGACATTGGTCTGAATGAATTGAGCAACTTTCTTTGAATTCAGAACCCTGTATGAGGCAGCTTCTACGCATTTAGTGAAGTAATCAATGGCTACAAGTATGAATTCATGGCCATTGGATGTTGTTAGGTGAATCTTCCCAATAATGTCTATCCCCCATGTAGAGAATGGCCAGGGTGACGTCATGGTATGTAATGGCATGGGTGGCATGTGCTTAAGATCTCCATGAACTTGGCATTGATGGCATTTTTGAACATGAGCCGCATAGTCAGCTTCCATAGTAGTCCAGTAATAGCCTTGTCTCATTATCTTCCTTGACAGCATGTGTGCATTCATATGTGGCCCATAACTTGACTCATGAACCTCTTCAATTATTTGTTGTGCTTCCTTGGTGGTTACACAAAGGAGATGAATTCCATCATATAATCTTCTGTAAAGCCTTTCACCACAAATAATGTAATTAGTAGACAACCTCCGGATGGTTAATTGATCATTCTTGTCTGCAAACTTCGGGTATGTCCCATCCTTGAGTTATTGTAGGATGTCTGAATACCATTCACCTTCTCCATTCTTTTCCTCATCCTCTTTTATTGTCATGCAATAGGCTGGTTCTTCTTTCTGTTCCACCACTATTAGTCTGGCTTTATCTTCTTTTAGCCCATCCATCATGGATGCCATGGTTGCTAAAGTATCGGTAATTTGATTCTGTACCCTTGGCACATATTGATATTGAATCTTGTTGAATTTTGATGCCCACTTCTAAAGACATTCATGATAAAGCATCAGCATTTCTTCTTTGATCTTCCATTTATTCTGAATCTAGGAGATTATTAAGGCTGAGTCTCCGTACACCTCTAACTTTTTCACCCCTAGGCCTAGGGCTGCTCGTAACCCTATGATACAAGCTTCATATTTAGTGGTAGGAAAGTTGAGTCTACCAGAAAATGGGATATGTGTCCTTTTTAGAGAAATTAAGAAAACTCTGATACCACTTCCATTTTGATTTGTTGCTCCATCAAAGTACATCTTCCATGATTCTACCTCAATCCCCATGATATCTTCATCTAGAAAATCACCTTGGATTTCTTCAGCTTCTTCTGGTGAACAATGGGCTAAGTGATTAGCAATTGCTCTCCCCTTCACAGATTTCTAGGTCATATACTTAATATCAAATTCTGATAGAAGCAACACCCATTTAGCTGTCTTCCCATCTTGCACAGGTTTTTCCATTAAGTACTTCATAGGATCCATTCCTGCAATTAACAAGACCTTGTAAGCAAGCATATAATGTCTGAGTTTGTGGATTTCCCATACAAGTGCTATGCATGTTTCTCTAGTGGTGAATAATTTTCTTCATAAGGCAACATCTTCTTGCTGATGTAGTATATTGCATTCTCCTTTTTAGTCTCCTTTAGGTATTGAGCAAGTAGAGCCTCCATTGCTGTATCTGTAGTGGTGAGATACAACAACAATGGTTTTTCAGGTATCGATGGGATGGGTATTAATGGTTTCATCAGATAATTCTTGATCTTTTCAAAGGCTTCTTGGCATTGTTCATTCCATATTGTAGGAACCTCCTTCTTAAGCAGTCGAAAGATTGGTTCACATGTCATGGTGAGTTGAGCTATGAACCTACTGATGTATTGTATCCACCCCAAAAATCCTCATATTTCCTTTTCAGTTCTTGGAGGCGTCATCTCTACAATGGCCTTGATTTTGCTAGGATCAACTTCAATTCACCTATGGCTTACAATAAACCCCAATAACTTCCCGAATGTTACCCTAAAAGTGCACTTTTTTGGATTCAATCGTAATTTGTAGAACTGGATTCTTTCAAAGAACTTCAAAGCCGGTATATGCCCTTCACGATCCTTGGACTTGACTATCATATCATCAACATAAACCTCCACTTCATTGTGGATCAAATCATGCAACAAAGTGGTGGCTGCATGTTGGTAAGTAGCACCAGTATTTTTAAGGCCAAATGGCATGACCTTGTAGCAATATGTCCCCCATGGAGTAATAAAGGAGGTTTTCTCCTTATCTTCTAGAGCCATCTTAATCTGATTGTACCCTGAAAACTTGTTGTGAAATTATAAAATACTCGCAAGTGTACGAACCGTACCGAAGTATAGTTTGACAAGAACGAGGTCGAACCCACAGGGACTTGAATGAACGTAGGAAAATTAATTAAACCTTAACCAAATTAATCATAATCTAGTTTAATAAAAATTGATTTTTTTGAGATTAGAAAAAACTAAGCAGATAATAAAATTAATCAAATAGTTAAACTAAGCAAAAGATATAAAGCAATAAAAAGATGTAAACAATCAAGGGAAAGGAATTAAGGTTTTGGAATCTGCCTTGTAAGTCATATCAGCATATATTTATGATCATTAATTTTTCCCAACTCACTACATGATAATCTAGAAATCAATCTTACTATCATGGAAAATATCATCATTAAAACTTATGTTTAAAAATCTAAAGAATGTTCTTCTTCGCTTCTTAAGTATAAAATCAAATCATCAATTGTATCCGTAGCCAAACAAATCATAAGATATATCCAATTCTAAAAATCAAATCATAAATTGTATCCATTGACAGACAAATCACAAGCGATATCCAATTTTATAATCAAGAATTAATAAACCAAGCATTCAATTAATTAAGATAAATCTTAGATCATGAGAAAAACATGATTGAACTCATATCTAGAATCTCATCTTAGTCAATTGATATAAAGCAAGAACAATTTAAATCATTAAAGAACAACAATTGTGGGAAAAATCAAATTACATAAATATTACTGATAATCCTTAACAAGGTTTCATCCTCAACCCTAATTATAAATTTATCTACTCATAGTAATTGAAAGAAAACACAAAAATAAAATACAAAACATTAAACTAGAAAAATAATTAAAACTAACTTTCATGGAAGATGTAGCCGCAGCTCTCTATACATTCAGCCCTCAGCCCTAGCACTAGCCTCTGTCCCTGGATTTTGCCCTAAAGAGCCTTTAAATAGGTCAAGGAATCCTATTACAAGTTGAATTTCCATTTGGAGAAAATCCCAGATTTTTAGGCTTCACTTAACCGACGATTTTAGCCCATTTAACGTCAAAATTTGGACTTTTGGTAAACTAAAAAGTTGTAGCCCTTTACGTTATCTTTCCAGCCCAACTTTAATCATCTTGATTGGACATCTGAGCCGAAAGTTATGCCAAAAATACTAACGGATGTACAGTCTGGAATCCTAATCCGAATTGGACTTGAATTTGGTGCAAATTTCCTTTGATTCCTTGCTCCAATTGGACTTAAATTTAATTGGGTTGCCTTCTTTAACTTCATCATGGTCCTTGTAAAAGTAAAGTCCATTAGCTTTCTTCTTTGCACAAATCCACTTATTTAATTCCGTTCTCCTACAAAAGACAAATTCATGCAATAAGATTCAATTAAGCACAAAATTGATTATTCAGAATTATTCCAAAACCAAATATAACATGCATGAATTAACTCAAAATAAGTATGATAATGCTTTCTAACAATGATATAAATATACAAAATTAAGTTATTATCAATGCACATAAAAATTCATCCATAAATGATAGCAAAGCATGACTTGCTGTGTTGTCAACTAGGATGTTAATGTGAGGCAAAGGAAAGTAATCTTTTGGGCTGGCCTTATTCAGATCTCGAAAATCTACACACATTCTGACCTTCCTATCCTTCTTTGGTACTGGAACCACATTAACTAACCACTCTGGATAGTTGACCACCCTTAGGAATCCTACATTGTACTGTTTCTCAACCTCTTCTTTGATCTTGAGAGTCCATTCTAGCTTCATTCTTCTCAATTTTTGCTTAATTGGCTTCATGGTTGGATCTGTTGGAATGCAGTGTTGTACTATATCTGTATCAATCCCAAGCATGTCTTCGTATGACCACGTAAAGACTTCTTTGAATTCTGTCAACAGTGCCACTAATGCATCTTTCTTAGGAGTGGTTAGGGTATTGCCCACTTGTATCATTTTAAGTTCATCATTAGTTCCCAGGTTAATGGATTGGGTTTCTTCTTTTATGGGTTCTAGGTGTCCTCGTTTTAATTCCTTATTATTAAGAGTTTCTTTACCAATTTTAGAAATAAAAACATTTAAAGCCAACAAATAAGTAGAATCAGAAATCATATTATAAGGAAAAAAGTTCTTAACAGACTCAGTAGACTTAACTAAATCAGACTCAACTGGAATACTATCACAAACAGACTTAACAGGAATAAAAATACTAGCAGAAATAGATTCAATAAGGACAGAAACAATGTTTTTGGCAGAGGTGACTGTCTTGACGGTCTTGATCTCCTTGGCAAGAGTGACTAATTTGACGGTCTTGATCTTCTTCATAGAGTCCTCCATGGGGTGGGTGGCTCCCTCCCATGCCCAATTCTTTAACTCAGTCGTGGCTTCAATGATGGCAGGTGGCTCCCAGTAAGTTCCTTCTTCCCTCGTCATCAGTACTGTGGGATCTTCATCCATATAATCCGTGGATTCTTCGTCAATCTCCATATCTGTGGGCTTGTCGGTCACAAAAGCATCCAGGCGCTCTATGTTATCCATCCACTCATCAAACAAATTGTACTTCCCTTTGTTGCCCAAGTAGGTGTATTAAAGGAGATGCTCTGACTCACCTTCTTCCATCCTCTCATTATTACCTCCAGCATTCTTAAGTGTTAGGATTCTAAGACTATAGACCATCAGTTTTTGGTTTAGAGTGGCCAATCTAGCATCTATATCATCCTTTTCTTCGGTATGTAGGGTCAGTAAGCCAGGTTCTAAATCGTAATATGACCCTAACTCTGTAATCTCTCTTCCATGCTTGTCATATCGAGGACCAGACCTTGAGCTAACATTAGTGATATAGCTCCAATTTGAGGGGTGCCCATAGGGGTAATCATCATAGTCCAAATTATTGGCTTGTTCAACCTCCTCTGTTGCATTTTCCAATACATTTATCAGCCTGTATTGGTCACTATCAGTGTCACTCCACCTGTTAGCTTTGGCATCATCTTCGATATCTTCATCGTAATAGTCTACATCATCATCATATTCATCATATTCTTCATCATCATATTCATCATTATCATCACTAGAAGCTGCTCTCCTTTCCTCATCTTCATCATTGGCACTTAGTTCATATAGGCTCTTTAATGCATACTGGCAAGCCTCCCAGTACTCTTCTTCTTCTATATTGCAAATAACATTTCCAAGGAGTGTAGTCATGGCATTAGGGTCCATGTAATTAGCCCATTCAGTAGGAACCTAGGTTGTATCTTCTTTCTTCAATTCTGGAACCTTGTTGTTGCAGTCAAGCAGTATCTCGAACCTAAGCACCATTGTCCTTGTCATGGGATCAAATCTCGGTTCAGGGAATCCCCAATAGCTTTGATTTTCTCCAGCTTTGACAAACTTCCAGTTAGGAGTATAAGGCTTCAAAGGTTCTGGAGGACAAGGAAGTCCTTTTGCTTTAGCTTTGGCTCGGGCCATCTTTCTTATCTCCATCTCCAACAAATCATCATTAGTGGACTTATAGCCTAGCCCTAAAGGTGGTGTGGTAGTAGAAATTGTCAAGACCTGAACAATAGGCTGCTTCACTATTCTCCCCAAGTTCATCCCCAAAAAGTAATTCATTCTTCTTATCATTGCTACCACATTGTTGTTGTTGTAGGGGCAAAGTCCATCAAGATCTTCTCCACTTCTTCTTCTCTCCTTTCAAAGGCAGGCCTCTCAATCTTAAAGCCATTCAAGGTCAATGGCTCTTTCTCAGAATCAATATCGAAAATAAGCTTAGGTATTGTCAAAGTATCACCATATATGGTCACAATAGCTCCTTCATGTGGAAACCGAACCTTTTGGTATAGAAAGGAAGGTACGGCCTCTATGTCATGGATCCACGGTCACCCAAAGAACATATTGAAGCATGAGGCTATGTTAAGAACTTGAAACTCCACCTTCTTGACCATCGGTCCTATAGTGAGCTCTAATGTTATGGTTCCCAAGACCTCTCTTCTACTATTGTCGTATGCCCTCACATGCTGATCAATAAGCACGAAGTCTTCAATGCTTAGACCCAAGCAACTTGCAGTCTTTAAAGGACACACATTTAAGGCACTTCCATCATCTATCAAAACCATCGGTATCCTTTTATCCTTGGCATCTACAGTGATGTGCAATGGGTCGTTATGGTGCTTCCCCTTCTTGGTCAGATCTTTGTCAGAATAGGAAATAGTGAGTTCCCTATTATGGACCCAATTATAGCATTCAGATCTTAGGAAGTTGTGGTTGTAGGGACTTGGATTTGGTTGAGAAGGTCTACTAGGTTTTGATGGTGTTTGTATAAGGTCATGACCAAACCCCATAAGGATATGTTGGCTTGTGTCTTCTATAGTTGCTTGAGGAACTCATCTTCTTCAGCAGGTGTTTGTTGGGTAGATTTATTCAAGGCTTTTACCGGGTTGTCTATCTCCAAATGTTGGAGTTTGAAGTGTCTCCCCCCTTGTGATGTGGGCAAATTTTGTTGGGTTATTAGGATTGGTATCTTGGGGTTTGAAATGTCTCCCCCCATTTGTGGATGTTGGGTCACTAAATTGGGGTTCAAAGTGTCTTCCCACGTTTGTGGGTGTTTGGCTATTTACTTAGGGTTTAAAGTGTCTCCCCCCATTTGTGGGGGTTTGATTATTTATTTGGGGTTTGAAGTGTCTCCCCCCATTTGTGGATGTTGAGTAATTTTTGGGTTCTGGTACTTCTTCATTCCATATATCATATCTTGTGGTGGTGGTGGATGTCCTATCCATCAGTTCTTCCCATGTCATCATAAAGCATTCGTGTAGGTCATAAATTAGTTCAGATGGGTCTTCTTTACTTTCCTTTTCGATCATCAGGCAATTAATCCTTGGTCCTTTCCCAAAATTGTGATTGGGTAAGGGATTATTAGTGATGTTAGGCCTTATAGATGGCACAATCACCTTGCTGTCTATTAGGTTTTGAATTGCATGACGAAGGCCAAAACAATTGTCAGTATTATGGCCAGGGCCTTGGTGGTAGGCACATCTCTTATTCACATCAAACCTTAAGGGTAACAGGTTTGGAATTGGTCTTGGGTCTAAGGGTTTCAACAACCCTTTTGCTTTTAGCTTGTCAAACACTTGTCTCATAGGCATATACAACTTATGAAACTCCCTCCTAGGTCTAGGCCCTTGTGATACTTGCACGGGTGCAATAAGTGTAATCAGTTGATAAGGATCATTTTTATGGATAATAAAAATTTCTACAGCCTTAGAATTAGATCCTACATTCTTTTTAAACCTCAGTGGGTCATCATTCTTTATAGTGCAATTATTTATTGCATCCTCAATTTGCGTTCCAGCAGCAATCAAAGCTTTAAAATTAGGAAAGTATTGTGCAAACAAGTACTTATGGTATACAAGTAATAAGTTCTTTACAACCATAATTAACTGTTCTTCTTCACTTGGCCTATTCATCATCTATTCTTCCTTGGCTCTTCACTTGGTAATGAAAGTGGAGAAGGATTCTTTCTGCTCTTGCTTAGTGGTCTCGAGATCTCTCCTTATTATGTCCACTTCTTTATTGTACTTGTATTGTTTGTGAATGTCTCGGCAGATGTCCTCCCAACTCCTTGCTCTAACATCATCCAGGTTGAGGAACCACTTGAGAGCGGCTCCAGTCATAGTGTTTTGAAACATTTGAGCAAGTACTTCTTCTGTCGCTCCTAGGGGCTACATAGCCCTCATATACATCTTCAAATGGGACTTTGGGCAACCAGTCCCGTCAAACTTGTCCAAGGTCGGCATCTTGAACTTGGGAGGCAGTTTTACTTCAGGGAAAAGTGAGAGGGATTCGTAGTTCATAAGGTCTTCCATCTTACGAGCTCTTCTAATCATCTCTTCTATTTTGTTCATTCTTTCGTTGATCTTCTTCTCACTTTCCATGGTTGGTGGATTATGGTCATCCTTGTTTTCCTCTTGGTTATTCTTCAAATTCTGAACCTGTTGCACCATACGGATCTGATAGGCCAAAAATATATTGACCCCTTGTGATGAATTAACAAATTAATTATCCAAGTTAATTAATTAATTCAATTAGCATGCAACACGCGTGGTAGCACAAACAAATCACAAATTAACTAAATGTAGTGGAAATTAAATTGACACGGTGATTTATTTATGAATGGGGAAAACCTACAAGGAAAAAACCCCACCGAGTGATTTTAAAGTTACCACTCCCGAGAATTCACTATTATCACAACAAGCAATTACAAGTAAAGGAATCCTAGTACCTTATACCAACCTACAGTTGAACCCTTACCCCAATACCCAATTGGACTTATTCTGTAGTGACAATCTCTCATTTTCAATGCACGGCTCCTAATACATGACTAACCAATTTGATGTGCAGATCCCAGTACGCGGCTTACTCACCAACTTGAGAAAGATGTTGGCTGCAAAGTTCTTCAGTTCATCACATGATGAAAATCACGAAGCTCCTTGGTCACAAAACCCTACGATGTACAAACACAGCAGCTTCTTCAAGAGAAAGATGAACTAGAGCAAATTCTGTCTCCGGTCACAATTTGCATGAACACAACTTTGGTTCACACTTGCGCAACCTTTGACGGCCCTTAAAATAATCCTTATATATGTTTAGGGTTGTGAGAAAAGAAAGCCCAAACATATACACACGGATTGGATGAAAATCAGAGGTGAAAATCTGTTTTTCATAAACCTCGATAAATAGCTTATCTGTCGAGATAGCTGTCGAGCATTGGGTTTCAGTAGCTTTTTAAATCTCGATAGATACTAGCTGTCGAGCTTTAAAATCTAGCACTTCTTCACTTGTTTCTTGGACAAATTTGCATGGCTTTAACACTTGATTTTGAAACCTTGTTTCTTGAAGCATTAAACATATCCTAGATCTACCCAATTACAAGTAAAGTTTGTTTTGTCAAAGGATTAGCCAATTCTAATTTGACATATGTTCCTAACATTAAATCACATATGTCCTAACAGGTTCCTGTTCTCCCTCAACTGGATTTGACTAGCTACCATGGTGTTGAGTAGTTCTTGAGTGTTCATGGGTTCCTCGGTGCTTGGATGTTCTCCCTCTTCTACCATAGTGTTGGGAGGTTCAGACTTCTTGTGGCTTAAACTCTCTTGTAGGTCAAATATGGGATTGTGATGTTGTAGCAGCGAAGTATCTTCTATGCTTTTGGGCTTCAGTACCGTAATGGGAGTGATAGGATTGGAACTGGAGCTACTAGCTTGAGTGTCAGCCTTAGGTTCTCTTTGCAGCCTTCCTTCAAATCTTGACCAAATTCTCCCCTAATGACAGGCTTGGTCAAGTTAATCAAAGCTAAGTCTCCATCCACATCAATCAATCAACCAAACAAACACACACAACATGCAATGCAATTAATCAAACCCACGTTGTAGGGTGGGTTTGTTGTTTCATTGTTTCCCATAGCTAGGACGTTACACCTCTCAACTTATAATGTATTGAACATTGCGTTAGTCCAAATGGCATGGTTTGTCCTTTACAATCAACAAGAAATGATCCAGTGACTTTAGGCTATGAGTTGGTGAGTTTACCACTAGGTACCCAAGTCTAATGAAGACTAGTGATCCATGGTTACTACCACCACAGGTTGTTGAAAAGGGTGCATACATATTTTTTTGATGGCACATACTATGATAGTTAGGGAAAGCTTTTAACAAACAATACATACAACAAAATATCATACAACAAAGTATCATACAACATCTCAACAAACATGAATAAACAAACAAACAACAATATCATGCAAGACCATGCAAAACTAGGGTACATATTTGGTCACTTAAGTCTAATATGAAGCTTAGCCCTCGACTTCCCTAGTGGAGTCGCCACTATGAGAGACCGTAAAAGTGCCTTTCAAAAAAGAGATTTTTGGATACTTTGAAAGACACCTCTCTTTTTGGGTATGTGGAGTTGCCACTTATTTTTTTTATACAAAAAAATAAGAAAAAAACTGAATACAAAATACATGACTGAATTGTTCCATTCTCATTGAATGAATAAAAAAGAATACATGTTTGATAAATTGAGTATTACATGGCTTTGGGTCCTAGTTACAAACTACCAAATAATTACATGGCTTTTTGTCCTAGTTACAATCTACCTATAATAATAAAATAAAAGAAAAAAAAGAAAAAAAAAAAAAGATAAAGCCTAGGTCTACCTATCCAAAAACACTAAATTCGAAGGCTAGGTTACAGAATGGGAAGGTGTTAGGCACCCATTCCGCCCTAACAGAGTCTGGTCTTCTAGACTCTTGTAACCAATGTACTCCTTTATGCATGACATGAATGATATGTTGCACACATGAACAAAACTAAATCACATAAGTTTATTTATGAATGCATCCTCTTCTTTATTAAAAATTCAAATCTGTGTTGTGATAAAAATTGATTTTGGTTTAGAAAAATGAGATTTGTTTTTTATGTGTAGAAAAAATAGTTTTTGGAGAGAAAAATTCAGATCTGTGTTTATGAAATAAATCAAAGTCTTTTGGTTTAAAAAAATATTAGATCTATTTTTAGAAAAAAAAATTGGTTTTTCACTGAAAGAAAAATCAGATCTGTTTTTATATGTGTAAAGAAAAATAAGAAAAATATTTTATGAGAAGAGGACTATATTCATGAAATAAATCTATGCTACATGCACTAAACAAAACAAACACAACTATTCATGATCCCTTTTTTATTTCAAAATCTACTATGCTAAAAAATCAGATCTACATCTAAAGAAAATGTAAATCAGTTTTTTAAATAAGAAAAATTCAGATTTGTATCTAAAGAAGATACAAACCAGTTTTTTGATTGAGAAAAATTCAGATCTACATTTAAGGAAGATGCAAATCAGTTTTTTTATTGAGAAAAATTCAGATTTGCATTTAAGTAAGATGCAAATCAGTTTTTTGGTTGAGAAAAATCCATATCTGCATCTAATGAAGATGCAAATCAGTTTTTTGATTAAGAAAAGATATGATAACAAGCAGATTTTTGAAATAAAAAAGTTGATCACAACAATAAAAGCATCATAAACATGTTCTAATAAATAAAAAATTGACAACATATGAGATGAACATTGGAAATCAAACTAAACACATATTTATTCATGCATCACAAAATTAAAAGAAATAAAAGAAGAAGTAAAGAAAAGCTACCTCTTGCATGGACATACTCTTTTCTTCTCAATAGAATATTTTAGGGTTCAAAGAAATTTATGCTATTGTCTTTGAAACCTAAAAATCCCTACTTACAAAAAAGAAATTCTTAAGACTAAAGCCTTCAGAATCTCTTTAACATAAGAGAGAGAATATCAGAAAGGGGAGTAAAAAAAAAGAGAAATTTGGGAGCGTGAAAAAGTGTGCTGAATTTTGAAATGTAGTCTTTATCTATAGAGGCTGGGAGACTCAAAAAAATAGCTTAGATGATTAGAATACGAACTAGAAGCATCCTTCCGTTAAAAAGTCGAAAAGGATGTGTTTTAATGTCACCTGAAGATCATCGGTCCAAAACCTTAATGTGTACCATTTGGCACTTTGAAAGTGCCGTTTGGCACTCCAAAAGTGCCGATCGGCACTCCAAAAGTGCCTTTTGGATGCCAATTACGCTTTTGTGTTCGGGTGCGTTTTGGACTCCTCTTTTAGGTTTTCTTGAGCAGGGACTTGCACTTAGACGTGTTTTTTTAATCAATATTCTAAAATTTTAACTCTTTCCTAGATAATTCAATCTTTTCAGCAACAATTATCTTGTAGATAAATACTCTAAAATAAATCTTGATAAAGTCTAGATTATCCACAGTTTTATTGTTATCCAACTATCCCCTTTATTCCCATGCAAACAATCCTATTTTTGACACTAACTATCAACCAATGACAAAATTATTTAATTAATTTTAATTGTTTAACCAATCATAAATAATTTAAATAAATCATGCGTGGTTGACTCTACCTATACATAATGCATATTGACCATGCAAACTTGATCATGTGATATCTTTCGATCCGACGGTCCGATTTGGAAACTAGGCATATTGTCGTGACCATTAGAACCTTGAGTTCATTTTTATGATATGCAATGAACAAACTAATGCATGTAATGCAATCATGATTTTTGGGTACATGGATGGTCATTCTAGTCATTCTCCTTTATTAAATCATGGGTGCAAAATCGAGTGTCTACACCTTGACTTTTCTCTCAGTTGCAATGGTTGACCATTCAAGATTCAACAACACAAGGCAACAACAACTCCTTGTCATGGTAGGAGTAAATAAATTTAAGCAATAAACAAATCCAATTAGCTTCATATTCAAATCTAGACAACTAAAAAAAAAAGCATTAAAAAGCACTCACGCTTGATGAAAATCCAATTCAAACACACCCCACATGTGACTAGCTTGAGTTGATCTTCATACCTTAGTGATCACTACTAGATTGAGCTGATTGCGAGGTGATATAACTCAACATTTGCATCATCATATTGTCATAATGTGCTCTATGTTCTGCCATTTGACTAGCTTGTTGTTCCTCAAAATGTCTTCTTTGTTCTACCATTTGAATAGCTTGTTGCTCAAGCATGCTTTTGAGGTGCTTTACTTCCTCTTTCAACTCTGCATCAGCCTCTAAACGTTTGTGTTTAGATTCTAAATGTTTGTGTTCAGATTCTTGGAGTCGCTTTTTAAGATCATGCATTCTAGATGAGAAGGAACCCCATAACTTGGTAGGAGTGACTCCAGCCCCATAGCCACGAACTCGTCCATGACGCTCAAGTCCAAACACCTCCACAAACATTTGGTCTTGAGATATTTGCAATGCCCCCTCATTCACTTGTGTAGTAAGATTCCTCAATGCCATCTAAAAAAAAGTAATAGTATAACTTGCAACAAAACCACATAAAAATATACTAGCTATATTAATATAATTAGAAGATTTCATATCAATGCATCTTGTGTTGGTTCATTTACTGCTTGCCCATTAGCTTGCACATCAGTGATGTTAAATAATTTATTCTACTAGGGTTATGACCTGTCTTCTCTTTCTACCATTTGATAAAACAAAAAGAAAGCATATGGTAATTAAGTATTGAAGATGAATAATGCGAGGAAGCATGTTGCAGTCACAACCAGAACATAAACATAAAAAGTATTTACTAATTTAACACAATAATTACCATTCTAATAGTGATAGTAATAGATAGAAAAACAAAATTAGGAAACATGTTGCAATCGCATAGATTAAAGGCACATTCTCATGGGAAACATAAAATTTTCTTTGTAAGGAATTAGGCTACTTATTTAACACTAATCAGACTCTATTTCTTCTCCAGAAACTCAAACAACTTTGTAAGTATATCTGTTTTATACTAGTCTTCTTGGTATAGACATTAGAGTCAAACTATGCTAGTTCAATCCCAATCAAAAGGTGTAGGACAAGTAGTAGTGACAGTGAGACATGATAAGGGTTATGTAAAATGTAAACAAAGCTAGATGCATTTGATTTTTGGGGTGATGTTTCATCATTTATAACCAAGCAGAGGCCCACTTCTTGACAAGTATATGTAAGGTGAATGATGCAATTGTTTGGCAGTGATCTAAGATTATAATATCATTGCCATATACCTCTTCCGCACTGCGTTGTTGGAAACTTTTTGAACCAGAAGTGTGGATAATATCATTTTTGCCTCAATTTTCTTTGTTTTTCAAAAACATGTCCTACATTTAAGAATGATAAGTTAGTCCCATAAACCAACAAATCCACAAGACAATAGTTAAGAATAAATTTGATAATAAATTCTTTGTAATGGTACCATATAATCTTGCTTGCTCCACAAACCCACAAGACAATTCCAATCATCCTTCTCTAGTCCAGATGGAACATTTGCTCATGCCTCTTTTGTTGCTTCACCATATGGCTTAAACCACTTTTTTTTAGGGAGTCACGATAATTTGAGTAAGAACTACCCATTTGTCGCCAAACCTCTTGCTCTCGACCCTTAACTTTGAAATACTCCTACAATAGAATGAAACATAAATACACAAATAAGAATATCATAAAAATCATAGAAGCTGCTACTAGATTTTATTATACTACTTACCAATACTTTATCAAAAAGCTTCATTTTGTTGATATAGGGCACTTTTTTCCAATCTGTGAACTTTAGAGGTACACTTTGTTGTGCCCTAACAAGTTGTGTACATTTTTTTATTAAATCATGAGCATGAGGTCCTATAGGTCTTCCATTCAACCAGTCAATCTCATATTTTTCCCCTCCCTTGAACTCTTTGGCCAATTTAAGATTTTGAGTAGGCCCTCACCCTTTCTTTCTTCCCTATGGGGAGAAAAATAAACATAAAGATCACTTCAACTTACTTGAATAGTATCTTCAATACAATATTAAAAAACTTGAAAGCATAATTTAAAACTTACCATGATGAGCTAGATCATTTCTACTTCCATTAGCACCACTTGTGCCAACTCCTCTATTGCTACCTCCGTTTGCCATTAATAGAAGTCCTTGCTTTGATCAATACAATATATTTTAACACTATTCATCATATGCATATTTAATTAGTTTAGTCAATACACGCATATTACTATATAAATGAAACATATACATAAATACACAATATAAAACAAATGAACATGAAACTATTTAGATAAGTCAAGAACATAACTTTCAATATAACATACAAACTTAACACTCACTTCTGTTGGAATTTTCCTTCCAATATAACATACAATTTTTTCCACAAGCATCTATCTTCACATAATCAAGACCCAAATCCCGAATCATCTTCTTTGCCACATATAATGAATTTGGCAACTCTACAATAACTTTAGAAAGCGCATCATTCAACAATTGAAGCAACAAAGTAAACGATTTGACAAAACGCACTTTACTTGTAATTGGGTAGATCTAGGATGTGTTTAATGCTTCACGGAACAAGGTTTCAAGAATAAGTGTTAAAGCCATGCAAGCCTGTCCAAGAAACAAGTGAAGAAGTGATGGATTTTAAAGCTCAACAGCTAGTATCTATCAAGGTTTAAAAAGCTGCTCTAGCCTGATTCTCGACAGCTTCTCGATAGATAAGCTATCTATTGAGGTTTATGTAAAACAGATTTTCAGCTCTAATTTTCATCCAATCCGTGTGTATATGTTTGGGCTTTCTTTTCTCACAACCCTAAACATACATAAGGATTGTTTTAAGGGCCGTCAAAGGTTGCGCGAGTGTGAAGCAAAGTTGTGTTCATGCAAATTGTGACCGGAGACAGAATTTGCCCTAGTTCATCTGTTTCTTGAAGAAGCTGCTGTGTTTGTATACCGTAGGGTTTTGTAACCAAGGAGTTTCGTGATCTTCATCGTGTTGATGAACTGAAGAACTTTGCAGCCAACATCTTTCTCAAGTTGTTGAGTAAGCCGCACACTAGGATCCGCACTTCGAATTAGTTAGTCACGTACTGGGAGCCGTGCATTGAAAAGGAGAGATTGTCACTACAGAACAAGTCCAATTGGGTATTGGGGTAAGGGTTCAACTGTAGGTTGGTATAAGATACTGGGATTCCTTTACTTGTAACCGCTTGTTATGATAATAGTGAATTCTCGGGAGTGGTGACCTTAAAATCACCTGGTGGGGTTTTTGCCGTGTAAGTTTTCCCCATTCGTAAACAAATCATCTTGTTAATATAATTTCCACTGCATTTAGTTAATTGGTGATTTGTTTGTGCTACCACGCGTATTGCATGCTAATTGAATTAATTAATTAACTTGGCTAATTAATTTGTTAATTCATCACAAGGGGTCAATACATTCTTGGCCTATCAACAATGAAAGACAATTTTGTATACTTGCAATCATGAAAAAGTTTCTGCTCGTTATCCCCTAGTTTCAGAAAAAAGTTAGTTGCATCATCATTAGGCTCTTCAAGAGTACCTTCGCCCCTCGAATCTCCAGCTACATAACTAGCTGCGTTAAAGGCTACACAATAATCTTCTACCATCTCACTCAAGCCATGCCCGTCTAACTCATCATCACTATCCAAACTATCACATGTTTGAAAATGTCTCTCCTCAGCATGTCTAAACCAATGAGTATAACTTGGGAGAATACTAGTAGTAAGCAAATCAGCTTCACAGTCATCTCTAGTCTTTGCAAGGTAGTTATTGCATTTCTTACACAAACAATAAATTTGATCCCCCATTATTGTATGCTCAAATGCAAAGTCAAGGAAGTCTTTAATTCCTTGTCTATACTCAGGAAGAGCTCTATTCCTGAGCTTTACCCAATTCCATTCCATCTAAAGTTGGATAAAAAATTTTAAAAAAATCTTCAATGAGGGACATTCCTTAAGTTGTCCTCAACCAGAAAAGAGTACTAAATCCAGTGGAAAAGCCTACATAAAAAAAAATAAAAAAAATAAAAAAAATTCAATGTAGAGTTTGAGACATTATATAATACAATAGATAAAATACACAAAATAGAATAAAGATGTAGCTTAACAAGGTATAGATATCTCATTGATTAAAGTTTATTTGAGCTGGGATTAAGTACATGGGATTAACCTTGGACATGACACAAACAACTTGAAAATATTGAATGAAGCAGGGTACTACTTTTATGGGGAAAATGCCGTTGACAAAGATCAATTGTTAAATTTGGTAACATGGTGTATCGAGCACAGTTTAAACCCAAAAAAATTTAAAAGTGAAATACTTGTGAAGACAGAGCAAATAAAAAAAATGCAGCTGTGAATGCATGTATGTGAGTAAGCTCGTGAATTTACTACCAACATCACTAGATGCATACACTATGCAATAATAGCAGGTACAATGTATGCACACACACCAGCATATTTTTGTCAAAAAAATTATATACCTAGTTCTCAGAGTTTTATACAAAAATTGCACTGTAATACATTAGCAGAGCCCTGTTCTGTTATGATAGATACTTCTCAATAGTATATACCTTGTCCAACAAGTCAATCTTATTGCTTTTCATCCAGAAGAAATAGTTAACCACATAATGCAATTGAGAGTACAGGCGTGCAAGGTTAAGGCAGACCTGCCCTTGATAAATGGCATGTATGAGATAGTAATTTTGACCATACCCCTTGCTAATGGGCGAATGCTTATGCCAAAAAAAAAAAAAAAAAAAAAAACTTTAATTCCTTAATTATTTTTTGAGAAGTTTATAGATTTATTATTATTATTATTATTATTATTATTATTATTACTATTATCATCTAATAAACCATTGACAGACCTTGCTATTAAGGCCTATCAGTCTCATCTCCCACACTCAAATTCTTAAGTTTCTAGCCCCCTACCATTGGTGTACAACAACTCCCTCATCCAAAAGCCTTCCATAAAAGGCCACACGCTCCCAATAAGGCCTCTTGCTTTTATATCTCTCCCTATCCTGCTGCCACCAGTGGTTCTTACATTCCAAAAACAATTCATCCACCAAACAGATTGTCCTTCTCTTTATCATCTCCATCACCACTTCTACGTCTGCCTTCATCACAACTAATGAAGTAGAAATTCAGCATTTTGCAAGACAAATTATTGATACAGATTTTAATACGATACTTAGGAAAATTAATACGATCAATCATGGCATATTGCAAAGCACAACTATGATCCACTGTCAACTCCATCACAATCTTTTCCCTTAACACTCATTTCCAACCTTTTTACCCCCTACCCAACCCAAACAGGCAAACACTGAGGCATGATAAAACCAAAATGATGCAACACAAATATCAAAGAAGAGAAAATAAAAGTACCTCTATCAATTGAACCCTTTGAATCTTTCTTCACCACATGTTCAGGAGTCTTTGTCACAAAAAATAATTCAAATAGGTTTACAACATATTCACATTCTGAAAAGCAAGATTTAGTAACAAGTACTTATGCACAACTAATTTCATATAGAAGCACGGATAAGAAAGTTACTACTCCTTATACCTCTTCTCCACTACCTCCAAGCTCTGAATCTCCTTGTAAAACTTACAAATGTGGTACATAGACCTACACCCACATTCAAAGACATAAGAACCACCGATGACAATGGCACATAAAGGATCTGATGTAGATAATCACATATATCATAAAGTTGAAGTACAATTTTAGAATTCAAATAAAATCAAAATTAATTCATAATTATAGTCTAATTTTGTTCTATCTGTCCAATTAATATTCACCAAAATTGAACCCTAAATCACACACCAAAACCGAACCCTAAATCACATACCAAAACCGAACCCTAATTGCCACATTCAATCAATAAAAACAAATACAACAACAAAAACAATGCACAATATTCAATCAGAGATTAGAAAATGAAAAATTAGGGCCTCGAAAGGTTCAAACCTTGATTGAGATTGGCAAAGATGTGTGTGAAAGCAGATCTTCGTCGGTGCTACTGACCTATCTCGCCAGAATATTCCTTACTCCGATTAGAGATTCCCGCACACCAAAATTTTTGTAGAGTGTTGATGCCCATTTTTTACGAAAGGCCCAATAGCATAAGAAGTTTAACAATAAGGGAAGCAGAAGGAAAAAGAAGTATGAATGGTAAAAGAAAGTTATTAAACCCAATGGGCCAACGTGGCAAGAATAGTGGCCAGCAAGCCCATGAGAGGAATAAGAGGTAAAGATAAAATAAATGGGTTGACGAAGCCCAAGGAAAGAGGTAGCAAGTTCAATGGGCCAACATGGCAGGAATGACAACCAGCAGGCCTATGGGAGGAATAAAAGGTAAGGGTAAAGTCAATGGGTTGAGGAAGCCCAAGGAAAGAGGTAGCAAACCCAGTGGGCCAACATGGCAGGAATGACAACCAATAGGCCCATGAGAAGAATAAGAGGTAAAGATGAAGTAAGCAGGCCGAGGAAGCCCAAGGAAAGTGGTAGCCAATCCAATGGGCCAACATGGCTAGTAGGCCTATGGAAAGAAAAAGGAATGGCAGAGGTAGAAACCAAATGAGCTATACGGGCAGAAACCTTTATCTGGACAATGCCCATTCCATGGGGGAACGAAAGAAGGTGATGCAAGCCCAAAAGCCCACAAATTCCTCATGCCACAGAAGACATACATTACCTAGTATGCGTAACGGAAGAATACAACGTAGGAGCGGCAAAAATGGCATGGGAATGAAAGAAGACAAACGCAGATGGTAGTGGCACTCGCACAAGAACTAGGGCACCACCTACGTGTATCCAGCCAATACATGGGAGGTGGGCCCTCGGTCAAGGATTCAAACGGGGTGTGGTTTGGTGGTGAGGAGAAAAAATGTCTATTTTGGAGTTCCTGTCGAGGCTCCTTTTAGGAAAACGCTTTGTTGGGATGGCATTTCTCCCAAAAGAGGTAAATATAGGCTGGGACCACCTGATACATGCCATAGAAGTAGGTATAGAGAGCCCTCAACCCTTATCCATTTAGGGAAGGCAAGGTAGTGAGAGGGGAGGAAAATAAAAACAAGAACTTTTGTCTGGAAATGGAGAGTAGTGTGGTAAGCACACTCTAAGCAGAGGTAGTGATTGAGCAACCAACAAATTAGTGGGCAGTCCTGAAGAGATGCCTATAAGAAACCAAGAATAGGGGACGGAAGGAGAGAGGAAGAAAAACACACAGAGAGAGGAAAAGAGAAAAGAAACTCAACAAAAGAAAATAAGAAAACTAAGTGGTAAGGAAGAGTAGGAAACGTAAGGCAAAGAGAGTTGTGGCAAAAGAAGAGGCATGCATCAATAGATCGACTTTTCTCTCCCTTTGACATTCCCACTTACTTTGGCTCATAATTTGAAACTCAAAACCACTTAGGCCCTCTTCCTAGCACAAGTAATTTCTATAGCAGAAACTTGCATTGAGGTTACCTCTGTTGGGGATTAGCTCCCTTTTTGAATTCGTTCTTGCTAAGTGGCCAAACCTAGGATTGGAGAAAACGAGACTATCTTTATTGCATTTCTGGACGTCCTGCGACAGTCCCCTTTTAGTTTATGTTGACAGTACTAATGTTACTAGTTTTGTATTAGCGTTACGTGTCCTGCTGTAGTATTTCTCTTCTTTTTCTATTTGTTGTATCAGTTGTTCTGCTGTAGCTTTGTTTATTTTACTTACGACATTAGTTGCCTATTATGACTCCATTTAACACGTTTTACTATGATATTCCGCCATAGTATATTTCTACTGTAAAAGCTGTCCAACCACGACTATGCCTTGCATTCAGCCTGTGGTACTCTGCTCAACTTGTCTCAACATTGGGTGAGCCCGACTTGTGCACAAGCTGGCCTACAGTGCAACCCAAATTAGGCCAGTCTCAACTCTCTTACCCCAGATCCACAAGCCTTAGTACGATAGAAGGGCCAAGGCCCAAACACGCAAAAGGCCCCTACATATTCCTCAATTGAGAGAGCGATTGCTAGAGGGAGAGAGAGAGAGAGAGAAATCGAATGAAAAAGAAATCAAAGAAAATAAGAGCCTAAATACTCTGAAATTGTAAAAATTTGAACAGAGAGGAAGAGCGTATAGAATCTGTGGAAACTTGTGTTTAGAAGGACCTAGAGCTATCAAAAACTTGATTGAAGAGCAACGGGTATTGAAACGGGGAGTACATAGATTGTTTTGATAGCAACTCACGTGTAAGCATTTATTTTGATGAGTCACGTGTAAGCATTTAAAAACAAGTCCCGCATTGATTTCGTATGAAGTTATTTAATCAACGGCTTATATACAATAACCTGAAGACATTCTAATAAGACTTGGAAGAGCTACCAAGAGCAAAGAGTATTTACGCCCTCTCTTTGAATACAAAGAGGGCTTTTGTTTTCCACGAAAAAACCTATATAAATTTTAGAGCTTTCCAGCAATTATTTCAATGGTTGAGATGTTAGCTTATTTCAAAGGTACTCAATAAGTCTAGTAATAGTGTCATATTAGTATTTTTTTGGACAAACTATTTCAACGGTTGAGATTGAAAGCTCAATTAGTGTGAAAACACTAGTACTTGTTTAGATCCCCAATTTTAAATTACAGCTTAATTGCTTTTACTCTAACTTATCTAAGTGCGAAACAAGAGTAAATGAAGCGCAATAACCGGAACTACTCTCTAAGCTATAACCACAAGCAAGCAACAATAAATATAAAGCTTAAAGAGTAAGGGAAGAGAGATGAAAACACAGGATAACACCAAGACGTGTTATTAAAGAGAAAACCAAAGAACTCGGTGAAAAACCTCTCCGCAATCCTACAAGTCGAAATCGATCCACTAGTAAATAAGTTGGAGTACACGAATATCAAAAAGACCCTCCAAACCTAATCTACCCAATGTACTTGAGCCCTCCAAGATCCTGCTACCAACGGACTTCTCAGAGTCTTATCTTCACTAGTTATCTGGATCTCGCAATACCACCTGATTGCATCTGCCCAGCCTCACTGGCTTCTTTTGGCAAATCTCAAATGCTTCCTAAACTCCAAAACACTCTCTACACTCTAAATAGGTGTGGATTTGTGTTTAGGTACAAATTTCCTCTCAAGGTATAACAATGGGAGAGGGAAGGAGAAGAGACTACAATGATTTCTCACTAAAGAATGAGTAGCTCTCTTTCTAAAAGGTGGGCATGTTGTAGAAACCTCTCTAGGGTTTTCTTCTGAATAGTCTCTTTCCACTTTTATGGGTAATGAGGTATACCAACGAACTTCTCGGAGTCTTGTCTTCACTAGTTATCTGGATCCCGCAATACCGCCCGATTGCATTCGCCAAGCCTTACCAGCTTCTTTTGGCAAATCTCAAATGCTTCCCAAGCTCCAAAACACTCTCTACACTATAAATAGGTGTGAATTTGTGTTTGGGTACAAATTTCCTCTCAAGGTATGACAATGGGAGGGAAAAGGAGAAGAGACCTACAATGATTTCTCACTAAAGGATGAGTAGCTCTCTTTCTAAAAGGTGGGTGTGTTGTAGAAACCTCTCTAGAGTTTTCTTTTGAATAGACTCTTTTCACTTTTGTGGGTAATGAGGGTATACATAGTAGAGTAAAGAATATGAAAGGTCACACTTAAAATTCTCCAAGTAGAGAGTTTCGCGAGTACCTTGTGAGATGACCTTACTCGCGAAGTACTCACGAAATACAGTCGTGAAACTGCACTGATCTTCATTGCAAGCTTGATTCTTCACCAACTTAAAACTAAACCCAATACAATAAAATCTCACAAAATACAAGGAAATAAATTAATGGAATTATAACACTTTTTGTCATGGAATAAAGCCAACATAAAACATAGTTGTAAATCACAATTTTATAGAGATGTTAGCTTATTTCAAAGGTACCCAATAAGTCTAGTAATAGTGTCACATTAGTGTTTGTTTGGACAAACTTATTTCAAAGGTACTCATAAGTCTAGTTATAGTGTCACATTAGTGTTTGTTTGCACAAATTTTAGTAAACCCTTGAAAAAAAAAAGGCCAAGTTTGTTAGCTTATTTCAAAGGTACTCAATAAGTCTAATAATAGCAGTGTCACATAAGTGTTTGTTTGGACACACTTTAGTGAACCTTTGAAAAAAAAAGGTCGTAAAAGGTCAAGTTTCTTGTAGTGCCCAAAACGCCTAAGCCCTTAATTTTATGCTCCAAAATAGGCATCAAGTTTCGAGTATAATTGAAAGTGGAATAACTCGAATGTGTTGCCATAAAAGAGGAAATTAGAAAAAAAAAAAAGGGGTTCACTCAAATACCAAAATTGTTGCACATAAGAAGTGAATAATGAGAGACTAAGATTTTATTTTGATCAAAAGTGGATGGTTAACAACAATGAACGAATGCAATTGCCTTTTCTTTTTCTTTTTCTTTTTTTTTCTTTTTTTTTTTCCTTTCTTACATTTTATACTTATAATTCCTTTTCTCATCATAAGATTCTTATCATGTATTTGTAGAAGTCTTAGGTGGTTTGATAACTGCCTAAGCTAGCCTATTTAATTAACTGGTATTCCAACTTGTAGTTCTCTTGTATTTTCAACTTGTAATTCTCTTCTTCAAATAAGAGAATTGAGATTTCCTAAGAATTCTCTTATGCCTAAGTTGAATGTATAAGAATTCAACTTGTAAAATTCTCTTCTTCTAATATAAAAAAAAAAAAAAAAATAAATAAATAAATTCGTATTTTTCTTCTTCAAATAATTGCCAATGACACTTATGGCATGTTTGGATGTTAAAAAAAGGAGGGGGAGTAGAGTAGAAGGAGGGGGAGTAATTCAATTACCTTGTTTGGAAGTTTTTTAAAGGAGGAGGGGGAGGGGTTTGGAGGGGTTTGAAGGGGTTTCAACTCCCTCTAACCCCTCATTTTTAATTCCTCCAAATTGGAGAGATATGGAGGGAGAGTAGAGTACATAAATTATTGACAAAGTAAATTACCTAATTTACCCTTATTATATTAAAAAAATTACAATGTTTTGTAATGTTAAAAAAAAAATTTTGTAACCAGTAACACACAAATTCCTCTCAAGCTCTCTCAGCTCACGCTGGCTCTCTCTCTTTCACGACTTCTTCACTCTTGGACTGTCTTTCACTCTTCTCTCTCACGTCTAGCATTCTCTCACAAAGGTAAACTCGGCTTTAATTTCTGTTTCATGGGTTTCTTTTGAGTTGGATCAAATAACTATGTTCTTAAAATTGTGATTTTATTGGGTAATTTCTTATTAATTGTGATTTTATGGGGTAATAACATGTTATTTGTGGGTGGGTTTCGGATCTGATTGATTTTTTTTTTTTTACTTAAATTTTAAAGTTTCAAAGTATTGCTCCTAACGTGTTTGATAAAGTGTTTGAGTGAGTCTAGATTGTGAACTTGCATAAATTTGTATATTGTAGCTATATATGGATCTGTGTTTCTTGTTTATTTTTGAATTTTATTTATGGGTTTTGATGGAGTTTGTTGTTTTTGTTGTGAAATGGATAAATATGTGTAGAAATTGTGGATCAAGATGGGAACTCATCTCTGCTTTCGCTTGTCAAAGTATTTGACTCTGTTTTTGACGTCTATGAAGGTTTCTGCAACCTCAAACAGGTTCGGTTTCCTGCAAAATTATTTTTGGGTTCTGTGCTATTTATTCATGGAATTTTGCTAGTATATAATTGCTTTGCTTTTGGTAGGTTAGAAAGAAGAAAACTAAGTTAAACAGAGTAAAACTTGAGTTGCATGTGTATTTCTTTTTGTTATTTGTATCAAGAATCAAAATTTGTACTTTCAGGGTTTTTGTTTTAGCAAACAAAATTTTGAAAAGTAGAGGATTTGGTTGAAATGCTGCAGGTGGATCTCAAGCTTAAGATTTGCAGAGGTACATCAATTAAGAAAATTTTAGTTCGGGAAGCACAATCATATTCTGCTGCTACTATTATTGTCGGAACTTCCCGTAACCACATTAAATTGCGGCCATCGACCTCGCTGGCTAAGTACTGCGCTAAAAAATTGTCCAAGGATTGTTGGGTTCTTGCTGTTAATAATGGGAAAGTTGTGTTCAAGAGAGAAGGGTCTCCAACAAGTGCTTACTCCAAAGGTTTTGGATTTTTTTATAATTGATTTGTTGTTTTTTGGAATGAATTATAGTACAATTTTCTTATTTTATGTACTTTATACAGGAACTGAAGATCATCATCGAAATGGGTTGCTTAGAATGATCCAGGGGACACTGAAGAAAAACACAAAAGTACTGAACGAAAGCAATGCCAGTGTGAGTTTAAAGGAGAGATTTGAGAATGGTACTTACCAAGAGTTTGAGGTGAATATGCATCTTGTGTACAACCTTTGGGTTATGTCGTTTATGCAAACTGGAACGAACAATGTATTGAGCAGGGAGTGATGGAATGATGACTGATTGCGATTTCATGCTAATAAACCCTTTGTTTGTCTCTTTACATGGCTTTGTTGGTAGGTTTTAAGAAAATGTCAGTTAGGCCTGCACCATGAAATTTATTGTGTACAATCTTTGGGTTATGTCGTTTATGCAAACTGGAAAGAACAATGTATTGGGCAGGGAATGATGGAATGATGACTGATTGCAATTTCATGCTAATAAACCCTTTGTTTGTCTCATTACATGGCTTTGTAGGTAGTTTTAAGAAAAGGCCAGTTAGGCCTACACCATGAAATTTATTTGTGGAAATGCATTTTTACTTGTATCCATGTCCAATCTTTTTATTTTTCTTCTTAAAAGGAGCATTTAGAACTTGGAAGTAGAGAATGCTTGTTGTCCAATTTATTTATTTATTTAATTTTTTTATGAGTTTGTTGTCCGATTATTTATTGAAACTAGTTAGACAATTAACTAAGAAGAAATTTATCAATCTTCTGGTAAATGGAATTGGTATGGAAGGATCATTTATCTACTACATGATATCCATATGGGTTTATGAGCAGACTACCACGGGATCATAAATTTTATCAAGCCGATCTGTTGAAGCAGCGTCTAGTTCAATTTCTGTGTTGATAAAAGAATTACCAGAATCAAAACCCGGCTGGCCATTACTTCGTCGTTCTATTCTGCCAGATAAAAAAGAATCTGAGAGGTCTTTGGTGCGGCAGATCTCTGTGGTTCAATGGGCATTGCAGTTGCCTAGTAGAAAGTATTTGTATATTACTAATTCAGATCACAAACAAAATAGCTGTGACTAGTGTGAAGACCAGTCCTCAACTTTAGATAGTGAGAGTGGCATTGGTTCTATGTTTGGCAAATTAGATGGACAAGGCATTCTCAATGGGCTCTATGTTTGGCAAATTCCAGTATCTCATGTCATGATTCAAGGTGGCATTGGTTCCTAAACGGATAAGTATGGTCATGAAAAAAAATGTTACAATGTGTGAAATTCTACATTTTTTTGAGAAATTATTATTATTGTTCTTATGATTGCGATTATGACTGTGATTATTGCTATTCAAATTAAACTGACTTCTACCTGCAGCAGCAGGTCTATATTATCCATATGGGATTAGGAACTAGACCAAACCGCAAGGCAAAGGAGATGAGAAAAGCAATGTAAATGCTAGTCCCAAAGCATGTGTGAAATTGCAGTAGTTTCAATTAGTTGAGCTTTGAATTTTTGTTTATTATATGTTTGCTAACATATGAAACACAATGTCTTTGTTGTGAACTTGAATTTACATTTTGCTTTAGGAAAATAAAAGTTTAATCATTAGCTAGTTATGTGAGTGTGGAGTAATGGTTAATACCCAAGTGTTTCTCTTCTTAAGTTCCATATAATGAATTTGGAGTCCCAAAATTGATTAGTTATTTTCCCACTTTCTCATATTGACCAGATATAAATTAATTTCCATGTTTCTTGCAGATAGAGTTCTGCATCAGCTTGTTCCTGTGCTGGCAATGTTATATTCCTGTACCAATTTACCTGCGAAAATGCTATTTTGTTTGAAATTAGGCTCTCTTTTTCGGCCTAGTCTGGACTTGCCTTAGTTGCTGGACCACTTGAATCTTGATATTTTTTATTGATAGTTTTAGACCCTGTTCTATAAATAAAAAATAAATAAATAAAAATAATAAAAAAAAGGATTTTGCTTTATTAATTAGATGGACAAGGCATTCTCAATGGGCTCTATGTTTGGCAAATTCCAGTATCTCATGTCATGATTCAAAGTGACATTGGTTCCTAAATGGATAGTTAGAGTCATTCTCCCTAACTTTTTTTTGTTTTTTTGGGTCTCAATTCTTCTCCGAATCCTCAAAAAATTAAATTCACGCAGTAAGAAAAATAAAAAAATATTAAAAATAATAATAATAAATGAAAGAAACACTCAAAATTCAATATTTTGTTGATTTTTTCAGTAAACAAACAAACCAAACATTTTTTTCTTATTTTAATTATTATCAATTAAGGATGGTTTTTTTTAGTATAATAAAAAAGCAGAAAAAATATTTAATCATAGACCAATATTAATTATTTAATTCACATCAGAAAAAAAAAATTATCAAAAAAAAAATATTGCATGTTATAGTCATAATTATTTAATCTAACAAATTAATCATAGTCCAATGTTGCAAGTCCATTTTCAAATAGGGGTAAATTTGTCTATTTAAATCATTTCCTTTTCTCTCCATCCTAATTTTTAAAACATCCAAACAAGGGGAAGGGCTAATTACTCCTTTCCCCCTTACTAATTTTAAAAACATCCAAACAAAGTGGAGGGGAACCATTTCCCTCTACTCTCCTCCCCACTACTCTCCTCTCCTCTACTCTACTCTACTCTCCTCCCTCTCTAAACTTCCAAACAGGCCATAAAGATTTTTGAAATTTTCTTTTTGGCCCTCATATCCCCAAAGGACAGTAAACAATAGAAAAGAGATATTATTGTCAAATACTTAACCATCAAATAAATGAAAGGAAAAGGATTTAATACTTACTTTTATCTTCCATTCTTTTTCTAATTCCATTAATTTGTTTTATAACTTTTCGTACACATTGTAAGTTGGGTTAAATTGCTAATGTTTGTTTGTCGCTAGTTTTTTGGTTTAGTGGGTTTCATATAGCTCTAATGGGTAAAGTTTAAATGGTTAAATAAGAGATCTAGAGTATAATCTCTGCCTATATCAAAAATTGATTAATGTCATGTTTAATAATAAAGAACTATTATCAAGAGAGGACACCATAGAGTTGAAGTAAAAAAAAAAAAAAAAAAAAAAAGTTGTTTAACTTTTACTTTATTTTGTTCATTTACAACTTTTTTTTAAAGTTTTATTTTTAATTTTTTTCAAGTAGAAATATACTTTTGTCTTTAGCTCATTGGTGGGACACACATGGACCTAATAATTTCTTGTGCCTAATTGGTTTGTGGTGAGTGACCTTATATAGATTTTATATGTGAAATATCAGCTTCAAATGTGTCAGTGTAGTCAACATGATGAGTTTGATGGACTTAAATGCTACATTGAAATTTCACCATCTATGTTACATTTGGGCTGAATAACCGTACTGCTTATTTTGTCCACTTGGACGGTCAGGAGGGTGAAGATGTATCGTTCAAAAGACTTGCTCATTGTAAGTGCATGAGGGGGCCTCTTCCTGTAGGAATTGGATAAGTTTAACAGTTTAAGGTAGGTTTTTCATGTGTGGTAAATTTTGCTTGAGGTCTAGATAAACTTAAAAAAGTGACAATCTGATGCATGAAGAACTTGGAAGAAAAGTTAAGTTTTACTGTTATTTGTTTTTGCTGAAAATTTAGAGATACTTTTATTATTGGAGTATGATATTTTTTTGAGAAGATTTGGATTCGGCAGTATGTGCTATAGAAGAAATAGTAATACTGTATATGGTCATGATTTGAATGGTCCAAAATTAATCAAAGATTTATTAATTTATCTTTCCTTGAGCTTCTACCAGCCTCAGCTTTTTAAATCTGGATAAGGTTGAGCTTTTATTGTCACTCGACAATTTCACCTATATTTGTTTTCTTTTTTCTTTTCTCTTTTGGGTATTGATGAAAACTTCGTTCACATGTCCTAGTCATTGTTAGTCTCTTAATCCTTCACAAAATTGATTTTTTTTTCATGTGTTCAACTGGTTTTGCTTGAGCTTATGATGATTTGAGGTGTCTATCATTTTCTTTCTTGTTTTTAAATGACAATTGAGCTTGTATTATTTGTTGTTTTTTCTTATTATATACTCAAAGGCTGATGATGAGTTTAAGGGTCTTGTGCTTGGCAGTTTTTATGAGCAATAGTTTGGTGTTTGTTTTTATATAATGATTATTTTAACTTCATTTTAGCATTATTGATACTAGTATGTTGCCTCACAATCTGTCATCATTATTAGCATATTTGTTCTGTTTTATATGTTGGATATTTATATATATAAAAATTACTTACCAAACAATAATGTATTATTTTATGTAACGGTTGATACAACATCTATCATATATATTCCTATGATTGGATTGTGGGTTACACCTAATGGTAGAGGAATGTTGTATATGTCTAACTGTAACACAAAATACCACCTCCTTCCTAACCAATATACATATGACTTGGATCCTCAACCATATATTATCTACACGGAAAGAATATATAATTCTCATTCATATATTCCATTAATGATTCTCCTCCCAAACTTAAACTTTGTAAGGATCAACTAGTCAACACAGAATGGGGGAGGTACAAGGAGTAAAGTAATGTTCAACTTGCAAAAACATTATCTATGAATATGTCAGAGCGAAAAGCCATTGAAATTTCCATCTAGCCCGTGACATGTGTAACAACCCTATGTCTTCTTCACCACACCTGATCATTCCCCCACTGCATCTGATCCGTAACATACCTTCCTGCCCAAACACTCCAACAACAATGCCTCCTCAAAAAAAAAAAAAAAAAAAAAACAATTTTCTTTTTACATGTCAAAATTTTTACTAATTTTTATTTAGATCTAATAACAATTTTCACAAGTCTGGAAATTTTTACATATTTTATTTAGATCTATTACTAACAATTTATCACATCAACTACCACATTAATCTATTACTAACAATTTATCACATCAGCGCCTAGAGCAAATTACACTTTTCTACAAGGGACACCCCAATTCATAGCCGTCCGATGACATGTCGGATTAGGAATCTGGTCCACCCCACCCCCACATGCTCTGGTCCACCCAACCCCCACATGCCACTCCACTTTTCAACACGTAGCTATATTATTATTAGTTAGAGCACTCACAGCAGTGGAGGCATATTGCTATATTGCTAAAATTTAGCTCCACAAACACAAAAATCTTGCTGCAGCAGTGGAGCTAAATCTAAAAATTTTAGCTCCATTGCTACAGTGCACATCTATAGATAGATGTGCACTGTTCATGAGAGCTAAAAATAATAATAATTTTTTATTCCTCAGCCGGATTAAAATATATATATATTTATATATTTTTTTTTTTTCAGAACTCTCACAATCTCCTTCTCAAAAAAAATAAAAAAAAAAACTCTCACAATCTCTCAACTTTCAGACCTCTCACACCGCCGCCCCCTGACCCACGCCGCCGACCCACATCGCTGACACACGACGCCGCAGACCCAGCTCCGACCACGGCAACCCCCACCACCCTCACCACCACATCAGTCACAAATCCAACCATACCCACACTCATCAAACCCACCACCATCAATATCAATCACCACCATGGCAACCCCCACCACCACCACCACCACATTAATCACAAACCCAACCACACCTACACTCATCAAACCCACCACTACCAGAAAAAAAAAAAAAAAAAAAAAAAAAAAAAAGGCAAAACCCACGGCCAAAATGGTTTCTTCTGCAATTTTTTCCTTTCAACCAAAAAAAAAAAAAAAAAAAAAAACATGAACTAGAGGTTGATAGAGGCGTGGTGGTGGATCTAGTGGTGTTGCTTTAGTTGGGCTGAGCGGAACTGAAGCTTGTGTATTGGACAGAGAAATAAAGAGAGAATAGTTGAAAAATGGAGAAGGAGATGAAGAGAAAAAGTAACAAAAAGAGAAAACAACAAAAAATAAGAAAGGGTTGAAAGTTAAAAGGTGTGGCTGAGGGTGGATGAGACAAGAGGAGTACGTGTGTGGAGGAGAAAAACAAAGAGGAAAAAAAAAAAAAAAAAAAAAGAGAGGAGAAGAAAGAAACGTGTATTTGGATGAAAAAAAATAAGATAATGGGAAAAATAAAATAAAGAATAATAGGAAATTAAAATTAAGAAATGTTACCATAATATTTTTGCAATAAATTTTAAGTGGTAAGTTATTACTATCTAATATTGGTGAGAAAAAATTTTTTTTTTTTGATGGTGGCAGTTGCGGTGGCATTGGCGGCGGAAGAATCAGTGGCGGTGGCGGCGGTGGTAGTGGTAGCGGTAGCGGTTGCGGGTGGTTGTGATTGTTGTTTATTGTGGTGGATATATTCTTTTATTATAGTGGATATATTATTTTATTGTGATGTTTATATTATTTTATTGTGTTGAAAGCTAAAATAGATCCACTGCTGCAGCATGTGTGTAGGTAAAATAGATAAAGTAACTTTTGGTGGAGCTAAAAAGCTAAATTTTTAGCTCCACTGCTGTGGATGCTCTTACTAACACATACCCAAAAGCCATTCTCTTAATCCAACGCCTCAAAACCTTCCCATCAAACCAGCTGTTCAAATCTCACACGCACACACTCCCCTCTCAAATATCTTAACTTTTCCTGTTAATTATTTTAATAGATAATACGACCTACTCAAGTACTAAGGACGTTAAGTGATTATAAGGATACTTGAATGATCATTTAAATCACTACGTAGAAGTAGAACCCATTTGAATGAAAAGTATTTCATTTCTTTTACGGTGTAATCAACTCAGCTTTTGTGCCTAAAGCCAATAGTTCCCTAAAGCCATTGAACTTTTAGCATAATTATCTAATACAACAATTTTCTGTTGGGGTTTATGCCATAGAATTCAATTTATTGACATATCATAAATAATTAAATTATTTAATTATATGAGACTATTTATAAATAAACTAATGGGACAATATCTTAGTTCATGAGATACATAGTATGTGATTTATGTGATTTAATCACAGAAGATATAAATCACAAGTTCTTTGTAAACTCAGAATTTTAGTTCGTAGTCGGTGATGAAATTGGACATTTCATCTGCGAAGAGTATAATATATCAACTAAGATGATTTGTCTTGATCATGGAAATTGAGACATCTAATTGATATGTTGATATGTTTTAAAAGTTAAGACATATTGAACTAGACTGCTGTGAGATTTATTATTCTCCTAACGACTATCAAATGAATAATAAATCTCACAACTTCTATTTATATCAACTCTAAATCCTGAGAGAATAATAAACTTAATCATGAGGTGTAGGTTGCTTTGATATATCAAGAGTGAGATCTAAAGTTACAATCAAAACCTCAGTATGTTGGGCAGCCGTATTTAATGTAGATGGAACATATATTTTCAAGATGGAATTCATAATCTTTTAATAGAAATATAAAATATTCCCTTGAAATAAGTTTAATGAGTTTAGTTATTCAAAGTGTTGGGCCTAACCACTTTAGTAAGGAGTTACTAAAGTATATATTTATGAAATTGGATTTCATAAATATATGATGAATAACTTAAAGGACTAAACTGAGTACTCAAGAATTAAGATGTAGTAATCTATAAAGTGGCAGTCAACATTCATGACTTTATATTATTACGAATATTTTAATGAATGTGTTGCATTTATAATAAAGTCTTAGGATATAATTTATTAATAAGACCTAGAGTGCAATTATATTTATATAGTGGTATTAATTATAATTAATGGTAACTTTGGACTTATCAAAAGTTGACAGAAAAGCTCAAGGCCCATTGGAGCTAGAGTATTATATGTTCCCTTTTAGTCCCACTCCAAGCCATATACTAAATCCCAATTGGAATGACCTAAAAGGCTAATCCAATTAGATAATCAGTTAAATATAAGGAGATAAACATACAGAATTTTGTATGAGAATGAAATAGTTTGTATGTGAGTGTAAGTCACTCTCTTATTCTCTCTTGGAAACTGATTGAGAGACCACACTTCTTGAGCATTGAGTGGAATTAGAGTGAAGATAGATTAAAAGTATTCCCAAATACTTCTAATCTTTTGTTTTTGAATTTCATTGCACCAAGGTACGCTTTCTTGTTCTTAAATTCTAAAACTTACATAGTACATATTATCAATTGCAAATGAAGTAGATCCGTTAATTTTCCGCTATGTATATTTTGTATGCAATACAAACGTGTACTTTTCCAACACTTTGAAGTGCCTATAAAATGAATATAATAATTACAGTTCAAATCAATTACAAAGGACAAAGAGCATCTCAGCTCTACCCACCAAATCTGTCTAAATATAACAAATTTAGTGATTTACTAGCTTCTACCAAAAGGAAGCTGTGGTAAGGAATGTAGGAATGTAAAGAATCATGTGGCCAAAGAATAATTATATTGGACAGTCCCTATTTTGTTGCGCAAAGCTACCATATATATAGTGCCTCGATGTCCATACAACAAGATGGGTATCTTGATTTTAAAAAAACTGATACAACCAACTCATAATCAAATTTAGAGAAGAAACTCAAACTCGCCAGTAAACCAACAGAAGAAAAACTTCACTGCAGTTTTTTTTTTTTGCTAATCGAAACTTCACTGCAGTTCTCTTGGCCTATTTTTATTTGGGACCTTGGCATGAAAATTGTGAAATAATCTGTTTACGTAAGATTGACGAATAGAGAAGAGAAAATATGATGCAAGAAATTTATGTGGTTCAACAATACGCCTACGTTCACAGGAGGCGACAAAATAAAGTTTTACTATAATTTTGGAGATTACAACAATAACTTGAAAACACTCTCACTCAAACCCAAACTCGAAATACGCCTTTGGTTCTCTCACAAATAAATAGAGAACACCCTATTATATTTGAACAAGAGTTACAGGACACTCTAACTTCCTATTTCTGGTGCACACATACAGAAGCAGGGGTGGTTCAACAAATTTGGAGGCCCAAGGCAATATATTTAAATGTGGCCTTTTTGTTATCACTTAAATAATAATTAACTAGTGTTTAATATCATAAATTTATTATAACAAAAAACTGTTCTTTTTATTTTGCAATATGCTTTTTTCTTTTTCTTTTTTGAAAAATTCTAAAGTTATAATAAATTTTACTAAAAAAAAAAACTTACAAACGATGTAGCAATGAATATGATTAGTGACACTTCAAGAAGGTAATAAACAAGTATTTGAATGAATGATGTTAAGAATATTATAAATTTTACAACATGAGGCTTACTAAGTTGTACTATCTCTAGCATTTTCGTATCTAAATTATTTATTGTTATTAGTAACACATATATTTGTAAGATCCATGTATTTAAAATTGTATTATCTTTAATATTACTCAATTCTTTGAGACTTCTTAAAAGTTGAGAAAAAATGTAAAACTAATATATTTTCTCCTATATCTCCAATTTTATTTTTTAAATATATTAAATTTTGCCCTAAAATTTTTTGGGACCTTTCTCTAGTAGGGGCGCTAGATAATGGCCTAAGTGGTGTAGGCCTAGGGCCAGCCTTGCACAGAAGTATCTATTTCTTTTTTCTATTTCACATAGGAGCTCTTTTACTTCTTTCTCTCAAACTCACCATCTATTTATAACTAAATATTCAGCCGAAATGCCAATAGTTTCAGCACGTGAAACTTTGTCAAAGAAAATAGCAAGCATTTATTGCCAATGAAGTCATCCATTTCGGCTACAAAGAAAAATCCGACATTGATTGTTCCTTGTTTTTTGACAACCCATGCAAGACAACAACATTTAATTAGGGCCGGCTTAACAATTTTGATGGCCTGCAAAAAATTTAAGTGCATTTTTTTTTAAATTTTAAAGTCTAAAATTACATAAATAAAAATTAATTTATTACGTAGTTTAATAAATTAGTATCATTATAATACAAATGAGTTGATATAATATACATCAAATTATTAATTGGTGTGATAATTTATAATAATTAATAAAGTAAGAGTTTGCACTAAAAAAAATGTGATAACTTATTAATTAGTGTGGGGCCGTGTGGGGGCCAGCTTAGCTTAGGCCTTATGATGTGTTAGGGCTTGTGGACAAGATTACACCGTGTGTGTTGGGGCTTGTGGACAAGACTGCACAGTGCACATAGCATTATGCAGTCTTGTCCTATCAAGTTGTATGCACTATTATTGTGCAATATTCTACATTTTAGTATACAATGTGATCTTTTTAATGCATTTTATTGACTAATAAAAATATTTAAATTTTTTTTTAATAAAAATATATAGATAAATATATTTTATATATATATAAATAAATTTTTTTTTAACAAGTGGGGACCTTTTTTTTTTATTTGAGAAGCCTTAGACGATTGTATCAATTACATTTATTGTATAGCAGCCCTGTATTTAATGTTTACTTGTAATATCAATCCACCGAAAACAACATTTAATGTTTACTTGTAATGTCAATCCACCAAAATTTCAATTCAAGCCATTTCAACAGACCTTCCGCGTATCAACTTCAACATGCCAATTGTCCAACACGTGTTTCATCCCCAAATCTTTATCCTCGTTACACTTTTGCCTAACCATTGAAGGAAATCCAACTAATCTCACTAATTGGATGCCGACACTGTAACTTAACATCTGACAATTTTCATTTATAACTGATATAATTTGCAAGGAATGGCTGGTGCTTATGAGTTAGGTGCTAAAGTAGTAGGCATTACTCTATAAAAATAACAATTCCACATTTCCGCAATCAATATATAGGACCTGAATTCTGGCAGATGCTACTTTATTGTACATGTGTTTCTTATGTTATGCAATATGCTTTTGGTTTATAAATAAAGCTTAAAGAAATAGCCAAAGCAAGTAACAAACAAACAGTTCAATTAGCTGAACCTCCCTTCGTGCATAACAGAGAGAGAGAGAGAGAGAGAGAGAGAGAGAGAGAGATGGAAAAAAATGGACAGAGATGTGGCCGGTTGGTTCTACTGCCATGTCCATTCCAAGGTCACATAAATCCCATGCTTCAACTAGGCACCATCCTTCACTCCAAGGGATTCTCCATCACCATTGTTCACACTCAGTTTAATTCTCCTAATCCTTCCAACCATCCCAATTTCAAGTTCAATCCAATACCGGATGGCTTATCTGCCGAGGATATCTCATCCGGGGATATAGGAAGTCTTATACAAAAGCTAAATGTCAACTGCAAATCACATTTGCAGGAATACTTGTCTCAAATAATGATAGGACGACAAGGCTCACACGACGATATTGTTTGCATCATCTATGATGAACTCATGTACTTCACTGAGGCCGTGGCTAATTGTCTGAAGCTTCCAACTATCATTTTACGTACCACCAGCGCTGCCACTCTTCTAGCTCGCACCACCCTTGCCCAACTCAAGGTAGAAGGTCTTGTTTCCTTCCAAGGTATGCGCAATATACTATAATGAGTTATGCTATAGACACAAGTTATTTTACAATATTTTTACAAACTGCTGATGTTATTTTAATATTTTTCAAATAATTATTGGTAAGTAAAATGTAATGTTAGTTATAGGGCCCATATTAAAATTAATAAAAATTTGTCACATTAATAGTTTGTAAAAATGTTGTAAAATAGTTTGTGTTTGTAACATTACTTATACTATAATATACATTGCCTTGTTTTTTGAGGTTGTATTACATCGATACCCCGTATGAAAGGTAGATGCATGTGTGCGATGTATGTTAGATTTCTTTTTTATTTGATATATTTTTCCTTTTTAAGTTCCTTTAAAAACTTTACAATATTTTTATTTTAAAAAAAAGGCTAAAATGTAAACTTGACCCTTTAACTTTCTTCAAATTTTATTTCAGTTCTTTAATTTTGCTTTTGTTCATTTCAGTCCTTTAAGTTAATTTCAACTTTATTCAATTAAGGTCTTTCTGTCAACTTTTGTTAAAAAATTTTGAAAACAAAAATTTGGGAAATATTTTTCAATCATTAATTGATTTTTTTTAATTAAAAAAATTAAAAAATTAACCACAATATATAATAAAAGTTGATAGAAAAATCTTAATTGAATAAACTTGAAAGTTAGAAGACTGAAATGAACGAAAACAAAGTTAGAGAACTGAAATGAAATCTGAAGAAATTTAGAGAGTCAGCTTTGTATTTTAGCTACACAAAAAAACCTTTACCATGATTCAAGAGAAATCAAATGGTTCATAAGTCATAATGGACATGATTACTTGATTAGTTAGCAATGTATGACAGAATCTAGGCAAGTATCAGAGGATATTTACGTACAATCCTACTTTTTGTTCCATTTTATGTTATATCAATCATATATATTTTGTCATGTATTGATTTAACTTTCTTAATAAAAACAATCAAAGTTAAAAATGGGGAAAAAAAATCAAAGACATGATATACTAACCTTGACATATCATAATGATAAGAGTGATACTACAGATAAAATAAATTTTATTACATAAATTTTGTAAATTGATGTGTGTCCTATCGTAAAAAGTAATTTAGACACTTATTTATTATCTTGTTGAAGTAGCATCAATAACATTTATTATCTCATTAGATTCTGAGTTTATTTTAGATTTGTAATGGTTTTAATATTTTCCTAAAGATAACACTAGAATCATTTTTTTTTTTTTTTGGGAGAAACTATAACAATAGAATCATGATCATGATGCAAACTTCATTATTTTTTTAATAGAAAAGGGGTATTATTTATTTATAAGAGCACAAAATCAAAATTAGCAGCCCATTGGCACTCTCTAGGGGAACCCAATTGCATAAGGTCCCATACATATTCATTATACATAAAACATGGGCATTTCTCAAATTCTTCAACTCTGAACTCTCGTCCCCTCTTCACTAGTCCATTAGCAAATAAACTCTCTCTACAGTTCACATGACGTAGGTGGACAGTCAAGTCTTGAGCTAACAGAGTTTTGCAATCAAAAACCAAAAAAAAAAAAAAAAAATGTATTTATTATTTACACATAAATCTGAACAAAATTGATCATTTATTAAATAAAAAAGGTAACCTAGTATTCTAATCCTAGTAGGACTAGCTAGGTTACGTACAAGTACATGCTTATGTTTGGCAAATTCAGCCCTGATTTATATCTAAAATGACTATGTTTACCAAAAAGTCATCATAGCCCATATGTAATCAATAAAACTAACTAATCTTAATTTGGATTACAGATTTTGTCTCACAGGACCTTGTTCCTAACCTTGTTCCACTCAGGTATAAGGATCTACCCTTTCCCTTGAATAGAAATCTCGAAAATTTTTCACAGTTAATTAATGATATCTACAAAATGAGGACGTCTTCATCAGCAGTCATTTGGAATACCATGGACTGCCTTGAACGATCATCATTGGCATGTATCCAACAACAATGCCAAGTTCCAAACCTCCCTATTGGTCCTATGCACAAACTTGGTCCAGCCTCACCCTCTAGTAGCTTATTGAAAGAAGACACTAACTGCATGGCATGGCTAGGGAAGCAAACTAAAAACTCAGTTATATACGTAAGCTTAGGAAGCATAGCATCCATGAATGAAAAAGAGTTAGCTGAAATGGCATGGGGACTTGCCAATAGCCAGAAACCTTTCTTGTGGGTGGTTCGGCCGGACTCAAGTACTAATGGTAAAAGAAACAAAGTACTGTCTCAATTTTACAAAGAAACTGTTGGAGAGAGAGGTTGCATTGTGAACTGGTCACCACAGAAGGAAGTTTTGGCGCATAGTGCAGTTGGAGGGTTTTTGAGCCATTGTGGTTGGAATTCCACCCTTGAAAGCATTTGTGAAGGGATTCCAATGATATGCAAACCATGTTTTGGAGACCAGAGAGTAAATGCAAGGTATGTGAGCCATGTGTGGAAGGTGGGCTTGGAATTGGAGAATGAGTTGGTGAGATGTGAGATTGAGAAAGCTATAACAATACTAATGGCAGATAAAGAAGGGGAAGCTATGAGGGAAAGAGCCAAGAATTTAAAGGAGAAAATTGAACTTTGCATTAAAGAAGGTGGTTCTTGCAACAATTCCTTAAATAAGTTGGTAGAGATTATCATGTCATTTTAATATATTGCTTATATGCTATTACAGGTGGCATGTGCGAAACTAGGTCTCTTTTATATGTATTAAAGTGTTGATATATCATGTGTGGATTTTTTTTTTTTTTTTTTTTTAAGAGAGTTTTAACCTATGGGTTCGCTCCTGATGATAGCTCTTTATCATCAAACCAAGATACCAATCAGTTTTTGGTGTAGGCGGGGATTGAATCTCAGATATCTTATACAACCATCAGAGACTTTACCAGTTGAGCTAACTGGAATCCACATATCATGTGTGGATTTATTATAGGGTAAAAAGCTATTACACGTGTGTTCATACACACTTTATTTTGAATTTGAAATTGTGAGTTAGAAATCGTTTTCAACTCAAAATTTCAATTCAAAATAAAGTGTGTAAGGACATGTGTGTACAAATTTGTGTGTAATAAATATTACTTTTTATTATATATGATGGTCCAAATTGTTTCTTAATAGCATTTTTTTTTTTTTTATTATCCTTTTTGTGTCTGTCATATTAGTTTTTATTAGTCACTAACCTATAAAATTGATAAATCTGGATCCATTTCGAATCCAAATTTTGATCCGAAGTACAAATCAGTTGACCCATATAACCTGACTGACTATTTTAAAATTATGATCTTTTTAATTCTAAATTAATTCAAGAAGCTATTATATGATATGACATTAAGCAAAAGTTACACCAGTGCAATATATAGATATTCATTTGATAGGTTTAGAATCCACCAACACAAATGTACACATTATTTTTAAATAGATACTTTTCTTAATTATTTATCATTAAAAAAATCCCTTAATTTATTATATTTTTCTTTATCACATGTCCATTCCAAAACCTATAAAATCCCTCGAGTTGTACGCCTGGTAGTTAAAAACCATTAAAAAAAAAAATCTCACATGTTATTTCGAATGCTTGATTCTAAAACCTAAATGCAGTAGCATTTGGTGAGGCACTCGGCCTAAGATTTGAGGAAATATATGGGCACAACTTATTTTCTGTACGTTCATAGTGGTTAGTAACAATATACACCCCCAAAAAAAAAAAAAAAGATAATCCACCAAATCATGAAAAATAGTGACCAATTGGATAGGTATTTATCATAAAGATACTTTATATGCAATTTGCAGCTCATAATTTTGCATAGATTTTTTTTCATATTTTCTGATAAGTATATTACTATATACCCGACCTGGCCAATTGGACCAATAACTTGATAACCGGTACCTAAGTCGGTCCGGTCGTTTAATTGGACCACTTATGCAATTGACCAGGTAAAATTACAATAAAACCAAACAGTTTTTTCACAATCCAAACAGGTTGTTGTGACCCATCCGATTGTATAGTTTTGAATGAAATTACCTTTATGGATTCAATGCAGTAGTTCTATTTTCTGAATATGAAGTGTAATGACAAAAAGAGATTTATAATGAGGTTGATACTTGACATTTCAATAAAAATAGAGTTTTAAGTTTTGGCTTAGATTGTAATTCTTGGATTAGAGTAACGAGTGAGATATGGAATATGCATAGAACGTGACTTTAGAGTTTCAGTTACAGATATATTCTTATTCCTAGAGTTTTAAGAAATATAATGTAATAAGATTTTATTTAATAAAAGGCTTGGCTACAATTTTATGACATCCTTTTATTATATATTTTTTAGTGTTGTTACTTGTGAAATCTTGAGTTTGAATTATATTAGGTCACATTTTTTTTTACTTAATTTTAATTAATTAGTAATTTAGGCTTTTTTTTTTCTTTTCATTTTCTTACTTATTTTATGACTTTTGAAACAAATTTTTATATTTATTTAACCATGTGGCTCAATCAATTACCTACTAGTTGAACAAGTGATCCAATGACTTGGTTCTCATACCGGATTAACGTTTGGTTCAGATTTAATAATTATGGTTTGGATGAATGGATAAACTTGTTACACGCAGCAGGCGTAACATCTTTGAAAAAATTACATAGAAATTTTTGTTTTCTCAATTAATGTACTCTTTTTTTTCCCCTTTGGGTAAAAGTGTCATGTAAGGCTTATCATTTTGCCGAGAAAGTAAGGTATCTAAGTAAATGTTACCAATGTATATTTTCTCTTTGTGTATTTAAAATGATGACTTTGGCTTTGTCGGTATGACTGTATGTTATGAAAAGGATGACTTTGTAACTCTATGGAATTTTGCATTGATAGGCCAAGAATGTATTGACCCCTTGTGATGAATTAACCAATTATTAGCCAAATTAATTAATTAATTCAATTAGCATGCAATAAGCGTGGTAGCACAAACAAATCACCAACTAAGTTAAAATGCAGCGAAAAATAAATTGACATTGTGATTTGTTTACGAATGGGGAAAACCTACACAGCAAAAATCCCACCGGGTGATTTTAAGGTCACCACTCTCGAGAATTCACTATTATCACAATAAGCGGTTACAAGTAAAGGAATCTCAGTACCTTATACCAACCTATAGTTGAACCCTTACCCCAATACCCAATATGACTTGTTCTGTAGTGACAATCTCTCCTTTCAATGCACGGTTCCCAGTACATGACTAACCAATTCGATGTGCGGATCCCAGTACGCGGCTTACACACCAACTTGAGAAGGATGTTGGCTGCAAAGTTCTTCAATTCATCAACATGATGAAGATCACGAAGTTCCTTGGTTACAAAACCCTACGGTGTACAAATACAGTAACTTCTTGAATAGAAAGATGAACTAAGGCATATGTCTCCGGTTCACAATATGCTTGTGAAAAAACTTTTGTATTGATTTGCATCAGCTGTGACGGCCCTTAAAACAATCCTTATATATGTTTAGGGTTGTGAGAAAAGAAAGCCCAAATATCTATAAACAAATTGGAGGGAAATCAGGTCTGAAAAAACTGATTTTCTTAAACCTCGACAAATACTATATCTATCAAGCAACTGTCGAGCATCGGGCTTAAAAAGCTTTTTAAACCTCGATAGATACTAGCTGTCGAGTTTTAAAATTGATAGGCCAAGAATGTATTGACCCCTTGTGATGAATTAACAAATTAATTAGCCAAGTTAATTAATTAATTTAATTAGCATGCAATACGCAGGGTAGTACAAACAAATCACCAATTAACTAAAAGCAGTGGAAAATAAATTGACACGGTGATTTGTTTACGAATGGAGAAAACCTACACAGCAAAAACCTCATCAGGTAATTTAAAGGTCACCACTCCCAAGAATTCACTATTATCACAACAAGCAGTTACAAGTAAAGGAATCCCAGTACCTTATACCAACCTACAGTTCAACCCTTACCCTAATACTCAATTGGACTTGTTCTGTAGTGACAATCTCTCCTTTTCAATGCATGGCTCCCAGTACGTGACTAACCAATTCGATGCGCAGATCCCAGTATGTGGCTTACTCACCAACTTGAGAAAGATATTGGCTGCAAAGTTATTCAGTTTATCACACAATGAAGATCACGAAGCTCCTTGGTTACAAAACCCTACGGTGTACAAACAAAGCAGCTTCTTCAAGAGAAAGATGAACTAGGACAAATTTTGTCTCCGGTCACAATTTGCATGAACACAACTTTGCTTCATACTTATGCAACCTTTGACAGCCCGTAAAATAATCCTTATATATGTTTAGGGTTGTGAGAAAAAGAAAGCCCAAACATATACCCATGGATTGGAAGAAAATCAGAGCTGAAAATCTGTTTTTCATAAACCTCGATAGATAACTTATCTATCGAGAAGCTGTCGAGCATCGGGCTTCAGCAGCTTTTTGAACCTCGATAGATACTAGCTGTCAAGCTAGCTATTGAGATTTAAAATCCAGCACTTCTTCACTTGTTTCTTGGACAGACTTGCATGGCTTTAACACTTAATCTTGAAACCTTGTTCCTTGAAGCATTAAACACATCCTAGATCTACCCAATTACAAGTAAAGTGCGTTTTGTCAAAGGATTAGCCAATTCTATATTGACATATGTTCCTAACATTAAATCAAATATGTCGCTCAACTCATACTCACTTGTTGAATACAATAAAATCTATCTTAATACAAACTCTTGAAAAACTTTGCAAGAAGAGAGTTTATGGTAAGAAGACTTTGACAACCTGTATTTCTGAAACACTTTAAACAAAATTCATCATGGCATCTTTATGTGAAATAGAAATAATAAATTGCATACAATATATAAGAATCATGTGCATAAAGAGAGAAAAGAAACAACACATGTAAAGATAAGTGAATAACATACATGAATGAATATATATATATATATATATATCAAAAAAATAAGTACAATGTATGTCAAATGGTCACAAGACCAATATACATGAGGTGAATGTAAAAGAAAGAAAAGAAAATACATAAAAACCTCACTACATCTCTCAAGGTATAAACACTCCCCCTATCACAAAAATCTCCTATGCTAACCCTCCCCCTATGTATATGACTACTCTCATATCAAAACTACTCCCCCTTTTTGTCACGAGTGACAAAGAGTAAGTACATCAAGTAGACATCTCATCATCACTGGGTGAGCTAGCACCATCATCCTCATCAGCATCATCACTGCCGGAGCCATTATCACTCTCATCCTCGGAAGCCGGTGGAGATGGAAAAGAAGCAACAGTGAAACCACCCATGATAGCCTGTCGTCGTGCGATATGACCAACACAAGTGTTCACTTGACACAACTCATCACTGAGTGTGTCAAGGCGAGCATCCATGCGCACAAAATGTGCCATGATGGCCTCAAGAGTCACTCCACCCGCAGAAGACGAAGGAGCGGAGGTGGATGGAGCAGTAGTAACTGGAGGAGTCGCCGTCTCTGTCTGGGACCACCTTGGTCTAAACTGTGCCTCGCTCCCTCTGACGGTAGCAGCATCTATGGCACTCATAACCATGAAATGAGGAGACTCAGGAAAGGAGACAGAAAAATGGTGAAGGATCTGCGTGATAGCTGAAGGAAAAATGAGCTTACCACGGGTTGCCGTATCCCTATAGACATTTATAATGGACAGAATGAAGTGAGAAGGGAAGTCAATAGAAATGTTCTCTAAGAGGGATAACAAAAATCGAGCACGAGGCTCTGTGATAGAGTTATAGTGAGACAAAGGAGGAAGAATGAATGTCATCATCATGTTAAGGAATCTCGGACCTTTTGCAAAGCCCAAGCAAAGGGTGTTTTAACGATCACCCTAAGATGAAGGTGTCTCATAAAAGAGAGACGAGAGTTCGTCTTTGGACACAGTCCTCAGACGATCGCAGCCAGGGTAGTCAGGATGCGCTACCCTAGGAACGTGTAGTACCTCGGATACAATATCCGGAGTAACTACAATGCGCATACCTCGAACGCGAGAGAAATATGAGGTACAGAAGTATCGAATCCGTGCATATTGGAGTAAAACTCCTGTATGATTACGGAGGGACAAGTGACCGGGATGTCACATAGTGACCCCCAACCCCAACTGTGGATGACAGTGAGAAGGTCAATATAGGAGAAATTCGATAGGAAGACTTGGCGTTCCGAATGAATGCCTCGTCGAGAAAAGTTCTCTGAAAAGTCCTTTCGGGCTTTATCATCACAGAACCGTACATAAGGAGTAGGATCAGAAGAAGAAGTGGAGGCCCCAGAACGAAGAGGGTTCTAGGACAGAGTGGATTTGCATTTGGGTGCCACAGAGCAGACTAACGCAAGAAAGAGAGAGAGACAATCAGAAAAGCACCAACAACATCAATATATAAGAATATAAAGACTTAAAGGTACATATGCATGAACATGTGACATGCAAACTTAAATACATCATGGGCTCAGCCCAATCCAAACCTACCAGCACACGACAAATTAACATAGTAATCACACATCTAAAATGCATGAAAATATACTTAAAATGCAAATGTGATGCAATGCATGATGATTTAAAACCATTTTCACAAAAACCAACAAAAAAATTTTGTGAAAAACCCAACAATTTTGAAAAACCCCAAATTTTCAACAAAAACCCAAAAATTAGGTTAAAAACTTGAAACTCATGATGAATGAATGAAAAAGAGACATACTAGAAGCAAGAAATGCTCTCTAAGACTGAAGAACACTTGGGTTGGAGGTTTATAGTGTGAGAGAGAGGTTTAGGAAGATGAGAAGATGAAAACTATCGAGAGAGATCGAGGAGAAATGAAGAAAAATTGCGCGGACCCTATATATAGAAAATTCATAAAGCTCGATGGATTAAGAGGTGTCGAGAGGTGTCGATCTTTAAAATGTGTGAATTATCTGTCGAAGAGCTATCTAGGATCTGTCGAGAGGTGTCCACAACTAGAGGATCTTGATGGATCGAGAAGCTATCGAGCATCCAGAAAGTTTCTCGATAGATCAAGCAACTATCGAGGAGCTATCGAGAATGCAATAAAAAGCAGCTAAAGGGGCTCGATGGATAGCCTAGCTATCGAGAGGTGTCCAGAAGCTGTCGAGATTGCTTAAAAACAGTTTTTCAAGAAGAGAAAAACGTAAATATGAATGCAATCAAGCATGCTATACAACCAAGGATCCAAACAACATTTTAAGCTCTCAAAACCATCTCTCAACAAGAAAAATGTTAGGCTCATAGATCCAAAACACACACACACACACTAAACAAGTCTAACCAATTTTATATTTCAAAAACAAGTTAAGATAGTTTAGTGAGCATACATTAACACATGTATTCCTTGTGATGGCCAAATCACATTGTACCTACACATGTATCAAAAGTAGCAAAGAATATTGTGTGTTGTGTGTGAAAAACATCGCAAGATTGCATAAGTGTCTACATGTTATGACGATTTGAGATAGGAGAACATCACTTTAACTCACACACAATCATAACTGTTTGATCGGGACTATCACCTTCGAGGTACATCCTATAACTCCTACATCTCCTAGAATACACGTTTGCAATCATATATAAAACATTTTTTATTCTTTTTGCTTTTTATTTTTCTTTGCATCTTTTTCTTTTAAGCAAACCATGCATGGGCATATAAGAGATAGAAAAGAAATACCCAATGATGTTAAACATTTGACATTACACTTTTTCTATGTCGAAGCATACAGATGTCATTTCATGATTAGCGGGCAACAGTGGTGAGATGGTTATTTATGCCTTTCTCTTAGGATTTTCTAATCCTTCTCGTCAAAAAGTGTAATACGAGTGTTAAGTACAAGAGATTACTTAATCTTATTCATCACAAACACGAGCCACAAAGTTCACTTACTTAGTTGTGCATAGAGATGCTCATCTAAGTTACAAATGATACAAAGTTTAAAAAACTTTATTTCAATGGCCATCCAAGGTACACAAGTACTAATGTATACGAACACACACTGTTTTTTTATTTTTCTGATTTTTCAATTTTTTATTTTTTTATTTATTTTTATGAAAAGAAAAATAAAGCAAAACTGAAAAAAAATAAACAAACAAAAACATATTAAACAAAACAATGCATAAAACTAGATGCAAATGCATGAGAAAGAAAGAGAAAAATGAGAGATTAATCCATGGAGATGACACCAATGTTTTGGTGAAGGAATTCGAACTGTTTGCTATCAAGAGGTTTGGTAAACAAATCAGCCTTCTGATCATCAGTGTGAATGAACTCAAGAGTAAGAGTACCATCTTCGACAAGCTCCCGAATGAAGTGATGTCGAATCTCTATGTGTTTAGTTCGAGAATGTTGAACCAGATTCCTAGAGATGTTGATGGCACTGGTATTGTCGCAGTAGATGGTAAGATGCTCTTGACAAATACCGTAATCATGGGGGAGTTTTTGCATCCATAGAAGTTGGGTGCAACAGCTACCGGCAGCGATGTACTCAGCTTCTGCGGTGGATAATGAGATGAAATTCTACTTTTTGCTCATCCAGGAGACAAGATTATTACCCACATAGAAATAACCCCCCGATGTACTCTTTCTATCATTAGCATTCCCAGCCTAGTCTGCATCAGAATACCCAGCTAAGACATCATTTGTGTCCTTGCTGTACCATACACCAAAGTCGGCAGTGGTTTTGACATACTTTATGATTCTTTTCAAAGCAATCATATGAGACTCTTTGGGATTTGCCCGATATCTAGCACACACTCCCATACTATAACTAATGTCAAGTCTACTAGAAGTAAGGTAAAGAAGACTACCTATCATGCTTCTATAAAGAGATGAATCTATACTTTTATCTAACAAGTCAACAATGAGTTTAACATTTGGGCTCATAGGGGTTTTAACAGAACTAGCAGATTCCAAACCAAACCTTTTCTCAAGATTTCTTTCATATTTAGATTAAGATAGGAATATACCTGAATCTTGTTAATGAATCTGCAAGCCAAGGAAGAGAGTCAGCTCTCCAATCATGCTCATCTCGAACTCGCCCTGTATGAGTTTTGAGAAACTATGAGCAAGTTCATTCGTAGTCGACCCAAAGATGATATCATCAACATAGACTTGAGCAACTATCAACTCGCCATCTTCCCTTTTGATGAAGAGAGTTTGATCAGCTTTTCCTCTTGTGAACCCATGTGACACCAAGTATTGTGTGAGCCGATCATACCAAGCTCTAGGGGCTTGCTTTAAACCATAAAGTGCCTTCTTGAGGTACAACACATGATCCAGAAAGTGTGGATTAATGAATCCTTTTGGTTCAGCCACATAAACTGTTAGGATTAGTGCCCTTAAATCCTATTGTATGATGCTATGTATGATATTATGTATGACATTATATGTGACATTATGTATGACTTAATATTGTGATTGATAAAATTGTTTTATTATTATCTAAAATAATGGTAACATGAATATTCGGACATTATCATATAGTCCATGTTCAGGAATCTCGGACCTTTTGTAAATCCCGAGCAAGGGGTGTTTTGACGGTCACCCCAAGATGAAGGTGTCTCACAAAAAAGAGACAAGAGTTCGTCTTTGAACACAGTCTGCAGACGAGCACAACTAGGGTAGTCAGGATACGCTACCCTAGGAACGTGTAATACCTCAAATACAATATCCGGAGTAACTACCATGCGCATACCTCGAACGCGAGAGAAGAAATGAGGTACAGAAGTATCGATTCCGTGCATATTGGAGTAAAACTCCTGTATGATCACGGAGGGACAAGTGATCGAGATGTTATATAATGACCCCCAACCCCTACTGTGAATGACAGTGGGTAGGTCAGTATCGAAGAAATCTGATAAGATGACTTGGCGTTCCGAATGAATGCCTCGTTGAAAAAAGTTCTTCGAAAAGTCCTTTTGGGCTTTATCATCACAGAACCGTACATGAGAAGGTGTAGGGTCAGAAGAAGAAGATGCCCCAGAACGAAGAGGGTTCTAGAACGGAGTGGATTTTCGTTTAGGTGCCATGATGCAACTAACCGAAAGAAAGAAAGAGAGGGAGAAAGAGAGACACGCAGAAAAGCACCAAACACATCAATATATAAGAATATAAAGAAATGAAGGTACGTATGCATGAAAATGCATGAACATGTGACATGCAAAGCAAAAACAATCATGGGCTTAGCCCAATCCAAACCTAACAGCACACAGCAAATCAACATATATAGCACACATCTATAATGCATGTAAATATAGTTATAATGCAAGTGTGATGCAATGCATGATGTTTAGGATCTTATAAACATAACCCAACCCAAAAATTTCACCAAAACTTCATCAATTTTGAAAAACACCAAAAGTTTTCAAAAAAAAAAAATCCCAAAATCTAAGCCAGAATGCATGAAATGTATGATTAAAGGCTAGAAAAGAGATCATACCTATGAAAAATGCAATGAAAAGACTGAAGAATGAGTAGGGAAGATGAAGAGGTTAAGTGAGAAGAGTTTGAGAGAGAGAAAAGTGATTTTCTATCGAGAGAGATCGGGAAGAAATGAGAGAAAATCGGGCGGATCCAATATATAGAAAAACATAATTCTCGACAGATCGAGAGGTGTCGAGAGGTATCGAGGATTAAAACGCGTGTTTTATCTGTCGAAGAGTTGTCCAAAATCTGTCGAGAGTTGTCCACAGCTAAAGGATCTCGATGGATCAAGGTAGCTATCGAGCATCTCGAAAGTTTCTCGATGGATCGAAGTAGCTATCGAGAAGTTATCGAGAATGTGATAAAAAGCAGCTAAAAGGTCTCGATAGATAGTTTAGCTGTCGAGAGGTGTCCAGCAGCTGTCGAGATTGCTTAAAAAACAGTTTTTCAAGAAGAGAAAAACACAGACATGAATGCAATCAAGAATGCTACACAACCAATGATCCAAACCACATTTTAAGCTCTCAAAATCATCTCTCAACAAAAAAATGTTAAGCACATAGATCCAAAACACACACACACACACACTAAACACGTCTAACTAATTTTATATTTCAAAAACAAGTTAAGACAGTTTAGTGAGCATACATTAAGACATGTATTCCTTGTGATGGCCAAATCACATTGTACCTGCACATGTATCAAAGATAGCAAAGAATATTGCGTGTTATGTATGAAAAACATCGCAAGATTGCATTAGTGTCTATATGCTATTACAATTTAAGATATGAGAAAATCACTTTAACTCACACAATCATAACTGTTTGATGGGGACTATCACCTTCGAGGTATATCCAATAACTCCCACGTCTCCTAGAATACACGCTTGCAATCATGTATAAAGCATTTTGATACTTTTTGCTTTTTGTTGTTCTTTGCATTCTTTTTCTTTTAAGCAAACCATGCATGGGCATATAAGAGATAAAAAAGAAATACCCAATGATGTTAAGCATTTGACATTTCACTTTTGCTATGTCGAAGCATACAAATGTCATTTCATGATTGGCGGGAAACAGTGGTGAGATGGTTATTTATGCATTTCTCTTAGGATTTTCTAGTCCTTCCCGTCAAAAAAAGTGATACGAGTGTTAAGTATAAGAGATTACTTAATCTTACTCATAAAAAACACAAGCCATAGAGCTCACTTGCTTAGTTGTGCATAGAGATGCTCATCTAAACTACAAATGATACAAAGTTTAGAAAACTTTGTTTCAATGGCCATCCAAGGTACACAAGTACCAATGTACACGAACACACACTGTTTTTGTATTTTTCTGATTTTTCAATTTTTATTTTATTTTATATGAAAAACAAAATAAAGCAAAAATGAAAAGTAAACAAGCAAAAATGAAAAGTAAACAAACAAAAACATGTTAAACAAAGCAATGCATAAAACTAGACTGACTCAAAACACGAAAGCAAAACACACAAGTAATGCACAAACAAAAACAAAAATGGGAAAGAGAGAAAAAGTGACAGAATCACTTGGAGTCTTTTTCCTTCCACACCTTGGAAGAATCTTTCCGTTTAGCAAACCCTTGATCCGACGGTGAGGGGAAAGAATTGAAACCGTTCAAGTTCGAAAGGAACATGAGGGCTTTGAGAAGATCTCCAAGAGGAGCAAAAGAGGATGGAAGCTGATTCTGGTTTCCCGACGAGATCATGATATTGCTCTGTTGAGTGGCTAACCACTTATAGCAATTAGGTCGAGTATGTCCAACTGCTCCACAGTGATGACAGAAATGCTGCTTTTTCTATTTAGGCTTTTAAGTATTTCCCTTCTTAGCCCTAAGGTTCTTAATCTCTTTTTTATCAAGCTTAGGGGGTGCTCCTAAGATAGATTTACCATTGTCTTCATTCTCACTAGCTAATTCATTTTTAACATCATTGTTCTCAGTTTCAACATTATTAGCAAGAGGAACAAAAACAGTAGTACTAGAAGTAACAATACTAGGAGAAGAGAAATCATACCTTAAACCGGTTCGATTGGAAGCAGATTTCTGAAGACTGAGCATCATCGAGCTTTGCACTTGAAGTCCTTTCCAACTGGGCTTTGACTTGGAATAGTTCTGCCTCAAGCTTTTTGGTCTTCTCAGCCAAGAAATTATTCTCAAATCTCAGTACTCCAATGGTCTGATTTGCTTCATCAAACTTTGTGGAGATTTCTTCTCGTTCAAGCTCCACTTCACTAAGCTTCTTGGTGGCCAACCTATACAATTTCTCATGCTTTTTCGAGACCTTGTATAACTTTGCATAGGTTGTGCGGATGTCATCTTGCTCATTCATCCTTTCAAACTTAGACTCCACCAATTCCTCTTCTTCATCCACATTTTCAACAATCCCTTTAGTAGGATTCACAGTTCCAGTGAAGGCATTTAGAATTTCATCATCCTCATTATCAGAATCATCCTCAGGCTTAGTGTTGCTTAACGTAGTAGCAAGTGCCTTGCTCTTCCCAGTAGTCTTGAGATATGTAGGGCACTCTTGTTTCATGTGACTGAAGCCCTGACACCCAAAGCACTTTGGTACTGAGGCAACAGTGCACTGACCGTCATCTCTAGCATCCTTCTTCCCTTTGTCTTGGCTTTTGAACTGCGAAGAACTGGATTGCTTTTGGTCCTTGTCAAATCCTTTCGCATTGGCATTCTTCATAAAATTCTTGAACTGCCTCGTGATATAGGATTTCATCTTAGAATCTTCATCGTCTGAAGACTCATCAGTGTCATTGCTCTTGGCCTTCAATGCCATGCTCTTACTCTTGTTTGATTTCCCTATCCTTGTCAACCTTAACTCATAGGTTTGCAAATTGCCAACTAGCTCTGTTAAAGGAAATTTGTCAATATCCTTCAATTCCTCAATTGCAGTGATCTTGGCATGAAATCTCTCGGGTAGAGATCTAACCACCTTTCTAACAATCTTAGGTTCTAGAATGGTTTCCCCAAGATTAAAAGCTGAGTTTACTATGTCCTTGAGCTTGGCATAGAACTCATCGAATGACTCATCGTCCTCCATTTTAATCTCTTCAAAGCTTGTAATAAGCCTTTAAAGCTTTGAATCCTTGACAGCCTTGGTTCCTTCATAGGTTGTCTAGAGAATGGTCCATGCTTCCTTAGTGGTTTCAGTAGAGGATATCTTCTTGAACTCCTCATTCGTGACTGCACTAAATAAAGCATTCAGTGCCCTGCTGTTGAAGTTTGCCGCCTTGACCTTAGCATCGTCCTAGTCGGCCGGTGCTTCCGTAGGCTTGGTCCAGCCTATCTCCACAGCTTGCCACACATTTTCATCCAATGACTGCAAGAAAGCTCTCATGCGTACTTTCCAGTATGCATAGTTAATGCCATCAAATAAAGGAGGTATAATAAGAGACTGTCCTCTATCCATGACAAATAGGGGTCAATGGATCACACAGCAAAGATTAACACCTAATCAGAGTGTGTCTGCTTTGATACCACTTGATAGGCCAATAATGTATTGACCCATTGTGATAAATTAACCAATTGATTTAGCCAAGTTAATTAATTAATTCAATTAACATGTAAAATGCGTGGTAGCACAAACAAGTCACCAATTAACTAAATGCAGCGAAAATTAAATTGACACGGTAATTTGTTTACGAATGGGGAAAACCTACACGGCAAAAACCTCACCAGGTGATTTTAAGGTCATCACTCCCGAGAATTCACTATTATCACAACATGCAGTTACAAGTAAAGGAATCTCAGTGTTGGGGTTTATGCCCTAAAATCCAATTTAATGGCATGTCATAAATAATTAAATTATTTAATTATATGAGACTATTTATTAATGAACTAATGAGACATTATCTTAGTTTATGAGATGCATAGTATGTGATTTATGTGAAAAGTCACAGAAGATATAAATCACAAGTTCTTTGTAAACTCAGAATTTTAGTTCATAGTCGGTGATGAAATTGGGCATTTCATCTGCGAAGACTATAACATATCAATTAAGATGATTTGTCTTGATCATGGAAGTGGAGACTTCTACTTGATATGTTGATATGTTTTAAGAGTTAAGACATATTGAACTAGATTGCTGTGAGATTTATTATTCTCCTAACGACTGTCAAATGAATAATAAATCTCACGACTTCTATTTACATCAACTCTAAATCCTAAGAGAATAATGAACTTGATCATGAGATGTAGGTTACTTTGATATATCAGGAGTGAAATCTATAAGATACGATCAAAACATTAGTATGTTGGGCAGTTGCATTTAGTATTGATGGAACATATATTCTCAAGATAGAATTCATAATCTCTTAACGGAGATATAAAATATTCCCTTGAGATAAGTTTAATGGGTTTGGTTATTCAAAGTATTGGGCCCAACCATTTTAGTAAGGAGTTACTAAAGTATATATTTATGAAATTGGATTTCATAAATATATGATGAATAACATAAAAAATTAAACCGGGTACTCAAGGATTAAGATGTAGTAATCTTCAAAGTGGCAGTCAACATTCATGACTTTGTATTACTACGAATATTTTAATGAAGGAGTTGTATGTATAATAAAGTTTTGAGATATAATTTATTAATAAGGTCTAGAGTGCAATTATATTCTTATAGTGGTATTGAATATAATTAATGGTAACTTTGGATTTATCAAGAGTTGATAGAAAAACCCAAGGTCCATTAGAGCTAGAGTCTTATTTGTTCCCTTTGGTCCCATCTCAAACCACAAACTAAAACCCAATTGGGTAGGCACAAAAGGCTAACCCAATTAGATAATCAGTTTTTATTTAATAAGAGCTTTTAAATAAAGTAACTACCAAGGTAGTTAGGATGTACGTATGATGAAAAGAAAAGAAAACAGTTTTTCTCTACAATGAGAAAAAGAAGAATTTTTCTTTGAGAATCAATGTACAAAAGGACTGATTGAGAGACCACACTTCTTGGGCACCATGTGGAATTGAGATGAAGATTAAAGGTATTCTCAAGTCTTGGTTTTGAATTTCACTGCATCAAGGTACGCTTTTTATTCTTTGTTCTAGAATTCAAGGTTACATGTTATCTCTCATGAATGAAGTAGATCCGTGATTGTTGCTTCCGCTGTGTGTTTTGTATGAGAAGCAAAACCAGATTTTCCAACAATTGGTATCAGAGCGGTCTTCAATATCATGTTTGTATAACATGTGATTGAGTTTTAGAATTAAAGAAAAACCGTTTTCTTGGTGTTTTAATTTTCTGCAGTAAATTTTCTGCATATTTATGTTCTTATCATGGTTTACAATGTGGATATGTTTAGAGATTCATGGCATTAGTTTTAAAGAATATTAATGAAACTAGTATATCGGTCAAGCATGAGCATTTCGTTTTGCACTGCTTGGATATAGTTGGCAGTTAAATTTTATTCGATAACCGTTGCCGATGCCATTAATGTATATGAGACATGATGATATCGGGTCCACTATCAGGATAAATATTCTCTTGGTTTGTTCGAAGTGGCCATGACTATAAAGTTATGGTGTCGTGTTTTGAAAGTATTTGTCTTAGGAATGAACACGGTAGTATTCCTGTCTCATTGGAATGCATAAACCTAAAATGCATTTGATAGTCTTTGTTTTAGTAATGAACACGTAAATGTCTATTGCTAATATTAGTGACTGATACGGCCCACTTTAATTTAATTTCTTTGAATGTTTGTGATAGTTTTTAGACCCCTTAAAACACAATTGAATTAACATAATTAATTAGCCAAGTTATTATTTAGTCCAAATTCCAAATCTAGGTTATCACAATCAAACAATCATATCATGCAAGGCAGTGGAAAGATAAATAACACAATTATATGATGACCCAGGAAACCAAACCGGTAAAAACCTGGGGAGGATTTAACCTAGCTATTCTCAAGGTAAACCTGAATCCACTATCTTGAAAGAATCGAAGTTCATACAATAAGACTTACAAGCCCCCACGCTCGACTTCTTATTGCTACCCACCAGTAGAACTTACTGACACGACCACGTGCAAGCTCTGAGACCACGGACTCTTTCTTTCTTAGATTCACCACCAGATACAAGCACACCCGCTTGTGTTTCTTTAATCTTCAATGGCAGCAACTGAGTTGATCATCAAGGTGTAGATAACATCTTCTCCTTGAAAATCCTAAGCTTTGTGTAAAGGAAAGCTCCTCTAGATCTCACAAGAGATTTACACAAAACAGCAATATGAGCAACTGGAACCACACTCAAAACGTGGTTAGGGTTTGCCTTATATACCTAGGGCAAACCATAAAACCCTAAACATTTTAATGAGCTAAGGCTGAGTTGGAATTCTGCAAAAAAAACGTATCTGACCCGATTTTCGATTGATCGAGCCTAAGCTTCGATCGATCGAACCAGGCCGAGAAGCACTATTAATTTTTGCATCATCTTGTTCCAACTTTACATAAATACTACAACTTTGAGCAAGTCTAAACAAGACTAAACAACTTGTTTTGATCATAGTTTGCCAACAATACAAATTAGAGTTCTAAATACATTAGTTCTAAGTCTTTAGAACCTAACAGTTTGCATTCTTGGAATCTATATATATTAATTTTGGCCGTGGGCATGTTGTTCCTTTTGGAAAGGTATCTATGTAAACTTCAAGGAGTTTTCTTTTTCAGTTTACTGATATACATGCCATCATGTTAATGTTGGGATTATGAAATTTATTCCTAATGAGATTAGGATTATGTTTTCAACGTTTCTAGCATTATTATGGTTCTTGATCTTGATATTGAAAACCTTAATGTTTGACTTGTAAATCTTTGTTGATAAAATCAAAAGGTGTTTTTGATGGAAGAATAATGAAGATGTTAAAAATGGTTACCAGAAAATTATGAAAAATTTAGTTTTTACGAGTTTCGATCGATCGAGAATTCCTTTCGATTGATCAAATGTACCTTTCGATTGACCGAAGAGGAATCGAGAACCGATTGAGTCAAGCAGAAACTCCATGATGAAATTCTTCATTGTCTCGATTGATCAAGAATTCCTTTCGACCGATCGAATGTTGATTTCGATCGATTGAACAGGAATCGAGAATCAATCGAACGAGGCAGAACCTTTGTGATGAATTTCTTCAATTTTCGATCGATCGAGTAATAGGTTCGACCGATCGAAGGCACTGAATTTTGAATTTTCACTTGTTTTTTACTAAGTGTTAAAACTTTGATAAAAAGCAAAGCTATATGATTAATTTTATAGTCCTTAAAAGTTAAGGACATTTATTAATCATTATCTAACTAAAAGACCTAATGAGATCAAAGATGTTATTTAAATAGAACTCTTGGTCCCAAATTGTTTAGTGATTAAAAGTCCTTAATTTATTTTAATTAGAGGTTTTTAATGATATTAAAATTCTAATTAAAGTTATATAGTTTCTAATGAGATTAGAATACTTTTATCTAGTAAATTAATGATAGAGTTCTATATAACTAATTTTTGATTCATTAGTGTTTAAGGAATCCTAAATAGTTTAGGACTTCCATTTTAGTTAGTGATTCTAATAAGATTAGAGTCTTCAACAAGTGCAAGGTTATTAGTTGTGATGGGATCACAATTATTAAAGAAAAACCCAAATAATGAGTGGGAGTGCTGAAATAACCCTTTTGTTAAGTTTATTGTAATGTGAATAGATACCTTGTCTTGACTTCGAGTCTTGCATTCCATGCGGAGGGTATTTACTTCACGGAATACAAGGTTAAACTTCTTTGTGATTGCGCGAATGTTCGTTACGCTATTATGACGTGACTTAGTAACATCACATCGAATTTAAACATTTAAACACATTTGATGTGTAGGGTTAAAATTATGATAAGATCACAGTGATTTCAATACAATCCACTTTGATAGGCCACAAACTGATTGACCCCTTGTGATTGAAATTAATTAATTAATTAGTCAAATTATTAATTAATCAATTTATCATGCAAAGTGCGTGGTAGCACAAACAAATCACCAAACAACTAAATACGTAGTGGAAAATAAATGACACGGTGATTTGTTTACGAATGGGGAAAACCTAACGGCAAAAACCCCATCGGGTGATTTTCAGGTCACCACTCCCAAAACTCCACTATTATCACAACAAGCGATTACAATTAAAGGAATCCCAAGTACCTTACCAACCTACAGTTGAACCCTTACCCCAATACCCAATTGGACTTGTTCTGTAGTGACAATTCCCCTCTTTTGATGCACGGCTCCCAAGTACGTGACTAACCAATGCGCGGATCCCAGTACGCGACTTCAATCACCAACTAAGAAAGTTGTTGGCTGCAAAGTTCTTCAATTCATCCCAACAATGAAGATCAAGAAGATGCTTGGTCACAAAACCCAATGGTACAAATACACAACAACTTCTTCAAGAGAAAGAGATGAATTAAGGCAAGAACTTCGTCTCCAGTCACAATTTGCTTAAACAAGGTTTGCTCAATGCTTGTGCAACTTGTGAACTCTTTGACGGCCCTTAAAACAATCCTTTTATATGTTTAGGGTTAGGAGAAAAGAAGGCCCAAACACATAATCATGGATCCCAAAAAAGATAGATCAGATTTCTGTTTTCTTAAACCTCGACAGATAGGAGGTATCGAGAATCTGTCGTGATAGCTGTCAAGCATACGGGCATAAACAGCATCTTAAACCTTGACACATGCTAGCTAGCGGGCTAGCTGTCGAACTTTAATGTTTCTGCACTTTCAGCTTGTTTTCTTGGACAGACTTGAAGGCTTCAATACTTGATTTTGAAACATGGTTTCTTGAAGTATTTAAACACATCCTAGATCTACCCAAATACAAGTAAAGTGTGTTTTATCAATGGATAAGCCAATTACATAAAATAGTGACATATGTTCTTAACAAGTGAAACACATATGTCCTAACACACTTGTTTTAAAATTTCTAGTGGAAGAGAGATACAAGAGTTGGATCTCACGGCCTCCATTGTCGGTTCATAGTGGTGTGGGGTAAACATCTTGTCTTGGCATTGAGCCTTGCATTCCATGCAGAGGATGTTTATTTCATGGTACTACAAGATTGAACTTCCCGGTTTATAGTGGTGTGGGCAAGCACCTCATCTTGGCCTCGAGCCTTGCGTTCCATGCAGAAGGTGTTTTGCATCATGGTACTACAAGATTAAACCTTACAAGGGTAGAGTTCTTACTATTATTACTTAGAGTCTAAAGGAAAATTGGCAAATTATTTTTGTTTGGTAAGAGTTACCATGATAGCATTGATAATGAGAATAATTCTCGCCTGATCATAGTGATTGGTATTCACTCTATGTTGAGGAATATTAATTGCGGGATTAGGTTGTCGTTGCACCTAGTATAGTATGTTTTTCGGGTTTCATATTATATGGTTATGGATGCTAAATGATAATGTCTTGGTATTTATGTTCATGGTTTCAAAATAAAGTTGTCATAAATTTTGTCCTCTAGCTACTATTTTAATTGAATCACATTAACTAAGAAATAATTTTGGACATGGTGCTTAAAGGAGCTGAATTGCATAAAAATGTTTCGATTCAGCATTGTCATAATTTCCTATACATAATGCATTTATGGAAGATAGCTTATGATGTGATTATAGTCTCCACTGAAATGCTATAATGTTTCATTGGCTTCTATCTCAATTGTACTACAACATGAGATGCAAGAGTTAGTACTAGACTTAGACTTTATATTAAGTCTAAATGAGATGTTTGGTATGAATCATATTGAGTGCTAAGAAAGGCTTAAGGAGTTCCAATTCTATATCATTTTATGAAAAAAATTTATTTTAAAATGAATTGGAATTCTTGGATGAAGAGATTAAATGTTAATCTCAAATGGATATGATCCACAAGTCCTTGTTAGAATCATTTGATCAATTCAGATTGTTTTGAAACTAAATTCTTTTTATGTTATCTGAATTGATGAGTGAGTTCTACGCAACGAAAGACATCCTAAAAGCTAAGGCTAGGATCAATATGATTTAATTCAAATTCTTAGCCTAAACCGAAAGGTAAGGGTGGTAAGAAGAGGAATTATAATACCAAACATTTGGACAAGTTAGTTGCCCTAGTAGTTGCCAAAAGGAAATTAGACTCAAAAGAATGACCAAAAGGAAAGTATTTCTGTTTTGGTAAAGCTAAGCATTGTCCATGATTGTTTTCTAGATGGAAATTTACATGTTTTACTTTTTAAAGAGAAAGTTTCCATCCTTTGTAATTGTATGTTTTGACACTTATGTCTCTAGATCTTATTAATCTAAATGATATTCAAGATTGGTGAAAGATGGGCTTTTAGAACCATTATTTTATTATATTCTCAGTCTATGAATTCTATTTAGAGGATAATAAGATCTAGGGTTCCTTTTTGTAAAGGAATAAAGTTTCAATGACTTCTTTAAGTCAATGCATATATAAAGGAGGAATATGGCTCTTTTAAAGTAAAGGTAGATTGTTCTAGAAGAAAAATATCATAATTTGTTGTAGGACAACTATAAAATACATTTAGAAATGAGATGGTTGTATTAGATACACCACAAGACATTATTCTGTAGATAACTATTACACCGGTACAATATCGTAGTGGGAGGATTATCAAATAAATTCATACTTTTGGAATAAACTTTTGAAGTCATTCCATAAGGATATGAATTTGATCATCAGTCCTATGTAAAGGCAATAGATGATATGAATATGGATTACTGGATCAAGGTTATGTGAATAGATTTAGATTCTATTTAAAGTCTAGAACTTGTAGAGGCGCCTAATGGCATTAAGCCTATTGTTTTCAAATAGGTCTACATGAAAATGAAATTGATAGATTAGAAGGTGTAAACCTTCAAAGTCAAGACTAGTGGCGAAAAGATTTATTCAAAAAGAAATGGTTCGACTATGAAAAGATTTTTTCACCAATAGTCAAGTTTGACTCTATCTGGATTCTCTTATTCATTATATTTCATTTGCATGAAATATGGCAATGGATATAAAGAAAGCTTCTTTTAGTAGCAATCTTGAGGAAGACATCTATATGATGTAACTAGACTTGTACATAACAAATAACCAGTAGTGTTTAGTATGCAAGTTGCTTAAAGTCCATTTATGGGCTAAAGCAAGCATCTAAATCATAAAATATCATATTTTATTCAGGAAATCAAATTGTTTGATTTTGATCAAGTATTAAAAGGCCTAATGTGTGTAAAAGCTATATAGAATAATAAATTTCTTAATGTATGTTGATGACATTCTAATCATTTAGACTGATGTAGAGTTATTGTTATCAATGGAGTTTTTGGTTGTCTAGTCCAGTTTGATATAAAATACTTGAGAAAGACTGGTCACATCCTAAGAATTAAACTTTATTAAAATTCAGGAATTAGGATGTTGGGTCTATCTCAAACTGCTTAAATAGATTAGATTCTAGCCATGTATAGCATGTATTACTTCAAGAAAAGATTCTTTCCTTTTAAGTTTGAAGTTCCTTTATAAAGGACTATAGTCCTAAGACATATAAAATGAAAAGCATATTAAGAAGGTTCCTTATATCAAATTGATAGGAAGTCTTTATGCTATGCTAAATACTAGGCTAAATATCTATTTTGTTGTGGGCATAGTAAGCAAATATCAATTGAATCAAAGATCACTTAATTTAGTGGGACTAAAGCATATACTCAAATATTTTAGGAGAATGAGGGATTATATGCTTGTCCACCAAAGTGAGGATTTGATGGTTACTATTTGTACAAATACTGATTTGAAGTTTGATTATAATTCATGAAGTTGGACTTCAAGATATTTGTTCATCCTAGGTGGTGAAGATACACATTAAGTGTAAGTATTATCTCATTAGAGAGATTTGAGTACGTGAAATATAGTAGAAAAGATAATTTATGCAATAAATCTGACTGAAACTTATTTCCAAACCTTGCCTTAGAGTGACTACGAATTACTCTAAAGGGAGATAAGTGTCGGATATATGGTAAATTGCCTTTGAGGGCAAGTGGGAGATTGTTGGGGTTTATGCCCTAAAATCCAATTTAATGGCATGTCATAAATAATTAAATTGTTTAATTATATGAGACTATTTATTAATGAACTAATGAGACATTATCTTAGTCCAAGAGATGCATAGTATGTGATTTATGTGAAAAGTTACAGAAGATATAAATCACAAGTTCTTTGTAAACTCAGAATTTTAGTTAGTAGTCGGTAATGAAATTGGGCATTTCATCTGCGAAAACTATAACATATCAACTAAGATGATTTGTCTTGATTATGGAAGTGTAGACTTCTAGTTGATATGTTGATATGTTTTAAGAGTTAAGACATATTGAACTGGACCGCTGTGAGATTTATTATTCTCCTAACGACTGTCAAATGAATAATAAATCTTATGACTTCTATTTACATCAACTCTAAATCCTGAGAGAATAATGGACCTGATCATGAGATGTAGGTTGCTTTGATATATCAGGAGTGAGATCTATAAGATACGATCAAAACCTCAATATGTTGGGCAGCCGCATTTAGTGTTGATGGAACATATATTCTCAAGATGGAATTCATAATCTCTTAACAGAGATATAAAAAATTCCCTTGAGATAAGTTTAATGGGTTTAGTTATTCAGAGTGTTGGGCCAAACCACTTTAGTAAGGAGTTACTAAAGTATATATTTATGAAATTGGATTTCATAAATATATGATGAATAACATAAAGAATTAAACCGAGTACTCAAGGATTAAGATGTAATAATCTTCAAAGTGGTCAATATTCATGACTTTGTATTACTACGAATATTTTAATGAAGGGGTTCTATATATAATAAAGTCTTGGGATATAATTTATTAATAAGGCCTAGAGTGCAATTATATTCTTATAGTGGTATTGAATATAATTAATGGTAACTTTGGACTTGTCAAGAGTTGATAGAAAAGCCCAAGGTCCATTGGAGCTAGAGTCTTATTTGTTCCCTTTGGTCCCATCACAAGCCACAAACTAAAGCCTAATTGGGTAGGCCCAAAAGGCTAACCCAATTTGACAATCAGTTTTTATTTAATAAGTGCTTTTAAATAAAATAACTACCAAGTTAGTTAGGATGTACATATGATGAAAAGAAAAGAAAACAGTTTTCTCTACAGTGAGAAGAGGAAGAATTTTTCTTTGAGAATCAACGTACAAAAGGACTGATTGAGAGACCACACTTCTTGGGCACAATGTGGAATTGAGATGAAGATTAAAGGTATTCTCAAGTCTTGGTTTTGAATTTCACTACATCAAGGTACGCTTTCTATTCTTTGTTCTAGAATTCAAGGTTACATATTATCTCTCATGAATGAAGTAGATCCGTGATTGTTGCTACCGCTGTGTGTTTTGTATGAGATGCAAAACTAGATTTTCCAACACCCAGTACCTTATATCAACCTACAGTTGAACCCTTACCCCAATACCCAATTGAACTTGTTCTGTAGTGACAATCTCTCCTTTTCAATGCATGCCTCCCAATACGTGACTAACCAATAGATGTGCGGATCCCAGTACACAACTTAATCACCAACTTGAGAAAGTTGTTGGCGGCAAAATTCTTCAATTCATCACACGATGAAGATCACGAAGCTCCTTGGTCAGAAAACCCTACGGTGTACAAAAATAGCAGCTTCTTCAAGAGAAAGATAAATTAGGGCAAATTCTATCTCCGGTCACAATTTGAGTGAACAAAACTTTGCTTCACACTTGCGCAACCTTTGACGGCCCTTAAAATAATCCTTATATATGTTTAGGGTTGTGAGAAAAGAAAGCCCAAACATATACACACGGATTGGATGAAAATCAGCTCTAAAAAACTGAATTTCATAAACCTCGACAAATAGGGTATCTATCGAGCTAGCTGTCGAGCATCGGGCTTCAACTGCTTTTTAAACCTCGATAGATACTAGCTGTCGAGCTTTAAAATCCAGCACTTCTTCACTTGTTTCTTGGATAGATTTGCATGGCTTTAACACTAGAACTTGAAACCTTGTTCCTTGAAGCATTAAACACATCCTAGATCTACCCAATTACAAGTAAAGTGCGTTTTGTTAAAGGATTAACCAATTCTAAATTGACATATGTTCCTAACATTAAATCACATATGTCCTAACAGAAGTGATGTCGAATCTCTATGTGTTTAGTTCGAGAATGTTGAACCGGATTCTTAGAGATGTTGATGGCACTAGTATTGTCACAGTAGATGGTAAGATGCTCTTGACGAATATCGTAATCAAGGAAAAGTTTTTGCATCCATAGAAGTTGGGTACAACAGCTACCGGCAGTGATGTACTCAGCCTCTATAGTGGATAATGGGATGGAGTTCTGATTTTTGCTTATCCAAGAGACAAGATTATTACCCACATAAAAACAACCCCCGATGTACTCTTTCTATCATCAACATTCCCAGCCCAGTTAGCGTTAGAATACCCAGCTAAGACATCATTTGTGTCCTTGCTGTACCACACACCAAAGTCAGCTGTGGTTTTGACATACTTTATGATTCTTTTCAAAGATATCATATGAGACTCGTTGGGATTAGCCTGATATCTAGCACACACTCCCACACTGTAACTAATGTCAGGTCTACTAATAGTAAGGTAAAGAAGACTACCTATCATGCTTCTATAAAGAGATGAATAAACACTTTTACCCAACAAATAAACAGTGAGTTTAACTTTTGGGCTCATAGGGGTTCTAACAGAACTAGCAGATTCCAAACCAAACTTTTTCACAAGATTTTTAGCATATTTAGATTGAGATAAGAATATACCTGACTCTTGTTGACGGATCTGCAAACCAAGGAAGTGAGTTAACTCCCTAATCATGCTCATCTCGAACTCGACCTACATGAGTTTTGAGAAACTTTGAGCAAGTTCATCCTTAGTTGACCCAAAGATGATATCATCAATATAGACTTAAGCAACTATCAACTCGCCATCTTCCCTTTTTATGAAGAGAGTTTGATCAGCTTTTCCTCTTGTGAACCCATGTGACACCAAGTATTGTGTGAGCCGATCATACCAAGCTCTGGGAGCTTGCTTTAAACCATAAAGTGCCCTCTTGAGGTATAACACATGATCCGGAAAGTGTGGATCAATGAATCCTTTTGGTTGAGCCACATAAACTGTTAGGATTAGTGCCCTTAAATCCTATTGTATGATGCTATGTATGATATTATATATGAAATTATATGTGACATTATGTATGACTTAATATTGTGATTGATAAAGTTGTTTTATTATTATCTAAAATAATGGTAACATGAATATTCAGACATTATCATATAGTCCATGAGATGCAAAGTATGTGATTTATGTGAAAAGTCACAGAAGATATAAATCACAAGTTATTTGTAAACTCAGAATTTTAGTTCGTAGTCGGTGATGAAATTGGGCATTTCATCTGTAAAGACAATAACATATCAACTAAGATGATTTGTTATAATCATAGAAGTGGAGACTTCTAGTTGATGTGTTGATATATTTTAAGAGTTAAAACATATTGAACTGGACCGCTGTGAGATTTATTATTCTCCTAACGACTGTCAAATGAATAATAAATTTCACGACTTCTATTTGCAGGAACTCTTAATCTTGAGAGAATAATGAACCTGATCATGAGGTGTAGGTTACTTTGATATATCAAGAGTGAGATCTAAAGTAACGGTCAAAACTTTAGTATGTTGGGCAGCCACATTTAGTGTTGATGAAACATATATTCTCAAGATGGAATTCATAATCTCTTAACAGAGATATAAAATTTTCCCTTGAGATAAGTTTAATGGATTCGGTTATTCAGAGAGTTAGGCCTAACCACTTTTGTAAAGAGTTACTAAAGTATATATTTATGAAATTGGATTTCATAAATATATGATGAATAACCTTAAAAGGATTAAATCGGGTACTAAAGGATTAAGATGTAGTAATCTACAAAGTGGCAATCTTCATTCATGACTTTGTATTACTACGAATATTTTATGAAGGGGTTGCATGTATAATAAAGTCTTGGGATATAATTTATTAATAAGGCCTAGAGTGCAATTATATTTATATAGTAGTACTAAATATAATTAATAGTAACTTGGACTTGTCAAGAGTTGACAGAAAAGCCCAAGGCCCATTGGAGCTAGTGTCTTATTTGTTCCCTTTTGGTCCCACTCCAAGCCACATACTAGAGCCCAATTGGAAAGGCCCAAAAGGCTTGCCCAATTAGATAATCAGTTATAAGGAGAGAAACATACAGAATTTAGTAACATACATGAAATGGTTTGTATGTGAGTGTTAGATATTCTCTCATTCTCTCTTGAACATGCACATATAACTGATTGAGAGACCACACTTCTTGGGCATCAAATGGAATTGGAGTGAAGATTAGAAGTGTTCCCAAGTGCTTCTAATCTTTGGTTTTGAATTTCAACACATCAAGGTACACTCTTTTTCTTATATTCTAAAACTTACATAGCACATGTTATCAATTACGAATGAAGTAGATCCGTTAATTTTTCCGTTGCGTATGTTTTGTATGCGATACAAACATGCATTTTTCCAACAATTGGTATCAGAGCCAGGTTTTCAATTTCGAATCTGTATAACATGTTTTGTGAGTTTTGGAATTAGAGATAATTGTTTCATGATGTTAGAAGATTAAACATGTAATTTTTTGCATGGTCATTGAAACTATGTTTTTTTTATGAAAACTGATATTGATTTTATGATGTTGTTTAAATTTGAATTTAAGTATGTTAAATTGAACTTTAAGGCTATAGCATCAATGAAATTCAATTTTGATATCAAATTTTATCTATTATGTTCATATGGTGGTTGTTTGTTCATGAAAAACTGTTGAAAACTGTCTACATCTGCCCTTTAAAAACTGAAAACATACGTTTTTCACGGGTTACCTTCTCGCGAAGTTACTCGCGAAAAATGCCTCTGAAGCACAAAACTTTTCGCAGGTAAGCTTTACTCACGAAACAGTCGTAAAATTTTCTATCTGAATTTTGTGTTTTCACTATTTTGTTTAACCCATTTTCGTGGGAAGAGCTTAGTCGCGAGATTCTAGCCAAAACTGGGAATTCAGAGTTTTTCTAAATGTTTTCACATGTATAAAGTGCAAGGCTGTGTGTGATTAGATTACACATGTTTACAAAATAAAAACCTTTAATTTAAAATATCTAGTGGGAGAGAGATACAAGGGTTGGATCTCACAGCCTCCATTGTTGGTTTATAGTAGTGTGATTAAGCACCTCGCCTTGGCGTATATGCCTTGCTCCCTTCGGAGGGTGTTTAATTCATGGAACTACAGATTAAACTTCTTAATGATGGATGATATGTGTTTTTACATTAAGAATGACCACGCTACTGTGGAGTTACTTAATGACTCACATAGAATTTAGTCAATGGTGTACACCAGACTAAGTTTAGTGTTAACCTCCCTTCGGAGCCATGTCATTATTACTTAGAGGCTAAAGGAAATACGGCATGTTATTAGTGTTTGATAAGAGTTATCATGATAGCACTAATAATGAGAATAGTTCTCAATCAATCATAGTGTTTATAATTTACTTGCTTCCAAGAAATTTTAAACATGGGATTGGAGTGCCGGGAGTACTTAGAGATGTGGGCTCTTGATCAACAATTTCTTGAACGTCCTGGGGCTCGGGGGGAAGAATTTCTTGGGGGATTTCCTCACTAAATTTCTTAAAACCAAACTCTGAAGATTCATCAATAACAACATTCATAGTTTCCATTACCTTCTTGGTTCTTTTGTTGTATACTTGATAAGCCTTGCTTGTAGAAGAGTATCCTAGAAATATTCTTTCATCACTTCAGGAGTTAAATTTTCCCACATTCTCTCTATCCTTGAGAATTAAACAAGTACTTCCAAAATTTCTGAAATATTTAACATTTGGCTTCCTTCCCTTCCATAGCTCATAGGGAGTCGTTTTAGTACCGGGTCTAAAGTACACTCTATTAACCATATGACATGTAGTGTTAACAGCTTCTCCCCACAAGTTTCTAGGCACATCCTTGTTGTGTAACATGGCTCTAGCCATCTCTTGAATAACCCTATTCTTTCTTCCTACTACACCATTCTGCTGAGGAGTAATAAGAGCAGAGAATTCTTGAGATATACCTGATCTAGTGCAAAAAGACTCCATGTATGAGGTTTCAAATTCTTTACCGTGATCACTTCGAATTCGATCAATCTTCAAATGCTTCTCATTTTGCAATCTTGTGCACAAGGCTTCAATGTGCTAAGGAGCATCAGACTTGGATCGTAGGAGGACGACCCAAGTGTACCTAGTGAAGTCATCTACCATAATCATGATGTATCTCTTTCCACTAAGAGACTCGGTTCTGGTTGGACCCATGAGATCCAGATGTTGTAGCTCCAATGGTTTAGATGTAGCGGATGTCTAAGTGCTGGATGTTTAGCTTTCGTCTATTTTCCAAGCTGACATGGTCCACACACCACATTGTTCACTCTACTGAGCTTTGGTATCCCCAAGACTAACTCATGCTTAGATATAATTGAAAGATATTTGTAACTAGCATGTCCCATCCTTTGGTGCCACAGATCTTCATTTGGTAAATGAATGCTATTGAACACAATATCAACATCAGGAACCAAATCATAACAATTGTCTAGAGTGTGAACACCACTTATGAGTTTCTTTCCAATAATCATCATGATAGAATTCAAATAACTTTTAGACTTGCATTTTCTGATACACTCAAACAAGTAGAGATTAGAAAAACAAGATGTATTTGAAAACACAGATCTTTTCAAGCCGGTTGCAGCCATGACAACAGGGGTTAATGGATCACACAGCAAAGATTAATCCTAATCAGAGTGTGCCTGCTCTGATACCACTTGATAGGCCAAGAATGTATTAACCCCTTGTGATGAATTAACCAATTATTAGCCAAGTTAATTAAGTAATTCAATTATCATGCAATAAGCGTGGTAGCACAAACAAATCACCAACTAAGTTAAAATGCAGCAGAAAATAAATTCACACGGTGATTTGTTTACGAATGGAGAAAACATATACGGCAAAAACCCCACCAGGTGATTTTAAGGTCACCACTCCCGAGAATTCACTATTATCATAACAAGCGGTTACAAGTAAAGGAATCTCAGTACCTTATACCAACCTATAGTTGAACCCTTACCCCAGTACCCAATTGGACTTGTTCTGTAGTGACAATCTCTCCTTTCAAAGCACGGCTCCCAGTACGTGACTAACCACTTCGATGCGCGGATCTTAGTACGCGGCTTACACACCAACTTGAGAAGGATGTTGGCTGCAAAGTTCTTCAATTCATCAACACGATGAAGATCACAATATGCTTGTGAAAATTTTTTGCATAGATTTGCATCAGCTATGACGGACCTTAAAATGATCCTTCTATATGTTTAGGGTTGTGAGAAAAGAAAACCCAAACATCTATGCATGGATTGGAGTGAAATCAGATCTAAAAAATTATTTTCTTAAACCTCAAGCAACTGTCGAGCATTGAGCTTAAACAGCTTTTTAAACCTCGATAGATACTAGCTATCGAGCTAGCTGTCGAGCTTTAAAATCTAGTACTTCTTCACTTGATTCTTGGACAGACTTGCATGGCTTTAACACTTGAACTTGAAACCTTATTCCTTAAAGCATTAAACACATCCTAGATCTACTCAATTACAAGTAAAGTGCGTTTTGTCAAAAGATTAGACAATTTTACATTAACATATGTTCCTAACATAATTCACATATGTCCTAATATGCATTAATCTATAACTTTTCATTAAAGGAATATTTTGACAAATTAATTATTGGATTATATTATTTACTTTTATCCTTTATATTTACAAAATATAAATATGGTACTAAATCAATAATTTATTGTAAAATGTTTAAATTTCAAGATTTTTTTAACTTTAAAATTATACACAAAATATAATTTTCTATAACTAGTAGTAAATAACATCCTATTAACATTGCAAAGAGTAACATCATGTATAAGTTGATCATGGTCTTATCTAACTCAATGCATACCTGGTGTAACTTTAAGAATTCAACTTGTAATTCTCTTCTTCAAATAATATCGGCCTATGACATTTAAATTTCCTTTTAATTATTTTAAGGGGAAATTACAGTTAACTCACCTGTGGTTTGGCTCGTTTTTACTTTACCTACCCGTGGTTTAAAACTTAATACTCTACCCACCTAAACTTCAATCTGTTTGCTCTTCATTACCCACCTCACCCTCAGATGTTAGAAAAATACCCTTTTATTAAAAATCAAAACATAACACGGATCAAAAATACAAACCATTGAAACTTTTCCTCACGAGCCCTAGAAACAAAAAAAACCCCATTCTGCATCTGATATTGAAGTCGTGCTGCAAGTATAAACCTAGATGAGCAACAGGTTGTTCGAGGGACTAAAATCCTAGTAAGAAATTAGTCACTATTTGGGTTTGTGGTTATTTTATAGCTTTTTGAGTAATCAGTTGTTTGAATTTGTGTTTGTTTATGGGCATTTTGTCTGTCGTGGTCATTGTGTCTCATAGTGGACCCAAGTTTCTGCTGGGTTTAAATTTTAGTGTTTGAATGTGCTTATTAGTAAAACAGAAACAAAAGCAAAGTAGAAAATGTGGTCCCTTTGATGTGTGTGTTGCATCCCAAAAGCAAAACAGAAACATACAAGTGTTTACTCTTTATGTGTCTGTTGTTTACAATTCTTTAATTGTGTACGTGTCAAAAGGTAATTTGTTATTGTAGATGGATGATGAGGAAGTGAAATTCGAGATTCATTATGGGGGTACTTTTCTGTGGAACACAAGTTTAGAATACTTTTGTGGGAAAGTTGAAATAGGGTATAAGGATCCTGATAGGCTTAGCTATTTTGAAAGAGAAGGTATATGTGAGGAATTGGGGATTGATGAACCGTCTAGGGTTCATTATTTATCAACTGGAAGAAACTTAGAGCAAGACTTGAGGCTCATAAAAGATGATAAAGTTGTGGTGTCCATGTGTAAGTTTAATGAGGGAAGGCCAAGAGACACCATCATACTGTATGTGGAGAGTGGTCATGCTCCACTTGCAATTGAAGTTCCTGATGGGGTTGGTTAAGGGGTTGGTCAAGTGGTTGGTACAGGGGGTGGTGCAGGGGCTGCTACAGGGGGTGCAGGGGTTAGTGCAGAAGCTAGTGCAAGGGTGGTGTAGGAGCTGCTACAGGGGGTGATACTAGTGTGGGGGTCGAAAAGGACTTTGATTGGTTGAATGAAGGTCTAGAAGGAGAAGACTGTGCTGATGATATTTTTGGTGAGTCTTCTCCACCTCATAGTTGTTGAGGTACAAATTTTCGGGCCCTAATCTCATTAGCCCACTCTCTAAAATACCCATACAAGCCCATAAACTATTTTGGGCCCACACAAATATTTCCTACATACTTCCTACATATTACCCATATATTCTCCATATTATTACCCAACTGAGGCTCCCAAAAATATTTCCCATATAAGCCCCATAAATTATCTTAAACCCTCTCACAAATATTACCCATTATATTCCACATATTATCCAACTTGGGTTCTTACACAAATACTTATCATACCACTACCGAAATTGGGCCACAAAATTATATCATCTCTACAAAAAGCCCAAACTCATTTACCTTGTGGGCAAAAATTATACCATCTCTACAAAAAGCCCAAACTCATTTACCTTATGGGCAAGATCCGAAATCCCAACAAAAATCTCTTTACAAAGCCTGTTGCAACACAGCACCCTTAAACCCGTTGCTACATGGCACCTTAAAGCCCGTTGCTACACGGCACCCTAAAGTCCGTTGCTACACGGCACCTATAAAGCCTGTTGCTACATGGCACCTCTAAAGCCCATTGCTACACAGCACCTCTAAAGCCCGTTGCTACACAGCACTCTTACTAAGTCCGTTGCTACACGGAAATATTTTTACAAAATCTCAAAAAGCCCAAATAATATTTTGGCACCTATTTATAAAGCCCAATAATATTTTGGCACCTATTTACAAAAGCCCAAATACTATTTTGGCACCTATATATAAAGCCCAAATAATATTTTGGCACCTATTTACAAAAGCCCAGATAATATTTTGGCACCTATTTATAACAATCCAATACTATTTTGGCACCTATTTATGAAAGCCCAAATACTATTTTGGCAACTATTTACAAAAAGCCCAAATACTATTTTGGCAATTACTTACAAAAGCCCAATATTATCTTAGCAACTATTTACAAAAGCTCAATATTATATTGGCATCTTTTATCACAAACCCAAAACTATTGGGAAAACAATTATTCTACTAAAGCCCCAATATTATTTGTCAAAAATAATTACATTATGCTCAAAGCCCAAAACTATTCCTTGGCAAAAACATATTTTCATGTACTAAAGTCTCTAACTCATAGGAAACTAAACTACTTATGATATATTACTCATCTTTTAAAACTACTTCTTCTACAAACTTTATGGGAACTATACTCATTTTTTCCATAAGAAACTCTAACTACAAAAGCCCATGTATGTTACCCATGGCAAAACTATTCATTTTTGTAGGGATGAACAAGCCCAAAGAAGCCCAACAACAAGGCCCAGCCGATACAGTCCAGCCCATGTGATAATCTCAGCAACCAGGGTTCACTTAAGTAACTAAAGTGGTTAGACTAACCCCCAGTCAAGTTTCAGCAGAGCTGAGCCGACAGCTGGGGCCCATTACCATCATTTTCAGCTTGTCAAATTAGAGCAGAAGAGGACACATGTGTAGTTAAGCATACACCCTTCTTTGGTAAGCTGATTTTCATGATTACAGATGTGACATGTAGCTATGCTAACAAGGCACAAGGTTGTGAAGTTGCAGCTAGCCATTCTCTCCCTTTTCTCCAACACACTCAGTCAAGGAATTAGGGGCAGCCATGGAAGCTCCTAGAAATACCTGCAAACAGCTCAATGCCATGCCAAAAACATATACTTTCTGGTTCATGAATCAAGCACATGAACCCAAATGGGGAAACTTAGGGAAATGTGGTTTGGAGGACACCAAGGGGATCTCCAGTAGAGTTTCCAATAGAGGGCTCCAAGATTGACACCTGGCTTGGGGTGACACAATCTGCCACGGAAGCCCTGATTCTAGCAGCAAACAACCAAGATCATTAACCTAGTACATGCTCTAATCTTATTGGCTGAGGACAATCAACATTTAATGCTAAGCCAGAACTCCAGCTGCTATTACCTAAACCAACAAAAACATTCTAAAGCTGAACTTACCACTCTTAGCCAAATCCTAGGAACGATTTTTCTAATGATTTTCTGAGGATTGAGACTAATTTTGGCAGAGTGTATTTGCTAAAAAAAACCCCTTAAACTCAAACTATAAATAGAGCTCTCCACCAAACTCTCAACACATACCAATAGAGAAGAACTCTCTCAAAAACTTCTCTATTTTCCTCTTTCTCTAATTTTCTTTAAGCTCTTAGTAAGGTTCTGAGTTCTTAGTTTTAAACTTAGAAACTAAGCTCTTCAGCCCCTTAGCTCACAAATACCCCTCACACCTCTACTTATAAGCTTTTGTCCATCCTCAATAGAAAGTCCCAACAGCTCTACTAAACACACAAACTCTCTCTCACTACTCACTACATATACTATATCCATGAGCATACCTTGGCATCATAATGATCTTGCTGCGCTAGCTAGAATCTCTCACTCTCCCTTTATCTCACACTAAGCTTTCTCCATTACTTGTTATTGATAGGCCAAGAATGTATTGACGCCTTGTGATAAATTAATTGATTAATTAGCCAAGTTTATTAATTAATCAAATTAAAATGCAATGTACGTGGCAGCACAAACAAATCACCAATTAACTAAAGTATACAGTGGAAAATAAATTTATACGGTGATTTGTTTACTAATGGGAAAAACCTACACGGCAAAAACCCCACCGGGTGATTTTAAGGTCACCACTATCAAGAATCTACTATTATCAAAACAAGTGGTTACAAGTAAAGGAATCCCAATACCTTATACCAACCTACAGTTGAACCTTTACCCCAATACCCAATTGGACTTGTTCTGTAGTGACAATCTCTCATTTTCAATGCACGGCTCCCAGTACGTGACTAACCAATTGCATGGATCCCAGTACGCGACTTGATCACCAACTTGAGAAGGATGTTGGCTGCAAAGTTCTTCTATTCATCACACGATGAAGATCATGAAGTTGCTTGGTCACAAAACCCTATGGTGTACAAACATAGTAGCTTCTTCAAGAGAAAGAAGAACTAGGAAAAAACTAGGTTTCCGGTCACACCTTTCTTCACACTTGTGGAATTGTGCTTTTGTGCAACTTGTGTAACCTTTTAAATCTCGATAGATGCTAGCTGTCGAGCTTTAAAATTCTGCACTTTCTCACTTGATTCTTGGATAGACTTGCATGGCTTTAACACTTGAACTTGAAATCTTGTTTCTTGAAGCATTAAACTCATCCTAGATCTACCCAATTACAAGTAAAGTGCGTTTTTGTCAAAGGATTAGCCAATTACATAAAATGTTGACATATGTTCCTAACATCAAATCACATATGTCCTAATAGTTATAATGGAACCCATAGTGTTTGTTTATTCATTTACTATTGAAGGTTATAATGTAATTATTACTATAGAGGTTTTTCCTCATGTTCTTGTATTAGAGGGCTTCTTCTCACTAAAACCTATGGATGATGACTTCGGAGATGTAAACATTCTCCTTAATCTATGAAATAGTTAACAGCTGGGGGTTTATTCTGTTCTGTCTCATTTTACTACTGGAATATTTTACCGCTGGAATATTTTACTGCTGAGCTATTTCTTTATTGCAATATGCTTTTCTGTTGTACTGACGTGTCTGTTGTAGGAAACGTTTTTGGGCCATTCCATAATCCTTGTCAGTCCCAACCTAGGCCCAAGGTATAAAATAAGGAGAATTCTCCAAATCTTCACCGATAGCCTTTGGGCCATGCTTCAAGCCCATCGTCAAGTTTCGGTTTAGGCCCCCAACCTAACACAAATCTCATTTGTTGGAAGGAAGACTTTTCTGCTCCCGACATTTTGGCAACTCCACTGGGGAGACTACTGAAGTCAAGAATTTACCATGCCTTCTAGGCTGCGGATAAACCTGCAAGAAGGGACTTAAAACAATAACTTTCTAACAGCACAATGCCGTCACAGCCCAGCTACACAAGATGAACAAGCTGACCAACATGAAGTTAATCAAGAGAATTCTGACCATCGATTCTCTTTTCTCTTAAAGATGTTACAAGGAATGCAACAAGCCCAGTTCAAACTTGTTGAATCCATGAGAGTCTTAAGGGAGGCTCAAGAACCAATACTCCAGCCATTACCTGGAGGTCCAGATCTTATAACACAGCAGGAGAGAGGATCAGCCGCTGGAAATCCTCAATCTGGTGAGAAAAATGCCTCTCCTCCGTAGTTTGTTACATTATCTGACCACACTGCTTTGCTGGAAAGGGAAAGAATTAGCCATCCAAGGGAACTAAGGCACTTTGTTCGAAGGCCACCATACCCAACTAAGTTACTAAGCAAGCCATATCTAGAGAAATAGGAGACTCCCCCCTTCACACTTTATGATGGGAGGAAAGGGAATGCACTCGAGCATGTCAACAAGTTTCTTGATTCTATAGGTCCTTTTGCTAGAAATGAAGATATTTGTCTAAGGGAGTTCTCAAAATCCCTTACCGAACGTGCATACATATGGTATTCCACTCTCCAGCCAGGTTCCATTGCCACATGGGATGACAAGGTTGAAAGTTTCTGCTAAAAATATTTCCATGGGGAGGAAAAAGTTACTATCCTCACTTTGCACAACACCAAGCAAAAGTCCTCCGAAGGACTCCTTGACTTTATCTGACGATTTAGAGATGCAACCCTTAATTGTTATAGGCAGTACAAAGAACAAGAGCTTTTTGAAATTTGCATTGACAACATGTCTCATGAGTACCGGGCCCATTTGGAGAATCTTGATATCATTCTATTTGCCTAGCTGCTCCAGAAAGCTCGTAAGACAGCAATATCAGTCAAGCCCTCTACCACTGAAAAGCCCAAATTAGAAAAGAAGAATGTTCCTCAAGCTCTCACAGTCTCCAACAGTGAGCCAATGGCTGGAGTGAAGCGAAAAAGAGAAGAGGAAGAACCAGAAGAGTACCCTTCCATACCATGCACCGATGAAGAAATGAATGTCGTCATTGACAAATAGATGGCTGACGGAGTTCTTAAGCCCTTCAAGCCTAGTCGAGAGCCTACTCCGGAGGACATGTGAAAGCCCTTTTATTGTCGGTATCATCAATATGTGAGTCACTGAACTAGAGATTGTAGAGAAATCCGGAGAAAATTTCACAAGAAGATTTCAGATGGTACCTTAAACCTCACTCGTGAGCAGGAGGTCCAACGGAACCCATTGCCTCAACATCACAGAGGGAAAGCCACAACAGCTGTACTCTTTCATACAAGGAGTGATGATGATGAAATGGCCAGCAATACAAGTATGTCCCTAGTAGCTATCTCTGCTCTTCAAAGAAGCCCTACCTTTCAGACTTTGTTCAACCAGTTAGGGCTCAAAGAGGAGTCAAGGAGAACAACGATCGAAGCTCTTGTATCCATTGTTACCAACTCCGGGACATACTGCGTCACAGCTGAAGCTCATGCCAACCGAGCTTTCCTAGAGACTACTAATGCCATTACCTTCACCGACGAGGATATGGAGGTACAACACCCAGATCATAGTAGACCATTATATTTTGCTGCTTAAATCAATGATGTTCACATAAGAAGAGCACTAGTCGACACTAGTGCATCAATCAATCTTGTCCCAACCAGCACACTTAAAGCAACTGGAATCCCACTAAGCAGAATCACTGAGGCTCCTATTGAAGTTTCTGGTTTTGCTGGAATTTATAAGTACACTATTGGAAGTATGCAGCTAGTTCTCAAAGTGGGGCCCATTGTTGTTCTCAATATAGTTCATATGATCAACTCACCCGTCTTTTATCATGCCCTACTTGGAAGGCCATGGCTCCATAAACACAAGCTTATGCCATCCACTTAATACCAATGTGTCAAGGGAAGACTTAATGGTAATCCCATACACATCCCTGCTAATCCTACTCTATTTGATTTATCTGAGGCACATTACTTTGAAGCTAATTTCTATGATAAGCTAACCTCAAGTGGGGAAGATTCTACTTCAAGACCTGTTGGGATCCCATTACCCAGCTAGCAAGATATTGAGAATGATCTAGAAATTGACATAAGGTCTCTCCTTGATCAAAAGAGAAAGAAAATATAACATAGGGAAACCTCCAGCAGTGTCTCACAGCCATGATGAGTATAAGTCCAACTACCAAATGGTCGCTTGGGGTATCGTTTTTTATGGTACATGGGGCCTAGCTGTCTCAAACAGAAAGGTCGCAGACTAAATGAAGCAAGCACTACACCGACATGTTGCTATACTCAAGAAACAGAAGCCCTAGCGGTAGAAGAGAATCTGCACAGCAGTCTGATAGAACCATCTGAAGAGCCTCCAATAGTGACCAATTTTTCACCTGATGTGGAGTTGGAAACCATTAATCTCAATGATAATCTTAGTGTCTAGCGACTAACTTAAGTTAATGCAACTTTTCCACCGTTGGAAAAAGCTCAACTTATTTCATTATTAAAGGAGTACATTGATGTCTTCACTTAGGAGTACCATGAGATGCTCGGTTTGGATTCCAACCTAGTAGCACTGGCACATGCTCTTAACGTGGAACCAGGGGTAAAACTAGTAGTACAACCCATGCGAACCTTCCATCCTGATGTTGAAGCTCAAATTATTCAAGAAGTCCAAAAGCTCCTCACAGCTAGGTTCATCAAGCCCATCATACACCCAAAATGGCTTTCCAACATTGTACCGGTTAAGAAAAAGAATGGACAAATAGGATGTTATGTTGACTTTTAGAATCTTAATAAAGCATGCCCCAAAGATGAGTTTCCACTTCCAAACATGGATATGCTCATTGACTCAGCTGCTAGACATGCTATGTTTTCATTCATAGATTGTTTCAACGATATAATCAGATCAGAATGTCATCCAAAGATGCAACCAAGACAGCCTTCCGAACTCCTATTGGCAACTTTTACAACACCATCATGCCCTTCGGTCTCAAAAATGCATAGCTACCTATCAAAGGGCCATGACCGCAATCTTTCATGACATGATGCACAAAGAAATCGAAGACTATATGGACAACATTTTCATGAAGTCAAAGACAAGAGAAGATCATCTTGCTATCTTACGAAAAGTCTTTGAAAGGTGTCAACTCTACAAGCTTCGCATGAATCGACTCAAATGTGCCTTTGGAGTTACGGTTGGGAAATTTCTAGGATTTCTTGTCCACCAAAGAGGCATAGATGTTGATCCTAGCAAAGTGCAATCCATTGCTACTATGAAGCCACCTGCTACACTTATACAGCTTAAGAGTTTTCTAGATAGACTTTCATACATCCGGCGATTCATTCTAGGTCTCACTGCCCTCACAGCTGTCTTTACACCACTGCTGAAAAAAGGAAGGCCCTTTCGCTGGACTTCCAAATTCCAGCAGACATTCCTCCAACTGCAGCAACTTATGACCAAATTGCCAACCGTATGTGCACCCATACCAGGAAAACCACTCAAGCTGTACTTGGCTACCTACGACAAAGCAATTGGGGAACTCATAGCCTAAGATGATCAAGAAGGGATTGAGCAACCAGTTTACTATATTAGCAAAAAGCTAAAGGATGTTGAAACCCACTACCCAACGGTTGAAAAGGCTTGTCTTGCTCTAATATATGCTGCCTAGCAGTTGTGTCATTATCTGCTACCTCACACGGTGCATCTCTTAACAAAATCTCATCTGATCCACTCACTCTTGAGGCACCCAATTCTTTCCGGAAGGTTGGCATAATGGCTCTTGTAATTCTCTGAATTGGAGATCATCACAATCACCCCAATAGCTGTAAAGGGTCATGCCATCGTTGATTTGCTATCAAACTTTTTTGGAGGAGTTCTAGCTAAATGCTTAAGCCTTGATGAGTCCACCAAGCGATTAAAAGAAGTTTATGAAAAATCCTGTGCCTCCAGCGGTTCTATCAGTCTCTACAAATGCCTCCAGCAGTCAAAGTTTTACTAGCCAGAAATAAGCAAACAAGCGAATCATGTAAGGAGGAATCTCTCAGCACCCTCCAAGTCTACCCCAAGTTGGGAGGGGCCCCATCTCACAAGAGAATCCAATGACAGCAATTCCTATCTGTTGATACCGTATTTTATCCGGCCCTAAAATTGATAGGAATTCCAAATGTCAAATCAAAGGTTTCATTAGTTATTTGGATATGACATTAAACAATTTTGAATACTCTTTATTTTAATATCCAAAGACCGAAATCAAGCTTGAATTGATTGAATTATTATGAAAATGAGAAAGTTGCTAGTTAAGGGTTCACCTCTAAAAAGGGCTTTGTTATTTCAATTGGCAGTTGATTTCCTTCAAAATGCATATCTGACATGTTACTGATGTTTGCAGGATTGCTCTGGTGAGCTGCATTTGGAATAGAAATTAATCTTCGCACATGCTTATAATTACCATTTGATGTAGGATTTTAGCAAGATTTATCAAGAAATGCTTGTCACTAGTTTTAATTGGGTTCAACAGTTTCAAATTTATTTTATTTTGGTCCCATGAAGTTTATCTCTTGATAAATTTATTTAACTATCCTAACATTTTATTGAATGTGTTTAAGGTCCGTTGATGAGAAATGACTTGATTCTAGAGTATTCCCCAAGTAGCCAATTTTGGACATATCTGCTACCAGCTCATGCTTGGCCAGCAAACAATTACAACTCAAACCTCTAGCCTCACTCCCCCACATGCTCAACACCACACATATAAAAATCCTCACATTCCTTGCTGATAGAAAAGAGGTTGATCCATTAGAAAAACCCTAGAGAAACCCACGATAGAAAGAGAAATCTCTCTAGCCCTTTCTCATTCTCTCCCTTTTCCTTTATCTCCAACCCAAGAAAAACCTCCCAAAAACCCAACAAAATCATCCCAGCAACCTCAAAAGCTCATTGCAAGAAACCCAAAAGAGCAACAAAGAAAGAAAGAAAAAGGGGAAACAGAGATAACGACAAAGAACCAGAGCTTTTTCCCCCATTTTCTTCTATTAATTTCCTCTTTCTTTTTGTCTAACTTGAGTTTCTTACTTGTATATTGGTTTCCCTTTCAGCCAAAGCTCCAACCAGGCCAACCACAAGCCAGAACCAACAATAACAAGCACCACCATCATCAAGCATCAAAACAAAGGGAAAATAATAACAAAAAGAAAAATAGAAGCAGAAATAGTACATCAACTAGGTAAACCTTAAACCCATTTCTCTTTTCCCTATTTCCTATCTCTGCATTTTACACTTTCACTCTATACACAATACACACATCCTCACAGAGTCACCACACACACTTTATCTCTAATCCGTGCCGAACACTTCATTTTCATAAACAAAGTTCACAACACCGAGCACACAAACACTAAACAAACATTTACTCTCTGTTTTTACACACACATACACTTTGTGACTCATTGCTTCACACACACGCTTTTACACATTTACAAAGCCTTAGACCTAAGCACATAAACACGATAATCAGCGCCTTACCCTTTGTCTAGGGCTGTACACTTGTTCACGCGCCACCGCGTGTGGGTCCACGCGCCACCGTGGTCTCGGTTCTTGGTAGAGCCGTGACCACCTTTACCTCCACATAACCCTTTTGAGGATCAGACGCCGTTTAGGCACTTCTAGCTCGTAGATCAAGGAGCGGGTTTAAGGTTTGAGAGGGTTTAAGATCAGGAAGGCGATGGTGTCTTTTTATTCCAATTAGAGTAAGTGAGTTTGGGGCTTGAACCTAAAGGTTGAGAGATAGGATGAACCACCGTGGAGTGGTGGTGATTGATGATTACAGATGGCTTTGGGGGTTAGCCATAGAGGCTCGACTTGACAAAGATCGAAGAGAGAGAGAGAGAGAGCTCGAACCTAGACTAGAGGGCTCAGTGAGGGTTTGATAAGGAGCAAGCCACCTGTCTGTGGTGGCGTTGATGCTCTGAAATGGAGCTTGAAAGGTTGGCCTTAGAGGTTCTGTTGACAGAGAGCTTCAGAGATTAGGGAGTTGAGAGAGAAGGTTCTAGAAGGACTAATGGCCTGTTTGGAAGTTTTAAAAAGAAGGGGAGGTAGAGTAAAGGGAGGGGGAGTAATTCAATTACCTTGTTTGGAATTTTTTTAAGGAAAGAAGGGGAGAGGTTTGAAGGGGTTTCAACTACCTCTAACCCCTCATTTTTAATTCCCCCAAATTGGAGAGATTTGGAGGGAGAGTAGAGTAGATAAATTATTGACCAAATGAATTCCCCAATTTACCCTTTCTAAATTATCAAATTTACAAACTCTCTCACACAACTTCTTCAAGCATCAAACAGCATCAAACATGATCATCCAAAATATAATCCTAGCATTTTCCTCCCAATTTTCTTAGCAACCAAACAGATTATAAACCTCAAATTACACTCATTCTTTAAGCATTAATAGTCAAAAAATTCATCACAATAAAATAACGTAACAAAATTCAAGCCAATCATAACAACACAACATTATTAACATAAAAAATATGATCTTTTCCCAAAACCGTGAATTGAAAGCTCGGTTTTGAAGAGGAAAAATGCAGATTAAGAACCTTAGAGAGCTTCTCAAATGTGTTGGCCCGGTGAGAAGTCTAGTCTTTGATGACGTCGTCGGCAACCTCCATGAGCCATGCCGACCAGCCCTGCTGGTTCCTAATCATGCAAGGCTCAACTTTCGCCCTATTGTTAACATTCCTCCTCTCTTTCTCGGCCGCCCCATTCCTAACCCCAATGTCGGTCACAGCACGCTCCTCGACGCTCCGGCGTCGTCTCCGGCAGTTGTTGTTATCGGAGGAGGACAACTTCTTGCATGACTCGCTCATCGACGGTGAGCTGAAAATGCAACCCATAGGTCATCGAATTCGGCAGCGCATTAGAGACTTTCACAGAGAATGAGCGGTGTTTTCCAATTACCGAAAAAAAAAACAAAAAAACAAAAAAAAAACAAAAACAAAAACCGTGAGTTGTGATTGTAAAAAGTTCTCTATGTTGACACCAAAACGACGTCATGCTGTTTGATTTTTTTTTTTTTTTTTGAAAAGTGTTGTTTGATTTTTTCGGTAAACAAACAAACCAAACATTTTTTTTCTTATTTTAATTATTATCAATTAAGGATATTTTTTTTTTAGTATAATAAAAAAGCAGAAAAAATATTTAATCATAGACCAATGTTAATTATTTAATTCACATCAGAAAAAAATTATAAAAAAAAAAATATATTGCATGCTATAGTCATAATTATTTAATCTAACAAATTAATCATAAACCAATGTTGCAAGTCCATTTTCAAATAGGGGTAAATTTGTATATTTAAATCATTTCCTCTTATTTACATCCTAATTTTTAAAACATCCAAACAAGGTGGAGGATAACTACTCCCCTCTACTCTCCTCCCCACTACTCTCCTCCCCTTTACTCCACTCTACTCTCCTCCCTCTCTAAACTTCCAAACAGGCCATAAGGCAGGCAGCTAAGGTTTAGAGAGTTTATGAGGGACGGGTTTGGGCCAAATAGGCTTGACCCTAACACACGGACCCTATTCGAGTCAACCTGGGTTGAGAATTGAGCTTTAGGCCCAATCCGTGAGTGCCTTTAGGACCATCTCACAAACCAACCCAACAGACCCTAGGCCTTTCTTTTCTTTCATATGTTTTGGCCTTGGTCCACACTTCCCTTCTTAGCCTGTCTCACATTTTGACACACTTTTAGCCCACCTTTAGTTTTAATCCATTTCATATTTTAAAACATATTCAGCCCACCTTTTAAAGTATAAGGGTCCATGCATGTTTTCTTTTAATGAATAAAATGCCATCTTATTTTCCATATTTGCATATTCACATATCTTTGCCATATTTTCATTTTAGTTCATTTTATCATGTTTGCATCTAAATATGTATTTTCCCATATTTGCATATTAATTCATAAATTTCCAAAAATCAAGTTTAAATTCATAAATTCCCAAAAATCATGTTTTAATTCATAAATTTCCAAAATCATGTTTTAATTCAGGAATTCCCAAAAACATGTTTTAATTCATAAATTCCCAAAAATCATGTTTTAATCCATAATTCCCAAAAATCATGCTTTAATCCCAAAATTCCCAAAAATCAGGTTTCAACCCCAAAATTCCCAAAATCATATTTTGACCGCAGTTTTTCTCCAAAATTGCATTTTGACCCAAAACTTTCCAATATTCATATTTTGGCCCCAAATCTTTCTAAAATTGCAATAAAGCCCTCCATCTTTTCAAAAAATCACAAAGAGGCTCCTGAACCCTTTGGAAGTTGTTTGAAGGCATTCAAACAACTTCCAAGGTCTTTCAATCATCTTTAAGTCCATGCTTTTTGCTTACCTTCATTTAGAATAATTGATTTGCACCTTGTGTGATGTTTGCATGCCATGTCTAGGTTTACATGCTCACATGTTTGCTTCCATGCTTCTTACCCCGTCTATGCTTAGATCTACATGCTCACATACTTGATATCATGTCTATGGTTATTCCTTGCTTAGATCTACAGGTTTGTATTCATGTTTTATGCTTCTATGCCTATGTCTATGCCTTCACATGCTTGTATGCTCGGATTTGTGCTCTTCCATGCTTCTATGCTTACATCCACATGCTTAGATGTATATATACCTACCTACATGCATATTTCCATGCTTATATGTGTAGATCGGTGTGTTTCCTTACTTATATGTTCTATATGTTCTATGCCATCATCTATGTACTTGTGCACTCCATGCCATGTTTATGTGCCTAGGCCTAGGCTATGTTTGTCATGCCATGTGCTATTGTAGCCCTTTTGTCGCTTTATCCTTCTTTCTTTTGTTTTTGGCCTATTGGTTCGGACCCGATCTAGACCCTATGGTCTTTGTCATCGTCCATACACCAAGGCCCACATCAAAGTGTTTGGATCACCCCTATTTTCATGTCTATGCTTGCTTGCTTCTATGCTTTAAGCTTGTGATAGCATCTCTTGTTCTAGGCTTTGCCATGTTTGACACCCTTTGTGGGTTTGTGGTTGTGTGGTTACATCTAATGCCCATGAGGCCTTGTTTGGATGTAACCATTTGGGATGCATTGCCATGATGTTGGTTGCTTCATGCATACCTTTCCCCTTTTTCGCTCTGTGCGATGATATGCTTACAATGCTTGTTTATGCCCCCGTTGGCTTTATTTGCATTTTTACACACTTGCTTACATGTCCATGCATGAGTCTTGCTTGCTAGTGTGTCGTCCATACTTCAACACAATGAAGTTATGGACATTCAATCCAAACCTACATTTGTCCCTCGTGGACACCATCTTTTGTTTGCTTTCTTGCTTGTTTGCCTTTTTGCTTATTGCTTGCTATCTTGCTTGTTTGCTTGTTATCTTGCTTGTTTGCCTTTTCGCTTGTTTGCTCGCATCCTTGTTTCTATGCTTGCCATATCTATCATGTTTATATGCTTTATGCCCCTTTCGTATGCTCTTTGCATCTTTTCCTTCCATTGCCTGTCTACTGGTTTCTTGTCTTTGCCTTTGCATGTACACACACGGAGTGAGGACGCATGGAGCTAGGGCACAGTCTCCTAGGCGCAAGAAAAAAGGGCGCAGTCGCAAGCATGTTGATTTGAGCCAAGCGGCTACAGTCAGCAGGTTTAGGAGTCCAGTTCTTCCCATTTGGTTATGTACTCTTTTAAACCCCTTCCTTCTTCCTCCCTTTCTCTTTTAGATGGTTTGTATCAGGTATATCATGCCATGTACCATTCGTCCTCATTTATAGAGTATGGCAACCCTTGTTTATTTTCCTACACTTATATTTTGGGCCATGCTCTAGGGATGTAGGCATTTACTTTCCTGCTCTGTGTGCTTGCATTGTACATGATGTATGTATATATATATACCTGCTTGCCTCCCTCTGGTGTGATTGTCACAGTTTGTGTCACCTAAGGCCAACAATGCCTAATTTCCACTACGAAAGCATAGATTGGGACCACACCCATTCAAAAACCAAACCTCAAAGCCCCCATGCATGCAAAGCCCTGATAGGCAATGCCAAGATCATGTTTTTACTACCAATTTCTGAAAATTAAGGTTTTATCAAAACAAAAGACTACCCTTGGATGGGCGTTGTGGGGTGCTAACACCTTCCCCATGCGTAACCAAACTTCTGGACCTAAGAATCAAGATTTTTTGCCATCCATATTATATTAGGAAAAATGTCATTTTTCTTAACCTAGGATCGGTAATAAAATCAACTAGAAACAAGTGACCAATCATACCTTAGAAAAACCCAATGATTGGTGGCGACTCCAATTACCTTTGGTAATCCCTTAAAATTTGGCCTAGATTCCTGCAATAAAACCAAAGGTAGACCTACCTTCCACCACCGAGAGAGAGAGCACCCGAAGCTCCGCGCGAAACACACACCGATTATTGAGAGAGGCCCTCCAATGGGGCCCCGCGCGCGTGGGAGTTGTCGCCACAGCGGGTGGTCGAGTGAAGGCCCGTGACGATGGCGGCAGTTTTTCCGCTACATGTCCAATCGAGGCTGAGCGTCGACAGACTGGCAAATCCACTGGGGATCGATGAAAGTTAGCCTTTAAAGCTTTTGATAAAACCATAATCTTTGGACATTGGCTTTCAAAAACACAGAAATTGGCATTGGCCTCCAGGGCTTTCTTTTTGAAAAAGGCTTCTAATATATCCTAGTAGACTATTTTCAAAAGAGTAAAAAAAAATTTCCAAAAATCCTTTTCCAAAAGAGAGGGTTTGAGGTATTTTCACATGGGGCTTTACCGCTTTCCTCACGTGCTTTACAACTTTCCTCACATGCAAACATAGGGTAGCAAAATTTAATTTCCGCTACACCTTTATCCGCTTTCCATATATATATCTGTTGTGCTTTGAAAAAGTATTTTCCCTTCATTAAGGATTGCATGACATATACACCCTTTTGAGCCGAACCCGGGTTCCGTACTGCTAGCGTAGTCACATCTCTTTGGGGATTTCATCACCCCTTTTATAGATTCCCAAACACACACATCGACAGTGTTACCCACAGTTAGATTCGGGGCTAATGTTGTAGGCACTTCTGTACCCATGGGTGGACATGAGTAGCTAAAAAGGCCCTCTCAATCCTTCCTACCCAGTAACTTCCATGAAGGGAGGGGTATGGTGATTAAGTACCCTAGGACAGGAACCACCTACCAGTTAAGCCTTTGCATACAGTTGGCCTAGTTATGTCAAACCCGTGAGGACTAGATCAAGCCCAAAGCCCATCAGGACTAGGTGAAACCTAAAGAGTGAACATCCAAGCCTAGGAAAGGATACCTTTATAAGGCTAGAGGTCAGGGGAAAGTGTCTTGTAACAGGTGCGCCCTCTTTGCTTGCGCCAAAGAAATTGTGCTCTACTCTAGGTTCTTTCTATCTTGCTTGCACAACATCCATGATTAAACCCCTAGGAAAAGCAACCTTATTGCTTATACATGTTGGATCACACCCTATCCCTAAGGGTTCACAACCCTACAAGGGCACTCATGCATACACTAATTGGTTCCGTCACCTAATTGTGCAAAGATAAAATTTATGGCAAGTAACCGGAACTCCATTCAAGGAGGAGGTGCTGCCAGAAAGCTGTCAAGAAGTCCAAAGCATCAAGAGTTCTCCTAGGAAAGATCCAAAAAGATTGCCCAGAAGCTTAGGTCATCAAGGAAATCACAAGATGTCAAAGGGGCTAAGAGGGTCCAAGATCCAAATTGCAAAGAAATCCATGCTGTCCAAATTACTAAGGGATCCAAATTGCCAAGAAGTCAAAATTGCCAAAGGTTCTAGATTTCCAAAATCCAAGGGCTCCCCTAAGAGATCCAAAGGTTTAAGAGACCCATGTTATCCAAGTGATCCAAGTGTCCAAGAGCTTCCCCGAGAAGTCCACGTTGTTAGAAGTCGAGCTTTTCCTCGTAATCGCATTTACCTGTATTGTAAAAGGCCCATTATTGGAGCCGATGAACCCAGCATTGTAAAAGCAAATCTTGTACAAGCATGTAAGCAAAATAAGGGTCCTTCCTGCATTGTTAAGCATGTCATGAAAGTTTTGGTTACTTACCAATCTTGTGCATTAATTCAGCATCATAGTAGAAACTCACCATGATAAATACCTGATCAAGGGTGCAAAGCCAATTTTTGAAAATGATAGGAGCATGTCCTTAAGTATTTTGTTTGCAGGGCATCAATTCTCCAATAAAGGTATGATCTTTACTTGCTTGCATAACATTGAGAAACCCTAGGAAAGACAGTTCCAAAACTGCTTGTGCATTAGAACCCACCTAAGTCCTAAGGGTCCCCGGCCCTACAAGGGCATGCATGCATTTTTTGATGTCTCCCACCTAATTGTGTAGATAATAAATTGGGTGGCAAGCAACTGAGTTTTTCCATAGAGATGTGCAAGAGGCCAAGTTTTTTCTTCAAAATTGCAAAAAAAAAAAAGCTTTTTTTTCCTTGTATCAAATGTCTTTGCATCAAAATTGGTTTCTTTGTCCAACAACCTTTATGAATATCATTACAAAAACTGTTGCCATACAAATTGTGCCAAATTTTTCATTGTGTAAAAGGGTCCACCCCTAGACTTTTCAAAACCTATGTTAATGCTCAGTTACTTGCCACAATTTGGTCATGTTAAGATTTGCATCACTTTAGGAACTCATTCAATAACAAGAATTCCAAATCATGGAACTTCTCCCCCATAAATGCAAAATGAAATAGGGGCATGCTTAAAGCATTCAGACATAAGACTAACATGTGCTTTGGTTTTTTTTTCCGCCATGAAAATATCCCAATCCATCTCGAGGCATGGGAAGAAATGTGGGAAGTTCGAGATTCTTGTATCTCTCAGCTTATACAAAAGGACATGTGCAGGAACAAAGGGTGCAAACTAAAATCTCGGTTCATGTTAGCTAAGAATCTTCAAGAGGCTGTTTAGACGGTCGAAGGACCAGAAAAATGCCATACTGAGGTAGAATTTTTCTTGATCCTTCTCTCATGCAAAAAGAGATGAAGCAGATGGTAGTGAAAGCATCATAAATCCTGGTGCAATTCTCATAGGGTTGTCTCCAACAGACCGGAGGGTCATCCATGTTCTTCAAATTCACCTTAGTCGAGGTCATGATAGAAGTTTATGGAGCCATTTCTGAATACACAAGCACTGAATAGCTCATTCAAGAACTCATTCCAAGGAGTCGAAGATTGCAGTAAACCTACTTCAAGTTATCTTGTGGATGCAACATCTCTATCAATTAGTATAAGACACCTATGTTGGACATGAGAATAGACAACTAAAAGGATGCATAAGGCCACTCTATTGGAGGAGGGCCTAGGTATTTCCAATTTTGTCGGATCTCCTTAGGATCAAGATTCCCTACTAACTTCAGTCTTTTGAATTTCCTTTTCAAGAATTGGCTTCGGCCTATCAAGTATCCAGAGAGGCATAACCTGAGTTGCCTACTCCAATGAATTTTGACCAATTTCCTTCAAGGAAGCCACCATAGGTTCCAAATTCCCTACCTTAAACATGAGCAACAGCCAATTCTAGTGAAACATTAACAACATGATTGGTGAGATCAATGATCCACAAGATGTCCATATGGACCGGAAGAAGGCCAAGTCTTTAGGAGCTCTCAATATGATACTGGGGCAGATTTTTAGTGGTCTCGTTCCCATAAGACCACTAAAAATCCATCTTGTGCAACCTCCACATTATCCATGAAGGCTAGCTACCGCAAGCTCCTTTGTCAAGGCATCCCAAAAGGGTGAAAAGAACCCAACATCTCTCAAGCATGGTCCAACAGCTCAAGTTTCGTTAGCATTAGCTTGCCTCAGTAGGTTTTCCTTTGAGTTTTCCTTAGAAAAATCTTGTTTTACCTTTGGGTAGTCCGAGTGTTTCCTTCGGGTATTCCCCTAAGGAAAAATCTTCTTTCCCTTTTTTGGGTAGATTAGGATGTTCTATCAGATTCCCCTAAAAAATCTTCTTGTTTCCTTCGGGTATTCCCCAAGAAAAAATCTTCTTTTACCTTTGGGTGGATTGGGGTGTTTCCCTCAAGTTCCCCTTAAGAAAAAGATCTTCTTTTACCTCCTGATAGTCTAGGTGGTTCCTTCAGGTCTTCCTCAGAAAAACTTTCTTTCACCTTTGGGTCTTTCTGAACAAAATCCTCTTTTTCTCCAAATATCCTGAGATCTATTTGGGTTTCTTGATATGTGAATCCTCACACCCTTCAGTTGAAAATCTCACCAAGTTGTGAAAGTGATTGAGAGACCATGGAAAATGCCACACTGGGGCAGCTTTTTTCACACAGTCTCTGCCCTCTGAAAAGACTTCTTTTCAATAGCCTCAACAGCATCTTGAACTTTAGCAAGGACCACAATTGTAATTTCTTTACAAGGCCATCAGAAGATCCTTTTAGCTTGCTCGAAGCATTCCTTGGAAGCCTGACTTCCGCATTGACAAAAAAAATGGCGAACCAAGCCTATATTCAGGGAGAATCATGAACTATCTCTAGTTTTATCAGATCTTGCCATGAGCAAAGCATTAATTTAACTTGGACCATTTCCTTCTCAGGAACATTCAAACAGTATTGGGACCACCTTAGTCATGGTGATTCACTTGACAAATCTCAAATCCATGACAAATCAGCTCCGGCTACTTCAACAATACAATGTCAAAACTGGCTTGCAATAAGTGCCCACATGTGAACTATGGAGGAAAAGTAAAGGGATTAAATTTGGTCGAATAAGAGCCAAAATGCTTCCAATTTTAACGGGTTTGCATAGCCCGGACATGCCACTAACTACATTCAATCAATTTCCTTTTCAGGGACATGCTTTAATCAAGCCAAAGAGATGTCATTTACATCGCATTCTTCAATGAATAGTGACGACCAAAGATCTGAGCATTTGTGATAGAGCCATTCACCTGCTTAACATCTGGGCAACAGTGCCCCATCAAAATTTCAGGGAATTGCATTAACATCCCATCTTGTCATTCTCATATTGCCTTTAATAGGTCTCTAATGTGGCACATTGCCTTGACAGGTCATTTCAACGATTAACATGAAAATGAAGTTTGTTACTTGTGCCTCACAAGAATCTTCACCACAAATTAGAAAATCTTCATCCCAAGAAGTATGCCAAGCGTGGAATCAATCACCTAAGGCTTCTTTACAAGGGGAAGACCTCCATCTCCTAAGTGGATCTTTGCGAAAGCTTTTGGATATTGGGAATGCCATCCATCCGAAACACTAGAACCCAGATTTGGCCTTGTCACTACATCCTAAACACTGTCTCAACAATACCTTCTCTCATTTTGGTTGGCTTAGGTTTGTTGTAATCTTGTACACATTTTTCAAAAAAAAAAGTTTTTTCAAAATAAGATTAAAGCATACAGGTTCAAATCAAAAGATCAAATCATGAAAATCTATGTTTTAAAGTGCATGCATCTTCTAAGAGCGACAAGTCAATGCCAAAACCCCTTTGTGGGGAAAGAGTTGTTTGAGTGAAGTGGTTGTCCCTTACGAGGGATAAGGGGTATGTGATCACTAAACACTCACGTCATGATATCCCATCTCAAGAACTCCATATTCCTAAAACGTTCACCACTTTTGCAAAGTGCATATTCTTTTCTTGACAGTCAACCCCCCTAGGGAGGTTCCTACCCAAGATTGGTGTGGACCCTATATCAATGAATGACCATATGTTCAAGTTTCATTGACCAACTGATTGGATTTGAAATGATGGAGGCATTTGTTTCAGCCATCCAAACAGTTATATCACTTGATAGCCCTTTTGAGACAGAAAGAAAATGTTTTTCAAAAAACACCCAAATTTATAATTTGGCACATAAGCTCCTAAGGCTAAGAAGTAAGTGCTCAAGATGATGGAGAAAGGCATTCATTTCACTACCGTCCCGCTTGTAGAGAAATATCCCTTGCTAGCATAGTTGAGCCTGTTGAATTCTTTTCTTGTTTAACCCAGTCAAGGATTACCCCCACCCCCCACACTGGGGCGGGTTAGATGGTTACAAGGACCTCATGCTAGGTGACTTCCAATATTTGAGTCCATCAAACGAGTCTTTAATTATTAAAAATAAATAAATAAATAAAGGAGCCCAAATCAAATGACAAAAGTCATGGGCCGATCAAGTCTAATGAAGACCCAAGCAAAGAAAGGGAAAAAGAAGATTTAGCCTGAAAAAATCAAGAAACACGGGCCAAAGAAAATCAAAATGAAAGCCCCAAAAATGAAATGGGAAAAATTCAAGAAATGGACTCAAATTGAGGATATAGCCAAGCATGAAAAGCAACAAAAATGCTTTTGATGAAGTGTAATCCTTGACTTTAGGAAACCCTTCAAAGAATTTCACAGCCAAAATATCCTCCCGTAAGCCTAGGAAACCTATATCCTTACATTGCGGTCTTGAGAAAGTCCTTCCTAATTGAGAGCGACTACTTAGCCTATAGAGCTTATGCCAAATAAACACCCCATGTGAAAATTTAGAGCCTGATATCCTTCATTTCAAGCACCCAATTAACCCCAAGGCCACGTTACAACCTAATGAAAGACCTTAATGATCACTGAGGATCGGTTGGTCGTGGGACATTGAACATTTGGTCAATCATTGATGACGGAATCATCCGCTTATGCCAAGGTGTCATGCCTCAAAAAGGGTAGGTCCCAACCCACCTGATGAGTTCAAAAAGCCAAACACATCATTCATGTTTTCCCTACATAGCTTAAAAAGGGACACCCATGCATTTGGTAAACAGAAGCACTTTGCTCAAGAAATCCTTGCTCGTGAGCATGTCCCCTATTCAGGGTAAATGACAGCCATCGAGCGTATACACTCACAAACCACATAGGAAACATGACCTTAACGACCCCTCTTATGGTACATGCATTTAAACAGATTTTCATGATCATGAATGAATTTCCAAAATTTTTGAACCAGGTTTTCAAAACCAATTGAAACAGAAGGGAAAAATAATGACCTTCAAAGATTTCAAATCCTTCAAACTTTTCAAGTCCAAAAACAAAGCCTTGAGGGTTATTCATTTCTTCCCAAGGAATTTCCAGAAAAATGAGGTTTTAAGATTGCAACAACTAATGCAAGCCTCTCTCAGTCATTACCAGGCATCTCCAAAAAGACCTGAACCCAAAAGATTCAAATTCTTAACCCCAGGTTTTAAATACCATTCGGGAATCATTGCCCTAAACACTTTTCAAGCTTCTCGAACTCATCCCAATAGAGGATGCCCAAGTCATTGCTTCAAACATGACCTCCAATGCCCAACGGTTGGCCCCAGTCTTAATCCCGATACTGGGGCACTTTTATTTCTGACATTTTCAAACCATAGATGGTATTCCCTTTATCCAGTGCAATTCAAGATATCCACTAGGAGAAGGAGGAATCTCTCCCCGTTAGAGCCTGAATAGGTGCCCAGCTTGCACAATACATCAAGATCACACATAACTCAACATCCAAGCAGTTTTTCTGTAGCTATGACCAAGAGTGTCAACATTTCCAAAAGCTGATCTTGCCCAGAACTTTTGAATCTAGAATTTAGCAAACCAAGGAACCCATTGTGGTATAATCATCCGGAACAAGCTCAAACCCATGTCAATTCGGTTCGCTGATCCAAAACCCCGCAAAATCCTACACTGGGGCAGTTTATTTTGCGCGGTGTTAGGACATATGTGATTTGATGTTAGGAACATATGTCAATATTTTATGTAATTGGCTAATCCTTTGACAAAATGCATTTTACTTGAAATTGGGTAGATCTAGGATGTGTTTAATGCTTCAAAAAATAAGGTTTCAAGTTCAAGTGTTAAAGCTATGCAAGTCTGTCCAAGAATCAAGTGAGAAAGTGCTAGATTTTAAAGCTCAATAGCTAGCATCTATCGAGGTTTAAAAGCTGCTGAAGCTCATGCCTCAGCAGCTGAAGCTCATGCCTCAGCAGCTAGCTTGATAGATGGCTATCTATCGAGGTTTATGAAATTCAGTTTTTCAGAGCTGATTTCAATCCAATCCGTGAATGTATGTTTGGGCTTTCTTTTCTTACAACCCTAAACATATATAAGGATTATTTTGAGGGCCGTAAAATGTTACACAAGTTGCACAAGAGCACTGATGCTGCACAGAATCAGTAGGTTGAATGCTTCCGCTTCGGTGGGCTACTGGTAGTTGTGAAAGCCTACAAAGATGAACACACTATCAAAAAGGGGACCGGCGTGGACCAGCCAAACACCCTCCGATGGCTAAGTTAGTTTCTCACTAGAAAAGAGTTCCAACTTTTATTAGGAGTAAAATCTCAGAATGCACTTACCTTTCTTTGATTCAGACTGGTCCTTTATATAGAGGACCTTGGAACAGTTATTGGCTTGGTAACTTCCCCAAGATTTGTGGAATTTAGTGACTCCAGACATAACTTCCTCAACAGCTATAAGAGTTACAACCGTTGATGGAAGTTATGTACTTAAGAGGAATCTGTGGCAATGAATTCGGGTTGAGTAACCGTTTCAAGGATTTGTGGCTCGAATTTTCCATACTCTCAAATGAATTTACACTTGAGAGTTTTCTAAGTGTCATGTGGTCGTCCATGCACTTCGTGCATGGATGACTCTGGTTCTCTGACAGTGTTATGTGAATCGTCCATGTGCTTTGCCCATGGACGACCCTATTACTCAGACGTTGTGTGAGTCGTCCATGTGCTTTACCTATGGATGACCCTATTGCTTAGACGATCAACTAAAATATTTGGCTCAAGATCATGGACGAGACATATGGACGAATATGAGTTGTAATTTTCACTATCCCATCAGTTGCCCCCTTGTCCAATGGTCGTCCAAAGACATTATTGGGATTTAATGTGTACCTTTGTGGTTCTTTAAAAAAAAAAAATTTGCCACGTGTCACGACTTCATTGGTTGACCTGTCATGTCGATTGTGTTTTTCAAAAGAATTGCCACATGTCTTCTTCTAAGTGGCTGGTGTCACTTCGTTGACCCCATTTCTGGGCCCTATAAATAGGTGCATTCCCTCTCTTGCCCCTCACATTTCTCATAATTTTCTTTCTACCATCTCGTCCAAAAGCCTCGTCTAGCATTCCTTCCTAGTTATCAGGTATTTTCTTTTCCTTCTTAGGTTTTCGTCTTATCTATCTTCATTTAAGTCATGTCTTCGCCTAGTAGTAGTTTAGAGAAGGAGATAGACGAGTACCAGGACGTGTCTTCTGGGAGCGAGGGTAGTTGTGAGAGTAGCGAAAGTAGTACAGCTAGTAGTAATTCTTCGGACGAGCATTATTCATCTAGTTCCTTTGGAGGAATTCCAGGAATTACAACATAGGAAGGCTTTTAGATCTGGGGCTAGCTCGTCCAGACAACCACCTAGCCCTCCTCAAGACGAGAAGGATGAGGAGAATATTATTTATAGTTGTGCTCCTGAAGTAGCATCCATTTTAGATGCTGCTAAGTTAAAAACCCTTGTAGATAGGTATCAGATTCCTAAAGAGTTTAATCCTTGTCTACCCATGGACGGAGAATGGTGTTGTTTTCCTTCTTCTGGTTTAGGAATATACACCTCTTACCTCTTAGCTGGCCTTAGATTTCCTCTAAATTCTTTTTGTAGAGGTTTTCTCCATAGGTTGGGTATTGGACCTAACCAGCTCAACCCCAATGGATGGAGGATGGTAATTGCCATGCAAGTGCTGTGGTGTGAGGTATTGGAAGGGAACAGTCCTATCACAGTGGACGAGTTCCTTTACTGCTATAAGCCCTCTGAGATAAAGAAGTCTGCTGGTTTTTACCAGTTCTCGTCCAGAGGCTCTTACTATAGTTTAATTAAAGGCCGTAGCTCGTCTGACAGACTTTGGAAAAAAGAATTTTTTATTATTTCTGGAAATTGGGCTGGGGACCTAGTTGATGTGGGTAATGCCCCCTTCCCACCTTTCACAAGCCCTCTAGGTCGCCTTCGTCCTAAGGGTATGTTTCCTTTCTATTTTATTTCATTTCTCTATACATATTTTCAAACTTTCAGTCGTCTAACCTTTTTTCTTTATTTATGCAGCTGTTGTTCGTCCACACTTGGACAAGCTTTACTTGGATAGAATTGACCAAGTACGTGCCTTCCCTGGGAGGACTTTTCACGATCTAGTGACTCTCAGTCGTCTAGCTATGTGGGGACTTGGCCCAGTACCTACTGCTGAGAATCTTGGTCACGAGGAGACCACTCGTTGAAGTAAGCATCGTCCGTCATTTTTTTTTTTTTTACTTAGAGTTTCCTCATCGCAGGGATGGCTACAATGAGGGAGAACAGAGAAAAGAACATCACTAGTGGGGACGAGGATGCTACTGCACCTCCAGTCGTCCAGGAATCTTCCGTCCAGACAGGGAAAAGAAAATCTAAGCCTATAGCTAATGTTGTGGATCTGGACAACCTTCCAAGTCATCAAGGTCCTAAGAAGAAAAAACCTGCCAAGGCTTCTTTTCCCAAGGTTCCCAAGTTTACACCTCCGTCGGTAGAGCTGGACAAACCTCCAATTGATATGGAGCCCATCCAAACAGTTCATCCCGTCCAAACCGATCCTACTCCCCCTCCAACCAAGATTCCTCGTAAGCCTCTTCCGTCAGAGCCATCCGAGCGTCCTTCTAACCTGGTGTTGGACGAGAACCACGCATGGAGGACGTTCAAAGGAATAATCACTGATAATGAAGTCAATGAATGCTACAATATGTCAGTAAGGGAGTTTAAACGTTCTGGTATCCATGACCTTTTTAAGGTAAGTTTCATTCATCCTTGTGTGTTTTCAGTAAGTTTTTAGAATAAAATATCTAACTTTCTTTCGTCCATACACAGGCTATGTCAAAATTTTACACAGCAACTTGTCAGGCTAAGGAACTTGCTTCAGAGGCCAAGACTGCTAAGGATAAGGCTAAGGAGCTGAACAATGAAATTCTGCTAAAAAAGGGGGAGGTGTTTAGTTTGACTAAAGACTTCAATCGTCTGCAAGGAAGTGAGACGAAGCTGAAAAACGAGGTGGAAGAGCTTAAGGCCGATAATATCGAAAAAGATACTCACATCGTTCATCTCGAGGGACAAGTTTCTAGGTTTGCCTCGTCCTTGGAGGAAGCACGTGAGGAAGCCATAGCAGCCTTCAAGAAGTCTGACGAGTACAAGAATCGTCTAGACAGTCACTACACAGCTGGCTATGAGGACTTTCGTGCTGATGCCAAGGAAACATTTCCTGACTTGGACTTTGATTCTTTCAAGCTTCCCCTTGCTACTGAAAGCTCCTTGCTGCAGACGAGTTCTAAGGACGTCAACATAATGGACGATGCTAATAACGAAGTGACCCAGGACGATCCCAAGTCTGGGGGTATTGCCCCTAGTGGTTTATCCAAGTAATTTTATATTTTCCTTAGGAAATTTATTTTATCTTTATTGAAGGTGCCCGTTGTTTTGGGCTTTTATTGGAGTACAATTATCTCGTCTAAGTTTATGGATGAGCCTTATATACAATCAGTTATATTATCTTTACGTAGCCTTTAAGGGTTTTTGGACGTTGGTCGTCCACCCTTCTTTAAGTTCTATGAATGTTTTCCATTTTCACCTTTTATTATGTTTGAATACATTTAAAGCTTTATGTATGAACTTTATTTACATCGTCCATATCATTTTTATGGTTGCGTGGTTCGTCCACTTATTGAATCATTTTACCTCGTCTTGGGTATATGGGTGAATTTCTTCTTACATCACCAAATTTGGATAACAAATTTGGGACAATCATTTACTCATCCTTAGCTAAATCGTTCCCAGCGAATGCTTGTCCTTGCACTGGATTGTTAGGCTGGTTAGATTCGTCCATAGGCTTGAGTTTTTACACCATCTTTTGTTCGTCCATGGTTTAGACGATTTCTTAGGTTCCATCTCGTTTTAAACTTTAGACGGACATACCTTCGGTTTATTCTTATTGCTTTATCCTTTAAGGAAAGCTTATGGACGATACATCCTTGGTTTCAAGGATTTTATTCGTCCTTGATCGTTACACAATTTTTATTCGTCCATGGTTTAGACGATCATTCCTTAGGTTTCATCTCGTCTTAAGCTTTAGATGGACATACCTTTGGTTTAGTCTTATTGCTTTATCCTTTAAGGAAAACTTATGGACGATACATCCTTGCGTCCAAGGATTTTATTCGTCCTTGATCGTTTGCCTTTCGTGGATCACTCTGAATGAATTTACAAAAAATGAAGGATTCCCATACAATTATGTATAGACTTAAAAATACATCATTTATATATTTGGAAATCTAAACTATGCAAACATTCGTCCACAGGCATGGCACATGCTTGAGAGCTAGTGCCTTTAGGGAATTAAAAATACTTATACAACACAAATTCGTCCATGAGCAGCACTATATACTTATACATATAAAACACTTAGTAGTAGTAATAGGCAAATACTAGAAAATAACACTAGGCAACACATTACTTCAAACGTCTAAAGAGCTCGTCCGTGACAATGCTCATCCATGATCACCCTATTGATAATATCTTCTTAGGTGCTCAACATTCCAAGGGTGCTCTAGCTTCTGTCCATCCAAGGCTTCCAAGTAGTAAGATCCTTGCCTCTTGCAGTTGATGACCCTGTAAGGTCCTTCCCAATTTGGTCCTAGCTTCCTGTGGGCTGGGTTTTTGGTGGCCAAAGAAACCCTTTTAAGGACGAGATCCCCAATGTTGAAGTGTCTGGGTTTCACCATGGCATCATGTTGCTTTGCCATAAGATTTTTGTATCTTTCTGTTCTCTGCTCCGCGTCCATCCTCACCTCATCTATAAGATCGAGGTTTAGACGAAGCTGTTCTTCGTTTTCTTCATCTTGATACTTCATCACCCTGTGGTTGTCCATGTGCACTTCTACAGGTATAACTGCTTCACTTCCATAGGCTAGTTTAAAAGGAGTTTCCCCAGTGGGGGTTCTTACTGTTGTTCTATAAGCCCATAAAACACCTGGTAACTCTTCTAGCCATATTCCCTTTGCCCCCTCAAGCCAAGTCTTGATAATTTTCAACAGGGATCGGTTTGCTACTTCTGCTTGCCCATTGGCTTGTGGGTGGGAGGGTAAGGAGTAATGATTCTTGATTCCCATTTGCTCACAAAAATTCTTGAAAAGTGTGTTGTCGAACTGTCGTCCATTGTCAAACACTAGTACCCTAGGTACCCCAAACCTGCATACAATGTTCTTCCAGACGAAATTCTTGACGTTCTGTTGCTTAATTTTTGCTAAGGGTTCAACTTCCACCCACTTAGTGAAATAGTCTATTCCCACCACCAAAAACTTCATTTGCCTAATTCCGGTTGGAAAGGGGCCCAAAATATCCAATCCCCATTGTGCAAAAGGCCAAAGGGCCATCATTGGGGTAAGATACTCTGATGGCTATCTAGGAATATTACTGAAATGTTGGCATTGATCACATACCTTAACATATGCCTTAGCAACAGCTTGGATGGTTGGCCAGTAATATCCTGCACAGACGATCTTGTGGACGAGTGATCTGGCTCCTGAGTGGTTACCACATGCTCCTTTATGAACCTCCCTCAATACGTAGTTCGCCTCGTCCGGAGCCAACACCTTAGGAAAGGCTGGGAAAAGCCTCTTTTGTATAACACTTCTTCCATGAGGGTGTACCTGGCTGATTTAACTCTGAGCTTTCTGGCTTCGTCCTTCCCCTCAGGGAGCCTTCCGTCCTTCAGGTATGATACTATCGGAGTCATCCAATTTTCCTCACCTTCTATCTGCCACATTTCTGGAAAGTCTATGCTTGGCATGTATTGTATTTCATCAAACTCGTCCATTGCTTCATTCGCAGAGGCTTCCTTTGCTAGAGTATCAGCTTCCACGTTCTTTTCCCTTGGGATTTGAACGAAATCAGCTTCTTTGAATTTCTTCACAAGGCGGACCACCTTCTTTAAATATTTCCTCATTCTTTCTTCCTTGGCTTCAAATGTTCCATTTACTTGGCCTATGACCAACTGAGAGTCTCCCAAGACGAGTATTGAGTCTGCTTTTACAGATTTAGCCAACTCCAACCCTTTAAGAAGGGCTTTATATTCCACTTCATTGTTAGTTGTTTGGTATTACAAGCGAACCTTGTGCTTTAATTTGTCTCCTTCTGGTGACTGCAAAACAACTCTTATACCTCCAGCATGCAGCGTAGACGATCCATCTACATGGACAACCCATTTTTTACTGTCTTCTTTTCCGCCTAAGTCCTTATAACTTGGAGTGAACTCTGCTATGAAATCTGCCAAGGCTTGAGCCTTTATTGCATTTCTCGACTGGTACCGAATGTCAAATTCACTAAACTCGACTGCCCATTGAATCAGCCGTCCTGCAGCTTCCAGCTATTTCATTACCTTCTTAAGCGGATGGTCCGTCATGACATTGATGACATGTGCTTGGAAGTAATGTCTTAACTTCCTAGAAGCTATTATTAGTGCAAAAGCTAGCTTCTCTATCAGTGGGTACCTTCCTTCTGCTCCTCTGAGTGCTCGGCTAGTGTAATACATAGGCTTTTGCACCTTTTCTTCCTCCCTGATCAACGCTGAACTCACGGCATGTGGGGACACTTCTAAGTACAGATACAGTTCTTCTCCTTGCACTGACGGACTTAACAATGGAGCCGTGGTGAGATAGTCCTTTAGATCTTGGAAGGCCTTTTAACACTCGTCCGTCCATTCGAATGCCTCCCTAAGAACTTTGAAGAAGGGTAAACACTTGTCTGTGGCTTTCGAAACAAACCTGTTCAGAGCAGCAACTCGCCCAGTGAGGGATTGTACTTCCTTGATGTTCTTCGGTGATTCCATGCTCAGTATGGCTTGGATCTTGTCTGGATTTGCTTCAATTCCTCTTTGTGAAACCATGAATCCTAGAAACTTCCCTGACGATACTCCGAATGCACATTTACTTGGGTTCAATTTCATCTTATATCGTCTAAGTGTTTCGAAGGTTTCCTGTAGATCATCCAAATCGCTTCCCTCGTCTAAGCTCTTCACAAGCATGTCGTCAACGTACACCTCCACATTCCGTCCTATCTGTGGATGGAACATGTGATTTACCAACCTTTGATAAGTTGACCCTGCGTTCTTTAGACCGAAAGGCATCACCTTATAACAAAACAAACCTTGACTGGTAATGAAGGAGGTTTTTTCTTGGTCTTCCTCGTCCATCTTTATTTGATTATATCCTGAGAAGGCGTCCATGAAGCTTAACAACTGATGGCCAGCTGTAGAATCCACCAATTGGTCAATGCGTGGCAACGGATAACTATCCTTAAGGCAAGCCTTGTTTAAGACAGTGAAGTCTACGCACATCCTCCACTTGCCATTTACCTTCTTCACCATCACCACATTGGCTAACCAATCCGGGTAATAGACTTCCCGGATAAATTGTGCTGTGGTCAGTTTCTGAACCTCTTCCTTGATAGGCTTATTCCGTTCATGAGCAAACACCCTCTTTTTCTAACAAATAGGCTTAGAAGAGGGGTATACATTCAATCGATGAGTAATTATACTTGGATCGATTCCTGGCATGTCGTCATGACTCCACGCAAAAACATCAATACTCTTCCTCAGGAACTGGACGAGGTCTTTTTTCGCCTTCTCCTTCATACTTGTTCCAATTCTGGTGAATTTTTCAGGATCATCTTCTTGCAAAAGAACATCTTCCAATACTTCAGTGGGCTCCGCAACAAACCTTCTCTCCTCAATACTCATTGTCTGCACCTGCTCGTCTAAAGCCATCATGGCTAAATAACATTCTCTGGCTGCCAACTGATCTCCTTGTGCTTGTCCTATCCCGTACTCTGTAGGGAATTTGACTGATAGATGGTAGGTAGACGTTACTGCCTTCCAACTGTTCAGAGTCGATCTTCCAATAATAGCATTGTATGAGGACGAACAATCCACCACGAGGAAATTGACTTCCTTGGTTATCTGCTGTGGGTATGATCCCACCACTACAGGTAGCATAATGGTGCCAATAGCTGCACCTTTATTCCTCTAAACCCTATCAATGGTGAACATACTGGACGAAGTTGATCTCGTCCAAGCCTCATCTGTTGGAAGGCAGAGTAGTACAATATATCTGCTGAACTTCCATTATCCACCAACACTCTCCTAGTTGTATAATCTGCAATGAGTAAAGTGATAACAATGGCATCATCATGTGGATGATGGATCCTTTCAGCTTCTTCATCGGTGAATGAGATAGTTGATTCGTCGGTCCCTCTCGTCCTTGGTGATCGTCCAGAGAGTTAGATATTTTGCACCACTTTGAGATATGTCTTTTTTGACTTGGAAGACTGTCCTGCTGAAGTCCCTTCTATGATAACCCTTATCTCTCCAAGTGGGGGCCGTGATGATTCTTCCATCTTTCCCTTCAACTTTTCATCTTTATGATCTCTTCCAACGAAATGCCTCAACTTTCCTTGTCTAATAAGATTCTCAATCTGCTGCTTCAAATTGTAACACTCGTCCGTGTCATGGCCATGATCTCTATGGAAGCGACAATATTTATTCTTATTGCGCTTGTTAGGATCTCCTTTCATCTTCTCTGGCCACTTCATGGAAGGATCATCCTTGATCTGCATGAGCACTTGATCGAGAGGGGCATTTAAGGGTGTATAATTCTGATTCCTAGCTGGGGGGCCCTACTTCTTGTTATCTCGGTCCTTCCTATCTTCCGTTCGTCCCTTCTTTGAACGAGGACCTTGCTCAGAGTGTCGCGCGGGGTTTTCTTCCATCCTCTCAGCTCTCTTCCTCTTCTTAGCTATGATTGCGTCTTCTGCATTCATAAAGTTTTGGGCTGAATGGACGAGTTTAGCCATGGATTGAGGTTCTTTCTGAAAAAGCTTGTGGATGAATAGGTCCGAGTTAACCCCATTGTGGAAGGCCGCCAAGAGTAGCTTGTCATCTACCTCGTCCACGGTCAGGGCTTCCCTATTAAAACAAGAGATGAAGGAGCGCAGGCTTTCATTCTCCCCTTGTTCTATAGTCAACAGGCTGGACGAAGAATGTTTATGTCTTTGCCCTCCAATGAAGTTATTGACAAACAACTTACTCAACTCTTCAAAAGAACTGACTGTGCTTGGAGGTATCTTGCTGAACCACACTCGCGTTGGTCCCTTAAGGGTGGTAGGGAAGGCTCTACACATAATCTCGTCTAGAACCCCTTGGAGATGCATCGTAGTCTTGAAAGTAGCGATATGATCGAAAGGATCACGCGTCCCATCATATGAATCCAGAGAAGACATTTTAAACTTTGGGGGCAAGGGATGACCATTGATGGAAGCCGTGAAAGGGGAATCTGTTCGATGAACCAAATTTTCTACGAGATTTGCCCTTCTCATGTTCTCCCTCATCTCGTCCATAACTTTCTTCATCTGATCCATCTCCTTCTCCAAGTGTGGCACCCTTCATGAAGTGGTGCCCTTTGATTGACTTTCAGGCTCAGCATTTCTCCCTCTATCTTCTTGACTCTGGGCTTGTCCTTCAACATATCCTTCACGATGCTGCCTCAAATTGATCTCCCTAGTCAACTCTTGGTTTTGACGAGTTAACTCCGCCATGGCGGCTGCCATGGATTGTATATGTTGGATGGAAGGCGGCTGCGCGACAGGCACTGATTGGCAATCTCGATGGGGATTTCTAGAAGCATCCCTACTCTCTTGGTGGACTGGGCTAGTGGCCCTGGATCTTATCCGAACCATACAGCCTTTGGTCGGAGAAAGATAAAACTGCAAAACTCGAAGTTTCTCCTTCCCACAGACGGCGCCAACTGATGCTGCACAGAATCAGTAGGCTGAATGCTTCGACTTCGATGGGCTACTGGTGGTTGCGAAGGCCTACAAAGATGAACACACTATCAAAAAGGGGACCGGCGTGGACCGGCCAAACACCCTCCAATGGCTAAGTTAGTTTCTCACTAGAAAAGAGTTTCAACTTTTATTAGGAGTAAAATCTCAGAATGCACTTACCTTTCTTTGATTCAGACTGATCATTTATATAAAGGACCTTGGAACGGTTATTGGCTTGGTAACTTCCCCAAGATTTGTGGAATTTAGTGAGTCTAGACATAACTTCCTCAACGGCTATAAGAGTTACAACCGTTGATGGAAGTTATGTACTTAAGAGGAATCCGGGGGGATGAATTCGGGTTGAGTAACCGTTTCAAGGATTTGTGGCTCGAATTTTCCATACTCTCAAGTGAATTTACACTTGAGATTTTTCTAAGTGTCATGTGGTCATCCATGCACTTCGTGCATGGATGACTCTGGTTCTCTGACGGTGTTATGTGAGTCGTCCATGTGCTTTGCCCATGGACGACCCTATTACTCAGACGTTGTGTGAGTCGTCCATGTGCTTTATCTATGGACGACCCTATTGCTTAGACGATCAACTAAAATATTTGGCTCAAGATCATGGATGAGACATATGGGCGAATATAAGTTGTAATTTTCACTATCCCATCAAGCACAATTCCACAAGTGTGAAGAAAGGTGTGACCGGAAACCTAGTTTGCCCTAGTTCTTCTTTCTCTTGAAGAAGATGTTGTGTTTGTACACCGTAGGGTTTTGTGACCAAGCAACTTCTTAATCTTCATCGTATGATGAACTGAAGAACTTTGTAACCAACATCCTTCTCAAGTTGGTGATCAAGTCGCATATTGGGATCCGCGCAATTGGTTTGTCACGTACTGGGAGCCGTGCATGGAAAATGAGAGATTGTCACTATAGAACAAGTCCAATTGGGTATTGGGGTAAGGGTTCAACTGTAGGTTGGTTAAGGTACTGGGATTCCTTTACTTGTAACCGCTTGTTTTGATAATAGTGGATTCTCGGGAATGGTGACCTTAAAATCACCCGATAGGGTTTTGCTGGGTAGGTTTTCCCCATTTGTAAACAAATCACCATGTCAATTTATTTTTCGATTGGGATGATGCTAAGATCAAGGCGGCAAACTTCAACAGCAGGGCACTAAATGCTTTATTCAGTGCAGTCACTAATGAGGAATTCAAGAAGATATCCTCCACTGAAACTGCTAAGGAAGAATAGACCATTCTCCAGACAACCTATGAAGGAACTAAGGTTATCAAGGATTCAAAGCTTCAGAGGCTTACTACGAGTTTTGAAGAGATCAAGATGGAGGAGGATGAGTCATTTGATGAGTTCTATGCCAAGTTCAAAGACATAGTAAACTCAGCATTTAATCTTGGGGAAACCATTCTTGAACCCAAGATTGTGAGAAATGTGCTCAGATCTCTACCCGAGAGATTCCATGCCAAGATCACTGTCATTGAGGAATCAAAGGACATCGATAAAATTCCTTTGACAGAGCTGGTTGGAAATCTATAGACCTATAAGTTGGGTTTGACGAGGATAGGGAAATCAAGCAAGAGCAAGAGCATGGCTTTGAAAGTCAAGAGCAGTGATACTGATGAGTCTTCAGATGATGAAGATTCTAAAATGAAGAGCAAGAATGAGAAACCCCTCATCCAATGCCATTAGTGCAAAAGTTTTGGTCATATGAGGATAGAATGCCCAAACTACCTCATGAAGGAAAAGACCAAGGAGTCAAAAGATAAAGGGTTGGTTGCTACTTGGAGTGACACTGAGAATGACTCTTCTGATGAGTATGTGGGTGAATGTAGTCATGTTATGGCCTTTGCAGCCTCAACCGATAAGGTGATTGTGGAAAGTGCTAGTGACAGTGAGGATTCTTCTAATGATGAAATACCCAAAAAGATGACCCTTCAGGATGCCTATGATAAGCTATGCACTGAATTCATAAAATCTGAAAAGACTTCTCATCTTTGTAGGAAAGAGCTTAATGAGGTAAAGACTGAAAAAGCCGATCTGTTAGTCAAACTAGATGAGACTACAAGGTTAGTTGAGACTCTTGTTATGGAGAACACCTCATTAGAAGAGAAGGTCAAGAATCTTGAGGTTGAGCTTAGTCAAGTTAGAACTCAACTAGAGAGGATGTCTAGTGCAAAGCTTGATGAGGTATTGCGTGCTCAAAAGCCTAGTTCTGATAAGACTGGCTTAGGATATGCTATTTCCTCCAGCCCCTCCTCTTCCATGGCTTCTGGATCAAGGACTGTCTTTGTGCCACAATCTGAGAAAGGTAATAAAGGTATGAAATCCAAAACTGATTTGACTAATTCTAAATCCTTTGTTAGACCTCATGTTTGTCATTATTGTGGTGTTTCTGGACACATTCGTCCTAATTGCTTTAGGTTGTATCCTCATAAGCAATTGTCCAAATGGTCACAGGTTTCCTCTCAAGGACCTACACCTTTGTTTGGAGAGTTAGTAAAAGTTTTGAGCTTTTTAACTCAATTTCAGGAGAATTTTAATTCTTCTATGTCCTTTAGTAGACATGCTAGGACACGTGCCTTTTCATCTTCACGGCCAAAGACTCGTGCTGTGTGGATGAGAAAGGAGTTTAAGACTTAATTGTCTTTTCTATTTGTCCTCTGCTTTAATTCTTTCTATCTAAAGTAAGACTCTCTTTACTTGATTTCTTATCTGCTTTTGGAATCATGCTTTCATGCATTTGCATCTTTCTTTCATGCTTTCATGTTGTTTGTCTGTTTTTGTTTGGTTGTTTAGTTTTTATTTTGTTTTGTTTTCAAAATAAAAATAAAAAGAAAAAATCAGAAAAATACAAAAACAGTGTGTGTTTTGTGTACATTGGTACTTGTGTACCTTGGATGGCCATTGAAACAAAGTTTTCTAAACTTTGTATCTCTTGTAGCTTAGATGAGCATCCCTATGCACAACTAAGCAAGTGAGCTTTGTGGCTCTTGTTTGTGATGAGTAAGATTAAGTTATCTCTTGTACTTAACACTCGTATCACTCTTTTTGATGGGAATGATTAGAAAATCCTAAAAGAAAGGCATAAATAACCATCTCACCATTGTTGCCCGCCAATCATAATATGACACCTGTATGCTTCGGCATAGCAAAAGTGCAGTGTCAATGACATTTGTGTGCTTAGGCATAGCAAAATTGGAATGTCAAATATCTTTGGGTATTTCTTTTCTCTCTCTTATATGCCCATGCATGATATACTTAAAAAAAATATATATATATATATGCAAAGAAAAATCAAAAGCAAAAAGATCAAAAATGCTTTAAAAATGATTGCAAGCGTGTATTCTAGGAGATGTGGAAGTTATAGGATGTACCTCAAAGGTGATAATCCCCATCAAACATTTATGATTGTGTGTGAGTTAAAGTAATTTTCTCATATCTCAAATCATCATAACTTGTATACACTTATGCAATCTTGTAATGTTTTCACACACAACACGCAATATTCTTTGCTACTCTTGATACATGTGCAGGTACAATGTGATTTGGCCATCACAAGATTTTACATATGTTAATGTATGCTCACTAAACTGTCTTGACTTGTTTTTGAAAATATAAAATTGGTTAGACTTGTTTAGTGTGTGTGTGTGTGTTTTGGGATCTATGTGCTTAATTTTTTTTCTTGTTGAGAGATTTGTTTTTCACATGTTTTGCATCCTTCTATTATCTTGTCATCCATAGCATCTTGTTTCATTACATTCATGCATTTATATGGATTTCTTGTGCCCCCTTGATCATCCTTGATCATCTTTATGTTTCTCGGGTTAAGCATTCTAACTTCTTGTACCCTTTGTCAATCATGACAAAAAGGGGGAGAAATTGTGGAAAAAATGTGGTTTCTTTTTACGATTATACATGCTAGGGGGAGAAATACATTCCTTTGTAAGGAGGAGATGTGTTTCATCTAGTTAGGGGGAGTGCTTACTTCCTTCTTCTTGTACATCGGTCTTGTGACCATGTTTACATACATTGTGCTTATCTTTGATGATGTATGTCTTCTTCACCTACCCTTACATGTGTTGTTTCTTTTCTATCTTTATACACATGTTTCTTTACTTGTATGCAATCTATTATTTCTGTTTCACACAAAGATGCCTTGATGAGTTTGGTTTAAAGTGTTTCAGAAATACAGGTTGTCAAAGTCTACTTGCCATAAACTCTCTTCTTGAAAAGTTTTTCAAGAGATTGTGTTAGGATAAATTTTATTGTATTCAACAAGTGAATATGAGTTGAGTGATTTATGACTTCTCTCATATGCTCATTTGTTTGTTGTGGTTTTGTCACGAATTGCCAAAGAGGCAGATTGTTCGGACATATGTGATTCACTTGTTAAGAACATATGTCATTATTTTATGTAATTGGCTTATCCTTTGACAAAACGCACTTTACTTGTATTTGAGTAGATCTAGGATGTGTTTAATACTTCAAGAAACTGTGTTTCAAGATCAAGTGTTGAAAACATCCAAGTCTGTCCAAGAATCAAGTGAGAAAGTGCTGAATTTTAAAGCTCGATAGCTGCTCGACACCTCCTCGACACCTATCTATCTGTCGAGCTCTTAAGCTATTTTTTATCACAATCTCGATAACTTCTCGACAGCTGGTCGATCGATCGAGATATCTCCTATACCCTCGACACCTGCTCGACACCTCCTCGATCGATTGAGATTTACTGAACCTTACAAAATTCAGATTTCCAGATCTAATTTTCGGCCTATGCTGACATATATGTGTAGGGTTTCTTTTCTCACAACCCTAGACCTATATAAGGCTTATTTTAGAGACCATCACATAAGAGAATACAAGGAGAACATATGCAAAAGGTGACCAATGTCTTATTCTCTCTGAAAGAAGTTACTGCATATTTGTGCCTTAGGGTTTTGTAACCAAGTGCTTCTTGATCTTCATTGTTGATGAAGTGAAGAACTTTGCAGCCAACAACCTTCTTCTAGTTGGTGATTGAAGTCACGTACTGGGATCCGCGCAATTGGTTAGTCACGTATTGGGATTCGTGCATCAAAGGGTGACGTTCATATATTGAAGAGTTCAGAGGTTCTGAAGCAGTAGAAGGTTTCTACTGTGAGTTCATCTACGGGGATTGTAGAGTCTAGGGATAAAGGTTTTGTACTAGATCTGAAACTCCTTTTCATTATAGTAGATTGCTTTTCGGGAAGGTTTCCCCCTAGGTTTTTTACTATGAAACTAGTTTGTTTCATTGGTTTTCTTGGGCCATCATATCTTGTCTTATTTATTTTTCCGCTGCATGATTTTGACATGATATTGATGTTTGTTTGTTTTAACAAGTTTTATTCATAATAAATCTAATTAACAACTTGGGTTTAAAACTTGTTAATTCTATTAACTGAGGTCTAAATTTCCTAACAAAAATGGTTAGGACCATGATGAGTTATTCAACTTTACCAATTTCCTTTTGGGGATATGCACTAAAAATAGCAATGCATATTTTAAATTTAGTTCCATCAGAATATGTTCCCAACACACCTAAGGAATTGTGGAGTGGGCGCAAGCTTAGTATGAAATATCTCCACATTTGGGGATGTCCAGCACATGTGTTGAAAGGGAAGTTTGATAAGTTGGAACCTAAAACGGAAGTATGCATGTTTTTAGGGTATTCAAAAGAAACTAAGGGTTATTTATTTTATAATCATAAGGATAACAAAGTGTTTGTTAGTACCCATGCCAAATTTTTGGAAGATGATTATATGAATAATTTTAATCCTAGAAGTAAAGTTGTCTTGGCTGAATTAGATGAACCTGTAATTGAACAACCAATAGATGTAACTAGGGATGATGTGGCTATATTAGATACACCACAAGATACTACTCATGAGATGTCTAATACACAGGTGCCTCGTCGTAGTGGGAGGATTGTTAGGCCATCTATAAGATTTATAGGTCTGGGAGAAACTTATAAAACTATCTCAAAAGAGGCCGAAACTGATCCTTACACTTATGATGAAGCAATGAATGATATAGATGCACATCATTGGGTCAAAGCTATGAAATTTGAATTAGATTCAATGTATTCCAATCAAGTTTGGGATCTTGTAAAGGCGTCTAACGGCATTAAACTTGTTGGTTGCAAATGGGTTTACAAAAGGAAGAAAGGGATAGATGGAAAGGTTGAAACCTTTAAAGTAAGGCTAGTGGCAAAAGGGTATACACAAAAAGAAGGTATTGATTATGAAGAAACCTTTTCACCAGTAGCAATGCTAAAATCTATCAGAATTCTCTTATCCATTGCTGCTCATTATGATTATGAGATTTGACAAATGGATGTCAAGACTGCATTTCTCAATGGCAATCTAGAAGAAGAAATCTATATGATGCAACCAGAATGTTTCATAGCAAAGAACCAAGAGCATATGGTATGCAAGTTGAAAATGTCCATTTATGGACTTAAGCAAGCATCTAGGTCATGGAACATCAGATTTGATCAAGCAATCAAATCATTTGGTTTTGAACAAGATCTTGATGAACCATGGTGTACAAAAGACATCAAGACAAAGTAGTAATGTTCCTAGTGCTTTATGTTGATAACATTCTACACATTGGAAATGATGTAGGGGTAATGTCATCAGTAAAGGTTTGGTTGTCAAGCCAATTTGATATGAAAGACATGGGTGGGGCTAACTTTATTCTAGGGATCAAGCTTTGGCGAGATCGCAAGAATAAGATGTTAGGCTTATCACAAGTTGGATATATAGATAAGGTTCTAGAACGGTTTAGCATGCAAAACTCCAAGAAATGATTACTTCCTTTTAGATATGGAGTTCCTCTGTCTGATGACCAAAGGCCTAAGACTCAAGAGGAAGAAAATATGATGAGACAAGTTCCTTATGCCTCAGCAGTAGGAAGTCTCATGTATGCCATGCTTTGTACTAGACCAAATATCTGTTATTCAGTTGGCATGGTCAGCCGATATCAATCAAATCCAAGACCAAAACATTGGCAAGCTGTAAAGCATATTCTCAAGTATCTATGGAGAACGAGAGATTATATGCTTATTTACTAGTGTGAGGATTTGATTCCCATTGGCTATACAGATTCAGACTTTCAATCGGATCTAGATTTCAGAAAATCCACTTCAGGATGTGTATTCACCTTGGGAGGTGGAGCCATAAGTTGGAGGAGTATTAAGCAATCTTGTATTGCGAACTCCACCATGGAAGCTGAATATGTCGCTGCCTGTGAAGCGGCAAAAGAAGCTGTCTGGCTCAAGAAATTCCTTTCTGACCTTGGTGTAGTGAGAATGGAGCAGGTTCCCATCACATTGTTTTGTGACAATAATGGAGCAGTTGCACAATCCAAAGATCCAAGGAATCATAAGAAAGGAAAGCACATTGAGAGAAAATACCACATCATTCGAGATATCATTGCCCGTGGAGATGTAGTAGTTGTAAAGATTGAAAGTGCAAACAATCTAGCAGATCCCTTTACCAAAGTCTTGCCTCAAAGGACTTTCGAGTCGCATTTGGAGGGAATGGGAGTTAGATTAGTGCACAATAGTCTTAAGGGCAAGTGGGAGATTGTTAGGATTAGTGCCCTTAAATCCTATTGTATGATGCTATGTATAATATTAAGTATGACATTATGTATAACATTATGTATGACTTAATATTGTGTTTAATAAAGTTGTTTTATTATTATCTGAAATAATGGTAACATGAATATTCAGACATTATCATATAGTCCATGAAATGCATAGTATGTGATTTATATGATTTAATCACAAAAGATATAAGTTACAAGTTCTTTGTAAACTCAGAATTGTAATTCGTAGTCGGTGATGAAATTGGGCGTTTTATCTGCGAAGACTATAACATATCAATTACGATGATTTGTCTTAATCATGGAAGTGGAGACTTCTAGTTGATATGTTGATATGTTTTAAGAGTTAAGACATATTGAATTGGACCGCTGTGAGATTTATTATTCTTCTAACGACTGTCAATTGAACAATAAATCTCACGACTTATATTTGCATGAACTCTTAATCATGAGAGAATAATGGACCTGATCATGAGGTGTAGGTTGCTTTGATATATCAGGAGTGAGATCTAAAGTAACGGTCAAAACCTCAGTATGTTGGGCAGCCACATTTAGTGTTGATGGAACATATATTCTCAAGATGGAATTCATAGTCTCTTAACAGAGATACAAAATATTCCCTTGAGATAAGTTTAATGAGTTTGTTATTCAAAGAGTTAGGTCTAACTACTTTGTTAAGAAATTACTAAAGTATATATATTTATGGAATTGGATTTCATAAATATATAATGAATAACTTAAAAGGATTAAATCAGGTACTCAAGGATTAAGATGTAGTAATTTACAAAGTGGCAGTTTACATTCATGACTTTGTATTACTACGAATATTTTATGAAGGGGTTGCATGTACAATAAAGTCTTGGGATATAATTTATAAATAAGGCCTAGAGTGCAACTATATTTATATAGTGGTATTAAATATAGTTAATGGTAACTTTAGACTTGTCAAGAGTTGACAGAAAAGCCCAAGGCCCATTGGAGCTAGTGTCTTATTGGTCCCTTTTGGTCCCACTCCAAGTCACATACTAGAACCTAATTGAAAAGGCCCAAAAGGCTAGTCCAATTAGATAATCAGTTATATGGAGAGAAACATACAGAATTTTTAAGAGAACAACTTACATGAAATGATGTATGAGAGTGTAGGACACTCTTGAATTCTCTCTTGAACATTTCATATAACTGATTAAGAGACCACACATCTTGGGCGTTAGCGGAATTGGAATGAAGATTAGAAGTATTCCCAAGTGCTTACAATCTTTGTTTTGAAATTCACCACACCAAGGTACACTCTTATTTATATATTCTGAAATTTACATAGTGCATGTTATCAATTGGGAATGAAGTAGATCCATTAATTTTTCGCTGCGTACATGTATATTTCCATCAAATACTTCAAGGAACAAGGTTTCAAGTCCAAGTGTTAAAACCATGCAAATCTGTCCAAGAATCAAGTGAAAAATGCTGATTTTAAAGCTTGACAGCTACCTCGACAGATAGCATCTATCGAGGTTTAAAAGGCAACTTTTGCCCGATGCTTGACAGCTACTCAATAGATACCCTATCTATCGAGATTTAAAAATATCAGATTTTCAGATATGATTTTCACACCAATCCATGTATACATGTTTAGGCTTTCTTTTCTCACAATCCTAAAAATATATAAGGATTATTTTAAGGGCCTTCACAGCTGATGCAAGTGAGTGCAACTTGATGCAAAGGTTTTTCACAAGTATATTGTGACCGGACACAATTTGCCCTAGTTCATCTATCTCTTCAAGAAGCTGCTGCGTTTGTACGCCGTAGGATTTTATAACCAAAGAGCTTCATGATCTTCATCGTGTTAATGAATTGAAGAACTTTGCAGCCAACATCCTTCTTAAGTAGGTGGTTAGTCACGTACTTAGATTCGTGCATCGATTGGTTAGTCATGTACTGGGAGCCGTGTATTAAAAGAAGAGATTGTCACTACAGAACAAGTCTAATTAGGTATTGGGGTAAAGGTTCAATTGTAGGTTGGTATAAGGTACTGGGATTCCTTTACTAGTAATCGCTTGTTGTGATAATAGTAGATTCTCGAGAGTGGTGACCTTAAAATCACTCGATGGGGTTTTTGCCTTGGAGGTTTTCCCCATTCGTAAACAAATCATCGTGTCAACTTTATTTTTTGCTACATATTAACTTAGTTGGTGATTTGTTTATGCTACCACGCATATTGCATGTTAATCGGATTAATTAATTAACTTGGCTAATTAATTGGTTAATTCATCACAAGAGGTCAATACATTCTTGGCCTATCAAGTGATATCAGAGCAGGCACACTCTGATTAGGGTTAATCTTTGCTGTGTGATCCATTAACCCCTATTGTAATGGATAGAGGACAATCATTGATTATACCTCATTTATTTGATGGCACTAACTATGCATACTAGAAAGTACGCATAAGAGCTTTCTTGTAGTCATTAGATGAAAAAGTGTGGCAAGCTATGAAGATAGGCTGGACCAAGCCTAAGGAAGCACCGACTGATTGGGATGATGCAAAGATCAAAGCGGCTAACTTTAACAGCAAGGCATTGAATGCCTTATTCAGTGCAGTCATGAATAAGAAGTTCAAGAAGATATCTTCCACTGAAACTGCAAAGAAAACATGGACCATCCTCCAGACAACCTATAAAGGAACCAAGGCTGTCAAGGATTCAAATCTTTAAAGGCTTACCACAAGCTTTGAAGAGATTAAGATGGAGGAGGATGAGTCATTCGATGAGTTTTATGCCAAGCTCAAGGACATAATGAACTCAGCCTTTAATCTGGGGGAAACCATTCCCGAATTCAAGATTGTTAGAAAGGTGCTTTGATCTCTACCCGAGAGATTTCATGCCAAGATCACCGTGATTGAGGAATCAAAGGATATTAACGAAATTCCTTTGACAAAGCTGGTTAGCAATTTGCAGACCTATGAGTTGGGTTTGACAAGGATCGGGAAATCAAGCAAAAGCAAAAGCAAGAGCATGGCACTGAAGGCCAAAAGTAGTGACACTGATAAGTCTTCTGATAATGAGGAATGCCAATACAAGAGGATTTGATAAAGACCGCAAGCAGTCCAGTTCGTCTTAGTTCAAGAACCAAGACAGAGGAAAAAAGGATGCTAAGGAAGCAGTTAGTACACTGTTCCCTCTAGACCTAAGTGTTTTGGGTGTCAAGGATTTGGACACATGAAACAAGAGTGCTCAACTTATCTCAAGACTATTGGGAAAAGCAAGGCCCTTGCTGCTACCTTGAGTGACATCGAACCTGAGGATGATTCGGACAATGAGGATGATGGAATCCTTAATGCCTTTACTGCTACAATTGATCCTACTGATAGGGGTTCAAAAACAGTAGATGATGAAGAGGACTTGGTGGATTCTAAGTTCGAGAAAATAAACGATCAATATGATATCCATACAGCCTATGAAAAATTGTATAAGGTTTTTGAGAAGCATGAGAAACTATATAGGCTGGCCACCAAGAAGCTGAGTAATGTGGAACTTGATCAAGAAGAGCTTTCCACAAAGTTTGATGAAGCTAATCAGACCATTGGAACACTGCAGTTTGAAAATAATTTCTTGGCTGAGAAGACCAAGAAACTTGAGGCAGAGCTGTTCCAAGTCAGAGCTCAGTTGGAAAGGACTTCAAGTGCAAAGCTTGACGAGATGCTCAGCCTTTAGAAATCAGCTTCTAATCAAACTGATTTAGGGTATGATTTCTCTTCTCCTAGTATTGCTTCTATTAGTACTACTGTTTTTGTTTCACCTACTAATAATGTAGAATTTGAGAACAATGATGTGAAAACTGTTTTAGCTAGTGAGAACATAGACAAGGGTAAATCTATCTTAGAAACACCCCCTAAGCTTGGAAAGAAAGAGATTAACAACCCTAGGGCTAGGAAGGGAAATACTAAAAAATCTAAACAAAAGAAGCAGCATCTTTGTCATCACTGTGGAGCAACTGGACATACTCGACCAAATTGCTATAAGTGGTTAGCCACTCAACAGAGTAACAGTATGATCTCATCGGGAAACTAGACTCAGTTTCCATCCTCTTTTGCTCCTCTTGGAGATCTACTCAAAACCCTCATGTTCCTTTCAAACTTGAATGGTGTCAACTCTTCTCCTTCACCGCCGGATCAAGGGTTTGTCAAATGGAAAGGTTCTTCAAAGGTGTGGAAGGAAAAAGGCTCTAAGTGATTTAGTCACTTTTTCTCTCTCTCCCCTTTCTTGTTTTTAAGTTGCATTACTTGTGTGGTTTTGCTATTTTGTTTTGAGTCAGTCTAATTTTATGCTTTGCTTTCTTTAACATGTTTTTGTTTGTTTATTTTCAGTTTTGCTTTATTTTGTTTTTCATAAAAATAAAAATAAAAATTTGAAAAATCAAAAAATTACAAAAACAGTGTGTATTTTGTATACATTAATACTTGTGTACCTTAGATGGCCATTAAAATAAAGTTTTCTAAACTTTGTGTCTTTTGTAGCTTAGATGAGCATCTTTATGCACAACTAAGCAAGTGAGTTTTGTGACTCGTGTTTGTGATGAGTAAGATTAAGTAATCTATTGTACTTAACACTCGTATCACTCTTTTTGACAGGGATGACTAGAAAATCCTAAGAGAAAAGCATAAATAACTATCTCACTACTGTTGCCCGCCAATCATAAAATGACATCTATATGCTTCAACATAGCAAAAGTGCAATGTCAAAAGCTTAACATAATTGGGTATTTCTTTTCTTTCTATTATATGCCCATGCATGATTTGCTTAAAAGAAAAATATGCGAAGAAAAATAAAAGCAAAAGAATCAAAATGCTTTATACATGATTGCAAGCGTGTCTTCTATGATATGTAGGAGTTATAGGATGTACCTCGAATGTGATAGTCCCCATCAAGCAGTTATGATTGTGTGTGAGTAAAGTGATTTTCTCATGTCTCAAATCGTCATAACATGTAGACACTTATGCAATCTTACGATGTTTTTCACACACAACACGTAATATTCTTTGCTACTCTTGATACATGTGCAGGTACAATGTGATTTGGCCGTCATAAGGAATACATGTGTTAATGTATGCTCACTAAACTGTCTTAACTTGTTTTTGAAATATAAAATTGGTTAGACTTTTTTTGTGTGTGTTTTGGATCTAAATGCTTGACATTTTTCTTGTTGATAGATGTTTTTGAGAGCTTAAAAAGTTTTCTGGATCTTTGGTTAAGTAGCATGCTTGATTGCATTCATGTCTGTGTTTTTCTCTTCTTTGAAAAACTATTTTTTTAGCAATCTTGACAGCTTCTCGATACCTCTCGACAGCTAGGGAATCTATCGAGCCTCTTGAGCTTCCTTTCTCGATAGCTGTTATCGCAATTTCGATCCATCGAGGTTTTTGAAAACTGGTCTCCGACAACGATGATGGTGACTCCGACAACGATGATGATAATGAGGATGAGGATGCTAGCTCTTCCAGTGACGACGAAATGATTGCTTGAGTTACTTGCCCTTTGTCATTCGTGACAAAAAGGGGGAGTAGTTTTGGGTATGAGAGTAGTCATGTCCTTAGGAGGAGAGTTATTATAGAAGATAGATATTTTTGTTAAGGGGTGTTTTTCTTTTTATGAGAGATGTAATGAGGACTTTTTGTATCTTTTCTTTTCTTTACTGTTCATATACATTTGTTCTTACATTGTGATAGCAAACCCTGTACTTATGTTAATATATATATTAAGGTTGTTATTACAGTTTCACCTATCTCTTTATGTGTTGTTTCTTTTCTCTCTTTATTCACATGTTTCTTATTTATTGTATGCAATCTTTTATTTCTGTTTCACACTAAGATGCCGTAATGAGTTTTATTTAAAGTGTTTCAGAAATACAGGTTGTCAAAGTCTTTCTTGCCATGAACTCTCTTCTTGCAAAAATTTTCAAAAGTTTGTGTTATGATAGATTTTATTGTATTCAACAAGTGAGTATGAGTTGAGTGATTTATAACTACTCTCATATGTTCATTTGTTTGTTGTGGTTTTGTCACAGATTACCAAAGAGGGAGATTATTAGGACATATGTGAATCATGTTAGGAACATATGTCAATGTAGAATTGGCTAATCCTTTGACAAAACGCACTTTACTTGTAATTGGATAGATCTAGGATGTGTTTAATACTTCAAGGAACAAGGTTTCAAGTCCAAATGTTAAAACCATGCAAATCTGTCCAAGAATCAAGTGAAGAAGTGCTGATTTTAAAGCTCGACAGATAGCATCTACCGAGGTTTAAAAGGCAGCTTTTGCCCGATGCTTGACAGCTACTTGATAAATACTCTATCTATCGAGATTTAAGAATATCATATTTTCATATATGATTTCGCACCAATCCGTGTATACATGTTTAGACTTTCTTTTCTCATAACCCTAAACATATATAAAGATTATTTTAAGGGCCGTCACAGCTGATGCAAGTGAGTGCAACTTGATGCAAAGGTTTTTCACAAGCATATTGTGACCGGAGACAATTTTCCCTAGTTCATCTATCTCTTCAAGAAGCTGCTTCATTTGTACATCATAGGGTTTTGTAACCAAGGAGTTTCGTGATCTTCATCGTGTTGATGAACTGAATAACTTTGCAGCCAATATCCTTCTCAAGTTGGTGGTTAGTCACATACTTAGATTCGTGCATTGATTGGTTAGTCATGTACTAGAAGCCATATATTAAAAGAAAAGATTGTCACTACAGAACAAGTCCAATTGGGTATTGGAGTAAGGGTTCAACTGTAGGTTGGTATAAGGTACTGGGATTCCTTTACTTGTAACCGCTTGTTGTGATAATAGTGGATTTTCGAGAGTAGTGACCTTAAAATTACCCGGTGTGATTTTTGCCTTAGAGGTTTTCCCCATTCGTAAACAAATTACCGTGTCAACTTTATTTTCCGCTGCATATTAACTTAGTAAGTGATTTGTCTGTGCTATAACGCGTATTGCATGTAAATCGGATTAATTAATTAACTTGGCTAATTAATTGGTTAATTCATCACAAGAGGTCAATACATTCTTAGCCTATCACAAATGAATGATACCTACAAAATGGGGACATCTTCGTGATCAGCAATCATTTGGAATACCATGGATTGCCTTGAACGGTCATCATTGGCACGTATTCAACAACAATGCCAGGTTCCAAACTTTCCCATTGGTCCTATGCACAAAATTGGTCCAGCCTCGCCCTATAGTAGCTTATTGAAAGAAGACACTAGCTGCCGGACATGGCTAGGAAAGCAAACTAAAAACTCAGTTATATACGTAAGCTTGGGAAGCATAGCATCCATGGATGAAAAAGAGATAGCTGAAATGGCATGGGGACTTGCCAATAGCCAACAACCTTTCTTGTGGGTGGTTAGGCCGGACTCAATTAATGGTTCAAACAACAAAGTACTATCTCAAATTTTCAAAGAAACCGTTGGAGAGAGAGGTTGCATTGTGAACTGGGCACCACAGAAGGAAGTTTTGGCGCACAGCGCAATGGGAGGGTTTTTGAGCCACTGTGATTGGAATTCCACCCTTGAAAGCATTTGTGATTCTGTGAAGGGATTCCAATGATATGCAAACCATGTTTTGGAGACCAGAGAGTGAATGCAAGGTATGTAAGCCATGTATTGAGGGTGAGATTGGAATTGGAGAATGAATTGGTGAGGGGTGAGATTGAGAAAGCTATAAGAAGACTAATGGTAGATAAAGAAGGGGAAGCTATGAGGGAAAGAGCCAAGAATTTGAAAGAGAAAGTTGATATTTGCATTAAAGAAGATGGTTCCCCTAGTAATGCGTTGAATAAGTTGGTAGAGATGATCATGTCATTTTAAGTAAAAAATTTCACTTCAAATATTTTTAGAATTATATTGCTTCAACCTACTATTTGGCAATTGAAATAATTATTTAAGCATAGTTTTGACATGTTTATGGTTATATAATCTATGATTTAATAAAGAAGCCAACATTTTTAAAGTAAAGTCATTTAATTTAATATTATATCATTTTAGTACCAAACTGTGAAAACCATTTAGGTGGACTTAAATAATAATAATAATAATAAACCTCCGAAAAATATTGAAGTTTTTTTTCTTTGTTTCCTCTAAGACAAGAATAAATTTAAATTCATTTTGGTATGAAAGGGGCAAAAACTATATCCTATGTTTTATAATAAAAAAATGTATACATACATAATAATTTGTAATTGAAAATAATAATTACAGTTCAAAACGATTTAGCATCCTAGCTGGTCCATCATATCTGATATAATATTACCACTAACAACAAGGACTGTATAAGGAACATGGCCAAAGAATGATCATATTGGTTGGACAGTCCCCATTTATATTTTTGATAAGACAGTCCCTATTTTAATTCACAACGCCATCCAATATAGTGCCTCGATTTAAAAAAAAAAGAACAAGATGGGTATCTTGATTTAAAATATATATATATATATATTTTAAAACGATATTACCAGCTCATAATCAAATTTAGAGATCAAACTCAAATTGGATAGCAAAACAGAATCCAATAAAAGACAAACTTCGCTGCAGTTTCTCACTTTCTTTCTCCTGCCCCAATTTTGGCCTCTTCTGAGTATGGAATCTATAATCTATCTAATTGCATGCCAAAGCTGTCACTTTACTTCTGGCAAATTCATTAATAATATATAATTTGCTAGGAATGGCTGGTGTAATATGATTTTCGTTTTTAAATAAAGCTGAAAGAGACAGCAGCAAGTAACAATTCAATTAGCTGAACCCCCTTGTGCATGAGAGAGAGAGAGAGAGAGAGAGAGAGATGGAAAAGAATGGACAGAGATCTCGCCGGTTGGTTCTGTTGCCATGTCCATTCCAAGGTCACATAAATCCCATGCTTCAACTAGGCACCATCCTTCACTCCAAGGGATTCTCCATCACCGTTGCTCACACTGAGTTTAATTCTCCTAATCCTTCCAACCACCCTAATTTCAAGTTCCTTCCAATACCGGATGGCTTATCCGTCCAAGATATCTCATCTGGGGATATACTAAGTCTTATACAGAGGCTAAATGTAAACTGTAAATCGCATTTGCAGGAATGCATGTCACAAATAGTGACGGGAGAACGACAAGACGATATCGCTTGCATCATCTATGATGAACTCATGTTCTTCGTTGAGACCGTGGCTAATTTTCTGAAGCTTCCAAGTATCATTTTACGAACCACCAGTGCTGCCACCCTTATAGCTCGCACCACCCTTGCCCAACTCAAGCTAGAAGGTCTTGTTTCCTTAGAAGGTATGCGCAATATCCCGTCTTAGATGTATATGACCTCTATTTTGTGTTCCACATTATACTAATTATAGTTATTTATATTCTACTCATTATTGCATCTTTTTTCTTTATAAAATAACCAAACACAAAGTAGAACTATATGAGTCCTAAAGAGCATGTTTAGTTAGCAGTTTACAATGTATAATTGGAATTAGGAAAGTTTAGGTGGAAACAAAGCGTAGCCAAGGGAGGGGCAATTGCCCCTCTCACCAAAATTCATGTATAAGAGCATCTCCAATAGAAGGGTTAAAATCAAAATCATAGACAAAGTTGAGAGTGAAGCCTTAAAAACCAAGTCTAGCAATATCTCCAAATGAGGCAAATTGTTTTTGCTCATCTACAATCACTTTCTTTATTTGGAAGTTATTTTAGATGAGCAAAATAATTTGTGGCTTAAAAATTTGTAAAGATGAACTGAAAAAACTAATATTTTCTTTTTTCTCTCTCCACATCTTTCTATCTTTTGAAAAATATAGTTATTGGAAATGAATAAAAAAGATAAAATAAATCAATAAATAATATTTAAATAGGATAGGAAAATTATAAAGAGTCTGTTTGAAAGTGTATTTAAAAATTATGTAAGAAAAATATAAAAGTAATTGTTTACTCTTCAAACATTACCAAAATATGGCTAAGCTGCTTGAGATGCTCTAATAATGGTCTTTTATCATGGTTGAAAACTTAAAAGTAGTCTGCACATTGCACTAAAAGGGCTCATTTATTAGCGGTATTTAAATATTGATGTTTAAAATTATGTAAAAACTGTTGTTTAAAAGGTGTTGGGAAAACAACTATTTAAAGTAGTCATAATGCAAAAAATGTGTTTTGTACTATATTTCAAATAACATATTTTCAAACAGTATGTGTTTTTTTTTTTTTTTTTTTAAGTGATGGCTCATTGAGTATTTTATTGAAGGAGAGAGAGAGAGAGAGAGAGAGAGAGAGAGAAGAAGAGAGAATGACAAGAGATTAAAGAGGTAGGGTTGTAGGAGAAAAAGAAAAAATCAAAAGCAAAAGCAAAAAACAACCAGTACTATTTTGAGATCTAAAATATGGCTAAGCTGCTTGAGATGCTCTAATAATGGTCTTTTATCATGGTTGAAAACTTGAAAGTAGTTTGCACATTGCACTAACAAAAAGGGCTCATTTATTAGCGGTATTTAAATATTGATGTTTAAAATTATGTAAAAACTATTGTTTAAAAGGTGTTGGGAAAACAACTATTTAAAGTAGTCATAATGCAAAAAATGTATTTTGTACAATATTTCAAATAACATATTTTCAAACAGTATTTTTTTTTTAAGTGATGGCTCATTGAGTATTTTATTGAGAGAGAGAGAGAGAGAGAGAGAGAAGAATAGAGAATGACAACAAATTAAAGAGGTAGGATTGTAGGAGAAAAAGAAAAAAATCAAATCAAAAGCAAAAGCAAAAAACAACGAGTACTATTTTGGTCAATTTGCTTCGTCACATATTCACTTTTCCCATGGTAAAAGTCAAAGACTCAAGAATCAAGAATAGATTGAATTAGCAGGTCCCATGATTTATATAAAAAATAAAAATAAATAAAAATAAAAATAAACAAACCTTTCTATTGCCCTATGCACGTTAGTAGAAGTATACCACTTCACGCTCCAGGTAAAGAAGTCATACTAGTCGCCTTACTCTACCTTTATTTTTTAACTAAAAAAAAAATATACCACTAAAAGATGAGCAATGCTATTTATAAGTACACGATACTTTTCAAAATAAACTTTGTAACTTTTGAGTTGTGAAGTTGTTACTTATCTTTATTTAAGTCTATCACTAATATTATTTTATTGTCTACTATTTGTAATTTGTTGTCTTAATAATATTGTGAGGAAAAAAAATAGTGACTATAGACTTATTGCTAAGGGCCTGTTTGGTAAGAGTATTATAGTTTTGGTTTTTAAAACAATGTAAAAATTGTGATTTAAAAAGTGTACTAACACACGTTTTTTGAGTACTCATAATGCAAAAAAAAAAAAAAAAAAAAAAAAAAAAAAAAAAAAAGGTGTTTAATAACATATTTTCGTAATATTCTTTTAAAACTAAAAACACAAAATTGGGTGTTTGGTATGGGTATTTTTTATATAGAAAAAGTGTGCAAAACACGGACATGAATAGTGTAAAATAATTTATTTTATTGAAGAGAGAGAAAACTCCCTCTTGAATACCAACTGCTACTATAAATTTTTTTGTTTTCTCCTTCCTACTTTCTCTCATCTTATCTTCTTCCCATCTCCTCATTGTGTTCTCTCTTCATTGCCAATATATATATAATCTTTCCTATAGATGGTCAACTATAATTTAAATTAATTAGGATACAGTCTGTCATGATCCATTTATTGGCGTGGTGTGATATAATTGTTACCATGATTTAGAAGATATGGAGAGTTAGATGGGATATTCTAAGGAGTAATGAGAGGTAGTTGGAAGTTAAGAGGAACATCTGAAAGATTAATGTTGATTTGAGAGAAAGCAAACTGGATTTGAGAGAGAGATAGCGGTGAGATGTTGATTTGGTACCGATCTAAGATGAGCATTTAATAGAGAAATCTTGTCTAACGTGTGAAGGAGAGAGAGAAAAGGCAGTAGTGTTTTGTCAAATTAATTGACTATGTGTGGGTCCCACGATTTTCACAATATTTATGATTATGTCATTTAGAACTGTAACTTAAGTGTTGAATACATCTTCTTGTGAGTTCTCTAAATACATGTTTTAAGTCTATATTGATTACTGCAATCTAAATACCCTTATAAAAGTTCCCCTACCAAACAACTCACTCCAAGGTGGGCCACATGGTTTTTAGCATTTAAATCACACAAAAGAGTCTTCAAATGACTTTACCAAACAGGCTCTAAAAGAAACCTTAGAGCATCTACTAATCTTTTTCTTACACCTCATCACATTTTTCACAATTTCAAACTTTGAAATTTTGCTATAATTCAAAATTTTAACTACTTAGATGAATAGGGAAAGAAAATGTGAATTCTACTTAGTTTTTTTAAAAGCATTCCTAACAATGAGACATGTATACAACTTTGTAGGCAAATTACTATATTCTTATCACTTTTGTATTGATTTTTTTTTTTTTCAATTTATTTGAAGAAATCATCAAATTACATAATTAAAATTTATGCATTCAAGTTAATTTCTCAATTTTTTATTATCACTAACTATTTACATCAAAGGCACTTGAGTAAATTAAACTAGGTATAAAAAAATAAATTAAAGTTTACATTTATATTAGATTGCGTGTGACAATTACATTAGCATATAATTGCTTGTTTATTAACATTGAATTATTATTTTTTAGATTAATTTTACTTTCAATATCTTATCTTTTAATCTTACCCCCCTAAGCTAAAATCTTGACTCTGCCACTAGGTGGATATATAGCTGCTATTTGGTTCGTGTTAGGTTTGTATTAATTTTCTCTTTTCATTTCCTGTTCTCATATTCTCAAACATACTTAATTACTTTGGCACAAATTTTCAAACATACTTAATTACTTTGGCACATAATAGGAAAATTATTATGTACTCCCGGAATACCATAAATGCATACTCCTTCCTTTCACATGAATGGTAAGTCCCACTAATTAAATTCATGGTGAGACCCACTATTCATGTGAGAGGAAGGAGTACGTATTTATGGTACTCCGGGAGTACCTAATAATTTTCCCACATAATAATGATAACAATGGTAATGATTATAATTATGACCGTCAAAAGAGAGAAAAACCTTATGAAAAATATTAAAGATATTACAAGGTTTACTACATAAAACTTAAAAACTCATGTGGCAATGAATATGATTGGTGAGTTTCAACTATCTCATAAATAAGTATTTGAATTACCTATTTGTGATTGGTGACATATCAATTTGTAGACTCAATTTAGTAAAATTTGTAGTAACCTAGTAATAATCAAACTTTATTTATATTTACGTGAAAAAGTGTACATCTCTGAGTATTTATAGAAAAATAAAAAAAATGTAACCTAATCTTATTTTAATCCTAGTCAGACTTAAGTTATTTGTGGTGGAAATATAGGTTTGCAGATGCTTGGGCTTTCACAAACTTATATCCTAACAGATCTAATTTGGTTCTGATAGATCTGAAATGACTATGGCAATGCCCCAGTATCTTTTTACCATTAAGTAATCACAGCCCATGAATCACTAATACTAACCAATCCTAATCTGGATTTCAGATTCTGTATCACAGGACCTAGTTCCTAACCATCACCCTCTCAGGTTTAAGGATCTACCCTTTCCCATTAGTAGAAAGTTGGAAAACTTTTCACAGCTAGTGATTGATACGTACAAAATTAAGACATCTTCATCAGTAATCATTTGGAATACCATGGACTGCCTTGAACTATCATCATTGGCACGTATCCAACAACAATACCAAGTTCCAAACCTCCCCATTGGTCCTCTGCACAAATTTGGTCCAGGCCCTCCCAATAGTAGCTTATTGAAAGAAGACACTAGCTGCATGGCATGGCTAGAGAAGCAAACTAAAAACTCAGTTATATACGTAAGCTTGGGAAGCATAGCAGCCATGGATGAAAGAGAGCTAGTTGAAATGGCGTGGGGACTAGCCAATAGCCAGCAACGTTTCTTGTGGGTGTTTCGGCCAGACTCAATTCGTGGTTCAAAAAACGAATTACTGTCTCTAATTTTCAAAGAAACTGTTGGAGAGAGAGGTTGCATTGTGAACTGGGCACCACAGAAGGAAGTTTTGGCGCATAGTGCAGTGGGAGGGTTTTTGAGCCATTGTGGTTGGAATTCCACCCTTGAAAGTATTTGTGAAGGGATTCCAATGATATGCAAACCGTGTTTTGGAGACCAGAGAGTGAATGCAAGGTATGTGAGCCATGTATGGAGGGTAGGCCTGGAATTGGAGAATGAGTTGGAGAGAGGCGAGATTGAGAAAGCTATAAGAAGACTAATGGCAGGAAAAGAAGGGGAAGCGATGAGGGAAAGAGCCAAGAATTTGAAGGAGAAAGTTGAACTTTGCATTAAAGAAGGTGGTTCTTCCAGCAATTCCTTGAATAAGTTGGTAGAGATGATCATGTCATTTTAATTGTATCATAATATCAAACCAGGACTCATTTCTAATTTTTTTTTTTTTTATTAAAAAGCTCTTTTTTACGTATTGATTTTTTTTTTTTTAAATTAAATTTGATATTCGAGGAACAAGGAATTTGAACCATGGATGTTGAAGACATTAAGAGGTGTTAAGAACCTTGTAATGTATTGAAGTGTTGATACTTTTATGTATTTGTATTATATATGGAGGTCCAAACTCTTCCTTAAAATACTTAATTGGTCATTTAGTTTGGTTAACTGCTAATAAGAATTTCATCGATTAAACCAATGCACAAAGGCATATATGTAGTATTTTGAGTTTTTCTTGAATTATGATTCAATACAAGATACTTGGTATCTTTCAATTTTATAAGAAGAACTATGGTTTAAATCCATCTCTCACTTGTTGTAATAATTGTGTGTTTGTGTGTGTGTGTGATTTATTGAGATGGTAAGTTATTGATTTCCTCTAATAAAAAAGATAAAGTTATTGATTGTTCAAAATTTATATATTTTTATTATTTGTCATTAACAACTAGGCCTATCCACGGGTCGGTCCGGGTCGGGTTTGTGCCCAACCCGAAACCGACCCGACCACTTCGGGTCTCCTAAATCTAGACCCGCTGCCAACCTGCCGAAGGCAACGGTTCGGGTGGTCGGACATCGCTGTTTTCCGGTCGGTTTTCGGTCTGTGCAAATCGTCGCCGAATTTTGCCGAAATCTGCTTATTTTTGCTAGATCTGACCGGAATCGAAGAGATCTTGGTGGATCTCAAGCTGTTTAGGCCGAATCTTGAAGAGATCTTGGCAAATCTTGAAGAGATCTTGGCAGATCTCGAAGAAAATCAAGCCAGATCTTGGTGGATCTCAAGCTATATAGGCCGAATCTTGAAGAGATCAGGCTAGATCTCGACAGATTGGACAAAATCAGACCAGCGAACCACTCCAATCGGCGGAGAAAGCTATTTCCGGTGTGTTTTCTGGTCGGGTCGGTTGAAAATCGGTTTTCCATGCTCTAACCCGTCAACCGACCCGCCGGTCTCGGGTTTTGGGAGCTGAGATCCGTCGCCGACCGTCGCCGGCGTCGGGTTGGCCGATTCTCTAACCGGATCGGCCGGGTTGGGCAGGTGGATCGGGTACCGAGTCTAGTTGGACACCCCTATTAACAACTTTTGTTTTTTGGGAGAAACATGCATACACATAGGAAAGAGAGAATGAAGTTCTAACACAAATTCACACTATAAACTCCACTTATTAACAACTTATTATCTCAACAATTGTAATATATATAATATAATAAAAGAATGGGTTTATATAACCCCTCCGTCCCATTTTATTTGGTGTTTTTAGAAAATCCAACTTTTTAAAGAGAACGTCATTTAATGTACAAATTTCCAAAACTACCTTCCTTAACTTAAACTTTAGTAAATGAGAGATACAGTCTTTTAAAATAAAGTGAAGGGTATGTTAGAAAAATTATCTATCTTGAGACTTTTCAAATAAGAAATATAACATTATTTTGGGACATTCTAAAATAGAATAGATGTCAAACAATTTGAGATGAAAAGAGCATTGAATAAATTAATGATCAAATGCATGAGTTTTTGACCAATATGTAACTAAATATAAATGTTTGTTTAGAGTCTTTAGGATTTCCTCTATATGTGTGGAGCTTGATGCTGAGCTTATTGTTTTACTGCTTACCAATTGCTTGATAAATAATCTTATGCAAGAGCCTTTGCTCGATGACTGCATGTCCCTATTGAAGAAATTCCATAGATCAACTATCCAACACATATTCAGGGAGGTGGACCAATGTGTTGATGCATTGGTTAAGTTTGGAGCACCCAACCTTCTTACTATGCTAATGATAACCCACCATCTATAGTGGAGGACTTGCTAACTTTGGACAAAGCCAAGCTTTATTGTAATAGACTTATTCATATTTAATACTAATCGCTAACCCGTGCGATGCACCGGATAGTTAGCAAATGTTAAATATTTCCACAAAAATATAGTGCTTGATGCTAAAATTAGATAAAATCGAATGAAAATCAATAATTCTAGACTTGATAGACCATTCTATTATAAAAAAATAAAAAATTTGGGATTAAATCTTAAACTTGATAAAAGGAGGTACAAAAAAAATCGAAGAAAGAAAGAGAGGATGATTTGTTAAGAGGATATAGAGTAACCATAGTCATGTAAGATTGTTAAGAGCATGAATCTGTTTGAATATTTGAACTATTTTAAGCCTGTGAAAATTTCGTTTGTTTATTTTTAACCCATTGCAAATTATAACTTTTGATATATGTGGAATATTTGGTCTTATGTAGAATGTATTATTTTGTGAATTGGAAAAAATCAACTAGATACACACAATTCAAAAGAAATCAATACCTATATTAATTAACCCGAATTTGGGGTACCATGTCAACTATTGTTTATTTATAATTCTCAAAATTTTATTTATTTATTTTTTAGTAAAATACAAACCTAAATTATGAAATTAGAGATAGAAATTTAAACAGAACAAAAGTTGCAATATAGTTTTTTGTTTCTTATAAAAGATGCAATACAATTATGCAGTAGCATGGTGCACTTAGAGGGAGAAAGAGAAAGTAATAGAGCCACCAAAATTACTCAAGCAAAATTTTACCCAAAAGGATGTCAACCTCACCATAAATCTTCTCTAAATAAATAATAATAATAATAATAATAAAATAAAAAAATAAAAAAAAATAAAAAAACCCTTACCATAAAGACTCACCTAAACCTACAATAGGCCAAAGAGTCAAAGACTCATTTATTTTGCTGCCTCAACTGTCTGTGAGTGGTATTTATTGTTTAGAAGAAGTTTCAGTGTTTACAAATTTGAATTTGATAAAATAAAAGATGAACGTAGAAGCAAAAAAGCAGCCTCATGGAAACAATATTGGTGCCGATTCAAAACTCTGATAGTGAGAATCAAATTTGTAGGAGTTTGAATTTGTAGTGTTTGACTGAGATGAAGGGAGAAACAGATGAGCAAGGGATAACAATAGGGTTGCGTTAGGTTTAGAGTTTGAAGGCAGATTTATAAAGTTAAAAACTAAATAATAAATAATAATGATGTGGAAAATTACGGAGGCTGCAAAGCTTATGGAGCACATACGACTTCGGTTTTATGTTTTATATTATATATAGAATAGATTATTTCAATGTTGGTTTATAAAAAATAAAAAATAAAAACTATATGAGCTTAAAAAAATAAATAAATAAATAAAAACCTATGAAGCGGTCCAGTGGTGTTGCTAAAGATTCTTATAATCTTAAGCCACATGGAATGTTTGCGACAGCAATACGAAGAACCTGTCATAAAGAGCCATATCCTTCCCACTTTAAATAGGCACAAGCACAACCAACCATTCATGATTTTCTCAACGGCCGGCAAGCATATCCAAATCTTGATTTAAAGAGCTGCACGGAACAAATGAGCGAAAATTACTCATACACCCTCATAATTCACCTCGACATTTTTTATAGTGGTTGGGTCAATAAATTTTTATTAGTTCTTATTTAAACTCAATACAAATGAACGAATATTCATAGTTCTAAAATTAGAAAATTTTCTAAAGTAATTTTACTATTTTTAAGGAAAAATATATAAAGTACGACAGTGCAGTTTATCTTTTTAAAGCAACATACTAAATCATAATCTAAAGCGATAATATTTATATTCTACACAATAAATTTACAATAGGCTAAAAAATGGGTGAAAAAATTTCTAGCTTGGACCTATTAGCTCAAGCCTCCTCTATGAGCTAAGTTTTAAAAAAAATCTCTCATTAAAAACTGTAACACTTTTATATTATGTCGCATCATAATCTGTATCAAATGCAAATAGCTTAATAAACATAACATTTCTCAAATTTTTTTTTATGACTATAAACTTTCTAATTCAGCCAACTTAAGCCTGCCACCATTAAAAAAATAATTATTAAAAAAACTGTACCTTTCGAGGTTTAAAGTTTAAACTTTAAGACCGTAACCACAAGAAAAGATTACGGACCACATCCTATAGACCTAATATTTTTTCAACCACTAAGTCACAATCAGAAATTCAGAATGCAGCACTAATAAATAAGCACGAAAAAAGTATCAAATAAAAGATGAGTTTTTAACGACCAACAAGTCACAATCGGAAGGCAGGACGAATAACAAATTAACACGAATAAGCTATTCATTCATCAAATAAAAGACTAATTCAATACGCTTTCTGTAGTCAAAAGCTAGCATGCTTGGCTTACTTGCCATCGATGTGATCGTTAATCCACTACAAATGTTTCATTGTTAAACCTTCGTCATTGCATACGCACTGCAGTTGAATATATCTCAAAATATAGGTCATTTTGAATACTGAATAGTACTACTATAGTTTGGATCACTCTTTCAAAAATATAATATAGGATAAATTATTAAAAATGGTCAAAGTTTAAACCTTATTTTAGATTAGGTCTTAGGTTTTTAAATTTGTTAAATAAAATTTTAAAATTATGAAACAATTTTCAATTTGAATTATCTGTCCATCTCCGTTATTTGTTTTTATTATTTTGAACAAAAACAAAGACAAGAAAATAAAGAAATCCTTGAAAAAAAAATTATTTCACCTAAATAACCAATTTTAATTTTTTGATCATTATTTCTCTACTATAAAGTATAAACAAAGCTAAGCTTTTTCCCTCTATTACCTCAATTCAAGAGCTACAACTACAAAAGTTAGGCGCTTTTGAGTCTGTACTCTGGTTATATAATGTATTATAAACTTGGTTTAAAACACTATTATTATTTTTGTGTGTGTTCTAATAAGTATTACTGTTTACTAAAAAAAATAGCTACTAAATTGATATATGAATAAATTTTAAGTAAAATGCAAAGTTAATATTTAAATAATTTCATGTTTTTCTCTTCTTTGTTGCTATCCAAAATAACAAATGATTAAAGGAGACGAACAGAAGTTTTAAAATGAAACAATTTCATAAGTTTTTTTAGACATTAATTAAAATATTAAGAATCATGAATTTAATATTAAAAAATAGTATAAATTCTAGATATATTTTATGCAATTGTAACAATCACATAAGGATTATAAAGATTAACTAGTCTGACTTTTCGCCTATATCCATAAGTGAAGTCAAGGAGAAAATTTCACTTAAAAAATAAGAAGGTTACAAAGGTGTCACAAAAGTATTCTCACAAAAACCAAACCTCAAATACACTTAACTTAAAGAGATCACTCTCTCTCACCAAGAATAAAACATGAAAAGAAATCTCTTTTATTTTACTACTCTGCAAAACACACAAATGAAAGAACTCATATATCCCTCTATATATAATTAGTATATAGTTGGGTAGGGTATCATGTTTGCCACAAAAAAAGATATAGTCGGTAAAGAAACATAATTCTTCAAAGAGTCATAGCTTTACTAGTATCTCCTTATGTTTACAATAGAAAAACTTAATATTCAAATTCTCCTTCTCCAATGTCGGTATATATCGAATTTTATATATATATATATATATATATAATAAAAAATAGATAGACAAATAATAATGGAACACAATTCTATTCTCACTTGAATTTGACCAAGCCAAGCGACCAACAATATATATAGAGAGTATGACTTAATCAGACCGGATAGTTTACTTCATGGTATCAATATCTTATTCAATATCTTACTTGACACATGTTTATAGTTTTTCCTAAATTTGAAGCTGGCAGAGAAAGAAAACAAACCAAGCGGCAACCTTTGTGTGTGTGTGTGTGAGAGAGAGAGAGATGGAAAGGCAACGAATGAGACCTCTCCGGTTGGTGCTAGTTCCATGTCCATTCCAAGGTCACATAAACCCAATGCTTCAATTGGGAACTATCCTCCATTCCAAGGGCTTTTCAATCACAGTCGCTCACACCCAATTCAACTCTCCAAACCCTTCAGCTCACCCTCATTTCAGCTTTCTTCCCTTACCTGATACCTTACCTGACCACAACAGCTCAACTGGTGATTTAGTAGCTTTTGTTTGGGAACTTAATGTGAATTATAAAGCTCGTTTCCATGAATGCCTGGCTCAAGTGATGGAGCAACAGGGGCTTGAAGATCGAATCGCCTGCGTCATCTACGACGAGGTCTTGTGCTTCTCTGAAGCGGTGGCTATGGAGTTGAAGCTTCCAAGCATTGTCTTACGCACTGCTAGCGCTGCTACTTTTCTTGCGCGTACAAGCATTCTCCAACTCAAGGCAGAAGGCTATATTCCCTTCCCAGGTATCTATATATGTATGATATTTTCCCTTAATATGGAAACTAACATACATGGTTTATAGAGAAAAAAAGAAATCATTCCACCAATCAAATCCTCTTACATGTTTCCTTATAAAGTAACCAAATATAAAATGAAAAAAAAAATATATATATATAGATATTTATATATATTTTTATATATTTATATGAACCACATGCTTCACTACAATTAGTGAAGTATAGAGTGAAACACCAAGTATGGAAGAAACACTTTTTATTCATTTTTCTCTATACACATAATCATGAGGGAACCAAATATTAGACCTTTGCAGATGATTTTCGTGGAATAAGAGTTATAGTGTGGAGAAATATATAAAGGACGGATGTGGAAAGATTGCTTATAATTAGTAATTCCAAGAGGAAAAAAAGAAGATAGATTAGTAGAAATTTGTTAATGACTACTGATTAATTAATGCATGCTTTTGTTTTCTTTTTCTTTTTTTGGGAGAAGAGGTGGTTAAGGGGCTAAACAAGTGATTAATGAAAGATTTTAAGGTCACTCTCAAGAGATTCCTTAGTCATTGGAGACAACAGTAGCATGTTCAGATTTCTCATAGCGAAAGTTTTGTCTAAATAATAAATTTAACTCACAAAAAAAAAATATATATATATATATATATATATATATAAGAGCCATCACATTTTATACAGAATACACAGCAGAGTTCACACTAAAAGAGGAGTTTTATTTATACTTATTACACACTTTACCACACACATCACTCTTGCTTTCTTATTTCACTTTTAGTTACTAAATAGTCACATGCAAAATACACACCCATTTGACGATACAAAATGCAAAAAACACAAACTACCAACATGCAAACTTACTAAAAAGCAATATACAAAATGATTCGGAAACAAATCACCGACCTATTGCTAGAATCGATGATAACTCTTACATTGTACACTGATCATTTGAGAGAGTATTTAGGTATCTTAATTAAAAGCCTTTTGGTTACACACCAAAAAAGAAAAAGAGGTTTATTTTAGAGTATGTGTCGTGTATTATGGACATACATTATCTTGAGAAAGGAATAAACATCTTCTTATCACAAGTGCGAACAGAAAATAAGGTAACATATACACGGAAAATGAAAAAACTTTTTACTTATGTTACACACATTTATTTTCCTAATAGTAAATGATTGATTCAATATAATCAATTCTTCTAGAACCACACTATTTGTCATAATTTTTTATACAACTTGATGTCATGTGCAACTATAATTGGTGAAGTATTACTTAATTCCATATATACTCATCATCTTTTTATTTTATCACTCACAGTCGCACTTGTTAGAGTTGTGGCAATACCATAGACTTTATTTGGAATTTTGGATCTAAGTAATCTCTAATTCTCTGCATCTATGGATTTCAGAATCAATGTCACAGGATCTAATTCCGGAGCTTTACCCACTCAGGTTCAAGGATCTACCCTTCTCCGTTTTTATAACATTAGAGGACCTTGTGCAACAATTGAGTACATTTACCAACATTAGAACATCTTCGGCCATCATTTGGAATACGATTGACAGCCTTGAAAAATCAACATTAGCAAAAATCCAACAACAATGTCAAGTTCCAATCTTCCCTATAGGCCCTTTGCATGAGATTGCCTCGGCCTCCTCTAGTAGCTTATTGGAGGAGGATAGTAGTTGCTTGGCATGGCTTGATAAGCAAAGTTATAACTCAGTCATTTATGTAAGTTTCGGAAGCGTAGCATTCATGGACATGAAAGAGCTAGCTGAGATTGCGTGGGGACTTGCAAACAGCCAACAACCTTTCTTGTGGGTGGTTCGACCGGGCTCAATCCGTGGTTCTGAATTGATTGAGGTATTACCCAAAGGTTTTAAAGAAACAATTGGGGAGAGAGGTTACATTGTGAAATGGGCACCCCAAAAGGAAGTTTTGGCACATGACGCAGTGGGCGGGTTTTTTAGCCATTGTGGTTGGAACTCTACATTGGAAAGTATTTGTGGAGGAATTCCAATGATATGCAGACCATGTTTTAGTGATCAGAGGGTAAACGCAAGATATATAAGCCAGGTTTGGATGGTAGGCTTGGAATTGGAGAATGAGTTGCAGAGAGGGGAGACAGAGAGAGCTATAAGAAGACTAATGGTGGAGAAAGAAGGCAAGGAGATGAGGGAAAGGGCCAAGATTTTGAAGGAGAAAGTTGAACTTAGTATTGGGGAAGGGGGTTCTTCTAAAAATTCCTTGAATGAGCTAATAGAGATTATCATGTCATTTTAATGGCATAGAAGCCTTTTATCAAATCTAAGGGGTTTTTTTATTATATATTTTTATTTTATTTTTAAAGTCTGAGGGATCATGCTTCATATGTATGGATGTCCACAAAAAATAAATAATAATAATAAACAATCTTTTATTTATGTTTGTCTACATTTGAAGTGTACCCCCCCCCCCCTCTCCTCTCTCAAAAAAACCCCCCAATTTTTTTTTGTTTCACATCTATAATTTATTATACAATATTGTGATGACAAAATTTTCTCCTTTTAATTGCTTTTCATAAGAAAACATGAAGCAAAAATGGGCCAAGCATATAAAGTTACTTGGAAAATTTAATAGTTTGTGATGATAAAAGTTACTTCTCCTTTTAATACTCACACAACATAAATGTATAGGACTATAAACAAGTTGAGCTAAGTATTAAAAATTCAAGATTGTTCATTTAATTTTTTTTTTTTTTAACAGAATCTAAGTTCAAGCCCATTGACAAACTAGATTACATATCCAAACTTTGTTTAATTTCTTATCAAATAAGCTTGAGCTTATTAACAAGCTATCTAATTAACTTAATCTTTTCCCATACAAAATAAACATCACAACTAAATCTTTTTATCCATTTACAAATCTCTACCAATAAGTAATAATTAAATTATAGCTAAAATTGTATTATTTTAGTTAATTAAATATAAATATTTAGTTTATGAACATTAAATTATTAGATTCATCAACTTTGTAGTTGTAGGAATGATAGGCCCAAGAGTACATATATATTGGGCCGGGGGCCCAATCCGAGGACTTTAAATAGTCCGGGGACGGGTAAACCCCCCCTAAGAATCCGTGTTAATAAGTAAAGAGTTGAAGTCTGATCATGATCATCCCAGAAGGCAGTCCGAGGAGGAATACTTCCTCAGCGGATCAAAGCCAAGGTCAGAAGATGCGGTCTGACACCAAGAGCAACGTTCCGGACGATTCTACATATGAGGATAAGTATCCAGAAGGAACAGGACAGAGGGAGGCCATGAAATATTTCAAAGGAAAGCTGCTACTACCGCATTGAATGCTTTACAGCTAACTCTCTAGCTACATTGATGTGGAGAAGACCCCTGAACAGTGCTGTCTTGGCTGCCCCAACTCATAGAGGGCCTGAGATGGTGTCCGATAGGATAAGCACTCAAGTAGTGGCTTAGACGATCAACAAGTGGAGGACCAAGATTATCTAAAGGGAACTATATAATATAAGATGCCCTCCATGGAGAAGAGATCAAGAAATGGAGAGAAAAACATTGTAGCAATCAAGAATTGAACTTGTAATCAAACTTAAGAGAAATATATAAGAACTGATCTCCTCGGACTGTGCCGAAGACGATTTTCTTTATATTAAACCAGTCTATCTTCATTTTCTTGTCATCTGAATCCACTTTACTTGTTGTCTGATTCATTAAAGCCCAGTTTTCCAACCCACTCTCTACAAATTCATTGTATTGGGCTTTTTGGACCTAAGTTCATTTATCCTTTGGGCTAGGGACTCAGATTGCATCCTTACAGTAGTGTTAAAAATTATATATAATTTTTATTGCAAAATGTATTATCCACTAATATATTACAAATAATAAATTGATATATTATGAATTTTTTTACAAACATACACAATCCAATACCAAGATAAGTATGTTTTTATGCTTGTATACATATAAATATATAATACTACATATATAATACATAAATCAAACATCATAATTGCGAGCTTGTTCAGTAACACATTATTATATTTGAACTTGACTCATTTAATCGTAGAGCCTAAATTTAGACTTGAACTTGACTCCTTACTAAGCTCTGTTTGTTTTGCTGAAAAAACCTTCTGTAAAAATAGTTTTCCATATTTTTCCAGTGTTTGGTAGCCAAAAAAAAAAAAAACTGGTCAACAAAAAACTATCTTTAGTCAACAGAAAACCCTAATAAAAATAAAACTTATTTTCTATAGGTTGTTTTCCCAAAAAAAAAATTGGAAAACAATCTCTCTCTCATGGTAAGCTCTCTCTCTCTCTCTCTCTCTCTCTCTCTCTCTCCTTTATAACATAGTTCACTGATTAGATTTTTTTTCCCTTCACTGATCGATCAATAGCTCCGACTTGCAAAGGAGAACAGATTTGCAGCGGCAATTATTTCATTCTTCTCTGCCAAAATCTCAATTTTTTGCTTTGAATTTCAAGCTTGATTTTCTTTTTTTCTCTAAGAAATTTTCGGTTTGATGGATTCCAGGTAGAAGTTACTTCTTTTTTGCACATAAAAGTGCAAAAAAAAAAAAAAAAAAAAATTATAAAAAAAATAAGAAGAAGAAAGATTGAATGAAGTAAAAGACGAAAATTTTAAACATAGTGCCTATATGGCTCTAAATTGCTTTTACATAGGACAATATTTACGGTAAATTAATAATATTGTTATATAATTAATGATAATTGTTTAGAAGAATTTGACAACTAATTTTGATTGTATTTATTGTCAAAATTTTAGTATGAAAACCAAATTCACATGAATGATAATTGTTTTTTTATTTATATTAATTATATTAGTTTGTTTACATAATACACATGTTTTAAATTATACAAGAAATATATAATAAAAAAATTGCATACCAAACACTAGAAAATATTATTAAGCTCATCTTCAAAATTATTACCAAACACCAGAAAATGATATAGTTTTCTAGAAAATACTTTTTAAAAAATGAACCATTATCCAGAAAACGGTAATACTAAAACAAACAGAGCATAAATAAACAAGTTTTTTTGTTTTTCTCTCTAACTAAATCCAAATTGTCATAAACACCTTAATTCATTTATTATAAGCCTAGCAATGAAATGTTGGGTGGGCTCGTATCTAATCTAGACGTCCAAGCCCATGATCAGTCTTCGGGAAAACCCACGATAGTTCGCGAATATGGGAGAAGTTCGTAAAATCAACGTTGCGAAACCTCTTCTCCCGAAAGTACTAGAATGGTGCTCAGATTACTTTTAAATACCCAACCTATCGCACTTAATTCCTTCAAACCATTGAGAAACAACAGCGATTCCAAGCAGCTCTCTCATAAACTAGACAATACGATACCCAATCACCTACGTAACATCAATACTCTCGAACAAGAATGTCGATCATCCCAAGCTTTTTTGGTGGCCAACGAAGCAGTTTTCCATTTGCTTCTTCACTTTCAGCTTCTTTCCCTGAATTTTCTAGGGAAAATCCTGCTTTTGTCAACACCAAAATCGACTGGAAAGAGACCCCAGAAGCCCACGTTTTCAAGGCTGATCTTCCGGGGCTTAAGAAGGAAGAAGTGAAGGTTGAGATTGAAGATGACAGAGTGCTACAGATAAGCGGAGAGAGGAATGTGGAGAAGGAAGAGAAGAACGACAAGTGGCATAGAGTGGAGCGCAGTAGCGGCAAGTTCTTGAGGAAGTTCAGGCTGCCTGAGAATGCTAAGATGGATCAGGTAAAGGCTTGTATGGAGAATGGTGTTCTCACTGTGACTGTTCCTAAGGTGGAGGTGAAGAAGCCTGATGTCAAAACTATTGAAATTTCTGGTTAAATTACTAATCCGTGTGCAAGTAGATCAGACAAGTATGTACGTCCATTTGTTTAAGGTCAATTGTAAGAAGCTTCTCTGTTGGTAATAAATAATAGAAAGAATAACATATTCTTTTTTTAAGTAAAAATCATGAAACTGTCAACTTCTGTAATTTTGGTTTTGTAAACAGAGTCATGTTGGCTTCAATGTGATTTTCTAAATTTCGAATAGAGTACAGACTCTTTGCAGAACAATTGGCTCTCACAGCTGCATGCTGCTTATTTTAGTGGGGCTCATTTAAGATAAAGAAATTTCTCAAATGTAAGCCTCAATCCTATTAAAAATCCCTTATTTTCCAATCAATTATCATCCTATATTTTGACTTTCTGTAAATTGATATGTTGTCAATAATTAGCAACAAGTCTGACTACTACTAATTTTAAAAGCAGTTTCAGAATGAATGGTATTATAGCATATTCATATTTATATTATCAAAAACAAGAAGATTGAGTAATAAATAAATAAATAATTAGAATCATGCATATAAGCAAACAACAATACATCATCACTTCTCTTTTTGTTAGGACATCATCGCTGAAATTAGACAAATGAAACACACTTGGCACTAGGGTAGTATAACAATTAATAAGAAATGGCCTAATGAATCTTACATATACTACCAACACTCAAGCTGAAGCTAAATGAATCAGAATTAGCTTTGATTTTTTCCACTTGTCCTGAACACCCGGCAAGGAAGAAGGTGCGAAGGCACACATTATTCAATTGTCAACATGATAACATTTTTAAGTGTTACTAGTGACTGAAACAGAGCAAAATGGAAGAGACTATAATTTTATACTGCCCGTCCCTATCCAATCAAACTGTTGACAATACTATAGCTTCCCTTTGACAAGGAATCAAACTTATTTATAAACTTCAAGTTGCCGCCTATCATCAACTGTTTTTGGAGAATTAAAAATGCCTCAACAGTTTCAATTCCTTGTAACACAAGCCTTCTATTGCGTCTCAAGGAAACTAAAACCCCAATTAAAGAGTCTACATATGTATATAAAATGACTTAAGTTGACAATGAAATATAAAGTACTAACATTTCCCAAAGGACTAAGATTAAGTCAACATTTCCCAATGCTAGCAACCTAATTCTTCCTCAGAGAGAAAAACACAGAGAGATGGAAGAGCAAAGGCAGAGACACCAAAGAATAGTGCTGGTTCCATGTCCATTCCAAGGTCACATAAATCCGATGCTTCAATTGGGCTTAATTCTTCATTCCAAGGGATTCCCCATCACAATCGCTCACACCCAATTCAACTTTCCCAACACATTAAACCACCCTAATTTCAATTTCCTACCCATTGTCGATGGCTTCTCCAATTGTAATGTCTCCTCTGTGAATTTTATAGATGTCATATCTGGTTTCAATAGCAACTGCAAAGCTCCACTTCAGGAGTTAATGGCTCAGATGATGGAAGCAAAGGAGTATCAAGATGAGATTACCTGCATCATATATGATGAATACATGTATTTTGCAGAAGCAGTTGCAAACTATCTCAAGCTTCCAAGCATCATCTTGAGCACAAGCAGTGCTACCAATGCTTTAAGTTTCCACACAATTCTTCAGCTCCTAAAGGACAGCCACATTTCTACACAAGGTACTTAACGGTTAACTCAGCAAAACAAATTTACAACTAAAGCATTGTTGTCATAATTGTACCGACTAATGATTTCATCCATCTGAATTTTAACAAGTAGGTATCAGATTATTGATAAATTGATAATCCCAGATAACTAAGAGTAATCTTCAGATGCAGATTCGATGTCCCCAGAACTAGTACCAGAGCTTCAACCTCTCAGATTCAAGGATCTACCTATTTCCAATTTCAACAATAGAGAAGACTTATTGCAGCTAATAGCTAAAGCACACGAGACAAGAATGTCTTCAGCCATCATTTTGAACACCATGAACTGCCTTGAACAAACATCACTGGTACAGCTCCAGCAACAATGCCAAGTTCCAGTCTTCACGATAGGCCCTTTTCACAAGATAGCTCCAGCTGCATCCAGCAGCTTAATGGAAGAGGACAATAGCTGCATTGCATGGCTTGATGAGCAAATGCGTAACTCCGTCATCTATGTAAGCTTAGGGAGTATAGCATCCATGAAGAAGAAAGAGCTAGCAGAAATGGCATGGGGTCTAGCCAACAGCAAGCAACCTTTCCTGTGGGTGGTTAGACCAGATCAAACTGATGGTTCGGAATGGAAAGAGCCACTGCCTGATGGTTTCAAAGAAGCTATTGGAGAAAGGGGTTGCATTGTGAAATGGGCACTTCAAAAGGAAGTGTTGGCACACAGTGCCGTTGGAGGGTTTTGGAGCCATTGTGGTTGGAATTCAACACTCGAAAGTATCTGTGAAGGTGTCCCAATGATATGCCAGCCATTTTTTGGGGATCAGAGGGTGCATGCAAGGTACTTGAGCCAAGTATGGAAAATAGGTATGGAATGGGAAAACAACTTGGGAAGAGGAGAGATAGAAAGAGCTGTAAGAAAGCTTATGGTGGATAGAGAAGGAGAGGAGATGAGGCAGCGGGCAATGGAGCTGAAGGAAAAGATTGATGATTCTATGAAGGAAGGTGGTTCTTCTTACAATTCTTTAAATGAGTTGGTAGATTATATCCTGTCACTTTAATTTCCTAGTCTGTATGTCCCAATTAGTATCTAATTTCCTAGTTTCTTAGCGAAGTAATAGCATTGGATGTTGGATGATAATTGAGATACTTGTTATCAAGAAAATACATAGCTTTGACAAAGTGTTACTATATAGAGAGTTTGATATATGCATGGTAGACAACCAATACAGCTCTAACATAAGCAAGCTAAAACAAGTTTATGAGACGTATAGGTTATTCCCATGGTTTTTCAAGATAGACACTGCAAACAACCAATACAGCTCTATATAGAGTTCCTTTCTCTGCTGACAAAATTCATGTCAGAATCAATTATGAGATTTTCACATCCATGAACTTATTAAGGTCATAAAGCTAAACATGCTTCGATGCTATATCCTCACCTCAATCGGATCTTGATTGGGATATCTCCAATGTCATCAGTAATATTTTAAATTTCGAAGTCTTTTTCTCTAGCTGCAATTTTCGTTGGGTCAATAGAGAATGCAACAATGCAGCTCATGCGGCTGCCAAGCTTTCTCTAAGGACATCTGAATCTTTCTGTTTTAATAATCTCAGTCTTCCAGAGGTTTTAAAAACCATTTGTGAGGATGACTGCTTGTTTTGTTCTCCTTTTTAAATAAACATTTAAGTTTATCAACCAAAAAAAAAAAAAACCTTATATACTTTAAACTCTAAGCTGGCAATGTAAGAATTTGTTAATAAAATTAAATGGTGTTGCTTCGGAATTAAGATTGCCTCTAATGCTCCAATACCATTCTTCTAAAAGAGTATTAAATTATCACTTAGACCAGTCTTGGTTAGCTGGAAATTTACAACTACTTTTTTCTCCACAGGGCAACAATATTTGAGAACATTATTTATTTAATCATTTCCCTTACACCAACGACCATTCCAAGATACACAAAGTTCACCTTAATATTACAATAACCGACTCAACTATCAAACACACACACACACAATTACTTTAGACGCATTATATCAAACACCTTCATACAATACAAAAACTCAAGAGCTTCCGATGACCCATTACCACTCCACTGCTAATCACACACACACACACACACACAACGAGAGACAAAAGAAAGACCTCCAATTTAGCCAGAGATATCGATTACCCTGATATTGGGTCTACTAGTACTGGCCTCCACTTTGGGAACAATGACAGTGAGAACCCCATTATGCATGGACGCCTTCAGTTGCTCAATGAAACCATTGTCTGGGATCTTGAACCTGCTCATGAAGTTGCCGCTCTCAACACTGACCTGGAGGACTCGATCATCTTGGAGCTCAACCAACACGTTCTCGTTCGGAACACTAAGCTTCAACACGTGGGCTCTCGGGGTTTCCCTCCAATCGAGCCTGGTGTTCACAGAAGCACCAAAAGGAGAGTAGTGAGGGGAGAAGAAAGTGGAGAGTGAGTGTAATGGAGAAGGGAAAGGAAAATCGCTGAATGGGTCCCAGTTCGAGAGGTCTAAGGCCAAAGGGTCCCAAAGGTCTTGGGTGGAATTGTTGGAATTGGAGACACTTCTTTCTTGGTCACTGACTGGGACAATCGACATGTTTGCTGAATTGGTCAAAATGGAGATGAGAATTGAAGAAGGTAAAGCAAATATGAGCTGAAGTGGAACTTTGCAGAAGCGAAGGATTGCTTCAATTATGGAGCAACTTTCGCGAAGAAATTCTCTTTCTAGTTTCTAGAGCTTTCGCAAAGTGTACTCGGGCTTTTTGAAGCAGTATGTGATAGAAAGGCCCATCCAGCGGTCTAATAGGCTTTAGACATGGTTCTTAAAGCCCACCCACGCTTGCGTTACACATGGTCTAATGGGCTTTAGACAGGTTTAGGACCACTTTGTTTAGAGAAAGAGAAATGGTATTTTCGCGACATTTTTATAACAAATTCGAAATAAAAGATTGTTACGAGTTATTATTGGGGGAGCAAAAAAGTAATTTTAGTAATAAGTTTAAACTATAATCAATAACAATTAACCACTTATAATTTATTGTGAAAACACTGTGAATATAACAATTTTCCTTTGTTTGAGAAAGGTGAGTCTCAAAAACTCACTTATTGACTACCATGCTATTCTCTCAGGATCTTATGAATCATGAGAGTCTAAATCCCACTAAACAAATCATTCAGGGTTAGGAACATTTTGTTTGTTTCTTATTTTTGTGACATTCCCTTTAGTAATATCTTTTCTTTGTTTATTAAATAATTATATTAAACTCATTTCTATAATAAAATCAGCCTCAATTGGATTGAGACAAATACCTACAAATGGATTGCTTAGATTTAAAAATATAGTTTTTCTATCTTATTATAAATAAATAAGTAAAAATTAATAGAGTTGTATGGGCATTGTGTGTTAAAATAGAGATTTTTTGTCGTTTTCACTAAATTTGTGTTTCGCATGACTTATTTCCTACCTTCTGTCATTTATTTGTTTAGGTAAAGTACAATTTATTTATTTTAAATACAGTTTTTTGAAAACATCATGAGCATTTTAAGGTATAATTTATTTTTATCTCGTTTCTTTTTTAAATTAAATAAGCAAATGCATTCAAAGTTTTTAAACTATACAAAATGAACAACAATTTACAAAAATAGTATATTATTATAATTATAATATTTTAACTAATACGTAGTATGTACAAGAAGCACTGCTTCTTAAATATAAAATATTTTCTTTACTAACTAAATTAAATGAAAATTTTCTTAACATATGGTTTTTGAATAACTAAATCGAAAGAAATCCATAGAAGCTTATTTATTTTTATATTTTAAAGCAATGTAAGGCACTCACATCAATCAATGTAAAACAGCATAAGCGTTCAATTTTGTCCATATAACTTCAAAATTCACTTATATCAATCCATATAAACTTGTGTAAATTTTGATTATTGCTATATGCGAATCTATTTTTTAATACTTTTTTTACTCATATACAAAGAGAGAAAGAGAGATAATTTGAAAGAGTAAAAAAAATTGATAAAAAAATAATATTTTATTAAAATGTAGTATAAAATTGATAATTTGTTTGAGTTTTTTTTTAAAAAATGATTTTGTAAAATAGAAAAAGTATGTGTTTATGCAAAAAAAAAAAAAAAAGTCTGGTTAATGTATGCCCTTAAGATATACATTAATCATCAATTTAATAAAGTTTTATAGGGAACTAAAAATGCAGTTAAATAAGTTAATCACTTTTTTATTTTTTCATAAAAAAATTTCTAAAGTAGTTTACTAGTGTATGTCTTTAGAGGCTAGAGCATACGTTAGCAAAACTCAAAAAATAAAAAATAAAAAAAATAATGAAAGAGCTTCAAGAAATTTGTAGTACAAAAGTAGTCAAAATCAACCAACAATGAGTACAGTATAAATATTGGTTTGTCTTCTCAAAATAAAATAAAATAAAATAATAAAAATAAAAACTCGATTTAGGACCACAACATCCTTTTCTTTTTGTTTTCCCTTCAAAAAATACAACCTCCCCACTCTTTCTGCGAAGCTTCTGGAAGGCTGTCCTGTCCTTTCGGTGGAATAAAGAAGAGCAAGTATATCATTTTTTTTTTTTTTTTTTTACCAAAAAAAAAAAGTATATCATTTTTTTTCATTATTCGCGGCATAAAGGATAACGATGCATTGAAACAAACAAAGATAAACACAAACATTTTTGCTTATCAATCTGACTATGCTTTCAACTGTGCATTCATGAGACACACCATCCACGTACAGTTGCGTCAATTTCTGCAGGCAGAAAGCACTGAGCAGCCACAATTGCGGATGTGGATCCGGTGCAATAGCGCAATACCACTTAGGTGCTGTTTGGATCCAACTTATTACGTCCACGTTTTACTTCTCCTGCGTCTTCCCCTTTTTTTTTTTTTTTTTTTTTTTTTTTTTGCACGCGTTTTCCCCCAACAAGCGGCTACTGTTTATGAACAGTAACCGCAACTTTTGACCAAGTCTTCCGTGAACAGTGCATCCGTGCACTGTTCATGGACCCACAAATTTCACTTTTTAACAATTTTTTCATTAAAAATGGGTCCCATGGCACTATTTACACATTTAAAAATTATTTTACTACACAATTTTTAGTTTTCAATTTCAACAAAATAAATTCTATCCAAACGAACCCTTAAATTCCTCGCAAAAAGTTTCAACTTTTTACATCTTTTACTTTTTCTAACTTCTAACTTTTTTTAACTTTTAAAATACTTTGATCCAATGGCTGATATTAAAAATCACCTTTCTAATTTTTAATCACAATCATTAAAAAGGAATCGCATAGTACTAGGACTATTACACTTCGTCTCAATCCCACCATTGCGTCAAGCAATTTCTAACACAACACTTCTACTAAGAGCACTAGTATAAGTCTTTTACTTTTTCTAACTTTTAACTTTTAAATCACTTTGATCCAATGGCTGATATTAAAAGTAACATTCTTAACTTTTAATCACAACCATTAAAAAGGAATTGCACAATAGCCCTAGCTATTGCACTTAATCTCAATCCCACAATGGTATCAAGCAATTTCTGACACAACACTTCTACTAAGAGCACTAGTATTGTGAGTGTAAAAACCTCCCGGTTACTATTTTAGCAACCAAGACACAAAAAAAGGTTTTCAGAGCAATTACATTAGTAGGTGTAAAAATTTCTATCTACTTTGCAAAATATACCTACTTTTTCTATTTTACACAACCACTTTTACAAAACACCTATATCAGTTTATCTATTCTACATATTTATTCAATAAAATATTCATTCTTTTACATTTTTTATTATTTCCTCACTCACTACCTCTCTCTCTCACAGACCCAACACTACCCAAAATCACCAACACCCAGCCACCATCAACGATCAATCCACACCCACCATCAACCCACCCAGCCACCATCATCAACCCACCCAACCACCATCAACGATATCAGCCTCCATCATCAACCCACCATCAACGATATCAGCCACATATGAAATCAAGCAAAATCCCAAGCACATGCAAGCAACATCAGATCTTAACAGGCAAGCCAAAACAAAATCCCAAAACTCATTGATCAAACAAAGAAAAAATAGAAGAAGTTAAACCACCATAGAGGTGGCAGTGGCAAGTGACGAGCGGCTTGGGTTCGGAGAGGGCTTCGACAAGGGTGAGATCGAAAAGGGCTTCGACAAGAAATGAAGGAAAACCACCACGCTTAAGCACATTGAGGGTAAGAACAAAAGTAAGGGTGAGATCGGAGAGGGCTTCTGGTGGGTTTGGGTTTTCTATTTGATATGTTGGGGTTGATTTCAGGTTTGATTTCTATTGATTTTTGTTGATTTTGTCTTTTCCGTTGGGTGGGTTTGGATTTTCCGTTGATTTTGGCTTTGATTTTCTATTGAATTTGTGGTTGGATTTGTATGTGTTGTAAAATGGTGGTGGTGGGTTGCGTTGGTTGAGTGGTGGTGGGCAGATGGTTGATCGGCTGTGCAGATGAAGAGAGAGCGTGTGAGATGAAGAAGAAAAAGAAGAGAGAAGAAGAAGAAATAGAGTCTGACTGTGTGAGAGAGAATATAATAAAATAATGATTTGCAAAGTTACAGTAACCGTGCATATATGCACGGTTACTGTAGCAAGTGTGGATATATGCAAAGGTATGCAAGCACTAATGTGGATGAGTTTTGAGCAATATTGTGTAAATTTCACCACTTTTTCTATTATGCACCCACTGATGTGAGTTCTCTCATCCAGGTATCAGTATGTAAAATATTTTAGCACCAGTAAGGTTGTGTATATAAAACCTCAGAGCACTAACATCCGGGATGCACAAAAAAAAAAAAAAAAAAAACTATATTGCATTCTCAAATAATACTTTATCTATTTTATCAACTCATTTTACACCTCACCCACATCCCAATTTTTATTTTTTCATACAATCCAATAAAATAATATAAACTACATAATAAAATAATAAAAATGACTATTCTCTCTCTTTTTCCTCCCACTCTCTTTTTCTCTTCACACACAACCATAAAATTAAAATAATATTTTTTTTTCTTTACAACCTATGAATAGTAAGGTTGCATATATGCAACCTTACTATTCATAGGTTGCAAATTTTTTTAAGTTTACAAACCCAAATGGAGTGAGTTTTGGGTGTCTTGGGTTGTAAAACAGTAATTGGGGGGTGTTTACACCCCCCCAACGCTAGTGCTCTCACTGTTCATGGATTGTAAACCTAAATATAAAAAAAAATTATGGTGCCACAACTCACCCATGTGGTGAGTTGTGGTTGGTGGAGGGGTGATGGTGGGTCCATGTAGGGACACCCCTCATCCTTTAATCTCTCACTCTCAGACTCTCCCTCTCTCTCCTCTTCTCTCCTCTCACCATCTCGTCCCCCATCTTTGGCTCTCTCTATCTATTTCATTTTCCTCTCCGTCCAAATTGGATGACCAACAGAGAGGGGGGTGCTACTAGGGAGTGGCGGAGCCATGTCCATCTATCTCCTCGAGGATGTGGTGCTCAAAATCCTTTCCCTGTTACACCCAAAATCTCTTCTTCGATTCAGACCAGTAAGCAAATTGTGACTCTTTCTCATTGGCACACCATATTTCCTTTCGGTGGCTGGGTTTCAGAGGTGGGTCTTTTTAGTGGAAGTTAGGATTTGGAATCAGTGTGGGTTGTTGGGTTATGGAATCGGTGATGACTGGGTTGCAGAATCGGGGAATTGGTAGATGGGTTGTGGAATCGGTGAAATTGTGGAATCGGTGATTGGGTTGGGTTGTTTTGTTGGGTTGTTTCAGTGGTGCTTGGGCTTCGGTTTCGGTGGCTGGTGGCTGGGGCTTGCATTTGAATCGGTGGAGGTGGTGATAGATAGAGATAGGAGACGAAGTGGTAGAGAAAGAGAGAGAGAGATTTATAATATTTTATATTGTAGTTATATTATTTTATTGTGTTGAATTATATTATTTTATTGTGTTGTATAAAAAAATAAAAGCCGAGATGTAGAGTGTACTGTAAAGTGGGATGGTATAATAGATAAAATAGTTTTTTAGGTTGTAAAATAGCAACTTTTATATTACCCTGGATGCTAATGCTCTTAGCACTAGCATTGGGGGTATATAAACCCTCCAGTTACTATTTTAGCAACCAATAAGCTAAAGCTCATCCCTATTCGGGTATGGGTTTCTATTTTTTTTATAGCCTGTGAACATTTGGTTCTCATTTATGAGAACCAACTGTTCATAGGTTGTAAAAAATTTTATTATATATATATATATATTTTTTAGAAACAAAAATTTATTATATTATTCACTAATTTTTTCTCTCTTACTGTCTGTCACTCTTAACTTCTTCGGTTTCTTTTTTTTTCATTTTTTTTTTATTCTCTATCTCTCGTTCACTCCCTCTTTGCGACTCACTCCCTCTATTTGCCCCTTTCACTTCTCTCTCTCAAATAGTCTGGTGCTGGCGTGGTGGAGGTGTGGGTCATATAGTGGCAACAGCGATGGCTCGGCACGTGTGGTGGAGGCGTTATGGGCTTCTACTAGGTTTTAGGGTTGCAGCTGGTTTTTGGGGCTTTTGTTTTTTGTAGGTTTCTATTAGGTTTTGGGTGGTTTAGTGATTGCGTTGGTGGTGTGGAAAAGAAACATAGATGGTGGCCGGGGTTTGGGCTTGTGATCTGGGTTTGGGTTTAACTAGATGATCTGGGTTTGGGATCTGGATTTGCTTTGTTGATGTCTGTAGCTTCGGTTGTGGGTGTTGGTTCGGTGGTGTATGGGCGCAAGCGCCCACGATGTGATGTCATCCTCCTTCATGGGAAGTACGTTTTGGCCTAGAGTGGACTATGGCGGAGGGTGTAAATGGAGTTGCCACCTAGTTTAGGTCTAAGAACTATAAATATAACACCCTTCGTGGAAGGATTGATCTTTACCAAAGCACATGTTCGGAATTTAGGTATGGGGATGGGAAGGTGTTAGGCACCCAACCCATGGGTCGGCTTCCACTCATTGTGTTCCAAGTCTTAATCTTGTTAAAGGCATATTTAATATGTTATTCTAACTCACACACCCTAGCATGCATCTAGAGCAATCAACATGGCATAATCATCCCAAACCTAATCACTCATCTATCATAGCATTTTTATTTTTATTTTTTTTTAAAAGGAACATCTAGGGGCAAAAACATCACAAGGCAAATCAAGATAAATATACTATGACATCTAGACATCGAAAACATGGGGTTCAACCAAGCATATCAACCTTATCACATTAACCAAATCAAATGCATGTTCATAGTATTATGCATGACATACCTCACTTACCTCACTGCATCACAACACTTATGCATTAATGCATGATCATATTATAATGCATGTTCATGATATTCAAGCAATCTAAAACCCTAATTATCATCAAAGAGATAAAACAACAACAAAACAAAACCAAACAGAGAGACAGAGATTTAAAGGCACATAAACTAGGTTAAAACAGAGGCTAAACATGTAAGTAAGACAAAGGAACGACAAACATGAGTGAATTAGAGTTTCTAGGAAAGAGTATGCGTACACATAGAAATGGGTTGCGTATATGCATGCGCATACAAAGCGCATGCATACGCAGCCCATCTGTATGTGTACACATACTACGAGTATGCACACGCATGCAAGCAGCATGCGCACGCATGCACGCCTTAAGAACCCTAACCCAAAAACTACAAAACAGAAACACATAAACAAAGAATCTAACAACCTAACATGCTCAGAATATAAACACATAGTAAACCTAGGCTAAACAAACATGTTATAAACGCATAAACACATATATAAAAACAAGATCAAAAAGAAAAGCGAAGAGCCCAAGTTAGAAACTTTACCTCAACACTAGAACTTTTTAGAGCTTGATTTTGACCATTCCCCTCAGTCAATCTATTTACAACCAAATCAAAGATGAGTTAGTAAACTTAGAACTCAAAGATCAAGACTAGAAAATGTCCAATCAAAACAAAATTTGACTTGAGGATGTTTTGTGAAAAACTCTCTATTTGATTCATTATTTTCTAGTAAATCTTATGTGTTTTTCCACCTGAATTTGCCCTCCTTAAAAAAGTACCATGTATGGCTTTATATAGTTGAAAAATAGGGGTTTGAGGCGACTCCCAGACGATATGGGATCTGTTCCAAACCTAATTTAAATGCAAAAAACTTGTCTTAAATAGTTTCTGGAACCCTAGCATGCGAACGCATGCACGTGTATGCATACGCAGAGCTTGAGCGTATGCGCATGCATGCGTACGCAGAGCTTGAGCGTATGCACATGCATGCGTACGCAGAGCTTAAGCATGCATGCGTATACATGTGTACATGTACGCATGCCCTAGGGTTTCTGTGGTCTTTCTTTTCCAAAAATAGTTTATTTAGTACAAAAATAAGTTATATTTTTCATAAATAATTTCCTTAAGTCAATTTTCATCTGATCAGTCCTTAAACCAATCTTGGGCTTTAGAATTCTAACATCATTAGTAAACGAAGGTCCGAGTGGTAAGGGGTACAAAATAAGGTGTCTACATGGTGGATGGTGGTTCAGTGGAGGCAGGTGGTTCAGTGGTGGTTGGTTTTTTAGTGGAGGGGGTGGGTGGTTTGATGGTGTTTTTGGTTGCTATGGACAGAGAGACAGAGACGGAGAGGGAAGAGGGAAGAGAGAGAGTAGTTTTTTTATATTATTTGGTATTGTAGTTTATATTATTCTATAGATTTGTATATAAAAATAAAAATTAGGATGTTGGGTGTATTGATAGATGAATTAGTAAAATAGATAAAGTGGTGTTTGAGAATGCAAAATACGTTTTTAACCCAAAAAAAAGAGAACGCAAAATACGAATTTTTTTTTTCGCATCTGCTTATGCTAATGCTCTAATACATACACAAGCTCGTGTCACCAAAGCAGAGTAAAAAGAAAATATATTGCCAAAAAGACAATGATTTTCATAATGCGAAATTAATATTTTTATTATAACGACGTTAATTACATTCACTTTCATTAGTGCTTCCACACTATGTAGATTGCATCAAACACTCAAATCATCAACATCTACACATAATGACCCAGTACGTCTAACTAGACATACCAATTAAACCACAAACCCAAAATACAGAATTAACAAGGATACAAAATCAGACCCTTATTAGCTAGATTACACTGCAACTATATATATATATTCTTCCTGTCGCATGGTGAGAGATGACACAAAATGATTTCACTGAGTTCAACCTGAAATTTCAATGGCCTTGACATCAGGCTTCTTCTCCTCCACCTTAGGAACAGTCACAGTGAGAACCCCATTCTCCATTGCAGCCTTAATCTGATCCATCTTAGCATTCTCAGGAAGCCTAAACCTCCTCAAGAACTTGCCACTGCTACGCTCCACTCTATGCCAAGCATCATTCTTGTCTTCCTTCTCAACGCTCCTCTCTCCACTTATCTGGAGCACTCTGTCTTCTTCAACTTCAACCTTCACTTCCTCTTTGTTGAGCCCAGGAAGATCAGCCTTGAACACATGAGCTTCTGGGATCTCCTTCCAGTCGATCCTGGTGTTCACAAAAGCTGAGGTTTCCCGAGAAAACTCAGGGAAATAAGTTGAAAGTGAAGAAGGGAAAGGAAAGTCCTTGAATGGGTCCCAAACATCAAGAGCAAAGGGATCAACGTTGTTGCTTCGTCGGTTACCAAAGAAGTGTGGGATCAGCGACATGTTTGATGTTTTTCTTTGCTTGGTTACCTTTTTTTTTTTTTTTTTTTTGCTTGGTCACTTGCTTTGTTGCTTTGAAATGAGGTAAAGAGAAAGCTATAAAATACTAGAAGATTAGGAACTGAGAGTGGTTGGTTGCTGAGGAATTAAACTGAGAAGATGCTTGTGTTACTTCACGCTACATTTGGGTCAGAATGGTTTGTGTTATTTATAATTCTTAGAGGAGAATTCTAGTGCTTGCGAGGAGAGGTGTCATCAATTATCATGGAATCCCAAATGGCTAGCATGATTGCACTCTCGCACTTTGATTGATTGACGAACGTTCTAGGCTAAAGCCTAATGGGGTTCTCTCAATAGTCAATGCCATTTAAACTTTAATGATAAGGCCCACAGGTTATTAATGGGTCATCCAATGGGCTAAAAATCGGATACCACTTTATGATGAGGAATTGCATTTGTTTTCAAAATGCTTTAAATTTTAGTTATTCTAAAAATTTACTATGATTAATATATTCACACATATTGCATGCACTCATATGTTAAACAATTATATATAAAAAAAAATGCAAGAAAACCATTGTCAAGTGTCTAAAGATTAATTATAAATGAGTTCTTTTACCGATACAATAAATCCTACAACGATTTTATAATAAGTTGAGATATCGAATTGTCAATAAACTATAACTCGAATAAAACAAAATAAGAAGAAAAAAAATTAAACCTAGACTCGCTACAACTTATAACAAATATTTTGTAAAAGTATTGTGAGATGTGCTGTGCCCATGGGCTTTTTTTACTCTAAGTTGATAAAAAAATAAAAAAAAACTCATCTCAAGCTTAAAAGACTTTTTTCCCTCTATATATATTTTTTTGAGAAACCAAAAAAATATATATATATGTATATATTGTGGGGTCAAAGAATTTGGCCACCCCGGCCCACTTTATACTAAACCCAAGGCTCACGCCGAGGAAGAAAAAATGTCCGAGGACGAACGGAGAAAGTCCGAATTGCGAAGGAGCATCGTCGAGGACAATCCTGTCCTCGTCGAACCAAGATCATAGAAGGGAAGAACAGCACGCCATCAAGGGCAGCCTTGTAGAGCATCTCAAGAAACAGGATGAGTATAGTGGGTCAGCCATAGGAGCTTGGTGGAGGAGCAATTCAAGGAGAAACTGTCACCTCCACATTAGATGCCCACAACTAACGTTCTGGCCGCATTAATGAGAAAATGATCCCTAAATAGTGCTGCTTTGGTTGCTGCAACTCACAGAAGGTTTGGGACGATGGCTGATGGGACAAGCACTCAAGTAGTGACCTGCATAATCAAAAAATGGAGGGTCAAGATCAACTAAAAGATGATATATAATGTAAGAAATCCTCCAGAAAAGAGGATCGGAGATTGGGAGCAGAAAACTCTGTAGCAACTTGTATTATCTTTGTAACCTTTGTAACCAAGCACTGAGGAAATTATAAGAACAAATAGCTCCTCAGACAAGTGTCCAAGACAGAATTTCATACTTAAAACCTATTTTCTTGTTACTTAGTTTACTCATAACCATGTTCATTCGTTGCTATCCTCACTAAAGCCTAGTTCTTAAACCCATTCTCTACAAATTTATTATATTGGGCTAGTTGGGCATGAGTCCACTCATCCAACAGTTTAAGTGCTTAGACCCAGTCCCTATAAATATATATATATATATGTATATATATATATATATAGGGAAAAAAGTCTTTTAAGTTTGAGATGAGTTTTTTTTTTTCATCAACTTAGAGTAAAAAAAGCCCATGGGCACAGCACATCTCACAATACTTTTACAAAATATTTGTTATAAGTTGTAGCGAGTCTAGGTTTAATTTTTTTTTCTTCCCTCTATATTAACATTGGAGTGGTTGCAATGTGAGTGCATGCAATGTGTGTGAAAATGTATATGTATATGTGACTGATGAAAAAAATCATAGTAGACTGCTTAAGTCAACACATAACAAGCCCAACAGGGCATAAATATCATACATTACAAGCCCAACTGGCCATATATTATTTTTACAAAATAACAGTAGATTTACAACTGCCTAAGTCAGCACAGTGGGATCAAATGCTCTTACCTCCTATTTAGAACTTGCCATTTGTTAATCCACTAGAGAAAATTGAAAATAAAAGAAAAAGTTATTTTATAAATGTTTGATGAAAGTGCTCAATCTTCTAAGTTTTTTTATAAATGTTTGATGAAAGTGTTCAATCCTCTAAAAGACCGTTAATTAAAGAAATATATTCAATTTCTAATTCTTGAAATATTAACCTCTATGTGGGGTTTTCAATTAACTCCCTTGGTAAAATGATTTATCGTCAAATAAGAGATCTCGTGTTTAAATTCCCATATATATATATAAAATATATATATAAATAAATATATATATATATTCATGAAAAATCGAGGCTAAATTAAAGAGAGTCAATCTATGGTATTATGTTTCAAATACTTTCTCTATGGTATTCTATTATGAAGAATTGAGGCTAATTTTGAGAGGCCAATAATGTATACGACACTTTATTTCATAATCTCAGAAGGTGGAAAAGAAACTATAAACCATGTGTTAGGGTTGATTTGGTTCCTTTGCCACATGTTTTGTGCCTAACGACCCAAGTTAAAGGACCAAGTCAAATTCGCTACTCAATTCAATGCCATAGTAATGAAGGCTAGTGGTATACTATGAAGGCTCACTTAAACACTACCATTTATAGAAAATCGCACTAATTTAAAACAATGCTTTCTTTATAATATAACAAATCACAATTACAATATAAAAGGTTGGGATAAAAGGAATGAGATGGTGAGGGAGAGAAAGAGAACCCTACTTGTGCTATCAGACACACATTCACACCCTTCTAAATCTTTTTATTTTATTTTATGTAATCTGATATTTAAATAGTAAGGGGCTTAGCAAGGTAAATGTGGTTGGTAGGGGTAGATGGGTTGTTGTTTAATGCTTTAATTTGGTCAAGACTCTAGAGAAGATCAAAGGAACGTCTATGATCCAACTTTAAGCAGTGAATAAGGCCTATAGTTGTTGGACATTAGAAGGAATAACAACCTTGTGTAGTTGGTTTCTTTGGACACTGCAACAATTTGGTTTAACTCCAAAGTAGGATAATTTAGGGCTCGTTTGGTAATGTTGTTCTAGTAATATTATTTGTATTTTTTACAAATGCGTGTGGGTGAAAAAATATGTGAAAATACGTGTAATATTATTTAAATACTAAAAACTAGAGGTGGCAATTCGTGTTCGCGTGTCATGTTCGTGTCGGGTTGAGGTGTGAGTATTATGTTATATAGGTCAACCCGAACCCGACCTGTTTAGTAAACGGGCCAGGATTCCTCAACCCTAACACGACCTGTTTATTAAACGGGTAACCCAACACGACACGTTTAACCTGTTTAATTAGTAGGTCAAGTTAAGATCGACACAAATAACTTGTTAATAACTTGTTTGATTATGACCCGAATAACCTATTTAATTAAACTTAACCCGAATAACCTGCTATCAACTCCCATGTATCTAAATTTATAATTCAACCATAAATCAAGTAATAAAAATTCAAATAATAACAATAGCAAATAATTCTTTCATTCCTTCAAAATAAAATTACTAGTCCAAAAGGTTCCAACCTCCATACAATTAAATTCAAATTCAATAATATGTCAATGTTCCATAACAAAAAGCCAAGATTATTACATGGCATCTAAGTGCCATCTCAAAAACTAAAAGACAAACTAGAATTATTATATGGCAGATCAATATTTCCATGATGGCAAAAAAGTCCAAGTCTAACCATCCAAGTGCCACATCAAAAAGTAAAAGACATCACTGATTAAGAAACTGGATTAGAAGAGATTGAGGGTCCCATTGAAGAGGTGTCTTCCATGTGCTCATCCTTATTGATATTCATGTTCATTATATCTTCAGTGAGCTCTTCCAACTGTGATTGTGCAAGTTCTACATCAAAAAATTTAATGAAACATTAAAAACTTATCAAAGCATTATAAATAAGAAATTTAGAAATTGTGGGTAATCGAGCAATTGAAACAATTGAATCAATTAAGTAAATAATAGTAATTTACATAGTAGTAATTAGTAGTAATGAACTTGGATAAATGTGGATAAAAATACAGTTGTACCTAGACAAATTTAAGTTTTAAAAAATAATACATATCAACTCTGCATTAAGCAGAACTTAACTTGTGAGTTTTTAAAGCTAAAAAGAGCTTTACAAGAAAATACTGAAATTTGAAACTTTTAGAAAAGCTCCATAAAATTCAGAGTTCGTATTTTATAAATTAATAGCTATAAAACACTAATTTCACAAGTAAAGTTTTAGTTTCTACCACAATGTCATAAAGAGAAAAGGAGAAGAAATTTCATGATCCTACATAGATATTGACAGCTAAGTTGGAGAACAAAGATAGGATAACACATCATAGATATTGTCTACTGTCTACCAAGTCTGCCAAATAACATCTATAAACTATTATATTTTGTCCATAAAGTTGACATAATATGGGAAATCTAACATATATATTTTTCTTTTTAAAAAATCATCATAAAACTTTTAACTCATTCAGCGAACATGTAAATAAAAAATACATTACCTATATCTGCATATAACCAATCTCTACTACAAACCAATGCCTCCACAACATCAGGTTTAAGTGCACTCCTGAATTGATCAATGACTCGTCCCCCAACACTAAAAGTGGATTCTGAAGCAACAGTAGAAACAAGAATGCTCAAAACATCACGAGCCATAGCAGCAAGTTCAGGATATCGAAATTCATTTCCTTTCCAAAAAGCAAGAATGTCTAATTTTGCATTCCTATCTACTCTTGGTTCATCCAAGTAGAGCTCCAATTGACTTTTTTGTGCCTGCCTACCCATATCCATACTATGAAAAGAATCAAATTCCTACATACAAAAACAACATAATAGATATTAATTTAGGCAGAATATAAATAACATAATATAAATAAATAAATAAAAAGAAAAAAGAAAACATACTTGCATCATTAATAAAGATCCCTTATTAGCATATTGTTCTTCAGTTTCTTGAGTAGCTTGACCAGCCATTTCAGAAGATATTGAAGGTGCAAAAACATTACTCACATATTCCCCAAACAAAGCAAATAATTTTTCACGAACCTTCAAATATTGGAGTGAACTAGCATACCCATAAAGCTTCTGATAGCACCAATCAATAAAAGGCAGCTTATACCTAGGGTCCAAGACCACTGCTATGGCCAACACAACACTAAATTCTATCCAATACTTCTCAAATTTCACAAGCATTTGATCTGCCATTTTTTTCATATACTCATCCTCACTATCACTTTCTTTCTTCAAGGTAAAATAAACAATGAAAACTTGTGGAAAATATAAGTTAGCTGTGGGATATTTTGTGCCAGAAAAGACCAATGTCGCATCATAAAAAACAGCCAAAAACTTTTTAATTTTTTCTGCCTTTTCCCACTCACCACCAGTAGGATAGTGCTTAAAATTGTAATCAGTTAACTCTAAGTGTTGAAAAGCATGTCAATAAGAGAGAGCACTTTGAAGCATTAAAAAAGTTGAATTCCATCTAGTAGGCACATCTTGCCTTAAACCTTTCTTACCATCCAAATCCATTTGCTTAACAGATTCATAAAAACTTTTTTTCCTCCCTTGTGAGCCTCTTACATTCTTAATGCTTTCATGAATTTTTTGAACAACAACGTCAATTTCTTTCAAACCATCTTGTACAACCAAATTGAGAATATGAGTACAACAATGAAGATGAAAAAAATTCACCATTACAAACAAGTGCTTTCTTATTTTTCCATTGAGTTCTAAGCATGTCAACAGAAATATCATTGGAAGAAGCATTGTCCAACGTCACACAAAAAATCTTATTCTCAACGCCCCACATAGATAGCAATTTATAGACTTTTTCAAACAAAGACACACCATTATGTTGTGGTGGCATAAAGCAAAAGTTCAACACTCTTTTCTGTAAGACCCAATTAGCATCAATAAAATGAGTTGTAACACACATATAACCATCAGTTGCTATAGAAGTCCATAAATCAGATGTCAAACAAACTCTACCAAGAACAGATGTCAACACAGATTTCATCCTTTCTTTTTCCCTCTTATACATCTTAACCATACCATTCTTAGCAGTATTTCTAGAGATATTAGGGACATCAACACACAAGTACGAAAATATTGCGTATACTAACATAATCAACAAACCGGAAAGGTAATTCATGCAATGTAATTGCAGCACATAACAACTCCCTAAATATTGCATGATCAAATTTAGGTGAACTTACAGACATTGCATTTTGGCCAAGTATAAGTTGCCCAACAACCGTTGTGTCTTTTCTTGGACATACCTTCAAATGCCTCTTCAAATTTCCAGTACCATATGCTTCGGCAGCAATATATTCCTTTCCACACTTCTTGCATTTGCATGTAGGCTTTTCTTCATCTTTTGTGGGAAGCATCTGAAAGAAACGCCAAACAGTTGAAGTCCTCCTCCTTTTCTTGTCTTCGTTGTTTGTCTTATTCTTAGACTTAGTCTTAGCCTTCTTTGGTGGAGGAAGTTCAGCCACTTCATCAAGTTCATCTTCCAAGTCAAGGTCTTCTCTTTCATACTCAATGTCAATAGGAATCAGCTCATCACATCTAGACCAATTTAAAGAAAAATTATTGATCAGAAATTTAGTAATCCTAAGATGACAGAAACAAATAAACTTGAAAAGAAATCATAAAGAACAACAAATAAATTTAAAATCAACAAAACAAACAAACAAATCTACTATAACATTACAGTGATTAACACAAAAAACAAATGGATCTTCAATTATTTTATTTTAAGATGATAGAAACAGAAAACACTTGAAATTAAATCATAGAGCAAGACAAATTATTTTAAATCAACAAAAAATAAACATATCTATTTTCATTTTTTATATCAGTTAAAAAGATCTCCTATTATGTACTAAAAATCAACAATATAGTGATTACTAGTATACTAAACAGTGCAACAAGAGTGACAAATATTTTTCTGCACAGTGGTGTTTTCTGCAGTGTAGTTTTTCTGCACATTGGTGTTTTTCTGCACAATGTTATTTTTCTGCAGTGTAGTTTTTCTGCACAATGTTATTTTTCTACAGTGTTTTTCTGCACAGTATTATTTTTCTACTGTGTTTGTTTTCTGCGGTATTTATTTTTCTGTAAAATAAATCTGGTTTTCCCCTATTTTGATGTTACATGTACTGTTTATCATATAGTATCTAATAAAATTTCTATCTTTTATCTCCAAAAAAAAAAAAAAAAAAAAAGAAGAAGAAAACAATCAACATGATAGTGATTAACAAAATAAACGAGCGGATCTACAATTATTTTATTTTAAGATGACAGATACAAAGAAACTTGAAAAGAAATCATAGAGCAAGACCTAGTTATTTTAAAATCAACAAAAAGAATACAAACAAGTCTACTATTGGTACTAAACAATCAATATGATAATGATTAACACAATAAAAAACAAAACCTACAATTACTTAAAATTTCATAAGTAAGAAAACAAAACGAAAATATATAACATATATACCTTCCTAGGGGATTCGATGGTTGAAAGTTGAAGAAAAAGAACTGGTGAAGCTGTGAAGTTGTGAAGGAGAACAGAGAGCAGAGAGGGAAGCCACGGTTTTGAGGGGAAGAGATATTAGAGGGGTCGGCTAGGGATTTGAGGGGAAGAGAGAGTAGAGGGTTGAGAGACACGAGGCGGCTAGGGTTTTGATTTTATAGTGTAGATTATAGAATCTGTATTTGTAAGAGAGGTTGGAGTTTTGAGGAGAAGAAGAAGAGTCAAAGGAGACAGAGTAATGACTGTTGATGAAAACGAAGAGACACAAGGTTCAGCAAAGAGGCGTTAGGTCTGGTTTTGAGGAGAATAAATCATAGCTAAGCTTATATACCTAGGTTTTAAGGGTAAAATTGTAAAATTACTTTTATAAGCTAATCGGGTCAAACGGGTTCAATAGGTTGAATACGAACACGACCCGTTTAATAAACGGGTTAGTCGTGTCAACCCGAATTTGACCCGAACCCGTTTAGCCTCAACCCATGACTTGTTTATAAACAGGTTAGCCGTGTCAGATTCGTAGGTCGTGTCGAATTTTGCCACCCCTACTAAAAACTATTATTTAAACAACGATGACAAACAGTCTCTAGTTTGCTAAACATGCTTCGTTATGCTTTACTAAAAGAAATGGTCCCTTAAAAACTTAATAAATCTAAAGGGATCTTGTCAGTTAGCATTAAATGAGTTAAGATGGATTTCATGGTTTACCTAAACTTTTTTTTTTTTTTTTAAATAAACTTGTTCACCTAAACTTCGGAGACAAACAACAAATTATTAGGGCGTTATTTTCTGGGCTTGTAGCTTGCACGTGGGTCTACTACTGATAGGTTCATGGAATTTGCAAGTGCTCCAAGTCCAAGCCCCTATTCAAAATCAGCATCCTAGTCCCATAGGTAAGCTTAAATAGATTCTCCTTTTTGATCTCAAATCTCAATACCACAGTACACTCCTTCAAAATTTTCCATTAAAGTTACACAGGTTTGGGGCAAATAAAATAAAAGAAAGGAATAATGGGCCCTAAAATAATTGGGCTATCTTTTTCGTGGGTTTTTGGTATAAAAAGAAAAGGACATTAACCAATATGTACTTAATCGTACAAATTAAACGAGTAGAAAATACATCAGAGTTATCCAGAGGTGTGTAAATGGATTACAAAACTTCTACCTGATACAACTCGTCTTGGCAAGCACATCAACAGAGCTCTAGTTGATGCTATGTGCTAGCTAGCCTTGCATTCTGTTACTTGTCTTCATTTAATACTTCAATATTTAACAATTTATAAGAATTAATATGACTTTGTATAATTATCAAAAAAATATATATATGACTTTGTATAGAGTTACATATTCATGCACGTGCACTCAAATTTTGTTAAATACAAACTATTGGGAAGAGAAAATATATGTTTTTCAAAGTAATTATTTAGTGCTCAAGGACTAAATCCACGTCGATCTCCTTCATCTCACGTTATAGAATATAAATCCTCTATGCTATTTTTTGTGTTCTAATTTATGTTTCATCAATTACAACTTATCATGTATTTGTTTAAGTTTTCTTATAAAACAATCAAAGTTTAAAATGAAAATGAAAAAAAAAATTGACAAATTTGTAATTAGTAGAATATAAAGTGGAACACAAAAAGTGGTAAAGATTATTGAAAAATTATTAGGTACTCTCGGAATATCATAAATATGTACTATCTCCTCTTACATGAATGGTGAGTCCTACCATGAATTTAATTATTGAGACCTATTATTTATGTGAGATGAGGAAGTATGCATTTATGGTACTCACACAATAATTTCCCAAGATTATTTGTATTCCACGTTATAGGAGATTATATTAGTTAAACTTGTACCACCACACACCCTTAGTGCGATGGTCACTCCACAAGTATAAGTGTTTGTGAAATATGCAAGGCAAAGGCCGGAGTTCAAATTTCTAAGAGAGAGTTTCACATATATATACACTTAAATTAGACTAAAGTAGAATTGTTATCTTTAATAAAAAAATTATTAGTTAAACTTGTGGTTGGATTTATTATTGATATGAACGGTGGAAATATAGAGTCGTTGTGCACCAAGAGTGTCTGATAAGTTTCCATGTTTTATTTTTTTTGTTTGTCGGGTTTTTTCTCAAAAAAAAAAATAATAATAATGCATTCACAAAACTTTGGATGACTAATGGATTAGGCCCAATACGCACGGGTATTTGTGGGCATTGTGGCACAGCTAAGTACTCACTGGGCTAGATTCGCTAGGTCCAACAGAAGGTTCGCAAAGATGCTAGAGAAACTGGAAAGTTCATTGAAAAACAACAAAGTTCGGGAACGAGACCAGAGGAGACAAACAACTACTAGAATTCGCGAGAAAACACTTGAAGAATCCTCCAAGAACCTATAAATACACAAAACATTCTTTCTTTCCAAACCAATCTGAAGTCGCAAGTGTCATTGTAAGCTTTCCCATCAAACAACAACTTCAAAGGTTTTCTCTTAACAATAGTTAGTAACTAAGATGTCTCTGATTCCAAGCTTCTTTGGTAGCCGCCGAAGCAACATCTTGGACCCATTTTCGCTCGAGATTTGGGACCCATTTACGGATTTCCCGTTCTCATCTGAATCTCAGTTTGCAAAAGAAACTTCTGCCTTGGTTGACACTCGCGTGGATTGGAAGGAGACCCCAGAAGCCCATGTGTTCAAAGCTGATCTTCCTGGGCTCAACAAAGAGGAGGTGAAGGTTGAAGTTGAAGATGACAGAGTGCTGCAAATAAGCGGAGAGAGGAAAGTGGAGAAGGAAGAGAAGAAAGACACGTGGCATAGAGTGGAGCGTAGCAGCGGCAAATTCTTGAGGAGGTTTAGGCTTCCTGAGAATGCAAAGATGGATCAGATTAAGGCTTCCATGGAGAATGGTGTTCTTACTGTGACGGTCCCTAAGGTGGAGGTGAAGAAGCCTGATGTCAAGTCCATTGAGATTTCTGGCTAAATTGTGATTTTGGTATCTATATTGCTATAGTAATTAATATATGAGCAAATGCCTTAATCTGTGATTGCAGAAAATAAATAGGCATAGTTCTGGGAAGGTCTTTAGTTTGATGTTTGTTTGATAATTGTCATGATGTGTCCCCGACTACCTGTCCGGGGAGTATGTAAACGCTTTGGTTTGTTTTGAAAGTTCTAAAGAATGTAAAAACAGATTACTTAAAATGTTTTCAACCCTCTTCAGTTTATTAAGTTTCACTTTCTTCCTCAAATTGACAACATCCAATCAGATACTTTAATGTGTATGATTCCATCAGTTTTTTTGTGGATTCTAACAAATTTCAGATCTTTTTAAGATCAAAGCGCATCAACGTTCGGATAAACCATTTAAATGAATCTTAGCATTTTTTTTTATGTGGAAGGTAAGAGACTCTTAACTATTAAAAATTTAAAAGAAGAAAAATCTGCGGATAATACCTTAATAAAAAATCTATCCCCAAAAACAAAAATAAAAATGAAAATAAAAAATAACACCAACAACAACCGCAGGAGCTGTGAATAGTGACTGTGAGTCTCTTCATGATTTCATCTATTCAATACCTTAATAATTAAGATCTAAATGTAGATAAGCATTTTTATGTGGAAGCTAAGAGACTCTTCATCTATTGGTAGGTAACCTTACCTCTTACCACTAATTATGTAGGATAGGATTACCCAACCAACAGAGTGACAAACCCACCATTCCTTTTAAGGGGACACCTCCACGCATCTTCTTATGTTTTTCTACCCTCAATATATTTTTGTTTCCCAAACTCCCATGGTTTACCTAGTGTGAACAAATTTTGTTCAAACTCAAGATATGGAAATTTCTTATACATGCTATGTTATGCCAACATAGAGGTCGAGCTTGATATGATAACAAATGTCATCCAGCAAAAGCAGTAGCTTTCCTATTTGAGTTTGGGAATTGAGTTTGGGAATTGGCCTTTGTAAAACAAATTGGAAGGAAGGTTACTTACTATGACCTTTTTCAAACCCTGCAAAAAGTGAGAGTTTTATGTACTTGGTATGACCTTTTTATGATATGCCAACATGTCAATTGTATGATTATAATCATATGATGAGTGAGAAAGCACGTTTGTTGGTGTATGTATCTCTCTAATGTGGAAAGTTGTAAATGAACCAAACTATACATAAATAATTTAGATTTTAACTTTAAAAAAATTGTTTATATTTTTTATTTAGTAAAAAAGTTAAACTAAAACATAATTAAGTGCTTGTGAACAAGCTCACGAATATGAGGCTTAAATACTAGATTTGAATATAGATATATATATATATATATATATTTATTTATAATATGTTAACTTATTATTTGTAATTTATTGATAATATAAAACATTTTATTTTGTAGTAAATAATTATATATAATTTTTTATAGTATTAGGTAAATCTAATTTTTATAAGTTAACAAACGAATATTAGTCTATCTCATGAACTCAAATAATGTAATTTTAACTTTAACTAGGTTGTAACCAATGCTTACACAAACATTTAATTGAAGCAACAATAACATAGTCTTACCTAGGTGAGTGAAGTGGTCATTTCTACTTTTTCATTTAGTATTATGAACGACTTACTTGGCATCCAAATAAAGAAAATTAAATTGGACATGTAAAGCAAAATTAAACAACAATTAAAAACAAATTTAAATAAAGATTTCGCTTCGACTTCAATATAATATTATATATTATATTATATATGATTTTTTTTTTAACCAAAATAAGAGGGCTCACATGTGTAATCATTGCCCCACACCTCACGATACATTGCCACTTAGGCTTTTGGGTAAGCCCATGGTTGCCACCATTGCAAAGTAAGGTCTGCTATTACTCGAACCCACAATCTTTTGGCACTTGGTTTGAAGTTATGGGTCTTTTCAAGTGCTTCCTATCCTTGCATAAAACTCGCCGATGGTGATTATTATTAATTATTATTAAAGAATTGTGAAGGCAGTACAAAATTTTAGTTAAGGTGTTTACTGTATAGAAAAAGAATAAGTTAATCAAAGAGTTCGTGCATAAACTCAACTCAACTTTAAATACTCAACTCAACTCATTTACAACCCCACAAATATACAACTTCATTAGTAAATTACTCAAACATACCTTAGTCTACTTCTGTTACTTCTCCCTACTTTTGTTCATTACTAATCTAGAGTCCTTAAAAAAATTATGGAACTGATTGTGTGTTTGTGTATGTGTATATACATTTCCATGCCAATTATGATTTTTCCTTCTTCCTTGATTTACTGCAACTTTTAATAAGAACAATGTTAGATACACAAATTTTGTCACAACTTATTAAGGTGTTAAGTTTCAATTGGAGCAGTTCCAAAATAAAAAAGTTTCGATTAAAGCAACATCATTTTACATGGGCCAACTACTGATACAAATTTTATTGTGTAACAATCACAACAAGTTGTAATAATAGTAGATTAAAAAAAGTGAGAACTTTTTTTGTCCTTAAATTATTGTTTTAATAAATACCACTTTTATGATGAATTACATTGTTTTAAAATGATCCATTATTTTATGCTGATTAAAATTTTAGTGCTTTAATTAAAAGTTACAAGAATTAATATTGCATATACAGATATTGACACACATTTCGTTTTTTCTTTTTTTTTTGACAATGTTAATCAGTTAATACCACCCCCTCCCAAATATATATATATATATATATATATTTATATATATATATATATACACATTTTTTATTATCTTGGTTGGGTTTAAATATGTTGCCAAATCCGTGTAAGTGCAATTGTACAGAGGCCCAATACATGAATCAGTAAAGCAAGGAAATACCCAAGTAGGCCAAATCCACAGAAGGTCTGCAAACTCAAACTTCTTTGACAAGAAAATGAATTAAACTTGAATATGTATTTTAGCTTGATGGTGTTCTCAAACTTGCTCATGTTCTAAAGAAAATTATATAAATCACTCCTAAACTTTTAATACTCAACTCAACTCATTTACGCCCCCTCAAATATACAACTTCATTAGTAAATTACTCAAATATACCTTAGTTTACTTCTATTACTTCTCCTTACTTTTATTCATTATGAATCTAGAGTCCTTAAAAAAAATTATGGAATTGGTTATATATATATATATATATATATATATATATATAAAGGGGGAAGGGGACGCACAGCTGAAGGGAAGAGACGGAAGCACAGTAATAATATAGTGAAAGTAAGTAAATAAAGAAGTTAGAACAATAATAAGGCGGTAGAACCAGCCAAGCAGTATATATCAAAATAATTCAAAGTAAATGAAAGCAATTTAGAACCATCCGTTATGGCGGTAATTCGTCCAAGGGGGCGGTAGCAACAGGTAGTATAATGAACATAAAACTGAAAATAATTGTTTATTGAAAGTAAACAACACACTTACAGTAGTAGTAGTGGATACAAGATATCAATAGTATAGGTTAATAGTTACAAGTCAAAACTCTTAACTGATTTTGGTAAATAGGAGGATTTTCAATAGGAGGAAAATCAAAATCAGATGGAGCAACAGATGCAGAGTCTTCTTCATCTTCAATAGCAACATTGCCATGAGGAGAGGAAGATTCAGCTTTAGTAGAATAAAAAGGAGTGCTAATTTGGGAGTTACCGCTGGAAACTCCTTTTAGCCTTAAATCAGTGGGTTTTTCAAGACTTTTTTGCAGAAAATCATTAAGATCTTGATCTCTTTTTGAAATATTTTCAGATCTAGCAAAGGAACAGTTTATTGAAGCAACATCATTTTATATGGGCCCAACACTTAAACAAATTTTATTATGTAACAATCACAACAAGTTGTAATAGCAGATGCAAAAAAAGTGATAACTTTTGTATTCTTAAATTATTGTTTTAATAAATACCACTTTTACGACAAATTACATTGTTTTCAAAATGATCCGTATATTTTATGCTGATTAAAATTTTAGTGCTTTTAAAATTTACAGGAATGAAATTGCATATTCAGATATTGACAAACATTTCGTTTAGGCCAATGTTAATACCACCCCTCCCAAAAAAAAAAAAAAAAAAAAAGAAAAAAGAAAAAAAGAAAGATATACATATTTTATAATCTTGGTTGGGTTTAAATATGTTGCCAAATCCGTTTAAGCGCATTCTACTATTGTAGAGAGGCCCAATACACGAATCAGTCTTATTTACCCAAAAACCTAAATAAATCAGTCTTCTATTAAAATTACATGAATCAGTAACGCAAGGAAATACCCAAGTAGGCCAGATCCACAGAAGGTCCGCAAAGATACTAGAATGTTCGTCTTAAAAATTAGAACATGCCCGAAAGTTCGTCAAGATAGACAGAGAAGACTAACAACAACCAGAACTCCCAAGAAAATATTCGAAGAATCCCCACGAACCTATAAATTCACTACTACGTTGTTCTCTCTCAAACCAGTCAGAATTTGCAGGTGTCATTGTAAGCATTCCCAACAAACAACGACTTCTTCAAAGGTTCTCTCTATTATAGCTCTTAATTAAGATGTCGCTGATTCCAAGCTTCTTTCGTAGCCGCCGAACCAACATCTTGAACCCATTCTCGCTTGAGATTTGGGACCCTTTTAAGGACCTCCCATTCTCATCTGAATCTCAGTCTTCAGGAGAAACTTCTGCCTTGGTTAATACCCGCGTGGATTGGAAGGAGACCCCAGAAGCCCATGTGTTCAAAGCTGATCTTCCTGGGCTTAAGAAAGAGGAAGTAAAGGTCGAAGTTGAAGATGACAGAGTGCTCTAGATAAGCGGAGAGAGGAAAGTGGAGAAGGAAGAGAAGAAAGACACGTGGCATAGAGTGGAGCGTAGCAGCGGCAAGTTCTTGAGGAGGTTTAGGCTTCCTGAAAATGCTAAGATGGATTTTCAGGATAAGATGGATCAAAGTAAGGCTACAATGGAGAATGGCGTTCTCACTGTGATGATTCCTAAGGTGGAAGTGAAAAAGCCTGATGTCAAGTCCATTGAGAGTTCTGGCTAAATTGTGATCTTGGTCCCTATATAGCATAGTAATTAATATAAACATAGGCCTTAAATTCTGATTGTATAAAATAAATTTTAGTACTATGTTCGTTTCATTGTTTGATCATTTTCATGATGTGTCCCCAAGTATATGCTATACGGGGAATATGTAGGGGTGTCAATGTTCGACCCAACCCGCAAACACGACACGAACCCGACACGGGTTTTTTCGGGTTAGGGTTGGGCCTTAATGGGTTTGGGTCATAAATGGGTCAACCCGAAAGTAACACGATAAGAAACGTGTCATAAGCGGGTCAACCTGTGTAACCCGCAATAGACACGTTTGACACGCCAATTTATTTGTGTTAACCTAAAATGACTCACTTAACACAACCCGTTTAACTTGTATAACAAATAAATATTTATTTTATTTTAGATTTGTCAAATACCTTTTATATCCAACATATATTTTAAATTTAAAAAGAAAAGTGAGTAATTACAAAAACTTACAAGGGATATAATTGGAAATTGAAACTTTATAAACCCTAGATCTCTAAACCCTACAAACTCTAAATTATTTTTAGATGGATGTTATATTTAATATTATGCAGGTTGAAATGGGTTGTGTTACATTCATATCAACCCAATACGACTCGTTTATTAAGTGTGTCAAATGGGTTGGGTCAGGTCAACCCGCCTTATTAACAGGTCGGGTTAGGGTTGAAGGATCATGACACGATTATTAAATGGGTCGGGTTAGGGTTGAGCCATTTAGTCGAATACCCCTACCTCGACACGACACGAACCCGACACGCTAACCCAAATTGACACCCCTAGGAATATGTAAAAGCTTTGTAAATGTTTTGTAAGTACCAAGAAATGCAAAAACATTGTGCTTAAAAGTTAAAATCGTTGCTTACTCTTACCAATTTAAATTAGTTTCCCATTTCTTCCTCAAATTGCCAACGGCCAACCAGATCTTTCTAAGTGCAAAGGGCATCAACGTTTTGATCTGCAATCATAATGTAGCTTAGCATTTTATGCGGTTTAAGAGACTCTTCATGTATTAAACAAGAAAATTTATGTGGATAATAACTTAATAAAAAGGTCTATCTGATCAAGACCGCAGGATTTGGGAGAAGTAGTATCTCCACATCATCTTAGGTTTTTGTACCCTTACTTCTAGACTTATAGTTTTCTAAGATCTTCGCAGGCGTTAACTAGAGGGAACAAATTTTGTTCAAAGTGCTCAAATGGAAATTTTATGTATGCTAACATGTCAAATGTATGAATATATAATCATATGATGGGTGAAAAGTTTCATTTGTTATAGCTGTAAATCAACTTCATTGTTCTCTTTATGAACAATTTGAACTCAGCTGTTTATATATTTAAGTTTCTTCCTAATTGCTCTTTATGAACAATTTGAACTTAGCTTCCTAATTGCTCTATTTCGGTATTTCCTAAAGATATTAAAATTTTTGGGGAAAAAAGATATTAAATTATTTTGAGAAAAGGAAATAGAGCAATTAGGAAGAAACTTAAATATATTTCTCCTATAGCTTGACACAGAAGAGTAGTATAGTCATGTGAAAGATGTGTGATATATGGGGTTGATCATTGCTCACAATTTGCAAAAGCAATGTAAATTAAAAAAAAAAATCCTCTTAAATCTATTTTACTTCCCTCCATTACTCCTTCTCCCCTCCATCCAAATGGACCATTAGTCTCCTAGACCATGGTTTTGAAACTCGGACTGGACCGTACGGTCCAATCGGGTTAACCGGAAACCGTTCATCAACACGATTCTTTAAACCTCAAGAACCGGCTTATGTGAGAAAGTCAGTGAACCGTTCTAACTGCAGTTGAACCTTCCGGGTTTGAAAACCATAAAAGGTTTTCACAGGTTTGATCGTTAGAAGTTTTTTTTTGGATACTTACAGGTTTACAGCCATTGTTGAAGGCTGAAGCTTTAACCACATGAGATGCTATCAGATGAGATTACACTGCCATCTTTCTGTTCATATTCTTTGTCTCGCTTGCTCTCTTACTCTCTCTACATTTTTCATTTTTGCCGATGTTATTTCTGCATTTTTGGCCTCTAAAGTATTCAGTCTTCATTTCGCTACTTCTAAAGTCTTCTTCTTTGTTGCTGCTTGCTTTAGTGTCAACCACAAATATTTGCTTTGTTGTTGTTAGGGTACATTTTTTTTTCACACCTAATATTATTTAAATAACACCTATTTATTTTTCAAACGTCACAAACGAATTATTGGGCATACCTAAATATTTTTTACTATTACTATGCTAGCCCACAACCATTCTTCTTTCCATCACAAAATTGGGCTACAAATGTAAAACACCGTAAGACCCAATATTTTTGTAAAGTCTAAATTATTTATTGAGCAAGTTAAAATCTCATTCCATGTGGACCTGGACCTTCTAGAACAAAAGTATGGTTGAGCATCATTAATATGTTTTTGCTGAATGGTTGAGCATCATTAATATGTTATAAATAAAGATGCGACTCTTATAAATCATAAGGTCAATTAAAATTTAATTAAAGGGCCATAAAGTAATATTTATTTATTAAAAGAATAAATGGTTTCCGTATTTTTTTGCAATTCTCAGCTAGGCTTCTAGATAAAAAGGATAGTTGAATATCATGGTCAAGGTTCACATTCTTGTCAAGCAAACATGAGGGGGAAATGACCAAAGAGAAAGTTGGATTTTTTTTTTCCTTTTATTATTATTTTTTTTCTGAATAAGAAAGTTGAGGTCCGGAATTCGGAAAATAATAGATCCTAATTTTCCTCCGTATCCAATGCCGTCTAGTCCAAAAATTAATTTTGAGAGATTTTTTGCCAAATTATGCTTTACTAGAAGAAATGATCTCTTAAGAACGGGTAATTATTGGGTACTCTTGGAGTACTATAAATGTGTACTCTCTCCTCTCACATAACTATGGGTCCTATTAATTAAATTTATGGTGGGACCCACAATTCATATGAGAGAAAATAGTACGCATTTATGGTACTATCGGAATATTCAATAATTTTTTCTTAAGAACTTACTAAATGAAATCTAAGGAATCTTGTCAGTTAGCATTAAATGAGTTAAGATGGATTTCATGGTTTACCTAAACTAAGGAGACAAACATCAAATTAATTATTAGGGCATTATTTTTTGGGCTTGTACCTTGCACGTGGATCTACTACTCATAGGTTCATGGAGTTTGCAAGTGCTCCAGGTCCAAGCCCCTATTCAAAATCAGCATCCTAGTCCCATAGGTAAGCTTAAATAGATTCTCCTTTTCATCTCAATCAATACGATAAAGTATTGCACCTGATGCAGTAGCAATGAATGGTTGAGATTGAAAATTGAAAAAAATAATTTTCAATCTCAACTATTAAATACAAAATTTTGAATAATAGTTAAAAAATTAAAGTTAAAAATTAAAATGGTAAAAATTTATGTGAAAAGAAGTAGAATAAATGGGTATTGCACTGGACCCAAATCCCAATCAATACTACACTCCTTCAAAATTTCCCATTAAAGTTACACAAGTTTGGGGCAAATAAAATAAAAGAAAGGAATAATGGGCCCCAAAATAATTGGGCTATCTTTTTTTTCGTGGATTTTGGAAAAAAAAAAAAAAAAAGGACATTAACCAATATGTACTTAATCACAAATTAAACGAGTAGAAAATACAACAGAGGTGTGTAATGGATTACAAAACTTCTACCTGATACAACTCGTTTTGGCAAGCACATCAACAGAGCTCTAGTTGATGGTATGTGCTAGCCTTGCATTCTGTTACTTGTCTACATTCAATACTTCAATATTTAACAATTTATAATAATTAATATGACTTTGTATTGAGTTACATATTCATGCATGTGCACTCAAATTTTATTAAATACAAATTATTGAGAAGAGAAAATATATGTTTTTTTTTAAGTAATTATTTAGTGCTCAATGACTAAATCAACGTAGATCTCCTTCATCTCACGTTATAGGAGATTATATTAGTTAAACTTATAGTTGGATTTATTATTTATATGAGCGGTGGAAATACCGAGTTGTTGTGCACCAATAGTGTCTGATAAGATTTAATGTTTTTTTTTTTTTTTTTTTTTTTTGTTCTATTAAAAAAAAAGAAACTAATGCATTCACAAAACTTTGGATGACTAATGGATTAGGCCCAATACGGGTATTTGTGGGCATTGTAGCACAGCCTAGTACTCACTGGGCTAGAATCGCTAGGTCCAACAGAAGGTTCTCAAAGATGCTAGAGAAACTGGAAAGTTCATTGAAAAACAAGAAAGTTCGTTAACGAGACCAGATCGAGGAGACAAACAGCTACTAGAATTCGCGAGAAAACACTTGAAGAATCCTCCAAGAACCTATAAATACACAAATCATTCTTTCTTTTCAAACCAATCCGAAGTCGCAAGTATCATTGTAAGCTTTCCCAACAAAGAACAACAACTTCTAAGCTTTTCTCTTTAAAGTAGTTAGTAACTAAGATGTCGCTGATTCCAAGCTTCTTTGGTAGCCGCCGAAGCAATATCTTGGATCCATTCTCGCTCGAGATTTGGGACCCATTTAAGGATTTTCCGTTCTCATCTGAACCTCAGTTTGCAAAAGAAACTTCTGCTTTGGTTAACACTCGCGTGGATTGGAAGGAGACCCCAGAAGCCCATGTGTTCAAAGCTGATCTTCCTGGGCTCAACAAAGAGGAAGTGAAGGTTGAACTTGAAGATGACAGAGTACTCCAAATAAGCGGAGAGAGGAAGGTGGAGAAGGAAGAGAAGAAAGACACATGGCATAGAGTGGAGCGTAGCAGCGGTAAGTTCTTGAGGAGATTTAGGCTTCCTGAGAATGCAAAGATGGATGAGATTAAGGCTTCCATGGAGAATGGTGTTCTCACTGTGACGGTCCCTAAGGTGGAGGTGAAGAAGCCTGATGTCAAATCCATTGAGATTTCTGGTTAAATTGTGATTTTGGTCCCTATATTGCCATCGTAATTAAATAAGCATATGCCTGATTCTGTGATTGCAGAAGATCTCAAAAAATAAAAATTGTAATCGCAGAAACTAAATAGGCATAGTTCTTCTTTAGTTTTAAGTTTGTTTGATAATTGTCATGATGTGTCCCCGACTACCTGTCCGGGGAGTATGTAAACGCTTTGGTTTGTTTTGAAAGTTCTCAAGAATGTAAAAACAGATTGCTTAAAATGTTTGCGACCTTCTTCAGTTTATTAAGTTTCACTTTCTTCCTCAAATTGACAACATCGAATTAGATACTTTAATGTGTATGATTCCATCAGTTTTTTTGTGGATTCTAACAAATTTCATATCTTTCTAAGATCAAAGCAACGTTCCGATTAACCATCTAAATGTATCTTAGCATTATTTTTTATGTGGAAGGTAAGAGACTCTTCAACTATTAAAAACTTGAAACAAGACAAATCTGTGGATAATACCTTAGTTAAAAGATCTATCCCAAAAAAAAAAGAAAAAGAAAAAAAAGAAAGAAAAACCGCAGGAACATAATGTTACAACTTTCTATTCAAAGGTTGCTCCAGCATTGTGATTATTTGAAGATTTGGATTCCTGTTTCTGTAGTTTCTGGTTTTAATAAATTGTAGTTACTAAAAAATGCTTAATATGAATAAATTGCTATCAGTTTCAAATCCAGTTTTGCCATTGTAGTTGAAATATAAACCACTTGGCAATGTCTCCTCATGGTGTAAACTCTTTTACCTTCTCCTTGTGGAAGTGGAACCATGATATCTGCCATACCACATATTGATTATTTAAATGTGTGTTTCTGGGTTTGCTTCATGAATTTGGTCTGTTCACACATTCTGTTAAAATTTTATCTGCTTGTCAATGTCTCATTAGCTTAGTCCATATACCCCTTTGACTTGTCCTGTTAACACCAAAATATGAGCTCTTTAACACTTTTTAGTGTGTCAATTCGTCTCTATTATTTTTGAGCATAGTATATTGGCTTTAAAGTAAAGCATGGCATCTTCAGGAATAGCGGCTGTGATGACCCTGATATTTGCCTATTTTTTTATTTCTTGATTTAATGATTGCATTTCAAATATATTTTTATTCACACAACAACAAAAAATATAAATATATTGTTTTCTGCTTTTGATTTGACTCATGGGATTGCCTCAGCAATTTGTTATTCTGCTATTCTATTGTATTTGTTTATTCTTGTTAAAAGTATGGTTGCAATTTCACTCTTAGTCCTTATTAACAGTAAACATTGTAGTGTATTCAAAATGGAATGTATTTAATTCGCCCTATACCAAGGCTTTGGATTAGTTTGCCAAGAGTCTTATAGCGTAACATTATTGCCTTGTCTCCTTTATAATAAGAACCATGGTTCAAATCCCCCCTCACCACTTGTAAGAATTATCAAAGAAAAGTTATGGATCAGTTGTGTATCATATATACTGGTCCTTGTTAGTTTAATAAAAAATAATGCATGGTATTGGGGTAACTTTGATTTTTTTTAATCCAAGTAATATATTCAATATCAAACTAATTATTGCCAAAAGCCTTGTACTTCAACTATCACCTCCTCGTGTCTCCAACAAAATGGTCTAGGATTTAAATCTCCCCTCCCTTAACTATCAAAATTATAATATCAAACTAATTTTTCATGGTGCAATTGTCCTCATTTTTTATTAAACAATGTTGTCTACTTATTTTCTGTTATCCACCAAATTGGGTTACAGTGAATGCTGTCCGATTCTCTAATCCACAAGCACAGATACTGGCCTTTTAGTTGTTGATTCTGAAGAGTTTGCAAGTGATGGAAATTACTTATGTTATATTCACCAATCAAATCTATACATCATTTTGCTTTCATTTTTCATTTTATATGTTGGGCGACATTGAAAGCTTTAATAATCTAATTTTCTCGTGGATGGATATTTTGAGAGTGAAGTGAATAATTATTGGCCTATTTTTTTGCTGATTCTGAATGGTTTGATCAATCATACTTGCTGTACAGTTATTCAGGTTCTGCAACTGTACAACAGAACGGTTCTTGGACAAGCTGTTTTGAATTGCGCTCGTTTGGCGTTGAACAAGTGCTTGCCATGACTCTCGGGGCAAATAGGATGATAATTGGGGGGGGGGGGGGGTGAGAGGCATGCGATTCAAGAGATTGGGATCAATGGGGTTTGCAATAATCAGGTGATATGGATTGATGTGGGGATGTTGAAAGGGTGTGGTAATGAGTTGCTGGAGGTTTGTGCGATTAGTGGGAATTCAGAGTTTAGGATTTTGACATCAATCCAATTGTATCATAACAAGTAGGTTCTTTGCATACTGAGAGGAAGGGTTTTTGGAACAAGGACCAAAACCTTTCATTGGAAGTGAAGACTTAATAAGTTTGGGTAATCTGAACTTTTATAAATAATGTCTATGAGGAACCCTCTGAACACATATATTCTTTTTATGAAAAATATAAAAAGTTGTCCAAAAAACTAGTTACTTTCTTCTTTACCTATAAAAAGTTTCTAAAACTATATCCTTATCATAGGTATATATTGATTCAGCAAAAAAAAAAATCATAGGTATATATTAACTTTCCCCTTTAATAAATACCACTTTTATGAAAATTTATATTTGTTTTCAAAATGTTCCATTTATTTATGTTGATTTAAATTTGACACTTTTAAAATTTACAAGAATTAATATGAATTTTTTATGAGTTTCCTATTCATTCCCACATTTCGTGCATTCCAATGTTGATAGATAGTTGAAAAAAGAAAAAGAAAAAGAATAAATATAAAAGTTTTTAAAAAAAATCTTGGGTGATTTCAAAATATGCTGCCAAATCCGTGGAAGCCCAATTATGGATAAGCCTAATACATGAATCAATAGCGCAACGAAGTATCCAAGTGAGCCTGGTCCACGGAAGATTCACAAAGATACTAGAATGTTCGTTGATATATTAGAAAAATTTTATAAACCAAAAAAAAAAAAAAAAATTTGAAAATCACTATTTTTTTTTTATTTTAGAAAGAAAATTCAGTATTTTCTTTTAAAATTCAAATATATCTATAATTAAGCATTTCATTTGAAACGTCATTTTGGGTTTAAATCAAAGAAACTCGCACGTGCAACTGTGCCAAGACTCTAACGGCTAGTAATTATAAACGCATAGTCTTTTCAATTTCTCTTTCTCTCTCACTTTCCCTCATCCTTTCTACACTTTCCTTCACTTCTCTCTCTAAAAAAATCCTCTCACTTTCGGACACTTTCCCAGATAACCCATCTTCAAACGCAGAAAATTTTCCCTTAAGAAGTGGATTTCCTTACCCCAAAAACATATAGATTCATTCCTACTCTCTCAAATCTTCTTCACCATTCAATTGAAGAAGCGGGTTCAAAGATTTTCCCCAGAAAATTTGATCCCTCTCTCTCTCTTCCTGAATGCTCTAAGTTATCCTCAAAAAAAAAAGTGGTTCTCTAACACAACTGAAAAAAAAAAAAAAAAACACTTTTCTTGGAAATTCAGGAAAAGGGTTTGAAGATTTTCTCGGGACAGTGATTTCCAGATTTGAATTTTAAGAAAAGGCTATGTGGAACAACAACAAGATTTTTCCGGCAAGGGGGTTAAACATGTTCAGGTCAGAGATTTTTTTGTGCTTTCATATGATTTAGACTAATGGGTTTTTTCTGGCTTCTGATTTTGTTTGAATTGAATTACAACTTCCTGCTGATTTTCATTCTTGTCAGTAATGAAAAACTTCTTTTAGGATTTCCTTTGGTCTCTTTCTTTTTGGAATTTCCTGGTTTTTGAATGTTATTGATTTTTATTAACTAGAGTTTTCAATTTTGTATAATTTTGAATGCCTTTTTTGGTAGTCTTAGCTGTACCCCGTTGGTTTTTTCTTCTAATTGGTGTGGAATATCCTTTCAAATGTATACGGACTTGAATGAATTTTCATGCTCCTGTTGTTTTAAAAGATTTAAAAAAAAAATTATTTTCTATGTTTCTCCTCTGAAATTAGTGGCATGTGAAGTTTATTGATTAATGCTTCATACGAAGTTTGTGTTTTAAAGGTACTTTCTTTGGGTTAGAATCGATTTGGGGTTATAATTTGCTAAATGGGTATGTGCTTAGCAAGACTATTGTTGATGGTTCTGATTAGAATTCTATGTTTAACTTGATGTGGGGTTATAATTTCATGTATGGGTATTTGCCTGGCAAGACTGTTGTTGATGATATCATTGCCTCTTCTTTTGTTGATGTCACAGTTTTCGTACTTTTTCAGGAAGTCTGATGTTTCAGATATAGTAATTTTTAAGGCACCTCCAATTTTACAGGTATGAGGTGAAATTTACTTAGAAGTGCCTTTTAGAATTTTTTTCTTTCCATTTGATTGAGGAGGTTTGCTGAGATTTGAAGTTTAGTTTGCAAACTGCACCATAGTTAGCGGAAAAAGGAGCAAATTTGCACTGGAATTTTAGATGTCTGCTTTATTACTTTCAAGGAGGATGTTAACTCTCCATGGTTCATACTCATTATGCAGATTCTTTTGAATGAGTTCCTCCATATCCCTTATACAAGTGTCTGGCATCAGCTTTATTAGAATCAATCAATTCAAAAGCCTTTTGTAGGCCAGATAGTGGTTTGAAGTTTATCCCTGAAGGAAGCTCTTTGAAGCAGGAAGAAAATGAATGGCAGAAGTTGGTTTTGGATAAGTGATCAGAAATTGTGAATGTAAGTTTTAAATTTTTAGCTGAGGGTGTCATTCAATAATTTCAATGCCAAATTTTCTTCGTGCATTATTAATCTAACAGGTGTTGTCTTTCATCAGATTTTGATGTCTGTTGTCCATGAACGTCATGTTCAGGAGCCTTTGTTTTTGCAGCTAAAAGGTATCAATTTGTTTCTGCTATGAATCTCCATGTTTATTGTCTGAACATAACTGGATCAGATTTCTTTGTCATAACTATGAATCTCATCATTTCCATTGAGCTCTAGCTCAAAAGGCACCTCCCCTTGTAAGAGCAAGGTGGAGGGTAAGGTTGTGAGTTCAAGACCCGCTAGATGCGTGTGTATCTTACCAATAAAAAAAGTAAAAAGAAACTATGAATTTCATCACTTTTTATTCTAAATCTCTATATGTGTTATTGCCAATTCTGTTTGAAGTGAATCCTATCTGGTAATTTGACATTGTCTATAGATGGCAAGAAAATAATTGAAAAAAGTTGTGCCATTGGTGACTACAATAAATATGAAAAATTCCACTTTTATGCGTAAATCAGCAGGAATCAGTTGGTAAATGCTTTTTGATGTACTTTCTCTGTGTTTTTTTTTGGACATATAATTCTTTATTTCATACTTTTTAATGAGAACAAGTATGAATGGGTCATTGTGCCTATCGTAGATACCAAATGCAGGCACCAAAATGCAATGTTATGTATGTAGGAGGTGTAATTTTTGTTTTGTTGGTTTTGTCACTGATTCTAAATTAATCAAAAGTTTAGAGCATCAAAAACATATAATTGGAGCCATGCTATACTCCTCAACCTAAGAATTTTCCCTAAGAACACTATGAATGAGCAAGGTTCCTCTCAATTTCTAGTGGAATGGAGATAGTCCATTTTAGTGTTCATATTTTATTTGTTGTATCTAACAGGTATACATGATGATGGCACTAGAGACATCTTTAGATTTGTAATATTTAAAATCTGAACCATGAAATCGATTCATTTGAGATGGAGTGGATCCTATTCCCATTTCAACTTAATCAGATTTGATCAACTTTTGTTTAAAATGTAATATGTAACATTTAATTAATTTGTACTTCCTTTTCAAAAAATGTGTGGTGTTTGAAGTTCAGGTGTCAATCTTTTTTTTTCAATTAATTTGTACTTCCTTATTTCCACTTGACTCTGCTCTTCGTAACATAATAAAGTTGCAGGATGTCCACCTATATAATTCGTTCACTGAAATGTTGGGGCTAGAGAGTCTTGCAAAGGTTCTTCCTGGAGTTGAAACCATTGAAGAAGGTAACAACTGCTTTTTTTATTTATTTATTGTGTTTCACTTCCTATATGGTGATAAAGTTTATCCATCTAGGGAAAAAGAAGTTAATTGTTTTGACAAATAGCTGTAAATAATTCCGGTGACATTTTTAAGATGCAAAACTTTGTTGTGCATAATAGTAATAGGAACAGTGACTAATAATAATAGAATTTACAATAGTAATAGACCCAATTGAATTTACAATAATAATAGACCCAATAAGTGGCTTAGAATTTCTTTTTAATTTGATTAGGATCAGTTGTAACCCAATAGAATTGGTTTTGTTGTAGTATATGAGTCTGATAATTAGGTTTTGTTGTAGTACATCATGCAAGGTGGTTTCCTTTGTGTAGTTTAGGTGAGGAACTATTTTGTGTTAAAATTGGTTGATTGTAATGGCTTGGAGTTTGTTTAGCACTTCTCTGTTTTGCAACGCTATTATAAGTTCTTTAAATAGTTTTGTGGTGAAAATTGTTATGCTTTCGTACCATACTCATGTTAGTAGTTTGTTTATTATTTGCATTATTCTTGTTATGCATTGTTCTTGATATGCCCAAAAGTTTTTGAGCTGAGTTCCTAAGATTGTTTTGAGTTTATGTGCTCTATAGTAAGTTAAATCTCATGTAAACGATTTTCATGAACTCTTATGAGCAGTGTCTCTTACCTTATGAAGTTGATGTATCACTTGTTTGTTGCCCCAGTAGTTATTCTCATTTTGTTTTTGGTTGTTTCGGGACCTATATGTAGGTTGTTGTGCATGATTTTGCCTTAGAGATTAAATTTTTCAATCTTTGACTTAAGTATGAGATGTTTTACAAACTTTGTTATTGTTATGTGTTGAAAAAGAGAGGGGGGAGGGGGGGATACATAGATAATTCATTACTCTTTTTAAAAAAAAAAAAAAATTGGAAAAGCTGGGTCAGAATGTGAGTAGGTACTTGATTTTGAATAAAAGCTGGGTTATCCAATTTGTCAATGAAGGCGAATCTTTCTAAATTGTTATTGTATATATGAATATGTTTTCTGTTATGTTTTGGGCAAGCCTTGTGTCTTTTAATAAAAATTGTCAAAGAAGATATAGTCTCTTGATCATTATACCAGTTTTATAAAACTAAAACCTAGTTTAACTTATTATAAGTAAAAATGATGCACATTTTAGGATGCAGATGGATAGATTACAAACTTTGTAGTGACTTCCACTAAGGTTTTAGATTGCATCTGTTTTCTTTACAGTATTGATTTGACACCTTATCTTGTTAAAAGATTCCTTTTTTTTTAAATTTCTATTTTTACTGGTCATGAAATCAGTTTGATTTTTTAAAACCCCTCTTATGTTTAGTTGTAAGTGAAATTTGATATTCAGCATGACAGCTATGGCTTTTGATTTACTTTTCTCTAGCATGTTACTTGAATTTGTTGATGTGCAATAGATTAGAATTTATTGCGTATGAGATATTGCATATTTTGGTGCTTTGACTATTTCCTCCTAGAGTCTCATTTAGAATCAAATGGGTAAGAATTTGAATAGGCAAGGAAATTAAAGTGAATGATCAGAATGTTTCCCATCATAAATTTGTTTCCAATTGAAGCTTATGCATGTGGACTTGGCTAAATGAGGTAGTATGACTTAATTTCTTTTCTCTGATCATGTTGATGGCAAATGACGGGTCGGAATTCTGACCACGTGGCGATTTCTCTACCGTTGATTATGATTATGATTTTTTTGGTGATGGCAGCGATGACGAGGACTTGTCCATTGACATCAATATGCTGCTTGACATTCTTGGAGAAGATCCTCAGCCTTCACATTTACAAGTAGGTTCTTCAATATTTTTGCTCTCTAAATTCTATAATTTGATTTGATTTTTTTTTTAATTCTTTTATTGAGGAATATTCAATTGTGTAGGTCAAATAGTGCGTAGTAACTAGTTAGCTAGTACTTTAAAAATCCCACCCTAGATAGTAGTGTGTTTCTCTCAATCATTGAATTTTGAATTTATGCTACACTCTGTTTGTCTTAAAACTTAATTGAGAAGAAACTTCCTCAAAGCATAGCTATTGATTAGACCCTAAAAGAATTAATCGAAATGGGTTTTAATTGTCGAGGGGGGTTTATGAGAAGGGTAAGACTTATGTACAGTACTTAGGTGCTATTCTTTAGGTTCTCTTCTTAAGATTCTGCCATGTGAATTTTTTCTTATGAGATGAAAGTGTATTTTTTAATTAAATAGCCACATGGCTGAATCTTAAGAGGGAAACTTAAGAAACATCATCTAAAATACTGTACCTAAGTTTTGTCCTTGAGATTATCACCCTTTGTCAAAATCTCAACTTTTATGAAGTTAGTAGAGCGCATAGTGCTGGCAGTGGAGGTTGTAGAAATGGTGATTTTGGTTTGATTGAAAATTTTATTTGGTATTTGTAGCCTAACTTACAATAAACCTTTTATTTTTGAATGGCATTGAATATGGTCATGCATGCTAAGGTGATTTAGTAATTCTTGGATTGATACAAGTGTTATTAGTTTCCTTTATTACATGATAATATTTTGTTTCCTTTTATATCTAAACATGGCAGCCAATGTATCCTTCCTTGCATTGTTTTCTAATTTAACCTCCTGTCTAGACATACATAGCTGAATAGTCCCCATGGAGTTTGGAAATAAATTCTTGCATTTAATTGGGTAATCAATGACTTTATTAAACTGTGATTGCATGATTTATTTTCTTCCCTTTTTTTTATATGGTTGACATGCATAATACTTTCCTTGTACATTGGTCTTGAAGATTTGAATTCAAATTTAAAGTTGATTGATTAATTTAAGGGAAGTCTTGAAAGGGCATTTAAAGATGAAATCTTTTCTAATCAATGAGAATTAAATCTTTTGTCAACTATTTCCAAGATGAGGTTTTGGAAAGAAAGTTATCATAAATGCTTTCAATGTTAAAAGATTTTCTTTTCGAAATTAATTTGATTTAAAATTGGGGATGGAATTTGGTAAGTAGTTGGTTATTAAATGCTCACATGTCTACATGTTTTGATGATCACATGCTCCCCATGCTTTGATTATTAAATGCTCACATATCTATATGCTTTAATAATGATATGCTCCTACGTGAACATGCTTTGATGATCACATGCTCCCATATTCTTACATGCTTGTATGCTCTCATGCGCACATGCTTGTGTGCTCTCTTCTGTTAACCAGCACATGCTTGATTGTCTTCCACATGATCCATTTTCTACTTTCTATTTTATCTGTTTCACATGATCCGTAAAGGAACACTAGGGCTTAGATGTATGCGTGTGTTCACGTAGACCCATAAGATAGACACCACTTGACCATTATCGAGCTATGATATTTAAAAGCCGGCTATGGCTAGGCAAGATTGGGGTACCTAACCTCTTCCCATCCTATATCCTAACTCTAGACCTAGTCTAGTAGGTAGATCTTCATGAAGTCATGTTTTAATTCTTGGACCGATAACCAGGTGGCGACTCCTTCGTCTATTTTTAAGTGATGATCACATTCTCCCATGCTCACATGCTCCCATGCTCACATGCTTTGATAATCCCATGGTTCCATGCTAATATTCTTTGATGATCGCATGCTCCCATGTTCACATGCATTGATATTCACATGTTTGATATCCACACACATTTGCACACATTTGGATGACGATGAGTCTATTTGCTTGGAGGTTTAATTGATCATGCGATTGGACGTTCGTGTGCTCAAATGCCTTGACAATTGTGTTTGAATGCTGAGGTGATTGGACGGCAAGAGGTATGTATACTTGGGTGCTTAAATGCTCATATGCTTGTTTGCGCTATGATCACATGCTTGTATGCTCTCATGCTAACATGCTTGTATACTCTCATGCTTAAATGCTCATAAGTTCAATTAAGTGTCACTCCTTCATAAGATTTATTCATTAATTCTCATTAAGCATCAATCCTTTTTTTGTATCCACATGTGCACACACTTGGATATCGATATATCTATATTTTTGGAGACTGATGTGCTCATCCATTTTGATGCACGTGCGTGCTAATGCTCACTAGTTCTTACATGCTTGGTTGCTCACATTTTTACATGCTACGATGATCGTATGCTCCCACACTAACATGCTTGGTTGCTGACATGCTTGATTGCTCACATGCTTGAATGCTTATAGGTTGGAATGCTCACATGCTCTCATGATTTGATGATTACATACTCCCATGCTAACAAGATTTGGAGATGACATGCTCCCATACTCATATGCTTTAATTATGATGTGCTCCCATGCTCACATGCATTGATATTCATATGTTTGATATCCATACACATATGCACACACTTGGAGGATGATATGTCTATAGGCTTGGAGGCTTAAGTGATCGTGTAGTTGGGCATTCGTGCGCTCAAATGCATTAACAATTATGCTTGAATGCAGAGTTGATTGGGAGATTAGAGGTATGTATACTTGGGTGCTTAAATACTCATATACTTGTATGCTCTCACAATCACAATCTTGCATGCTCTCACGATCAAATACTTGTATGTTCTCATGCTTTGTTGATAATATGCCCACATGTGTACTTGCTTTGATGATCACATACTCACATGTCTACTTGCTTTGGTGATCACATGCTCTAATGTTTAGATGCTTTGATGTTCAAATTCTTTGATGATCACATGCTTCGATGATCGTATGCTCACATGCCTACATTCTTTGATGATCACATGCCCACTTGCTTGTATAACTTCACGCTCATATGCTTGGACGCTTTGATGATTACATGCGCCTACGTTCAAATGCTTTGATATTCGCATGCTCACAAGAATTGATATTCACATGTTTAATATCCATACACATGTGCACACACTTGGATACTAATATGTCTATAAGCTTGGAGGCTTAAATGATCAAGTAGTTGGACGTTCATGCGCTCGGAAGCTTTGACGATTTTGCTTGAATGCTAAGGTGATTGCGATGTTAAAGGTATGTGTATTTGGGTTCTTAAATGCTCATATGCTCGTATGCTCTAGTAATCACATGCTCGTATGCTCTCATGCTCAAATACTTGTAAACTCTCATGCTTAAATGCTCACATTTAAATTAAGTGTCACTTCTTCGTAAGATTTATTTTTTAACCACATGTGCACACACTTGAATGATGATAAATCTATATGCTTTGAAGTTGATACGCTCATGTAGTAGGATGCTTGGGCACTCACATGCTTTGATGATCGTATGCTCCTATGTCTATATGCTTTGATGAGAACATGTCCATTTGCTTGTACACCTTGATGCTCATATGCTCAAACACGTTTATGATTGGATGCTCCTTTGTTAACATGCTTCGTTGATCACATGCATCTAAGTTCATATGCCACGATGATAGATTGCTTCCATGTCTACATGATTTAATGATCATATGCTCACTTGCCTATATGCCTTCGAGCTCATATGCTTGGATGCTTTGATGATTACCTACTCCTATTTTGAAATGCTTTGATGATCGCATGCTCACATGCATTGAAATTCACATGTTTAATATCCACACGCATGTGCACACACTTGGATGATGAAATGTATATTGGCTCCAAGCCTAAAGGGATCGTGTAGTAAGATGTTCGTGCGCTCAAATGCATTGACGATTGTGCTTGAATGCTGATTTGATTGGGCACTTAGAGGTATGTGTACTAGGGTGCTTAAATGCTCATATGCATGTATGCTCTCATGATCACATGCTTGTATGTTCACATGCTTTGTTGATAACCCACTCACATTTGTCTTTGTTGTGTGATAAAATGCTCACATGTCTACTTGTATTGATGATCACATGCTCATATACTCCAATGCTTTGATGTTCACATATTTCGATGATCATATTCTTTGATGATCACATGCTTGTATGTGTACTTGGGTTCTTAAATGCTCATATGCTTGTATGTTCTAATGATCACATGCTTGTATGCTCTCAATATCAAATGCTTGTATACTCTCATGCTTAAATGCTTACATATAAATTAAGTGTCATTCCTTCATAAGATTTATTTTTTAACCACATGTGCACACATTTGAATGACCATTTATCTATATGCTTGGAGACTAAAACGATCATGTAGTAGGATGCTCAGGTACTCACTCGCTTTGATGATTGTGCTTCAATCTTAAGCTGATTGGACGGTAAGATGTATGTGTGTACTTGGATGCTTAAATACTCATGTTTTTGTATGTTCAATGCTTTATTGATCAAGTGCTCACATGTGTGCACTCACAAAAAAATGCCTGTATACTTTCATGCTTAAATCCTTACATATAAATTAAGTGTCACTCCTTCATAAGATTTATTTTTTAACCACATGTGCACACACTTGAATAACGATATATCTATATGCCTGGAGACTGAAATGCTGATGTAGTTGGATGCTCGGGCACTCACACGCTTTGATGATCATGCTTAAATCCTAAGGTGATTGGACGGTAAGATGTATGTGTGTACTTGGATGCTTAAATGCTCATGTACTTGTATGTTCAATGCTTTGTTGATCAAGTGCTCACATGTGTGCACTCATGATCAAATGGTTGTATACTCTCACTCTTAAAAGCTTACATATAAATTAAGTATCACTCCTTCATAAGATTTATTTTTAACCACATGTGCACACACTTGAATGATCACATGCTTTAATGATCATACACTTCTATGTTCACACACTTTGATGATCGTACGCTCCTATGTCTACTTGATTTAACGAGAACATATCCACTTGCCTATATGCCTTTATGCTCATATGCTCGTACAATTATGATTGGATGCCCCTATGTTAACATGCTTCTTTGATGATCACATATTTCGATGGTCATATGCTTCCATGCCTACATGCTTTAACGATTACATGCCCACTTGCTTTTATAACTTTATGCTCATACATTTGGACGATTTGATGATTATATGCTCCCACATTCAAATACTTTGATAATCGCATGCTCACAAGCATTGATATTCACTCATATGATACCCACACACATGTGCACACACTTGGATGCTAATATGTGTATAGGCTTGGAGGCTTAAGTGATCATGTAGTTGGACATTCGTACACGCAAATGCTTTGACAATTTTGCTTCAACGCTGAGGTGATTGATAGATTTAAGGTATGTGTAATTGGGTTCTTAAATTCTGATATGCTTTATGCCTTAATGATCACATGATTGTTTGCTCTCATGATCAAATGCTTGTATTCTCTCAGACAATTCTATGATTGGATGCTTCTTTGTTAACATACTTCTTTGATGATCACATGTTTAGATGGTTATATGCTCCCATGCCTATATGCTATAGCGATTACATGCGCAATTGCTTACATAATTTCATGCTCCTACAATCAAATGCTTTGATAATCGCAAGCTCACAAGTATTGATATTCACTCGTATGATATCCTTGCACATGTGCACACACTTGGATGCTAATATGTGTATTGGCTTGGATGCATAAGTGATCATGTAGTTGGATGCTCGTACGCTCAAATGCTTTGATGATTTTGCATGAATGTCGAGATGATTGGTAGATTTGAGGTATGTGTACTTGGGTTCTTCAATTCTCATATGCTTTTATGCTCTAGTGATCACATGATTTTATGCTCTCGCGATCAAATTCTTGTATTCTCTCGTGCTTAAATGCTAGATATAAATTAAGTGTCACTCCTTCATAAGATTTATTTTTTAACCACATATGAACAAACTTGATCGACGATATATCTATACGCTCGGAGACTAAAAAGTTCATGTAGTTGGATGCTCGGGCACCCACATGCTTTGATGATTGTGCTTAAATCCTAAAGTAAGTGAACGATGAGATGTGTGTGTACTTTGAGGTTTAAATGCTCATGTGCTTATATGTTCGTGCTCACATGCTCTGTTGATCTCGTGCTCACATGTGTACCTGCTTTGACAATCTTATGCTCTCATGTTTACTTGCTAAGATGATCACATGCTTTTACGTTCACATCTTTTGAAATTCACATACTTCTATCTGCACATACTTTGTTGATTATACACTTCTATGTTCACATGCCTTGATAATAGTATGCTCCTATGTCAACATGCTTTGAAGAGAACTTGTTCACTTGCCTATATGCCTTAGTGCTCATATGCTTGTACACTTCTGTGATTGGATGCTCCTATGTTAACATACTTCTTTATTGATCACATGTTTCGATAGTCATCTGCGCTCATGCCTACGTGCTTTAACGATTACATGCCAACTTGCATTTATAATTTCATGCTCATACGTTTGCACTATGTGATGATTATATGCTCCTACGTTCAAATGTTTTGAAAATTGCATGTTCACAAGCATTGATATTCACACGTATGATATCCACGAACACATGTGCACATACTTGGATGCTAATATGTGTATAGGCTTGGAGGCTTAAGTGATCATGTAGTTGGGCGTTCGTACGCTCAAACGCTTTGATGAATTTGCTTGAATGCCGAGGTGATTGGTTGATCTGAGGTATGTGTACTTGGGTTCTTAAATTCCCAAATGCTTTATTCTCTAATGGTCACCTGATTGCATGCTCTCACGATCAAATGCTTGTATTCTCTCATGCTTAAATGCTGCATATAAATTAAGTGTCACTCCATCATAAGATTTATTTTTTAACCACAAGTGAGCACACTTGCTCGACGATATGTCTATACGCTTGGAGACCGAAACGTTCACGTAGTTGGATGCTCGGGCACTCACATCCTTTGATGATTATGCTTAAATCCTAAGGTAATTGAACGGTATGATGAATGTGTACTTTGAGGTTTAAATGCTCAGGTGCTTGTTTGTTCACATACTTTGTTGACCTCGAGCTCACATGTGTACTTTCTGTGACGATCATATGCTCTCATGTCTACTTGCTTAGATGATCACATGCTTTTATGTTCACATCTTTTGAAATTCAGATACTTCTATGTACGCGTTCTTTGTTGATCATACACTTCTATGTTCACATGCTTTGATAATCGTATGCTCCTATGTCTACATGCTTTGAAGATAACTTGTCCACGTGCCTATATGCCTTAATGCTCATATGCTAGGGAACTGCTATGATTGGATGCTCCTATGTTAACATACTTCTTTGATGATCACATGTTTTAATGGTCATATGCTCTCATGCCTACATGCTTTAACGATTACATGCCCACTTGCTTTTATAATTTCGTGCTCATACGTTTGGACGATTTGATGATTTTGCTTGAATGCAAAGGTGATTGGAAGATTTGAGGTATGTGTACTTGGGTTCTTTAATACTCATATGCTTTATGCTCTAATGATCGCATGATTCTACGCTTTCATGATCAAATGCTTGTATTTTCTCATGTTTAAATGCTATATATAAATTAAGTGTCACCCCTTCATAAGATTTATTTTTTAACCGCATGTGAACACACTTGATCGACGATGTATCTCTACGCTTAGAGACTGAAACTTTCATGAAGTTGGATGCTCGGGCACTGACAGGCTTTGATGATTGTGCTTATATCCTAAGGTAAGTGAACGATAAGATGTGTGTGTACTTTGAGGTTTAAATGCTCATGTGCTTGTATGTTCACATGCTTTGTTGATCTCGTCCTCACATTTGTACCTGCTTTGACAATCATATGCTCTCATATCTACTTGTTTAGATGATCACATGCTTTTATGTTCACATCTTTTGAAATTCACATACTTCCATGTACACATCATTTGTTGATCATACACTTCTATATTCACATGCTTTGATAATATTATGCTCCTATGTCAACATGCTTTGAAGAGAACTTGTTCACTTGCCTATATGCCTTAATGCTCATATGCTTGTACACTTCTATGATTGGATGCTCCTATGTTAACATACTTCTTTGATGATCACATGTTTCGATGGTCATATGCTCCCTTGCCTACACGCTTTAAAGATTACATGCCCACTTGCTTTTATAATTTCTTGCTCATACGTTTGGATGATTTGAATAATATACTCTCCTACATTCAAATGCTTTGAAAATCCCATGCTCACAAGCATTGATATTCAAACGTATGATATCCACGCGCACATGTGCACACACTTGGATGCTAATAAGTGTATAGGCTTGGAGGTTTAAGTGATCGTGTAGTTTGGCGTTCGTATGCTTAAACGCTTTCATGATTTTACTTGAATGCCAAGGTGATTGGTAGATTTAAGGTATACTTAGGTTCTTAAATTCCCATATGCTTTATGCTCTAATGATCACATGATTGTATGCTCACATGATCAAATGCTTGTATTCTCTCATGCTAAAAATGCTACGTATAACTTAAGTGTCACTCCTTCAAAAGATTTATTTTTTAACCACATGTGAAAAACTTGATCGATGATATATTATCTATATGCTTGCAGACTGAAACGTTCATGTAGTTGGATGCTCGGGCAATCACATGCATTGATGATTGTGCTAAAATCCTAAGGTAATTTCACATGCTTTGTTGATCTCGTGCTCACATGTGTACTTGCTTTGACGATCATATGCTCTCATGTCTAATTGCTTAGATGATCACATGCTTTTATGTTCACATGTTTTGAAATTGACATACTTCTATGTACACATGCTTTGATGATCATACATTTATATGTTCACAAGCTTTGATAATCGTATGCTCCTTTGTCTACATGCTTTGAGGAGAACTTGTCCACATGCCTATATGCCTTAATGCTCATATACTCGGACACTTCTATGATTGCATGCTCCTATGTTATCATACTTCTTTGATGATCACATGTTTCGATGGTCATATGCTCCCACGCCTACATGCTTTAACGATTACATGTCCACTTGCTTTTATAATTTCATGCTGGACGGTAAGATTTATGTGTACTTTTAGGTTTAAATGCTCATGTGCTTGAATGTTCACATGCTTTGTTGATCTCGTGCTCACATGTGTACTTGCTTTGACAATCATATGCTCTCATGTCTATTTGCTTAGATGATCACATGCTTTTACGTTCACATGTTTTTAAATTGACATACTTCTATGTACACATGCTTTAATGATCATACATTTATATGTTCACTAGCTTTGATAATCGTATGCTCCTATGTCTACATGCTTTGAGGAGAACTTGTCCACATGCCTATATGCCTTAATGCTCATATGCTCGGACAATTCTATGATTGCATGCTCCTATATTAACATACTTTTTTGATGATCACATGTTTCGATGGTCATATGCTCCCACGCCTACATGCTTTAACGATTACATGCCCACTTGCTTTTATAATTTCATGCTCATACGTTTGCACTATTTGATGATTATATGCTCCTACATTCAAATGCTTTGAAAATCGCATGCTAACAAGCATTGATATTCACACGTATGATAACCACGGGCACATGTGCACACACTTGGATGCTAATATGTGTGTATAGGCTTGGAGGCTCAGGTAATCATGTAGTTGGACGTTCGTACGCTCAAACATTTCATGATTTTGCTTGAAAGCTGAGGTGATTGCTAGATTTGAGGTATGTGTACTTGGGTTCTTAAATTCTCTTATGCTTTATGCTCTAGTGATCACATGATTGTATGCTCTCACGATCAAATCCTTGTATTTTCTTATGCTTAAATGCTATATATAAATGAAGTGTCAGTCCTTCATAAGATTTATTTTTTAACCGCATGTCTATACACTTGATCGACGATATATCTATACACTTGGCGACTAAAACTTTCATGAAGTTGGATGCTCGGGCACTTACATGCTTTGATGATTGTGCTTATATCCTAAGGTAAGTGACCGGTAAGATGTATGTGTACTTTGAGGTTTAAATGCTCATGTGCTTGTGTGTTCACATACTTTGTTGGTCTCGTGCTCACATGTGTACCTACTTTGACGATCATATGCTCTCATGTCTACTTGCTTATATGATCACATGCTTTTATGTTTAGATCTTTTTAAATTCACATATTTCTATGTGCACGTGCTTTGGTGGTCAGACATTTCTATGTTCCCATGCTTTGATAATAGTATGCTCCTCTGTCAAAATGTTTTGAAGAGAACTTGTTCACTTGCCTATATGCCTTAATGCTCATATGCTTGTACACTTCTATGATTGGATGCTCCTATGTTAACATATTTCTTTGATGATCACATGTTTCGATGGTCATATGCTCCCTTGCCTACACGCTTTAAAGATTACATGCCCACTTGCTTTTATAATTTCATGCTCATACGTTTGGACGATTTGATTATTATATGCTCCTACATTCAAATGCTTTCAAAATCCCATGCTCACAAGCATTGATATTCACATGTATGATATCCACGCGCACATGTGCACACACTTGAATGCTAATAAATGTATAGGCTTGGAGGTTTAAGTGATCATGTAGTACGCTCAAACGCTTTCTTGATTTTTGCTTGAATGCCGAGGTGATTGGTAGATTTAAGGTATGTGCACTTAGGTTCTTAAATTCCCATATGCTTTTATGCTCTAATGATCACATGATTGTATGCTCACACGATCAAATGCTTGTATTCTCTCATGCTCAATTGTTACGTATAATTTAAGTGTCATTCCTTCAAAAGATTTATTTTTTAACCACATGTGTACACACTTGATCAATGATATATCTATACGCTTGGAGATTGAAATGTTCATGTAGTTGGATGCTCGGGCAGTCACATGCATTGACGATTGTGCTAAAATCCTAAGGTAATTGAACGGTAAGATTTATGTGTACTTTGAGGTTTAAATGCTCATGTGCTTGAATGTTCACGTGCTTTGTTGATCTCGTGCTCACATGTGTACTTGCTTTGACGATCATATGCTCTCATGTCTACTTGCTTAGATGATCACATGCTTTTATGTTCACATGTTTTGAAATTGACATACTTCTATGTACACATGCTTTGATGATCATACATTTATATGTTCACAAGCTTTGATAATCGTATGCTCCAATGTCTACATGCTTTGAGGAGAACTTGTCCACATGCCTATATGCCTTAATGCTCATATGCTCGGACACTTCTATGATTGCATGCTCCTATGTTAACATACTTCTTTGATGATCACATGTTTCAATGGTCATATGCTCTCATGCCTACATGCTTTAACGATTACATGCCCACTTGCATTTATAATTTCATGCTCATACATTTGTACGATTTGATGATTATATGCTCCTACATTCAAATGCTTTGAAAATTGCTTGCTCACTAGCATTGATATTCACACGTATGATATCCACACGCACATGTGCACACACTTGGATGCTAATATGTGTATAGGCTTGGTGGCTTAAGTGATCGTGTAGCTGGGCGTTCATACGTTCAAACGCTTTGATGATTTTGCTTGAATGCCGAGGTGATAGGTAGATTTGAGGTATGTGTACTTGGATTCTTAAATTCCCATATGCTTTATTCTCTAATGGTCACATGATTGCATGCTCTAACGATCAAATTCTTGTATTCTCTCATGCTTAAATGCTTCATATAATTTGTCACTCCTTCATAAGATTTATTTTTTAACCACATGTGAACACACTTGATAGATGATCAAATGCTTTTATGTTCATATTTTTTGAAATTCACATATTTCTATGTACACATGCTTTGATGATCATATATTTCTATGTTCACAAGCTTTGATAATCGTATGCTCCTATGTCTACATGCTTTGAAGAGAACTTGTCCACATGACTTAATGCTCTTATGCTCAGGCACTTCTATGGTTGGATGGTCCTATATTAACATACTTGTTTGATGATCACATGTTTCAATGGTCATATGCTCCCTTGCCTACACGCTTTAACATGATCTTGTTCCTTGCTCAAATTTATTTTATGGACTTTGTTTCGCTGCTGATTTTTTAAGGCATGTACGTTGGATTGATGTACTTGAATTAACTTGTGTCTATGGATTTTAATCATAACTATAATCTTGAATTGTTGCTGATTATTTTGTAGCCATTAAAAGTGAGCAGATACTGTTGAACCTAGTTTGTTGTTAATCTTTGCTACAATCATAAGAACTTTGCTACAATTCAAGAACCTAGTCTGTTGTTAATCTCTGCTACAATTCAAGAACTATAATCTTGAATTGTTGCTGATTATTTTTCTTGTTTAATTTCGTTCAAATACTTGGGCATGTCATTGCCTTTCTTAGATGTTAGTTTTAGGTTTTGGTACTTCCATTGCATTCCAGTGTGGTAATGCATCTTAATGGTGTCAGGCAGGTAGGTTAGCAGAGATTGTGTCCTACATATGGCTGTCGTTGAAAAGTAATTCTGATTTTCTTTATCCTGTAATGATAGGCATGAGGAGTGCTCTCTGGAATTAACTTATCTCTTTGGATTTGCATCATAATTTGTAATCTTGAATTGTTGCTGATTTTATTTTAGTCATTGAAAATGAGAAGATACTGTCAACATCCTGGGGGGAATGTGCAAAATAGGCAAGTAAAATGAATGTATATGGTTAGTTAGGCAACGTTTGAAACAATAATGGAAAGTAGCATCTCGAGTTTTAGAAACTCGAGATCCATATTACTGAAAATACCACATAAATCTCGAGTCTTTAAGACTCGAGTTCCATGCAAAAAAAATTTCCTCTATAGTGGCGTTTTTAAGCCTTACAGTGACGTTTTAAAGCCCTATAGCGGCGTTTTTCTGCAAAAAAAATTTTTATAAGTGATCACCCCATACTAGATTTAAGGAGCCCTATAGTGGCGTTTTTAAGCCCTATAATGACGTTTTAAAGCCCTATAGCGGCGTTTTTCTGCAATTTATGGAACTCGAGTCTTTAAAACTCGATTTTCATGTGGATTTTTTTCCAAATCAACCTATTCTCTTACAAATCGAGACTTAAAAACTCGATTTTTATCTTGGAACTCGAGTTTTAGACACTCGAGATGCTAGTTTTCAATATTGTTTTGATCTGTGACAAATAACTAAATTTTTTTATATTTGTTGTTATTTGGAAAGGGAGTTCCAACATCCTGCCTAGTCCATTGTTAGTATGAAGGTTTTGCTATTTTGGACTCAAATTCACTAAACAACAATATTCTTCTTTATAAGCTGCCAATGTTTGTTTTGTAATTTTGTGAGGGTGATGTTTGGTGTTATTGATAACAATATGTCTTCAGGAGGGCAAAATTGTGACATGAACTTTAACATACTTGAGCAGGAGTTTGTGCTGTGTTGATTGCAACAATAAGCAGACTCTTCCCTTCCCTTGATTTCCTTTTGCTTATGAGTGTTTTAAAACACTGTGTGCCCAAACATGATACCATTTAGTATTTTTTTTCAATTTTTTTTTATAGAATTTGGTGCTTGGCTGTTTGTTGCAGCAAAATTGACTTCTCTAAATCAATCTGGTATCCTACTTGGGAAACAAAGTTTATTGGGGACCTAGGGCATTTTGCTCTCTTTATCTCTGTATTTCATTATTCTTATCCTAAAATTAGACGATATAAGTATTAGATTAAGATATTTATGAGTGAGGAAAACAAATTGTTGGAGTGACAACACACTTTTCTTTGGTTTTTGCAATTAATTCATATTGCTACTTCTCCCATTATTGTGACTTAAAAGTTTTTTATATTGATTATCTTTGTTTATCGTAACCTTTTTGCCACTGTGTTTTAGATTATGCTTTTGATCTTTAATCTCCTGTACCTACTTGCCTGACTTTTTTCTTTCTTTAATCATTTTTTTCTAAAATTATAATGTTGGTTTTTTTTTCCTAGCTTGGATTTTGTGCTTCCTAGGTTGCACTATTAGGGTTTATTTTATTCTTGGGTGCTGCATTTGCTTGTGGTGGACCTACGTTTGATATGGTTTATTTGCTTTTGAATGAAACATGCTTTTAAGTACTATTATGTAATTTAATGTTGCCCTCGACTGTGTGGTTAGGACTCTATATTTTCCAGTTTGCTCATACGGGAAGTCAATGCCAATGCCACCAAGGGTGTGAGGTTCCTACCTCTGTCTTCTTGTCTTGTTCCTGTTGATTTTTTTTGGCTTTAAGGGAAATTTATCATCCACCATATCCAATTTCGTTTGCGACTAATTGTGTTTATGCAGGAAGCAGGTTATATATATATGGTGCTTTGCAAGTTAAGTAGTGGAATCTGATTTGGCAATAAGCTTTTCTTTCCTCCCTTTTTAGTTTATTTTATTTTGTTTCTGCTACAATGATAAGAGTTTGAAGGATAGTTTTTAATTGTTTTAATTTTTTCTAATACTTGGGCTTGTGACTGGCTTTCATAGGAGGATTATAATTCCAGTCTTATTGAGTGATGGTTTTCGACTTCTATTGCAATTCCTGTTCCTTTTTCTTGATGGCTTATCAAAATTTTTGGTCATTCTGCATTTGAAACCTCAATAATGAATTCACAGGCTAATTCGGCAATGCCTCTTATTGGATTGGGGCAAGAATATAAATATGTGTGACTTGAATATGGTTGTAGAGGGAAAACAATACAGGTTCTACTTTCTCTTCTCCTAGATTAGTTGTACTTTTTGGGAATTACATGGAATTAACATTATATTTCTTAATTTGTGTCATATAGTGTGAACTTGGATTGTTGTTGATTGACGTCACTGTCATCAAATATTTGGCAATAGAGAAGACCGGGGCTTTTAGAGTTAGAATAATTTATCTTTATAATTGTTGGTTTCTACTGAAATATTGTATGTTTTTTATTAGTTATTTTGCTTTCTTAGTGCATGACAAAAATATTTTCCTCATAAGAACTATACAATTTTTGGCTAGTCTTAATTTTCTAATTCATGGACCTATAACTGCTTTTCTCAGGCTTTGGTTTTTTGGACTGCTATAAATTCTGTCTCACCTAGTGAGGGTTTGAAATTTCCCTTGCAATTCTTGTTCCTCTGTCTTGTCTTGTTCAATTTGAATATGGTAATGCCTCTTATTGCTGTGGGACAGGTAAAAATGTCAAAGTTTGTGACCTTAAGATGGATGCCGAGGGTGAATAATACAGATTTTTGCTTTATCTTGTCTTCATTTGCATGATTTGGGATTCCTAGGAATGACATGGATCTAACTTATGTCTCTAGGTTTGCATCATAGTTCTTTTGATAAAAGTTTGAAAAGGTTTGCGTCATAGGTTACGATTACCAAAGAGCTAATTCGTTCAGAAAGGTTTGCATCATAGTTTGTAACCTTAGATTGTTGCTAATTAATTTCCTAGTTGTAGAAAGTGTGGGTAGATACTATCATTGCTGAATCAAGTCCATATCCAGGCTGAAGTTTTTGCCATTCTGGACTCATATTTGAGCTCGGAAGTTTTTGCCATGCTTCTGTATAAGTTGGTGATGTCTATTTTGTTGTTTTATGTGGACAATGTTTGATTATTTTTATCTTGATTTGCCTACAGGATTGGAAATGGATTTGGGCTATATTTTACTTGAGCTGGTGAGTTTGTGTAGAAGTCTTCAGTCTTTCTCAAACTTAAACTGTGTAGACTACAACAATAAGAAAACTCACACTGTCTTGATTTTTCATTTTGCTTATGAGTTCTTTAATATAGTGTTTCCACTAAATGTGATACTATACTATTCCTTGTTCAATTTATTTGTAGGTTTTGGTCCTCGATAGCCCTTTTAAGGCATTTGTTTTGGGAAGTTGGCTTTCCTCGATTGATTTGGTTCTTGTCTATAGGTGCACAATTCCATATTGTTGGCTGGCTGGTAATTATGAGTTTTAAAAGTTAAATTAACATTGTTAAAAAAAAAAAACTGGAGCTTGCATTACGTGTATTTTAGGCTCCATTTGTTTGGTTTTAACTAATCCAAGCATTACTTGGCATTTTTGTCCCTGTTCCTTTTTCTAACTGCTGTCTACATGCACTTATTACAACTTTTAAGACCTAAGATTGTCAATTTTGTCATTGGGCCGTCATATAAGATAAGAGCAGCTAGCTTTAAAAATGGTTGTTTGAATGCCAGAAAAATACAAGATTTACCTTGTATGGTAGAGTTGTTCTATTCTTTAATGCAACTTTTGCAATTGTAGGTGCATGTGAAAAAATCTCACTGGGAATTTTTTTTGGTGCTTGGCAGCTTAAGGCTTCTTGTCCATTTGTCCTGCTTTCTTGTTTTTCTTTACTCATTCTATTTTGGCAAGCTTATATCTAATTCGTATGTGGTAATTTCTTTTATTAGTGTGGGTAGTTCCTGTGGTGATTTGCATGAATTGGGCTTTGAATTTGCATCATAGTTTCATTGGCAGCCAATATAAGATAAGATTTGCATGCCTTAAAAATAACTGTTTTCTAAATCCAAGAGAAGTTTAGGTCTATGCTTCCTTATATCTACTTTATAGGTTAGTTGGTTGGGTTTCAAAGTTGCGTAGTTTTCTTATTGTTGGATCATGATTTGGGATGGGAGGGTTTTTATGATTTTGTTACCCCTAAATTAATCTGTTTAATATGTGTGGGTATGGTATGTCTACTTTGATGGAGTTTGATGAGGACCTAAGGCAATAATCTCTCTTTATTAATTGATTTCACTATTCTTTTTCATAATAGCTGAATGATAATTTTTCTACTTGTGCGTTTTTTTAGTTTGTCGGCCTGCAGCTTCATTTTGTTAATTGAAGTCTTGCTATTTGTTGTCTATTTCATCATCGATGTCATTTTTGTCAGCCTGCAATTGGAGGTTTATTATATCTTGCTATTTGTTGTTAGTCAAAATGATTGAATCTTGATGTGTCTACAGATGGGGAAATTGTGATTTACAATCTTGATGTTTCTATAGTAGAGGAAATGGTGATTTAGTTTACAACAGAGTGCATAGAAGTAATTTTTATGTGAGGACCTAAGGCAATATTCTCTTTTTATCAATTTATCTCATCATTCTTTCGCCAGCATGTGAAGATTAATGTTTATGCTTGAATGTTTCTTTAGTTTGTGCTAAACACTGGAGTTTCATTATGTCCTGCTGTTTATTGCTAGTTCAAAGACTTTGATCATGATGTGTCTACAGGAAAATTATGATTTACTTTTGTAGCAAGAGTATGTAGGTGCCTTTTGACTATCATTCTCTTTTGATTTCACACTTAACATGATCTTGTCCCTTGTTCAATTTATTTTATGGACTTTGTTTCTTTGCAGATTTTTTAAGGCGTGTACCTTGGATCGATGTCCGCTTTTCTAGATCAATTTGATCCTCTTTATTTGGAGCACAAATATGTATATTTTCTCTTCCCTTATTGTTGTCTGGCAGGTTATTATGTGTTCCAAGTATTTAAAATTCAACTTGTAAATGAAAATTGTTGCTTGCATTGTGTGTATTTTAGATTGCATTTGTTTGACTTTAATAAACTCCAGCACTGCTCAGCATGATTGTCCTGGTTCGTTTTTCTATTGCCATCAACTTGCACTCATGACAACTTTAGAACTTAAGATCATCTTTATTGCACCTATTATGTCTATTGGAGCTTTGGTCTATATTGTGAAAAATAAATAATAAATTTTGACTCATTATTGGGCAATCATATAGGTTAAACATTTGCATTCTTTAAAACGGCTACGCTTTAAATTCTAGAATAGTACATGTTTATGCTTCCTTGTGTGTTCTGTACATGCCCAAATTCTTGTGTTTAAAAAATTTCATGCTGTATATCAACTTAGGTGGCAAAGTTTGATGGTAGACCTCAGGTAATAAGCTCTCTTTATGTCTTGATTGCATTATTTTTTTTTCTATAATTTGAAGTTTTAAGTATTGGAGTAAGATATGTATGAGTTAGAAAACAATTTGTTGGACTGACATTGGGTTGAGAACAGGCTTCTACCTCTGCGTTTTAGTTTTTGCTTTTGATCCTAATACTCCCTTAACTACTTGCTTGACCCTTTAGAGGTTTTTGGTTTTCTGTTATATATTTTCATTTCTTTCTTTGTAATCTTTTTTTTTTTAATAATATAATAATGACACTAATTGTTTTAATCTACATTTTTATTATTGGAGACTGGATGTGTTGCTTGTCGGGGTTTTTTGGCATTTAACATTATTTTTGGAACATTTTAGTTAGTTGTCAAGTTTGCAAAACTATTTAGCAAACTAGCATCTTGAAGCTCTGAAACTTGAGTTCAATGATGCAACTCAAGTCTCTTAGACTCCAGTTGCAAGTGCTGGCAATCTGAAGTGGAAGAAAAAAATCCACGTGCAACTCGAGTCTTAGTTGCTGCCATTCTCCACAATTGTGCTCCAGTTCCTGCTGTTCTCCAGATCCTCCTCCTCCTTCTTCTTCTTCGATCCTTCTAGTTCTTTCGTTTTCTAGATCCTTCTCCTCCTCCTCCTCCTTCTTCTTCTTCTTCTTCTTCTTCTTCTTCTTCTTCTTCTTCTTCTTCTTCCCAAACTACTTCTTCTTCCGTTCTTCGGTCTTCGTCTTCTTCTTCTTCTTCGGATGTTCTTCTTCTTCGTTCTATAGAGCTCGAGTTTGAGAGACTCAAGTTCCACGTGGAGAAATTGTTCCACGTCAGTTGTGTGCTAGCACTAGAACTGGAGTCTTATAGGCTCTAATTTTTTCACTGAACTCGAGTCTCAGAGACTCGAGATGCTAGTTTATGAAATAGTTTCAAAAATTTGACAACTAACGAAATTTTTTGAAAATTGATGTTAAATGCCAAAAAAACCCTTGCTTGTTTGCGTTGTGAGTTTTTTTTTTTCTTCTAAAATTTAAGTGATGATGCATTTGCGGTACTTGAGCTAGGTCGATTTTGTATTGTTTCTTCTCGATGGAACATGCTTTTGAGTAGTCTTGCTCTTTATAATATTTTTTATTTTTTCCTTTAAAAATAAAATCTTATAATTTAAAGTTATCCTAAACTATGTAGCTAGAATTCTCTTTTTCAGTTTGCTTATGTAGGCCAGCTTTATGTAGCACTTGTACATTTGTTTTCTCTCCTTCAAGCATAAGAATTTTAAAGATACATTTTTGTTGTTTTAATTCTGTCTAATACATTGGGTTTGTGATTGAATTTCCTAGGTTTCATTTTTGAGAAGGATTATAATTCCTAGTCTTGTGAAGTGAGGGTTTGAAATTTCTATTGCAATTCTTCTCCCTTTATCTTGCTGTCTTATTTTATTTTTGGTCATTATGTGTTGGCCACTCTAACCGCTTCTCCGAAGCTCACCACTTACCTTTTCTCTTCATATTTTTTCATTGTGTCCCCGATGAGCGTACTTGCAATGTTCTTATTGCCAGGTTACTAGATTCTCGAACCGAATATACTACATTGTTCTCATTGTTCTTATTGCCAGGTTACTTGATTCTCGAACCCCATATACCACATTACATGTTATATGTTCTCATTGCGTGTACTTCTTGTGTGGAGGGTGATGTTCATATTTTTAATAAAGTCTTACTTATTCAAAAAAGAAGAAAAGTTTATCTCCCAAAAAAGCATCTAGACAATATTACTACTTCTACCTTAGTCTATGGAGTGTTTTTTTTGGGCCTATTACTATTATCCTCGGTTTATTATTCAGTTTCTCTTGCCTAATTTTAAAGTCTATGCAAAGTTTTCTGTAGTGGTATGGGTCCAAATTTTCGAGCTTTGGCTTTAAAAAGTAGAAAGCAGGCAGAACAATATTAGAGATTGTATAAAATATGTGGTCTCCATTCCAATATTTTGCTAAGTTGTGGTATGGCATATGTTTATCATCTTGATGCATTTTCTTATAAACTACTTTATCATCAGCCTGTTCCTTGTTAATCTACTGTCTTTGAGCTCTGTTTTTGTTGGTTTTGTTGAAATCTTCTTGTGTGTTTTACATCAGTTTAATTTGGTAGAAGTCTTGGAGGTGGTAAATGTTTGTTTGTCAAGGTTCAACAAATATGATTGTGTGGTGTGGAATGTGATACTTCTTAATTTCTTCCCTTTTTGGTTTGATTTTCATGTTTGTGAGTTCTGGTGAGCTGTGTTATGAATTCCTTAGGGTGTAGTGGTGCACAATTAGCCAATGGAATCAAATATTGGATTTAAGCTAGGTTGGGATCTTCATCTGGTGCATAATTAAACAACATTTTGGATTGAATTGGATGGATTTGGAAATTTAGGGATTTTTATATTGGTAGGTTACACATACCCCAAGTGGTTCCTCACCTTACACGTTGCTCTTATTGGGGGAAGGAGGTGCAATTTGAGTTAGAGCTTTTTGATCTTTTTTTTCTTTTCTTTTCTACTAACTATATAAAAAGCACAAAGACCCTTATCTATAGTTGTCTTGTTTTAGTCAAGTTTTGGTTTGTGTTGAGCAAAACGGTTCTTTTGGAGAGAATAAAAAGAGTCACCATTCTAGTCAAAGTAGAATTTGAGTCAAAATGAAATTCACCGTTAACTCCAGAGTTCAGAGACACTATGAGACATAGAGAGAGAGAGAGGGAAGAGGATACAAAGTTGGTGAGTCAAAGATATGGAAAAGATGGTAACAGAGAGTTAGGTGGTTTTCCATTTCACTTGCTCGGTCTGGCTTTTTTTATTTTTTTTTATTTTTTTTATGGAGTCGTAGAATGAGAGAGAAAGAGAGAAGTAGATTAGAGTATTTTTGGTTTGATTTTTTGGCTCACTCACAAACCAGGTAATATTTCTCTCTCTCTCTAAATGTCCATTTCCATTTATATTTTGATTGTCCTCTTACCAAAGTTTCTGCTTCTTTTCTTTCTGTAGTGGCTTTAGTGGTTGGAAAGGGCAAATTCCCCATCATTCCATCTGCCATGATTAGGTATTCACCCAAATTCGTCTTCAATTTTATACTCTGTTGGGTTGCTAATGGAGTTTGTAAATTAAAATATAAAAAAGGGAAAGCATTATTTGATATCATCTCACGCTATTAGTGTTTGTTCTAAATGATTGTATCTGAGATTGTGTGGTGCTTTAAACAAGAAATTTAAAAGGGAAAGCATTATTTGATATCATCTCAACTGCTCCTCCAATAGGTCTTGGCATGTAGCTTGGTAAAACATTTTACATTTGACAAAGCTTGTTTTTTTTAAAATTTTTTTTTTAACAATAGTTCACTATAGTAGTTGTTACTCACTTTTTAAATATTTTCTTCTCTCTCCTCTCTCCTCTCCTCTCTCTCGTTTGCCCCATCTCTTCTCGCTCCGTCTAAGCAAACCCTCGTTCACAGTCACACCCTTCAAACCCTCACCACTACCATCCACTCTTAACCAACCTCCACTGTCGCCGCAAGAGCTTCCCTTGGCTTCACATTCAATTTTATAGCAATGGCAACTACAACGAGTTCATCCTGGAAACTAACTCCATGCCAAAAAAGAAACAATTTCGATCTGGATGGTTTTTGTTTTTGAGCATATTTGGGTTGTCCTTATGAAGTAGTTTGATCTAATTGTGTTTGATCATCAATGTCCTTGAATGAAAGTGTTTGTGGGTTTGCGGTGGTGTTAGAGTTCAGGAATGTTTGCATATGAGAAATGTTCCGCTTCATCGCCCTGTCACCAATGATCCCCAAGACCATAAACTTACCTCTTGCTTTCCTATTCACTCACACTATTGACTAACCACCAAAACATGAACCATAAGAACCAGAAGATAACATCAGAATCAACATCAACATCAGCATCAGCATCATCAACAGGTCATATTGGACCAAAAATATTCATAGACTTTGCCCCAAAGACTGCAATGTCGACGAGGTGCTTTGCCTTCTAGACTGCCTCAACCTCTGAGGATACCGACCACTCTCTCAACATCAACACCATCATTCATGCACTCTGCCATCTAACCGCTTCTACTCTTTATATCTTCTCATTACATCCCCAACGAGCGTACCTGCAATGTTCTTATTGCCAGGTTACTCGTTTCTCGAACCCCATATAGCACATTACACGTTATTCATCATTTCATTCATCATGGGGCCTCAAGGTTTGTTTACATAATGAGGAAGATGGTGTTTCTTCCAAGTTTAGCGTTGTACAATACATATGAGGGCATAACAGTTGTTGGAGGAAGGAAGTGAGTTTGGGTACCTACCATATGAGTATACATATAAGGTTCTAGTTGAAGGTCTTTGCGAAGAATCGGACCTCAAAGGCAAGGAATCTTCTCCAATATATGTTGAATAAGAAGGGTGTGGACAGAACTAGAATGTTCAAAATATTTAAGAGCTCTTTGTCTTATCAATAACCCAACTGAGCTTTTGAATACACTTGTTTTTATGCTTCAAAACCAGTGTCAGCCTGAAGTCATTACCTTGAACACAGTTATAAATGGGTTTTGCAAGATAGGGAGGATTGGAGAAGCTTTGAAGGCATAAAATGATAAGATAATAGGCAAATTTTGTGCCCTAGATGCTGTTACCTTCACTACTATCATACAGGGTTTATTAAAAGTTGGAATAACCCAGGAAGCTTTTGAATTTTTGTATCATGTAATGCCAGAATTAGGTGTTAGGCCTGGTGTTGTGACATGTAATGCAGTTCTTCATGGCTTTTTAAACTTTAGCTAGAAAATGAAGCAATGGGGGGTTTTTTAGTAGATTGGCAAGTGATGGCGTCTTGGCGGATAGTATCACTTGTACTATAATAATTGATGGATTATGTAAAGCCAACTGAATAGAAGAGGCCTTGAAGTTTTGGGATGATGTCATATGGCCATCTAAGTATCATGATAATTATGTTTATGCAGCCCTCTCAAAGGGCTTTGCTCTCATGCAAATTTAATGAAGCTTGTCATTTTTTATATCAATTGTTTGATCCTGGGGTCTCTCCAAACATTTTTTATTATAATAATTTGATTGACAGTGCATGCAAGTTGGGATTAATGAAAGAAGCTGATCAAGTTGTGGGAGAGATGAGAAGGAATGGGCTGGCCCCAGATGCTGTAACCTGGAGGATTCTTGACAAATTACATGATGTTTGAGAAAGTAATTCTCTGTTGAGGATGCAGCTTTGCAATCAAGAAGTGAACCACAGGATATAATTCCAAAGTAAACATGATGAAGAAAATCTTACTTGAATTTAAGTAGCCATAAGGAGGCATCTTTTTAATAGAGGATCCTGGTAGTACTGATGAAGATAAATGTTTTAACCTTGTTACGGAGGTGACCTCCTTGACTTCGAGAGGAATCATATGAAAGGGTTAATAAAATGCAAATGTAATAGTGCTGTAGCTTTGTTTGGAGGGACAAGTGCTAGATGGATTTTACTTATCTGATGAAGTTGAGAAGTTAGAGATTTTTACTTCTATTGATTCTGATCTTTATTCTATTCTTTTAGTTGGGATTTGTCAACAAAGCCATTTGTCAGAGGCTGCAAAGCTTGCGAGGTTATAATGCTCAAAAAAGGAATTAGCTAAGCTTCTTATGTTGACAGTATAGCTGAACACCTGAAGAAATTTGAAAATGAGGAGATAGTTAAGCAGTTAAGTACGATTGGGAAATAGCTTTCTGTCTTGGAGGATCTTATTTGTTGATTTGAGCAGGTTTAAGATTACAGAGTTTTAACTCTCCAAGTCGTGACGAAGTCGGCAAGTTCAAAGCATTGGCAATAATTCTTGACCGATGTGAAAGACCTTGTCTTGTTTTATCTGGCTTTGGAATGTGGAACATCAACGTGAGTGGTGGCACTGTGGCAGTCATCAACCAATGTTTGGTTAAGCTGAAGTATACAGTGCTTGAGGTTCAAATGAAAACAATGCCTTGCTGTTATTAGTTCTCTTCTAGTTTTATAGCATTGCCATGGGAAGCTGAGTTTGTTTGAAACGTCTTAATTCTTAGAGTAAGCATTGTTTTATAATGCCTTCATTGTTTAATCATCTGGTTTAAGAAGGTCTGCTAGAGCAACGTAATCGATTGGAAAGATGATTCCTAGCCCTCCAAGTACTCAGAGATCTCAAAAGGGAAGAAAAGGAGAAGAGTGTGAAACAATTGACACTGGAAACTAAAGAAGTTGGCCAAAGTGAAAAAGAGGATGAATCTGCATCAGTGAAGCAAAAATGAATGGATGCTTGTGCTTATAGGGCGTTCTTCAAAAAACAACGAAAGAAGGTTAATGCTGCAGGTAAATGAATTTTCTCTTTGCCCTTCACTTTACTTTTTGATTACTCATTCTTTAAAGTCATGCTCTTTTTTAATCTGGGGAGTAAGTGTACTGCAAATACAAGGCATCAGTGGAATGAAGCAACAGTTGGAATCTATAATGTCTTGCAGCTATGGTTGTAGGGCACACGGTTATCTTGGTGATTATAAATTCCAGTTCTCTTATGATAGAGCAGTTGTTCTATAATAGCAACTTCTGTTTTGTTTGCTTGTGTAAAACTATATTGTTACAAGAAAAATGCTGAATAAGTTATGTTTGTTCATTTGTACTTTTTTTGGCTTGAGTTGTAGCTCATCATGGAGAGCATAGTAGGCCGGATAAGGGAAGTTCTCCCTGGGAGGTAGCAGCAATTGGGGGGGGGGGGGGGGGTGATAAATGTAGTTTATGGAGGGAGTAGGAACTGAGGGAAGAATCTTTTGGGAGAGCTTTGGTGGGATCAGATTCTAGTGTACATAAATTCACAAAGGAAACATTAGAAGGTAACAGCAGTGGAATTGTCCCACCCAAGCCAAAGGCATAGTTCTGCGGAGTGCGGACAAAACTTGCTGGTCTGATGATGGAGATGGCATGGAAGTTTTGCAGAGTGTGATTCTCCGTCCTCTTATAATGCCATGGCCAAAGAGATGAGTGATGACCCTGAAAGGGTATAGTGGATTGCTTTGTGAAGGAAAGTTGCAAGTACCTTAGTTGATAGTTTCCACAATGAATGGAGGGCACTTGATGATGACCTGGGAAAATGTCAGGAAGTCATACGTCTGAATAGAAAAATAAAGTCAAAGGAAATGGATTCTGATGCTTCTGCTATAATTGCAAGTATAGACACCTGCACCCCAATTGCTGTTGCCGTCTCTTCATTGCCATCTGCATGTGAATGAAACAATCTTGTTGAGACATGTGGCACATGTTTTAAGAGGCAAAGGTACTTATCTGTTGTCCATCTTTTGTTTGGGTGGTAGTTTCCTAAATTCTTATGGTAACTGATGTCAATCACTGTGTTTATTGGTATATGCTTGCTATTACTACATGCAAGAGGATAGGATTCTGAATTTCATCGGTCATTGTCATCACACTTAGCGTTAGACATTCTTTTTGTTAGAACTTTGAAACTTTTTGTTTGTTTGTTTTTTTTTTTTTTTTTTTTTTTTGAGAAATAGAACTTTGAAACTTGTGGAAGTTGTCTGATGCTCACTTCCTTCTACCAAATACCAAAAGTCTCTAGTTTCTTTGTTAGTGCTCAATAGAGCCAATGGAATGGAAAAATACTCGCTGGTGAAAATTTGAGGAGAAGAGGGTTTTTTGGGGTGTATAGTTAGTTTTTTTGGGCTGTGAAGGTTCCGCTGCGGGTATCCTTTTTTGTTTGGATGGTGGCTAGAGGGTTTTTCCTTGTGGATTGGTGTTGTAAGTGCCATTGTTGTGGGGAAACAATGGATCATCTCTGTCAGGGGGCTCATCAGTTGTGGAACTTTGTTTTTAGATCATTCAGGGATTATTGGGTCTTACTAGAAAGAGTGCTAGATTTACTGATTGGGTGGAGAAACTAGTTGGGGAAGCATTCATCTATATTTGGAATATGGCACTGTTGTGTTTGATGTGGTGCATTTGCGAGAAGACACTTGAAAAATCCTCTAAAAACCTATAAATACGCAAACATCCTTTCTTTCCTAATCAATCCAAACTTGCAAGTGTCATTCTAAGCTTTTCCAACAAACAACTACTTCAAAGGTTTTTTCTATACTATACAGCTCTTAATTAAGATGTTGCTAATTCCAAGCTTGTTTGGTAGCTGCCAAAGCAACATCTTGGACCCATTCTCGCTCGAGATTTGGGACCCTTTTAAGGATTTCCCATTCTCATCTGAATCTCAGTTTGCAAAAGAAACTTCTGCTTTGGTCAACACCTGCATGGATTGGAAGGAGACCCCAGAAGCCCATGTGTTCAAAGCTGATTTTCCTGGGCTCAACAAAGAGGAAGTGAAGATTGAAGTTGAAGATGACAGAGTGCTCCAAATAAGCGGAGAGAGGAATTTGGAGAAGAAAGAGAAGAAAGACACGTGGCATAGAGTGAAGCATAGCAGTGGCAAGTTCTTGAGGAGGTTTAGGCTTCTTGAGAATGCGAAGATGGATCAGATTAAGGCTGCAATGGAGAATGGTGTTCTCACTGTGACGGTTCCTAAGGTGTAGGTGAAGAAGCCTGCTATCAAGGCCATTGAGATTTCTGGCTAAATTGTGATTCTTTTTTTTTTGTTTCTCTTTTTTCAGCAAAGGCTAAATTGTGATTTTGTTCCGTATATTGCCGTAGTAATTAATACAAACATAGGCCTTAAATTGTGATTGCAGAAAATAATTTTGGCCATAGTTTTGAGAAGGTTTTTACTTTTTAGTGCATGTATGTCAGTTTGATAATTGCTATGATGTGTCCCCAAGTATACACTGACCGGGGAGTATGTAAAAGCTGTGGTTTGTTTTGAAAGTTTTAAGAAAATTTAAAGAATGCATTGCTTAAAATTGTGCTACCCTTTCGAGTTTCTAGTTTTATTTACTTTCCCTTCCTTCCTTAAATTGCCAACATCCAAAGAGAACCATGTGTCCATCATCTAATTGAACAACTGATTTTTAGTGGCTTTCAGATCTTTCTAAAAGCAAAGCGCATCAGCGTTCAGAAATTTATTGCTAAATTTTGCGGTCCCTCTATACCATAATAATTAATAAAAACATAGGCCTTAAATTGTGATTGCAGAAAAAAAATTTGGCCATAGTTTTGAGAATGATTTTAGTACATGTATGTCAGTTTGACAACTGTTATGATATGTCCCCGAGCATACACTGACCGGGGAGAATGTAAAAGTTGTGGTTTGTTTTGAAAGTTTTGGGAAAAATGCCCATACACTCCTTGAACTTTCAACTACTGGTCAAGACATCCCCTCAACTTTTATATTGGCCAATTCACTCCTTAAACTATTCAAACTGTCAAATCAATATTCCAGTTAGTCTCACGTTAAAACACTAACAAAATAGGCACATGATACTCTAGGCACATGATACTCACGTGACTTTTAAAAACAAACTTAATCACCCGAAGGTCCCAACCCAGAAGAAAGAAGAGAGAAGAGAAACAGGTCTAGCGGAGAAAGAGAGAATCCACACCGTTCAGAGCCACTGCGAGCTTCTCCCTGCTAGGTCACCGCCTTTGTCTCGGCAGCGCCTTGGTGGTTCCGCCGCACCGTTCAATCCTGGTATGTTTTTTTTTTTTTTTTTTTTTTTACTTTCATTCGTTCCCTGAGTTTAAATCCACAAAGAACTTAGTTTTTTTTTAAATCTCCATGTGCGAATTTCTATAATAGAAATTATTGGTTTGGTTTAATTTTTGGGTTGGGTCTCTGTGAGCTTGGTTTGGTGTTGTACCACCTGGTATGTTTTTTTTTTCCCCTCTTACATATTGCTATTTAAATCCACAAAGAACTTTTTTTCTATCTCCATGTGCGAATTTCTATAGTAGAAATTATTTGTTTGATTTAATTTTTGGGTTGGATCTCTGTGAAATTCTTGTTTTTTTTTTTTTTTTTTTTTTTTAAATTTTTTTTTGTCTCCATGTGTCGTTCACTTGCTGTTTGATTAAATGCCTGAGAGACATATGGCTACTGCTCTGATGGTTTAACCAATGAAGCCTGTAACTGGCTGCACGCATCAGTGAAGATACAAATTGCAAATAATGTCAATGCTGTAATTGTCAAATATGGAACTCGAATAATTCTTTATAGTAATCTTACTTCCATAGATGAATTTTTTACCATGGAAAAAGGAATCAGTTGGCGACATTATGCATCCTTCAAACCAGACTTGATTGTTTGAACACTCTGATGGAAGTACCAGTTCTCTTTCTGGTCCCTTGTAATTACATGATATTGTCATGACAAGTTTTGATCAGGAACTTAGCTTATGTTTTATCTTCAGTTGAACTCCCTCCTAAAACTCCTAGTCCTTTGTTTATCCATGAGGTAAAGATGAAAGGAAAATGGGTGCTATTGCTACACAGTTAGCAAAAGGGGCACAAAAGCCTTTATCTTGATCATTTCCACTCTTATCCAGTCACCTTCTAGTGCTATGGTATAATCAAATATATATTGTTGATATCTTTTAAATTTTGTGCTTAGCTGTAATTCAATAGTGTTGGGACTTAATTTACATCTGTTGATATTTTTCAGCTATTATTTCCATTTGGTGATTTTGCATAAGAAATTCTAATTTTCTCCCTGTAATGTTTCAGATTTTGAATGCCTGTCTGGAGTTGGATTCATAGCTTGTTACAACGGATTTAAATCATCATTTAATCTAATTTGGTTTCACCTTGTAGGAGGATGTCCTACAAACACCTGCAAATGGTTTTGCATGTCTGTCTGATTTTGAATCTCCTTCTTCACCACCATCAAGTTATGACAATAAATTTTTTACTGACAAAGATTTTTATTATAGAACCAAAGAAGATAACATTTGCGAGATTCAACCACCAGAACTACTGCCACAGCTAGAAGAAGCAATTTTGGATATGCCATCATGCTCCTTTGATGTTTACCATTCTCTACCAGGACCTCAATTTTCACAAGTAAATCATCTATACGGTCACAAAGAAAATGAAGATCAGTATGTGACAGTCAGCTCTACAGAGAGGTTTACTGATAAATATATTACCACAATATTATACAAGCCAAAGTAGTACAAAGAAGGATAACACTAGTGGAAGCAAGAAGGATAAGGGAAAAGCTAAGGTTTAGTGGTGGCAAGAAGATAAATAAATTTTTAGTTTAATATTTTGTTTGGTGATACATGGCCTTTTAAAAATACTGATGGAGTTGGTATACTTTTGTTTTTCAATATTGCTGGAAAAGTGTAATTATTAATTCATTGAGTGTTATTTTTTGGCAAACAATATACTATTTGTAAACGCTCATTTGATATTTAAATTCATGGCATATTGAGATCCTTTTAAGAATACTGATGGAGCCAGTATACTTTTGTTTTTCAATATTGCTGGAAAAGTGTAATTATTGATTTTTTTTTTCTATGGGAATGTAAAAGATTGATAGTTTTATTTATTTATTTATTTTTATAATAAAGAAATTAAAGAGCCTTAGAGTTATTGCATAAAGTTCAATTCATGGCAGATTGGGACACATTCATTTTTTGGTGGTTATTGATTCATTCATGGCAGCTTGCTTTTGATTTATCACACCATATACGCAGTTAGAATGCACGACTCTGTTTAAACTTATATATAACATCCAGAAATAATTATCAATCCAGTATCAGTGGTCAATACCTCTAATAGGTAATCAGGACTCTTAAATTAGAGTTGCCTTTGGTAAAAAACTAGGGTGACATTTGCTTGGTCATCTTGAAAGCTATGACAATTACAATAGAAGCCATAAAGCACAGAAATGAATCTACAGCCTTTCCTGCCAGTATTTTTCCTACCACACCCTAAATTAAATAGTTAGTTTCAGTTAGTTCCTCCAAGAACCAACATTTGGAATGGACCAATATATATTGAATGAATTAAAGAATTACAAATGGAAATGTGGCAAGTGGCCAATGCTGTGGTGCAATTTTATTGAAACATTCAAACCGAAGAAAAGCTTTTCAAGAGATCACAGGCCTTGGTGCTTAGAGACATTACTTCCATTGATACTGAGTTTTGACAGTGCACAAAATAATAAGATGAGAAAAGGGAGATGCAATAAATTGCATCTTAACAAACATAGGGCAATTTGAATTATAAAATCTAAGGATATTTGGCTCCCAAAAGTTCCAAAAGCTCTTTTTTAAGGGAAAATACAATTCTGAGCATGGCAGTAGATAATTACTAAACTTGAGAAAAAATACTGCCATTAATTTCATTTGTTGAACATTACATAGTTGTGAACATTTTTATATAACATTACATCTAATTTTCACATATAGATACAGGCTTTCACAATCCCACTTATTGATTTAAGAAACCACTAATAATCACCAAAGCCACTTAGGGATTCTCTTATGCATTGCAGCTTCATTCTTCAGCCTTCAGTTAGTGTCCAGTAATCTAGTAATTACACTTTTTTTCTCGTTGGTGCAAATTCAATGTCATGCCTCTCAAAGTAGTTACATACATTACGTACTTCAATCTTCAGTCTGATCACCTGAGGTAGCAGCAGCAAAATTTCCTTGCAACAAACAATTTTTAAAATCATAAGAACCCTAGGTTACATAAATAATTAATTTTCCATATTACTTTCAACTACAATTATATACTGCCAAATGCCAGGTTTGAATGACATTTTAACACAACTCGTTTATAAGCTGTGTGCACCTAAATTGGCCATTACCCTTCATCAGAAAATGATAATAAAACTGGACAGGAAAAGGTTATAGATAAGAGGGGTGTCACTGGTCACTTTCCTTGTAGGTTTGTATCATGAGAATTTAACCTAACCAACACAATTCTGATGCAAAGAACTCTGATTCAAATAGAGTCAAAAACAAAAAATGAAATTAAGCTAGATAAATCTTTTTGTACCATAGAAGGAGTTACTGCAATCTAGAACTCCACCTTGCATGATGAGGCACTTTCTAATATACTGCAATCTATGCAGATCCAATGGCAGATGTAGGCATGAGAATTGTGGTAAGAACTCAATATCAGCTTGATGAAGTAATGGTGTGGCAGGGAAGCAAATAAGTGATACTTGCATATTCTCTTTTGTGGCAGGGAAGCAAATAAGTCTTTGTAGTAAATGAAAATTTGAAGCCAATATTTTTGTCCTGACCTGTTAACACACCCTAATTATAGGAAACTATGAGAATGATTGTTGATGACGCAGCTTTATCAACTATGGGAAGTTAGTGATTAATTGCAAATAGAGTTGCCGTATTGCCCACAAGATTAAGCAATGGATTCTAATTATAATTCTGCAATAGTGTAGTAGGGTGTAGATGTGAATAAGGAAGATTAAACCAAGCAACCAAACCCCATTAGAGCAGTAGCCATATCCCTCTCAAACATTTAATCAAATAGTTGTATATCTTTCAGGCATTTAATCAAACAGCTCTATAGCATACTCAAAAGCAACAGCTATATATCAAACTAAAAAAATCGAACAAACAAAACCAAACCAAACTCATAGAGACCTAACCCAAAAATTAAACCAAACCAAGAATTTCTATTATAGAAATTCGCACATGGAAATTAAAAAAAAAAAAAAAAAAAAAAAAAAAAAAAAAAACAAAGTTCGTGGTGGATTTAAACTCAAGGAACGAATGCAAGGGAAAAAAAGAAAAAAAAAAGATATACCAGGATTGAACAGTGCGGTGGAACCACCAAGGCACTGCCAGGACAAGGGCAACGAGATGGCAGGGAGAAGCTCGCAGTGGCTCTGAATGGTGTGGATTCTCTGTTTCTCCGTCGGACCTATTTCTCTTCTCTCTTCTTTCTGCTGGGTTTGGGACCTTTGGGTGATTAAGTTTGTTTTTAAAAGTCACATGAGTCTCATGTGCCTATTCTGTTAGTGTTTAAGGTGAGACTAACTGGAGCATTGATTTGGCAATTGTGAATAGTTTAAAGAGTAAATTGGCCAATATAAAAGTTGAGGGGTCTTTTGGCGAGTAGTTGAAAGTTTATGAGGTTTATAGGCATTTTTCTCAAAAGTTTTTAAAGAATGCACAAACAGATTGCTTAAACTTGTTTCTACCCTTTCTAGTTTTATTTATCCCTCTCTTTCTCAAATTGCCAACAACCAAACAAAACCATGCGTCCATCATCTAATTGAGCAACAAATTTTTAGTGCCTTAGACGAACATTTTTATGAATAAGCTTATGCTTATTCAGCAAGAAAATGAAGCAAGCTTGAATATGCATTATAGCCTAGTGATGATGTATTCAGGAAAAAAAAAATGAAGAAAATCTTGAGCTTTTAATATTTGGTTAGTTAATTTGCAATCCATGATTTATTCATACAATCCCTTAGTACTTTTTGGTGCTTCTCTTTGCTAGTATAAAGTCCTCAAAGAAAATTATCGAACTAGTATTATTTTATGTTGATTATGGTTTTTCAACTATGGTTTTCCATTTTTAATTGATTATTAATAAGAGCAATATAAAGAAATAGAAGATGATAAAAACTAATACAAACTTTATAACAAAATGTTTACAAACTAATGTGGCTAAAGGTGTACACAATTCGCTACAGTCAATTTTGGGCCAAACCACAAGGATCCATTTTCTTAACATTTGAATCCATGCCTGTGGACTAATGGAGTTGCCACCTAGATTAGGTCTAGGAACCATATTGGGCCCTTTGGGCCAATCACTTACATACATGGGTCCATGTACTAGATTATTGGTCTAGAGTTAGGGTAAGGCTTGGGAAGGTGTTAGGCATCCAAGACCGTCCGGCTTGTGGGCTAGCCTCCATTATGTGTTGCTAGGCCATATTTAATTAAAGAGTTTATTAAGAGAGCCCTAATCCTTAACCTAAACATACATCATGCACTTACGGAAAATAATACACATAACATGTTAAAGATCACAATATAAAAGGAAATAAATAAAACATAATCAAACAATAAAAATTAAACATGGCAAGTTAACAATTAAATAAAACACACAAGGAAAGAATATCAAATAGACTAAGCATGGCAAAAATACTAAAGCAAACATGGAAAATAATTAAACTTAAATAATTAACCTAATCATAGTCAAATAGAATCAAACAAACATGTTAAAAAGTGATTAAAATAATAAAAAAACAATATTTTTCCCTAATCTAGGTTCGGGTTGCGTACGCGTATTCAACTATACGTAAGCATGGTTAAACCATGCGAACACATACTCAAAAATGTGGACGCATCTTTTAGCACAGATTCAAAAAATTACATTTTTAGAGATTTAATCAGATAAAGACATAATATGTGAGATCAAACAAGCATGTTAGAAACTCTAAAAACTAAACTAACATAAAACACAAACACAAAGCATCAACATAAACAAATAAACATGAAACAAAACAAATAATTAAACTAAACTACATAAAATAAACATACATGTTATACTTTACATGAAACCAAAATAACAAACCATTGACAACAAGAATAGATTATAAACAACCTAAAATCATATTAGAACATATCAAACATAATTAAAATATCAAACACATTAAATATAACAAATGGAGAAACTATATGAAGAAAATCATGTGAATCATATTAAGCAAGTTGGGAAATCATGGAAAAGAGACTCACCTTGCTTTAGAATCATAGATTTGATGTTATTTAACCAGTCCCTCAGTGCCTACAATCACAATGGTTAGATGGAGAAGACAAAGATAATAAAAAAACACAATATTTATTAGTAATCACAACTCAAGAACAAAAGGTTTTGAAAAAGTTTTTAGAAAACAATTTTGAAAAACAAATTTTCTGCCTTAGAACTAACTAAAGAGAGCTTTTTTGATGATTAAAAAACGTGCTAAGGGGCTGCCCTCCAGTTTTGAAAAAATAAAAAAATGTTTTAGAGAAGATGGAGGCCAAAAAATACTCTCTCTAGCTAGAGTTTTGATTAGAAGTATAAGATAAGTATTTATAAGTTAAAATTTGGGTTTTTGGGGCCTTTTAATTGTCCTTGGACGTTCCAAGGGTCTACGGGCCGGCTCACATCAAAGCATGATGTTTTGGGCCTTAAAATGAAGTTTTAAAACCCAGAAAATTGGACTGACTAGCTAACCCAAGTTCAAATAGTCATAACTTACTCAATATAAGTCCAAATTAAGCAAAGTTTATGTTCAAATTGAAGCCTAGGATATCTACTTTCTAATGAAACAAATATCACTCAAACATTATTTGTGGATCAAAAGTTATGGTCAAAACAGTGAGTAAAGGTCATTTTTCAATATTGATTTCAAAGCGATTTAAGCACTTTTGAGTTGTGATTACTTTCAAACTATTGTGAACTTCTTAATTACCCTTGGTTGACATATGTCAAGCTTATCATTGGGTCCAGGGACCAAAATTTATTAATGGGTACAAAATGTGGTGTCTACAATGCCACACCTTAAGAATCAAAATCCCTAATTACATTTTCAGTCATTGATGCTGGTGTGACAATCAAATGCCAACATCATATCTAAAGATCAAAGACCAAAACACACACACAAACACACCAAATCTAAAGACTAAAACACACAAAAAAACAAGGCCACATCGAATCTCAAGATCAAATCAAAATCATAGTTACCTTCCTAAATTTAATCCAAAGCATGGAGGGCTAAGTATGTGAGGGAGTTCCTCAATCCAAATCATGGAGGCGTAGGCTAGGCATGTGAACCTCGTGGATGGCATCGCTACACAAGTTTGACCTTATCAGAGAGAGAGAGAGAGAGAGAGAGAAAAGCAAATGCATGAAAAGCGGAGGTGAAGAAGGAGTTGGGAGTTTTGTTTACACTCTGTTTGTTTCGATGGAAAACCTTGTGTAAATATAGTTTTCTTTGTTTTCTAGTGTTTGGAAGCATAAAAAAATATGAGTCAAAGGAAAAATATCTTTAGTCAACATAAAAAGTATGACTTATTTTTAGAGATTGTTTTCCATTAAATTTTTTTGGAAAACAACTCTATCTCACAGTAAGCTAAACAATGGAAGTTAGGAGGTTATTTTTCAACTCATTTAAAGTTGCTACCAAACATTGGAAAATGAGATAGTTTTATAGAAAATGCTTCTTGGAAAATGACTCATTTTCTAGAAAATATCATTGTTGAAACAAACAAAGCGTTAGTCCCCTGACAAAATGGTGGGTTTTATAAAGGATATACCCCTAACAACAGTGTGATATGGACTTGTAAGAAAGTTTAAAATAGGAGTTGATACCACACTAGCTAATGACTGATTTTCCTCAAAATCTCTAACCTCCATTATGTGCATCTTCGATAACAGTTAAGAGTGGTGCGGCCACCTCAACTCTAACTAGGTTTGTCAGTTCCAATCGGGACGTGTATAGCCCTAGACGTGGCAATGAATATGATTGATAATTTAGCAATCTAATTATTTGTAAGACATCAATTTGTAAGTCTTATATAATAAAAGGTATATTGTCTCTAACATCGCTCAATTTTTACAACTTTCTTCACAACTTATTAAGGTGTTAGGTTTTCATAAAGTAACATTATTTTCATATAAACACATCACTAATATGATTTTAATTATGCAAAAACCAAAATATGTCATATCAGTAGTTGTCAAACAAGCTCTATGAAATTTCGTATCCGTAGATTTATAACTTTTAATAAATAGTTTGATTAACGGCTGCCCTTAGGACATTAATTAGTAAGCTATTTTAAAAAAAGTTTTGATATAATTTTTATGAAAAATATAAAAAGTTGTCCAAAAAACTAGTTACTTTTTTCTTTACCTATAAAAAGTTTCTAAAACTATATCCTAATCATAGGTATATATTGATTCAACAAAAAAAAAAAAAAAAAAAAAATCATAGGTATATATTAACTTTTCCCCTTAATAAATACCGCTTTTATGAAAAATTATATTTGTTTTCAAAATGTTCCATTTATTTATGTTGATTTAAATTTGACGCTTTTAAAATTTACAAGAATTAATATGAATTTTTTATGAGTTCCCTATTCATTCCCACATTTCGTGAATTTTTTATGAATTTTTTACGCTTTTAACTTTTACCTATTTAATATATTTATTATATTTTAAATAATTATTAAATTAATTATGATGTCATTACAATTCAACTTTGGTTCGATCTTGGTCCGACCTTAAAAACTTCGAACCTCTTCTTTATCTGGTTCGTTAAATGGTTAGATATTTATTTGCTTATGAAATATATCAAATATGATCTTCATTTTCACTAAACATAAGGTATCATATTCACAAAACTTCACTTAAGGCTTTCTTTCTTTTTGAAAAAATTTCAAATCCATTCCATGAGTTGTCTATTCTTTATTCATTGTTGATTTTTTTTCATAGTTAATAGATTTCCCGTGCATCGCACGGGTTAGCAACTAGTTTATAATAATTAATATGACTTTGTATTGAGTTACAAACCTCAAAATAACCATTGGAAAACTCTTCCAAACCTCAAAATAACACAAACCCAGCAACTATAATTGAAAACCCAAATTAAAGTTAACCAAAGCAATAGTAAGACAGACCCATTAACCAAAATTGAAACCTTCATCAGAAATACGTCATGTACTGGGATTCGTGCAAAAGTGTAGCGTTCATATATTGAAGAGTTCAGAAGTTCTGAAGCGGTAGAAGGTTTCTGCTGTAAGTTCATCTACAGGGATTGTAGAGTCTAGGGACAAAATTTTTGTACTAGATCTGAAACTTCTCTTTACTATATTGAATTACTTTTCGGGAAGGTTTCCCTCCAGGTATTTTACTGTGAAACTAGTTTGTTTCATTGGTTTTTCTGAGTCAGCATATCTTGTCTTATTTACTATTCCGCTGTGCATGACATTGACATTATATTGATATTTGTTTGTTTTAATAAGGTTTATTCATAATAAATCTAATTAACAACTTGAGTTTAAAACTTGTTAATTCTATCAACCGAGGTCTAAATTTCCCAACACTATTGATAGTCATTTTTATATTTTGTTAATTCTTTAAAATTTTTTGTAAGGATATTATTAGGTATAAAATGTAAATTGTTAATGTTTTTTTTTTTTTTTTTTTTAAATTATTGTGCAGCACTTTTTTTTTTTTTTTTTTTTTTTAACAATTCATTTATTTTAGACTCTTTAGTTTTTATACTTAATAACTCACTTGGATGAATATTTATGATGTGGTCCCACATTTGATTCTAAAATTAAGAAATAAAACTTTTTAAGAATAAATAATTTAGGACATATGGCGTAAAATTAGAACTCTAATTTGGAATTCTAATTTGAGTTTTTTTCAGCTTCACCTATTATTATATATATAGATTAGTGTGTAATGCTGTGTATATGCACGGGTACAATTTAAAAAAATCACAATTATACGGTTCAAATTATACATGGTATTAGTTTACATTTTTTTTAAACCATACATTTCTAAAATATGTAATGGTTTCTCATTATATATATATATATATATGATTTAGAATTTAATTAGTTTTAGACTCTTTAGATTTTGCACCCAATAATTCACTTGCCACAAAAATTAAAAACTTAGATGGACATGTGGTGGAAAATTAGACTCTAATCGAAATCTAATTTAGAATCTAATTGGATTTGGACTTTTTGATATCTACACTCAATAATTCATTTAGCGCAAAATTAAAAATTAAAAGATACACATGACGCAAAATTGAGAATTCAATTAAAATCTAATTGAATTTTTTTATGAGTTTGGGCTATATATATATTTATATTTATGAGTTTGGGCTATATATATATAAATATATATTTATTTATTTATATTTATAGATTTGTAGATTAGCTTTGAGACATGAACCCATAAAAAATCATGCAGCAATTTTCTTATTTATTTTGAGAAGAAAAAATAATGCAGTATTCGTGTTGTGTTTGTGTCAATATCCCAAATACTGTCTTAAAAAAAAAAAAAAAAATCCAAATTTAACTTAAAATAGTCTTACTATTATATATAAATCCCACTCTCCCAAACTATCGAGTAAAAAAAAAAAAAAAAAAAATTACAAAAGGAAGCTTCAATGGAGAAAAGAATAGTATTCACAAGTCAAGATTAGGTCACCGTTTTAGTCTGATCTAAATTTTGATCCTCGAATCAACGGCATTGTTTTGGTGTCTGAACCTAAGTACCCCAAGTAATACTCCTTTTGTTTGTGTCCCAAACGATGAAACCACCGATTCTCCAACGGAGCATCCCAGACGACGTCGTACTCAACATCCTCGGAAGCCTACCTGTGAAATCAGTGATAAGATTCAGATGCGTTTCCAAATCCTGGGACTCCTCAATCACCACCCCTTATTTCATCACAACCCACCTTAATCACAACAACAACAACAAAGATTCCCATGATAATGGTTATGTCATACACATGCCATCGAATCCTTCTTTTTGGTGGTCTCCTAACAACAGACCAGTCTGTACTGTCGCTTTCGACTGTACATTTGATAGGATTTCGGAGGTTAAAATTCCCTTCGATTTTTATTCTAAGCCTGCCCAACTAGTCGGTTCGTGCAATGGCTTATTGTGTCTCGCTGATTTCGGGAGTGTTAATGTTAATGTTATATATTTGTGGAACCCCAGCATTAGAAAATTCAAGAAGTTGCCTCGTACTTGCTTAGGAAAGTTAGAGAATGTTACACTCGGATTTGCGTATCATTCTGAGAATAATGACTACAAGGTTGTGAGGATTTCGTCTACTCCTTCGTCTACAAAGGAGCTCGAGGTGTACACGTTAAGTTCGGATTCATGGAGAAGGGTTGGGGTCGAGTTGACAACTGACGTTACGTTCGGTTATGGAAAATTTATTTTGCCAGTTCCATTGGTTTGTGGAGCTTTGCATTGGTTGGCACGTATCAGAGAGGATGGGAGAAGTGAATTGATTATGGCATTTGATGTCAATAGTGAGAGATTCAGTAAGCTAGCATTGCCTGATTGTTTGATCAAGGCAAACAATTGTGAGAGATTTCTTGCATCATTCAAAGGGAAACTGACTTTCATTACATTTGGATGTAATGAACAACCTGGCTTTCCAAGCCAATACTCCGTATGGGTGATGAAGGAGTACGGTGTAGTTGACTCTTGGAATAAACTTTGTGTTGTATCATTTCAAAGGATAGCTTGTTTCTTTGGCTTTACTGAGTATGGTTCGCTTCTGGTTTTCTACTGCAATGAACTAGTAGAGGGGCCGGAACTTAAGTTTGTATTAGTTGACACTGAAACTCTACATGAGAAGAAGGATCCTGATATCCAACATCCTTCGTATGTAGCTACTTTCATGGAGAGCCTTGTTTTATTTGATGGAGCAAATGTGGCATCTTACTAAGCAGGTGGTGGCGTGCATATAAGAAGTGAAATCATTAGTGGTATGGATGAAGTGAAACCATTGTTATTTCTCTTCCTTTAGTTTAGTAGTTGGCATGACAGTATTGCTAAAAACTTTGATTTTTATATCGGTTTACCTTATCTTTTTGTGGCTATTATTAATTAGTATTTGATATTTGTATATGAATAGTTGTTGTGCACATACTGTCTGTCATTGTTAACAAAAAACAATGCTTGGCCAAGGAAATCCTTTTTTTGCTAGTGTGTTCCTCTGGTAGTGTTACAAAGATTAGTGCTCTCCCCACTTTAAATTAAAAGAAAAACGAAAAAAAAAAAAAAACAAAACAAAACAGAAGAGTATAAAAGAAGCTCTAAAACTGAGAATGTGGAAAAGGAGTAGCCAAGTGCTATCTAGTGAGCATGTCACCATTCCAAGGTCATGCTCCTACTTTCCCTGCTTCCAGCAACATGGCCTTGGTTGGTTTATGAACTACATTTAACCTTAATATTGATGACAAGAAGCTAATTTATTTACATGGTCTTTGTTGGTTTCTGGCCCCTAAGTGATGTATAAGGGATGCTATTATCTCATGCTTGCTATATAATGGTGCAAGGACTACTACTTCTTATTAACATCATATACTTATTTTATTTTGTAGAAAATTAATTTGGGAGTTACATTGAAGCTGAATTTATGTTTTACATCGACTTGGAAAGCTTTAATCAGACCATGGAGATTTGAGATTTCTATCAACCAAAATGACGAGAGAAAAGATCGGCTTCAGAATTCTTTTTAGATAGAGTTTGAATTCTAACATGCCTTTGATTTATAGAAATGGTTACAGAAAGAAAAAGAAATAGTCTGGAAGCATTCATGCTGCAGCTTGTAGAGTTTGTGGAATTCAAATTATTTGATATGCTATCTGATATATGGCATATGTCTCAATGTGGGATGGTCTATTACTTCTTTAATTATCTGTCATTGGTTGAATTGATCATAGTGGCTTAAGTATGTGTTTCCTTTGATTGCCTGGAGACAGTAAGATTTATTCGGAGTTGTATGGTCTGCTTTAGTATAATTTTTGAATTACTAAAATAGAATAGAAGAAATTTGAAGTAAGAGGCATAAAATTAGTGTTGCTAGTTCAACATAAATCTCTTAATACACAGTTGACATCAAGACTTTTGTACAATTGAACAATATTATAAATTCAAGGTTAGGCCTGCATGGTATGTACGAATCTATTGTTTGTGTTGGCCAGTTCAAAATGTTGACTGAAGTATCATACAATACATATAGATGGTAGTGTTTACGGTTTCTGATTAACTGATTACATCTTGTTTTGCATTAAACATTCTTTTTATTCTGCTGGATTACTTGCAATTTTCATACTTTTGGTGGGACTACAAAATTGTAAACGAGTTCCAAGCTAAATCTCCATGTTAAGCAAACATAACTTTAGAATAATAACCTCAACTTTGTCTAGAGAACGACATATTCTGATCCTTGTTTTGGTAAGGAGGCTAATGACTGATTCTTACTGTTTATTTCATGGGTTAATGTATGCTTTATTCACGGTTAGCATTTTGCAATATTAGTTTTTGAACTCTCCCAGAAATTTAACACTGAGATTGCGCTAAGTCAAAGGAAAGGGCCATCTTAAAAGCAATGAATTTTCATTTTCTAGTTGTTGGTAAAAGAATAAGAATGAGGCTTGAGAAGGATGAAAACCAACAAGAGACTCAAGAGAGATGGTGCGTACGCACATTGTCCATCAGTCCATGTGTAATGCATGGTAACCTTTATTTTCCATCTTCTAAGCAAAGCTTTATACCATTTCTAAAAGAACCAGATGCTTAAGGTGCTTCTTCTTCTTCTTCTTCATTCCAAACCTCAAAATAACACAAACTCAGCAACTATAATTGAAAACCCAAATCAAAATTAATCAAAGCAATACTAAGACAGACCCATTAACGAAAATTGAAACCTTTATTAGAAATAGCCAAAGGAAAACTCTACCAAACCTCAAAATAACACAAACTCAGTAGCTAGAATTGAAAACCCAAATCAAAACAAACCAAAGCAATAATGACACAAACCCATTAACAAAAATTGATACCCAGATCATAATCAACAAAGAAAAACTCTACCAAACCTCAAAATAACACAAACCCAACAACTAGAATTGAAAACCTACAATGAGATTTAGCCAATACATACCAACGAATCACTTTAGTTCCAGCCAATTAATCTGCGAAAACAGAGCGAGATAGAGAATTCAGAGAGCTGGATTCGTCTATTTCATCTAATATGAGCGAGAGAGAAGGAAAGAAAGAGAGAAAGAGAAGAAAAGAGAGGGAGAGAGAGAACGTTAGGAGCTGGGTTTGTGCTTGAGGTTTTTCGCTGGAGTTCAAGAGTCAGTAATAGGGGAAAGAAAAAAAAAAGATGGAGACTTAACGCTAGTTTCACTGTTAACTCAGTAGACAGGTGTTTTAATTTTAAGAGGGTAACTAATGTACTGTACGTAAGGTACTGTATCTAAGTTTTGCCCAATCAGTTAATATCAGCCCTCCCAAATATATATATATACACATTTTTTATTATCTTCGTTGGGTTTAAATATGTTGCCAAATCCGTGTAAGTGCAATTGTACAGAGGCCCAATACATGAATCAGTAACGCAAGGAAATACCCAAGTAGGCCAAATCCACAGAAGGTCTGCAAAGATCATTCTAGAACGTTCGTTTGGAAAATTGGAACCGACCCGAAAGTTTGTCAAGAAAAACAGAGAAGACTAATAACCAGAACTCCTGAGAAAATACAGGAAGAATCCTCCGCGAACCTATAAATTTCACTACCACTCTGTTCTCTATCAAACCAGTCAGAAATCGTGTGTCATTGTAAGCATCCCAACAAACAACTACTTCAAACTTCAAAGGTTTTCTCTGTACTATAGTTCCTAATTAAGATGTCGCTAATTCCAAGCTTCTTTGGTAGCCGCCGAAGCAACATCTCAGACCCATTCTCACTCGAGATTGGGGACCCTTTTAAGGATTTTCCATTCTCATCGGAATCTCAGTTTGCAAAAGAAAAATCTGCTTTGGTTAACACCTGCGTGGATTGGAAGGAGACCCGAGAATCCCATGTGTTCAAAGCTGATCTTCCTGGGCTCAACAAAGAGGATGTGAAGGTTGAAGTTGAAGATGACAGAGTGCTCCAAATAAGCGGAGAGAGGAAAATGGAGAAGGAAGAGAAGAAAGACACGTGGCATAGAGTGGAGCGCAGCAGCGGCAAGTTCTTGAGGAAGTTTAGGCTTCCTGAGAATGCAAAGATGGATCAGATTAAGGCTTCCATGGAGAATGGTGTTCTCACTGTGACTGTTCCTAAGGTGGAGGTGAAGAAGCCTGATGTCAAATCCATTGAAATTTCTGGCTAAATTGTGATTTGGTCCCTATATAGCATAGTTAATATAAACATAGGCCTTAAATTCTAATTACATAAAATAAATTTTAGGTCAATGTTTGTTTCATTGTTTGATAATTTTCATGACTTGTCCTCCCAAGTAAATGCTGTACGGGGAATATGTAAAAACTTTGTAATGTTTTGAAAGTACTAAGGAATGCAAAAATATTGTGCTTAAAATTGGTGCTTACTCTTAACAGTTTTAATTAGATTTCCTTTCTTCCTCAAGTTGCCAACGGTCAACCAGATCTTTCTAAGTGCAAAGGGCATCAACGTTTTGATCAGCAATCATGCATAATGTAGCTTAGCATTTTATGCGCAAGGTATAAAAGACTCTTCATCTATTAAACAAGAAAAATTATGTGGATATTACCTCAATAAAAGGGTCTTATCTGATCAGGACTGCAGGATCTGGGAGAAGTAGTATCTCCCACACATCATCTTAATTAGTTTCCTTAGATCTTCACAGGCATTAACTAGAGGGAACAAATTTTGTTCAAAGTGCTGAAATGGAAATTTTATGTATGCTAACATGAAAATCTATGAATAAAGTATCATACGACGGGTGAAAAGTTTAATTTGTTGGTGTATGTATATCTCTAATATCTATAGTTGTAAATCAACTTCTTTGTCCTCCTTATGAACAATTTTAACTCAGCTGTTTATATTCATTTATTTACCACAAATTTAGGAAGAAACTTAAATATATTTCTCCTATAGCTTGATATAGAAGAGTAGTATAGTCGGGTGAAAGATATGTGATATACATAAGGGGTTGGTCATTGCTCACAACTTGCAAATCCAATGTAAATAAAATTATAGACACAATGAAGGAAATACGTGGATTTCTTTTACTATTTGGTTGAATCGCAATAGAACCAAGTCACCTTAATATTTTACTGGCTAAAAGTTAAGTGTTAAATAAAAATTGTGGGCTTTGAATTATTATAAAAAAAAATGTTCAAAGAAATAACTCGAGGGAAACAAAAAGTTCAAAATACTTCAATAAAAAAAATAAAAAAAATGAACATCCATAAGTATATTAAGAAAAATAGTTCAAACAAAATAATGTGCTCATGATTATGACATTCAACTTGAATACAAAATATTATATACAACTGTGTCTACATGTATAAAAATATAATTATGGGTAAAATACATAAACTAATCCTGAGATTTGGGCTAATGTCAAGAAAGTTCAAGACTTTTTAAAACTAACCAACTTGGTCCTTAAGCACAATTACATAGACTTAAAATTGGATTGTATAAATTTGTAAATATATATATTCATAATATGTTAACTTATTATTTGTAATTTATTGATAATATGAAACATTTTATTTTGTAGTAAATAATTATATATAATTTTTTATAGTACTAGGTAAATCTAATTTATATAAGTTTACAAACAAAAATTAGTCTATCTCATGAACTCAAATAATGTAATTTTAACTTTAACTAGGTTGTAACCTATGCTTACACAAACACTTAATTGAAGCAATGATAAAGTAGTATTACCTAGGTGAGTGAAGTGGTCATCTTTGCTTTCGCGTTTAGTATTATGAATGACTCACTTGGCATCCAAATAAAAAAAAATTAAATTGGACATATAAAGCAAAATTAAACAACAATTAAAAACAAATTTGAGTACTGATTGTGCTTTGACTTTAATATGATATAATATAATATATTATTTATGATTTTTTTTAAAACAAAAAAAAGGGCTCACATGTGTAATCATTGCCCCATGCCCCACGATATATTGCCACTTAGGCTTTTGGGTAAGCTCATAGTTGCCACCAGTGCAAAGCAAAGTGTGCTACTAGTCAACCACATTACCATGATTTTTTTCATATTAGGAAGAATAGGTCAAGCTTGGTTTGAAGTGATGGGTCTTTTCGAGTGCTTCCTATCAATGCACCACACTTGCCAATGGTGATTATTATTAGTTATTGTTACAAAATTGTGAAGGTGGTACAAAATTTTAGTTCAGGTATTTACTATTTGGAAAAAGAATAAGTTAATCCAATAGTTTGTGAGTAAACTCAAACTTCTTTGACAAGAAAATGAATTAAACTTGAATATGTATTTTAGCTTGAAAGTGTTCTCAAACTTGCTCATGTTCTAAAGAAAATTATATAAATCACTCCTAAACTTTTAATACCCAACTCAACTCATTTACGCCCCCCTCAAATATACAACTTCATTAGTAAATTACTCAAATATACCTTAGTTTACTTCTGTTACTTCTCCTTACTTTTATTCATTATGAATCTAGAGTCCTAAAAAAAATTATGGAGTTGATTATATAAATATATATATATATATATATTTATATATATTAAGGTGTTAAGTTTCAATTGGAACATGTCTAAAAAAAATAACAGTTTATTGAAGCATCATTTTATATGGGCCCAACATTGAAACAAATTTTATTATGTAACAATCATAAGAAGTTGTAATAGCAGATGCAAAAAAAGTGATAACTTTTGTATTCTTAAATTATTGTTTTAATAAATACCACTTTACGACAAATTACATTGTTTTCAAAATGATCCGTATATTTTATGCTGATTAAAATTTTAGTGCTTTTAAAATTTACAAGAATTAAATTGCATATTCAAATATTGACAAACATTACGTTTAGGCCAATGTTAATACCACCCATCCCAAAAAAAAAATATATATATATATACATATTTTATAATCTTGGTTGGGTTTAAATATGTTGCCAAATCCGTTTAAGCGCATTCTACTATTGTAGAGAGGCCCAATACACAAATCAGTCTTATTTACCCAAAAAAAAAAAAAAAAAAAAAATTAGTCTTCTATTAAAATTACATGAATCAGTAACACAAGGAAATACCCAAGTAGGCCAGATCCACAAAAGGTTCGCAAAGATACTAGAATGTTTGTCTAAAAAATTAGAACAGGCCCGAAATTTCGTCAAGATAGATAGAGAAGAATAACAACAACCAGAACACCCAAGAAAATATTCGAAGAATCCCCACGAACCTATAAATTCACTACCACGTTGTTCTCTCTCAAACCAGTCAGAATTTGCAAGTCTCATTGTAAGCATTCCCAACAAACAACCACTTCTTCAAAGGTTCTCTCTATTCTAGCTCTTAATTAAGATGTCGCTGATTCCAAGCTTCTTTGGTAGCCGCCGAGCCAACATCTTGAACCCACTCTCGCTTGAGATTTGGGACCCTTTTAAGGACTTCCCATTCTCATTTGAATCTCAGTCTTTAGGAGAAACTTCTGCTTTGGTTAATACCCGCGTGGATTGGAAGGAGACCCCAGAAGCCTATGTGTTCAAAGCTGATCTTCTTGGGCTTAAGAAAGAGGAAGTAAAGGTCAAAGTTGAAGATGACAGAGTGCTCCAGATAAGCGGAGAGAGGAAAGTGGAGAAGGAAGAGAAGAAAGAGACGTGGCATAGAGTGGAGCGTAGCAGCGGCAAGTTCTTGAGGAGGTTTAGGCTTCCTGAAAATGCTAAGATGGATCAAATTAAGGCTGCAATGGAGAATGGCATTCTCACTGTGACGATTCCTAAGGTGGAGGTGAAGAAGCCTGATGTCAAGTCCATTGAGATTTCTGGCTAAATTGTGACCTTGGTCCCTATATAGCATAGTAATTAATATAAACATAGGCCTTAAATTCTGATTGTATAAAATAAATTTTAGTACTATGTTCGTTTCATTGTTTGATCATTTTCATGATGTGTCCCCAGGTATATGCTGTACGGGGAATATGTAAAAGCTTTGTAAATGTTTTGAAAGTACCAAGAAATGCAAAAACATTGTGCTTAAAAGTTAAAATCGTTGCTTACTCTTACCAATTTAAATTAGTTTCCCATTTCTTCCTCAAATTGCCAACGGCCAACCAGATCTTTCTAAGTGCAAAGGGCATCAATGTTTTGATCTGCAATCATAATGTAGCTTAGCATTTTATGCGCAAGGTTTAAGAGACTCTTCATCTATTAAACAAGAAAATTTATGTGGATAATAACTTAATAAAAAGGTCTATCTGATCAGGACCGCAGGATTTGGGAGAAGTAGTATCTCCACATCATCTTAGGTTTCTGTACCCTTACTTCTAGACTTATAGTTTTCTAAGATCTTCGCAGGCGTTAACTAGAGGGAACAAATTTTGTTCAAAGTGCTCAAATGGAAATTTTATGTATGCTAACATGTCAAATGTATGAATATATAATCATATGATGGGTGAAAAGTTTCATTTGTTATAGCTATAAATCAACTTCTTTGTTCTCTTTATGAACAATTTGAATTCAGCTGTTTATATATTTAAGTTTCTTCCTAATTGCTCTTTATGAACAATTTGAACTTAGCTTCCTAATTGCTCTATTTTGGTATTTCCTAAAGATATTAAAATTTTTGGGGAAAAAAGATATTAAATTATTTTGGGAAAAGGAAATAGAGCAATTAGGAAGAAACTTAAATATATTTCTCCTATAGCTTGACACAGAAGAGTAGTATAGTCATGTGAAAGATGTGTGATATATGGGGTTGATCATTGCTCACAATTTGCAAAAGCAATGAAAAAAAAAAAAAAAAAAAAAAAATCCTCTTAAATCTATTTTACTTCCCTCCATTACTCCTTCTTCTCCCCTCCATCCAAATGGACCATTAGTCTCCTAGACCATGGTTTTGAAACCCGGACTGGACCGTACGGTCTGATCGGGTTAACCGAAAACCGTTCATCAACACGATTTTTTAAACCTCAAGAACCGACTTATGTGAGAAAGTCAGTGAATCGTTCCGACCACGGTTGAACCTTTCGGGTTTGAAAACCGTAAACGGTTTTCACAAGTCAGATCGTTAGAAGTTTTTTTTGGATACTTACAGGTTTATAGCCATTGTTGAAGGTTGAAGCTTCAACCACATGAGATGCTATCAGATGAGATTACACCGCCATCTTTCTGTTCTTATTCTTTGTCTTGCTTGCTCTCTTAGTCTCTCTGCATTTTTCATTTTTGCCGATGTTGTTTCTGCATTTTTGGCCTCTAAAGTATTCAGTCTTCTTCTTCGCTATTTCTGAAGTCTTCTTTTTTGTTGCTGCTTGCTTTAGTGTCAACCACAAATATTTGCTTTGCTGTTGTTAGGGTACATTTTTTTTTTTTTACACCTAATATTATTTAAATAACACCTATTTATTTTTCAAACGACACAAACGAATTATTGGGCATACCTAAATATTTTTTACTATTACTATGCTAGCCCACAACCATTCTTCTTTCCATCACAAAATTGGGCTACAAATGTAAAACAATGTAAGACCTAATATTTTTGTAAAGTCTAAATTATTTATTGAGCAAGTTAAAATCTCATTCCATGTGGACCTGGACCTTCTAGAACAAAAGTATGGTTGAGCATCATTAATATGTTTTTGCTGAATGGTTGAGCATCATTAATATGTTATAAATAAAGATGCGACTCTTATAAATCATAAGGTCAATTAAAATTTAATTAAAGGGCCATAAAGTAATATTTATTTATTAAAAGAATAAATGGTTTCCGTATTTTTTTGCAATTCTTAGCTAGGCTTCTAGATAAAAAGGATAGTTGAATATCATGGTCAAGGTTCACATTCTTGTCAAGCAAACATGAGGGGGAAATGACCAAAGAGAAAGTTGGATTTTTTTTTTCCTTTTATTATTATTATTTTTTCTGAATAAGAAAGTTGAGGTTTGGAATTCGGAAAATAATAGATCCTAATTTTCCTCCGTATCCAATGCCGTCTAGTCCAAAAATTAATTTTGAGAGTTTTTCTGCCAAATTATGCTTTACCAGAAGAAATGATCTCTTAAGAATGAGTAATTATTGGGTACTTCCGGAGTACCATAAATGCGTATTTCATCCTCTCACATAACTATGGGTCCTATTAATTAAATTTATGGCGGGGCTCACAATTCATGTGAGAGAAAATAGTACGTATTTATGGTACTTTCAGAATATTCAATATTTTTTTCTTAAGAACTTACTAAATGAAATCTAAGGGATCTTGTCAGTTAGCATTAAATGAGTTAAGATGGATTTCATGGTTTACCTAAACTTAGGAGACAAACATCAAATTAATTATTAGGGCGTTATTTTCTGGGTTTGTACCTTGCATGTGGATCTACTACTCATAGGTTCATGGAGTTTGCAAGTGCTCCAGGTCCAAGCCCCTATTCAAAATCAGCATCCTAGTCCCATAGGTAAGCTTAAATAGATTCTCCTTTTCAACTCAATCAATACGATAGAGTATTGCACCTAATGTAGTAGCAATGAATCGTTGAGATTGAAAATTGAAAAAAATAATTTTCAATCTCAACTATTAAATACAAAATTTTGAATAATAGTTAAAAAATTAAAGTTAAAAATTAAAATGGTAAAAATTTATGTGAAAAGAAGTAGAATAAATGGGTATTGCACCGGACCCAAATCCCAATCAATACTACACTCCTTCAAAATTTCCCATTAAAGTTACACAGGTTTGGGGCAAATAAAATAAAAGAAAGGAATAATGGGCCCTAAAATAATTGGACTATCTTTTTTTCGTGGGTTTTTGGAAAAAAAAAATGGACATTAACCAAAATGTACTTAATCACAAATTAAACGAGTAGAAAATACATCAGAGGTGTGTAATGGATTACAAAACTTCTACCTAATACAACTCGTTTTGGCAAGCACATCAACAAAGCTCTAATTGATGGTATGTGCTAGCCTTGCATTCTGTTACTTGTCTACATTCAATACTTCAATATTTAACAATTTATAATAATTAATATGACTTTGTATTGAGTTACATATTCATGCACGTGCACTCAAATTTTATTAAATACAAACTATTGAGAAGAGAAAATATATATTTTTTTTTAAGTAATTATTTAGTGCTCAATGACTAAATCGACGTAGATCTCCTTCATCTCACGTTATAGGAGATTATATTAGTTAAACTTATGGTTGGATTTATTATTTATATGAGCGGTGGAAATACCGAGTCGTTGTGCACCAATAGTGTCTGATAAGATTTAATGCTTTTTTTTTTTTTTTTGGTTGAGTTTGTTCTAAAAAAAAAAAAAAAAAAAAAAAAAAAAAAAAAAAAACCTAATGCATTCACAAAACTTTGGATGACTAATGGATTAGGCCCAATACGGGTATTTGTGGGCATTGTAGCACAGCCTAGTACTCACTGGGCTAGAATCGCTAGGTCCAACAGAAGGTTCTCAAAGATGCTAGAGAAACTGGAAAGTTCATTGAAAAACAAGAAAGTTCGTTAACGAGACCAGATCGAGGAGACAAACAACTACTAGAATTCGCGAGAAAACACTTGAAGAATCCTCCAAGAACCTATAAATACACAAATCATTCTTTCTTTCCAAACCAATCTGAAGTCGCAAGTATCATTGTAAGCTTTCCCAACAAACAACAACAACTTCTAAGCTTTTCTCTTTAAAGTAGTTAGTAACTAAGATGTCGCTGATTCCAAGCTTCTTTGGTAGCCGCCGAAGCAATATCTTGGATCCATTCTCGCTCGAGATTTGGGACCCATTTAAGGATTTTCCGTTCTCATCTGAACCTCAGTTTGCAAAAGAAACTTCTGCTTTGGTTAACACTCGCGTGGATTGGAAGGAGACCCCAGAAGCCCATGTGTTCAAAGCTGATCTTCCTGGGCTCAACAAAGAGGAAGTGAAGGTTGAACTTGAAGATGACAGAGTACTCCAAATAAGCGGAGAGAGGAAGGTGGAGAAGGAAGAGAAGAAAGACACATGGCATAGAGTGGAGCGTAGCAGCGGTAAGTTCTTGAGGAGATTTAGGCTTCCTGAGAATGCAAAGATGGATGAGATTAAGGCTTCCATGGAGAATGGTGTTCTCACTGTGACGGTCCCTAAGGTGGAGGTGAAGAAGCCTGATGTCAAATCCATTGAGATTTCTGGTTAAATTGTGATTTTGGTCCCTATATTGCCATCGTAATTAAATAAGCATATGCCTGATTCTGTGATTGCAGAAGATCTCAAAAAATAAAAATTGTAATCGCAGAAACTAAATAGGCATAGTTCTTCTTTAGTTTTAAGTTTGATAATTGTCATGATGTGTCCCCGACTACCTGTCCGGGGAGTATGTAAACGCTTTGGTTTGTTTTGAAAGTTCTAAAGAATGTAAAAACAGATTGCTTAAAATGTTTGCGACCTTCTTCAGTTTATTAAGTTTCACTTTCTTCCTCAATATGACAACATCGAATTAGATACTTTAATGTGTATGATTCCATCAGTTTTTTTTGTGGATTCTAACAAATTTCATATCTTTCTAAGATCAAAGCAACGTTCCGATTAACCATCTAAATGTATCTTATTAGCATTATTTTTTATGTGGAAGGTAAGAGACTCTTCAACTATTAAAAACTTGAAACAAGACAATTCTGCGGATAATACCTTAGTTAAAAGATCTATCCCAAAAAGAAAGAAAAAAGAAAAAGAAAAAACCGCAGGAGCTGTGACTAGTGACTGTGAACCTCTTCAAGACTTCATCTATTCAATACCATAATAATTAAGATCTAAATGTAGATTAGCATTTTTATGTGGAAGCTAAGAGACTCTTCATCAATTGGTAACCTTACTTACCACTTACCACTAATTATGTAGGATAGGATTACCCAACCAACAGAGTGACAAACCCACCATTCCTTTTAAGGAGATACTTCCACGTATCTTCTTATGTTTCTTTATCCTAAATATATTTTTGTTTCCCAAACTCCCACGGATTATAGTATGAACAGATTTTGTTCAAACGGGAGAAATGGAAATTTCTTATACGTGCTATGTTATGCCAACGTAGAGGTCGAGCCCTAGTATGATAGCAAATGTCATCCACCAAAGCTTTAGGTTTCCGATTTGAGTTTGAGAATTAGCCTTTGCAAAACAAATTGAGGGTAAGGTTGCTTACTATAACATCTTCCAAACCCTGCCAAAAGTGAGAAAGCTCATTTGTTGGTTATGTATCTTTTTGGAAGGTTGTAAATGAACCAAACTATACATAAATAAGTTAGACTCAACTTTAAAAATTTGTTTTGTTTATATTTTTTTATTTAGTAAACAAGTTAAACTCAAACATATTCAAGTGCTTGTGAACAAGCTCACGAATATGAGGCTCGAATACTAGGCTAGCTTGAATATATGTGTGTGTGTATATATATATAGACACAATGCAATTCTATATATTTATTAAGTATACATGCATAAAAATATAATTACATAGACTTAAAATTGGATTGAATAAGTTTGTAAATATATTCCTAATATGTTAACTTATTATTTGTAATTTATTGATAATATAAACAATTTATTTTGTAGTAAATAATTATATATATTTTTTATTGTATTAGGTAAATCTAATTTTTATAATTTTACAAATTAGTCTATCTCATAAACTCAAATAATGTAATTTTAACTTTAACTAGGTTGTAACCTATGCTTAATTACACAAACATTTGATTGAAGCAACGATAAAGTAGTCTTATCTAGGTGAGTGAAGTGGTGCTTTCGCGTTTAGTATTATGAATGACTCACTTAGCATTCAAATAAAGAAAATGAAATTGGACATGTTTAGTCCCCTGACAAAATGGTGGGTTTTATGAAGGATATACCCCTAACAACGGTGTGATATGGACTTGTAAGAAAGTTTTAAAATAGGAATTGATACCACACTAGCTAATGACCGATTTTCTTCAAAATCTCTAACCTCCATTATGTGCATCTTCGATAACCGTTAAGAGTGGTGCGGCCACCTTAACTCCAACTAGGTTTGTCAATTCCAATCGGGACATGTATAGCCCTAGACGTGGCAATGAATATGATTGATAAACTTTAGCAATCTAATTATTTGTAAGACATCAATTTGTAAGTCATCAATTTGTAAGTCTTATATAATAAAAGGTATATTGTCTCTAACATTGCTCAATTTTTACAACTTTCTTCACAACTTATTAAGCTGTTAGGTTTTCATAAAGTAACATTATTTTCATATAAACACATCACTAATATGATTTTAATTATGTAAAAATCAAAATATGTCATATCAATAGTTGTCAAACAAGCTTTATGAAATTTCGTATCCATAGATTTATTACTTTTAATTAATAGTCTGATTAATGGGTGCCCTTTGGACATTAATTAGTAAGCTATTTTAAAAAAAGTTTTGATATAATTTTTATGAAAAATATAAAAAGTTGTCCAAAAAACTAGTTACTTTTTTCTTTACCTATAAAAAGTTTCTAAAACTATATCCTAATCATAGGTATATATTGATTCAGCAAAAAAAAAAAAATCATAGGTATATATTAACTTTTCCCTTTAATAAATACCACTTTTATGAAAATTTATATTTGTTTTCAAAATGTTCCATTTATTTATGTTGATTTAAATTTGACGCTTTTAAAATTTACAAGAATTAATATGAATTTTTTATGAGTTCCCTATTCATTCCCACATTTCGTGCATTCCAATGTTGATAGATAGTTGAAAAAAGAAAAAGAAAAAGAATAAATATAAAAGTTTTTTAAAAAAATATTGGGTGATTTCAAAATATGCTGTCAAATCCGTGGAAGCCCAATTATGGATAAGCCTAATACATGAATCAATAGCGCAATGAAGTATCCAAGTGAGCCTGGTCCACGGAAGATTCACAAAGATACTAGAATGTTCGTTGATATATTAGAAAAATTTTATAAACCAAAAAAAAAAAATTGAAAATAACTATTTTTTTTTATTTTAGAAAGAAAATTCAGTATTTTCTTTTAAAATTCAAATATATCTATAATTAAGCATTTCATTTGAAACGTCATTTTGGGTTTAAATCAAAGAAACTCGCACGTGCAACTGTGCCAAGACTCTAACGGCTAGTAATTATAAACGCATAGTCTTTTCAATTTCTCTTTCTCTCTCACTTTCCCTCACCCTTTCTACACTTTCCTTCACTTCTCTCTCTAAAAAAATCCTCTCACTTTCGGACACTTTCCCAGATAACCCATCTTCAAACGCAGAAAATTTTCCCTTAAGAAGTGGATTTCCTTACCCCAAAAACATATAGATTCATTCCTACTCTCTCAAATCTTCTTCACCGTTCAATTGAAGAAACGGGTTCAAAGATTTTCCCAGAAAATCTGATCCCTCTCTCTCTCTTCCTGAATGCTCTAAGTTATCCTAAAAAAAAAAGTGGTTCTCTAACACAACTGAAAAAAAAAAAAAAAAACACTTTTCTTGGAAATTCAGGAAAAGGGTTTGAAGATTTTCTCGGGACAGTGATTTCCAGATTTGAATTTTAAGAAAAGGCTATGAGGAACAACAACAAGATTTTTCCGGCAAGGGGGTTAAACATGTTCAGGTCAGAGATTTTTTTGTGCTTTCATATGATTTAGACTAATGGGTTTTTTCTGGCTTCTGATTTTGTTTGAATTGAATTACAACTTCCTGCTGATTTTCATTCTTGTCAGTAATGAAAAACTTCTTTTAGGATTTCCTTTGGTCTCTTTCTTTTTGGAATTTCCTGGTTTTTGAATGTTATTCATTTTTATTAACTAGAGTTTTCAATTTTGTATAATTTTGAATGCCTTTTTTGGTAGTCTTAGCTGTACCCCGTTGGTTTTTTCTTCTAATTGGTGTGGAATATCCTTTCAAATGTATACGGACTTGAATGAATTTTCATGCTCCTGTTGTTTTAAAAGATTTTTAAAAAAAATTATTTTCTATGTTTCTCCTCTGAAATTTGTGGCATGTGAAGTTTATTGATTAATGCTTCATACGAAGTTTGTGTTTTAAAGGTACTTTCTTTGGGTTAGAATCGATTTGGGGTTATAGTTTGCTAAATGGGTATGTGCTTAGCAAGACTGTTGTTGATGGTTCTGATTAGAATTCTATGTTTAACTTGATGTGGGGTTATAATTTCATGTATGGGTATTTGCCTGGCAAGATTGTTGTTGATGATCCTGATTAGAATTCTATGTTTGACTTGATGTGGCCAACCCTGACGAGTCTATGGAATAGCTGACCTCAAATTTTTGGGACTAAGGTTTGGTTGTTGTTATTGGTTTTGTAAAATGAGTTTTTGTCGCAATTTTTAAGTGTAGTTAGGATCAATTTTAAAAATTTTATTCCTTTTATTGACTTCAAAAAGAAAAAAAAAAGTTGTACAAATGAACAATGATGCAATTGGGTTTTTAAGGGATGCTAGAAAGATTCTTATGGTATATTGTGGTTGCAATAAGTGCTGCAAAGTTTGGTTGATTCCAGTAGTCACTTTAGGCACCCAATGGATTCCCTAAGATTTTAGTATGTAGTTCTTTGTTTGTTTAATGATTTGGTTGTTGATGCTCTGGTAGAATGAGAAGATAAATGGAATTGTGTAGATAAACAGACATAATACTGTTAAATGTTGATTTTGTTACAGGTGAGCTGATATCATTGCCTCTTCTTTTGTTGATGTCACAGGTTTCGTACTTTTTCAGGAAGTCTGATGTTTCAGATATAGTAATTTTTAAGGCACCTCCAAGGAGGATGTTAACTCTCCATGGTTCATACTCATTATGCAGATTCTTTTGAATGAGTTCCTCCATATCCCTTATACAAGTGTCTGGCGTCAGCTTTATTAGAATCAATCAATTCAAAAGCCTTTTGTAGGCCAGATAGTGGTTTGAAGTTTATCCCTGAAGGAAGCTCTTTGAAGCAGGAAGAAAATGAATGGCAGAAGCTGGTTTTGGATAAGCAATCAGAAATTGTGAATGTAAGTTTTAAATTTTTAGCTGAGGGTGTCATTCAATAATTTCAATGCCAAATTTTCTTCGTGCATTATTAATCTAACAGGTGTTGTCTTTCATCAGATTTTGATGTTTGTTGTCCATGAACGTCATGTTCGGGAGCCTTTGTTTTTGCAGCTAAAAGGTATCAATTTGTTTCTGCTATGAATCTCCTTGTTTATTGTCTGAACATAACTGGATCAGATTTCTTTGTCATAACTATGAATCTCATCATTTCCATTGAGCTCTAGCTCAAAAGGCACCTCCCCTTGTAAGAGCAAGGTGGAGGGTAAGGTTGTGAGTTCAAGACCCGCTAAATGTGTGTGTATCTTACCAATAAAAAAAGTAAAAAGAAACTATGAATCTCATCACTTTTTATTCTAAATCTCTATATGTGTTATTGCCAATCCTGTTTGAAGTGAATCCTATCTAGTAATTTGACATTGTCTATAGATGGCAAGAAAACAGTTGAAAAAAGTTGTGCCATTGGTGACTACAATAAATATGAAAAATTCCACTTTTATGCGTAAATCAGCAGGAATCAGTTGGTAAATGCTTTTTGATGTACTTTCTCTGTGTTTTTTTTGGACATATAATTCTTTATTTCATACTTTTTAATGAGAACAAGTATGAATGGGTCATTGTGCCTACCATGGATACCAGATGCAGGCACCAAAATGCAATGTTATGTATGTAGGAGGTGTAATATTTGCTTTTTGTTGGTTTTGTCACTGATTCTAAATTAATCAAAAGTTAAGAGCGTCAAAAACATATAATTGGAGCCATGCTATACTCCTTAACCTAAGAATTTTCCCTAAGAACACTATCATTTGAATGAGCAAGGTTCCTCTCAATTTCTAGTAGAATGGAGTTAGTCCATTTTAGTGTTCATATTTTATTTGTTGTATCTAATAGGTATACATGATGATGGCACTAGAGACATCTTTAGATTTGTAATATTTAAAATCTGAACCATGAAATCGATTCATTTGAGATGGAGTGGATCCTATTCCCATTTCAACTTAATCAGATTTGATCAACTTTTGTTTAAAATGTAATATGTAACATTTAATTAATTTGTACTTCCTTTTCAAAAAATGTGTGGTGTTTGAAGTTCAGGTGTCAATCATGCTTTTTCAATTAATTTGTACTTCCTTATTTCCACTTGACTCTGCTCTTTGTAACAGAATAAAGTTGTAGGATGTCCACCTGTATAATTCGTTCACTGAAATGTTGGGGCCAGAGATTCTTGCAAAGGTTCTTCCTGAAGTTGAAACCATTGAAGAAGGTAACAACTGCTTTTTTTATTTATTTATTTTGTTTCACTTCCTATATGGTGATAAAGTTTATCCATCTAGGGAAAAAGAAGTTAATTGTTCTGGCAAATAGCTGTAAATAATTCCGGTGACATTTTTATGATTCAAAACTTTGTTGTGCATAATAGTAATAGGAACAGTGACTAATAATAATAGAATTTACAATAGTAATAGACCCAATTGAATTTACAATAATAATAGACCCAATAAGTGGCTTAGAATTTCTTTTTAATTTGATTAGGATCAGTTGTAACCCAATAGAATTGGTTTTGTTGTAGTATATCATGCAAGGTGGTTTCCTTTGTGTAGTTTAGGTGAGGAACTATTTTGTGTTAAAATTGGTTGATTGTAATGGCTTGGAGTTTGTTTAGCACTTCTCCATTTTGCAACGCTATTATAAGTTCTTTAAATAGTTCTGTGGTGAAAATTGTTTTGCTTTCATACCATACTCATGTTAGTAGTTTGTTTATTATTTGCATTATTCTTGTTATGCATTGTTCTTGATATGCCCAAAAGTTTTTTGAGCTGAGTTCCTAAGATTGTTTTGAGTTTATGTGCTCTATAGTAAGTTAAATCTCATGTAAACGATTTTCATGAACTCTTATGAGCAGTCTCTCTTACCTTATGAAGTTGATGTATCACTTGTTTGTTGCCCCAGTAGTTATTCTCATTTTGTTTTTGGTTGTTTGGGACCTACATGTAGGTTGTTGTGCATGATTGCCCTAGAGATTAAATTTTTCAACCTTTGACTTAAGTATGAAATGTTTTACAAACTTTGTTATTGTTATATGTTGAAAAAGAGAAAGGGGGGGGGGGGGGGGCAATACATAGATAATTCATTACTCTTAAAAAAAAAATTTGGAAAAGCTGGGTCAGAATGTGAGTAGGTACTTGATTTTGAATAAAAGCTGGGTTATCCAATTTCTCAATGAAGGCGAATCTTTCTAAATTGTTATTGTATATATGAACATGTTTTCTGTTATGTTTTGGGCAAGCCTTGTTGCTTTTAATAAAAAATTGTCAAAGAAGATATAGTCTCTTGATCATTATACCAGTTTTATAAAACTAAAACCTAGTTTAACTTATTATAAGTAAAAATGATGCACATTTTAGGATGCAGATGGATAGATTACAAACTTTGTAGTGACTTCCACTAAGGTTTCAGATTGCATCTGTTTTCTTTACAGTAATGATTTGACACCTTATCTTGTTAAAAGATTCCTTTGTTTTTAAATTTCTATTTTTACTGGTCATGAAATCAGGTTGATTTTTTAAAACCCCTCTTATGTTTAGTTGTAAGTGAAATTTGATATTGAGCGTGACAGTTGTGGCTTTTGATTTACTTTTCTCAAGCATGTTACTTGAATTCGTTGATGTACAATAGATTAGAATTTATTGCGTATGAGATATTGCATATTTTGGTGCTTTGACTATTTCCTCCTAGAGTCTCATTTAGAATCAAATGGGTAAGAATTTGAATAGGCAAGGAAATTAAAGTGAATGATCAAAATGTTTCCCATCATGAATTTGTTTCCAATTGAAGCTTATGCATGTGGACTTGGCTAAATGAGGTACTATGACTTAGTTTCTTTTCTCTGATCATGTTGATGGCAGATGATAGGTCGGAATTCTAACCACGTGGCGATTGCTCTACTGTTGATTATGATTGTGATTTTTTTGATGATGGCAGCGATGACGAGGACTTGTCCATTGACATCAATACGCTGCTTGACATTCTTGGAGAAGATCCTCAGCCTTCACAATTACAGGTAGGTTCTTCAATATTTTTGCTCTCCAAATTCTAAAATTTATTTTTATTTTTATTTTTTTTTTTTTGAGGAATATTCAATTGTGTAGGTCAAATAGTGCGTAGTAACTAGTTAGCTAGTACTTTAAAAATCCCACCCTAGATAGTAGTGTGTTTCTCTCAATCATTGAATTTTGAATTTATGCTATACTCTGTTTGTCTTAAAACTTAATTGAGAAGAAACTTCCTCAAAGCATAGCTATTGATTTGACCCTAAAAGAAATAATCGAAATGGGTTTTAATTGTCGAGGGGGGTTTATGAGAAGGGTAAGACTTACGTATAGTACTTAGGTGCTATTCTTTAGGTTCCTTTCTTAAGATTCTGCCATGTGGATTTTTTCTTATGAGATGAAAGTGTATTTTTTAAATAGCCACATAACTGAATCTTAAGAGAACTTAAGAAACATCATCTAAAATACTGTACATAAGTTTTGTCCTTGAGAATTATCACCCTTTGTCGAAATCTCAACTTTTATGAAGTTAGTAGAGCATATAGTGTTGGCAGTGAAGGTTGTAGAAATGGTGATTTTGGTTTGATTGAAAAATTTATTTGGTATTTGTAGCCTAGCTTACAATAAACCTTTTATTTTTGAATGGCATTGAATATGGTCATGCATGCAAAGGTGATTTAGTAATTCTTGGATTGATACAAGTGTTATTAGTTTCCTTTATTACATGATAATATTTTGTTTCCTTTTATATCTAAACATGGCAGCCAATGTATCCTTCCTTGCATTGTTTTCTAATTTAACCTCATGTCTGGACATACATAGCTAAATAGTCCCCATGGAGTTTGGAAATAAATTCTTGCATTTAATTGGGTAATCAATGACTTGATTAAACTGTGATTGCATGATTTATTTTCTTCCCTTTTTTTTATATGGTTGACATGCATAATAATTTCCTTGTACATTGGTCTTGAAGATTTGAATTCAAATTTAAAGTTGATTGATCAATTTAAGGGAAGTCTTGAAAGGGCATTTAAAGATGAAATCTTTTCTAATCAATGAGAATTAAATCTTTTGTCAACTATTTCCAAGATGAGGTTTTGGAAAGAAAGTTATCATAAATGCTTTCAGCGTTAAAAGATTTTCTTTTGGAAATTAATTTGATTTAAAATTGGGGATGGAATTTGGTAAGTAATAAAAAATGGTTGGTTATTAAATGCTCACATGTCTACATGTTTTTGATGATCACATGCTCCCATGCTTTGATTATTAAATACTCACATATCTACATGCTTTAATAATGATATGCTCCTATGTGAACATGCTTTGATGATCACATGCTCCCATATTCTTACATGTTTGTATGCTCACATGCTAGTATGCTCTTATTCGCACATGCTTGTGTGCTCTCTTCTGTTGACCTTCACATGCTTGATTGTCTTCCACATGATCCTTTTTCTGCTTTCTATTTTATCTGTTTCACATGATCCATAGAGGAACACTAGGGCTTAGATGTATGCGTGTGTTCACATAGACCCATAAGATAGACACCACTTGACCATTATCGAACTATGATATTTGAAAGTCGGCTATGGCTAGGCAAGATTGGGGTGCCTAACCTCTTCCCATCCTATATCCTAACTCCGGGCCTAGTCTGGTAGGTAGACCTTCATGGAGTCATGTTATAGTTCTTGGATCGATAACCAAGTGGCGACTCCTTCGTCTATTTTTAAGTGATTATCACATTCTCCCATGCTCACATGCTCCCATGCACACATGCTTTGATAATCCCATGGTCCCATGCTAATATTCTTTGATGATTGCATGCTCCCATATTCACATGCATTGATATTCACATGTTTGATATCCACACACATTTGCACACATTTGGATGATGATGAGTCTATATGCTTGGAGGTTTAATTGATCATGCAATTGGACGTTTGTGTGCTCAAATGCCTTGACAATTGTGCTTGAATGCTGAGGTGATTGGACGGTAAGAGGTATGTGTACTTGGGTGCTTAAATGCTCATATGCTTGTTTGCGCTATGATCACATGCTTGTATGCTCTCATGCTAACATGCTTGTATACTCTCATGCTTAAATGCTCATAAGTTCAATTAAGTGTCACTCCTTCATAAGATTTATTCATTAATTCTCATTAAGCATCAATCCTTTTTTTTGTATCCACATGTGCACACACTTGGATAACAATATATCTATATTTTTGGAGACTGATGTGCTCATCCATTTTGATGCACTTGCATGCTAATGCTCACTAGTTCTTACATGCTTGGTTGCTCACATTTTTACATGCTACGATGATCGTATGCTCCCACACTGACATGCTTGGTTGCTAACATGCTTGATTGCTCACATGCTTGAATGCTTATAGGTTGGAATGCTCAGATGCTCTCATGATTTGATGATTAAATACTCCCATGCTAACAAGATTTGGTGATGACATGCTCCCATACTCATATATTGATATTCATATGTTTGATATCCATACACATATGCACACACTTGGATGATGATATGTCTATAGGCTTGGAGGCTTAAGTGATCATGTAGTTGGGCGTTCGTGCGCTCAAATGCATTAACAATTTTGCTTGAATGCAGAGTTGATTAGGAAATTAGAGGTATGCATACTTGGGTGCTTAAATGCTCATATACTTGTATGCTCTCACGATCACATTCTTGCATGCTCTCACAATCAAATGCTTGTATGTCCTCATGCTTTGTTGATAATATGCCCACATGTGTACTTGCTTTGATGATCACATACTCATATGTCTACTTGCTTTGGTGATCACATGCTCTAATGTTTAGATGCTTTGATATTCAAATTCTTTGATGATCACATGCTTCGATGATCGTATGCTCACATGCCTACATTCTTTGACGATCACATGCCGATTTGCTTATATAACTTCATGCTCATATGCTTGGACGCTTTGATGATTACATGCGTCTACGTTCAAATGCTTTGATATTCGCATGCTCACAAGAATTGATATTCACATGTTTAATATCAACACACATGTGCACACACTTGGATACTAATATGTCTATAAGCTTGGAGGCTCCAATGATCATGTAATTGGACGTTCTTGAGCTCAAACGCTTTGACAATTTTGCTTTAATGTTGGGGTGATTGGTAGATTTGTGGTATGTGTACTTGGGTTCTTAAATGCTTATATGCTTGTATGCTCTAATGATCACATGCTTGTATGCTCTCAAGATCAAATGCCTGTATACTCTCAAGATCAAATGCCTATATACTCTCATGCTTAAATGCTTACATATAAATTAAGTGTCATTCCTTCATAAGATTTACTTTTTAACCACATGTGCACACACTTGAATGACGAAATATCTATATGCTTGGAGATTGAAACGATCATGTAGTAGGATGCTCACGTACTCACTCGCTTTGATGATCGTGCTTCAATCCTAAGATGATTGGACGGTAAGATGTATGTGTGTACTTGGATGCTTAAATGCTCATGTGCTTGTATGTTCAATGCTTTGTTGATCAAGTGCTCACATGTGTGCACTCACAACCAAATGCTTGTATATTTTCATGCTTAAATGCTTACATATAAATTAAGTGTCACTTCTTCATAAGATTTATTTTTTAACCACATGGGCACACACTTGAATGACGATATATCTATATGCCTGGAGATTGAAATGCTGATGTAGTTGGATGCTCGGGCACTCACACACTTTGATGATCGTGCATAAATCCTAAGGTGATTGGACAGTAAGATGTATATGTGTACTTGGATGCTTAAATGCTCATGTGCTTGAATGTTCAATGCTTTGTTGATCAAGTGCTCACATGTGTACACTCACAATCAAATGGTTGTATACTCTCACTCTTAAAAGCTTACGTATAAATTAAGTATCACACCTTCATAAGATATATTTTTTAACCACATGTGCACACACTTGATCGACGATATATCTATACGCTAGCAGATTGAAACGTTCATGTAGTTGGTTGCTTGGGCACTCACATGCTTTAATGATTGTGCTTAAATCCTATGGTAATTAAACAGTAAGATGTATGTGTATTTTCAGTATTGAATGCTCATGTGCCTCGTTCACATACTTTGTTGATCTCATGCTCAAATGTGTACATGCTTTGACTATCACATGCTTTAACGATTACATGCGCAATTGCTTTTAAAATTTCAAGCTCCTACATTCAAATTCTTTGATAATTGCATGCTCACAAGTATTAATATTCACTTGAATGAAATCCACGCACAAGTGCACACACTTGGATGCTAATATGTGTATAGGCTTGAAGGCTTAAGTGATCATGTAGTTGGACGTTTGTAAGCTCAAATGCATTGATGATTTTGTTTGAATGCCAAGGTGATTGGTAGATTTGAGGTATGTGTACTTGGGTTCTTAAATTCTAATATGCTTTATGCTCTAGTGATCACATGATTATATGCTCTCATGATTAAATGCTTGTATTCTCTCATGCTTAGATGCTACATATAAATTAAGTGTCACTCCTTCATAAGATTTATATTTTAACCACATGTTAACACACTTGATCGACGATATATCTATACGCTTGGAGACTGAAACGTTCATGTAGTTGAATGCTCGGGCACTCACATGCTTTGATGATTGTGCTTAAAACGTTCGTGTAGTTGAATGCTCGGGCACTCACCTGCTTTGATGATTGTGCTTAAATCCGAAGGTAATTGAACAGTAAGATGTATTTGTACTTTGGTTTAAATGCTCATGTGCTTGTATGCTCACATGCTTTGTTGATCTCATGCTCACATGTGTATTTGTATTGACGATCATATGAACTTATGTCTACCTGATAGATGATCAAATGCTTTTAGGTTCACATCTTTTGAAATTCACAAACTTTTATGTACACATGCTTTGAGGATCATACATTTCTATGTTCACATTCTTTGATAATTGTATGCCGTTATATCTACAAGCTTTGAAGAGAACTTGTCCATATGCCTATATGCCTTAATGCTCATATGCTCGGACACTTCTCCGATTGGATGCTCCTACGTTAACATTCTTCTTTGATGATCACATGTTTCGATAATCACATGTTTCGATGGTCATATGCTCCCACACCTACATGCTTTAACGATTACATGCCCAATTGCTTTTAAAATATCATGCTCGTAACTTTGGATGATTCGATGATTGTATGCTCCTACATTAAAATGCTTCGATATTCGCATGCACACAAGCATAGATATTCACTCGTACGATATCCACGCACATGTGCACACTTGGATGCTAGTATTTGTATACGTTTGGAGGCCTAAGTGATCATGTAGTTGGACATTCGTACGCTCAAATGCTTTGATGATTTTGCTAAAATGCCAAGGTGATTTGTAGATTTGAGGTATGTTTACTTGGGTTTTTAAATTCTCATACACTTTATGCTCTATTGATCACATGATTGTATGCTCTCATGATTAAATGCTTGTATGCTCTCATGATCAAATGCTTGTATTCTTTCATGCTTAAATGCTGCATATAAATTAAGTGTCACACCAAAATAAGATTTTTTTTTAACCACATGTGAACACACTTGACGACGATATATCTATACGTTTGGAGACCGAATTGTTCATGTAGTTGAATGCTCGGGCACATACACGCTTTGATGATTGTGCTTAAATTCGAAGGTAATTGAACGGAAAGATGTATGTGTACTTTGAGGTATAAATGCTCATGTGCATGTTTGTTCATTTTCTTTGTTGATCTTATGCTCACATGTGTACTTGCTTTGACGATTATATGCTCTCATGTCTACTTACTTAGATGATTACATGCTTTTACGTTCAAATCTTTTGAAATTCACATACTTCTATGTACACATACTTTGTTGATCATACACTTCTATGTTCACATGCTTTGATTATCGTATGCTCCTATGTCAACATGCTTTGAAGAGAACTTGTTCACCTGCCTATATGCCTCAACGCTCATATGCTTGGACACTTCTATGATTGGATGCTCCTGTGTTAACATACTTCTTTGATGATCACATGTTTTGATAGACATATGCTCCCATGCCTACATGCTTTAACGATTACATGCCCACTTGCTTTTTAAATTTCATACTCATACCTCTTGATGATTTGATTATTATATGCTCCTACATTAAAATGCTTTGATAATCGCTTTCACACAAGCATAGATATTCACTCATATGATATCCACACACATGTGAACACACATGGATGCTAATGTGTGTATAGGCTTGGAGGCTTAAGTGATCATGTAGTTGGACGTTCGTATGCTCAAATGCTTTGATGATTTTGCTTAAATGCCGAAGTGATTGGTAGATTTGAGGTATGTGTACTTGGGTTCTTAAATTCTCATGTGCTTTATGCTCTAGTGATTATATGATTGTATGCTCTCACGATAAAATGTTTGTATTCTCTCATGCTTAAATGCTACATATAAATTAAGTGTCACTCCTAAATAAGATTTATTTTTGAAACACATGTGAACACACTTGATCGACGATATATCTATACGCTTGGAGATTGAAACGTTCATGTAGTTGGATGCTCGGGCACATACATGCTTTGATGATTGTGCTTAAATCCGAAGGTAATTGAACAGTAAGATGTATGTGTACTTTAAGGTTTAAATGCTCATGTGCTTGTATGTTCACATGCTTTGTTGATCTCGTGCTCACATGTGTACCTGCTTTGACGATCATCTGCTCTCATGTCTACTTGCTTAGACGATCAAATGCTTTCATGTTCACATCTTTTGAAATTCACATACTTCTATGTACACATGCTTTAATGACCATAAATTTCTATGTTCACATTCTTTGATAATTGTATGCCCCTATGTCTACATGCTTTGAGAGAACTTGTCCAAATGCCTATATGCCTTAATGCTCATATGCTCGGACACTTCTATGATTGGTGCTCCTACATTAACATACTTCTTTGATGATCACATGTTTCGATGGTCATATGCTCCCACGCCTACATGCTTTAACAACTACATGCCCAGTTGCTTTTTAAATTTCATGCTTGTACCTTTGGATGATTTGATGATTATATGCTCCTACATTAAAATGCTTTGATAATCGCATGCACACAATCACAGATATTCACTCGTATGATATCCACGCACATGTGCACACACTTGGATGCTAATATGTGTATAGGCTTAGAGGCTTCAGTGATAATGTAGTTGGACGTTCGTACGTTCAAACGCTTTGATGATTTTGCTTGAATGCCGAGGTGATTGGTAGATTTGAGGTATGTGTACTTGGGTTCTTAAATTCTCATATGCTTTATGCTCTAGTGATCACATGATTGTATGCTCTCATGATCAAATGCTTGTATTCTCTCATGCTTAAATGTTACATATAAATTAAGTGTCACCGCTTCATCAGATTTATTTTTTAACCACAAGTGAACACACTTTGTTGACGATATATCTATACGCATGGAGATTGAAACGTTCATGTAGTTGGATGCTTGGGCACTTACATGCTTTGATGATTGTGCTTAAGTCCTAAGGTAATTGAACGGTAAGATATATGTGTACTAAGAGGTTTAAATGCTCATGTGCTTGTATGTTCACATGCTTTGTTGATATCGTGCACATATGTGTACTTGCTTTGACGATCATATACTCTCATGTTTACTTGCTTAGACGATCATTTGCTTTTACGTTCACATCTTTTGAAATTGACATACTTCAATGTACACATACTTTGTTGAACATACACTTCTCTGTTCACATGCTTTGATAATCGTATGCTCCTATGTCTACATGCTTTGAAGAGAACTTGTCCACATGCCTATATGCCTTATTGCTCATATGCTCGGACACTTCTCCGATTGGATGCTACTACGTTAACATTCTTCTTTGATGATCAGATGTTTCGATGGTCATATGCTCCCACACCTACATGCTTTAACGTTTACATACCCAATTGCTTTTAAAATATCATGCTCGTAACTTTGGATGATTTGATGATTATATGCTTCTACATTAAAATGCCTTGATAATCGCATGCACACAAGCATAGATATTCACTTGTACGATATCCACGCACATGTGCACACTTGGATGCTAATATGTGTATAGGCTTGGAGGCTTAAGTGATCATGTAGTTGGACGTTCGTACACTTAAATGCTTTGATGATTTTGCTAAAATGCCAAGGTGATTCGTAGATTTGAGGTATGTTTTCTTGGGTTTTTAAATTCTCATACGCTTTATGCTCTATTGATCACATGATTGTATGCTCTCATAATCAAATTCTTGTATTCTCCCATGCTTAAATGCTACATATAAATTAAGTGTCACTCCTAAATAAGATTTTTTTAAAACCACATGTGAACACACTTGATCGACGATATATCTATACGCTTGGAGACCGAAACTTTCGCGTAATTGGATGCTCGGGCACTTGATGATTGTGCTTAAATCCGAAGTTAATTGAATGGTAAGATGTATGTGTACTTTAAGGTTTAAATGCTCATGTGCTTGTATGTTCACTTTCTTTGTTGATCTAGTGCTCGCCTGCATACTTAATTTGACGATCATATGCTTTCACGTCTACTTGCTTAGATGATCACATGCTTTTACGTTCACATCTTTTGAAATTCACGTACATCTATGTACACATACTTTGTTGATCATACACTTCTATGTTCACATGCTTTGATTATCGTATGCTCCTATGTCAACATGCTTTGAAAAGAACTTGTTCACTTGCCTATATGCCTTAATACTCATATGCTTGGACACTTCTATGATTGGATGCTCCTATGTTAACATACTTCTTTGATGATCACATGTTTCGATAGTCATATGCTCCCATGCCTACATGCTTTAACGATTACATGCCCACTTGCTTTTTAAATTTCATACTTGTACCTTTTGATGATTTGATTATTATATGCTCCTAAATTAAATTGCTTTGATAATTGCTTTCACACAAGCATAGATATTCACTCGTTTGATATCCACACACATGTGAACACACTTGGATTCTAATATGTGTATTGGCTTGGAGGCTTAAGTGATCATGTAGTTGGACGTACGTACGCTCAAATGCTTTGATGATTTTGGCTGAATGCCGAGGTGATTGGTAGATTTGAGGTATGTGTACTTGGATTCTTAAATTCTCATGTGCTTTATGCTCTAGTGATCATATGATTGTATGCTCTCGTGATAAATGCTTGTATTCTCTCATACTTAAATGCTACATATAAATTAAGTGTCACTCCTAAATAAGATTTATTTTTGAAACACATGTGAACACACTTGATCGACGATATATCTATACGCTTGGAGATCAAAACGTTCATGTAGTTGGATGCTCGGGCACATACATGCTTTGATGATTGTGCTTAAATCCGAAGGTAATTGAACGGTAAGATGTATGTGTACTTTGAGATTTAAATGCTCATGTGCTTGTATGTTCACATGCTTTGTTGATCTCGTGCTCACGTGTACCTGCTTTGACGATCATTTGCTCTCATGTCTACTTGCTTAGACGATCAAATGCTTTTATGTTCACATCTTTTGAAATTCACATACTTCTATGTACACATGCTTTGATGATCATAAATTTCTATGTTCACATTCTTTGATAATTGTATGCCCCTATGTTTACATGCTTTGAAGAGAACTTGTCCAAATGCCTATATGCCTTAATGCTCGTATGCTCGGACACTTCTATGATTGGTGCTCCTACGTTAACATACTTCTTTGATGATCACATGTTTCGATGGTCATATGCTCCCACGCCTACATGCTTTAACAACTACATGCCCAGTTGCTTTTTAAATTTCATGCTCGTACCTTTGGATGATTTAATGATTATATGCTCCTACATTAAAATGCTTTGATAATCGCATGCACACAATCACGGATATTCACTCATATGATATCCATGCACATGTGCACACACTTGGATGCTAATATGTGTATAGGCTTAGAGGCTTCAGTGATCATGTAGTTGGACGTTCGTACGCTCAAATGCTTTGATGATTTTGCTTGAATGCCGAGGTGATTGGTAGATTTGAGGTATGTGTACTTGGGTTCTTAAATTCTCATATGGTTTATGCTCTAGTGATCACATGATTGTATGCTCTAATGATCAAATGCTTGTCTTCTCTCATGCTTAAATGCTACATATAAATTAATTGTCACCGCTTCATAAGATTTATTTTTTAACCACAAGTGAACACACTTTATTGACGATATAAATATATATATATATATATAAGCATGGAAATTTAAACGTTCATGTAGTTGGATGCTCGGGCACTCACATGCTTTGATGATTGTGCTTAAGTCCTAAGGTAATTGAACGGTAAGATTTATGTGTACTTGCTTTGACGATCATATGCTCTTATGTTTACTTGCTTAGACAATCATTTGCTTTTACGTTCACATCTTTTGAAATTGACATACTTCAATGTACACATACATTGTTGAACATACACTTCTCTGTTCACATGCTTTGATAATCGTATGCTCCTATGTCTACATGCTTTGAAGGGAACTTGTCCACATGCCTATATGCCATAATGCTCATATGCTCGGAGACTTCTATGATTGGATGCTCCTATTTTAACATATTTCTTTGATGATCACTTGTTTCGAAGGTCATATGCTCCCATGCCTACATGCTTTAACGTTTACATGCCCACTTGCTGTTATAATTTCATGCTCATACCTTTGGACGATTTGATGATTATATGCTCCTACATTCAAATGCTTTGATAATCGCATGCTCACATGCATAGATATTCACTCAAACGATATCCACGCACATGTGCACACACTTGGATGCAAATATGTGTATAAGCTTAGAGGCTTAAGTGATCATGTAGTTGGACGTTCGTACGCTCAAATGCTTTGATGATTTTGCTTCAATGCCGAGGAGATCGGTAGATTTGAGTTATGTGTACTTGGGTTTTTAAATTCTCATATGCTTTATGCTCTAGTGATCACATGATTGTATGCTCTCATGGTCAAATTCTTGTATTCTCTCATGCTTAAATGCTACCTATGTCACTCCTAAATAGGATTTAAATTTTAAACACATGTGAACACACTTGATTGATGATATATCTATACACTTGAAAACCGAAACGTTCATGTAGTTGCATGCTCGGGCACACACATGCTTTGATGATTGTGCTTAAATCCTAAGGTAGTTGAACGATATGATGCATATGTACTTTTAGGTTATTTTGCTCATGTGCTTTTATGTTCACATGCTTTGTTGATCTCGTGCTCACATGTGTACTTGCTTTGATGATCATATGCTCTCATGTCTAGTTGCTTAGATGATCACATGCTTTTTCGTTCACATCTTTTGAAATTCACATACTTCTATGTACATATACTTTGTTGATTATACACTTCTATGTTCACATGCTTTGATAATCGTATGCTCCTATGTCAACATACTTTGAAGAGAACTTGTTCACTTGCCTATATGCCTTAATCCTTAAATGCTTGTACACTTCTATGATTGGATGCTCCTAAGCTAACATATTTCTTTGACAATCACATGTTTTGAAGGTCACATGCTCTCATGCCTACATGCTTTAATGATTACATGCCCACTTGTTTTTATAATTCTATGCTCATTCATTCGGACGCGTTGATAATTATATGCTCCTACATTTAAATGCTTTGATAATCGCATGCTCACAAGCATGGATATTTACACTTATGATATCCACGTGCCCATGTGCACACACTTGGATGTTAAAATGTGTATAGGCTTGGAGGCTTAAGTGATCTTGTAATTGGAGGTTCGTACACTCAAACGCTTTGATGATTTTGCTGGAATGCTGAGATGATTGGTAGATTTGAGGTATGTGTACTTGGGTTTTTAAATTCTCATATGCTTTTTGCTCTAATGATCACATGATTGTAAGCTCTCATGATCAAATGCTTGTATTCTCTCATGCTTACATGCTACATATAAATTAAGTTTCACTCTTTCATAAGATTTATTTTTTAACCACATGTGAACACACTTGATCGACGATATATCTATACGCTTGGAGACTAAAACGTTCATGTAATTGGATGCTCGGGCACTCACATGCTTTGATGTTTGTGCTTAAATCCTAAGGTAATTGAACAATAAGATGTATGTGTACTTAGAGATTTAATTGCTCATGTACTTGTATGTTCAAATGCATTGTTGATCTCGTGCTCACATGTGTACTTGTTTTGACGATCATATGCTCTCATGTCTACTTGCTTGGATGATCAAATGCTTTTATGTTCACATCTTTTGAAATTAACATACTTCTATGTACGCATGCTTTGATGATCATACATTTCTATGTTCACATTCTTTGAAAATTGTATGCTCCTATGTCTACATGCTTTGAAGAGAACTTGTCCACATGCCTATATGCCGTAATGCTCATATGCTCGGAGACTTCTATGATGGTCCGATGTTAACAAACTTCTTTCATGATCACTTGTTTCGAAGGTCATATGCTCCATTGCCTACATGCTTTAACGATTACATGCCCACTTGCTTTTATAATTTCATGCTCATACCTTTGGATGATTTGATGACTATATGCTCCTACATTTTGATCTTCACATGCTCACATACATAGATATTCACTCGAACGATATCCACGCACATGTGCACACACTTGGATGCTAATATGTGTATATGCTTGGAAGCTTAAGTGATCATGTAATTGGACGTTCGTACGCTCAAATTCTTTGATGATTTTGCTTGAATGCCTAGGTTATCGGTAGATTTGAGGTATGTGTACTTGAGTTCTTAAATTCTCATATGCTTTATGCTCTATTGATCACATGATTGTATGCTCTCATGATCAAATGCTTGTATTCTCTCATGCTTAAATGCTATATATAAATCAAGTGTCACTCCTAAATAGGATTTATTTTTTAACCACATGTGAACACACTTGATCGACGATATATCTATACACTTGGAGACCGAAACGTTCATGTAGTTGGATGCTCGGGCACACACATGCTTTGATGATTGTGCTCAAATCCTAAGGTAGTTGAACGATAAGATGCATGTGTACTTTGAGGTTATTTTGCTCATGAGCTTGTAAGTTCACATTCTTTGAAAATCGTATGCTCTCATGTCTACTTCCATAGATGATCACATGCTTTTACGTTCACATCTTTCAAAATTCTCATATTTCTATGTACACATACTTTGAGGATCATACATTTCTATGTTCACATTTTTTGATAATTGTATGCTCCCATGTCTACATGCTTTGAAGAGAACTTGTCCACGTGCCTATATGCCTTAATGCTCATATGCTCGGACATTTCTATGATTGGATGCTCCTACATTAGCATTCTTCTTTGATGATCACATGTTTCGATGGTCACATGCTCCTAAATGCTTTGACGATTAAATTCCCACTAGCTTTTAATGCTTTGATAATGATAATCGCATGCTCACAAGCATGGATATTCACACATATGATATCGATGCGCACATGTGCACACACTTGGATGCTAATATGTGTATAGGCTTGGAGGCTTAAGTGATCTTGTAGTTGGATGTTCGTACGCTCAAACGCTTTGATGATTTTGTTCGAATGCTGAGGTGATTGGTAGATTTTAGGTATGTGTACTTGTGTTTTTAAATTCTCATATGCTTTGTGCTCTAATGATCACATGATTATATGCTCTCATGATCAAATGCTTGTATTCTCTCGTGCTTATATGTACATATAAATTAAGTGTCACTCCTAAGTAGGATTTATTTTTAACCATATGTGAACACACTTGATCGACAATATATCTATACACTTGGAGACCGAAACGTTCATGTAGTCGGATGCTCAGGCACATACATGCTTTGATGATTGTGCTTAAATCCGAAGGTAATTGAACGGTAAGATGTATGTATACTTTGAGGTTTAAATGCTCATGTGCTTGTATGTTCACTTTCTTTGTTGATCTAATGTTCACCTGCGTACTTGCTTTGACAATCATATGCTCTCATGTCTACTTGCTTAAATGATCACATGCTTTTACGTTCACATCTTTTGAAATTCACATACTTCTATATACACATACTTTATTGATTATACACTTCTATGTTCACATGCTTTGATTATAGTATGCTTCTTCGTCAACATGCCTTGAGGAGAACTTGTTCACTTGCCTATATGCCTTAATGCTCATATGCTTGGACACTTCTATGATTGGATGCTTCTATGTTAACATACATCTTTAATGATCACATGTTTTGATGATCACATCTTTGATGCCCAATTGCTTTTAAAATATCATACTCGTAACTATGGATGATTTGATGATTATATGCTCCTACATTAAAATGCTTTGATAATCGCATGCACACAAGAATAGATATTCACTCGTACGATATCCACGCACATGTGCACACTTGGATGCTAATATGCGTATAGGCTTGGAGGCTTAAGTGATCAAGTAGTTGGACGTTCGTATGCTCAAATGCTTTGATGATTTTGCTAAAATGCCAAGGTGATTAGTAGATTTGAGGTATGTTTACTTGGGTTTTTAAATTCTCATAAGCTTTACGCTCTATTGATCACATGATTGTATGCTCTCATGATCAAATGCTTGTATTTTCTCATGCTTAAATGCTACATATAAATTAAGTGTCACTCCTAAATAAGATTTTTTTTTAACCATAACTAAACACACTTGATCGAAAATATATCTATACGCTTGAAGACCGAATCGTTCATGTAGTTGGATGCTCGGGCACATACACGCTTTGATGATTGTGCTTAAATCTGAAGGTAATTGAACGGTAAGATGTATGTGTACATTGAGGTTTAAATGCTCATGTGCATGCTTGTTCATTTTCTTTGTTGATCTCGTGCTCACATGTGTACTGGCTTTGACGATTATATGCTCTCATGTCTACTTGTTTAGATGATTACATGCTTTTACATTCACATCTTTTGAAATTCACATACTTCTATGTACACATGCTTTGTTGATCATACACTTCTATGTTTACATGCTTTGATAATCGTATGCTCCTATGTCAACATGCTTTGAAGAGAACTATTTCACTTGCCTATATGCCTTAATGCTCATATGCTTGGACACGTCTATGATTGGATGCTCCTTTGTTAACATACTTCTTTGATGATCACATGTTTCGATGGTCATATGCTACCACACCTATATGCTTTAACGATTACATGCCCAATTGCTTTTAAAATATCATGCTTGTAACTTTGGATTATTTAATGACTATATGCTCCTACATTAAAATGCTTTGATAATCGCATGCACACAAGCATAGATATAATGCTTGACATGCATACCTTTAGATAGCTTTTGGATCGCCAAATTGTAGGTACTTCTGGGTCCACAGAGAGGACATAAATTACTAAAAAGGCCCCATTGATCTGCTTTATCCAACAACTTCTATGAAGGGAAGGATTAGATGATCAAGGTCCGTTCTAAGGATAGGACTAGACAAACCTTGACCATGTCTCATATAGTTGGCATAGAGTAATCAGACTCTCCTGATGAGGATTAGGTAGAGCCAAGTTGAGTGAACATCCAAGCCTATGATAGGACGTTGTTGTTAGGATGGTTTTTCACAAATGAGTTGAGGGGAAAGTGTTTGGTTTTCATTTACAAGTTATGCCCTTTTGCTTGCATTGGAAAGTTGTGCTCTACTCCAGGTTCTTTCTATTCCATTTGCATAGCTAAGGAAGAGCAGCAAAGTTGCTCGTGCACTAGATCAAATCAAAACCCTAAGGGTTTCCAACCCTACAAGTGTATGCATGGATACACTGATGGTTCTTTCATCTAATGTGTACAGATAAAAATTGGTGACAAATTGCCGGAATTTTGCATCAAGAGGACATTGCCAAAAAGTTAAGACCTTTTAAAAGAAAATCAGGCAATCAAGAATGAAACCTCTACATTTTTGTAAAATGGAAATTCTTTGTATCTGCCTTAGGGCGTTGTGAAAATCAAATTTGTAAAAAGTATTCTTTTAAATAAAAGAGAGATTCATTTTTTCCTGTGATGTGAAATTCTAGTGACTTGCAAAGCATTTGCATTAATTCAGCATCATCGTAGAAACTCACTATAATAAACCCGATCAAGGGTTTGGACCAATTTTTGAAAATGGTAGGTGCATTCCAAAATACATGAAAACTTAAACTAATTTTGTTTTTGTTTCCATGTTTCCACCATTATGTAATTTCAAATGCACCCCTGTTTCTTCCTATCCCATTCTTTTACTCTTTTTAGATTTGTAAAGAGAAAAGATTGCATCAAGGAAACAGCCAAGACAAATTCCACCACAGTGTGATCCTATTATCACTAGATCTTGTGCTAGAGAGATGTCAACTAGTGATTCTCCAATTGCTGATGGAACAACTAGTTGTGGGAGGTGGGCATACTGCATCTGGTCCATCCAGTTCTAAATTTGAGGAGCAGGTTCCCCCGCCTCCATTCAACGCTGAGACTGTGCCACTCAATACTAAGACTGTACCACCTAGCACTGATTGGATCGTGCCACCAACCGGTCCACAGGGAGGTAACACTGAAACCAGTTCATCTAAAGACAAGACCTTAGAACCCGGTTACAGTCAGGTCAAGAGCCAAATGGAGATCATAGAGGAGAAGATATGTATTATCAAAGGTTCCAATTCTTATGGAAATGTCGACTTTTAGAGTCTAGCTTGGTTTCCCTAAATCATAATGCCATAAAAGTTTAAACCACTTAATTTTTGTGAAGTATGATGGCACTAATGAACCTTATGCTTATTTGCGTATGTTCTATAGAAAGATGACACCTTATGGAGACAACCAGCCTTTGCTTATTCAAACTTTCCCAGATAGTCTGATAGGCTTTGTAGCCACATGGTACTTAAGATTGGGGAAGACCTCAAGCTGAAGGGAGGATGGCCAATGCCTTCTTGGACTATTACCATTTCAGCACTGAGATAGCTCTTGACCACATAGTCCTTCAAAGGGTAGAGAAGAAAAGTGGGTAATCTTTCCGAGAGTATGCTCGGAGGTGGCGTGAATTAGCTGCACAGGTGCTTCCCCCTATGCTTGAAGAGAAAATGATTAAGTGGTTCATTGACAACCTTAAGTGTCCTTACTATGAGAAAATGATCAGTGCTCAAGTCATGCACTTTGAAAACTTGATTCCCATTGGGGAGCATATTGATGGAGGCATTAGGAGTAAGAAGATTGCCGATCCTGACACTTTGTATTCCCCGATAGAACAAAAAGTGAAGAAGGCATCTACCCGTAAGGGGAAAGAAGTTGATGTTCATATGCTTGCTAGGACACTTGATAGGCTTAGGGCTTCTACTTCAACTTATGCCACTCCAGTTGTTCAGTCATTTCCACCACATGCTCAGCCAGCTCATGCACCTCATAGAACCAGAGGGGTAGGCCGATCAACCTTAATATCGTAGAAGGGAACAGAGAAAGTTTTAGCCATTACTGATGCCTATGTCGCAGCTCTATCCATATTTGCTAGAGAAGAAATTGGTTACTCCCCTTTTCTCCATACCAAGAGAGGGTCATCCCCCATTCGTTTTTTATCCATCTAAAAATTGTTAGCACCATTTTAGAGTAGAAGGACATTCTTTGGAAGAATGTATGCCTTTGAATCATTAGATGCAAGATTTGATCGATAACAAGTTGTTACAATTTAAAGACCCCCCACAGTCGAATGTTGTCACTAATCCCTTGCCTTCTCACCCAGAAGGGAATGTGAGTATTATCTCCACAATGGATGAAATGATTCCAGATTTCTCATCCCCATCATTCCCATGGAAAGCCACGTTGCGAGCTCCAACTCAGGAAAGCCATATTATTTTGGAAAACATAGGAACCCCCCATATTCGATTGGGATGTTTGCTCATTTTGTGATAATATGAAGAAGCAAGCTTTGTTCAATTGCAGGGTGGTTAGAGCTTAGGTTCATAGTTTGGCCGCTCGTGGAATCATTTGGATAGAAAGAGAGGACGTACATAAAGGTGATTGCATGGTAGCTAGCTTAAACCCTTTGAGGTCACAACAAGGAACCAGCTATAGCACTATATTTGTAGGTTCAAGAAAAGATTAGGGTGAGTATTTGAAGAAGAATGCTTGCAAGGTCCCCTTAGGGAGGAAGATGTTGGATTCCCTGACTTCAGTCATCATTGAAAAGATTGTGGAACCATCTCTAGGGTCAGAAGTGTTTGCTTAAAAGGAAAACCGAATTGCTCCGGCTATCAAGGGTTTTAACCCTTTGATGTTGCCAATGCCCGTTTAAGAGGATTATGGGATGCTTGACCTAAAGAAGACACTCTTTCCGACTTCAATTGTCATTGAAGAAATTGTAGAGCAATCTCTAGAGTTTGTTTAGAAAAAAACCTGAATTGTTTTAGCTATCCAAGGTTTTGCTCCTTTGATCCTAGCATGGAAAACATCTCTTCATTAGTCGCTCCTCAAATTTGCCCCTACAGTAGGGGCACGTCTTTAGAATTTTATCCTTTCATCAAGATGCGTTCCTAGCATAAGGTCTCATCTCCAAATGTACTTCACTTCTCCTTTGAGGGGTATACCCCAACATCTGGGTAATCTTTTTGATAAACATCTCATCACAGGTCTTTCGCCAAATTTGCCCCTAGAATAGGGAATCATCTTTGGAATGCTTCTCATTTACCACTTAAGAAGATATTCCCTAAGTGCAGGGGAAAACATTTCAACCAACCATTCATACTTGGTAACTTATCTGATTTGCCCCTAGAATAAGGGTTCATCCTTGGAATGCCTTTGATCCATCTCTCACAACACTTATCCAGAAGTGTATCGGCTTTTCCTTCGAATGTTCTCTTTTCACTTGCGGTAGAACATGCTTTTAAAAACTGGGTAATTCCTTGAAAACTTTACCATCGATCATTCGTAGCATATGCCCCCAATGTAAGAGGCAATACTTGGCAAAGGTGAGAAGAAAGAATCAATTCAGGCTCAAAGGGATTAGCAATTGGAAATAATTTATTGAAACAAAGGGTAGCAGATATGACGGCCTCTCCTCCTTTCAAACTTTATCATTTAGCCCTTTGAAACTTAACTTAGTCCTTTGCACCCGAAGGGTGTTTGTCCTTGTCACATCATCAACATGAAATCATGCATCAAACCTTTGATCATCACCTTATACCTTCATCTCACTATCTCAACATATCTCTCATTATGTGCTCACTTCTCACCATCGAACAAACTCAGACAACCTTGTTTGTCAGTTCTTTATCGAGATTAACCAACAAGTCAAGCCTAGGTGCTCATCTATATGAAGTTAGTCCATAAGAAGGCGCATGACACAAAAAGGCTCAAAGATTCAGACCTTGTTAAAAAAAGGAAAGCAAGAGTTCAAGTTGACAAACTAAAGAGATTGGTTGGAGAAAAAAAAGTGAAGAGATTCAACAACTAGACTCACAGTACAAGTGGGAAAGACTCAAATAATCCGGCTAGAGAGGTGAAGGCTCAAAAAGGAAAGTAGAAGAAATGAAAAGGGATTTGATAACTTGTCCTACGACATAGAAAGGAAACAACTCAAGCAACTTAGATTAAGGTCAAATGGGCTCGTCCTTTGGCATGGGGTTCTCTTGATGGTTAAGAATTCAATGAATATGTGCTCCCCGATCTTCCAATATTAAACTCAAAATTTTAGTCAACTCTTCTTGTGATCTACTTGTGTCTCAAGCTTCAACTTTATTTAGAAAATAGTTTTGGATAAAATGTGTACTTGAAACTTAGGAAAACCATAGCAGAAATTGCAAATCCAAAATTCATGCCCCATTTGTCACATAAGTTCGTCATGTCTTGAAAACTTTCCTTTCAAAAAATTATGATTGAGAAAATGGGATGAATGTTTAAATAGTGTGTAAAACACCTATGAACGTTTAGATCCCCAAATTCTAAATTACCAATTCAAGCTTAATATCAAACAAAGTATGTGCGAAATATGAAAATAAGCGAAAACAGAATTGATAAAACAATCTAAACCAAAAATAATCACAACCACAGCAGTAATTAAATGGCAAAGATTAAGGGAAGAGAGATGCAAACACAAAGACAACACATCGATGTGTTATCGAAGAGGAAACCGAAGTCCTCGGCATAAAACCTCTCTGCCGCCCTTCAAGTGGTCAATAATCCACTAGAGAATAAAGTTGGGATACATGAATAGCAGAAGACCCTCCAAGCCTAATCTACCCAATGTACCTAAGCCCTCCAAGCTTCTTACTCCAACGAGGTTACGCCGAACCTTTGTCTTCTCTAGCTTACCGGATCTCGCAATTAGCCCATTGCATCAACCAATATCAATTGGTCCCTTCTTAACTGTTTCCCAAGCACCAAATAACCTCCTCACAAATTGGGTATGGTGAGATAAGAATTTGGCTTATGTACCTCTCAAGGATGTAATAATGGAGAGGGTGAGAGTAGAGGAATTTGGAGAATCAAATGATGAAGATTGTGGATGAGTTAATCTTGTTTTTCTCTAGGGTTTCTCTCTCAAAATTCTCTCTGGAAGCTCTCTACAATATGTGGGTATAAGGGGTATTTATACTGGTATGGGTTTGGAATGTGAAAGGTCAGTTTTTTCCAAACAGAGTAGTCTGGCGACTTGGCCTTGCGACTTGACTGAGTCGCGAGCTAACTGCCTGGCCAGACTGGAAGTTTTGTCCTGTAGTGCTCCAGCTGGCGTGACTCTTCAGCTCCTCTGCATGCTTCACACGTGTGCCTCTTTTGGCGACTTGCCAGCCGCGAGCCAGTCGCAAGATTCAGTCGCGAGGCCCTGCTTGAGTGCACACTTTTGAGCTTTTTTTCACACTCTCTTACACACTACCCTTACATGATTCCCACCTAAATACAGGGTTTCTAAATGCTAAATTACAAGCAAATTGGCACGGAATAAATGTTAGAATAATATGGCCCAACATAATATATATGATGCCTTTATTATTAACAAATAAATATTCAGTCTCTTGTGAAATTATGCAATACTTTTATGATGTAAGATATTGATATAATAGGTCTACTTGATTTAGTAGACTAAGATTATGAATGCATTCATTGTAGTCCTTGACTTGACCATATCCATCATGATGTAGCCTATTCTGATAGGTACATTGTTGGACCATGATGGAAAGGAGGTGCAAGTTAAAATTGCTCAGACTATGGAAGACAATAAGGGCTAGTCTTTCGATGGTTAGTGCATAATAATCTCAGAAGTCCTTCCATAATGAGATTCATGCATGTTGAGTGTTGGCTTTAATAAATCTATCGTGTCATTACCAGTAACTTGAACTCCTATTAAAGGTGTTGTCATTATAGTAGTTCTGAATATGAACGATAGATGAATCCATGTATTAGCATGGAGTTACAAAAGTAATAACACATTAATGAACTTTTTCATTAATGAATCTAATTAATAAAGTTGTTTATTAACAAATGTAACATATCTGTTACATGAAGTGTTATTATGATAGGAAGGATTTTATGGCTAGTCATGTTCTTTCTGAATATTATAAATATTGTCTAGGCCACACTTGCAAGGGGGTGTGAAAAGAGAAAAATAAAGCTCTTATTAATCTTGACCAGCTGGGGAGAGCATCCTGATTGCTTGTGAGGTCCTTGAATAACCTAATCTAGTATGTATATTTCTCACATCTTATTGTTGAATTTTATTACATATGCACATGATATAATTGTTAATTGATAGATGTATTATATGTGTTTCTCTTGAATTATTACTTTTTAAGTATAATTCCAACAATAAAGCCAACAAAATGGTTGATTAAATTCAACCTATAGGACATGACATTTAGGAGCCTATAGGACGCATCATGCTTGAAAATTGTGACAATTTTGAAAAAAAAAAAAGTCAAAGCAAAAACACAAAAAGATTTTACATGTAAAAGCATGAAGAAAGAGAGGTAAACTAAAAACTCTTTAGGTTTTTTTTTTTTTTTTTTTTTTTTTTTTGAAAATAAGATGACTGATTCTAAAAAACAAAGGTCCTAGATGAGAAGAATGATTTTTTTATTTTGACAGTTGTTGGGATTGTCGCCGGGGTTGGTGGAAGATCACGTGGCTGGGATGTTGGTGGTTGGGTGTTTGGGACGGTGGGTGTTTGTGGTGGAGGTTTTTGTTATTTGGGTGTCTCGGTCTGGTTCCAGGTACAGTAATGGAGGTTTTTCTGGTAGTGAGGTCTATCTCTGCTCTCATCCAATCCCCAAAATTCTGGTCTGACTTTTTCAGTGAACCTTTGCTTCTCAGCCAGCGTTCACAATTTCTATCATCATGGGAGACCAATCCGCACCAGTAACAGAAGTTTGGGAGGCGCTCGTATTTCAAAATTGTGCACCCAATGACAGACCCCTCGAACCATACCTTGCGTACCCTGTTCAAAGGTTTAGTAATATCAATTCGAACTCGAACTCGTAAATAGTTTCCCTTACCTCCTTCGCTTTCTGAATCGATCATGAGTAATGGTGTGCCCAATGAGCTTCCAATGGCATCCCGAGTTTCTTGGTTTAAACATTGGACTGGTAGTTCATGGATTTGGATCTAGAATGATGTAAACTGGAAGGCGAGTGATGATATGGGCACATTTGCAGTCACTTTCTCAAAGACCACAAGGTGTTTGTCGTATGTCCAAGACTCATGTTCAAGTACCCTGTCTAAATCACATTCATCTTCAAAGTTAAAAAACAGGATGTTGTTGCCTATATCTTTAATTTGAACATCCTTTTTCGATCTCCAAAGTGGCCTGAATGTACGAGCCACTGATTCCACATTGACGACTCGTTTTGTCAAGAATTTTGCAGCAAGAGTAAAGGAGTCAGGCTCCGCTTTGGGCATGCTATTCCAGTTTCTTCTTAGTCTAATAGAGAGAGTTTTTTCCATAATCCTTTAAGGGATTCCATGTTGGTAAGTTGTACAGGTAGTGAGGTGTGTAATGATTGTGTTTTGGATGGTGATTTGGGACGCCCTACTAGTGACAGGACACTAGAGGGAAACGGGATACCTGTACGGGGACAAGGACAGAAAAGCTCCACTGGGGTTAAAGGAATAGATTCGTCCTAGAACCTTAGAGAGCGACTATCAATACCTACCCCTAATGGCCATAATGAGCAAGACTTAGGTACAATACTTATGTGCTGTTTCTTCGGTTCCCCTTTTAAGATTCTGCCATGTGGCTTTTTTCTCATGGATGGAAGTGTATTTTTTAAGTTAATTAGCCACATGGCAGAATCTTAAAAGAGGGACCTAAGAAACAATACCTAAGGTACTGTACATAAATTTTGTCCTCATATAATTCCTGCTTCAATTGAGTAGTGAATATAACATTTTGGGATATCATTTGTATGGTGTCCTGCACCATTTAATACCTTGATTTAGTCTACTAATTACTTATAGATTAAGTTAATTAAGAGTTAAGTCCTGAAGAAAATTAAGTGCATTTAAAAAAAAAAAAAAAAGTTACCACCATGTATCTTTGGCATGATGGTCACTTTACAAGTATAGGTGCTTGTGGAGTGTGTGGGGCAAGAGTTAAGGTTCAAGTCCCGTCACTAACCATATGTGTTCATAAAATCTATGAATAATATTGATTTCACATAAATTAAAAAAAAAAAAAAAAGGATAAAAGAAGAATTTCCTCTTCTTGATGAAATGAGAATACTATATTGCACAAGTAAATTTGTCATACTCATACCTTACCTTTTTCTAAAAACCAATATTCAACAAGTACTGCAACGTGCACATGATTGATTTATTCATGCATCACCTTAGCCATTAATTGTAACAATGTCAAGACTTCGTTTTTGCACTTTACGAGTTCGACTAATTTCTTTGATTCGAAAGTGTTTTTGAATGTGTTCCAAAGTAATATCCACTGTGTCACGTGTGATAATTTCTTCCTATAGTTCAGGGACGGACCCAAGATTTCAAGTTAGGGGGGCAAAGTATAAGTAAAAAAAAACTTCAAATAAGCATCCATATAGTTAGTGGCGAAACCAAAAATACTTTATAGGAGGCCAAGCCAAAGATAATAAAAGTTTTTAACTTAAAAAAATCATGACAAAAAAAAAAAAACTTTATTTTACAAAATTAATAAACAAGTCTATAAGAATGAGTGAATGGCTTAATTTAATTGCTCAAGCAAATACTATTATTATAGAAACACTATTATAAATTAAAATATAGGGAAATTCTTCTTTTACATTGTGCTGTTATAATATAAATTTATATTGTATACAAAAAAAGTGGCAAATATTATATATATTTGCAAAACATATACAATATTTACCATTTCTTTACAAATATGTACAATATATATTACTTTTTGTATGTCTATCATGTAAGTTTACATTGAAATTGCAATGTAGACATAAAAATTACATTGAATATAAAGCAATCTAATGATCACTCACAAGTTAACAATATAGCTACTAGTCCTCTACAGTACTCTACACAATGATCTTATTTTGTTTGATTGAACTACACGTATCAACATATCAATCTATATTCATCAATGAAAAATATCAATCAATAAAATAATAATATAATTAACAATCCTATTTTATATTACTATTTTATGAGTTACTATAGTTTTCCATCACTTAACTAAAACAAAGAGCAGCTGAGTCTTAAACTCAAAGTGAACATGTTTGAATATACAAACAGAGAGAGGGGTTCAAAGAGAGATAAATACAGTAGTGGAGACGTAGAGGGCCTGAAGGCTAGATTTGCGCCGATTGTCCCTAGTTGGCTGGTCAGATCTTCAACTTGATGGAGCTCTTTGCAGCAAGCGGCGATGGGGGAAGGATATGGGGTTGTTTGTTTGATTTATATATATATATATATATATATTTATATAAAGATGATTTTTTTTTCCTATTTTTATTAGGAGAGTCTTGATTTACTTAGATAGATTTGAATGATGAGGTACTTGAGACCATAATTTTTTCGGACTCTATGCGGAAACTAGCCTTAGTTCATGCTGCATGCCATTATTTGTGCTACATTATCCATTGAAGGTAACGACTAAAAAGTCGTGTTCCCCACATTCCTACACAATCAATCATAGAAAGACAACACGTTCATGATGAAATAATGTCTCAACTTAGGACTAGTGAAAAAAGCTATGATGTAATACGCATGGGTCCACAAGCTTTTCATGGTTTGTGTGACATTTTGCGAAGAGACGGTGATCTTCAAGCCACACAACGTGCCACGGTTGAAGAGCAAGTTGCCAAGTTTCTTCACATTCTATCACATAATGTGAAGAACCGTACAATTTCCTTCTTTTTTTGTTGTTCCAGTGAGACCATTAGTTGCCATTTTCATAATGTGTTATGATCAATAATTATGTTAGAGGATCAGTTTCTTCGACAACTTGATGGAACCCAAGTTCCACTTGAAATACTACAGAGTAGTAGGTTCAACCCATATTTTAAGGTAAATATATCATGTTTATATTTTATATTTGATAGTAGTCTAGTATAAATATATTTTAAGATAAATGTCTTTGAGAGATATTGTTAATTTCAGGATTGTATTGGGGCACTTGATGGAACACATGTTCGTGTCAAAGTGTCGAATGAGGATGCACCAAGATATCGGGGTAGGAAGGGTTACCAAACACAAAATGTGTTGGCGGCATGCTTATTTGATTTGAAATTCACGTATGTATTACTAGGTTGGGAAGGAACTGCTTCAGATTCAAGAATAATAAAGAGCGCTTTAACTAGAAACGATAATTTGAAAATCCCACAAGGTAAATTTAATTCAAATATGTATTAGGATGTATTCTTTATAATTAAAAAAATTATAGTATATAATTAACCATTGTTAGTGTTTATTAGGTAAATATTATCTTGTTGATGCGGGATACATGAATAGAAGTCGTCTGATTGCACCTTATAGCGGAATGTGATATCATTTAAAAGAGTACTCTGCTCGTCCTCTTGAAAATGCTAAAGAATTGTTTAATTTGCGACATGCGCCATTGCGCAATGCTATTGAAAGGGCATTTGGTGTACTGAAAAAGAGATTTCCTATCATAGCAAGTACAATAGAGCCTAGTTATTGTGTTGACACACAAAATGAAATCATTTTATTATGTTGCATACTTCATAATTATTTAATGGGTGTCGATCCTGATGAAAGTCTTATTGCTGAAGTTGATGAAGAGGTTTTACATTCTCATTGTGAACGTGTGGTCCCTACTCCTAGAGAAGATGATAAGCATGCTAGACAATGAGATATTATAAGAGATTCTATAGCATTAGCCATGTGGCAAAACTATGTCCAAATGTGATAGCTTTTGGGTTTATTGTTGTCATGTTGTTTAAGACTATGTTATGTTTCAATTACTTAGACCTAAATGTTATGCAAATTTCTCTTTTCATTTTGATATTGCTCTCTATCTTTTGATAATTAATATTAATATCTAAACAATATTTTATATGTGTTTTTTGTCTTATTAATTATAGCATGGGTAAGATATAAAAGAAGAATGGTGGAGATCCAAGCAAAGAAGTACAATGGAGTAGTGTTATGGATGATGCTTTAATGGATTTTTTTTTACATCAAGTGATCATCGGTGGTAAAGTTAATGGAACTTTTACCTTTAAGGCATATGATGACATAGTGAAAGAGTTGGTTGAAAAATTTCACATGGAGATTAATAAGGATAAGGTGAAAAATCGACAAAAGACATTGAAGAAGAATTTTCATGAATGCTATGACATATTTATAGATGGATTGAGTGGTTCTGGATGGAATGATTCTTTAAATATATAGACAGTTGAACTAGAAGTTTGGGAGCCACTTATAGCAGTAAATTACCATTTTTTGTGAGTTTAATTTTGAATTACATAATTATATCTGTAATATAACCATTTTTCTTGGTTTGTAACAGTCTAAACCTGCGGCCAAGAAGTGGATGACAACACCTATGCCCAACTACTCTAAGATGACACAACTTTGGGCTAAAGATAGAGCAAAAGGTGATCATGCTGAAACTGCAAAGGAGAGACGTGCTAGGTATGCTGCATCGACCACTATTGATGAGATTGATAATTTGGTATCTCAAAATGAAGTTTCTTTGGAGAACTTTGAAGTCGAAGATGATCAGAGGTCACCATAAATTAATGTTGTATGTTCTCGAGCGTCATCACAAGATGCAATGTCTTCTAAAAGCAAGAAAAGAAGACTGGCAGAAGATGACGAACTTGGGAATGTAATTTCCCAGTCATTTGATAATGTATCAATGGAAATTGATAGGGTGACTGAGGTTATGGCAAAGTGTTTTTCAAAGTCATATGGAGAAGAAGTTCATGCAGCGTTGGGCGTATTGGACTTGGATCCAATATCAAAGACTGAGACCTACATGTTCTTTGGTTGCCCAGATCATGAGTGCAAATGTGTTCTATTGACACTGATGTCTAAGCCTAAAAATTAAAAAGTGTGGGATTTCTTGGCCAACTTTAGATTTGCTTTATTTTGTTATTTTGTTTTGTTTTGGCAAGACTCATTATAGTTAAAAAAAAAAAAAAAGATATTTGTTTGTATTTTTTAGACAATGTTTATTTTGTTGAAAATAAATATGTGATGCGTGAATTTCTTTACAACATAGAAATATACATAACTTAATTTTTAGCTACAATAAATTTTTTTCCCCCTAAACTAGAATCATTATTTATGTTCTTTAAAATGAGGGGTATAATAGTAATGTTATTATAAAATAATTTCTTTTCATTCCATTCATTCCAATGTCACTTCCAAACAATATTACTTACATTCCATTCAATTCCATTCCTTTATTTTAAAACATCCAAACAAGATTTTTTAATTCAAAATCATTCATTTCCCTACTAAATTCATTCTATTCCATTCCTTTAATGACTATTCCATTCCATTTCATTCCCTTATGAACTCTCAAACGGAGTGTAAGAGTCCTGAATGAAAAGATTTGGATTTATTTTTTCTATTTATCCTTTTGTGATTGTTTGAATTTATTAAAATTATTTTGTTGCTTATTTTGGTGGAGCTATGGGTCAACAAATCAATGAATGGCCAAATTTCATTTTTGATTCTGGGTTCTTTATATCAAAATGGGTAAATTACAAAGTTAGTCCCTATATTTTACACCATATCTTAATTTTGGTCCCTAACCTTTCACTTGTGTCAATTTAGTCCTTAATATTTCCAATGACGTGTCAATTTAGTCTTTTCTATTATCCCTTGGATGAAAAAAGCTGATGTGTCAAACGGAATAATAAAAAAATATTTTTCATGCCATATCAATTACCCCACATCAATTTTTTTAAAGAAAAACCCACTTCAAATGTTCACATGTGAGATTTGTAATCTTGATTCTTGACTCACGTGAGAGTTGGGGGGGGGGGGGGGAGAGAGAGAGAGAGAGAGAGAGAGAGAGAGAAGAAAGGGAGGTGAATCTGATGAGAGATTGGAAGGATTTAGAATTTTCCCTAGACTGATTTGTACATGTGAACATCTGAAATGGTTTTATTTTATTTTTGTTTTTAAAATAATTTGAGTGGATTTTTTAAGCCAGCAATATCAACTTCAACTTAAAAAATCCAAAGCCCAACACATAACACCCAGAAGCTAAAAATGATCAAAAGGTTCAAAACCACGATCTTTCTCAGCTTTTTGAAATTGATAAGATTAAGATTGGAAATAAATGGGTTTGTTTGAAAGAAAGGAAAAAAATAAAAAAGCTCAAAAGAGACAAAGATCAGAGAAAGAGATAATAATGTGAGCGAGGTTGTGGAAGATGGTGTTATATAAGAAGAGAGATACAGAGAGAGAAAGCAAAACTAGGGGCCATTTGAAAGAGTTAAGTAAGTGCTTTTGGCGGGAAAGCGTTTTGGGAAAGTGAGAGTGAGAGTAAAGGTGATGGAGGAGAGGAAGATGAACCTGATGAGAGACAGGAATTTAGGGATTTAGAAATTTCCCTAATCTGATCTCATGTGTGAACATTTGCAATAGATTTTTTTTTTAATCTGACGTGGCAGTACAGTTGGCCGTTGATGTGATATAATTAATATATTTTTATTATTCCATTTGACACATCAGTTTTTTTCATCTAAGAGATAACAACATGGACTAAATTGACACGACACTAAAAAGGTTAGGGACCAAATTGAAACAATTGAAAGGTTAAGGACCAAATTGAGATATGGTGTAAAGGATAGGGACTAATTTTGTAATTTACCCTATCAAAATTTTCTCATTAGGTTGAAAGTGTGAATTTATTTGAGGTCTAAAGTCATTTTTTTCCAAAATTCTAGGGGGGCCAATAAGTATATCACTCTTAAATTTTAAGATAATTTATGTGAGAGTTATATGTATTTTTACTGGGTTATCCCCAAGTTTTGTCTTTACTTAAACATTGGATGTAGGGGTATTTTTTAACCACCAAAATGTTCATTCCAAACAGGAGAAACCCTTTAAATAGTAGTAGTATAGTCTATGGTTATTAATATCCCTATCTGGATCTTAGGATATTAAAATACTAAGATCCTACATCCCTAAAATGTTATGGATCTCACTAGGATCTCTAATAAAGTGAAATTTGTGTGAGATTTCAATCCAGATCTTATAGAATTCCGATCCCATAGAGATACTAAAGATCTTGTGCTATAAAGGAAAATTTAATTTTTTTTGTGTGTGCTTATTTTAGGCCTCCAAATGGAGTTCAAAGACCCCAAACTAATAAAAAATGTAATAAACAGATCAGCCCAGTAGCCCTAACCAAAATTGATTGAAAAAAAAAGTAAAAAATAAAAGCCTAACGCTCACGTCAGTCGCCAGTCGTCACTTTAACCTAATAAATAAAATCACAAAAAACAAAAAAAGAAGAGAAGAGACTAGACTACTAGAGAATGGAAGGCGAGTGTGAAAAGCTAAGAAATCCGAGGGTGATGCCACTATGAGAGAGACCATTAACTACAAAGGTGATTTTTTTTTTTAATAATTTAATTCAGCTAATAATGACTAGAATGATGTTTATAATGATCAACCGTACTTTGAGAAACACATCCAAGATAGCCAAACCTTTGGTCTTGATGATTGAGTGTCATTATGGTGTTATTTGAAATATTTTTATTTGTGTGGGACAATAGGTATTGACAGATTCTTAAATACGTTGGTTTCCAACTTTCCAAAAAAAAAAAAAAAACAAAAATGTTGGTTAAGTGAATTACGAATCCCTGATGGTGTCAGACATGAAACAAGGGGTATGAAGCGTTAAAAAAAAATCTCAAACCTATTTAATCAAACACATAGTTATATAGTTAGAGCATTAGAATTGCAACCCCTAAATTGCTATTTTTTACCATCAAACCAACAAAAACAAGCATTATCCCAATTTCTATTTATAAAAATTTTTGCAACTTAGCTACAGTAAGATGGTACTTTTAGAAGATACTGTAGCAAGTTGTAAAATCGTTTTTATTATATTTCATTACTTCTCCTCTCTCTCTCTCTCTCTCTCTTCCAAGTCTCTCTTTTCTCAGCTCAGACTCCATCCCTCTCTCTGTAATCTTAGCCTCTCTCTCCCCACTCTCTTTGTCTCGGTCTCTCTCGAATCGACATGGAGACAACGGTTTATGGTGGAGGCATGGAGATCGGCTTCTGTGGTGAAGGCGTGGACATCATGGAACCATGGTGGAGCTGTGGTTGTGGCTGGGTAATTGTGGTTTTGTTCTTAGGTCACGGTGGTTGCAGTGATAATGGGTTTGCTGGGCTTTGTTCTTGGTTGGGTTAGTGGTGGTTGTAGCGGAAACAATGGGTTTTGGTGTGGTAGTTTGTGGTCAAGCCAAGGAGGTCGTGGGTTGTGGTCAAGGTGGCGTTTGTGGTGGAAGTTGGGGGTTGTGGTTCGTGGTTGTGGTTGGGCCATGGTGGTTTTGTTCTTGGCATGGTGGTTGCGTTTTGTTCTTAGGTCGTGGTGGTTGATGTGATGGTGGGTTTGCTGCTTTGATCCTGGTTGGGTTGGTGGTGGTTGTGGTGGTTAAACAATGGGTTTTGGTGTGGTGGTGCCTCATATTGTTGGTGGTGGTGTGGTTGAGAGAGAGGGAGAGAGAGAGAGAGACAGAGACAGAGAGGCAGTGACAGAAATTAGAGAGAAGAGAGATAGATAGTTTTATATTATTTAATTGTATAATTTATATTATTTTAATGTGTTATATGTTAAAATAAAATTTGAGATGTTGGGTGTATTGTAAAATGATATTGTATAATAGATAAAATAGCTTTTTACATGGTAAAATAGAAACTTTTATGCAATTCCGGATGCTAATGCTCTTATAGACTTATAGTTTAATATATTTTACTTTATTAAATCCTAAAATTAAATAAAAACAAAACAACAACAACAACAACAACAATAATATTGGGTCCATTGTTGAGGTCCAAAAAATCACAATGTTATACCAAGGCCCAAAACAAAGCAAAGGATTGAAACCTAGGAAAAATAAAGCATTTAGGCTTCCAATAAGAAAGAAGAGAGGTCCAAACCCATTAAGGGTCCATAAAGAGGAACCTAAATCCATGAATGGGCAAGTCTCAGGCCCCATAAAATAAAGGAAGGAAAAAAGCCCAGCATAGCCCTTAAAGGTCAGAAAATCGCTGGGGAGCCCGGGAAAATAACTGGGCCAGGATACCTGGGGATTCCCAGGAGCCAGGGATCCTTGGGACATGCAGCAAAGCTAGGTTGGGATTAAGACAGTTTAGAGTGTGTACCAAGAAACACAAGGAAATAGAATAGATATGTCTCTATCAGCCACTCAATGATGCAGAAAGGGGGTCAGAAGGCTTAAGAACCAACAACCCATGAGTAAAGGCCTAGTACCTCGGGGAACCCAGGAAGAAGAACCATAAGGGAATGTGGCTGGGGATCTTTCAGCCTGGCAGGAAGGAATCAACTCACTTGGTAAAAATGATAAAGGGAAAAGCAACCAAAAGTTGGGTCTGAAAAGGTGGAATCTAGAAGCCTTAAAAGAAGAAAGACCAAAGGTCAGCCCTTTAAGACACCCCAGTACGGGAAGGTTAGCTGGGGTCTTTCGAAGATGAAATCTCAAAAAAGGGAAATAATAAAGAATAAGGAAGGGACCAGCCACTAATGTTGCTGACACAACATTGGTTCTGGTACCCAGAAGAACAAATAGAGGGAATCAGTGGTACCCCGGAAACCCTAGGATGGCACTATAAAAGGGGAAGCAACCAACAGTGAAAGACATTCAACAATAGTGAATTAGAGTAAAAATCATTAAGAAAACTCTGTTAGAATTCAAAAAAAAAAAAAAAAAAAAAAAAAAAAGAGAAAAAGGAGGGAAATATTGTTCGGTATCCTCAAATAGCCACTAGAGAACACACTTAGATTCAAAGAGATTCAAACTTTGCAAGTCTTAGAGGCCTGAAGAGCCATCTAAGTCTGTGATTTTGAACTTATTTGGACCTTGTAACCCGTCCTAGTGAGCATAGTGTATTACACAATCAAGAAAGTAATAAAATATTTTGCATTATTTTAAGATCCCTAATGCTTTATTTTATGTTCCTTCTTGATCAATTTCGTTCCTTTGCTATTCCTTGCTGTTCAGTGCATATATTTCTTGTCTGTTAGCATGTATGTGTTGTAGGATTCATGCTTTGTGCACTACTTGGTTCGAAATCAGCCCAATTTAGCTGCGGTGAACCAAGCCCAATCCCTTAAAACAATAAGTATTGGGTCCAGGATCCTTGTTTCTACTTGGGCCTGTGTGCTAAAAAAAAAAAGAACCCACACATTAGGGCGACTCCACTAGGGACTAGGTAAAGGAAAGGGAAGAAGCAGTCCCTTCGCAGAGCATGGCTCCAAGACCAAGGAACAGTAAAGGTACCAATGTACTACCTGCGACATTTGAGCTCGTAGGAGAAAATGAGGTAACTTCAAGGCAGAGGAATGAAGTACCTCTGGTGGAGCAGGAGGTCGTCTTAGGACAGAGGTGTGGGGTGTAGGAACTAGAGCCCATGGCTCAGATGGCAGAAATGATGAAAGACTTACAACAGGAGATCCGTATCCTCAAAGAGGGAAGGACTCAAGAAATCAGAGATAACGCTCCCCCTGTGGCCAACCAAGAAAGAGCCCAACCAAAAGGAGGGTCAGTAGTAGGAGGGGGAGTTAACCCCTAGTATCTCACACTAGCGGATGTCAACGCCCTTTTGGAACAAGAAAGGGAAAAGCTCTCGGGGATCCCCAAGCAATTCTCTCGGGATCCCTCATTCCCACCAAAACTCCTTGGCAAGCCCTATCCCAAGGGATATGAACCCCCAAAGTTTCACCCTTTTGATGGAAGGAACGGAAGTGCTGTGGAGCACGTGAGTAGGTTCATTCACACCATGGGTCTTTACGCAGGAGACAAGGAGCTGTGTCTAAGAGAGTTTGCTAAGTCCCTATTGGACAGAGCATACACATGGTACACTACCTTGAGGCCGGGGTCCATTAAGACCTGGAATGAGATGATGGAGAGGTTTTGCTCAAAGTATTATCCAGGTGAAGACAAGGCCACCTTCCAAAGCCTTCAGATGGTAAGGCAAAGGCTCGGAAAAGACCCTATCCAGTTCATCAAAAGATTTGAGGATGTTTCTTTGGACTGCTATGGGGATCACGAAGAAAGGGAGTGTTAGGACATATGTGTTTCACATGTTAAGAACATATATCATGATTTTATGTAATTGGCTAATCCTTTGACAAAATGCACTTTACTTGTATTTGGGTAGATTTAGGATGTGTTTAAATACTTCAAGAAATCATGTTTCAAGATCAAGTGTTGAAGCCTTCAAGTCTGTCCAAGAAAACAAGCTGAAAGTGCAGAGTTATTAAAACTTGACAGCTAGCATGTGTCGAGGTTTAAGAAGTTGTTTTAGCCCCGTGGCTCGACAGCTAGCTCGACAGATGCTTGACAGCTTCTATCTGTCGAGGTTTATGAAAACAGAATTTCTGTTCTATTTTTCTTGAGATCCATGGATGTGTCTTTGGGCTTTCTTTTCTCCTAACCCTAGACATATAAAAGGATTGTTTTAAGAGCTGTCAAAGTACACAAGTTGCACAAGCATTGAGCAAACTCTGTTCAAGCAATTTGTAACCAAAGACGAAGTTCTTGCCCTAGTTTATCTCTTTCTCTTGAAGAAGTTGCTGTGTATGTGCACCATAGGGTTTTGTAACCAAGCATCTTCTTGATCTTCATCATGTGGATGAATTAAAGAACTTTGCAGTCAATAACCTTCATAGTTGGTTATTGAAGTTGCGTACTGGGATTCGCGCATTGGTTAGTCACGTACTTGGGAGCCGTGCATCAAAAGGGGGAACTGTCATTACAGAACAAGTCCAATTGGGTATTGGGGTAAGGGTTCAACTGTAGGTTGGTAAGGTACTTGGGATTCCTTTACTTGTAACCGCTTGTTGTGATAATAGTGGAGTTTCAGGAGTGGTGACACTCGGTGGAGTTTTTGCCGTTAGGTTTTCTCCATTCGTAAACAAATTACCGTGTTATTTATTTTCCGCCTGCATAATTAGTTTATTGGTGATTTGTTTGTGCTACCACGTGTTTTGCATGATAAATTGATTAATTAATAATTTGGCTAATTAATTAATTAATTTCAATCACAAGGGGTCAATTTCTTTGTGGCCTATCAAGTGGTATCAGAGCCAAGGTCATAGGTTTGAGTCGTTGGAGCCGCATTGTGAGGGAGGGATTGTGAGGGATTTCACAATTTGCTCCAATACCAATGGGCTTGGTCTACGATCGAATGCTATAAAAGATTTGTGCCCCCTCATCCTTCACCAATTGGTGGTTGGATGGATTGGTGAGGCACACGGTTCGATAGGGAGCTCATGGAGACTTGCATATCTAACATGCTCTTTGATTACAGGCTTAATCTCGAAAATCTATGCATAACCCAATTTGCTGACCTGCTACAGAGAACTAGGAGGACAGTGTTGACCATGAGAACAAAGAGGGTGCCAGTACCTTAGGCCATGACAGCTTTGGTAGGAGAAAAGAGGAAGAGAATTAAAGGAGAAATGGCCGAGGAACCACCTGTGATCCCATGTACTGCGGAAGAATTGAATCATGTTCTGGATAAATGGATTGGAGACGGAATTGTTAGGTCATTCACTGTGTCCATTCCACCTATTGAGGAAGAAAGGAAGAATCCTTTGTTTTGCATGATTCATAACTATGTCAAGCACTCCACCAAGGATTGTTGGACCCTTCGGAGGCTTTTTCACAAAAAAGTTTAGGGAGAGGACCCTGGAGCTCACCCAAAAGGAGCCCGAGGTGTAGAGGAACCCTTTACCCAACCATAAAGGGAAAGGAGTGGTGGCTGTAGTAATCCATGGAAGCTCGGCAGAAGTAGAGGAACCTGAAGGATCCTTTCACCCTAGCACAGTCAAGACCCTTCAGAAGAGCCCTAAGTTCAGATCATTATTCAATCAATTGGGATTTGGGCTAGAAGTAAGAAGGATGGCCATAGAATCCCTCATGAGTATAGCAGCTGATTCAGGGGTGGAATGTTTCACAGTAGAATCCCATGCCAACCGAGCTTACTTGGAGACAACCAATGCAATAACCTTCACGGATGAAGACATGGAAGTTGAACATCCAGACCATTGCAGACCCTTTTATCTGATGGCCACCATAAACGGTGTCCAAATCAGGAGAGCACTGATAGACATAGGGGCATCATTCAACCTCATAGCCCTAAGTACCTTAGAGGCTGTGGGCTTGATTGGTAGGAGGATCCTGGGGGCTCCTATGGAGATAATAGGATTTGGAGGAGTAGCAGAATCGACTGAGGGATATGTGCAGCTGGCCTTAAAGGTGGGCCTAATAGTAGCCCTGACCATATTCCATTTGATTAACTCAGAAGTTTCTTACCATGTTCTGTTGGGACGCCCCTGGCTCCATAAGCATCGCCTCATTCCCTCCATGTACCATCAATGTGTTAAAGGAAGATTGAATGGGAAGCCCATAAGAATCCCTGCCAATCCAATCCCTTTCAGCCAAGAAGAAGTGAACTTTATAGAAACAATGTTTTATGAAGAATTGGAACTAGATGATGAGAGTCCCACACTAGGGACACTAGGAGCACTTGTCTTGGAAGAAGAAGAAAGAGGAGGTACCCACGACCTAAGGAACCTCTTGGACAGAAAAAGGCAAAAGAAGGAGACTAGCTCCTCAGGATCCTGGGAATGTGTAGTGGTGCGGGAGCCCGGAGGAAGGCTAATATATCGTTTATAAAGGTACGCGGGGCTTGAATGCATTATGCAGGAGGGTCCCGAACTGCCAGATTGTATGATGGTTCAAGAAGAAATCCTAGAGGATCTAGACAAGGAAGCTCAAATCCAGTCTGAAGAGGAATTGGAAGAAGTAAACTTGGGGGCTGGTCTAGGATCCCTGAAACCTGTCTTCATTAGCAGTCAGTTAACAACACAAGAAAAAGAACAATTAGTAGCATTACTCAGGAGGTATGTGGATGTATTCGCATGGACATACAATGCGATGCCTGGCTTGGACCTAGGACTAGTAGTCCATTCTCTCAACATGAACCCAGGAGTTAAGCCAGTAGTTCAACCAGCCAAGGTCTTTCACACTGACATAGAGGCTCAAATAACTCAGGAAGTCAAGAAGCTACTGGCAGCTGGGTTCATCAAGCCAATCCAGCATCCTAAATGGCTCTCCAACATAGTACCTATGAAGAAAAAGAATGGCCAAATCCGGTGTTGTGTGGATTTTCACAATCTGAACAAGGCATGTCCAAAAGATGAATTCCCCCTGCCTAATATTGATCTCCTTGTAGATTCAGCTGCGGGAAACTCTATGTTTTTATTTATAGATGGATATAGTGGGTATAACCAAATTCGCATGGCTGCTAGAGATGTAGATAAGACAGCATTCAGGACCCCGATCAGGAATTTCTATTACATTGTGATGCCCTTTGGCCTTAAGAATGCGGGAGCCATGTACCAACAAACCATGATAGCCATCTTCCATGATATGATGCTTAGGGAAATGGACGATTATGTGGATGACATCGTGGTAAAGTCTAAGACTAGGGCAGGACACTTCTAGGTGCTTGAACAAGTTTTTGAAAGGTACAGGAAGTACAAACTACGCATGAACCCCATGAAGTGTGCCTTTGGAGTGTCTGCTGGAAAATTTCTTGGGTTCCTAATACATCGCAAAGGCATAAGTGTGGATCCAGCCAAGGCCACAACAATTGCAACAATGAGGAGGCCAAAAACGGTTAAAGCTCAAAAGTTTCCTGGGGAGGGTCTCTTACATCAGGAGGTTTGTGCCAGGACTGGCTTCGGTCACAAGTGAATTATCCAAATAGCTGAAAAAGAGGGTTGAGTTCACTTGGGGAACTGAACAGCAGAAAGCCTTTTAGAGGATCTAGCAGATTATGAACCATCTGCCTACCTTACAAGCACCAGTACGTGGGCGACCCTTGTTACTATATTTAGCATCAAATTCCCAAGCTATAGGAGCCCTGCTAGCATAGGAAGATGATGATGGGAATGAGCAACCCATTTATTATGTGAGCAGGACACTAAAAGATACAAAGACCAGGTACCCCAGGATAGAAAGGGCATGTCTGGTGGTTATGTATGGATCCCAAAGGCTAAAACGGTACTTCTCAGCCCACCAGATCCTCCTAGTGACCAAGTCTCATCCCATAAAAGCACTCCTTCACCAGCCTCTCCTAAAGGGAAGAATAGCACAGTGGCTGGTTTTGCTCTCTCAATATGACATCGGTCTGAGGACCCCCAAGGCTGTCAAAAGCCAAGCCATAGCAAATCTGCTAGCCCAGTTCCTAGGGGAAGAAGAGTGATCACTAAGCAAGGAGATCCCCGGAGAGGTGGAAGTAGTAGAACTCTCAGGAAAAAAATGGACCATGAGATTTGACGGGTCAGCAACGACAACTTCAAATGGCTTGGGAATTGTGTTAAGTTGCGAAGATGGGGATACCATGCCATTATCCTTCAAGCTTGAGTTTCTCTGTTCAAATAATGCTGCTAAGTACGAGGCATACCTTGACTGGACTGGACATAGCACTCAGCATAGGGGTAAAACATATGAAGGTTTTGGGAGACTCCAACCTCGTAGTCTCCCAAGTAAAGGGTGACTTTGCACTAAGAGAACAAAGTTTGGCAGCCTACAGAACTTGGGCACAGAAGTTGGAGCAAAAAATTCCAAACCTTCAGTGTGGAATACACCCAAAGAAGCGAAAACAAGTTTGCTGATGCACTAGCCACCCTAGGATCCCAGATACCATTTAAAGGAAAAAGTACTTTGATAAAGGTAAGCAAGCAGGAACATTCCATCATAGGGATCCTCAAAAGGATGTTCCTTGAAGAATCAAAACAGAAAGATTGGAGAGATGAGGTAAAAGGAAAGATAGGAAAGTTGGGGCATGAAGGAAGTATCAAGGAACTAAAAGATTACCCTTTGATAGAAGGAGAGTTGTACAGGAGGCTGCCCGGAGGGATCCTGTCCAAATGTATCAATGAAAAAGAAGGGAAGCTGAGATTAGAAGAACTGTACAGCCAGGTTTGTGGGATTGCAGAAAAAATCAGCCTATACAAAAGGATGCAGCGCATGGGGTATTACTGGCCAAATATGAACAAAGAGGCTACAATTGTACAGGAGGAATGTCAAAAGTGTCGACTTTCAATGGACAAAGAAGAAAGTTATGCCGTATTCGTGACAGAAGATTGGAGGACCCCATTTATGGAATACTTGGCTCAAGGGATCCTACCAACTGACAGGACACTGGCTCACTAGCTCAAGAAACTTGCCTTTAGATACTTCTTGCAAAATGGAATCTTGTTTAAAAAGGGGTACGGCGGGGATCCCCTAAGATGCCTGGGGCCTTGGGAGGCCAGAGAAGCAGTCAGAGAAGTCCACTCCGGTGATTGTAGAAGTTACCCAGGGAAAAGAAGGCTTTACAGGCAGTTGTTGTAGTTGGGGCACTATTGGCCTACAATGAAAAAGAACTCCAAGAAGCTGGTTAAAATGTGTCATGCATGCCAAGTACTTAGAGATGCAATACATACTCACCCAGATGTGCTGCAAGATATGACCACACCATGGCCTTTCCATACTTGGGGGCTCGATCTTATAGGACCCATAAATCCCCATTCTAATGGCCATATATGGATCTTAGCAACCACCAAATATTTTACAAAATGGGTAGAAGCCATCCCTTTGAAGAAGGCCACCGGAACAGCCGTGGCAAACTTCATCCGAGAACATATCATTACACGCTTTAGGATCCCAAGGAGACTGATCAGTGACAATGGTACACCATTCATAAATAAGCATATGAGGGACCTGACCGAGGCGTATCACATCAAGCATGGGAGGTCCACACCATATTATCCACAAGGAAATGGCTAGGCCGAGGCTACCAAAAGGGTGATATTGAAAATCCTCAAGAAAATGAAACATGAGTATGGGGGAAAATGGAGTGCCCACCTGACAGATGTACTCTGGGTGATACTGAAAATCCTCACTCTCTGTGTTTTGCCATGTTGTTTTTTGCAAAGAACTTTATGTAGTCATCTTTTTTTAGAATCCATGATAGAAGGACACTCTAAGATCCTTACTATCTTTTTGACAATTATCCTATGTTCCTTATCTTAGTAACTGTGATGGAATCTTTTCAAAAAAAAATGGAGCTTCAAGTAAGATGTATGATTGCATAATATTACATGGCTCAGCCCAAATGTGGCCAACTCTAGGAGAGGTACCTGGGTTAGCGCAAAAAAAAAAAAAAAAAAAAAAGGAAGAAGGATGAAATCTTAACGCATGACCTAGGACTCACACCACAATCAGTCCAAGTACATGGTCTGGGACTTCGAGCAAGAATGAGTGCCCCGGGGTACCCAGCCTAGTACTTCCCCTAAAATAGGTCCTCCTGGTTCATGACCTAGGACTTGGAAAAAAAAAAGAATAATACAGCATCCAATGTACCTAGCTTAGTACCTGCGCAGGAACACAACCACAAGGGTACCTATTCCAAGACCTACCACAAGAATTTGTAGGAGCCATGGTCCAAGACTCAATACAAAAAAAAAACAAGAGAGAGAGAGAGAGAGAGAGAGAGAAAACAGAAAGAAAAAAAAATGCATAAAGCACAGATCCATATATATCATAAAGAAAGCAGTCAGAAGTAGCTACTTTAAAAAAAAAAATTTAAACACCTCGAATTGTCTGAAAAAAACAAAACAATGGAGGAAATAAACTTATACACCCTGAGTTATTCAAAGAAAGAAAAAGAAAGAGGAACTAAGGAATAAGGTCGGTCAGCAAAGAGCCTCCTGAGGAAATTGCAGGAACAGTTGATGAAGAAAGAACTAGCTACTTCTTAACTTTCAGATCTTGCAATGCCTTGTGAGCACGAGCCAGGGCCTCCTCAGCAGCAGCAATCTCAATGTCAAGGTCCTTAGAAACCTTCCTCTAGAACAGCATGTAAGCTAAGGACCACAGGTAATCCAGCAAAAAAGACAAATTGAACTTGACTTCCATAAGATCCTGCACCACTCATCTCCACTCCAAAAGTCTCTCCTCGGAGAGGGAATCAGGAGAGGAGTCCCTCAGAGAAATCAGCACGGCGCACAAGAGCTCCATCAGGATGTTGCCCAAGAATACGATTCCCCTGAACCCACTGGTGAAGTCCCCATGGGCTTTGAGTAGCCCCTCCAAGAGTGGCAAGCCCTCAACAGGCACAGAGAAGTGCATGAAGCTACCAAAGGGAGGCCCAAAGCGATGGAAGTGGCTTGTAGGAAGACTGTTGAACTCTAGAGAATCAAAGTGGGCCAGAAAAGCAAGGAGCCTTGAGCTAGGATTTGAGATAGCCATCTCGGGGGCCTCCTTTATTGTTGTGTCTCCACCTTTAGGAGCTGGAGGACTTCCAACCCTTTGAATAGTCTGGGGAATCCCTGTCTGAGCTTCAACAACCTAGACAGTGGGAACAGGTTCCTTAGCTTCTTTAGTAACTGCAGGCTTAGGATCCTTAGCACCTGTGTCAGCACCTGTGAAAGCAAACAGAGTCAAAAAAAGGGGGAGAGAGAAAGGAAGGAGTAAAGATAGAAGGAAAAAAAAAAACCAGTACCATTCCCCTGTGGTAGAGCTTCCTTTTGAGCTTAGGCAGCCACTTCAACCATCAACGAAAGCTCCTCCTCCCGCCTTTCTGACCTTTCAGAAGACTCTGTGAAAGGGCATAAAGTACGTTGAAAGAAAGGTGAAGAAACCTTGGCAAAAGTGCTAAAGGAAGGGAGGGACACCGGGGGACTCGCCATAAAAGAAGTATAGAAAGAAAGAAAAAAAAAAGAACTGAAAAGGGGAGAAGAATAATGATGGCGGGTAGTACACACCTTCAGAAGCCTCTGACTCCAAGGAAGGAGCAGCTTCAAGGGCAGATTGGGCGCTGGTTTGACCTAAAAGAAACAAAGGGGAAAAGGAACAAGAACCTTTAGGAAGAAAGGATAAGGGAAATAAGAATAGGTGCTAATAAAGAATGGATGAGGCTTACCTGCTCGAGTAGATAAGGACGCACCTCCTAAAGACTCCTTGCCCAACGCAAACTTAGTAGTGGGCTCAAGTGTCACAGTTTTAGTTGGACTAGGGGTTTGCACGGGCTTAGGCTCTTAGGGGACAGGAGGCTGAAAAGTTTCAGGGTCTTAGACGGCCAAGAAAGCAGAAGGTGAAATGGGCTAGGCATCCTTCACTACCTGCCTAGCTTCCTCAACTATGCCACCACTAGGGGGCTCCTTATCCACACTTAAGGCAGCAGCAGGCTGAGCTACCATAACTTCTTTCACTAAGGCACCACCAGCTGCAGGAGGAGGCACCTTGACCTGCAAAAGAAAAGAGGAGCAAGAAGGAGTATGTGGCAGACATAAAATAAATAAATAAATAAATATATGTACGCAGCACTAGAAAAGGGAAAGAAAGCAAACAATAAAAGGGCACAAGTGAAAGAGGGTCATACCACATCATCACCAGAGGATTGGCTTTTACCTCCATTGGGGTTTGATTTGCGCTTAGACTACAAAAAAAAAGGAGTGACCATTCATCAGTTAAAGAAAAGAGAAAAGTGAGACACAACAAGAACAGCAAGCCAAGATGGCCAGATGCAAAAAAAAGAAAGAGAGAAGAAGGAAAGAGGCCTTGCCCTTCTCTCTCTCTCTACAGATTCTTTAATAGTCTTTTGTCTACTACGGGTACGCCCAAAGGGTCTTAAGGGAGACGAGTGTGATGTCAAACCCCGAAGAACCATGGGCTGAGGAACTCACAGGAACCTGAAAGATAGAAGACTCTACCTTAGTTTTCACTCTGTTCTTTGGGATTAAAGGATGGCCAACTTCCTTTCCAACTGTAGAGGGGTCCACTCTCTTAAGCTCCTCAAAAATAACTAGCTGCTTGCGAGACTTAGTAGTTTTCCTCTTCTTAGTCTCAGGGCCAGCCTCAGTACCCTCAACGCTTTCCTCAATCTTAGCTCTTTTGACAACTTCCTATTTGATTTTCTTCTCCCTACCTTTGCCCACAGGAGTGGCAGCACCAATTACCTCTACCACCCCTCTCTTGATTGGCACACCAGAAGAAGCACCCACAATAAGGTCACACCCTGACTAAGCATCAGGAAAATCATTCGTATGACATACCCAACCACCCCTAGAGGCATGCCACTCCACAAATCCTGTTTTGCTACTTATGGCAGCAGACACAATGCCAGCAGTGGGGAGTGCCAAACGCTTGTTAAAGGTATGAGTAGAGAAAAGAGTAGGATCAAGAGTCCTCCCAATCTTACCGAAACCAACAAAATTTAAGAAGGACTTCTGAACTCTTCTCCAATAACCAGCAAAGCTACTGGAAGCAAAGACTCCTCGCTGGGAGTTTGGCACCACAAATTGAGGGCTCCTCCGTGACCAGTAAGAAAAAGCCTAGGACCTTAGAAACGGATCCAGGGAAGGGAGAGAAGGCACTACCTCCTTGAATACCGGCGGGATGTCCTGATCAAAACCAAATTGTCTAAGTACCAAGTGTGCTGAATAGTGAGTGAACGTTGGACCACTTGATGAAGGTACTGGAAGCCACGAGGGGCTGATGTAAGCTAAGTATGCCAAACTGCCCTCATCTCCCCGACGCAAATCAAAGGTATTCCTTGGGGAGTTAAGGAAAGAAGCCAACATAGAATCACAGGCGAACCCAGGACTGAACTCTCGGGGAGAATGCCAACTTAAATGCCTTGCTTGATCAAACAATTCCACCAAATTGAGGTTGCCCCCCTTCAAATTAGACCAGCGAAAAATGATAGGATGACTGTCAGTAGAATTGCCACACAGCCCTTTGATCACGTCTGGGTATCCCTGGAACTTATCCTTCATATACTTTAAATTCCTACACTTAGCCAAAGTGACGGAAGACCAATCCCACATGAACCCCTGAAGGATAGCACAGTGGAAGGAAGAAGTGATAGTATAGCAGGAGTTGCCCTCAACCTCATCCCCATGAAGCAGATCCAATTGAGACTAAACATGGCCTAAGAACATGGGGGCTAAAGGATACTGAGCACCCCGGGCCAACTTGATTGCCAGAGGAAAGAAAATAGACTTAATCCCGTATCTAGGGAACTCACTGAATAAAAACTTATTGAGCCAGAGTGTCAGGAACCTACCTTGCCTAACTGCCTTGTTTTTCTCTCCAGAAAGGTTCAAGACCCACTTACCCATTTTGGCCGGTTTCCCCCCGGGAGAGGCCGTACGCCCGCCGAAGTGACTAAAAAGCTTGTCTTCAACCTCGAGATCCTCACTGAAAAGGCTGATATCAAAGGGATTCTCATCACCAAACACTGGGAGGAGAAAATTATTAACCACATTCTCCAAAGTGATGGTGAGCTTACCAACAAAAAAGAAGAAAGTGTGGAGAGAAGGACACCAGCGGCGCATTAAGTGTCTAAGGCCCTTGGCGTCCTTAAAAGCTTCAAGATTCTTGGAAATTGCTACTGATTTCAGGATCCCTGCGCGCCCCAAGCAACTGACAAATTTACCATCAGAAAGCTCTGTCTCCACCCAACTGGACTAACTAGTAATCTTCCCCGGGACGAAGTCGAAAAAGATGGGAACCGCCTCGTGGGATCCTCGCCTAATCTGAAGGTCTAAAATTTCCCTCGGATCTGGAGCCTAGGTAGAACTAGCAAACCCAGACTGGCTAAAAAACACCCAGGTATAAGGGTGTGAGGGTCCCTTTTTGGACAGTGCCTAGGCCCAAGCTGAAGCAAGGACCTTAGGCCTTGTTGTTGTAGTTTGAAGGGACTGGGCTTGGTTTATTGCAGCAAAATGGGCTGTTTTTCAAACCAAGTGGCGCACAGAGCAAGGATCCTACAATACGTACATACTAGCAAGCAAGAATATAGGTATATGAATAGCAAGAAACAGTAAAGGAAGACAATGTAATAAAGAAACACACAAAATAATTGTTAAAGATCCTCAAATTAGTATAAAATATTTCATTATTTTTCTTAATTGTGAATTACAATGTGCTCACTAAGATGTGTTACAAGGTCCAAATAAGCTCAAAAATTACAGACTTAGATGCCTATCTAAGCCTTTAAGACTTGCAAAGTTTGAATCCGTCTGAATCCAAGTATATTCTATAGTGGATGTTCTGGGATACCGGGCGCTGTTTTTCTACTTTCTTTGAGTTTTAGACAATGTTTTCTCAATGATTCTGTTATGATTTCTTATTGCTGAATGTCCCTCCAATGTTGGCTGCTTCCCTTCTTTTATAGTGTCATTCTAGGGTTCGGGGTACCATTGATTCTCCCCCTTGGCTCCCTGGGTACCAGAGCCCCTGTTATGCCAGCCATTTTGATGGTTGGTTCTTTCCCTATTTCTCATAGTTTTCCTCTTTTGGTGTTGTTTCCCTAAAAGCCACTTGCTGACTTTCCATTTCGGGGTGTCCTTGGGGAGCTGACCTTCAATCTCTCTTCTTTCAAGGCTTCTTACCTTTTAGACTCAGCTTTTGGCTGTCCTTCCCTTTTTGTTATTTTTCCTAAGTGAGCTGAATCCATCCCTGCCAAGTTGAAGGTTTTCCCAGCTACTTCCCTTTATGGTTCTTCTTCCTGGGTTCCCCGAGGTACTAGCCTTTTGTTCACAAGTTGTTGCTTTCCAAGCCTTCTGGTTCTTTGCTACATCACTGGGTGCTTGAGAAGTACATATCTGCCCTTCGTTTCTTGTGTTTCGTGGCACCCATTTTGAGTTGTCTTAATCCCACTTCAACTGTGTTGCGCGTCCTGAGGATCCTGATCTTGGCGGGATGGGCCTTTTTCTTTCTTCCCTTTGTTTCATGGGCTCTAAGGCTTGTCCCTTCATGGATTTTAGGCTTCAAGTCTTTTGGGCTTGCCATGGGATTGGCCCATTGTGCTATTTCTCTAGGCCTTGGTGTTATGATTTTTTAGACCTCAACATTTAGCCCCCCGAGCTCGTGGGTTGCCTGCAGCCCACGCGTGAGTAATTTAGAATTTTAGTTTTTGTAGGACTTCCCTCTTCACTATTTTAATTATCCTCGGGGTTCCCCTTTACCTTCCTTCAAGATCCTAACTTTCCCATTGCTTTTGGGTATCCTGGTCTTCTTTGCATGTTGCGCTCCCTTCTTTTGTAACTCCTTTTTGCACGGGACGTGACAGTTGAATTTTGGAGTGAAAACTTCCTCTACCCACTTTTTACGTTTCCCGTAACTCCCAGTAATAACTGCTAATAACTCTCTTCTTTGAAATTAAATTTTGGCAACTGGCGCGTCTTTCCATACATCGTCTTCTCCAACCGGTTTTGGTGCCATTATTGCAATCATTTCATATTTTTTCTTTTACTTCCCAGAGTCTTCCATTCTCAAGCTTATCTCCTTCCTCTCGGTTAATTTGCTTCTTTGTTTTCCATTCCCAGGTTCTTTATTCTCTCAACTTTCCTATTTCTAGTGTACTTGCTGCTCTATGGCTTCCTCTTCCTCTCGAAAAAGGAGGGAGCATACTCCTAGCCCCTTTGAGGGCGAGAGTTCTTCTGGTTCTGCACAAGGTGAGTCACAGGGGGTCATGGAGTGCCCGGCTCTCCCTTTCCTTTGGTGTCCCATGGTGAGGCCCCTTCGTCCCCTCACACTTGGGTATTTTCCGGTTAGGCAGGTTTCGCCATTTCTGCTCAGGTCCCAGACCCAAGAGAGATTTCAGATCTTTAGATTAGACGAGGATCTTGGGAGGCGGTTCCCATTTTCTTCAATTTCGTTCCTGGGAAGATCACTGGTTGGCCCATTTGGGTGGACAGGGAACTTTTTGACGAGGAATTTATGGGCTGTCTGGAGTGCGTCGGGGTTCTGAATGCAGTGGCGATTTCTAGGAATCTTGAGGGTTTCAAAGACGCTAAAGGTCTCAGGCACTTGGTACATCGTTGGTGTCCCTCCCTTCATGCATTCTTCTTCTCTGTTGGTGAGCTCACGATTACCTTGGAGGATGTGGTTAATAACCTCCTCCTCCCCGTGTTTGGAGATGAGAACCCTTTCGACATCAGTCTTTCCGACGAGGATCTCATGATGGAAGACAAATTATTCAGCCATTTTGGTGGACGTACTGCTTCCCCTGGTGGGAAACCAGCCAAGATGGGCAGGTGGGTTATGAATCTTTTGCGAGAGAAAGACAAGGAAGTCAGGTGAGCCGGGCTCCTAGCACTCTGGCTCAGCAAGTTTTTGTTCAGCGAGTACCCCGGTACGGGATTAAGTCCACTTTCTTCCTATTGGCAATCGAATTGGCCCGAGGTGCTCAGTATCCTCTAGCCCCCATGTTCTTGGGCCATGTTTATTCTCAATTGGATCTGCTTCATGGAGAAAAAGTTGAAGGCGACTCTTGCTACGCGATCACCTCGTCCCTCCATTGTGCCATTCTCCAGGTATTCACGTGGGACCGTTCTTCAGTTACTTTAGCAAAGTGCAGAAATTTGAAGTTTGTGAAAGACAAGTTCCAGGGATCCCCTAATGTAATTAAAGGTCTGTGCGGTAGCTCCACTGATAGCCACCCCATTATCTTTCGTTGGGCTAGTTTGAAAGGTGGCGGCCTTAATTTGATTGAGTTATTTGAACAAGCAGGGCATTTACGTTGGCGTTCTCCCCTGGAGTTCAGCCCCGGGTTTGCCTGTGACTCTGTATTGGCTTCTTTTCTTAATTCTCTAGGAAATACTTTTGACCTTTGTCCTGGTGATGAAGGAAATTTGGCCTACTTGGCTTGTGTTAGTCCCTTATGGCTTCCAATTCCCTCCTCCAGTGGCCTCAGGTACACCCATTACTTAGCACACCGGGTACTCCAGCAATTCGATTTTGATTAGGATATCCCGCCAGTGTTTAAGGATGTAGTGCCTTCTCTCCCTTCTTTGGACCCGTTCTTGAGGCTCCAAGCTTTCTCTTATTGGTCACGGAGAAGTCCTTAATTTGTCGTGCCCAACTCTCAGAGGGGAGTCTTTACTTCCAGTGGTTTTGCAGGCTACTAGAGAAGAGTTCAAAAATCTTTTATTGATTATGTTGGTTCCGGCAAGATTGAGAGAGTTCCCAATCCTGATATTCTTTCTGCTCCTACATCCAACAGGCGCCTATCCCTCCCCATTGCTGGTATTGTATTTGCTGCTATAAGCAACAAGACAGGGTTCACGGAGTGGCATGCTTCTAGGGGCAGTTGGGTGTGTTATGCATAAGATTTTCCAAAGACTTGGTCGGGATGTGATCTTATTGTTGGTGCCTCCTCTGGCGTGCCAATTAAAAGAAGGGCAGTAGAGGCAATTGGTGCTGCCACTCCCATTGGCAAAGGTACAGAGAAGAAGATTAAGCAGGAAAAGGTTAAGCAAGTCGAGCTTGAAGAGGGTGTTGAGGGTACTGAGGCTGGATCTGAGACCAAGAAGAGAAAGACTACAAAATCTCAGAAGCAGTTAGTAATTGCTGAGGAACCCGGGAGAGTAAGCTCCCCTACAGTGGGAAAGGAAGTTGGGCATCCTTTACTTCCCAAGACTCGAGTGAAGACTAAGGTAGAGTCTTCTCTCTCTCAGGTTTTGTGAGTTCTTCAGCCCAGGGTTCTTTAGGGTCCTTTGATTTTGCACCCTAGTCTCCCTTAAGACCCTCTAGGCATACCCATAGTAAGCAAAAGACCATTGGAGACTCTGTAGAGAGAGAGAGAAGGGCAAGGCCTCTTTTCTTCTTCTCTCTTATGTTTTGCAGTAGCTTATTATTGTTGTTGCAGTGTCCTTCCTTTCCTCTTTTTAACTGATGAGTGATTATTCATTCCTTGCAGTCCAAGCGCAAGTCAGACCCCAAGAAAGGGAGGAGTCAATCGTCTGGTAATGATGTGGTATGGCTCTCTTTTATTTGTGCCTCTTTCTGTTTGTTTCCACCCTTTTTTTGGTACTGTGTACTTATGCATTCTTTTCCTTTTGCAGGTGGAGGTACCTCCTCCCACGACTGGTGGGACTCCGGGGGAAGAGTGATTGCTGCTCCCTCTGTTGTTTTACCAGGTGTGGAAGAGGAGCCCCCTAGTGGTGGTATAACTGAGGAGGTTAGCTAGCCAATGCAGAGTGTCCAGCCTATTCTGCAATTTGTTCCCTTGGTTGCTCAAGATCTTGAAACTCCCCAGCCCCCTGTTTCCCAAGATCCCCAGCTCGAGCAGACATTCAATCCCATCAAAACTATGTCACCTGAACCTGTGTTAAGCAAAGAACCCTTGGGGGGCGCGTCTCCATCCATACAAGCAGGTGAGCCCCATTCACCCTTTATAAGAATGCTTGATCTTACCTTATTGTATCTCTTTCTTTTTGAAAGTTCCCATTTCCTCTTCCCCTTTTAGGTCAAACCAGTGTGAGATCTGCCTCTAAGGCTGCCTCTTCTTTGGAATCTGAGGGTTTTGAAGGTGCATGCTGTTCACCTTTATTGTGCTTCCTCTTCTTTCCTCCTTTCTATGCTCTTCCCTTGCCTTTTCCTTCTATGGCGAAGCCCCCAGTATCCTTACCTTCCTTTAGCCATTTTGCCAAGGTTTCCTCACCCTTTCTTCATAGTGCTGTGTGTTCTTTCACAAAGTCCTTCAAGAAATCAGAGGAGCAAGAGGAGGAAGCTCCACCATAGGAAGCTGATATTGGTTTTTTTATTTTTTTATTTTTTTTTATTTTTTATTATTATTATTATTTTTTTTTACTTTACCTTTCTTTCCTGGCTCTTTCCTCCTTTGAACTATGTCTGCTTTGCAGGTGTTGTCATAGGTGTCAAAGGTCCTGAACCTGTAGTTCCTGAGGTAGCTGTGGAGTCTGCTCAAGTTGTGGAATTTCAAGCAAGGACCCCCCAAACTATCCAGAGGGTTGAAAGCTCCTTAATCCCTATGAGTGGAGATACAACAATGGGGGAGGCTCTAGAGGTGACTGTTTCAGATCCTGACTCAGGGCTCTCTACTTTCCTGGCCCGTTTTGATCTTTTGGAGTTCAATAGCCTCCCTGTAAGCCATTTTTATCGCTTTGGGCCTCCTTATGGTAACTTTTTGCGCTTCTCTATGCCTGTGGAAGGTCTGCCATTACTAGAAGGGTTGTTCAAGATCCATGCAGATTTCACCAGTGGGTTCAAGGGAGGTGTATTTTTGGGCAACATCCTGATGGAGTTGCTATGTGCAGTGCTAATTTCCTTGAGGAACTCTTCTCTCGACTCCTTATCTGAGGAAAGACTTTTGGAATGGAGGGGTGTAGTGCAGGATCTTATAGAAGCAAAGTTCAACCTATCCTTCTTGCTGGAGCATTTACGTTCACTAGCCCATATGCTGTTTCAGAGGTAGGCCTCTAGGAATCTTGATGCTGAAATTGTTGCTGCTGAGGAGGCTTTGGCTCGTGCCCACAAGATCTTGCAGGACTTAAAGGTTAAGAAGCAAAAAGTTCTCTCTTCTTCAGCTGTTCTTGCTATTTCTCCAGACAGTTCCTTGCTGGCCGGGCTTATTCCTTAGCTCTTTTTTTTAGCTAGTTCAGATGTGTATATTTTTTTTCAAACAATTTGGGTTGTATAAGCTTTATCTTTTTCTGTTGAACACTACTTCTGGCTTATTTTCTGTGACATGGATATGTTTTTTTTTTAAAGACTGCTTCTAACTTTCAATAGTATGTGGATCTGTTCTTCTCTTTTTGTATACTGCTTTTTTTTTTTTTTTTTACATTGAGTCTTGGGCCATGGTCCCTACAAGTTTTACTGTAGGTCTTGGATCAAGTACCCTGGTGGTTGTCTTACTGCGCAGGTACTGAACTGGGTATATTGGGTGCTTTTTTTTTTTTTTTTTTTTTGAAGTCCCAGATCATGAACTAGGCAGGTCCCCTTTTGTCAGATACTGGGCTAGGTATCCCGGGCACTTACTTTTTGCATGTGGTCCCAGGCCATGTATCTTGAACTAATTGTGGTGTGGGTCCTGGGTCATGTGTCAAAGTTTTTTTTTTTTGCATTAGCCCAGGTACCCCCCTCAAGTCTGCCTACATTTGGACTTTGCAATATTTAGTTTAGCTGTAACTTAAAGGAAATAAAAGAGATTTCATTGAATCAAAGCACAGTTACCATCTAAGGAACACAGAAAAATTATCAAAGATAGTAAGGATCACAGAATGTCCTTCTACCTTGGGTTCCTAAACAAAATTACTTAAACAAAAATTCATAACAAAAGCAAAGAATGATGAAACACTTAGCAGATTGGAGAGTTGGCAAAAGGGTCTCGATGTACTGAGATCTCTCCATTTCTATGCATAGTACTGTTTCAGCCACTTCCTATTTATGGGATCTTCCAGGATTGTCCCATCTTCCTTTGAGAGGTAGTAATACCCACTATCGTGGGCTTCCCTGATGATGTAAGGTCCTTCCCACTTTAGGGCAAATTTGGAGGGTCCTAGGAGGTTTCTTCTTACATGTTCTGCTGTTCTCAACACCAGCTGCCCCTCAGTGAAAGCCCTTGGGTGTACTGCCTGTGCATATGCCTTAGCCATCCCCTGCTGGTACCTCAGATTTCTCCTTCTAGCCACTTCCCTTTCTTCCTCCAACCCCTCTAGATCTGTCAATCTCCTTTCATTGTTTGTGTCCTCAGTGTCCTCCTGGTTTTCTTCAAGCACTACCCTCGGCGTAGGGACAACTAACTCCACAGGGCTGATGGCTTCTGTCCCATAGACTAGGGAGAATGGTGAGAATCTTGTGGCTGTCTTCACAGAGCTACTGTATGCCCAGAGTACATTTGTCAAGTGATCACTCCATTTTCCCCTATACTCATGCTTCATCTTTTTAAGGATCTTCAGCATCACCCTATTGGTGGCCTTAGCTTGGCCATTTCCTTGTGGGTAGTATGATGTGGACCTTCCATGCTTGATGTAATACGCCACAATCAAGTTCTTCATGTCTTTGTTTATGAACGGAGTCCTATTGTCACTGATCAGTCTCCTAGGGATCCCAAACCTTGTAATGATGTGTTCTTGAATGAAGTTTGCATGGCTACTCTAGTGGCCTTTTTCAAAGGGATAGCTTCTACCCATTTTGTAAAGTACTCGGTGGCCGCTAGGATCCATATGCAACCATTGGAAGGAGGGTTTATAGGCCCTATGAGATCAAGCCCCCAAGTGTGGAAAGGCCATGGTGTTGTCATATCTTGCAGCACATTTGGGTGAGTATGAATTGCATCTCCAAGTACTTGACAGGCATGGCACGTTTTGACTAGTTCCTCGAAGTCCTTTTTCATTGTTGGCCAATAGTACCCTAACAGTGGCAATTGCTTGTAGAGTCTTCTTTTCCCTGGGTGACTTCCATAGTCACCGGAATGGACTTCACTGACTACTTCTCTGGCTTTCCTTGGCCCTAGGCATCTTAGGGGATCCCCGCTGTACCCCCTTTTGAATAGGATTTCGTTTTGTAAGAAGTACCTGACTACAAGTTTCTTGAGCTGGCGGGCTAATGTCATGTCAATTGGTAGGATCCCTTAAGCCAAGTACTTTATGAATGGAGTTCTCCAATCTTCTGTAACAAATATGGCGTAGCTCTCTTCCTTGTCCATTGAAAGTTGACATTTTTGGCACTTCTCCTGCATAGTTGCTGCCTCTTTGTTCATATTTGGCAAGTAGTACCCCATGCGCTGCATCCTTCTGTATAGGCTGATCTTTTCTGCAACCCCACAGGCCTGGCTATGTAGTTCTTCTAATCTCAGCTTTCCTTCCTTCTCATTGACACACCTGGATAGGATCCCTCCAGGCAGCCTCCTATATAGTTCTCCTTCCATCAGAGTGTAGTCCCTCAGTTCCTTGATACTTCCTTTAGGTCCTGCCTCTTTCATTTTCTCCTTAACCTCACTCCTCCAATCCTGCTGCTTAGGTTCTTCAGGGAACATCCTTTTGAGGATCCTTATGATGGAATGTTCCTGCTTACCTATTCTTACTAGAGTGTCTTTCCCTTTGAATGGCACTTAGGATCCCAGGGTGGCTAGTGCATCAGCGAACTTGTTCTCACTCCTCTAGGTGTACTCCACACTAAAGGTCTGGAATTCCTGCTCCAAATAACACTAAAAGAAAATTACACAATCAACTTTTCATATATACATTACTAATTAAATTCACACACATGCTCAATGTTTCGGTATCATATTTCCCTAAACAATCAATGAGTAAAATAAGAAACATAGAAATATGATACACACCAACATTGATGTAATACACAAAAAAAAAGAAAGAACTAACATAGTGTTGGCAAAGCAAGAATACACAGAAGGTTCATTTCACTTATAAATGGCCTCACTGAATGGTCAACAACAGAAGAGAGATATGACGGAGAAAGCACAAAATTAAAGCTACTAAAAAAGAAAATGAGCATTTTGAACTTTCCAGTTACCAGTACCGCCCAAAAACAATGTAGAATATGAAAAATCAGCATATCCAAAGAGAATATATATATTAGAAATTTAATTGGATTAGGAATCTCTCCACTTATGACTGTCAACCTTAGCGTCAAAACTTCTCTCTTGTATCCATCTGGGTTGGAAGAAACACAATGAGAAAGAAACATAAATCTTGCGTACTTTCATGAGTTGGAGGACCCTAGAATTATCATTAACATAAATCACAAATTACAATAAGAAAGAAACATTGTTAAATCTACATTGAAAATTTAAACACTGCCAAAATTCAAACATTGTTTGAGGGCTGAGTTATTGTTTTTCATAATTATAGTCATCGGATGCTTTGGCTAGCCAATTTGACATATATTGATTTGAACTTAAAGCATCTCTTGAAATAGCCACCACTACAGAAGGATCTTATAAATTATAGAGAAACAAAGACTCTTTTTTTTTTTTTTTTCAATCAATAATAGAGAATTAAAATGTGATTCAATCTCTTTCTTTAATTCTCAAACTACAAATACTAACCCTTTTAAACAAATAAATGCATACCTAATAAAATCAATCTAAACCATCATATACGGTTGAGTATAAATGCCTCTCCCCATAAATTAAATGGGAGTTCTGCACTTAAGATCATGACATTTACCATGTCTACAAGAGTTCTATTTTTCCTTTCAGCCAAACCATTTTGTTGGGGTGTATAAGGGGTTGAACTTTGGTGTATTATACCATGTTCCTCACAAAATGTAGAAAAATCGTTAGGAAAATATTCACCACCTCTATCGCTTTGTAAGATCTTTATTTTCCTATCCTTTTGATTTTCTACTTCAGTTTTATAACGTTTGAACATGTCAAATGATTCATTTTTATTTCTCATTAAATACACATATGTAAATCTAGAGAAATCATCAATGCAGCCTTAGGGGTCCTGATGCCTTTGTCGTATTGAGAGAGCAGGACTAGCCACTATGCTATCCTTCCCGTCAGGAGGGGCTGATGTAAGAGTGCTTTTATGGGATGTGACTTAGTCACCAAAAGGATCTGGTGAGATGAGAAATATCGCTTCAGCCTTTGGGATGTGTAGATGACTACTAGGCAAGCTCTTTCTATCCTGGTGTACCTGGTCTCAATGTCCTTAAGTGTCCTGCTCACGTAGTAAATAGGTTGCTCATTCCCATTATCATCCTCTTGTGCTAGCAGGACTTCTATCGCCTGGGAGTTTAACGCTAAATATAGCAACAGGGGTCGCCCACGTACTGGTGCTTGGAGGGTGGGAAGATGATTCATGATCTGCTGGATCCTTTGAAAGGCTTCTTGCTGCTCAGTTTCCCAGGTGAACTTAGCCGCCTTTTTTCAATAGTTTGGATAAACCACTTGTGACTGAAGCCAATCCTAGCACAAACCTCCTAATGTAGGAGACCCTCCCTAGGAAGCTTTTGAGCTCCCTTACTGTTGTAGGCCTTTTCATTGTTGCAATGGCTGTGACTTTTGCTGGATCTACACTTATGCCTCTGTGATGTACTAGGAACCCAAGAAACTTTCCAGCAGACACCCTGAAGGCACACTTCATGGGGTTCATGCACAATTTGTATTTCTTGCACCTTTCAAAAACTTGTTCAAGTATCTGAAGGTGTCCTGCCCTAGTTTTTGATTTCACCACAATATCATCCACATAGTCTTCCATTTCTTTATGCATTATGTCATGGAAGATAGCAGTCATGGTTCGCTAGTATGTGGCCCCTGTATTTTTGAGGCCAAAGGGCATCACAGTGTAATAAAAATTCCCAATTAGAGTCCAGAATGCTGTCTTTTCTGCATCTTTGGCAGCCATGCGGATTTGGTTGTACCCATTATACCCATCCATAAATGAAAACATAGAACTTCCTATAGCTAAATCCACAATGAGGTCAATATTAGGCAGAGGGAACTCATCTTTTGGACATGCCTTGTTTAGATTGTAAAAGTCCATATAGCAACGGATTTGGCCATTCTTTTTCTTCACAGGTACTATGTTGGAAAGCCACTTAAGGTGCTGGATGGGCTTGATATAACCAGCTGCTAGCAGCTTCTTGAGTTATCTGAGCTTCCACATCGGTGTGAAAGACCCTGGCTGGCTAGATTACTAGCTTGACTCCCAGGTCTACGTTGAGAGAATGGACCACCAGTCCGGGATCTAGACCAGGCATCTTATCATAGGTCCATACGAACACATCCATGTATTTCTTGAGTAAGGCCACTAATTGCTCATATTCTTGTGCTGTCAACTGACTACTAATGAAAACAGGCTTCTGGGATCCTTCATAAACGATAAATCAACCTTCCTCTGGGTTTTCGTACCACTATACATTCCCGAGATCCTGAGGAGCTGGGCTCCCTCTTTTGCCTTTTTCTCTCCAAGAGGTTTCTTAGGTCACAGGTACTCCCTCCTTCTTCTTCTTCCAAGATAGGTGCTCCTAGTTTCCCCAGCGTGGGGCTCTCATCATCTGGTTTTAACTCATCATAGAACATTGTTTCCACAAAGTTTACATCTCCTTGGCGGAAAGGGTTATGGTTGGCAGGGATCCTTACGGGTCTTCCATTCAATCTCCCTTTAACACATTGATGGTACGTGGATGGAATAAGGTGGTGCTTATGGAGCCATGGGTGTCCCAACAGTACATGGTAGGAAACCTCTGAATTGATCACATGAAATCTTGTCAGGGCCACTATTGGTCCTACTCTTAAGGCCAGCTGCACACATCCTTCAGGAGATTCTGCTAATCCTCAAAATCCTGTTATCTCCATGGGAGTCCCCAGGATCCTCCTGCCAGTTAGGCCCACGACTTTTAGGGTACTCAGGGCTATGAGGTTGAGTGACGTCCCTTTGTCTACTAATGCTCTTCTGACTTGGACACCATTTATGGTGGCCATTAGATAAAGGGGTCTACGGTGGTCTGGATGCTCAACTTCGATGTTCTCATCGGTGAAGGTTATTGCATTGGTTTTCTCTAGGTAAGCTCGACTAGCATGGGATTCTGCTGTGAAACATTCCATTCCTGAATCTGTTGCTATACTCATGAGGGACTCTGTGGCCACCCTTCTTGCCTTTAGCCCAAATCCCAACTGGTTGAATAGCAACCTGAACTTAGGGTTCTTCTGGAGAGTCCTGACTGTGCTTGGGTGGAAGGATCCTTCAGATTCTTCTGCTTCTGCTGTGTTGGGAAATTTAGACTCAGGTTGATAGAATTAACAAGTTTTAAACCCAAGTTGTTAATTAGGTTTATTATGAATAAATCTAGTTAAAACAAACAAACATCAATATCATGTCAATAATTGAATGCAATGGAAAAGTAAATAAGACAAGATATGATGACCCAGGAAAACCAATGAAACAAACTAGTTTCACAGTAAAAAACCTGGGGGGAAACCTTCCCAAAAAGCAATCCACTATAATGAAAAGGAGTTTCAGATCTAGTACAAAACCTTTGTCCCTAGACTCTACAATCCTCGTAAATGAACTCACAGCAGAAACCTTCTACCGCTTCAGAACCTTTAAACTCTTCAGTATATGAACGCCACCCTTTGATGATGCACGAATCCCAGTACGTGACTAACCATTTGCGCGGATCCCAGTACGCGACTTAAGCACCAACTTGAAGAAGATGTTGGTTGCAAAGTTCTTCACTTCATCAACAATGAAGATCAAGAAGCACTTGGTTACAAAACCCTAAGGCGTAAAGACGCAGTAGCTTCTTTCAGAGATAATAAGGCATTGGTCACCTTTTGCATATGTTCTCCTTTTTATTCTCTTTGTATTCTCTTATGTGATGGGCCGAAAAGAAACCCTACACATACATGTCAGCATGAGCCAAAAATTTGATCTGGAAATCTGACTTTCGTAAGGCTCAGTAAATCTCGATTGATCAAGGAGGTGTCGAGCAGGTTTCAAGGGGACAGGAGATATCTCGATCGATCGACTAGCTGTCGAGAAGCTATCGAGATTGCGATAAGAAACAACTTAAGAGCTCGACAGATAGCCAAGTGTTGAGGAGGTGTCGAGCAGCTATCGAGCTTTAAAATTCAGCACTTTCTCACTTGATTCTTGGACAGACTTGCATGTCTTCAACACTTGATCTTGAAACACAGTTTCTTGAAGTATTAAACACATCCTAGATCTACCTAAATACAAGTAAAATGCGTTTTGTCAAAGGATAAGCCAATTACATAAAATAGTGACATATGTTCCTAACAAGTGAAACACATATGTCCTAACAATCTCCTTCTTTGGCAATTCGTGACAAAACCACAACAAACAAATGAACATATGAGAGAAGTCATAAATCACTCAACTCATATTCACTTGTTGAATACAATAAAATCTATCCTAACATAAACTCTTGAAAGACTTTGCAAGAAGAGAGTTTATGGCAAGTAGACTTTGACAACTTGTATTTCTGAAACACTTTAAACAAAACTCATCAAAGCATCTTTGTGTGAAACAGAAATATAAGATTGTATACAAGTAGAAACATGTGTATAAAGATAGAAAAGAAACAACACATGTAGAGGTAGGTGAAAGAAACATACATCAACATATAAAGAAGATAAGTAGAATGTATATAAACATGGTCACAAGACCGGTGTACAAGAACAAGGAAGTAAGCACTCCCCCTAACAAGATGAAACACATCTCCCCTTTACAGAGGCATGTATTTCTCCCCCTAACATGTAGAATCTTAAAATAAGAAACCACATCACAATTTCTCCCCCTTTTTGTCATGATTGACAAAGGGTACAAGAAACTGGAAAGCTTCACCCGAGAAACATAAAGATGACCAAGGATGATCAAGGGGGTACAAAGAATCCATAAAAATGCATGAATGTAATGAAACAAGATGCTATGGATGACAAGATAATAGAAGGATGCAAAACATGTGAAAAACAAATCTCTCAACAAGAAAAATGTGAAGCACATAGATCCCAAAACACACACACACTAAACAAGTCTAACCAATTTTATATTTCAAAAACAAGTCAAGACAGTTTAGTGAGCATACATTAACACATGTAAAACCTTGTGATGGCCAAATCACATTGTACCTGCACATGTATCAAGAGTAGCAAAGAATATTGCGTGTTGTGTGTGTAAAACATCACAAGATTGCAAATGTGTCAACATGTTATGACGATTTGAGATATGAGAAAATCACTTTAACTCACACAAAATCATAACTGTTTGATGGGGACTATCACTTTCGAGGTACATCCTATAACTCCCACATCTCCTAGAATACACGTTTGCAATCATATTTAAAAGCATTTTTGATCTTTTTGCTTTTGATTTTTCTTTGCATATTTTCTTTTTAAGCAAATCATGCATGGGCATATAAGAGATAGAAAAGAAATACCCAATTATGTTAAGCATTTGACATTCCAATTTTGCTATGCCGAAGCACACAAAAGTCATTCATGATTGGCGGGCAACAGTGGTGAGATGGTTATTTATGCATTTCTCTTAGGATTTTCTAATCCTTCTTGTCAAAAAGAGTGATACGAGTTTTAAGTACAAGAGACAACTTAATCTTACTCATCACAAACAAGAGCCACAAAGCTCACTTGCTTAGTTGTGCATAGAGATGCCCATCTAAACTACAAGAGATACAAAGTTTAGAAAACTTTGTTTCAATGGCCATCCAAGGTACACAAGTACCAATGTACACATATACACACAGTTTTTTGTATTTTTCTGATTTTTCAATTTTTTTAAAAAAACTAAACAACCAAACAAAAACAGACAAACAATATGAAAGCAGAAAGAAAGATGCATATGCAAGAAGGTATGATAGAAAGATGCAGATGCATGAAAGCATGATTTCAAAAGCAGATAAGAAATCAAGCAAAGAGCGTCCTACTTTAGATAGAAAGAATTAAAGTAGAGGACAAACAGAAAAGACAATTAAGTCTTAGGCTCCTTTCTCACCCACATAGCACGAGTCTTTGGCCGTGAAGATGAAAATGCACGTGTCCTAGTATGTCTACTAAAGGACATAAAAGAATTAGAATTCTCCTGAAATTGAGTTAAAAAACTCAAAACTTTTAATAACTCTCCAAACAAAGGTGTAGATCCTTGAGAGGAAACCTGTGACCGTTTGGACAATTGCTTATGAGGATACAACTTAAAGCAATTAGGACGAATGTGTCCAGAAATACTACAATGGTAACAAACATGAGGTCTAACAAAGGATTTAGAATTAGCCAAAATAGTTTTGGATTTCATACCTTTATTACCTTTCTCAAATTGAGGCACAAAGACAGTCCTTGATCTAGAATCCATGGAAGAGGGGCGGCCGGAGGAAACAGCATATCCTAATCCAGTCTTATCAAAACTAGGCTTTTGAGCACTAAAGACCTCATCAAGCTTTGCACTAGACATCCTCTCTATTTGAGTTCTAGCTTGACTAAGCTCAACTTCAAGATTCTTGACCTTCTCTTCTAATGAGGTGTTCTCCACAACAAGAGTCTCAACTAACCTTGTAGTCTCATCTAGTTTGACTAATAAATCAGCTTTTTCAGTTTTTACCTCATTAAGCTCTTTTCTACAAAGATGAGAAGTCTTTTCAGATTTTATGAATTCAGTGCATAGCTTATCATAGGCTTCCTGAAGGGTCATCTTCTTAGGTATTTCATGATTAGAAGAATCCTTACTGTCACTAGCACTTTCTACAATCACCTTATCGATTGAGGCAGCAAAGACCATAATATGACTACATTCACCCACATACTCATCAAAAGAGTCATTTTCAGTGTCACTCCAAGTAGCAACCAACCCTTTATCTTTTGACTCCTTGGTCTTTTCATTCATGAGGTAGTTTGGGCACTCTATCCTTATATGACCAAAACCTTTGCACTCATGGCATTGGATAAGGGGTTTCTCATTCTTGCCCTTCCTTGAGGATTTAGATTTCTTAGGAGGTTTGCCCTTATCCTTTTTCCTAAATTGAAGAAGCTAGATAATCTCATCAGTGATGAAGGTTAGATCCTCATCCTCATCATCACCTTCATCTTCATCTTCAAAGTCCTCAATCTCTTCCTCTATACTCTTAAGAGCCAAGTTTTTACTCTCTCCACCTTTTCCCATTGAGCCTAATCCCATCTCATAGGTTTGAAGGTTACCTACAAGCTCAGTCAAAGGAATTTGATCAATTTCCTTTGCTTCTTCAATGGCAGTGATTTTGGCATGGAATCTTTCAGGTAAGGACCTAAGGATTTTACTAACAATTTTGGATTCTGCAATACATTCTCCAAGGTTGAAAGCAGAATTCACAATATCCTTGAGTTTAGCATAGAACTCATCAAATGTCTCATCCTCCTCCATCCTTATTTCTTCAAAGCTACTAGTGAGTCTTTGAAACTTCACAGTCTTTACTGCCTTGATACCTTCATAGGTGGTCTCAAGAATGGTCCATGCTTCCTTGGCAACTTCCGTGGATGATATTTTCTTGAATTCTTCATTGGTCACTCCACAAAACAAAGCATTCAAGGCCCTACTATTGAAATTTGCCACTATGATTGTTGCATCATCCCAATCCATCTTCGCTTCCTTTGGCTTAATCCAGCCAACTTCAACAGCTTGCCGTACCTGTTCACCTAGAGTCTGCAAAAAGACTTTCATACGAACTTTCCAGTACGTATAATTAGTGCCATCAAATAAATGAGGAATCAAAAGAGATTGTCCACGATCCATGACAACGGGGGTCAAGGATCACACTCAGGAAATTAATCCAATCAGAGTGTACCCGCTCTGATACCACTTGTCAGACTGTGTGCCTTACCAATCCATCCAACCACCAATTGGTGAAGGATGAGGGGGCACAAATATTTTATAGCATTCGATCGCGACCAAGCTCATTGGTATTGAAGCAAATTGTGAAATCCCTCACAATCCCTCCCTCACAATGCGACTCCAACGACTCGAACCTATGACCTTGGCTCTGATACCACTTGTTGGGAAATTTAGACCCCGGTTGATAGAATTAACAAATTTTAAACCCAAGTTGTTAATTAGGTTTATTATGAATAAATCTTGTTAAAACAAACAAACATCAATATCATGTCAATAATTGAATGCAGCGGAAAAGTAAATAAGACAAGATATGGTGGCCCAGGAAAACCAATGAAACAAACTAGTTTCACAGTAAAAAACCTAGGGGGAAACCTTCCCGAAAAGAAATCCACTATAATGAAAAGGAGTTTCAGATCTAGTACAAAACCTTTGTCCCTAGATTCCACAATCCCCGTAGATGAACTCACAGCAAAAACCTTCTACCGCTTTAGAACCTCTAAACTCTTCAGTATATGAACACCACCCTTTGATGATGCACAAATCCAGTACGTGACTAATCAATTGCCCGGATCCAAGTACGCGACTTAAGCACCAACTTGAAGAAGATGTTGGTTGCAAAGTTCTTCACTTCATCAACAATGAAGATCAAGAAGCACTTGGTTACAAAACCCTAAGGCACAAAGACGCAGTAGCTTCTTTCAAAGAGAATAAGGCATCGGTCACCTTTTGCATATGTTCTCCTTTTTATTCTCTTTCTATTTTCTTTGTATTCTCTTATGTGACGACCTCTAAAACAAGCCTTATATATATCTAGGATTGTGAGAAAAGAAACCATACACATACATGTCAGCATGGGCTGAAAATCAGATATGAAAATCTGAATTTCGTAAGGCTTAGTAAATCTCGATCGATCGAGGAGGTGTTGAGCAGGTGTCAAGGGGACAGGAGATATCTCGATCGATCGACCAGGTGTTGAGAAGCTATCGAGATTGCGATAAGAAACAGCCTAAGAGCTCGACAGATAGCCAGGTGTCGAGTAGCTATCGAGCTTTAAAATTCAACACTTTCTCACTTGATTCTTGGACAGATTTGCATGTTTTCAACACTTGATCTTGAAACACAGTTTCTTAAAGTATTAAACACATCCTAGATCTACCCAAATACAAGTAAAGTGCGTTTTGTCAAAGGATAAGTCAATTACATAAAATAGTGACATATGTTCCTAACAAGTGAAACACATATGTCCTAACATGCTGGGTTCCCATGGATCACTATAGCCACTACCCCCTTCCCTTTGTGGTTGAGTAGGGGGTTCCTCTGCACTTCGGGCTCCTTTTGAGTGAGCTCTAGGGTTCCCTCTCTTAGCTTCTTGTGAAAAAGCCTACGGAGGGTCCAGCAATCCTTGGTGGAGTGCTTGACATAATTATGAATCCTGCAAAACAAGGGATTCTTCCTTTCTTCCTCAGTTGGTGGCCTGGATACGGTAAATGGCCTAACAATTCCATCTCTAATTCATTTGTCCAAGACATGGTTCAATTCCTTTGTAGTACATGGGATTACTAGTGGTTCCTCAAAAACCTTCCCTTCAGGCCTCTTCCTTTTCTCTCCCACTGATGCTGTCATGGCCTGGGGTATTGGCACCCTCTTTGTTCTCATAGTCTGTGCTGTCCTTCTAGTTCTTAGTAGCAGGTCAGCAAACTAAGTGATGCACAAATTTTCGAGGTTGAGCTTGTAATCAAAGAGCATGTTGGATATGCAGGTCTCCATAGCAGTCTAGAGAAACATTTTCAAATCTTTTGATGAACTGAACAGGATCCTCTCTAGGCCTTTGCCTTACCATTTGAAGGCTTTGGAAGGTGACCTTGTCCTCATCGGGGTAATACTTTGCACAGAACCTCTCCATCATTTCGTCCCAGGTCTTAATGGACCCAGGCCTTAGCGTGGTGTACCATGTATATGCTCTGTCCACTAGGGGCTTAGCAAACTCCCTTAGACACAGTTTCTGTCCCTTGCGTAAAGGCCCATAGTGTGAATAAACCTACTCACGTGTTCCATAGCACTTCTGTTTCTTCCATCAAAAGGATGGAACTTCAGGGGTTCATATCCTTTGGGATATGGCTTGACTAGGAGCTCTGGTGAGAATGGGGGATCCTGAGAAAATTGCTTGGAGATCCTCGAGAGTTTTTCCCTTTCCTGCTCCAAAAGGGCATTGACATCTGCTAGCGTCAGGTATTGGGGGTTGGCTCCCCCTCCTACTGCTGACCCTCCCTCTGGTTGGGCTCTATCCTGGTTGACCATAGGGGGGACATTGTCCCTGATTTCCTGTGTCCTACCCTCTTTGAGGAGGCGGATTTCTTAGTGCAAATCCTTCAGCATTTCTGCCATTCGAGCCACGGGGTCTGGCTCCTGCCTTGTGCGCCTTTGTCTCGATACGACCTCCTATTCTACTAGGGGCACCTCGCCTCTATGTCTGGAGGCCACTTCATTTTCCCCCACAGGCTCAGAGGCCGCAGGTGGCGCATTGGAACCTTTGCTGTTCCTTGGTCTTGGAGCCATGCTCTGCGAAGGGATTGCTTCTTCCCTATTTTTTACCCAGTCCCTAGTGAAGTCGCCAAAATGTGAGGGTCCCTTTTTGGACAGTGCCCAGGCCCAAGCTGAAGCGAGGACCCTGGGCCTTGTTGTTGTAGTTTGAAAGGACTGGGCTTGGTTTACCGTAGTTAAATGGGCTATTTTTCAAACCAAGTGGCGCATAGAGCAAGGATCTTACAATACATACATACTAGCAAGCAAGAATATAGGTATTTGAACAACAAGAAATAGTAAATGAAGACAATGTAATAAAGAAACACACAAAATAATTGTTAAAGATCCTCAAATTAGTATGAAATATTTCATTATTTTTCTTAATTGTGAATTACAATGTGCTCACTAAGATGTGTTAGAAGGTCCAAATAAGCTCAAAAACTACAGACTTAGATGGCTATCTAAGCCTCTAAGACTTGCAAAGTTTGAATCCCTTTGAATCCAAGTGTATTCTACAGTGGTTGTTCTGGGATACCGAGCGCTGTTTTCTACTTTCTTTGAGTTTCAGACAGTGTTTTCTCAATGATTCTGTTATGATTCCTTATTACTGAATGCCCCTCCAATGTTGGCTGCTTCCCTCCTTTCATAGTGTCATTCTAGGGTTTGGGGTACCACTGATTCTCCCCCTTGGCTCCCTGGGTACAAGAGCCCCTGTTATACCAGCCATTCTGATGGTTGGTTCTTTCCCTATTTCTCATAGTTTTCCTCTTTTGGTGCTGTTTCCCTAAAAGCCACTTGCTGACTTTCCATTCCGGGGTGTCCTTGGGGAGCTGACCTTCAATCTCTCTTCTTTCAAGGTTTCTTACCTTTTAGACTCAGCTTTTGGCTGTCCTTCCCTTTTTGTTATTTTTCCTAAGTGAGCCGAATCCATCCCTGCCAGGTTGAAGGCTTTCCTAGCTACTTCCCCTTATGGTTCTTCTTCCTGGGTTCCCCGAGGTACCAGCCTTTTGTTCACGAGTTGTTGCTCTCCAAGCCTTCTGGTTCTTTGCTGCGTCACTGGGTGCTTGAGAAGGACATATCTACCCTTCGTTTCTTGTGTTTCGTGGCACCCCTTTTGAGTTGTCTTAATCCCACTTCAACTATGCTGCGTGTCCCGAGGATCCCGAACCTTTGGAAGCCTCTGGGGATCCCGGCCCAGTCCGGGGGGGGGGGGAACCACTTTTTTTTAACAACAAATAAACTGAAGAAAAGACTGGAATTGGAATGAGAAAAACACATTTTTTTTAAAGACAAAACTGATTTTTTTATAGAAAATATTGACACTTTTTTTTGGAAACAAATTTTTTTTTTTTAACACTATGCACAAGAATGCAACAAATGAAAGTGGAAGAATAAGAGACGACTCAAGGTGTTGCCGAAAGATGATCCAGAAACTACAAAGGCTCTTCTGAACCTTGCAACAGTGCAATAAGGCCCCCACAATGACTTATCGGCATGTTGGTTCCTTCTCACTAAGGCAATGTGCATAGTACTTAACCTCCCTAAAAGCAGTTTTAGGCTCAAAGCTGGAGCGATCCTGGGATTACGCGAAGACTCTTAAAAAGAGGCAAATGAGTCACCACCCGGTTATAGGTCTAGGAACCATAAAATGACTCCATGAAAGTCTACCTACCAGACTAGGTCCGAAGTTAAGGTATAAGATGGGAAGAGGTTAGGCACCCTAAGCTTGCTTAACTGTAGCTAGCCTTCATATATCATTACTAGATAGTGGTTGAATGAGGTCGGCCTAATGAACCTATGTGAAGGCGCACATTCATCTAAGCCTTAGAATTCGTCTATGGGTCATGTGAACAAATAAAATAGAAAGTAAGAGATAGATCATGTGAAGGTCAAAGGGATGTATAAGCATATGCACAACTAATCATGTGAATATGGAAGCATGTGAGTAGCCAAATATGTGAAGATATAAGCGTGCAGGCACGTGAACATGTGAAAGGCAATTAATCATGTGACGATCAAAGGGATGTATAAGCATATGCACAACTGATCATGTAAATATGGAAGAATGTGAGTAGCCAAATATGTGAAGATATGTGTGCAAGCATGTAAACATACAAGTATGTGAAGATATGAGTGTGTAAGCATGTGAACATGGAAGCATGTGAACATGTGAATATGCAAGCATGTGAGAATCCAAGCATGAGAACATCTAAGAACTAAGACATGCAAAATATGTGAACATGTGAGCATACAAGCATGTTGAACATGTGAGCATGTAAGCATGTAAGCATAATGTATGTGAAAATGTGAGAATTTAAACATAAGATAATACAAGCATGTGAGAATATGAGCACACTAGCATATGAGGATTTATGCGCCCAAGTACACATACCCTTATCGCCTAATCACCTTAGCATTCAAGCATAATTGTCAAAGCATTTTAGCACACGAACATCCAACTACATGATCATTTAAGCATCCAAGCATGAGAAATACATCCCAAAGGTACCTGTAGATTTTTCCTTTTTGGAAAATCAAACTATAGGAGATCTTTATTTTCCTTTCATTTCCACAGGATAAGAATATATAACCACAAATCTTCACATTACAAGTCAGAGCTCTATAACATATTTATGAACAATAACTAAAAATCATGTGCCTCCACATAATACATGAATATTTACTACAAAACTCTTGAATTACACAAAGTCACAGTCTTATCAAGAATAAGGAACCCTAATATCGAGTCTAGGCCTACCATGCCTAAGGCTAACAAACCTCAAGTGACCAACCCCCAATAGAATTAATTAAGGTCTCGTTGAACATAGCAAGATCGAGTCACCAACCATTTGCAGCAAAAGTCTCCAAATTTAACATAGCACTTCAATCATCACCAAAGAAGTAAGCTCCATACCCAAGGTATAGCTAATTACTCTGAAAAACTATTAGAGGGTGGGATGAGCTAAAGCCCAGTAAGTAGCATAACTAATGGGGGTGGGGATAATGCAAGTTTCATGATAATGAACAGTTTACAAAACATGATTTAGTTTGGGAAATTTCTAACTGAGTCCTGCAAGATCATTTTCAATAATAATGTGACAAGAATGATTAAATGATGAAACACAAAGTTTCTCAAAATAATACCATGAAATTATATACAATAATCTGTGAGCACTAATAATATAATTTCCAAAGCCATAATATATAACATAAGGTAAATTATCACAAATGTACCACACTACCACATAGACCGGTCAGGGGATCCACCTATTCACAACTGGCATGATATTGTCCTCTCTGGTATGCAGACTCTTGGCCCCATGGATAGCAGCCTCACCCATACCCTCAAGGTTTTTCTCTCCCTCCATGGGCAGCAAAGAGAGCGCGTCAAATAGGACCTCTCTTGCATGTGGTCTCTTGGCCCCATGGGCAGCAGCCTCACCCACACACAATCAAGGAACCTTTTCCCCCCATGGGCAGCAGGGAAGAACGTGTTATCCAAAGTGAAAGGGCACTGGCCTAGATCTAATTCCGTTGTCACAAAGACTACAGAAACCAAATCGGGTGATCATCGGAAAATCACACATGGCATGGTGTTAAAAACCACATAAGCTCACAGGTTACCTTACTTTGAAACACATAGTTCATATCCAAGTAGTTTCAGAAAAGCCTTAAATTATCTAACTTCTACAAAGTTTGTAAGGTTTTCAACTTCATTCTTGTCAAGAGATTTTCTATCAATTTCCCACGTAACAAGACAAGCATCTTTGAATTTTCTAATCTAATACTATATATAAAAGCAGAAGCCTTTAAAGAGGTGCTGCCACGTTAGGAAAAAAGGCCACTTTAAAAACTGACACGTATATAAATTTAAGTTAAAAGAGCCGCACATTGCATCGTTTCAATAATCTTAAAATTTTAACTTTTACTTCTACAACACCGTTTGAAAGCATCTCACTATAAATAAAAAAATAAAAGACTCAAACCAAACGTTAGACAAAAAAAGCATCCTCTGTTTCCATTCGTTAAACACAAACGGCCAAAAGAAAAACCCTTCCTTGCCGATCTGCTTTGCAGTTTGCCCCATGTTCTGTTTCTTCTCTGCAACAGAGTGCAAACTTGCCCAATTAGATTTTTGCCATCAAGTCAGTTTAGAGTCACAAGAGAATGATCGTTACATCGTTTGAAGATTCTTTTAATAATCGTTGGGAATCAGCCGATACAGAAGGAGAGAAGACGATAGAGAGACAGTAAGTTTGAATAACTAGTTCTATCATCACCGTTAGGGCCTCCGCCTATAAGTTTTGTTTTTAATTTTACAAATTGGGGTTTTTTTTGGGAAAATCATTTGGGCGTTATTTATGATTCGGGTATTTTGGTTTGATCAGTTATGATTTAGGTTTTTCGGTTAGGAGTAGTTTTGTTTAATTTATGTAGATAGACGAGTTAGATTTGGACCATTTGGTTTTGATTAAGAGATTTTGGTTAGAAAAAAAGTATTTTACCAGGAACTCTCAATATCAGACCATCCTTTCTTGGTAATTTTCAATTAATCTCTTACCCTATTGTCTTCAATTAGGTTTGCTATCAATTTAGGGATTTGAAATCAGGGAAACAACCTAGAAGATCAAATTCTAAATGAATTTTTATTAGGAATTTTTAGTTTTTGGGTTTTGTATCAAATTCTAATTGAATTGTTATTAGGAATTTTCAATTTTTGGGTTTTGTTCCTTTGCTTTCATGAATTTCATTTTCATATTTTGTTTTGTTTTGTGACTTGCTATCTGGGTCATTAAAGAAGCAGAAGGGTTATTATATAAGAAGAGAAAGGCAGTGGAGCATACATAGGTCAAGAAGGGAGAAGGTTTTTATGGTGATTGGCTTTTCAATTGGTATAACATGGGTTGATTTTTTGTTTTTTACAGATTAATTTTTTCCCTTCCGTTTTTCAATTCCCCTCAAACTATTCGAAGATTGCCCCTTAATTCTGATTTTAGTTTTGGTTTTGGTTTTAGTTGAGTGGAACCATGAAGGTAAGTGGATATAGAAGATGTCCATGAGACCAAACGTAAGAAAGAGTTTGAGACACAAGCAGCATGGCAATCGTTTGAGATTTGTTACCCATCCAAAGAGATTCACTGTAAGTCATTATTTTAGGTATAGTCTAAAATTTCAATCCACTCTCTATTTGGTTTCCCATAAGCACAAAAGTTCAGAAAAAGAAAAGTTAAAGTTTCTTTTCGTTTTTCCTTTTCCTATGTACCAACGCTAGAATGAATATGGTTGCTTGGAGCTTAAAGTATTTCTTTTGATATTTAATTTTTTTGGGTATAGCTGAATTTGATTTTGATTTTGCCTTTTATTTTATTTTTTGGGTGGAAATTGTAATTGGACTAATGTTGATGAGTTTGCATACATAATTGCGGATGAGTTTGGTACCAAGACAGTATTTTAGATTGGTGTATTATTGTTGTTAACCATCAAAATTTTGTTCACGTGGTTGTTTAGGTTTGTGTTGGTAGTAATGATTGTAATACATGCATTTTTTTTGTTCATGCGACACCAGCCTCCATGAAACCAAGTGTTGTTGTTTCTCTTACACATACACTAGATGTTTGATAAAATTCCTAATTGATTTTTTTTTTTTTGTTATTCTAGAAGTCATAATACATGGAGATTGGTAAGGAAGAGGATAAGTAAGGAATGTGATGCTGTGTTGTTGATTTAATCAGGGTGAGATGTGTTTGTTGGCCTTATTTTCTCAATGTCATTTTTTATGGGATGTAAAAACATCACTGGCTAGGTTGCTTATGCCTCAAGACAAATAAAGAATTTTGAACAAAAATTATCCAACTCATGATTTCGAATTGGTTGCTGTAGTTTTGCTTCAGATTTGATGTTAAAGTATTGAGTGTTAATAATAGGCATTTGGTTACAAAATTGTACACTTTAAGTTTACTTTTGGCTAATTGTGAAAACAAAAATGATTACAGCAGGAGGGAGTGGATGTGGATGACATGAAGAAGCGGTTGAAGGAAATGGAGGAAGAAGTGGCTACACTGCATGAGATGCAAGCCAAGGTCGAATCCCATATGGATTCTGCTCAAGGTTTTCTCTTTTGTTTTTTTGGGTTTAATTTCACAATGTCAGAGATTATGATTTTTATTCCATTGATTAAATTTTTATTGAAATTGATTACAAATAAAGAAAATCTTAAAGATTGAAGTAGTATTATTATATGGGTTGGAGCATATGCCTTAGATTGGTATAATGGTTTCAATTTGAATATGGCTGGAAAGAATTTTAGGAAATAATCATGGATTATGAGGGTGATAGTCTTTTGGAGTCCTAAAATCCCTAAAAAAAATTTACGGACTATCAATTTTCATTATCTGAGCTATTCTTTATTTGTCATCTTTGATACTTTTTTTTCTTTCTTTTTTTTAGATGTATGTTTCCAATTCTTAGTGTATTTTGCATCTCATCCTCATGAAAAATAAGTTTGTCTTAAATTTATTTATGTTTAGCACTTGCCTTTGGTGTTTGGGTGGTATTGCTATCTTTGTGGCTTGGAGTACTTTGTTACTTTTGAGTAAACAAGTAATTTTTTGGGGACTATTCTTTCTTCCCAAGTCAATTATATTACATATAAGATCCTTTATAAAAGTTCAAGTTCACCTGTTAAGTTTGCTACCTTAATTTAATGTAGCATACATCGAACAAAGCTAGGAAATGTTTAGTTTTTAGGTTTTCTTTTTTTCCTATTAATAACCAATCATATTGACAGTTTATGCTTGATGCGTTAGTGTACAATATTGTTGATTAAAATTATAATGGTTGTTGGGGTTGTACTACTCTTTGTATTTCTATGATTGGTAACGTAGAGGTAACAACCATATAGTTTATATCTATTATATACAATATGTTCTACCAAAAAAAAGAGAGTTATAATTTGAGTTGGAATTCTTTGTTGCAGGGATTGTGTTAAGCTATTGATTTGCTTCCACTGCCTCGCGACAAAAACCAAATTGAAGGTGAGACATCGGAAATCCCACATCCTTAATGCGATGGTGTTGCTCTTTTCATCCTAGACTGATCATGGAGACATTATCCAAATCATAATTATTTTTAGCCTAACCATATAATGGAGGTGTGGTTAATTACTTTTGGGTTGTAAGCAATTAGAATCTTCTGATTTGTAGATATTATTGAATGTACCCAGAAAAGCATTGTATTAGAAAGAAATAACAAGCTCACCTTCTTTTTACATACTTCAAAGGGATAGAACTATAATTATTAGATGACAATGTTAGATGTAAATGTCTAAAATAGCTTTCAAATTCAAAACAAGAACCAAAACATGTAATTGACTAGACAAGAGATGGCAATTAGTAAGATACTAAGATTGTTTCTATTGGAGTGATCATTTCAGAAGTTGAAGTGAACATGAAAATAGAGGTAAGAAATATGAAGGTATTAAATTTCTTTTCTCTTCACAAAACAAGTTTTTTTTTTTTTTTTTTAGCGAAAAGTAATACGATTTTCTAGTAATTAATGTCAGCCTTTGAATTTGCCATAATATTGTGTTGTCTGATTAGTTCCCTGTCCAAAATTTTTGTGCTCTCATAATAAACTAAATGCTATTGTTATTTGAGAGAGGAAGAGTGTCTAATGTATGCTTATTGTGAAAGATTTTCTTTGTAACTATTAGTTAGGAATGGATAGTTTTTAGCTTTATCATTTGAGTTCTTAAAAGAGAAATAGCATTTTTCACTATATTAAATAATTTTTTTTTCCCCGCGCATTGCGCGGGTTTGTGTCTAGTATACCATAAAATCCATGATTTCCTTATCAAAGATTAAATAAAAGATGCTCATTTTTCCATATCAACAATTCATGCATTTCCCCAAATGCAATACCAAATATGATGCATTTTCATATATATATATATATATATTAAGGTTATGACACAATAGTTTTTAGGAAAATATAGTTTCCATAGGTAGTTTCCAAAAGCGTGTCCAACCTAAAAACAACATTTATACAATATGGTTATTTTTCAAAAATCCTATTAAAAAGCTACTTATCTCGCAACCACAAAAGCCTAATTCTCCAAGCTCCAAGGAGATTAGCTAGAACCTAAACAATATCAAGTAAACCTATCACAATAAGCATAGAGCTTGAAATTGTATCTAGCTACAATTTAGGAATTGCCAAATGAGCACTTAATTAGGCAAGCCTAGTATTTAACCTCATCAATAATAATATATTCCACTTCCAAAGTTTCTCAACAAATTGATTCACAAGGCATAAACTCCAATTTATAAAGTTAACCCATTTAATATCATCTCCAACATCATGACTAGCTTCCATAAAATTTACACTACATCATTAAGAGACCCATGAAAGCAAAATCAAAATCTCCTCCAAGACAAGAAATTTAGAACTTCAACTAACTCCAAATAAACCCAATGGCAATAGAAAAATTAGATTTACCAATCATCACATGTTATAACTCAAAACCCCTAAATTTTCCACCATACATAAAACTTAGGTAGTCACCATTAGCACAAACCATACACCCACTCATGAAATAATTCCACCAATACAAAACCCATACATATAAACACATAAATATCACTTCCAATGCTCATAAATCACATAGGTATCATTATTAAAGTTTAGATAAAAATAACCTCAAGCAAAAGTGTAAAACACATCAAAAAGATTAGAAACTTTTACCTCAAATAAAAGGGGTGAAGATGCTTAGAGGTTCCTAAGGATTTTCTGGTGACATTGCCGGAAAAATGATGGTGGAGATGGTGGTATGGAGGTACCGGTAAGAGAGGATGAGAGAGTGAAGAGGAGTGTTAGGCGGAAAATGAAAAGAAGAAAAAGAAATAAAGGAGAGGTGAGGAGCATGGCCGGTCAAAGAGATGAGTGAAAATGAGTGGTGGGGAAGGGTGGGGTAGGTGGGGTAGTTGGGAGGCACGTGTGACTTAAAAAAAAAAATCTGATCTTTATCCCTTTTTTTTTTGGGTTTGACTGGAACGTTACACATTTTGTCATCCAAGTGTATGCACATGTGTTTTATTATCAAACATGTGAATATCAATGCATGTGAGCATGCAAAAAAAATAATTTCAACACAGGAGTAGGTAATCATCAAAGTATTCAAGCATACGAGATTGAAGGGGTACAGGGAAGTGGGCATGTGATCATCAAAGTATGTTGACATGGAAGCATTCTATCATCGAGGCATGTGAACATAGAAGCATGTGATCAACAAATCATGTGAACATAGGAGCATGCAATCATAAACTGTTCGTGCATATGAGCATCAAGGCATACAGGCAAGTGGACATGGTCTTGTTAAAGCATGCAGACATGGGAGCATAAGATAATTAAAGTATGTGTGTGTGTGATCATCAAAGCATGTGAACATCAAAACATGTGAACATAGAAGCATGTGATCATCAACGCAAGTAGACATGTGAGCATATGATCATCAAAGCATGTTAACATACAAGCACATGAGAATTTAAGCATCCAAGTACACATACATCTTACCATCCAATCACCATAGGATTTAAGCACGATCATCAAAGCATGTGAGTGCTCGAGCATCCAACTACATGAGTGTATCAGCCTCCAAGCACATAGATATATCGTCCTTTAAGTGTGTGCACATGTGGTTAAAAAATAAATCTTATGAAGGAGTGACTTTTAATTTAAATGTGAGCATTTAACCATGAGAGCATACAAGCATGTGATCATGAGAACATACAAGCATATGAGCTTTAAAGCACCCAAGTATACATTCCTCTAATCTCCCTATGTCCTCAGCATTCAAGCACAATCGTTTAAGCATTTGAGCACAAGTAAGTCCAACAACACAATCACTTATGCCTCCAAGCCAATATACATTTCATGAACCACATGTGTGCATATGTGTGTTGATCTCAAACATGTGAATAACAATGCATGTGAGCATGTAATCTTTAAAGCATTTCAACATAGGAGTAGGTAATCATTAAAGGGTCCAAACATATGAGCTCGAAGGCATACAGGTGAGTGGGCATGCAATCATAAAAGCATGTAAATAAGGGAGCATACTATCATCGAGGCATGTGAACATAGAAGAACGTGAACATTAAAGCAAGTGAACATAGGAGCATGTGATCATCAAAGCAAGTAGACATGTGAGCATGTTATCAACAAAGCAAATACGAATGGAAGTAGGTTATCAACAAAGCATGTGTTCATGTGAGCAGACATGCATATGAGCATTTAATCACCCATGCACACATGCCTCTAATCTCCTAATCACCTCAGCATTCAAGCACAATCCTCAACGCATTTGAGTGCACGAACGTCTTTCTACACAATCACTTTAGCCTTTGAGCCAATAGACATTTCGTCATCCAAGTGTGTGCACTTCTGTTTTAATATCAAACATGTGAATATTAATGCATGTGAGCATGCGAACAAAATAATTTCAACATAGCAGTAGGTAATCATCAAAGTATCCAAGCATATGAGATCGAAGGGGTACAAGGAAGTGGGCATGTGATCATCAAAGTATGTAGACATGGAAGCATTCTATCATCGAGGCATGTGAACATAGAAGCATGTGATCAACAAATCATGTGAACATAGGAGCATGCAATCATAAAACTGTTTGTGCACATAAGCATCAAGGCATACAAGCAAGTGGACATGTTCTCGTCAAAGCATGTAGATATGGGAGCATAAGATAATTAAAGTATGTGTGTGTGTGATCTTCAAAGCATGTGAACATAGAAGCATGTAAACATCAAAACATGTGAACATAGAAGCATGTGATCATTAGCCCAAGTAGACATGTGAGCATATGATCATCAAAGTGAGTACATATGTGAGCACGTGATCAACAAAGCATGTTAACATACAAGCACATGAGCATTTAAGCATCCAAGTACACATACATCTTACCATCCAATCACCATAGGATTTAAGCAGGATCATTAAAGCATGTGAGCGCTCGAGCATCCAACTACATGAGTGTATCAGCCTCCAAGCACATAGATATATCATCATTCAAGTGTGTGTACATGTGGTTAAAAAATAAATCTTATGATGGAGTGACTCTTAATTTAAATGGGAGCATTTAACCATGAGAGCACACAAGCATGTGATCATGAGAGGATACAAGCATATGAGCATTTAAGCACCCAAGTACACATACTTCTAATCTCCTAATGTCCTCAGCATTCAAGCACAATCGTCTAAGCATGTGAGCGCAGGTACGACCCACAACACAATCACTTATGGCTCTAAGCCAATATACATTTCATGAACCAAATGTGTGCACATGTGTGTGGATCTCAAACATGTGAATATCAATGCATGTACGCATGTAGTCATTAAAGCATTTCAACATAGGAATAGGAAATCATCAAAGGGTCCAAGCATTTGAGCTCGAAGGCATACAGGCGAGTGGGTATGCGATCATAAAAGCATGTAGACAAGGGAGCTATCATCAAGGCATGTGAACATAGCAGCATGTGATCAACAAAGTATGTGCACATAGGAGCACGCAATCATAAAACTATCCGAGCATATGAGCATCAAGGCCTACAGGCCAATAGACATGTTCTTGTCAAAGCTTGTAGGCATGGAAGCATACGATCATCAAAGCATGTAAACATAGAAGTGCGTGATCATTAAAGCATACGAACATAGAAGCTCGTGAACATCAAAACATGTGAACATAGAAGAATGTGATCATCAAAGCAAGTAGACATGTAAGCATATGATCGTCAAAGCAAGTACACATGTGAGCACGTGATCAACAAAGCATGTGAACAAACAAGCACATGAACATTTAATTATCTAAGTGCACATACATCTTATCATCCAAATCACATTAGGATTTAAGCACAATCATCATAAAAGAATGTGAGCACTTAAGCATCCAACTACATGAGTGTATCAGCTTCCAAGCATATAGATATATCGACATTCAAGTGTGTGCACTTGTGGTTAAAAAGGAAATCTAATGAACGAGTGACTTTTAATTTAAATGTGAGCATTTAAGTATGAGAGCATACAAGCATATGAGTTTTCGAGCATTTAAGCACCCAAGTACACATACCTCAAATCTCCTAATCTCCTCAGCATTCACACACAATCATCGACGCATTTGACTGCACAAAAGTCCTACTACACGATCACATTAGCCTTCGAGCCAATAGACATTTCATCATCAAAGTGTGTGCACATGTGTGTGGATATCAAACATGTGAAACCAATGCATGTGTGCTTGCAATCATCAAATCATTTGAAAATAGGAGCAGGTAATCATCAAAGCGTCCAAACGTATGAGCACGAAGGCAAACAAGTAAGTGTGCATGTGATCATCAAAGCATGTAGACATGGAAGCATACGATCATCGAAACATATGAACATAGAAGCATGTGAACATCAAAGCATGTGAACAAAGGAGCATGTCATCGTCAAAGCAAGTAGTCATGTGAGCATTTTATCATCAAAGCAATGACAAATGCGAGTGGGTTATCAACAAAGCATGTGATCATGGGAGCATTCATGCATATGAGCATTTAAGCACCCAAGTACACATACCTCTAATCTCCTATTCACCTCAGCATTCAACAACAATCGTCAAGGCATTTGGGCGCACAAACGTCCTACTACACGATCACTTTAGCCTTCGAGCCAATAAACATTTCATCATCCAATCGTGCACACATGTGTGTGGATATCAAACATGTGAATATCAATTCATTTGAGCATGCGATAATCAAAGCATTTCAACATAGGAGTAGGTAATCATCAAAGAGTCTAAGCATATGAGCTCGAAAGCAAACAGGCAAGTAGGCATGTTATCATCAAAGCATGTGGACATGGAAGCATTCTACCATTGAGGCATGTAAACATAGTTGCACATGATCAACAAAGAATGTGAACATAGGAGCATGCAATCAAAAAAGTGTTCGAGCATATGAGCATCAAGGCGTATTGGCAAGTGGACATGTTCTTGTCAAAGCATGTAGACATGGGAGCATATAATCATCAAAGCATGTGAACATAGAAGTGTGAGACCATCAAAGCATGTGAACATCAAAAATGTGCACATAGAAGCATGTGATCATCAAAGCAAGTAGACATGTGAGCATATGATCATTAAAGTGAGTACAAATGCAAGCACGTGATCAACAAAGAATGTGAACATACAAGCACATGAGAATTTACGCATCTAAGTACATATACATCTTACCATCCAATCACCAAAGCATGTGAGCGCCTGAGCATCCAATCATGTAAGTGTATCAACCTCCGAGCACATAGATATATCGTCATTGAAGTGTGTGCACATATGGTTAAAAAATAAATCTTATGAAGGAGTGACTCTTAATTTCAACGTGAGCATGAGAGCAAACAAGCATGTGATCATGAGAGCATACAAGCATATGAGTTTTTTAGCATGTAAGCACCCAAGTACACATACCTCAATTCCCCCAATCTCCTCATCATTTAAGCACAATCGTTAACACATTTAAGCGCACGAACGTCCTACTACACGATCACTTTAGCCTTCAAGCCAAAAGACATTTCATCGTCAAAGTGTGTGCACATGTGTGTGGATATCAAACTTGTGAATATCAATGCATGTGAGCATGCAATCATCATAGCATTTGAACATAGGAGCGGGTAATTAGCAAAGCGTCCAAGCGTAAGGCTATGAAGGCATAAAAGAAAGTGGGCATGTGATCATCAAAGCATGTAGACATAGGAGCATACGACAATTGAAACACGTGAACATAGAAGCATGTTAACATAGGAGCACGTGATTATCAAAGCAAGTAGACATGTGAGCTTGTTATCATCAAAGCAAAGACAAATGTGAGTAGGTTATCAATAAAACATGTGAACATACAAGCATTTAATCATTAGAAAAAACATGCTTATGAGCATTTAAGCATAATAGTCAATGCATTTAAGCGCATGAACGTGCTACTATACGATCACTTTAGCCTTCGAGCCAATAGACATGTCATCATCCAAGTGTGTGCACATGTGTGTGGATATCAAACATATGAATATCAATGCATGTGAGCATCTGATCATCAAAGCATTTCAAAATAGGAGTATATAATTATCAAAGCATCCAAGCATAAGAGCTCGAAGGCATATAGGCAAATGGGCATGTGATTATCAAAGCATGTAGACATGGAAGCACTCTATCATCGTGGCATGTGAACCTAAATGCATGTGAACAACGAGGCATGTTAACAAAGGAGCATTCAATCATATAAGTGTCCGAGCATATGAGCATTAAGGCATATAAGCAAGTGGACATGTTCTTGTCAAAGCTTGAAGACATAGGAGCATACGATCATCAAAACATGTGAACATAGAAGTATGTGAATATTAAAACATGTGAACATAAGTATAAGAGTATACAAGCATTTGATCATGAGAGCACACAAACATGTGATCATTAGAGCATACAGGCATATGAGCATTTAAGAACCTAAGTACACATACCTAAAATCTACGAATTAGCTTAGCATTCAAGCAAAATCATCAAAGCGGTTGAGCGCTCGAATGTCCAACTACATGATCACTTAAGCCTCCAAGCCTATAAACATAATAGCATCCAAGTGTGTGAACATGTGTGTGGATATCATACGAGTGAATATTACAAGCATGTGATTATCAAAGCATTTGAACGTAGAAGCATGTAATCATCAAATCATCCAAGCGTATGAGCATGAAGTTATACAACAAGAGGGCATGTGATTGTTAAAGCATTTAGGCATGGGAGCATAAGATCATCGATGCATGTGATCATCAATGAATTTGAAGATCAAAACATCTAAACACTGGAGTATGTGATCACTAAAGCATGTAGACATGTGAGCATGTGATCTTCAAAGCAAGTACACATGTGAGCATGTTATCAATAAAGCATGAGAACATACAAGCATTTGATCATAAGAGCAAATAAGAATGTGATTGTGAGAGCATACAAGCATATGAGCATTTAAGCATCCAAGTACACATACCTCTAATCTCCCAATCTCTTCAGCATTCAAGCACAATCGTCAAAGCATTTGAGCACACGTATGTCTGACAACACGATCACTTATACTTCCAAGCCTATAGACGAATTAGCATCCAGGTGTATGCACATGTGTGTGGAAATCAAACAAGTGAATATCAATGCTTGAGAGCATACGATTATTATAGCAGTTGAACGTAGGAGCATATAATCATCAAACCGTTCACTTTAGCCTTCAAGCCAATAGACATTTCATCATCCAAGTGTGTGCACGTGTGTAGATATTAAAATGTGAATATCAATGCATTTGAGCATAAGATCATCAAAGAATTTCAACATAGGGGTAGGTAATCATCATTGCGTCCAAGCATATGAGCTCAAAGGCATATAGGTAAGTGGACATGTAATCATCAAAGCGTGTAGACATGGGAGCATACTATCATCGAGGCATGTGAACATAGAAGCATGTGATCAACAAAGTATGTGAACATAGGTGCATGCAATCAAAAAAGTGTCAGGGCATATGAGCATTAAGGCATACAAGCAAGTGGAAATGTTATCGTCAAAGCATGTAGACATGGGGGCATACGATTATCAAAACATGTGAACATAGAAGTGTGTGATCATTAAAGCTTGTGAATATAGAAGCATGTGAACATCAAAGTATGTGAACCTAGAAACATGTGATCATGAAAGCAGGTAGACATATGAGAATATTATCGTCAAAGCAAGTACATATGTGAGCACGTGATCAACAAGGCATGTGAACATACAAGTAGATAAGCATTTAAGCATCCAAGTACACATACATCTTACGATCCAATCACCTTAGGATTTAAGCACGAGTGCATACAAGCATGTGATCATTATAGCTTAAAAGCATATGACTTTTTGAGCATTTAAGCACCCAGGTACACACACCTCAAATCTCCCAATCACCTCTGCATCAAGCACAATAATCAATGCATTTAAGCGCACAAACATCCTACTACACGTTCACTTTAGCCTTCGAGCCAATAGACATTTCATCATCAAAGTGTGTGCACATGTTTGTGGATATCAAACATGTGAATATCAATGCATGTGAGCATGCAATCATCAAAGAATTTGAACATAGGGGTAGGTAATCATTAAAGCGTCCAAGCGTAAGAGTACAAAGGCATACAAGTAAGAGGGCATGTGATTATCAAAGCATGTAGACATAGGAGCATACGATCATTGAAACATGTGAACATAGAAGCATGCGAACATCAAAGCATGTGAATATAGGAGCATGTGATCATCAAAGCAAGTAGACATGTGAGCATGTTATCATTAAAGCAACGACAAATGTGAGAAGGTTATCAACAAAACATGTGAATATACAAGCAGGTGATCATGAGAGCATATATGCATATGAGCATTTAAGCTCCCTAGTACATATACCTCCAATCTCCTAATCACCTCAACATTCAATCACCATCGTCAACGTATTTAAGTGCACGAACGTCCTACTATATGATCACTTTAGCCTTTAAGCCAATAGACATTTCATCATCCAAGTGTGTGCATATGTGCATGGATATCAAACATATGAATATCAATGCATGTGATCATAAAATCATTTCAAAATAGGAGTTGTTAATCATGAAAGCATCCAAGCATATGAGATTGAAGGCATACATGCAAGTGGGTATGTGATCATCAAAGCATGTAGACATGGAAGCACTCTATCATCGTGGCATGTGAACTTAGATGAATGTGATCAATGAAGTATTTTCACATAGGAGCATCTAATCATAAAAGTGTCCGAGCATATGAGCATCAAGGCATATAAGCAAGTGGACATGTTCTCGTCAAAGCATGTAGACATAGGAGCATACGATCATCAAAGCACATGAACATAGAAGTGTGTGATCATTAAAGCATGTGAACATAGAAGCGTGTGAACATCAAAACATGTGAACACAGAAACATATGATCATCAAAGCAAGTAAATGTGTGAGCATATGATCATCAAAGAAAGTACACATGTGAGCATGTGATCAACAATGCATGTGAACATACAAGCACATGAGCATTTAAGCATCCAATTACACATACATCTTACCGTCCAATCACCTTAGGATTTAAGCACGATTATCAAAGCATGTGAGTACCCGAGCATCCAATTACATGAGTGTTTCAATCTCCAAGCATATAGATATATCGTCATTTACGTGTGTGCACATGTGGTTAAAAAATAAATCTTATGAATGAGTGACACTTAATTTATATGTAAGCATTTAAGCATGAGAGTATACAAGCATTTGATCATGAGCATACATACATGTGATCATTAGAGCATACAAGCATATGGGCATTTAAGAACACAAGTACACATACCTTAAATCTACCAATCACCTCAGCATTCAAGCAAAATTGTTAAAGCGTTTGAGCACATGAACGTCCAACTACGTGATCACTTAGCCTCCAAGCCTATAAACATATTAGCATCCAAGTGTGTGAACATGTGTGTGGATATCATACGAGTGAATATCAATGCTTGTGAACATGTGATTATCAAAGCATTTGAATGTAGGAGCATGTAATCATCCAATCGTCTAAGCATATGAGCATAAAGTTATACAAGCAAGTGGGCATGTGATTGTTAAAGAATTTAAACGTTAAAGCATCTAAACATTGGAGCATGTGATCACCAAAGCATGTAGACATGTGAGCGTGTGATCATCTAAGCAAGTACACATGTGAGCATGTTATCAACAAAGCATGAAAACATACAAGCATTTGATCATGAGAGCAAACGAGAATGTGATCGTGTGAGTATACAAGCATATGAGCATTTAAGCACCCAAGTACACATACCTCTAATCTCCCAATCTCTTCAGCATTCAAGCCCAATCGTTAAAGAATTTGAGTGCACGTACGTCCTACAACATGAGCACTTATGCCCTCAAGTGCACATGTGTGTGGATATCAAACAAGTGACTATCAATGCATGTGAGCATGCAATCATTAAAGCATTTGAACATATGAGCAAGTAATCATCAAATCAAGTAGACATGTGAGCATTTTATCATCAAAGCAAAGACAAATGTGAGTAGGTTATCAACAAAGCATGTGAACATAGAAGCATGTGATCATGAGAGCATACATGCATATGAGCATTAAAGCACTCATGTACACATACCTCTAATTTCCCAATCATCTTAGCATTCAAGCACAATCGTCAGCGCATTTGAGCATACAAACATTGTACTACACGATCACTTTAGCCTTCGAGCCAATTGACATTTTATCATTCAAGTGTGTGCACATGTATGTGGATATCAAACATGTGAATATCAATGCATGTGAGCGTCGACCATTGAAGCATTTCAAAATAGGAGTAGGTAATCATCAGAGCATCTAAGCATATGAGCTTGAAGGCATACAGTCAAGTGGGCATGTGATCATCAAAGCATGTAAACTTGGAAGCACTCTATCATCGTGGTAAGTGAACTTAAATACATGTGATCAACGAAGCATGTTAACATAGGAACATCCAATCATAAAAGTGTCCGTGCATATGAGCATCAAGGCATATAGGCAAGTGGACATGTTCTCGTCAAAGCATGTAGACATAGGAGCATACGATAATCAAAGCCTGTGATTTGAGAAGTGTGCGAATATCAAAACATGTGAAAACAAAAGCATGTGATCATTTAAGCAAGTAGACATGTAAGCAAGTGATTGTCAACGAAGTACATATGTGAGCACGTGATCAACAAAGCATTGAACATACAAGCACATTAGCATTTAAGCATCCAAGTACACATACATCTTACCGTCCAATCACCTTAGGATTTAAGCACGATCATCAAAGCATGTGGGTGCCCGAGCATCCAACTACATGAGCATTTCAGTCTCCAAGCATATAGATATATCATCATTCAAGTCTGTGCACATGTGGTTAAAAAATAAATCTTATGAAAGAGTGACACTTAATTTATATGTAAGCATTTAAGCATGAGAGTATACAAGCATTTGATAATGAGAGCATACAAGCATGTGATCATTAGAGCATACAAGCATATGAGCATTTAAGAACCCAAGTACACATACCTCAAATCTATCAATCACCTCAGCATTCGAGCAAAATCGTCAAAGCGTTTGAGCGCATGAACGTCCAACTACATGATCACTTAAACGTCTACAAACATATTAGCATTCAAGTGTGTGCACATGTGTGTGGATATCATACGAGTGAATATCAATACTTGTGAGCATGCGATTATCAAAGCATGTGAACAACAAAGCAAGTGGACATGTGAGCATGTGATCGTGAATGCAAGTACACATGTGAGCATGGAATCAACAAAGCATGTTAACATATAAGCAAATGAGGATTTAAGCATCCAAGTACACATACATCTGATTCTCAAAAGAAAAAAGGACACATACATCTTACTTTCCAATCAACTTAGGATTTAGGCATGATCATCAAAGCATGTGAGCGCCTGAGCATACAACTACAATAGCGTATCAGCTTGTAAACATATAGATATATCTTCATTCACGTGTGTGCATATGTGGTTAAATATATATCTTATGAAGGAGTGACACTTAATTTAATTGTGAACATTTAAGCATGAGAGCATACAAGAATTTGATCACGTGAGCATATAAGCATATGAGAGTCTGAGCATTTAAGCATCCAAGTACACATACCTCGAATCTCCCAATCTCCTCAGCATTCAAGCACAATCGTCTAAGCATTTGAGTGCACGTACGTGCAAGAACACGATCACTTATGCCTCCAAGCTAGTATACATTTCATTAACCACATATGTGCACATTTGTGTGGATCTCAAACATGTGAATATCAATGCATGTGAGGATGCGATCATGAAATCATTTCAACATAAGTGTAGGTAATCATCATTGTGTCCAAGCATATGAGCTTGAAGGCATATAAGCGAATGGGTATGTGATCAAAACAATAATGTACACAAGGGAGCTTACTATCATCAAGGCATGTGAACATAGAAGTATGTGATCAACAAAGCATGTGAACATAGGAGCATGCAATCACAGAAGTGTCCAAGCATATGAGCATCAAGATGTATAAGCCGGTGGACTTGTTCTCGTCAAAGCTTGTAGGCATGGGAGCATACGATCGTCAAAGCATGTAGACAAGGGAGCAAACGATCATCGAAACATGTGAACATAGCACTCTTAAAGGTTGTCTACATCAAATTCACTGCTGTCTTTAAAGAGCATCACCCGCCCCACCTTTGGTTCCGATTATACCATAACAGCCAGGCTATATTTAGCATGGCCACCACCTCGATTAAAGACAAAAAAGATTGAAATAATTCATAGGTAAATATTGTGGACCACCTTTCAAGCAAAGAGTATAAGTTATGGCGGAGCAAACGATCATCGAAACATGTGAACATAGAAGCATGTGAACATTAATGCATATAAACGTAGGAGCATGTGATCATCAAAGCAAGTACACATGTGGGCGTGTTATCATCAAAGCAAAGACAAATGTGAGTAGGTTAGCAACAAAGCGTAAAAGCATGTGAACATAGGAGCATGTGATCATCAAAGCAAGTACACATATGAGCATGTTATCATCAAAGCAAAGACAAATGAGAGTTGGTTATCAACAAAGCATGTGAACATCATGCATATGAGCATTTAAGCACCCAAATACACATACCTCTAATCTCCCAATCATCTCAGCATTTAAGAAAAATCGTCAACGCATTTGAGCGTACAAACTTCCTACTACACGATCACTTTAGCCTTCGATCCAATAGACATTTCATCATCCAAGTGTGTGCACATGTGTGTGGATATCAAACATGTGAATATCAATGCATGTAAGCATGCGATCATCGAAGCATTTCAAAATAGGAGTAGGTAATCATCAAAGCGTCCAAGCATATGAGCTTGAAGGCATACAGGCAAGTGGGCAAGTGATCATCAAAGCATGTAAACATGGAAGCACTCTATCATCTTGGCATGTGAACTTAAAGGCATGTGATCAACGAAGCACGTTAACATAGGAGCATCCAATCATAAAAGTGTCCGAGTATATGAGCATCAAGGCATATAGGCAAGAGGACATGTTCTCGTCAAACCATATAGACATAAGAGCATACGATCAACAAAGCATGTGAACATAGAAGTGTGTAATTATCAAAGCATGTGAACATCAAAACATGTGAACATAGAAGCATATGATCATCAAAGCAAGTAGACGTGAGAGCATATGATCGTCAAAGCAAGTACACATGTAAGCACGTGATCAACAAAGCATGTGAACATACAAGCACATGAGCATTTAAGCATTAAAGCACACATACATTTTACCGTTCAATTACCTTAGGATTTAAGCACGATCATCAAAGCATGTGAGTGCCCGAACATCCAACTACATGAGCATTTCAGTCTTCAAGTGTATAGATATATCGTCAATCAAGTGTGTGCATATGTGGTTAAAAAATAAATCTCATGAAGGAGTGACACTTAATTTATATGTAAGCATTTAAGCATGAGAGAATACAAGCATTTGACCATGAGAACATACAATCATGTGATCATTAGAGTATACAAGCATATGAGCATTTAAGAACCCAAGTACACATACCTCAAATCTACCAATCACCTCAGCATTCAAGCAAAATCGTCAAAGCGTTTGAGCGTACGAACCAACTACATGATCACTTAAGCCTCCAAGTGTGTGCGCATATGTATGGATATCATATGAGTGAATATCAATGCTTGTTAGCATGCGATTATCAAAGCATTTGAACGTAGGAGCATGTAATCATCAAATCGTCCAAACGTATGAGCATGAAATTATACAAGAAAGTGGGCATGTAATCGTTAAAGCATGTAGGCATGGGAGCATATGACCATCAAAACATGAGATCATCAAAGAATTTGAACATCAAAGCATCTAAACATTGGTGCATGTGATCACTAAAGCATGTAGACATGTGAGTATTAGATCATCAAAGCAAGTTCAAATGTGAGCATGTTATCAACAAAGCGTAAGAACATACAAGCATTTGATCATGAGAGCAAACAAGAATGTGATCGTGAGAGCATACAAGTATATAAGCACTTAAGCACCCAAGTACACATACCTCTAATCTTCCAATCTCTTCGGCATCCAAGCACAATCTTCGGCATCCAAGCACAATCGTCAAAGCACGTACGTTTGGCAACACGATCACTTATGCCTCTAAGCCAATGGACATTTCATGATCACCGTATGTACACGTGTGTGTGGATATCAAACATGTGCATATCAATGCACGTGAGCATGCAATCATCAAAGCATTTGAACATATGAGCAAGTAATCATCAAAGCATCCAAGCATAAGAGAATGATGGCATAGAGGTAAGTGTGCATGTGATGATCAAAGCAGGTACACATGGGAGCATACGATCATCGAAACATGTGAACATCAAAGAATATTAGCGTAGGAGCGTGTGATTATCAAGGCAAGTAGAGATGAGAACATTTTATCATCAAAGCAAAGACAAATATGAGTAGGTTATCAACAAAGCATGTGAACATACATGCATGTGATAATGAGAGCATACATGCATATGAGCATTTAAGCACCCATGTACACATACTTCTAAACTCCCAATCATATCAACATTCAAGCACAATCGTCAATGCATTTGAGCGGACAAACATCATACTACACGATCACTTTAGCCTTCGTGCCAATAGACATTTCATCATCCAAGTGTGTGCACATGTGTGTGGATATCAAACATGTGAATATCAATGCAAGTGAGCATGCGAACATCAAAGAATTTCAAAGTTGGAGTAAGTAGTCATCAAAGCGTCCAAGCATTTGAGCTCGAAAGCATACAGGCAAGTGGGCATGTGATCAACAAAGCATGTAAACATGGAAGCACTCTATCATCGTGGCATGTGAACTTAAATGCATGTGATCAACAAAGCATGTTAACATAGGAGCATCCAATCATAAAAGTGTTTGAGCATATGAGCTTTAAGGCATTATGGCAAGTGGACATGTTCTCGTCAAAGCATGTAGACATAGGGGCATACAATCATCAAAGCATGTGAATATAGAAGTATGTGAATATCAAAAGATGTGAACATAAAAGCATGTGATCATCTAAGCAAGTAGACATATGAGCAGATGATCATCAAAACAAGTACACATGTGAGCACTTGATCAACAAAGCATTGAACATATAAACACTTGCGCATTTAGGAATCCAAGTACATATACATCTTACCGTAAAATCACCTTTGGATTTAAGCAAGATCATTGAAGCATGTGAGTGCCCGAGCATCCAACAACATGAGCGGTTCAGTCTCTAAGCATATAGATATATTGTCATTCAAGTGTGCGCACATGTGGTTAAAAAATAAATCTTATGAAGGAGTGACACTTAATTTATAAGTAAGCATTTAAGTGTGAGACTATACAAGCATTTAATCATGAGAGCATACAAGCATGTGATCATTAGAGTATATAAGCATACGCGCGTTTAAGAATCCAAGTACACATACCTCAAATCTACCAATCACCTTAGCATTCATGCAAAATTGTCAAAGCGTTTGAGCGCACGAATATCCAACAACATGATCACTTAAGTCTCTAAGCTTATAAACATATTAGCATCCAAGTGCGTGCACATGTTTATGGATATCATACGAGTGAATATCAACGAAGCATGTTAATATAGAAGCATCCAATCATAAAAGTGTCCGAGCATATGAGCATGAAGGCATATAGGAAAGTGGACAGGTTCTCGTTAAAGCATGTAGACATAGGAGCATACGATCGTCAAAGCATGTGAACATAGAAGTGTATGATCATCAAAGCATGTGAACAAAGAAGTATGTGAATATTGAACTGTGTGAACATAAAAGCATGTGATTATCTAGGCAAGTAGACATGTGAGGAAATGATCATCAAAGCAAGTACACATGTGAGAACTTGATCAATAAAGCATTGAACATGCAAGCACAAGTGCATTTAGGCATCCAAGTACACATACATCTTACCGTCCAATAACCACAGGATTTAATCACGATCATCGAAGCATGTGAGTGCCCAAGTATCCAACTACATGAGCGTTTCAATCTCCAAGCATATAGATATATCGTCATTCAAGTGTGTGCACACGTGGTTATAAAATAAATATTATGAAGGTGTGACACCTAATTTATACGTAAGAATTTAAGCATAAGAGTATACAAGCATTTGATCATTAGAGCATACAAGCATATAATCATTAGAGTATACAAACATATGAGCATTTAAGAACCCAAGTACAAATACATCAAATCTACCAATCACCTCAGCATTCAAGCAAAATCGTCAAAGCGTTTGAGCGCACGAACGTCCAACTACATGATCACTTAAGCCTTCAAGCCTATAAACATATTAGCAACCAAGTGTGTGTACATGTTTGAGGATATCATACGAGTGAATATCAACGAAGCATGTTAACATAGAAGCAACCAATCATAAAAGTGTCCAAGCATATGAGCATGAAGGTATATAGGAAAGTGGACAAGTTCTCGATAAATCATGTAGACGTAGGAGCATACGATCATCAAAGCATGTGAACACAGAAGTGTATGATCATCAAAGCATGTGAACATAAAAGTGTATGATCATCAAAGCAAGTGAACATAGAAGTATTTGAATATCAAAACATGTGAACATAAAAGCATGTGATCATTTAAGCAGGTAGACATGTGCGCAAATAATCATCAAAGCAAGTACACATGTGAGCACTTGATCAACAAATCATTGAACATACAAGCACATGTGCATTTAGGCATCCAAGTACACATACGTCTTACCGTCCAATCACCTTAGGATTTAAGCACGATCATCAAAGCATGTGAGTGCCCGAGCATCCAATTACATGAGCGTTTCAGTCTCCAAGCATATAGATATATCGTCATTTAAGTGTGTGCATATGTGGTTAAAAAATAAATCTTATGAAGGAGTGACACCTAATTTATACGTAAGCATTTAAGCGTGAAAGTACACAAGCATTTGATCATGGGAGCATTAGAGTATACAAGCATATGCGCATTTAAGAACCCGAGTACACATACCTCAAATCTACCAATCACCTCAGCATTCAAGCAAATTTGTCAAAGCGTTTGAGCCAACATACGTCCAACTACATCATCACTTAGGCCTTTAAGCATATAAACATATTAATATCCAAGTGTGTGTGCACATGTTTGTGGATATCATGCGAGTGAATATCAATGAAACATGTTAACATAGGAGCATCCAATCATAAAAGTGTCCAAGGATATGAGCATAAAGGCATATAGGCAACTGGACATGTTCTCGTTAAAGCATGTAGACTTAGGAGTATACGATCATCAAAGCATGTGAACACAGAAGTGTACGATCATTAAAGCATGTGAACATAGAAGTATGTGAATATCAAAACATGTGAACATAAAAGCATGTGATCTTCTAAGCAAGTAGACATGTGAGCACTTGATCAACAAAGCATTGAACATGCAAGCACATATGCTTTTAGGCATCCAAGTACACATACATCTTATCATTCAATCAACTAAGGATTTCAACGCGATTATCAAATACATAAGCGTTTCAGTCTCCAAGCATATAGATATATCGTTATTCAAGTATGTGCACATGTGGTCAAAAAAAAAATCTTATGAAGGAGTTACACTAAATTTATACGTAAGCATTTAAGCATGAGAGTATACAAGTATTTGATCATGAAAGCATACAAGCATGTGAACATTAGAGTAGACAAGCATATGACCATTTAAGAACCTAAGTACACATACCTCGAATCTACCAATCACCTCAGCATTCAAGCAAAATCGCGAATCCATTTGAGCGCACGAATGTCAACCTACATGACCACCTAAGCCTCCAAGCCTATAAACATATTAATATCCAAGTGTGTGCACATGCTTGTGGATATCATACGAGTGAATATCAACGAAGCATGTTAACATAGGTGCATCCAATCATAAAAGTGTCCGGGTATATAGAATGAAGGGATATAAGCAAATGGACATGTTCATGTTAAAGCATGTAGACAGAGGGGCATACGATTATCAAAGCATGTGAACATAGAAGTGTATAATCATCAAAGCATGTGAACAAAGAAGTATGTGAATATTGAACTGTGTGAACATAAAAGCATGTGATTATCTAGGCAAGCAGACATGTGAGGAAATGATCATCAAAGCAAGTACACATGTGAGAACTTGATCAATAAAGCATTGAACATGCAAGTACAAGTGCATTTAGGCATCCAAGTACACATACATCTTACTGTCCAATCACTTGAGGATTTAAGCATGATCATCAAAGCATGTGAGTGCCCGAGCGTCCAACTACAAGAGCATTTCAGTTTCTAAGCATATAAATATATTGTCATTCAAGTGTGTGTACATGTGGATAAAAAATCAATCTTATGAAGGAATGGCACTTAATTTATACGTAAGCAGTTAAGCATGAAAGTATATAACCATTTGATTGTGAGAGATACAAGTATGTGATCATTATAGCATGCAAGCATATGATCATTTAAGAACCCAAGTACACATATCTCAAATCTGCTAATCACCTCAGCATTCAAGAAAAATTGTCAAGGCGTTTGAGCACACGAACGTCCAACTACATGATCACTTAAGCCTCCAAGCCTATAAACATATTAACATCCAAGTGTGTGCACATGTTTGTAGATATCACATGAGTGAATATCAATGAAGTATGTTAACATAGGAGCATCCAGTCAAAAAAGTGTTCGAGCATATGAGCATGAAGGCATACAGGCAAGTGGACATGTTCTCCATAAAGCATGTAGATGTAGGAGCATACAATCATTAAAGCATGTGAAGATAAATGTGTATGATCATTAAAGCATGTGAACATAGAAGTATGTGAATATCAAAACCTATAAACATAAAAGCATGTGATCATCTAAGCAAGTAGAAATGTGAGCAAATGATCATCAAAGCAAGCACACATGTGAGCACTTGATCAACAAAGCATTGAACCTACAAGCACATATGCAATTAGGCATGCAAGTGCACATACATCTTACTGTTTAATTAACTTAGGATTTAAGCATGATCATCAAAGCATGTGAGTGCCCGAGCATCTAGCTACATGGGGGGTTCAGTCTCCAAACATAAATATATATAATCATTCAAGTGTGTGCACATGTGGTTGAAAAATAAATCTTATGAAGGAGTGAAATTTAATTTATACGTAAGCATGTAAGCATAAGAGTATACAAACATTTGATCGTGAGGGCATACAAGCATGTGATCATTAGAGCAAACACGCATATGACTATTTAAGAACCCAAGTACACATACCTCAAATCTATCAATTACCTCAGCATTCAAGCATAATTGTCAAAGCGTTTGAGCACACAGATGTCCAACTACATGATTACTAAAGCCTCCAAGCCAATAAACATATTAATATCCAAGTGTGTGTACATGTTTGTAGATATCGTACGAGTGAATTTCAACAAAGCATGTTAACATAGGAGCATCCAATCATAAAAGTGTCCATGCATATGAGCATGAAGGCATTTAGGAAAGTGGACAGGTTCTCGATAAAGCATGTAGACGTAGGAGTATACGATCATCGAAGCATGTGAACATAGAAGTATGTGAATATAAAAACTTATGAACATAAAAGCATGTGATCATCTAAGCAAGTAGACTTGTGCGCAAATAATTATCAAAGCAAGTACACATGTGAGCACTTGATCAACAAAGCATTGAACATACAAGCACATGTGCATTTAGGCATCCAAGTAATAATGAAAAAGGAATTGTAAAAAGTTAACTAGCTGGCTGGATGGGTGGTGGACTTCAAATCATAAAAGACAAAAATTTGAAAAGAAGCACCAATCTCACATCTTTTGTTCACATGGAGGTTAGAGATAAATGAGCTCTTCATGTGTGATTGTGAAGTAGACAAAACAACAAAAGGCACACACGGACAAATCAAGGAAAAAGGGTAAAGGGGGAAAAACCATAAAAGAGAAATAGATCTAGGAACTGAAGAAGAAGAAGAAGAAGATTAGCTTGAGAGGAGATCGTCATGAGAGGTACAATGCATTTCAGCTTTCTTTTTGGGCATAGGTCGTGTCCCAACTGTGTCCCCCCATGTCCATCATTTTTCAAAAAAATAAAAATAAAAAATGGTTAGGACATGCGTGCAGCCATGTCCAATGCGTTTTTAGTGTCCCGTACTTGTCGGACGCGGGCACGTTAGCCCAAATACCGTGTCCATGCTTTGTGGAGAAAATTAAACTACGTTTGAGGTCTAGTAAATATCTTTGCACACAATGACAACTACGAAGAACTAGCACAACACCATACGGCTAACAAGTTGAAATAAAACGTGGTATACTAATAAAATCACAGAGCTCGTCTTTTTTGAGAGAGAGAGAGAGAGAGAGAGAGAGAGATTATCTAGTGCAAAGTCATGATTATCGAAGGCCTCTTATGAGAGATACGGAGAGCGAAGGGGAGCTAAGAATGACTTAGCCGATGGCCGAGCCAAAGCATATTACTTTCACAGCAAATGTCGGCAAGTCATTCTTGGCTCAACTCCACTCTCTATCTCTTCATGCAAGACACATAGACAAATTGCACTAATCTTCTATGTACAACTTTCATATCTTTGTTAGTCTATATTTTGCAGCGTGATTGACACACACATATATATATAGGAAGAGATATATCCTTGGGGTTACACAACGTATTGTTGATTGGTTGTTGTGGGAATAGAATCTGGAAGGTGACTGTGTGATGGGAATGTTGGGATATGATGCGTCAACTGGAATTTGTTCTTAGGATGAAAGTCATGATAAGATTTTGATATAAGCTAACAGGTCTCTATGGGTAATATGTTGGTTTTCTGACCTAATCCTGTTGCACTCAGTAGATAATTTCTAGATTCTATGTGCCTCTTGATAAGAGGGTCCCTAAATAATTGACTATGAGAAAAAAATTCCCATGTTCTTTACATATTTAACTTCCTCAAATTCAACTCTAACTTCTTTATTTAGATTATATTGTGACGTACCTTATGATCAATGTTATTAAACCTAGCCTGGCCTGGTTGGTTAGATTGGTAACTTGGTAACCCGGCACATAGACCGGTCCAGGTCATTGATGGGATTAGATGTACATAAAACCCGGTCAAAACCGGTAAAACCTGGCAAGTTTTAAGCAAACCGTGAGATCTGGCTAGGTTTTAATAACCCAGCTAAATTTCTTAATTGTGTAAAATTATATTAATAGGTCTATCACATTGACTTATTTACTGTTTAATATGAGATAATATAGTAATTTATATAAAATGCATTGTTCTCTCACTTCTCTGTTGTTTCACACTACTCTACCCAACACTTTATCACTTTTCACTATTTTTATTCCCCAAACTTGTGACTCTGCATCAATTTTATCCTCCATACAGATCACTTTTCAGTTTCATGTACCCAGTTAGCACATAGGTATGAGTATATCGGTATATATTATATAGTTTATTATTTAAACATTCTTTTCTCTTATTTCGTTTACGTTTTTTGTGCTTTATTTGTTTATTGTTTTAAGTTTAAGCTTTTAACCTCTCTTTTTTCTATTCTTTTGTTTACGTAATTTGAGATTTGGCTTTTTTTTTTTTTTTTTTTTTTTTTTTAAATACCAAATTTTAAGATATGTAACAAGATTTTATTTAGCAAAAATTGTGTTGCAATTTTCTAACATTCGTTTGTTTTGCTTGTGAATTTAATAGAATTTCTAATGCTATTGCTTGTAAAACCTTTTCTTTATTTGATAAAATAGCTTGTAAAACCTTGATTTTGAATTATAATGGCGAGTTTAATTTAGGCATATGCCATTTTTTCTTTTACATATTCATGTTATGATTTAAAATTTTTTTATTTGACCTTGCGGTTCGACCATTAACCCATTGGTTGAACTAGTAACCCAGCTCATAGACTGGATTAACACCCGGTCCAAGTTTAATAACTATACTTATGATATTGTGTTACTCTAGCATGGTTTAATAAAACATTTTTGTTTATTTAATTAGTGCAACTGGCGTTCTGGTTTCTCGCTTTATTAGAGGATTAAGCGTACAATATATAGTAATCTATGTTTCGTCTAGCCACACTTTATTATCCAAGTCCAATTGTCAATTTCGTGTCTTGTTTTCCATTTAACCAATCCTTTACTTCAAAGAATGATATCATATTCTTACCAATGAAGAATTTGTCAATTCAACAAAATAATGTATTCACAAAATATTGTACAATTACATGGAAATAACAACAATGCACTAATCTTTCGTTTAACCTCAACCAAAAACAAAAAACAACAATGCACTAACATCGTTATAAAGAATTTAAATATGTAATAATGAATTAAGTTATTACTTTTAAAGCTAATGTACTAAATTTCTATAATTTATTGTTATATATGTAACCAATATTGGATTGATAACATTTTCAGTATTCTTATGAGGAATATATGTTGATAAGGATTTCGGCATATATTATATTTGTAAATTTTTTTGGTGTGCCCAAAAGCTTCCATATCAAGAGTTTTTTTTTTTTTTTTTTTTTTTTTCACCTATTTATATAGGCTATCCAATACATGTCTTTGTAAGTATAGATTACGGCCAATCCCACAATTATCAAACAAAAGCTCTCCAAATACTAGTTAAAGATGTTCAAGACTAAGTGTAAATGGTAAGCCTATAGCAATTTGTGGTGAAGTTTCTTATGATCATAATTATGGGATTTGTAGCTTTTATTGTAAGAACACAAGGACAACCGAAATATTGTTACCATCATCCTTATTTTTGTAACTCTTCTAATGTAGAAGCACCAAAGTTTTACGCTAAAATTCGTAGTGGTGTTCCACAGGATGAATGGGTTTCATTCTAGACTTGACATTTGCATAAACATATAAAATGTATGAGTGAAGTATTTTAATGTAGGATAAAGCTTAATGATAATGCACTTTTGGCAATGCCTTTTAATTGTTCTCCGCAAATAATATGATTGAGAGTGTTGCTTGAGACAAAAGAGAGTGAAGTAGAGCCTAGGATAATTTGCTTTGAAGCCAAGAGAAGGCAAATTGCTTTCTTCGTATATTAATTAGCAAGTCATCCTTGGCTCAAATTCACTCGCTGTCTCTTCATGCATGACCCTTAGATAAGCAGCAATGACTATTTGATATTTGTATTGTGCAATGTAGTTGAGGTATTTATAGGCAAACTTGAAGAGTTTCACAAAAGCTTCTAGCCTTCCTCATATACTTCTTATTCAAAATTTTGATAGGTGGTTGTGAGAATAGAATCTAAAATTATAGTGCAATGTGAAAGTGTTAGGTTCTAAAAGTTTAGAACAATTGGAAAATCGTGAACACAAACTTGTCTAGATATAGATTCTAGAGTCTATAGTCAAAGCATGTGAACATAGAAGTGTGTGATCATCAAAACATGTGAACATAAAAGCATGTGAGCATCTAAGCAAGTAGATGTGTGCAAATGATCATCAGAGCAAGTACTCCTGTGAGCACTTGATCGACAAAGCATTGAACATATAAGCACATGTGCATTTTGGCATCCAAGTACACATTCATCTTACCACCCAATCATCTTATGATTCAAGCACGATCATCAATGCATTTGAGTGCCTGAGCATCCAACTATATCATCATTGAAGTGTGCGCACATGTTGTGAAAAAATAAACCTTATGAAGGAATGATACTTAATTTATACGTAAGCATTTAAGCAAGGGAGTATACAAGCATTTGATCATGAGAGCATAAAAGAATGTGATTATTAGAGCATAAAAGCATATGAGAATTTAAAAACCCAAGTACACATACCCCAAATCAACCAATCACTGCAGCATTCAAGCAAAATCGTCAAAGCGTTTGAGCGCACGAACGTCCAACTACATGATCACTTATGCCTCCAGGCCTGTAAAGATATTAGCATCCGAGTGTGTGCACATGTTTGTGGATACCATATGAGTGAATATCAACGTAGCATGTTAACATAGGAACATCCAATCAAAAAAGTGTCCGAGCATCTAGAAGAAGGAGCATACGATCATCAAAGCTTGTGAACATAGAAGAGTGTGATCATCAAAGCATGTGAACATAAAACTATGTGAATATCAAAACATGTGAACAGAAAAGCATGTGAGCATCTAAGAAAGTGGATATCACGAGTGAATATCAATGCTTATGTGAAAGCGATTATCAAAGCATTTGAATGTCGAAGCATATAAACATCAAATTGTCGAAAGGTACGAGCATGAAATTTTAAAAGCAGGTGGGCATGTAATTGTTAAAGCATGTACGCATGGGAGTATATGACCAACGAAACATGTGATCATCAAAGAAGTATGTTAACGTAGGAGCATCCAATCATAAAAGTGTCCTAGCATATGAGCATTAAGGCATATAGGAAGGTGAACAAGTTCTCTTCTAAGCATGTTGACATAGGAGCATACGATTATCAAAGCATGTGAACATAGAAGTGTATGATCAACAAAGTATGTGTACATAGAAGTATGTGAATTACAAAAGATGTGAACGTTTAGGGTAAATTCATTCAGTTTTGGCAAACCCGTATCCAAAACCTTATTTATTTAATTGAGTTGTAAATTTTAGTGGCTACATGTATGTTGAAGATTTACATTGAACACACAAGAAATTAACTCAATATTTGGCCCTTGAAAACCTTTCAATATTAGTGAGGGCCTTCTATTTGTATTTGCAATGATATACATCTTTATTGTTATTTTTGGAGTTGTTTTGCATAATTGCATTCTGATGAGTGTAAATTTGTAATGGTCATCCATCAGACAGATGGACGAACTCATAAATGGCATTAAATGCAGGTAACAGTTGAAGAGTAACGTATGAACTCCAATGAACAAATGACTGTTAGAGGCAATAAAAGCCTGATACTTATGACCAACGTCTTCCAACCCATAAATGTGAATATACATTACAAGAATAAATACAAGGTCTATGAAACCCACACAACAGGAAGAGAAAAGGTACTCAATTTTATACTCACAACTATTAGCCATTTTACTCTCTGATTGATTTTAGCGAGTGAATCTTTTTACTCCATTCTAGCTAACTTGATCATCAGAAGAACCTTGCCCAACACCACATCAGTGTTCTTTCTTTTTATCCCTTTGTGGTCTTTCTTTGCAGAATAAATAGCGGAACAGCTTGTCATCGTTCATTCGTATAAACGAGAGCACAACTAATGATTTTCTTCATCATCACATTCTTTCTTCTTTGGTCCTAGATATCGAACTTGTGACAAATTTTGGTTCTATCGAGATTAATAATATAAATGCTAAGTCTTACTAAAGCCAATGGTAATATGAAATGCAATAAAATTAATGCCATATGTATGATGGATAAATATGAACATTAAATAAATAAACTACATAAACAATTTTAGTGGATTGACATCGGAATTGAGGTTGTGAGAATTAACTTTATACTTGTAAATATGTTTTTTTTATCTAAAAATAAATTCTTGTGAATATGAATCATGGCAGGAGGTCAACAAATTTAATTGATTTGGTGAGGTGATCTAATTCCCTAATTAAAGAGGAGATAATATTTAAAACAATTTCTCACAAATTATAATTTGAATTTAGAAAATTTAGACTTTGATTGATTTCTTCTGATCCAAATCAGCCAACTTTGTTAATAAAGTCAATTATGCAATGGATTCTAATTTAGTGAATAGTGGGCACAATCATATCATAATTAGATAATGTAGCAGAAAATAAATTTGATATGGTGGTTACGTAAGGAGATAGTGATATGAAAAACTCTTCGTGGGTTTATCGATCACCACCGAATGGAAGAATTCAAAATAGTAGAATGGAAGTACAACAATAAAGATATAACCCAATCCTAGAAATGCTACCTATAGTAGGACTTATTCACGTGACTACACACAGCTCCAAACTAGTTTAACTCTTCTACTTTTTGAAATCTTTACAATGCACAAAGACCCAATATATGTCTAATGCTACAATAACAACTTGATTGATGAAGGTTTCTCCTACAGCTTCATTATAAACACCACGAGATCTTCAATACTATGTCGGAGATGTTGCTTGGAACAAAACCCTCAGCAAAAACAATTGCAACAATATCTCTTCTTCTCTCTATGTTTTCTCTATCATTATGATGACCTAAAATGACCTTTTGTACTTTCTGGAACCTTGTGACATGAATCCCATAGTCAAGGTCATCTTGGGCCTAAATCTGAGAACTCAGTTTTCTCAAGGTTCAATTGATTGACTGATGTCGATGCATGAATCAAGCTATTATGAACCTCAATCAATCGAGCTACAGTTGAGGAAGCTAGTAGACTTGATAGCTTCTTGAGTAATCTTGGAATGTGATATTCAATTAGTTTACAAGACACTAAGATGGCGTTTGGTACTGGATAATATTTTATGATTCTTGGAAAAATGTTGAAAGATTCCCACGTTTAGTTATAAATCATACAAGGAAATCAGATGCCAAGGATATTTAAATTCCCATTCAACCCCTTTCTTATAAAAATATAGATTCCCTTTGAAATAGATGGGTATCCAGATTCCCAAATTTAAAAAATTACGTTTGTTATAAATTGATAATTTTACCATTTTCCCATATCGTTTAACCAATGAAGATAAAACATAAAACAAATTATCAATATTTCTTTCCTTGTCTTTATCACTTTCCGCCACAACAACATAAATGCTATAATATAATAATTAAAATATTTATATATCCTATTTGGGATTGGTTAGATGCTAAAATAAAATAAAATATTTATTAAAAAACATGATGCTGTGATTTCCATAAAGAATAAGAATTTAAAGAGTTATTTTTGTATCATACATGTCATTTTGAAATGTTAGACTACAGTTTTAATGAATTTGTTATAATTTATAATTTATATTATTTTGTTATTATTTATTCGGAGGAAATTAAACATGTTCCTTTAAGATTTCTATGAATAAACCAAGAATAAGAATATCATATTCACAGGAATCTAATAGCTAAATCAAGCATATGAATAATTACATTTCCAGGCATCAAAATTGCAAAACTTCAAATTCCAAAGAATTTGGATGTTGGGGGTTAATGTGGATTCTTCCGTACAAACGCCACCTATATACTTACAATTTAAGTTACATTTGTACATATTTTGGGAATAGTTTTCCAACATTCATGGACACATAATGCTAACGATTTTCCCTTTTGACAACCCATGAGAAAACCCAAAAACACAAGGGAAACCTGACAGATTAATTGTAGAATATTCAGTAATCTATATTTCTTTTAACCACACTTTATTAGCCAAGCCTTTTGTCCATTTGTCAATTTTCTGTCTTGATTTTTAAACAACGAGGTACCTCTTAGTTTTTGAAAATTTCCATTAATCTTCCTTTATAATTGGTAATAATTTTTAAAATTACACAAAAATATATTCATAGCACACCCCCCCCCCCCTCCCCCCTCGAGAATTTGCTCCCTCAAAATTTAGAATGGGCTACTCAAAATTTTAATCTAATCTAGGCAAAGTTTAACCAAAATTTTTACCTTGGCAAAAAGAAAAAGAAACTCAAAAAAAAAAAAAAATTTGGTAAAAAAAAAAACAACAAAAAAACAATCCACCGTCTGGCCCATTAATTAGCCCACGTTTCTCCAAAACCCCCCATTCACCTTAAATAAATTCTGAATTAGCAACAGATACCAAAAAAAAAAAGAAAAAAAGAAAGGAAATCGAAAAAATTAGGTTATTGTGTACTGTCCCAATTAATTGGGCGCCGCTTGCCATGCCAGTCCACCACGCCGCCAGTGTTCTTGATGATGGGAGTTCATAACGCCATTCCTTGGTGGCACCACCACTGGTACACTGCAGTCATTTTTTGTAATAACTGCTAAACATTGCTGTCTGCTGTGAAGCAGTTAACTTTTGACCAACTGCTAAACTTCTAGACTTATAACTTATTAGTAATGAAATGTTGTACAGCTGTACAAGTATATGCTAAATGTTGTACAATTATAAGGAAATAAAAACAATGGACTAGATTCTAAAAAATAAAAAACAACAATGTACTAATATTTTAGAAGAACTTATATATGTACTAATGAATTAAGTTATTGAGTCCAATCTTGATATGTGTTGTTATGTATCCAATACTGGATTGACAACGTCTTTAGTATCTTTTTAAGGAATGAGCGTTGATAAGGTTTTCAACATATATTTCTAATTTGTAAAATTCTTTGGTGTGCTCTAGAGTTTTCCATATCAAGATTTATTTTCACCTATTTACATGGGCTAGAGGTTGAGAGGTGAGAGTTTTGTTTTTGAGAAAGAGAGAATGAGTGAAACGGTAGAGGAAAAAAAGAAATAGAACAATGAAAGAAAGAAATATTATTTTAATGAGATGTGGGAATAAAAAATTTTATTTGCTATTAGCTGAGTAGGTAAATTTTTTACTTATACCACTACTAATGTTGCACACTTTTTGTATATGGTGGTGCTAAAAATAGCAATTTAGCATTTTAGCACCACCAATACTAATGCTCTAATACATGTGTTTGAAAGTATTGTGTAAGTATAGCTTAGGGCAAATTCTACAATTGTCTAACAAAAGCTCTCCAAATACTAGTAAAGAAGTTCAAGACTAAGTGTAAATGGAAGTCTCAAAGCAATATTTCTCATGATCTTAATTATGGCATTTGTAACTATTATTGGAAGCACACAAGGGCAACCAATATACTTCTACAGTGATCCTTATGTTGTAGAAGCACTAGAGTCTTAAGTTGAAATTCATTGTAGTCTTCGACAACACAACTAGGTTTCATTATAGCCTTGACATTGGCAAAAACATATAATAAGTGAAGATCATTCGATTTTCAATGTTTTGGTTGGTTTGTTACACACACTCTCTCTCTCTCTCTCTCTCTCTCTCTCTCCTTGTAATTAGAATCATGTTTTGCGAGGAGCCTCTTGGATCGTTGACATTGTCCAACTCTCCTCTTTCTTGTAAGGTAAAATAAATAATTAATTAATTTAAAAAAATAAAAAACCCTAGAGTCATGTTTTATTTTTATCATATTGTCTATATTCAATTCCTCAATGAAAGAATATCAAGAAATAAATGGTGTTAAAATCATGGTTTAATTTTACATTAGATTGGATTACTCAAGAGATAAATGGTGTTAAACTCCATCCATTCCTTTTTTGATAAACAAGGATATCCAGATCTATTCGAGTATCTAACTATTCCCTTCGGCATGTACAGTCCTCTCGTCCCACACACGCTGAATTATTACAGGGAAGAATCTCATAGAAGTGGCTCCAAGATACTGGCAAGAGGTTTTGAATCCAAAATCTCATTGATATCATGAGGACTTAGAAACCACTAAACCAACTCCTAAGGGTTAACTCAGTCCATTAATATTCCTAGATGTTTCATTTACTCAACAAATTTGTTTAAATTTACTCAAGCAATATTGTATGTAGCATTTAAGCATAAGAGAATACAAGCATTTGATCAAGAGGGCATACAATCATGTGATCACTAGAGCATAAACCACATGAGAATTTAAGAACCCAAGTACACATACCTCAAATCTGCCAATCACATCGGCATTCAAGCAAAATTTTCAGAGCATTTTTGCATACGAACGTCCAACTACATGATCACTTAAGCCTCAAAGCCTTTAAAAATATTAGCATCCAAGTGTGTGCACATGTGTATGGATATCATACGAGTGAATGTCTATGCTTGTGTGGAAGCAATTATCAAAGCATTTGAATGTAGGAGCATTTACTAATCAAATCGTCGAAAGGTACAAGCATGAAAATTAAAAAGCAAGTTGGCATGTATTCGCCAAAGTGTGTAGGCATGGGAGCATATGACTATCGAACCATGTAATCATCAAAGTTGTATGTTAACATAGGAGTATCCAATCATAGAAGTGTCCAAGCATATGAGCATTAAGGCATATAGGAAAGTGAAGAAGTTCTCTTCAAAGCATGTTGACATAGAAGCATACGATTATCAAAGCATGTGAACATAGAAGTGTACGATCAACAATGTATTTGTACATAGAGGAATGTGAATTTCAAAAGATGTGAACGTAAAAACATGTGATCATCTAAGCATGTAGACGTGAAAGCATATGATTGTTAAAGCAAGTACACATTTGAGCACGAAAACTACAAAGCATGTGAACAAACAAGCATATGAGCATTTAAACCTCAAAGTACACACACATCTTACCGATCAATCACCTTCGGATTTAACCACAATTACCGAAACATGTATGTGCCCGAGCATCCAACTACATGAACGTTTCGGTCTCCAAGCGTATAGATATAACGTCGATCAAGTGTGTTCACATGTGGTTAAAAAGTAAATCTTATTTAGGAGTGACACTTAATTTATATATAGCATTTAAGCATGAGAGAATACAAGCATTTGATCATGAGAGCATACAAAAATCTGATCCCTAGAGCCTATAGCATCTGAGAATTTAAGAACCCAAGTACACATACCTTAAATCTAATAATCACCTCGGCATTCGAGAAAAATTATCAAAGCATTTGAGTGTATGAACGTCCAACTACATGATCACTTAAGCCATCAAGCCTATAAAAATATTAGCATCAAAGTGTGTGCACATGTGTGTGGATATCATAAGAGTGAATGTCTATGCTTGTGTGAAATCGATTATCAAAGCATTTGAATGCAGGAGCATATAATAATCAAATCTTCGGAAGGTACAAGCATGAAAATTAAAAAGCAAGTGGGCATTTAATCCTCAAAGCATGTAGGCATGGGAGCATATGACCATTGAAACATGTGATAATCAAATATGTATGTTAACATAGGAGCATCCAATCATAGAAGTGTCTAAGCTTATGAGCACTAAGGCATATAGACAAGTGAACAAGTTTTCTTCAAAGCATGTTGACATAGGAGCATACGATTATCAAAGCATGTGAACATAGAAGTGTACGATCAACAAAGTATTTGTACATAGAAATATGTGAATTTCAAAAGATGTGAACGTAAAAGCATGTGATCATCTAAGCAAGTAGACATGAGAGCATATAATCGTCAAAGTAAGTACACATGTGTGCATGAGATCAACAAAGAAAGTAAATATACAAGCTCATGAGCAGTTAACCTCAAAGTACACATACATCTTACCGTTCAATTACCTTCGGATTTAAGCACAATCATCAAAGCTTGTATGTGTTCGAGCATCCAACTACACGATCGTTTCGGTCTCTAGGCATATAGATATATCGTCAATCAAGTGTGTTCACATGTGGTTAAAAAATAAATCCTATTCAGGAACCCAAGTACACGTACCTCAAATCTACCAATCACCTTGGCATTCAAGCAAAATCATCAAAGCATTTGAGCGTACGAACGTCCAACTACATGATCACTTAAGCCTCCAAGCCTATACAAATATTAGCATCCAAGTGTGTGCACATGTGTATGGATATCATACGAGTGAATGTCTATGCCTATGTGAAATCGATTATCAAAGCATTTGAATGGCGGAGCATATAATCATCAAATCATCGAAAGGTATGAGCATGTAATCTTAAAAACAAGTGGGCATGTAATAGTTAAAGAATGTAGGCATGGAAGCATATGACCATCGAAACATGTGATCATCAAAGATGTTTGTTAACATAGGAGCATCCAATCATAGAAGTGTCCAAGCATATGAGCATTAAGGCGTATAGGCAAGTGAACAAGTTCTCTTCAAAGCATGTTAACATAGGATCATACGATTATCAAAGCATGTGAACATAAAAGTGTATGATCAACAAAGAATGTGTACATAGAAGTATGTGAATTTCAAAAGATGTGAACCTAAATACATGTAATCATCTAAGGATGTAGACTTGAGAGCATATGATCGTCAAAACATATACACATTTGTGCATGAGATCAACAAAGAATGTGAACATACAGGCACATGTGCATTCAAACCTGAAAGTACACATACATCTTACTGTTCAATTTCCAAAGGATTTAAGCACAATCATTAAAGCATGTGAGTGCCCAAGCATCGAACAACATAAACGTTTGAATCTCCAAGCGTAAAGATATATCGTCGATCAAGTGTGTTCACATGTGGTTAAAAAATAAATCTTATGAAGGAGTGACACTTAATTTATATGTAGGATTTAAGCATGAGAGAATGCAAGCATTTAATCATAAGAGAATACAATCATGTGATCACTAGAGCATAAAGCACATGAGATTTTAAGAACCCAAGTACACATACCTCAAATCTTCCAATAACCTCGGCTTTCAAGCAAAATCATCAATGCATTTGAGTGTACGAACGTCCAACTACATGATCACTTAAGCCTCCAAGCCTATACATATATTAGCATCCAAGTGAGTGCACATGTGTGTGGATATCATACGAGTGAATATCTATGCTTGTGTGAAAGCGATTATCAAAGCATTTGAATGTCGGAGCATATAATCATCAAATCATCGAAAGGTACGAGCATGCAATCTTAAAAGCAAGTGGCCATGTAATAGTTAAACCTCAAAGTACACATGCATCTTATTGTTAAACTACCTTAGGATTTAAGCACAATCATCAAAGCATGTGTGTGCCCAAGCATCCAACTACATGAACATTTCGGTCTACAAGCGTATAGATATATCGTCGATCAAGTCTGTTCACATGTGGTTAAACAATAAATCCTATTTAGGAGTGACATTAAATTTATATGTGGCATTTAAGCATGAGACAATACAAGCATTTGATTATGAGAGCATACAATCATGTGATCTCTTGAGCATAAAGCATATGAGAATTTAAGAACCCAAGTTCACGTACCTCAAATCTACCAATCACCTTGGCATTCAAGCAAAATCATCAAAGCATTTGAGCGTACGAACGTCCAACAACATGATCACTTAAGCCTCCAAGCCTATACGAATATTAGCATCCAAGTGTGTGCACATATGTGTGGATATCATACGAGTGAATATCTATGCTTGTGTGAAAGCGATTATGAAAGCATTTGAATGTAGGAGAATATAATAATCAAAACGTCGAAAGGTGCGAGCATGAAATTTACAGAGCAAGTGGGCATGTAATCGTTAAAGCATGTAGGCGTGGGAGAATATATGACCGTCGAAACATGTGATCATCCAAGAAGTATATTAACATAGGAGCATCCAATCATTGAAGTGTCCAAGCTTATGAGCATTAAGGCATATAGGAAAGTGTAGAAGTTCTCTTTAAAGCATGTTGACATAGGAGCATACGATTATCAAATCATGTGAACATAGAAGTGTATGATCAAAAAATTATTTATACATAGAAGTATGTGAATTTCAAAAGCTGTGAACATAAAAGCATGTGATCATCTAAGCAAGTAGACGTGAGAGCATATGATCGTCAAAGCAAGTACACATGTGAGTATGAAATTTACAAAGCTTGTGAACATACAAGCACATGAGCTTTCAAACCTTAAAGTATACATGCATCTTGTCGTTTAACTACCTTTGGATTTAGGCACAATCTTCAAAGCATATGTGTGCCTGAGCATACAATAACAAGAACGTTTCGGTCTCCAAGCGTATAAATACATCGTCAATCAAGTGTGTTCACATGTGGTTAAAAAATAAATCCTTTTCTGGAGTGACACTTAATTTATATGTAGCATTTAAGCATGAGACAATACAAGCATTTGATCATGAGATCATACAATCATGTGATCACTAGAGCATAAAGCATATGAGAATTTAAGAACCCTAGTACACGTACCACAAATCTACCAATCACCTCGGCATTCAAGCAAAATCATTAAAGCATTTGAGCGTATGAATGTCCAAGTACATAATGACTTAAGCCTCCAAGCCTATACACATAATAGCATCCAAGTGTGTGCACATGTGCGTGGATATCATTCGAGTGAATATCTATGCATGTGAGCATGCTATTATGAAAGCATTTGAAAGTAGGAGCATGAAATCTTAAAAGTAAGTGGGCTTGTAATCATTAAAGTATGTAGGCATGGGAGCATACGACCATCGAAACATGTGATCATCAAAGAAGTATGTTAACAAAAGAGCATTCTATCATAGAAGTGTCCAGGCATATGAGCATTAAGGCATATAGGCAAGTGAACAAGTTCTCTTTAAAGCATGTTGACATAGGAGCATACGATTATCAAGGCATGTGAACATAGAAGTGTATGATCGACAAAGCATGTGTACATAGAAGTATGTGAATTTCAAAAGATGTGAACCTAAATGCTTGTGATCATCTAAGGATGTAGACATGAGAGCATATGATCATCAAACCATGTACACATTTGAGCATGAGATCAACAAAGCATGTGAACATACAGGCACATGTGCATTCAAACCCGAAAGTACACATACATCTTTTATTTCAATTTCCATAGGATTTAAGCATAATCATTAAAACATGTGAGTGCCCAAGCATCCAACTACATAAACGTTTCAGTCTCTAAGCGAATAGATATATTGTCGATCAAGTGTGTTCACATGTGGTTAAAAAATAAATCTTATGTAGGAGTGACACTTAAATTATATGTAGCATTTAAGCATTAGTGAATACAAGCATTTGATCATGAGAGCATACAATCATGTGATCACTAGAGCATAAAGCACATGAGATTTTAAGAACCTAAGCACACATACCTTAAATCTTCCAATCACCTCAGCATTCAAAAAAAATCATCAAAGCATTTGAGCGTATGAACGTCCAACTACATGATCACTTTAGCCTCCAAGCCTATACATATATTAGCATCCAATTGTGTGCACATGTGTGTAGATATCATACGAGTGAATATCTACGCTTGTGTGAAACTGATTATCAAAGCGTTTGAATGTCGGAGCATATAAACATCAAATCGTCGAACGGTACGAGCATGAAATTTTACAAGCAAGTGGGCATGTAAACGTTAAAGCGTGTAGGCATGGGAGCATACGACCATTGAAACATGTGATCATCAAAGAGATACGGAGAGCGAAGGGGAGCTAAGAATGACTTAGCCGATGGCCGAGCCAAAGCATATTACTTTCACAGCAAATGTCGGCAAGTCATTCTTGGCTCAACTCCACTCTCTATCTCTTCATGCAAGACACATAGACAAATTGCACTAATCTTCTATGTACAACTTTCATATCTTTGTTAGTCTATATTTTGCAGCGTGATTGACACACACATATATATATAGGAAGAGATATATCCTTGGGGTTACACAACGTATTGTTGATTGGTTGTTGTGGGAATAGAATCTGGAAGGTGACTGTGTGATGGGAATGTTGGGATATGATGCGTCAACTGGAATTTGTTCTTAGGATGAAAGTCATGATAAGATTTTGATATAAGCTAACAGGTCTCTATGGGTAATATGTTGGAGCATACGACCATTGAAACATGTGATCATCAAAGAAGTATGTTAACAAAAGAGCATCCTATCATAGAAGTGTCCAGGCATATGAGCATTAAGGCATATAGGCAAGTGAACAAGTTCTCTTTAAAGCATGTTGACATAGGAGCATACGATTATCAAGGCATGTGAACATAGAAGTGTATGATCGACAAAGCATGTGTACATAGAAGTATGTGAATTTCAAAAGATGTGAACCTAAATGCATGTGATCAACTAAGGATCTAGACATGAGAGCATATGATCGTCAAACCATGTACACATTTGAGCATGAGATCAACAAAGCATGTGAACATACAAGCACATGTGCATTCAAACCCGAAAGTAGACATACATCTTTTATTTCAATTTCCATAGGATTTAAGCACAATCATTAAAGCATGTGAGTGCCCAAGCATCCAACTACATAAACGTTTTAGTCTCCAAGCGAATAGATATATCGTCGATCAAGTGTGTTCACATGTGGTTAAAATATAAATCTTATGTAGGAGTGACACTTAAATTATATGTAGCATTTAAGCATTAGTGAATACAAGCATTTGATCATGAGAGCATACAATCATGTGATCACTAAAGCATAAAGCACATGAGATTTTAAGAACCTAAGCAGACATACCTCAAATCTTCCAATCACCTCGGCATTCAAGAAAAATCATCAAAGCATTTGAGCGTACGAACGTCCAACTACATGATCACTTAAGCCTCCAAGCCTATACATATATTAGCATCCAAGTGTGTGCACATATGTGTGGATATCATACGAGTGAATATCTACGCTTGTGTGAAACTGATTATCAATGCATTTGAATGTCGGAGCATATAAACATCAAATCGTCGAATGGTACGAGCATGAAATTTTACAAGCAAGTGGGCATGTAAACGTTAAAGCGTGTAGGCATGGGAGCATATGTCCATCGAAACATGTGATCATCAAAGAAGTATGTTAACAAAGGAGCATCCAATCATAGAAGTGTCCAAGCATATGAGCATTAAGGCATATAGGCAAGTGAACAAGTTCTCTTCAAAGCATGTTGACATAGGAGCGTACGATTATCAAGGCATGGGAACATAGAAGTCTATGATCAACAAAGTATGTGTACATAGAAGTATGTGAATTTCAAAAGATGTGAACTTGAAAGCAAGTGATCATCTAAGCAAGTAGATATGAGAGCATATGATCATTAAAGCAAGTACACATGTGAGCACGAGATCTACAAAGCATGTGAACATACAAGCACAAGAGCATTTAAACCTCAAAGTACACATACATCCTACCATTCAATTACCTTAAGATTTAAGCACAATCTTCAAAGCATGTATGTGCCCAAGTGTCCAACTACACAAACATTTCAGTCTCCAAGTGTATAGATATATTGTCGATCAAGTCTGTTCACATGTAGTTAAAAAATAAATCCTATTTAGGAGAGACACTTCATATATATGTAGCATTTAAGCATGAGACAATACAAGCATTTGATCATGAGAGTACAATCATGTGATCACTAGAGCATAAAGCATATGAGAATTTAAGAACCCTAGTAGACGTACCTCAAATCTACCAATCACTTCGGCATTCAAGCAAAGTCATCAAAGCGTTTGAGCGTACGAACGTCCAACTACATGAAGACTTAAGCCTCTAAGCCTATACACATATTAGCATCCAAGTGTGTGCACATGTGCGTGGATATCGTTCGAGTGAATATCTATGTATGTGAGCATGCGATTACCAAAGCATTTGAATGTAGGAGCATCAAAATCATAAAAGCAAGTTGGCATGTAATCATTAAAGTATGTAGGCACGGGAGCATACGACCATTGAAACATGTGATCATCGAAGAAGTATGTTAAGAAAGGACCATCCAATCGTAGAAGTGTCCAAGCATATGAGCATTAAGGCATATAGGCAAGTGAACAAGTTCTCTTCAAAGCATGTTGACCTAGGAGCATACAATTATCAAAGCATGTGAACATAGAAGTGTATGATCAACAAAGCATGTGTACATAGAAATATGTGAATTTCAAAAGATGTGAACCTAAATACATGTGATCATCTAAGGATGTAGATAGGAAAGCATATGATTGTCAAAGCATGCACACATTTGAGCATGAGATCAACAAAGCATGTGAACCTACAGGCACATGTGCATTCAAATCTGAAAGTACACATACATCTTAGTGTTCTTTTACCACAGGATTTAAGCACAATCATTAAAGTATGTGAGTGCCCGAGCATTCAACTACATGAATGTTTCAGTCTCAAAGCGTACAGATATATCGTCGATCAAATGTGTTCACATGGGGTTAAAAAATAAATCTTATAAAGGAGTGACACTTAATTTATATGTAGCATTTAAGCATGAGAGATTACAAGCATTTGATCATGAGAGCATGTAATCATGTGATCACTAGAGCATAAAGCACATGAGATTTTAAGAACCTAAGCACACATACCTCAAATCCTCCAATTTCCTCGTCATTCAAGCAAAATCATCAAAGCATTTGAGCGACCGAACGTCCAACTACATGATCACTTAAGCCTCCAAGCCTATACACATATTAGCATCCAAGTGTATGCACATGTGTGTGGATATCCTTTGAGTGAATATCAATACTTGTGAGCAAGCGATTATTAAAGCATTTGAATATCGGAGCATGAAATCTTAAAAGAAATTGCGCATGTAATTGTTAAAGCACAAAGGCATGGGAGCATATGACCATCGAAACATGTGATCATCAAAGAAGTATGTTAACAAATGAGCATCCAATCAAAGAATTGTCCAAGCATATGAGCATTAAGGCATATAGGCAAGTGAAGAAGTTCTCTTCAAAGCATGTTGACATAGGAGCATACGATTATCAAAGCATGTGAACATAGAAGTGTAAGATCAACAAAGCATGTGTACATTGAAGTATGTGAATTTCAAAAGATGTGAACCTAAAAGAATGTGATCATTTATGGATATAAACATGAGAGCAAATGATCGTTAAAGCATGTACACATTTGAGCATGACATCAACAAAGCATGTGAACATACAGGCACATGTGCATTCAAACCTGAAAGTGCACATACATCTTATTGTTCTATTACCATAGGATTTAAGCATAATCACTAAAGCATGTGAGTGCCTGAGCATCCAACTACATGAATGTTTCAGTCTCCAAGCGTATAGATATATCGTCGATCAAGTGTGTTCACATGGGGTTAAAAAATAAATCTTATGAAGGAGTGACACTTAATTTATATGTAGCATTTAAGCATGAGAGAATACAAGCATTTGATCATGAGAGCATACAATCATGTGATCACTAGAGCATAATGCACATGAGATTTTAAGAACCCAAGTACACATACCTCAAATCTTCCAATCACCTCGGCATTCAAGCAAAATCATCAAAGCATTTGAGCTTACGAACGTCCAACTACATGATCACTTAAGCCTTCAAGCCTATACACATATTAGCATCCAAGTGCATGCACATGTGTATGGATATCGTACGAGTGAATATTTATGCTTGTGTGAAAGCAATTATCAAAGCATTTGAATGTCGGAGCATATAAACATCAAATCGTCGAAAGGTACGAGCATGAAATTTTAAAGGCAAGTGGGCATGTAATCGTTAAAGCATGTAGGCATGGGAGCATATGTCCTTCGAAACATGTGATCATCAAAGATGTATGTTAACATAGGAGCATCCAATCATAGAAGTGTCCAAGAATATGAGTATTAAGGCACATAGGAAAGTGAACAAGTTCTCCTTAAAGCATGTTGACATAGGAGCATTTGATTATCAAAGCATGTGAACATAGAAGTGTATAATCAACAAAGTATGTGTACATAGAAGTATGTGAATTTCAAAAGATGTGAACGTAAAAGCATGTGATCACCTAAGCAAGTAGACGTGAGAGCATATGATCGTCAAAGCAAGTACACATGTGAGCACGAAATTTACAAAGCATTTGAACATACAAGCACATGAGCATTTAAACCTCAAAGTACACATGCATTTATCGTTCAACTACCTTAGGATTTAAGCACAATCATCAAAGCGTGTGTGTGCCCGAGAATCCAACTATATGAACGTTTCGGTCTCCCAGCGTATAGATATATCGTTGTTCAAGTGTGTTCACATGTGGTTAAAAATAAATCCTATTTAGGAGTGACACTTAATTTATATGTTGCATTTAAGCATGAGAGAATACAAGCATTTGATCAAGAAAGCATACAATCACATGATCACTAGAGCATAAAGCACGTAAGAATTTAAGAACCCAAGTACACATACCCCAAATCAATCAATCATCTCGGCATTCAAGCAAAATCATCAAAGCAATTGAGCGTACCAACGTCCAACTACATGATCACTTAAGCCTCCAAGCCTATACAAATATTAGCATCCAAGTGTGTGCACATATGTGTGGATATCATACGAGTGAATATCTATGCTTGTGTGAAAGCAATTATCAAAGCATTTCAATGTAGGAGCCTATAATAATCGAATTGTCGAAAGATACGAGCATGAAATTTAAAAAGTAAGTGGGCATGTAATCGTTAAAGCATGTAGGAATGGGAGCATATGACCATGCAAACATGTGATCATCAAAGATGTATGTTAACATCGGAGCATCCAATCATAGAAGTGTCCAATCATAGAAGTGTCAAGGAACATGAGCATTAAGGCATATTGGAAAGTGAACAAGTTTTCTTCAAAGCATGTTGACATAGGAGTATACATTTATCAAAGCAAGTGAACATAGAAGTGTATGATAAAAAAAGTATGCGTACATAGAAGTATGTGAATTTCAAAAGATGTGAACGTAAAAGCATGGGATCATCTATGCAAGTAGACATGAGAGCATATAATCGTCAAAGAAAGTACACATGTGAGCACGAGATCAACAAAGAAAGTGAACATACAAGCTCATAAGCATTTAAACCTCAAAGTACACATACATCTTACCGTTCAATTACCTTCGGATTTAAGCACAATCATCAAAGCATGTATGTGCCTGAGCATCCAACCACAAGAACGTTTCGGTCTCTAAGCGTATAGATATATTGTCGATCAAGTGTGTTCACATGTGGTTAAAAAATAATTCTTGGGTCCGTTTGGATTGAACTTATTGTTGTTGAAACAGAAAACTGAAAACTGAAAGTACTGTAGCAAAATAATTTTTAAATGTGTGAATAGTACCGTGGGACCCATTTTTAATATTTTTTAGTGCGTGAACAGTGCTGTGAACAATGATGAACAGTGCATAAACAGTGATTTTTGTCCCCTGCATAGTGAACCCATGTGAGGTTACTGTTCACGCGCAGGGAAAAAAAAATTTCTGAAAACGCAAAATTTGAAAACGCAGATGCCCACCCCAAACACACACCTTATTTAGGAGTGACACTTAATTTATATGTAGCACTTAAGCATGAGAGAGTACAAGCATTTGATCATGAGAGCATACAATCATGTGATTACTAGAGCATAAAGCATATGAGAATTTAAGAACCTAAGTACACATACCTCAAATCTACGAATCACCTCGGCATTCAAGCAAAATCATCAAAGCATTATAGCGTACGAATGACCAAGTACATGATCACTTAAGCCTCAAGCCAATACAAATATTAGCATCCAATTGTGTGCACATGTGTGTGGTATCATATGAGTGAATATCTATGTTTGTGTGAAAGTGATTATCAAAGCATTTGAATGTAGGAGCATAAAATAATCAAATCGTTGAAAGGTACGAGCATGAAATTTAAATAGCAAGCGGGCATGTAATCGTCAAAGCATGTAAGCATGGGAGCATATGACCATCGAAACATGCGATCATAAAAGATGTACGTTAACATCAGAGCATCCAATCAAATAAGTGTCCAAGTATATAAGTAGTAAGGCATATAGGCAAGTGAACAAGTTCTCTTCAAAGCATGATGACATAGGAGAATATGATTATCAAAGCATGTGACCTAAGAAGTGTATGATCAACGAAGTATGTTTACATAGAAGTATGTGAATTTCAAAAGATGTGAACGTAAAAGCATGTGATCATCTAAGCAAGTAGACGTGAGAGTATATGATCGTCAAAGCAAGTACACATGTGAGCATGAAATCTACAAAGCATGTGAACATACAAGCACACGAGCTTTTAAACCTTAAAGTACACATACATATTACCGTTCAAATACCTTTGGATTTAACCACAATCATCAAAGCATGTATGTGCCCGAACATCCAACTACACGAACGTTTCGGTCTCCAAGCGTATAGATATATCGTCGATCAAGTGTGTTCACATGTGGTTAAAAAATAAATCTTACTTAGGAGTGACACTTAATTTACATGTAGCATTTAAGCATGAGAGAATAAAAGCATTTGATCATGAGAGCATACAATCATGTGTTCACAAGAGCATAAAGCATATGAGAATTTAAGAAACCAAGTAAACGTACCTCAAAACCACCAATCACCACGGCATTCAAGAAAAATCATCAAAGCATTTGAGCGTATGAACGTCCAACTACATGATCACTTAAGCCTCTAAGCCTATACAAATATTAGCATCTAAGTGTGTGCACATGTGTGTGGAAGTCATACAAGTGAATATCTATGCTTGTGTGAAATCGATTATCAAAGCATTTGAATGTTGGAGCATATAATCATCAAATCGTCGAAAGGTACGAGCATGAAATTAAAATAGCAAGCGAGCGTGTAATCGTCAAAGCATGTAGGCATGGGAGCATATGAACATCGAAACAAGTGATCATCAAAGATGTATGTTAACATTGGAGCATCCAATCATAGAAGTGTCCAAGCATATGAGCATTAAGGCATATAGGAAAGTGAACAAGTTCTCTTTAAAGCATGCTGACATAATAGTATTCGATTATTAAACCATGCGAACATAGAAGTGTATGATCAAAAAAGTATTTGTACACAGAGGTATGTGAATTTCAAAAGATATGAACGTAAAAGCAGGTGATCATCTAAGCAAGTAGACGTGAGAGCATATGATCGGCAAAGCAAGTACACATGTGAGCACGAGATCAACAAAGAAAGTGAACATACAAGCTCATGAGCATTTAAACCTCAAAGTGCACATACATCTTACTGTTCAATTGCCTTCGGATTTAAGCACAATCATCAAAGCATGTATGTGCCCGAGCATCCAACTACACAAAAGTTTCGGTCTCAAAGCGTATAAATATATCCTTAATCAAGTGTGTTCACATGTGGTTAAAAATAAATCTCATTTAGGAGTGACACTTAATCTATATGTAGCATTTAAGCAAGAGAGAATACAAGCATTTGATCATAAGGGCATACAATCATGTGATCACTAGAGCATAAAGCACATGATAATTTAAGAACCCAAGTACACATACCTCAAATCTACCAATCACCTCGGTATTCAAGAAAAATCATCAAAGCATTTGAGCGTACGAACGTCCAACTACATGATCACTTAAGCCTCCTAACCTATACACATATTAACATCCAAGTGTGTGCACATGTGTGTTGATATCATTCGAGTGAATATCTATGCTACTATGAAAGTGATTATCACAACATTTGAATGTCGGAGCATGTAATCATCAAATCGTTGAAAGGATCGAGCATGTAATTTTAAAAGCAAGTAGGCATGTAATAGTTAAAGCATGTAGGACTGGGAGCATATGACCATCGAAACATGTGATTATCAAAGAAGTATGTTAACATAGGAGCATCCAATCATAGAAGTGTCCAAGCATATGAGCATTAAGGCATATACGCAAGTGAACAAGTTCTCTTCAAAGCATGTTGACATAGGGGCATACGATTATCAAAGCATGCAAACATAGAAGTGTATGATCAACAAAGTATGTGTACATAGAGGTATGTGAATTTTAAAAGATCTTAACATAAAAGCATGTGATCATCTAAGCAAGTAGACGTGAGAGCATATGATCGTCAAAGCAACTACACATGTGAGTACGACATCAACAAAGCATGTGAACATACAAGCAAATGAGCATTTAAACCTCAAAGTACACATACAAATTACTGTTCAATTACCTTCGGATTCAATCACAATCTTCAAAGCATGTATGTGCCTGAGCATCCAACTACACGAACATTTCGGTCTCCAGGCGTATAGATATATCGTCGATCAAGTGTGTTCACATGTGGTTAAAAAATAAATCTTATTTAGGAGTGACACTTAATTTATATGTGGCATTTAAGCGTGAGAGAATACAAGCATTTGATCATGAGAGCATACAATCATGTGATCACTAGAGCATAAAGCATATGAGAATTTAAGAACCAAAGTAAACCTACCTCATATCTAACAATCACCTCGGCATTCAAGCAAAATCATCAAAGCATTTGAGCGTACGAACGTCCAATTACATGATCACTTTAGCCTCCAAGCCTATACAAATATTAGCTTCCAAGTGTGCGCACATGTGTGTGGATATCATACTAGTGAATATCTATGCTTGTGTGAAAGCGATTATCAAAGCATTTAAATGTAGGTGCATATAATAATCAAATCGTCGAAAGGTACGAGCATGAAATATTATATGCAAGTGGGCATGTAATCGTCAAAGCATGTAGGCATGGGAGCATATGACCATCAAAACATGTGATCCTCAAAGATGTATGTTAACATAGGAGCATCCAATCATAGAAGTGTCCAAGCATATGAGCATTAAGGCATATAGGAAAGTGAACAAGTTCTCTTCAAAGCATGTTGACATAGGAGCATACGATTATCAAAGCATGTAAACATAGAAGAGTATGATCAACAAAGTATGGGTACATAGAAGTATGTGAATTTCAAAAGCTGTGAATGTAAAAGCATGTGATCATCCAAGCAAGTAGACGTGTGAGCATATGATCGTCAAAGCAAGTACACATGTGAGCACGAGATCAACAAAGAAAGTGAACATACAAGCTCATGAGCATTTAAACCTAAAAGTACAATTACATCTTAACGTTCAATTACCTTCGGATTTAAGCACAATCATCAAAGCATGTATATGCCCGAGCATCCAACTACACGATGTTTCAGTCTCCAAGCGTATAAATATATCTTCGATCAAGTGTGTTCACATGTGGTTAAAATAAATCTTATTTAGGAGTGACACTTAATTTATATGTAGCATTTAAGCATGAGACAATACAAGCATTTGATTATGAGAGCATACAATCATGTGATCACTAGAGCATAAACATATGAGAATTGAAGAACCCATGTACACCTACCTCAAATCTACCAATCACCTCGGCATTCAAGCAAAATCATCTAAGCATTTGAGCGTACGAACGTCCAACTACATGATCACTTAAGCCTCCAAGCCTATACAAATATTAGTATCCGAGTGTGTGCACATGTGTGTGGATATCATACGAGTGAATATCTATGCTTGTGTGAAAGTGATTATCAAAGCATTTGATTGTAGGAGCATATAATAATCAAAACGTCGAAAGGTGCGAGCATGAAATTTACAAAGCAAGTGGGCATGTAATCGTTAAAGCATGTAGGCGAGGGAGCATATGACCTTTGAAACAAGTGATCATCAAAGAAGTACGTTAAAATAGGAGCATCCAATCATAGAAGTCTCCGATCATATGAGCATTACGGCATATAGGCATGTGGACAAGTTCTCTTCAAAGCATGTAGATATAGGAGCATACGATTATCAAAGCATGTGAACAGAGAAGTGTATGTTCAACAAAGTATGTGTACATCGAAGTATGTAAATTTCAAAAGATGTGAATGTAAAAGCAAATGATTGTCTAAGCAAGTAAACATGACAGCATATGATCGTCAAAGCAAGTACACATGTGTGCACGATATAAACAAAGCATGTGAACATCCAAGCACATGAGCATTTAAACTTCTGAGTACACATATATCTTACCGTTCAATTACCTTAGGACTTAAGCATAATCATCAAAGCATGTGAGTGCCCGAGCGTTTCAATTTCCATGTGTACTTGAAATCTACATGAACGTTTCAATTTCCATGCGTATAGATATATCGTCAATAAAGTGTGTTCACTTGTGGTTAAAAAATAAATCTTATGAAGCAGTGACACTTAATTTATATGTAGCATTTAAGCATGAGAGAATAGAAGCATTTGATCGTGAGAGCATACAATCACGTGATCACTAGAGCATAAAGCATATGAGAATTTAAGAACCCAAGAACACATACCTCAAATCTACCAATCACCTCGGCATTCAAGCAAAATCATCAAAGCATTTGAGCGTACAAACGTACAACTACATGATCACTTAAGCCTCTAAGCCTATACACATATTAGCATCCAAGTGTGTGCACATGTGCGTGGATAACATACGAGTGAATATCTATGATTGTGTGCATGCAATTATCAAAGCATTTTAATGTAGGAGCATATAATCATCAAATCATCCAAAGGTACGAGCATGAAATTTAAAAAGCAACTAGGCATGTAGTTGTTAAAGCATGTAGGCGTGGGAGCATATGACCATCGAAACATGTGATCATCAAAAAAGTATGTTAACGTAGGAGCACCAATCATAGAAGTGTCCGAGCATATGAGCATTAAGGCATATAGGCATTTGGACAAGTTCTCTTCAAAGCATGTAGACATAGGGGCATACAATTATCAAAGAATGTGAACATAGAAATTTATGATCATCAAAGCATGTGTACATAGAAGTAATTGAATTTCAAAAGATGTGAACATAAAAGCATTTGATCGTCTAAGCAAGTAGACATGAGAGCAGATGATCGTCAAAGCAGGTACACATGTGAGCACGAGATCAACAAAGCATGTGAACATACAAGCACATGAGCATTTAAACCTCAAAGTACACATACATCTTACTGTTCAATTACCTAGGAATTTAAGCACAATCATCAAAGCCCGAGCATCCAACTACATGAACGTTTCGGTTTCCAAGCGTATAGATATATCGTCGATCAAGTGTGTTCACATGTGGTTCAAAAATAAATCTTATTTAGGAGTGACACTTAATTTATATGTAGCATTTTAGCATGAGAGAATACAAGCATTTGATCATGAGAGCATAAAATCTTGTGATTAATAGAGCATAAAGCGTATGAGAATTTAAAAACCCAATAAACATACCTCAAATCTACGAATCACCTTGGCATTTTAGCAAAATCATCAAAGCATTTGAGCGTACGAACGTCCAACTACCTGATCACTTAAGTCTTCAAGCCTATACAGTAGGTTGTGGTTAAAGGAGGATATCCTTCATGTACTAATAGATAGTGCAGTAAGTTGATTATGCAGGATTTTAATATCTGTGTGTGTGTGTGTTAATAACTTTTAATGTGCTTACTTTTTGTTGTTGGGTACTAGGGAACAGAAAAGGTTGAATGCATCTTCCTGAACTCATCTCCAAATAAAGAGGATAATGTTAAAGTCAATTTTGAAGCCTTCTCAAAGATGAGAAACCTAAGATTGCTTAATATTGATAATGTGCACCTTCCTCAAGGCCTCAGTTTTCTTTCAAGTGAGTTACGTCTTATGAATTGGCTTGGATATCCTTTAAAATTCATGCCAAGAAATTTCCATCCCAACAAACTTGTTGAACTCATAATGCCTCATAGCCACATCAAACAACTATGGGAGGGAGTTTGGGTAAGATTTTCACTCATGCAAAATGTGCTTTTTTTGTGTGTGTGTGTTAAGAATCAATTACATTCATAAGGGTTTAATTTTCTCTTTTTAATTGTTTTTCAATGCTAACAGAGTTTAGAGTGGCTAAGAATCATTGACCTCAGTGATTCGAGAGAGTTGATCATGACCTTGGATTTTGCTGGAGTCCCAAATCTTGAGAAGCTGATTCTCAAAGGTTGCACAAAATTATCTAAGATTCACGCATCCCTTGGAGATCTCAAACATCTTATTTTATTGGATTTGAATTGTTGCAAATTTCTTAGAAGTCTTCCATGCAAAATCAGCTTGGAATATCTTGAAATTTTTATTCTTTCAAGTTGTTCGAAGCTGAAGAATTTTCCAGAAATTGTGGGAAATATGTCATGTTTGCTAGAACTTTATTTGGACGGGACTGCTATAGAAGATCTACCATTATCAATGGAGCAGTTAACTGGGCATATCAAATTGGATCTAACAAATTGCAAAAAGCTTTCAAGTCTTCCAAGATTTATTTGTAATTTGACATCTCTAAAAACTCTCACTCTATCTGGTTGCCTAAAACTTGACAATATGCCAATGAATTTGGGGAATCTAGAAGGCTTAGAGGAACTAGATGTGAGTGGAACTGCTATAAGAGAGTCACCTTCCTCCATCTTTTGCTTAAAAAATCTCAAAATACTATCTTTCCAAGGATGTAATGGGCTGTCATCTAAATCATGGTCATGGAAGAAGCCGCTTAATTTTCTGTTAATGACAAAAACTCCAGATCTCATGGGCTTGGTATTGCCTTCTGTATCAGGTTTGAGTTCATTAACTAGATTGAATATAAGGAACTGCAATCTTCAAGCAATCCCTAATGATATTGGCTGTTTGTCCTCATTAGAAGAATTAGATCTAAGTGGAAATAATTTTGTTCTCATTCCTAAAAGCATTAATCAACTATCTAATTTGAAAGAATTTTGGGTGTAGAATTGCAAGAGTCTTCAGTTGTTGCCGGAGCTTGGATCATTTGATTACATATTTGTTTGGGCAAATGGATGTACCTCATTGGAATCTTTACTACCAGTTAAAATGAAAGAAAATTTACAAAATTATTTCTATCTTCTCAATTGTTTCCAATTGGTTGACAATCAAGGCCGCTGTGACTTGCTCACTACGATGCTAAGAGAATATTTTCAGGTCTCTCTCTCTCTCTCTCTCTCTCACAGCTTTCTTTAAAGATCATGTTTGGTTTTTATGTTTCAGGAATCAACTATAAAAGAAAGATTTGATGTTGTTATTCCTGGAAGTGAAGTTCCGAACTGGTTTAGGCATCAAAGTGTGGGGGCTTCAATAAATCTGGAAGTGCCTTCATATTTATTTAAACAATTTAGAGGAATTGCTCTCTGCGCTGTTTTTGGACCCCACCAGCATCGTCCACCTAACCATCGTAGTTATGACCTTTGCCTTACGTGTAACTTAAGAACCAATGGAAATTCAGTAGGGAGTCAACCATGCGTAAGATTTTGGGAAAAGTTTGATACGGTTGAATCGGATCATCGCTGGTTCATGTATTTGCTCCATAATTATTTTTCCAAATATTACTTCCGAAAAAAATTTCTTCAAATTGCTGATGGATCCAGCTGTCAACTTGAGATTGAATTCAAATCCCAGGATCCAAGAATAGAGATAAAGAAATGTGGGGCCCATATGGTATACGAGGAAGAAATGGAAGATCTGAAACGAAGCATGGGTCAGAGTGAGTGCAGCAGCAGTGTCATTCCTTATAATTAAGCGCTAGGTCCGAGTTCGACCCAATATGAGTGGTATGTTATGCATTTCAAAATTGAAAGGGAAAAGACTTTCCAACTAGCATAACAAATATAAATACAGATAATGGTGTGGCAGAAATTAAATCTTACTACCCTAGGTTTACACATGTGAAGGAAAGCTATAAAACACGCATACAAAAGCAGGAAAGCTTACATATATACAACATGCACAAATTTATCTCAAAGTCACTTTTGAAAACCCACTTTCTTTTAGAAAGGAATTCTGAAAATATGTTCAGTTTTTCTTTTGAAAATAGGTTACTAAAGAAATAGTGAAAACATTTTTGAAAAGAAAGTCCCAAAAATTAATTCCAATTTCAATATTTTTGAAAGCCAATGACCAAAAATTAAAGTAAATGAAAAACTCTAAAGGCTAAGCTCTCTAAGTATCCCCAATGGAGTCGCCAACCTGTCAATACCTCGTGGACATAACCACCCTAAAACGGTGATGCGCGTGCCCTCCTCGGAGGGTGTGCACGGCTCGGTTGTGAACTATGACTAGTGAGTCATTTTTTAAAATTAAGCTTTGGAAGTCACCACCAATCATTGGGTTTTTCTAGGTGTGATTGGTCACTTGACTCTATTTGATTTTATTACTAATACTAGGTTAAGAAAAAGTCATTTTTCCTAATCTAAATGGATGATAAAAAATTGTGATTCTTGGATTCAGAAGTCTGGTTACGTGTGGGGAAGGTGTTAGGCACCTTGCAACGCTTGTCATGAGACAGTACTTCGTTTTGGTAAAATCTTAATTTTTGGTCATTGGCAGGTAAAAAGAGCTATTGGCATTAGCTTTTGGGGCTTTAAAGAATGGGCTTTGAGGTTTGATTTGGGAGAGGTGTGTGGCCTTTATCAATGCTTTGCTACCACATTGGAATTGTTACCAAATTTCCACGACAAAAATTTGGCAACACTTCGCCTTATTTTCGTGGCGAAAATCTGGCAGCATTTCGAGTCAAGTGCGTTGTGGCACGCATAGCATTATCCTCACCAAGCTTTTGCGGTGAGAATATGGCATGAAAATGCCACATTTTCACAGTGAAAATCCGGCAGAGTTTCGCGTTAGGTGCTCCATGGCGCACCGGCAGGGTTTCATTTCTGTACAATGTTATGAATACTATTTCAGAATCCATTTCGATTTTTATCCATTGGAACGGAATATTTCGGTATACCGTTTCAGGTTGTTTCAGATTGCCTATATATATTATCTTTTGGAAAATTTATTGAAAGATTTATAAAATTTCTTATGTATATATATATAAGTAATTATATAAGTAATTATAAAATTTCTTTTATATATATATATATATAAAAGTAATTATATAAGTAATTTATCTTTCAATAAATTTTCCAAAAGATAATAAGTAATTACCAAAGTAACCACAAATAAGCAAATAATAGGGTGATTATTCCTTTTATTAATATTATTTATATACTATTGATTGGGTGCCCTTTTTTTGAACAATGTTTTTCTTTTCTTTTTTCTAAACAAGTACTACTATTTTTAATTGTTAACTCATGTTAGACTTTTAGCCTTAGGTTACGTGGCACTATTTGCTAGAAAAGAAAAAACGTGGCACTATTTGCATGCTTACCCATTTAAAATTTCACCTACCCCCACCTAACCCCAGCTCCTCTACTCGAGTCCTAGTTTTCAAATTCTCTACTTTGAGTTTTTAACTTTTAACTTACAATAATCTCTCTGCTGCAAGACTTTCTCTGCCACTCTCTTTGTGCTACAAATATGTGAAGGTTGAAGTTTCATGTGTAATCCACTTTAGGCTCAAAAAATGATCAAAGTTCACCTTCAGGTTTTTACCTCTCTCTCTCTCTCTCTCTCTCTCTCTCTCTCTCTCTCTATGTTCATTATTGTGGGTTTTTTTTTTTTTTTTTGTATTTGATGCTGTGAGGTAGAATAGAATATATGGAACTCAAAACTTTTTTGCATGTAATGGTCAAAAATATCCTTAGGTTGAAGAAAGGAAAAAAAAATCCAAAATTCATTCCAGCTGAAAATTGTATTTCAGCTGAAATTACCTAGAATAGACTAGAATGCTCGTAACTAGCTGAAATTGGCCAGAATTTGATCCAAGGTGGAACAGAGGCTATTCCCGTTCCAGTTTGCATACTGGTACAAGAAATTCTGTCTGTTTTGGCCGGAACAGAACAGAATTCAGAACATTTTCCTGTGTATACAACATGCATCAATGTGCTTGGACTAAGGCATGTCGAGGCTCATCGAAGTATCAAACACATAATGCGTGTCGCATACACGGGGAAACCTATGTCCTAGCTAACATGGATAGGAGCAATCACACACGTGGTAGATCATGCACCTAGTGAAGCATGCATATATGCATCTGCAGCCCTTGAATGCATACTCACACTCCAAGGTCAAGTGCATCTATGGTCGGGGAGGGGTTGCCTTCCTAACCACGTATGTCCATCATACGAAGCGCGTGACTACCTTTACAACATACATAACAGACAAAGTGGAAATGTAGACATATCCACGCCTAAAGGGTGTGGCCCAAGCAAGGTACAAGAAAGGAAATCCTAGTCACACATGTGGTAGATCATGCACCTAATGAAGCATGCATATATGTATCTGCAGCATAAACCTTGAATGCATGGTCAAGAGCATCTATGGTCGAGGAGGGGTTGCCTTCCTAACCACATATGTCCATCATACGAAGTGCATGACTACCTTTTCAACATACATAACAGACAAAGCGGAAATGTAGATATATCCACACCTAAAGGGTGTGGCTCAAGCAAGGTACAAGGAAAGGAAATCCTAGTCACACACGTGGTAGATCATGCACCTAGTGAAGCATGCATATATGCATCTGCGGCATAAACCTTGAATGCATACTCAAACTCCAAGGTCAAAAGCATCTATGGTCAGGGAGGGGTTGCCTTCCTAACCACATATGTCCATCATACGAAGCGCATGACTACCTTTACAACATATATAATAGACAAAGCGGAAATGTAGACATATCCACACCTAAAGGGTGTGGCCCAAGCAAGGTACAAGGAAAGGAAATCCTAGTCTAAGAAAGCTATAGACATGGTTCTAAAGGAAAGGCTAGGAAATAAAGGACCTCATAGAGGGGCTAAAACCCTAATTTACTAATCATTTCCCTTTTGCTTGCTTTTAGAAGTTTCGCTCGTGCTCCATCTAACACATGCAACAAACAAAAAGCAACAAACCCAACAAACAAGCATAGAAATAACAAACAGAGATAGATAGCACAAAACATGCAAATAAAGCAAACAACCTAAGGAATGAAGTATCTAAACAAACAAACACCCAAAGGGAGCAAGCATGCCAACAAACAAACAAAGAGAACATGTGAACAAACAAACAAACACAGAGAGAGAGAGAGAGAGAGAAAGTGTCCTCAGGAACAAATGTAGGTTTGGATTTGTTTACCGTATATCTATTGAATTGAATTACGGACAACACATGTATCAACAAACAAAGCTCCTAAAAAAGGACTCGGGATTTCATGTATAAAGATGGGCGTGAACCCACATGAAATCAATGATTGGAATGATGCTTAATGACACGGACAACCAAGCAAAGACACATGCATGAACAAGACAAACAAATGTGCAAAGGTGCAAATAATCACTTGAAGATCACACAAGATGGCATAAGCAAGAAAGGCAATAAGCACAAAGGAGGAAAAGCATGTTATCACACTCAAGGATAAAAGCTAATCATATCATAACGCACATTCAAGGCTAACATGAGAAACCCTAACATGCAAAGCTAAGCAAGATAAAGAGGAAAGAATACAAGCATGCCAACAACATCAAGACAAGATCTCACACAAACAGTTACACCCAAGCAAGACACAAAAGGGAAAAAAATGCAACCAAACAAGACAAGAAAAGCACAAAAGTTGCAAACAAACACATACTAAGAGAAAGCAAAAAGCATGTGAAGCAAGATAGAGGTACAAGAAGCTAGATCTGAACATGCAAGCATGGATCTAGAGATGAGCATGGATCTATGCATGGAGCAGCCAAACATAGCATCATAAGATAAAGGATCTAGAAATTAAATACACAAAAAGCATGTAAAAAGGCCAAACAAAGATAAACATGCAAATAAGACTCCAATCCAAACCCTTTATTGAACTTGGGTGTTTGGATGTGAACCTTGACCAATAGATCAAGATCTACACCCTACCCATGACACAAAACACAAGATCAAGACATTGGTAATTTATTAAAGCTAAAAAGCACTCAAGCATAGCATCCAAACATGTAGATATGGCACAAAGATCACAAACAAGAAATTTAGGCATATCCTAGCCCAAGAAGGCTAGGCAACATCATCAAAGAAATATAAACATGCTAGAGAGATAGATAAAGTAATAAAACATGCTAGGAAGGAAGATAAAGCAATAAAACATGATAGGAATTTAATAAAGCAATATAGAGCTAGGAATTAAATGAGTGTAGATTGTAGCTAAAAAGCTACATCTCCACCCTCCAAACCTCAAAACCAAAGAAGATGGACCATGGAGGAGGAGATGGAAGCAATAATCTACCCCTTGATGTATGAAAGATGAGAGAATCAAGGATTTTTGTGTGTGTGTGTGTGTGTGTGTGTGTGTGTGTTTGGGAGAGAATTTAAGAGAAAAGAGAGAGAATTGCTCTAGAAAATTGCTCTAAGTACCCTTTTTTTTTTTTTTGAATTATGGGAGCTGGGAGGTATATATAGGCATTTTGTGACTGTTCAGCTTCCGATGTGTGGGGGCGCAAGTGCCTGCAGCGAGTGGTTTCCTCGTGGGAAGTACGTCTCGGCCTAGAGTGGACCTGGCAGAAGGTGAAAGTGGAGTCGCCACCTGTTTTAGGTCCAAGAACCAAATTGGGCCTTTTGGGCCACTTACTTACATGCATAGGTCTACATACCAGATTATTGGTCTGGAGTTTGGGTACGGCTTGGGAAGATGTTAGGCACCCAAGATTGTCCGGCTTGTGGGCCGGCCTCCATTATGTGTTGATAGGCCATATTTAATTAAAAAGTTTATTAAGAGAGTCCTAATCCTTAACCTAAACATACATCATGCACTTAATAAAATAACACACACACATGCTAAATATCACATAATAAAAGAAAAGGAAATACATTAAAAACACAATCAAACATATACTAAAAAGGAAAAGATAACAATTAAATAAACTCAAAAGGAAAATATCACAAATAAACCAAACATGGAAAACAAATGGACATGATTAATTAACCTAAATAGAGTCAAACAGAATCAAATAACATGTGAAAAATTATTAAAATAATAAAAACAAGATATTTGTCAATTCTGGGTTCAGGGTGAGTACGCATACTCAACCATGTGTGCACATGATCAAAACCATGCGCATGCATACTCAACCATGTATGCGTCCTTTAGCACAGATCCAAAAAAAAAAAAAAAAAAATCACTTTTTTATTGAATCAACCAAACACATAACAAAAGAAACACAAGAGAAGCCCTAAAAGTAAATATGATCAACTACTCAAAATTAGATTAACATGACAAGCAAAGGAGCATGGCAATTAAACAAATTAAACACAAATATATAATAAACTACATTAAGAAAAACACATGGATATATCACAAGAATGAAATAAAGGCACAAACACAATAGGAAAATATTATAACTAACCTTAAATCAGATTAACACTCATCAAAAGAATTAAAATCGACAAACAAATTAAATACAACAAGTTAAAGAAACTATATCAAGAACTCATGTAAATCATATTAAGCAAAGAAGGAGTTCATGGAAAGAACACTCACTTTACTTAAGATCACGAGCTTAAGGTTTTTAACCGACCCCTCAATGCCTACAATATTGAGATTAGATTGAGAGAACAAAGGAATTAAAGAACACAATAGTTTTTAGTTAATCACAACTCAAGAACAAAAGATATATTGAAAAGGTTTTGAAAACAATCTTGAAAACTAGTTTTAGCTTTTGAAACAGTGCTAGAAAGAGGTTTTGGAAGACTAAAAAATGTGCAAAGGTGCTGTGGTGAATTTAGAAAAAGATGGAGGCACTCTTTCTAGCTAGCTCTTGGATTAGAGATATAAGGTGAGTATTTATACATTAAAACTAGGGTTTTTAGGGCTTTTTAGAGGCCTTTGGACATTCCTAAGGGTCTAGGGGCTGACCCACATCAAAGAAGAATGTTTTGGGCCCTCAAAACTAAAGTTTTGAGGACCTAGAAACAAAGTTGTGTAATAAAGAAAATTCTTTGTCACTTTTTATTATCTTTTAGAATGTGTAATAAACAATGAATGTGTGAAGACCCTTGTAGGGTTGCAAACCCTTAGGGTATGGGTAGGGTCCTATTATGTGAGTGAACCTTGGTTCACTCTCTAGGGGTTGATGGTATGAAACAAATGAGAAATTAAAGAGAACTTTTTAAAATGAATGCATCTACAAAAAGGAAACAAACACACTTTTCCCCTTGACTCATTTTGAAAAACAATCTTACAAGGTAATACTACCTTAAGCTTGGATGTTCACTCAATTAAATCCTCACGGGTGATTAGGCTAACTAAGTTCACTAAATGCATGGTTGGTTACGGGTAGGACCTAGAATCCTAAAGAAAGGGACCTTGATCATTGTATTCCGCCCCTCATAGAGGTTGTGGAGATATTGAGCGAATCAAGGGGAATCGTTTCAAATCACCTCAAGGCTACATAGGTAGCAACATGAGGCTATTTACTTTGATATCCAAAACTATCTAAGGTTAAAGGCTTGCTTTTCCAGCTTCACCTCAGGCCTGAGTTCGACCCATATACAAAGGGACATGTTATGCAATTTTTTGAAAGATAAAGGGGAAAGTTTTTTGGCACAAGCAAAGCATATATACAAAGTACTGCGAAAATTAAGTCTCTATCCTATGGTTTTCATACAATATGGAATGATTATAACAATCATCAAACAACATGTGAACATGGTATATACATGAAAAAGAAAGCTTATGTGTATATATATATATATACAAAAATAAGTCAAAATGCCAAGTATAAAATTTATTTCACAAAATAATGACGTTGGAATTAAATTAAAATCCCTAGGCCTAAGCTCTCTAACCATCCCTAGTGAAGTTGCCAAACTATGGACACCCCCAAAAAAATAATTCTTGATGAGGAGGTTTTAGGGTGGTCGCACATTGGGGTCCTTGGCGACGTGACTCTTTGTGTGCTTGTGTCTCTAGGGTAATGGTGTGTGCTTGTGAGTCCCTTTTTCTTACTTTTATTTTATGAGTCGCCATCAATTATTGGTTTTGTATTAGGTGCGATTGGTCACTTAGAGGTCTAATTCATTTTAGGTTACCTAATTAACTAAACCAAATTTTAAGGGTTCATTAATTAAGGCAAACCAAAAAGTCTCGAACCAAAGATCATGGACTCAGAAATTTGGTTACGTGTGAGGAAGGTTTTAGACACCCCACAATGCCTATCCAAAGATAGTACCTTATTTTAATTTATTTCAAAAGTTATCTCTTTGTAAAGAAATAGAATGCTTAGCATTCTGATTTTTGAAAAAGGTTTTACAAACAATACACACACACGTGAGTAAATGTTTACCATATAGCTAGCATGTGAATATTAACTCCAATGAATATTTACAAACAAAGCATGTGAGGTATATACATAGGTAGCATGTGAGAGGACATTCAAAAATAATTACATGGACATGTGAGTAGAGTATTTAATATATAGATAGCATGTGAACACTAACTATTATAAATAAACAAACTACAACACCAAAAGAGAGAGAGAGAGAGAGAGAGAGAGAGAGAGAGAGAGTTGGAAGAGTAGCACCTTGTTGTCATCCACAATTTTCTCTTTTTTTATATAATGCAAAAAAAAGATGACAAATGAAAATCATTAGTGCCAAGAAAATAATAGGGACAATGTAAGCTTAATGGGTGCTCAAGAACTCAAGGGAATAAGCCATGAACACAAATCTTTAACTACAAATATTAAAAAGTTTTAAAAAGATGTATAAATAAATATTTACAACATCAACTTTTATTGTTTTGAAAATACGAAGTTTTTGAGGAAAAACGTTTTAAAGAAAAAGCCCCTTATTTATATATTTTATGAAGGAATTCCAACGTGGTAAAGACTATTGTTTTCTTTCTTTTTTTTAAACAATCTTTTTTTTAGACAAAAATTTTGGATTTTTATGAAAAAGGAAGAAAACCTCTTTGAAAACATTTTTCAACGTGGAAAACAAAAACATTTTTTTTATATTTTTTTAAGGGAGAAAAATATTTTTGAAAATCTAACATGGTAAAAAAACACATTTTTAAAAAACATTTTTTTCAGATTTTTTAAGGGAGAAAGCTTCTTTTTTTTTTTCTTTTTTTTTTGAAAATCTAACGTGGCAAAAAAACACTTTCCAACGAGGTAAAAGAAACACATTTTTTTAAAGCAATTTCTTTCTTCTTTTTTGGGCAAAAATTTCAGATTTCCTGTTTTGAAAAAAAAAAAAATTTTTGAAAACTTTTTAAAAGAAAGGGATTTTTAGAAAAGCACTTTTAAAAGAAAACTTTCTTTTTATTTGAAAGACTACATTTTTTTTTTTAAGAAAGAGGATGAAGAAGAAAAAAAGCATTTTCTTAGAATAATGTGTAAAGAAATGTTTTACCCAAGCATATTTATTTTATGGCAACTTTATTGATGAAAAAAGTAAATGAACAACAATAATAAAGTGCAAAAAATAAATTGCAAGGAAAGTAAAGTACTAAAATTTAAATGACGATAAAGTAAAGAGCTGAAATTAAAAGGACATAAAAAGTAAAGAGCTAAAATTTAAAGTGCAGAAATTTAAAAAATATTAAAAGAAAGTGCAGAAATATTATAAAGGTTTATTGAGAAAAGTTTTTTTTACATTCTGAAATTACTGTACCTTTAAATTTGGGTGGCTAGTTGCACGTACATCTAGCTTCTGTTTAAGAAAAATGTCATCTGAGGAGACGTTAGCATGCATAAAGCAGTAATACCTGCAAGGATAAAAAGTCTCTAAGCTTTAATCTTACAAGTTTTGTTGAAAAGGGTATACATATAAGAGTGACAAAACATACTCATATCTACTAAAACTAATGGTCTCGCCATTTGTGGATGTGCATCAAAAAATCCTAACGTCTTTAAAACTAATGGTCTCGCCTGAGTGTTGTCCTCAGAATTTTTCAGTATAGCCTCAATAACCTGAAGCATTGGAGTAATGTCTGTGCCACCAGCAATCTGAACGAATAAGATACAATTAACTTCAAATAACGGTGATCATCAGTGGCGACGCCACTCAGAGTCCAGGGTATTCCCAGGAACACCCTGACTTGAAAAAAAAAATTATTTATAATAATTTAAATTTTTTTATTTGTTTACCCTTAAAAAAAAATAGAAACACCCTCAAAATTTTTATGCCAAACAAATTTTGAACTAAAATCTTTAAAAAATAATAATAATAATTGTAACAGAGAATCTGAGAAGAAAAAAAAAGCCAAAAATCATCAGCTTTTGTCACCACAGCCACTCACCACCACATCGCCGGTCACTTCCATGTCTCCGGCCACTTCCATTTGGTCAATCGCAGTCTCCCCACCTGCTTCAGCTTCTTCTTCCTCGCCTTTTCTTCTCCGTTCTCTGTTTTTCTTTGACTTTTCCGCTTCTCTGTTCTTTGGTATTTCTAGTTTTGAACGCCTATTGCTATATCTTGTTTTGTACACTAGAGTCCCACTCCCACGTGAATACTAAAGTCATTAAATGAGTCAAAAGTTTTCAAAATTTTCAAACTTATCTCCAAGCACCCACGTGTCCTAGCTTTAACTTTTGCACATTGATTTTTATTTCTTTTGTTTTTTCATTACTGCATTTAGTAAGCACATGTACTTAGTACTATTATTAAACTACAACTCTTCTAAAATTAAAAAAAAAAAATTATACTACAACCATAATTATTACTAATATTTAAAGGAATTATTATGTCAGATTTTAAAATCATTTTATATTTTTAAGAGAATATATAAAATTTTTAAAAGAATATATATATTTAACGGTAATTCCGAAACGGTTTACCGGTATTAATCGGTACCTAAATATTTCGTTTCTCTAGCTAAACTGAAACGGCCTCCAGTACAGTATCGGAGAGGCAAGGGTGTGTGCACACATGAGGTGTGTGCTAGTGTGTGCTAATGCACAGTGGGGTGTGTGCTAGACTGCTAGTAGTTAGTAAAAAAAATTAATGAAACAACTAAACATCAATAATTAATAATTTAATTAACTAATACATTATAAAAGACAAACAAATTAAATTATGTTAGGCTAAACAACAATTAATAATTTAATAAGTAATGAAACAACAATACAACAAATTATAGTTTATAAAAGACAAACAAATTTATGAAACAACTAAACAACAATAATTAATAATTTTATTAATATTTCAAATGAACTTATAGTTTATTGTACAGGTACCTTTGTTCATTTCTTTTCTTTTCATTTTTTTTTTTTTCCTTTTGAGGTTTTTCGATGTACAGAATGCAAATTTGTTTTGGTTTTAAGAACTTTTTTTTTTTTAAGCACAAACTTCATACTAGCCAAATCTTAAATTTCAGCCGGTATTTACCGAAACGTCCCGAAACAGACTGAAATTACCCGAAATTTTTTCAAAGTGGAATAGGAACACCCTGGACAAAATTCCTGGAGTCACCACTAGTGATCATACATATTAGTTAAATTCAACAAAATTCTATAATACAACAATTACTTTGCCGATAAACCAATGAATATTGTCACATAAAAGGACAGACAACAATGAAAACTTAAAAACAAATGCAATATTAATATTTAAGGAATAGTTTCAATCAAGAACAAATTATATGCCATTGATACACAACCTAGCACTTCCAGTCCCCTATAGGTTCAATTGTACATAAATGTCACACTATAGATAGAGGACATGCTGAGATGAATAACTAGAGCTATCTTCAAATCTGACAAATTAAATCAAACTCCTAAAAAACTTCTCATACCATGATAATCATAAAAGGAAAAAATAAATAAATGTGATTGTTACATGAATGTGTACTTATCTTTCAGAAGACAAATGTTGTACAATAAGATTCAAAGTGATGAAGTAGGAATCCACCTCGTCAATATGTCCCTCGTCACTATGATGGATGATCTGAAAATCTTGTGTCACAGAAAGCACTCAACAGATAAGAGCACCGGTTTGGGGCCTGCCAAGGACCCTCCGATGCTTAAGTTAACTTATTCTCTTTAGGAAATCTGTAATTTGTGTAGCAATTGTGTGTTCATGTCTTTTTACCTGTTTTTCTTGGCTTTATATAGCCTCAAGCTGAGTTAATACTCAGTATACCGTTATGTTGCAACTGGAGTAATTAATGCTTACTTATTGCAAATTAACTCCAACGTTTTCTGTTCGCAACCGGTCCTTAATTCCGCATTATTGGACGATGGTAACGGTTTTGTGCTATTCATTGCTTGATCATTGATTGCTGCCTGGAATTAATGCACTTACGCTCGTCCATACTCTTATTCGTCGCTGTAATGGACGGTTTGCAAGTAACAGACAACCATTTGTATGCTACTCATCAGTTGCCCCCCTTATTCCTTTGTCGCCTATTACTTGGACGAGCTAAGGAATATGGAAAGTCTGTCTTGGGCGGATCACCTTGTTCGTGCCCCAAGATTCTCATCCCATCATATTTATTATGGGGCGACATCTCGGTCAACTGATTGCCACGTTCTTTATTTGTGTTGGCTGCACAGGTGCGTTTTCCTTAAGTTTCCTGCGCATTGAATTCATTTCCTTTTTTATCAAAAAACCTTCTCATATTCTTCTTCTTCTTCTTCGTTATACACTGAGCTTGGAGTCTGAAACTAAAAGAAAGTTCTTGCACCTTTCATACGGTAAGACTCATTTTCCTCCCTTAATGGTTGATTTTGATTTCATTAAGAAGGAAACTCCCTCCATTTCATTCTTCTTCGCTAGGCTAGGAGTGTTTCTTGAGTCTTCTGGTGGGCGCCGTCCCCACATTGGTTTATTTGTACCTCGAGATTGTGGGGCTTTTAGTTTTGATTAGCCTTTACCCTTTGATTCGTCACTCTTTAATCGCCTATCATCTAGAGATGATTGCCATAGAGTACAGAGATAGTGACGTTAGGTCCAGTGAGTTAGAAACTGGTTTGTTGTCAAGTGGTGAGTCCACCGATAAAGATTTCGAGATTGTAGTGTCAAAACCCCCATCGTCTTTAAAACCCTCCTCTTCTTCAAAAACTCCTTCGTCTTCAATCCCTTTTCATGCTCTCTCCGAGTCTTGCCTTTTAGAGTCGAGGCATTTGAAATCTATCTGTAAGATTACCTCGTCCTAATGAAAAAGCGTGCACCTTTGCTCATGGCAAGGTGAGTTTTTACAAAGCTACCTTTTCATGTGGCCTTCGTTTTCCTGTTCATCCTTTTATTATGCAACTCCTTTCTGCTCTCAATATAGCACCCAATCAGCTCATCCCTAACGCATGGAGGACGATCATTGGTTGTATGTAGATCTGGGTATCTGTCCATGATAGGGACATGATTACCTTAAATGAATTTCTTTACCTGTACTGTTTGAAACCTTCCACCCACTATGGGTATTTTGAACTTCTACCTTGGAATAAGGAGTCTAGAATTGTCCATAACTTCCCTACTTCCTTTCGTGATTGGAAGTCACAATATTTCTTCATTTCTGGATCTGGATAGGAAACCAAGTCTGACGACCTGTGGGGTGAGGTCCCGTGGTTGCTACGAAAATGGGAAATCCCTTCTCTTGGTACATCTATCTTCCTTTTCATTAAACTAGCTGTTTTAAGTTTACTATTCTCTGACCCCTTTTCTTTGTGTTTTTTGCAATTTCTAATCGTCCCTTGTTGGAGGAACATTACCAAGTACAAATTAAGGCTGGCCTTGAGTTTGCCCCTCACAATTGACGATTTCGACAAGCCAATTAATCCTCGTCGTTTGTACGAGTGTTGCCTTGGACCCGAGCCTTCTGCATACATTTTGAAGAAAATTGCCCAGGAAGAGAAAAGCAGGTTTTAATTCTTCGTCCTTTCTTATTTTACCTTACAGGATTTCACCTTTCTAACCTTCTTCTTGCAGAAATGGCCACCAGGTATAGCAAAGACAAATACGCCCGTGTGAAGAACTTGAAGAATGAACCTCTATCTCATATTACCCCTGGATCAAAGAAGAGTAAGCTTGACAAAGGGAAGGATGAGACTCCTGCCCCCCTGTCACATTTTGGTACTCCGTCCTCTCCCACGACTTCTCTTGAGATGATGACCTTCAGTCCTGATAGGCCAAAAACGAATTGACCCCTTGTGATGAATTAATTGATTAATTAGCCAAGTTTATTAATTAATCAAATTAACATGCAAACACGTGGTAGCACAAACAAATCACCAATTAAACTAAGTGCAGAGGAAATTAAATAGACACGGTGATTTGTTTACGAATGGGGAAAACCAACACGGCAAAAACCACACCGGGTGATTTTAAGGTCACCACTCCCGAGAATCCACTATTATCACAACAAGCAGTTACAAGTAAAGAAATCCCAGTACCTTATACCAACCTACAGTTGAACCCTTACCCCAATACCCAATTGGACTTGTTCTGTAGTGACAATCTCTCCTTTTCAATGCACAACTCCCAATACTTAACTAACCAATTGCGCGGATCCCAGTACGCAACTTCAAACACCAACTAGAGAAGGTTGTTGGCTGCAAAGTTCTTCAGTTTATCCAGACGATGAAGATCAAGAAGATGCTTCGTTACAAAACCCTACGGTGCACAAACATAGCAACTTCTTCACAAGAGATGAACTAGGGCAAATTCTGTCTCCATTCACAATTTGCTTGAACAAACTTTGTTCAACACTTGTGCAACTTGTGTCTCCTTTGACGGCCCTTAAAACAATCCTTTTATATGTCTAGGATTGTGAGAAAAGAAAACCCAAACACATAACCACGGATTGGAGTCAAAACAGATCTGAAATTCTGTTTTTCATAAACTTCGACAAATGCCTATCTGTCGAGCAGCTGTCGAGCCACGGGGCTGGAACAGCTCTTCAAGCTCGATAGATGGCTAGCTGTCGAGCTTTAATGACAGGCACTTTTCAGACTTGAATCTTGGACAAACTTGCATGGCTTCAACACTTGATATTGAAACAAAATTTCTTGAAGTATTAAACACATCCTAGATCAACCCAAATACAAGTAAAGTGCGTTTTGTCAAAGGATTAGCCAATTACATAAAATAGTGACATATGTTCCTAACAAGTGAATCACATATGTCCTAACAAGTCCTCCGACCACACATTCTAAAGGGAAGGCTAAGGTTGGTAAGAGTGTTTGGGAGGACCCTGCTACTGCCCTTAGACGAGCTCACAACGTCATTACTGACGACAAGAGTTTATGGCAAGTAAAGAGTTTATCCTAACACAAACTCTTGAAAAACTTTGCAAAAAGAGAGTTTATGGCAAGTAGACTTTGACAACCTGTATTTCTGAAACACTTTAAAACAAAACTCATCAAGGCATCTTTGTGTGAAACAAAAATAATAGATTACATACAAGAAATAAGAAGCATGTGCATAAAGAAAGAAAAGAAACAACACATGTAAGGGTAAGTGAAAGAAACATACATCAACATATAAAGAAAATAAGTACAATGTATGTCAATAATGGTCACAATACCTAAGGTACAAAAATAAATGAATCTAAAAAGGAGAAAAGAAAAAGATACAAATAATCCTCACTACATCCCTCAGATATCAACACTCCCCCTAACAAAATGGTCCTATACTAACTCTCCCCCTAAGAGTGACTACTCTCATATCCAAAACTACTCCCCCTTTTTGTCACGAGTGACAAAGGGTAAGAGTGTCAGGTAGACATCTCATCGATAGAGCTAGCATCTCCATCATCATCATCATCGAAAGCATCATCGTCATCACCATCATCATTAACCTCAACCTCAGAATCAAAAGCCACAGGAGGAGGTGGAGGAGAAGCCTCAAGAGCGAAGCCACCCATAATCGCCTGCCGTCGTGCAATACGACCGACACAAACGTTCACCTGATACAGCTCGATAGAGAGTGTATCAAGGCAAGCATCCATGCGCTAAAGCTGCGTCATGATGTCTCCTAGAGTCACATCGCCCGTAGAAGAGGAGGGAGAGAATATGGATGGAGCAGATCAAGATGGAGCCGAACGGGAGGGAGGAGCTGCTGACCCAGACTGCCTCAACCTAAACTGCGCCTTGCTACATTTAACGGTAGCGGCGTCTATGGCACACATGAAAGTGAAATGGTCGGATGCTGGAAAGCGAACAGAAAAATGGCATAAGATCCTCGTGATAGCGAAAGGAAAGATGAGCTTATCACGGGATGCCGAATCCCTATGGACATCTATGATAGACAGAATAAAATGAGAAGGAAAATCTATAGTAAGATGCTCAAGAAGGGACAACAAAAAGCGAGCATGAGGCTATGTGATAGAGTTATAGTGAGAAAGAGGGTGAAGAACAAAAGTCATGACCATGTTCAAAAATCGAGGACCTTTTGCAAAGTCCGTATAGTAAGTGAACTGACGCTCACCCCAATCAAAAGGGCGCTCACCAAAAGCATATTTGAGCTCATCCTTGGACACAGTCCTCAGACGCTCACAACCAGGGTAGTCAGGGAACTCTACCCTAGGGACATGGAGCACATCGGATACCAACTCCGGTGTGACAACAATGCACATACCTTGAACGCAAGTATGAAAGAGAGGTACTGAAGAATCAAATCCATGCATGTTGGAGTAAAACTCCTGAATCAGCACTGATGAACATGTGACCGCGACATCACACAATGACTCCCAACCCCGACTGTGAATGACATCGGGTAAGTCAGTGTCGACGAAGTCCGCCAAAATGACTCGACGTTCAGAATGAATGTCTCGTCAAGAAAAGTTCTTCGAGAAAGCCTTTCGGGCATCCTCATCACGGAACCGAATATGAGATAGAGTAGGATTAGAGGAAGAAGATGCCCCAGAATGAAGAGGGTTCCGGGACGGAGCAGACTTACGTTTAGGTGCCATAGACACAACTAACACAAACAAAATAGAGAGGGAGAGAGAGAGACAATCAGAAAAGTCCCAAGCAGTTCAAATATATCAAAATATATTGAAAAAAAAGAATGTATGCATGGGAAATGCATGAACATGTGACATGCAATATAAAAACATCATGGGTTCAGCCCAATCCAATCCTACCAGCACACAATCAATTTACACACATCTAAATGCATGATAATACTGTTATAATGCTCATGTGATGCAATGTATGAGGTTTTAAACTCATTTAAGCAAAAACTCATTGCAAAATTTCAACAAAACTCAACAATTTTGAAAAACCCCAAAATTTTTCAAAAACATCAAAATCTAGGTTTCAAAACATGAAATGCATGAAGAATGAAAGATAAGAAGCTTACCAAGTGAAGAAATCTTGAAAAAGCATGTAGAAACCTTGAGAAAAAGATTTGGAGTGAGAGAGAATGTTTAGGGAGGTGAAAAGACAAGTCTGTCGAGAGAGAGATTGAGAAAAGTGAGAAGGAAATCGCGCTGAACCTTTATATAGAAGGTTAGTAAATCTCGATAGATAAAGGTGTCGAGACAGGTGTCGAGAATTAAAGCGTCGACAGATGCAGCTGTCGAGGGGTGTCAAGGAAGAATTCATCAGACACGATAAAAGAATCTCGATCGATCCACCAGCTGTCGAGAAGCTATCGAGGGTCCAGGAGCTTTCTCGATCGATCCATCAGCTATCGAGATTGCGATAAGAAACAGCTTAGGATCTCGACAAATAGCCAGGTGTCGAGAAGCTATCGAGATTGCTTAAAAACAGTTTTTCAAGAAGAGAAAAACACAAATATGAATGCAATCAAGCATGCAACTCAAACAATGATCCAATCAACATATTAGACTCTCAAAATCATCTCTCAACAACAATTTTAAGCACATGGATCCCAAAAACACACACACACACTAAACAAGTCTAACCAATTTTATATTTCAAAAACAAGTCAAGACAGTTTAATGAGCATACATTAACACATGTAAACCTTGTGATAGCCAAATCACATTGTACCTGCACATGTATCAAGAGTAGCAAAGAATATTATGTGTTGTGTGTGAAAAACATCGCAAGATTGCATAAGTGTATACATGTTATGACGATCTGAGATATGTGAAAATCACTTTAACTCACACACAATCATAACTGTTTAATGGGGACTATCACCTTCGAGGTACATCCTATAACTCTCACATCTCCTAAAATACATGCTTGCAATCATATTTAAAAGCACTTTGATTTTTCTTTGCATATATTTCTTTTAAGCGAATCATGCATGGGCATATAAGAGATAGAAAAGAAATACTCAATTATGTTAAGCATTTGACATTCTAATTTTGCTATGCCAAAGCACACAAATGTCATTGACATTGCACTTTTGCTATGCCGAAGCATACAGATGTCATTTCATGATTGACGGGCAACAATGGTGAGATGGTTATTTGTGCCTTTCTCTTAGGATTTTCTAATCCTTCCCGTCAAAAAGAGTGATACGAGTGTTAAGTACAAGAGATAACTTAATCTTACACAAAGCTCACTTGCTTAGTTGTGCATAGAGATGCTCATCTAAGCTACAAGAGATACAAAGTTTAGAAAACTTTGTTTCAATGACCATCCAAGGTACACAAGTACCAATGTACACAAAACACACACTTTTTTTGTATTTTTCTGATTTTTCAATTTTTTTTTATTTTTATATCAAAAACAAAATAAATAAAACAAAAAACAAACAAACAAAAACATGTTAAACAAAGCAAAGCATAAAACTAGACTGACTCAAAATAAAAGCAAAACACACAAGTTATGCAAAAACAAAAACAAGAAGAAAGAGAAGAAAGTGATAGAATCACTTGGAGCCATTTTCCTTCCACACCTTGGAAGACCCTTTCCGTCTAGCAAACCCTTGAACCGACGGTGAGGGGGAAGAATTGAAACCGTTCAAGTTCGAAAGGAACATAAGGGCTTTGAGAAGATCTCCAAGGGGAGCAAGAGAGGATTGAAGCTGATTCTGGCTTCCAAATGCTATCATGCCGTTGCTCTGTTGAGTGGCTAACCACTTATAGCAATTTGGTCGAGTGTAACCGGCAACTCCACAATGATGACAGAGATGTTGCTTCTTCTGTTTAGGCTTTTGAGAGTTAGCCTTCTTAGCCCTAGGGTTTTTAGCTTCCTTCTTATCTTGCTTAGGGAGTGCTCCTAAGATAGATTTACCATTATCTATGTTCTCACTAGCTAAATCAGTTTTAACAACATTGTTCTCAATTTCAACATTATTAGCAGGAGGAACAAACACAGTAGAACTAGTAGAAGCAATATTAGAAGAAGAGAAACCATACCCTAAACCTGTTCAATCAGAAGCAGATTTCTGAAGACTGAGCATCTCATCAAGCTTTGTACTTGAAGTTCTCTCCAATTGAGCTCTGACTTGAAACAGCTCCGTTTCAATCTTCTTGGTCTTCTCAGCCAAGAAATTATTCTCAAATCTCAGTGCTCCAATAGTCTGATTGGCTTCATCAAACTTTGTGGAAAGTTCCTCACGATCAAGTTCTACATTACTGAGCTTCTTGGTGGCCAGCCTATAAAGTTTCTACTGATTCTCAGAAAGCTTATACAGTTTCTCATAGGCTGTATGGATATCATCTTGATCATCCATCTTCTCAAACTTAGAATCCACCAATTCCTCTTCTTCATCCACATCTTCAACAATCCCCTCAATAGAATTGACAGTGGCAGTGAAGGCATTTAGGATTCCGTCATCCTCATTGTCGGAATCATCTTTAGGCTCAGTGTCGCTCAAAGTAGCAGCAAGTGCCTTGCTCTTCCCAATGGTTTTGAGATATATAGGGCACCCTTGTTTCATATAACCGAAACCTTGACACCCAAAGCACTTTGGTCCTAAGGGAACAGTGTACTGACCGCCATCTCTAGCATCCTTCTTCCTTTTGTCTTGGCTCTTGAACTGAGAAGAACTAGATTGCCTAAGATCCTTGTCGAAGCCCTTCCCATTGGCATTCTTCATGAATTTCTTGAATTGCCTGGTGATGTATGACTTGATCTTGGAATCTTCATCTTCTGAAGACTCATCAGTGTCACTGCTCTTGGCCTTCAAAGCCATGCTCTTGCTCTTACCCGACTTACCAATCCTCGTTAACCCTAGCTCGTAGGTCTGCAAATTATCAACCAGCTCTGTCAAAGGGATCTTGTCAATATCCTTTGATTCCTCGATTGCCGTAATCTTGGCATGGAATCTCTCAGGTAGAGATCTGAGCACCTTTCTTACAATCTTGGGTTCAGGAATGGTTTCCCCAAGATTGAAAGCTGAGTTCACTATGTCCTTAAGCTTGGCATAGAACTCATCAAACGACTCATCATCCTCCATTTTGATCTCTTCAAAGCTTGAAGTGAGCCTCTGAAGATTTGAATCCTTGACAGCCTTAGTTCCTTCATAGGTTGTCTGGAGAATGGTCCATGCTTCCTTCATAGTTTCAGTGGAGGATATCTTCTTGAACTCCTCATTAGTGACTGCACTGAATAAATCATTCAATGCCCTGCTGTTGAAATTTGCCACCTTGATCTTGGCATCATCCCAATCGGCCAGCACTTCTGTAGGCTTAGTCCAGCCTATCTCCACAGCTTGCCACACTTTCTCATCTAAAGACTGTAAGAAAGCTCTCATACGTACTTTCTAGTATGCATAGTTAGTGCCATCAAATAAATGAGGTATAATTAATAACTGTCCTCAATCCATGACAAACAGGGGTCAATGGATCAACACAGCAAAGATTAACCCTAATCAGAGTGTGCCTGCTCTGATACCACTTGATAGGCCAAAAACGAATTGACCCCTTGTGATGAATTAATTGATTAATTAGCCAAGTTTATTAATTAATCGAATTAACATGCAAACGCGTGGTATCACAAACAAATCACCAATTAAACTAAGTGCAGCAGAAATTAAATAGACACGGTGATTTGTTTACGAATGGGGAAAACCAACACGGCAAAAACTCCACCGGGTGATTTTAAGGTCACCACTCCCAAGAATCCACTATTATCACAATAAGCGGTTACAAGTAAAGAAATCTCAGTACCTTATACCAACCTATAGTTGAACCCTTACCCCAATACCCAATTGGACTTGTTCTGTAGTGACAATCTCTCATTTTCAATGCACGGCTCCCAGTACGTGACTAACCAATCACGCGGATCCCAGTACGCGACTTCAAACACCAACTAGAGAAGGTTGTTGGCTGCAAAGTTCTTCAGTTCATCCAGACGATGAAGATCAAGAAGATGCTTCGTTACAAAACCCTACGGTGCACAAACACAGCAACTTCTTCACAAGAGATGAACTAGGGCAAATTCTGTCTCCGGTCACAATTTGCTTGAACAAACTTTGCTCAACACTTGTGCAACTAGTGTCTCCTTTGACGGCCCTTAAAACAATCCTTTTATATGTCTAGGGTTGTGAGAAAAGAAGGCCCAAACACATAACCACGGATTGGAGTCAAAACAGATCTGAAATTCTGTTTTTCATAAACCTCGACAGATGCCTATCTGTCGAGCAACTGTCGAGCCACGGGACTGGAACAGCTCTTCAAGCTCGATAGATGGCTAACTGTCGAGCTTTAATGACAAGCACTTTTCAGACTTGAATCTTGGACAGACTTGCATGGCTTTAACACTTGATCTTGAAACAAAGTTTCTTGAAGTATTAAACACATCCTAGATCTACCCAAATACAAGTAAAGTGCGTTTTGTCAAAAAATTAGTCAATTACATAAAATAGTGACATATGTTCCTAACAAGTGAATCACATATGTCCTAACAAGTCCTCCGACCACAAGTTCTAAAAGGAAGGCTAAGGTTGGTAAGAGTGTTTGGAAGGACTCTGCTACTGCCCTTAGACGAGCTCACAACGTCATTACTAATGACGAGCTTAAGGGGCTCTCGTCCATCCCTTCCCATGAACTGGTCAGCCGCCATATTCACAAACTAGTGCTTGTATTTTACTCAGCGATTCTTCATTACTTCGTTAAGTATTTACACCTGTTAAAAATTGCTAACCCTTCTTTCGTTTTTCAGGTTCTTGGTGAGTCCCTTCGTTTGACGACGGACTACTTAAACAGTGAGGAGAAGGTAGTAGTGGCCAACTCTAAGGTTGATTCCATTGGGGCTGAGAGTTCAAAGTTGAGGAAGGATCTGATCAAAGCTATGGACCAAACGACAAAGGCCAAGGAGAAGGTGAAGGAATTGAAGGAAGCACTGAAAGTTGAGAAAAAGCTCATCATTCAAAAAAATGAAGAAGTTCAAGCTACCCTCCTGAAAACGGACGAGGAACGTGAGAAAGTGATTGCCAGGTTCCTGGAGTCTAACCGCTTTTCCGACATTCAGTTCGAGCAATATTTCAAGGGCTTCGAGCTTCTTCGTAGATGGATGATGAAGCACCATAGCCACGTAGCAGATTTTGCAAATCTGGACTTTGAAGCTACTGATACTGAGATCCTTGCTAATGAGGCCAATGAGAAGGAAGGTGAAACCATTGCTGAAGCTACTGATGTTGTTGAAGGAGAGGGCATTGTTGCAGGAGGAGTTACTGACGAGGGTCAAACGGACGCTGGCCATGTTAAGGAGATCATCAGTGCTCCTTGAAGTAAAAATTTAAATAACTTTATTTCTTTTTATTTTGAAGACAATGGATGCCTCTTGTTTTGAGGCTTTTAATTTAGAAACAATGGGTGCCTCCTGTTTTGAGGCTTTTGTTTGAGAAACAATGGGTGCCTCCTGTTTTGAGGCTTTTATTTTAGAAACAATGCATTTATCTTGTTTTGAACTTTGAAGTTCTTCTACTTATGATTCATGCTTGCTGTTTTATTACCTTGCTTATGATTTTAACTCGTCATTTGAGTTTTCATCATGTTCTGTGATTTCAGCTCATCGTTAAATCATTACCACGTTTATGATTTTTACTCGTCATTTTGAGTTTTTACCCTATTTTGTGATTTTAACTCATCTTTTGAGTTTTCACCACATTTATGATTTTCAACTCGTCATTTTGAGTTTTTACTATATGTTGTGATTTTAACTCATTTTTTGAGTTTTCACCACATTTATGATTTTAGCTCGTCATTTTGAGCTTTTACCATATTTTGTGATTTTAACTCATCTTTTGAGTTTTTACCACATTTATGATTTGAACTCGTCATTCGAGCTTTTACCATTCGGGTTCTTATCACGTTTGTGATTTAAACTTGTTGCTAGACTTCGGGTACTTCCTTTTCATCATTGAACTTAGCTTTGACACTCTGTCCAAACTTTATTGAAAAAAATGGATGGTTGAACAAGCCTTAATATTTCATGCATTCCTCATATACGAGGGAATTACAAGGAAATAGCAAACCAAAAATAGCTTTATCAAAATACTTGAAGGAAAAGAAATACTTAGAAAAAAACAATGAAATCTCGCTTATCTGATGTGTCGTCGGGCGAGGTGCTCTTACAAACAGAGCTTATTAGACCAAGAAATAGTTTTTATTGATAGTACTTCTTGAGATGTTCCACGTTCCAAGGATGAGGAAGTGGATTGCCTACCAAATCCTTCAAGTAATAGCTTCCTCGTCGGGAGTAATGGACGACCTTGTATGGGCCTTCCCAAGTAGGCCCCAACTTCCCTTGTATTGGATCCCTAGTAGCTTGTGAAACTTTCCATAGCACCATGTCGTCGGGGTTGAACCTTCTAAGCTTTACCCTCTGATTATAGTACTTCTTCATTTTTTGTTGATACCGAGCCATTCTCAAGGCTACCTCATCTTTGACTTCAGCCAAACAATCCAAACTGAGTCTTAGTTCGTCATTGTTTGTACCTTCATCGTAATGAGCTCGTCTAAGACTAGAGACTCCTACCTCGGCGAGAATAACTGCTTCAGTGCCGAAGGCCAACTTAAATGGAATTTCTCCTGTTGGTGTTCTTGTTGTTGTCCTGTAAGCCCATAATACCCCAAGTAATTCTTCAGGCCATGCACCCTTTGCCCCCTCAAGTCGTGCTTTGATAAGTTTAAGCAAAGTACGATTTGTTACTTCTGTTTGCCCATTAGTTTGTGAGTGCCCAGGTGATGAATAGTGGTTTTGTATCCCCAACTCTGTGTAGAACTCCTTGAATTTTTTACTATCAAACTATCGACCATTATCTGATATGATTGTCCTAGGGATCCTAAACCTGCAGACAATGTTCTTCCAAACAAAGGTCTATATCTTGTCTTTTGTGATTACCGCTAATGGTTCCGCTTCGACCCATTTGGTGAAGTAATCAATGGCAACGAGCAGAAACTTCACTTGCCTCTTTCCCAAAGGGAGTGGACCGACGATGTCTATACCCCATATAGAAAATGACCACAATAAGGATATACTCGTTAGCAATTCCCCAGGGATATGCTGCACATTGAACCCCATACTTAAGGACATCTTTCTCTAGTGACGTCATTATAATACTGACGCCTCCAAGTCCTGTAACAAACGAGCCATCTAAGCAAACCGTCCAATACTCTGCTTCTTGATTAGGGTCTGGAATAGTGAATTCTGCAACAAAATTCGTAAAGCTTGAGCTTTGATTGCTGTTCTTGGCCTGTACTCAATGTCAAACTGGCTTAGCTCAACGGCCTATTGGACCATGCGACCTGCAAAATCTGGTTTGCTCATTGCTTTTTGGATTGGTTGGTCTGTCATAACTACAATTGTATGGGCTTGGAAGTATGGACGAAGCTTTCTCGAAGCCATAATTAATGAGAAGGCCATCTTCTCCATGCGTGGACACTTTGCTTCGGCACCCTAAAAAGCTTGACTCGTGTAATACACTAGCCGTTGTATCTTGGATTCTTCACGGATCAACGTTGAACTGGCGGCTGTTTGTGATACAACTAAGTATAAAAACAGATATTCTCCTTCTACTGACGGGCTCAGTGATGGGGGTTTGGCCAGATACTCCTTGAGGTTCTGAAAGGCTGCCTCACACTCGTCCGTCCACTAAAAAGTCTGCTTAAGAAATTTAAAGAAGGGGAGGCACTTGTCAATGGCCTTTGAGACAAACCTGTTTAATGCTACTACCCACCCCGTCAGTCTTTGCACCTCCTTGACTGTCTTGGGAGAAACCATGTCAAGTATGGCTCTGACCTTCTCTGGGTTCGCCTTAATTCCTCGCTGAGATACCATGAAGCCTAGGAATTTTCCTGATGAGACTCCAAAAAGACACTTCGCAGGGTTAAGCTTCATTCTATACCTTCTCAAAGTATCGAACGCCTCTTGAAGGTCTGCAAGATGGGTTTCAGCTTCCCTGCTTTTCATGAGCATATCGTCTACATAGACTTCCATATTCCTTCCTATCTGCTTGCTGAACATCTGATTTACCAATCTTTGATAGGTGACACCTGCGTTCTTCAGTCCGAACGGCATGACTTTGTAGCAATATAGGCCCTGGCTAGTGACGAACACAGTTTTCTCCTGATCTTCTTCCTTCATTAGGATTTGGTTATAACCTGGAAAAGCATCCATGAAGGTTAGTAGTTCATGGCCAACTATTGAATCAACAAGCTAGTCAATTCTAAGAATGGGAAAACTGTCTTTGGGACATGCATTGTTCAAATCGATGAAGTCCACACACGTTCTCCATTTTCCATTGGACTTTTTTACCATAACAACATTGGCAAGCCACTTTGGATAGTAGACTTCTCTAATGAATCCAGCAGTTAAAAGCTTCTCCACCTCTTCCATGATTGCTTTATTCCGCTTTAGAGCGAATACTCGCCTCTTCTGTTAAACGGATTTCTTTGTTGGGTCGACGTTAAAACTGTGCTCTATCACTCATATGTCAATCCCTGACATGTCCTCATGGCTCCATGCAAAGACATCCAAGTTCTTTTTCAAAAACTTCACTAATTCGTCCTTCAAAGTCTGTTGAAGCTCTTTTCCTACCTTGGTGGTTTTGGATGGGTCTCCTTCCACTAGCACAACATTTTTCGCCTCCTCTATGGGTTTGGGTGGTTCTTCTTCTACCATCCAAGTGTGATTTTCCCTAGATGCCAAGACCGCTTGGTAACATTCCCGAGCCAAAAGTTAGTCCCCTGTGATTTCTCCAATTCTGTGGGGGGTCGGGAATTTCACTTTTAGGCAATATGTGGAAGTTACTGCCTTAAGGCGATTAAGGGTTGCTCGTCTAAGAATCACATTATAAGACGAAGGGCAGTCAACGATAAGGAAGTCTACCATCCTCATCACTTGAGCAGGGTAGGTCCCTGCTGTAATCTATAATGAAATGATGCCCTTTGGATAAACACAGTCTCTACTGAAGCTAACTAACGGAGATCCGAAAGGCTTGAGGTGTTTTGGATCCAACTTTATCTGCTGGAAAGCCGTCATGTACATTACATCTGCCGAACTTCCATTATCCACCAGCACTCTTCGGGTGTTGAACCCTTCAATGGTTAGCATAATGACAAAGGGATCATCATGGGGCTGCCTGATCTCCTTCACTTCTTGCTCGAAGAATACAATGTCGTCATTCCTAGTGCGACGATGTTTTGCCATTAGGTGCTTAATATGAACGTTGTTCACCTGCCTCTGAACTACCTTCCTCAAGGACTTATATGATCCTCCAATGACCAATCCCCCAGTGATCGTCCTTATTTCTCCCACGATTGGTTTGAGATTGTCCTGATCTTCCTCTCTTTGGTCGTCAGTAGGCTTCTCCTCTATTCGCTGGCGAGCTTGATAGTCTTTCTTAACAAACTTTTGGAGTTTCCCCCTTTGGATCAACTCCTCTATCTGCTCTTTCAAACCCCGACATTCGTTTGTATAATGACCATGGTCTTTATGGAAGCGGTAGTACTTCTTCGTATCTCTCCTCTTTGAGGACAAGCTCAATGGTTTAGGCCACTTCAAGGCAAGGTCATCTTTTATCTGCATGAGAATCTTGTCCACAAGTAATATCAAAGGGGTGAAATTCAGCTTCTTCTTTAATGATGCCTCCAAACCACTTTTGCTAGCCTTAGCTTCCGTAAGATTATCTTTACGCTCCTTCTTCTTGCTTTAGGACTCTGCGCCTTCATCTTTCTTTCGCTTGCCCATCAGTCCATTTGTAGTCAGCGCATCTTCCCCATTCATGTATTTTTGTGCTTTAAACAGTAGATCTGTCATCAAGTTCAGAGTTTTCCCTAGGGAGAAAACGAGGTCATGGTTGATCAGCCTAGCCTGGAAGATCATCATTATCACCTGCTCGTCAGCCTCATCAATTTCTAGGACTGCTTTGTTGAATCGCTTCACATATTCCCTCAGGGTCTCTCCTTCCTGCTGTTTCACAATTAGCATATAGGAAGTGGGCCTCTTATGGCATTGGCCTCCAATGAAGTGACGGACGAAGGAGTCACTCAGCTAGTCAAAGTTTGCAATGGATGTTGCGGGCAACTTACTGAACCATACCCATGCCGCTCCCCTAAGGGTTGTTGGGAATGTCCTGCAAATGACTTCGTCTGGGGTCTGCTGGAGGCTCAAAATTGTCTTGAATGCCCCTATGTGGTCCAGAGGATCCTTAGTGCCATCGTAGACCTCCAGCTGAGGGAGATGAAATTTGGGAGGCAAGGGGCACTCCAGAACACTAGCTGTGAAGGGTGAGTCGATCCTCTTGATCATTTGGCGTTCTTAACCTCGTCCAACTCCTTTCTCATGTTTTTCATCATTTGGTCACTACCGCGAGTTGACTGTGCAGTATGTTCTGAAGTATCCCTTCTGCTATTCTCTAGACTCTGGCCTCATCATCGTTATCATTGCGATAGTGTTGAGACTGTGACATAGTCAGAGTCCTAGGGCACGCCTTCCGCTTCAATTCTTCGTTATGTTTCATCAATTCTTGCACATTAGCAGTGAGTGCTTGAATCTGTTGGGCCATTACCACAGGATTTGGCGGCATGGTCGAAGCTAAGTCCATTGGTCCTGAGGAACTTAGTCGATAGAGAATTCAACGGCTTGTTGTCGAAGTTTCCCACAAACAGCGCCAAACTGATGAAGCAGGAATCCACCTCGTCAGTATGTCCTGAGGAACTATGATGGACGACCTGAAAATCCTGTGTCACAGAAAGCACTCAACAGATAAGAGCACCGGTTTGGGGCCTGCCAAGGACCTTCCGATGCTTAAGTTAGCTTATTCTCTTTAGGAAATCTGTAATTTGTGTAGCAATTGTGTGTTCATGTCTTTTTACCTGTCTTTCTTGGCTCTATATAGCCTCAAGCTGAGTTAATACTCAGTATACCGTTATGTTGCAGCTGGAGTAATTAATGCTTATTGATTGCAAATTAACTCCAACGTGTTTTGTTCGTAACTGGTCCTTAATTCCGCATTATTGGACGATGGTAACGGTTTCGTGCTATTCATTGCTTGATCATTGATTACTGCTTGGAATTAATGCACTTACGCTCTTCCATACTCTTACTCGTCATTGTAGTGGACGGTTTGCAAGTAACAGACGACCATTTGTATGCTACTCGTCACAAAGAGTACAAAATCTTGGGCTTTGTTCTTTGGGAAAACATACTATATCATCTCCCAGAGCAGGGCTTAAAACTCCCTTCACCAAAATCTTGGACATCCTCACCAACAATCCCAAGATCAGCTACTTCTTCACATCTGAATCCGATTGACACGTAGCAACTATCAACTAAAAGAACCATCATTTTTTATCAATTCACAGAAAAGCTACATCATGTCATGAAAATACCTTTTTTTCTTTTAAAAATAAACATTCATTTTCAAAAACAATTATCAAAACCAAGTCAAATTTCACTTTCAAAAGCAAAAAAAAAAAAAAAAAAAAACTCAACCAATCCATCAAAAAGTTCAAATTTAAACGCGATGCAAGTTTTTAAAAAAGAAAAAAAATTAACACAAACTCAAAATCTACAAATCTAGAACGAAACAAAATTGCAAAACTCAATAGAATGAGAAAATCCAACCTAGCTAGATCTCATATATGCAACCAATCAATCATCACAACCGTTTTAATTACATGCATGAAAAAGTAATCAAATCTCAAAAAACCCTAGATGATCAATTCACATCGTATAAATGAATTTTTTCGTTGATATAGCTCACTTCCTTTCGCATTTGAATGGAGTTGTTAAAAACCTAACAAAATGAAACAATAATTTTGTACTTGAATCAACAAGAAAAAAAATGAAAAATCTCAATAATCATTTCTAAACAAGAATTTTGCAATAAGCGTACCATTGGAAGATTCGCCAGAGGAGGTAACAGAGATAGTACGACAATTCTTGGAGAAGAGATCCAAGCTTGCCGGTGTTGCAACCAGCCGGAATATTCCTTCCTCCAACCAAAGATTCCCTCACACTCCGATGATTCAATCTTCGCTACAAGAGCAAGCTAGAGAGAACTTCGAAACGAACAAACAAACCAGAGGAGAGAGAAATGAAAGAGTAATCTAAGATATTCATATTAGAACGATACGATATATAGTGTGTGTTTGTTTTCCAGACCTGTTTTGAGGGCTGGTCCATTTGTGTATAGCTTCATCAAGGAACGTATTGAGAAATCTAAAAATTTTGGAGCCAAAATTACGCATTTTTTTTTCATCATTTATTTCAAGGGTTGTGTTATTTATTTTGAAGGTCCTTAAAAAGTCTCCCTTTTTTATCACTTATTTCAAGGTTGTGTTATTTATTTCAAGGGTCATTAATAGGTCTTTGTAACAGTCATGCAGCATATCACACTTTAGTTTTTATTTGGACAAATTTTAGTAGACCCTTGAAAAAAAGGGGTCGAAACAAGTCATGTTGTTTGTAGTGATCCCCCCTCCTTGCATCTCATAACTTGTTTAGAAAAGTTCAGAACAAAACAAAGTTCAATAAGAAACTGCAATATTTTGATTTTCAAACAAAGAAAAAGACATGCCTAACTTACAGAAACACAACCTTTTGATCATACGATCCCTATGAAGCATTAATACCGAATAGATGATAACCAAGAACCTGAGAAAAACTACATTATAGGACAGCAAATGTAAACTAAAGATTATTAGGTGAGCCACAAACAATCTTCTCCCTTGCCCATAAACACTAACTCAAATGACACATTCATCAATTGGTTATTTTGAGTAGCACAAATAGACGAAAATTGCATTTTGTTGCCAAAATTATTTCTTTTTTATTTCTTATAACTAGAGCCTTACTTTGAGTAGCACTAAGACCTTTTGGTGACGAAAATATTTTCCTCGCTAAATTTCGTCACCAAATATACCTATTGTTGTAGTAACAGATAGAAAAGCAAAATCAGTAAAGAAAAGAAAACGTAAAAATCAAAAAAATTTAGTGCCTCCAACTGTTGGAAATTATCTCCGATCTTCCAGCAACATTTCCATGCTTAGCAAAAGATCGGAATACACACCACCTCATGGTTGTACTCTTCTTGTACCATCACTCTCTAAATTCGGACCTAGCATCAATTTGTTTTACTGGATGATCAAACTCAAATCTCAAAGAACTATTCATTATTTTTTTGGTATTAATTCGTTATTAAGCATGGCCACTTAAGGCTAGGTATTTGTGTGGATTTGTTTTCTTGTGCTGGATTGGTCTGCCACTTGAATAATTGAGGAATCTTAATACATACCACTTGAAAAGTCACTCAAATAATGAAGGAATCTCTATTGTTTTTCTTCAACAATTGAAAACTTTTGACTATAGCTTACAAAATGGAGAAACCTTACTTAATGCTGTTTGTCAATTTTCTTTTACAGTGTTGTTGGGTGGCATAGTTGTGAATACCTCATTTTGTCATGGTTTCACACGTTAAAGATCCGTGTCATTCTTGCATCGCTCCACAATGACAAAACCATTCTCATTTTCCAATCGATCATTTGGATTTATAGGCATTTCTTGTTAGCAAAAAGGTGAATGTTCCACTTCATCTCTAGCAAAATCTCGCATTCTACACAAAAAACACACAAAAGTTGTACTTTCTCCATCGCTATGAATTTCCCAAGTATATATATAAATATATATATATATATATATAAACCGATTAACCATGCAAATTAGTACTAATATTGAAGCTCAAACAATGCCTTAACAACCACTAATTTAAAGTAACCGAACTAGCTTGTATTATTTTCCTTGATCCTTTTGAATTCATCCGCTTAACTTATTGAGTGAAGAAAAAAAAATCTCTTTCAAGCAACCAAGAAATTAATGACGCAATGGAACACCACATATGAACATAATAAACAAAAATAGATACACAGTTTATATAATTATATGTTCATTACTTATTAAATCATCATACTTGGAACACAGCTGAAAGATTAACCACGTTACCCACAGCACATAAATACAAACAGGTTTCTCTATATTTTCCAAATTACTAGTATGTCCAACTAAAGATGCTCTATAAGTTGAGGCTTAGATGATCCACAAAATATCAACCAGAGATTTCAATAGCCTTGACATCAGGTTTCTTTGCCTCTACTTTTGGAACAATAACAGTGAGAACACCGTTCTCCATCGCAGCCTTAATCTGATCCATCTTCACATTCTCGGGCAACCTGAAACTCCTCAAGAACTTACCACTGCTGCGCTCAACACGGTGCCACGTGTCATTCTTGTCTTCCTTCTCTGTCTTCCTCTCTCCGCTAATCTGAACCACTCTGTCATCTTCAACCTCGATTTTCACTTCTTCCTTTTTGAGCCCAAAAAGATCGGCCTTAAACATATGGGCTTCTGGGGTTTCCTTCCAATCAATTCAGGTATTGACGAAAGCAGAGGTCTCTGCCGGAAGCTGAGGCACATACAAAGATGAAGATGAAGGAAATGGGAAATCATTGAATGGGTCCCAGATGTCCTGCGAGAATGGATCAAAGATATTGCTTCGTCGGCCATTGAAGAAGCTTGGAATCAGCGACATTTTGAACTTGTGAATGTTGTGATTCAGAGACTATAGGATGATTGGTTGCTATAGCTGAGAAATTTGGATGGTGATAATAGTTGATGGGTTGGGTATTTTATTAAGGTCCCAAGAGTATTCTTGGAACCCCTTTCCAAATAACAACAAATATAAAAAAATTTAGTTAGTTGTCACGGATCAAAACAATATTGAAAACTAGCATCTCGAGTGTCTAAAACTCGAGTTCCAAGATAAAAATTGAGTTTTTAAGTCTCGATTTGTAAGAGAATATGTTGATTTGGAAAAAAATCCACATGAAAATCGAGTTTTAAATATTCGAGTTCCATAAATTGCAGAAAAACGCCGCTATAGGGCTTTAAAACGTCACTATAGGGCTTAAAAACGCCACTATAGGGCTCCTTAAATCTGGTATAGAGTGATCACTTATAAAATTTTTTTTTTGCAGAAAAACGCCACTATAGGGCTTAAAAACGTCACTGTAAGGCTTAAAAACGCCACTATAGAGGAAATTTTTTTTGCATGGAACTCGAGTTTTAAAGACTCGAGATTTATGTGGCATTTTCAGTCCCCAAACACTCGCAAAGCGAGTCTTTGGGACTCGAGTTTTAATATGGATCTCGAGTTTCTAAAACTCGAGATGCTACTTTCCATTATTGTTTCAAACGTTGCCTAACTAACCATATACATCCCTTTTACTTGCCTATTTTGCACATTCCCCCAGTATTCTAGTATAGTCTAGGCCTGTTTTTGTGATTTTGCTTCTTTGGAACTTTCTAGGACTCTTGAGAATCGTGTAGGAGCTACTTTTGTCTTTGTGGGCACATTTTGCACCTATCAATTTATGCTTGAAGACTCAATTGGGCCAAATTGGGAAGTCATGGGTTTTTTTTTTTTTCGCTTGACATTCAGCTAGTGAATATATGACCCATGAAAAGATTATATTGTATTAATATGTTTTAAGTTTGGATCCTGTCTCGTAAGTAGAATTGGATTATTCATCCCAGAAAAAAGAAAAATTGAATGGGATTATAGTGACAAATAATTTTTTTGTGATCTAAACATTAGGGGGTTGATTGGTTGGAGAGAAAAATGGGATGATTTGTGGTGAGAAGAGAAAATATGAGAGGAAATGGTGGAGTGTATATGTTTGGTTGGTGTCTTGGAGGGGGTGCTTTTAGGGGGGAGAATTGTTTTCTCCCCTAGCCCACATTTTGTGAAGAAAATAGGGATGAAAGTTGGCTTAAGATGAGAAATGACACATCTACGCTCTCTCCCCTTCACATTAGTTTACTTTTTTTCTTCTTTTTCCTTTTTTTTTTTTTTTTCTTTTTCAAGCCTAAATGTTCAGTTTTTTTTCCTTATAAACTAATGAGGATAATTTTTTATTGATCGACACAAGGTGTCAAACCTTCCTCGTCTGATCATCGGCCTTACACTTTAACTGATCCCAAAGGGATGACCGACCCCATGGGCCATCGAACCCAGGTTGACAACCCAACCCCTAATCCCGACGACCCATCGCCTTAGGGTTTTCCATGGAACTCGAGTGGGGTCCACTCATATGTCCATACATGGAAATTACTTACACATCACAACCAAAGATCCTACCACACAATCAAATCTCCTATATATGGGAAGGTGATACCAAGTATCTTGAGATCCTTCTCTCTACAAGGAAATTCCTCCATATCAAGGGATTCAAGTCAGCTCTCCACCACTATATAAACAACAAACCATAACCCATTTGAGGTATGTGAATTCTTCCTAGCTCTTGCACTCTTAAGTTCTTACATATTCTTCTATCACTAACTTAACTATCGGAGGGTCTTTGGCCGGCACCCCACAGTGCTCTCTGGTTGGTTCTTCTCTTTTGTTCTTCAGGTACACCCATTGGCACGTGTGTGAACGATCAACTCACTTACGATTTTTGTGCATCATCATAAACTATTAATTTTTTTTATGTAATAGGGTATAAGAGTAAATTTATACAAATGTCATTTTCTATCCTCTTATTTTTCTTCTCAAACAAATAAAAGAGTTTCCACTCTCCCAATTTTTAACCCCAAACAAACATAAATGAGGGAAATTTTAAATATTTTCTATCCCCCAGTTTTCCATCCCCCAAACAAAGCCTAGATGATAAAGCATTCTCCCCTTCAATGACTTTGTTTCCTCCTCACTTGGGTGTTTAGATTTATCTTTCCTTCTTTTTCTTTTTTCTTTTTTCCTTTCTTTCATTTTTAATGTTCTGCTAAGATATGAGTGTTGTCATGATGCTTTTGTAGCATTTATTAGTTTTGTTTCCAATCGTTGAGCTAATTACTCCCTCCGTCCTAATTTGTTTGTCCTGTTTGAAAAGTCAAATTTTTTAAGGGAACATCATTTATTGTATTGTCTGGCTTATAAAAATGTATAAGTTTACAAAATTACCCTTAAATAAATATATCAATTTTTTTTTTATGAAGTTATTCTTAATGAGGCAACTAAAAAGGTGCTTCAATTAGATTGATTTTTTAAAATATTTGTTAGTTTTCTTTTCAAATAGTTTTGAAAATAAAGTAGGGGTATAATAGGAACATTAATAAATTAATGACTTTTATTTTTAGAAACAGGACAATATTTTGGGACATCTCAAAATAGAATAGAGGACAAATACACGGACGGAGTGAGTATATTTTAAAGTTCGGTGGTTAATACAGTATTCTAGGCAATCTCTTTATTGTTTTGCTGAAATCAGTTGCTCGAGCAATTGGAAAAGCCCATTTCTGGGAGCCTAGCCGCTAGATTAGATCACATAAAAGTGGGCCTATGAGTTTGTTTCTCTTTTCACATTGTAAATGCAATAGTTTGGGCCGCCCAGTTAGTTGCTATGGGATAACTTTCTTTGGCAAAAGTTTCAGGTTCAGCTTCCCAACGAGAATTTTGATCCAAGAGCTATGCTATATTCCTTCTCGACACATGGTAGTAGTACTAGTAGCAGAAGTCAAAAGACCCCACACCTTGTTAGTGATTTATTAACAATGATATTAGATATTAGGGATACTATAAATTTTAGTATATACTAATCTTTAAAACTTATAATTTGTGTATTTAATTAAAAAATTATTTAAATAATAAATATTTATTATTATGTTTTTAAATCTATCAATTATATTCATTATCGCAACAATTTATAAAAATTATATTGTAAAATTTGTAATATCTTACTATTTTTTTATTTCTAAATCAGTGAACTTTGTCCTAATGGTGCAATATTTTTATTGTGCAAAGGTCCCATTTTCTCACATATAAAAAAAAAAAAAAAAAAAAAGGGCCCATATTCTCTATGGCTCTAATTATTCTAGTGACAAATGATTTCTGTTTACTCCTCAAATTATTTATCTTTGTAGTATATAACAGTAATAATATTATTCATTCAGCTTCAAGTTGTTGATCTCTCCAAGTTTTCTATGTTTATTAAGATTGAAAAATGGAAATAATTAAAAACAAACATGGGACAACAAATTCATCAGCCATAGAAAGTCATTGACGATAAACTTAATGATGTTAGTTTTCTTTATTTCACGCTAGCTACTTCCAGTTTTCTTTTGTTTCTCTCCAAGTTTTCTCAAAATGTTTTTCTCCATTTATCTATTTCCAACCCTACATTTTAAATTTTAAAACAGGGACGACCCAGGTGGGCCCCCCTGGGTCCAATTTTTTTATTTATTTTTTATTTATTTATAGTTATTATGTATTTCTTTTTTGTAGTTAGGCCCTTCTAAAACCTTAAGCCCCCTTCTCTCCAATCAACCTAACTAGCTTAACTCAAAAAGCAACCATCCAACCAAAAAACTAAACAAAAACAATAAAAATATTCATAATGGTGATTGTATTTTAGAAAAAAAATTATTTTACCACCAAAGAATCAAAAAATCATGTGTTATTGAAGAAACTAAAACAAAATTTTTTGCAATTACAGTAAACTAGTATAAATGTCAGTTGATTGTAGTGAGTTGTTAAAAATAAAATACAATATTTTATTAAGATAATATCTCTTCTTTCAATTAAAAAACTCAAATTCTCTTTCCTCATTTATCATTTTAATGAGTTGTTTATATAATTTTAAATGAAGTGATAAAAAAAATAGAATATTTGATATTGGGTGTATTGTAAAGTGAGGTGGTAAAATAGATAAAATAATTTTTTAAGGTGCTAAAAGTTAAAATTTTTAACACCACCACCGTGAATGCTTTAACTTCAACAACAAAAAATCCTAACCAGCCTAATATTAAAAAACATTATTTTGTGTATTTATAATTTTTTAATACTATATGGATATTTATTTGGAGTTTTTTTTTTTTTTTTTTTTTACTCTAGCTCCCGCTAGTTTAAGATCCTGGATTCATCCCTGTTTTAAAACCCTATTTTTTTTGGGAGGGGCAAATAAAACCCTAGTCTTCTTTTCCTCACCAAAAAGATATTTCACATGTACAAAAATCATACCCCAGTAATTTGAAAATTAAGCTAGTCATCACCAAATTTTCCAAACCAAGTACAGAAAGTTGTCAAAGTACTATATGGCTTCCTATGCTTCCTAATTCTCAACTGGTAAAATTTCTAATGGTTGTATAAGAGATCTAGGGTTCAATCTCCACTTACACAAAAAACTGATTGGTGTTTTGGTCTAATGATAAAGATCTATCATCAGGAGCGAACGCCATAAATTAATACTCTCTATCAAAAAAAAAAAAAAAGATATTTTCTTTCTTAAAAAAAAAATGAAAAAAAGAAAAAAGGATATTTTTATATTCTAAAAAAAGGATACTTTTATCTAAATGTACTATTAATACCATTTTTTATATACTAATTACAATAATTAAATTCACAATTAAAAAAATAAAAAATTATGAAATATATTGTTTTAAGTTTCTTGATAAACAATTGGTACAAGGTAACAAGTAACAACTAACAAATGACGCGTTGAATTTTTTTTTTTTAACCAATAGCACGTTGAATTATTTGTTTTTGCTGATTCATGAACTCAGATCTCCATGTACGGACGCACACATGATCTTGTTTTGTCCGCTTTGCTTTCCCCCTTTTTTTTCCTGCATATTCAGCAAAAATAGTTATTAATACAGTATTTTTACAATAATTTCATAACCAAATTTAAGCGACAAATTGCTAATAATAAATGTATTGGCAAATTCATACAAGAACAAATAATAACTTAATATCTATGCTTTATTGTGAAATTGTTGTGTCTTTCGCACAACTCTATTTCACACATAGAAAAACATAATAAAAAATTGAAAAAAAAAAAGAAAAAAAAAAAGAAGAGGAAGATTAGTTAGCATTGTTCAATATGCGAGACAGATGGGAAAATGTCGTTGACCAATTCCAAAAGCTAAAAAGGTTGGATACATTTTTCTTTTCAAACGATTATCTAAATGTCTAATTTTTTATCAACAAAATTATTTTTAAAGGATTATCTAAATCTCTTTAAAAGGATTCTCTTTAAAAACGGTGCCCCTTCTTTTCATTCGAATGGTTATCGAAAAACCGATTTCTAATTAAGAATTAAATAATAATAATTTTTTAAATCTTTTTTAAAAATAAAACAAATTTGTAAAACTGTAACTCAAAAATGTTATAAAAAGTTAAAATCCATTTTAAGAAAAATATTAAAAATACGTTATAAAAAAAAAATGCTTGAAAAAAAACTGAGTATATACTTGATTTTTTTTTTTTATTCAGCAGAAATAAATAAATAAAATGAAGAGGCTAGAAAGTAAAAACTGGACTTATTATAGTTCTCGTTTATTTCATAACTCAAAAATAAATAAAATCAAGTTAAAAATATATATATATATATATAAAAAAAAAACGCGGCAAGTCTTGCATTAAAAAGCATTGCAAAGAAGACATACGAATCTGCATTATATTGGCAAAAATTGTGAAACCATGGCACAATTGCTTTTCAACTTGGGAATTGATGTTAAATTTGATCCAAACTGACCGACCCATGTGATTGCGACTAGGCTATACTTGCAAAATTCAAAACCCTTTATTGCCACAATCATTCTCTTGGTGAAGCGCGTAATATGTTATTTGTTTTTGGGGAGGTAGTGGAAACTGGAAAGTGTGAATTGAACAGTAGATTTTTTGAAAGAGTTTGACAAGTTTCAACGTTATAATAAGAAAAGAAAGAGAAACAGAGAGAAAGATTGAGAGAAAATTTCTGAGACTTAACAAGTGAGCACCAATAACTTTAATCAATAACAGAGTTACTGTAACTAAAACCACTCTATCCTCCACACTATGCACTGCAGCAATGAGAACTCCACACTATGCGTTGAGACTAGAGACCAAAGCTATGTAACTTACTGTAATAGACTTTGGCACGAGTGGTTGAGTGTAAGCACAGTTCTTCACATTTGATTAAGTTAGGAAAACGTTACATGAAGATAGTTTTATGTGTTTTTCAGTGTTTGGTAGTATTAGATAAAAATGAATTAAAAGAAAATTATTTTTGATCAACATTAAAAGTATGACTTATTTTTAAAAATTATTTTTTACTAAATTTTTTTAGAAAACGACTTTGTCTCACAATAAGCAAAATACTAAGAGAAATTAGGAGATTATATTTCAACTGATTTAAGATTGTTACCAAATATATAAACATAAGATAGTTTTTTAGAAAATAACTTTTTAAAAATACCTTATTTTCTAAAAAACATTACAGCCAAAACAAACAGAGTGTCAAGTTTAGAACTTAAGAAATAGACCAAAAAGACACCGTGCAACTTATCCAAGTGACATCGTCATCGTCTCACTTGGTTAACAGATTTTAGTTCTTTGAAGTGCAAATAAAAATTGTCATGTAAATTTTTAAATTGTTATGATTTGTGAAACTAATAAGATTCTACGTGGAATAGTGTTTAGAATAAATGAGTTCATGTGAAAGCATATTGTGGTGATCTTTTTTTTTTTTTTTTTTTTTTGAGAAAATTGTGGTGATCTATTTAACTAGCAATCATTCTAAAATGAGTTGGTTCGTTATTGCCATCCAGATGGGTTGACTCATTTTACATAAACTTGTTTAATGCGTGTCATTAAATTTAATTTTTATCCAATATTATTTTGAAATTTGAATTTAAAATTGAGTTAAAAAATTTTAATTGTTATAGTGTATTGGTAAATTTTTCATTAAATCACTAAAATCCCTAACCCTTTTGCCAAAGTTTTTTTTTTTTTTTAAAGGCGAAAAACCACTTTTAGTCCCTACATTTTCAGGCAATTCCCATTTTAGTCCCTACATTTTATTTTTACCGCTTTTAGTCCCTATCCTGAAAAACGCTTTTCGTTTTAGTCCCTGCCGTTACATCAAAAATGGAAAAAGCTAACATGGCAAACGGCAGGAATAAATAATAGTAAATTAATGTCCACGTGGCCTAAATTAATAATAAAAAATGTTTTTTGGCATTAAAAAATGCCACGTCAGCATCTAAATTAAAAAAAATTAATTTATTAATTTTAACTAAATAAAAAAAATTAAAAACAGAATTAAAAACAGGATTAAAAACTAAAAATTACATGAATTGATATCTAAGAGTGTCTTGAACAAGAACACAAACCTAGATCTAAGAACACAAACCCAAAAATTAAAATCTCAAAATTAAAAATCTCAAAATCACCATTTTCTCAAACCCAGCAATATCATAAAATCCTAAAGTCTCATAGTATCAAATCAATCCAAAAATACAATACAACCAATCCAAACAAAAAAATCTCAAACTCAGAACAACCCATCTCATTTAAAAAGAAACCCAGCAAACCTAGATCCGGTGGTCATGCTCCCCGCCGACGAGCTCTTCTCCGACGGAAAGCTCGTTCCACTACAACTCTCATTGGTCAAACGTGAGAGAGCACATCCACCTGAAAATCGCATAGCCCATCCACCTGAAAACCATCGGCCCATCGTGAACCCATCAGCCCGACCAGATCAGGTCCAAGGCGGTGGCACGACGGCGTTGAGTTCTCTTTCCCTCCCTCTTTCGCATTTGGCTTTTGTCGCTGGTCTTGGATTTTTGGGGGGGTTTTGTTGATTGTGTTTGTTGGGAGTGGGCCACGGTGTTTGTTCTAAATTCGTGGGTTGCATGGGTAAATTTTTGTTGGGTTGTGGTTCCAATTCGGGTCAGGGTGGCGGTGGTTGGTGGTTCCGATCTGGGTTTGGTGCGTGGCTTGCTTCGTGGTTTGGTTCTTCATTTGTGGTTTGGTTTGTGATTTATTAGTGGGTTTGGTCACTGTGATTGTCCCTGGGTTCGTGGCTTGCTTTAGATGTGGTGGTTGATGGGTTGTTCTGAGTTTGAGATTTTTTTGTTTGGATTGGTTGTGTTGTATTTTTGGATTGATTTGATACTATGAGGTTTTAGGATTTGATGATATTGCTGGGTTTGAGAAAATGGTGATTTTGAGATTTTTAATTTTTGGATTTTAATTTTTGGGTTTGTGTTCTTGTTCAATACACACTTAAATCTCAATTCATGTAATTTTTAGTTTTTAATTCTATTTTTAATTTTTTTTATTTAGTTAAAATTATTAAATTAATTTTTTTTTATTTAGATGCTGACGTGGCATTTTTTAATGCCAAAAAACATTTTTTTATTATTAATTTAGGCCACGTGGACATTAATTTACTATTATTTATTCCTACCGTTTGCCACGTCAGCTTTCTCCATTTTTAATGTAACAATAAGGACCAAAACGAGAAGCGTTTTTCAGGATAGGAACTAAAAGTGGTAAAAATAAAATATAGGGACTAAAATGGGAATCGCCTAAAAATGTAAAGACTAAAAGTGGCTTTTCACCTTTTTTTTAATGTGTATTTTCTAAATTTGGATATAACTTTGGTTGAAAACTTGTAATAAGAACTGTTAGATTATATGATGTTATCATGTTAATGCTTCAATGGATGTTATTATGATATATAATTTGTATGAAATTTATTTATTTATAATTTTTATCATAATTTTTATGTTTATAAAATATAAATTTTGTTAATTATTTTGGGTCATATTTTTAAAGCAAGTTGAAATGAATCATATTTTTCATTTGTGTCACGCCCGGCCAATATAGTATATGTGTGTGTGTGGATGTGAAGTTGTGAACACAAAATATTTATCAAACAAAAATAGACATTATACAGACACGTTTAATAAATGGATCGCTTGGGATTGACCCATTAAATTAATATCCATACTTAACTTCTCAAAAAAAAAAATTTAATATCCATACCTCAGCACAGTATGAATAAGACCTACCAACTTATTATCCTTTTATTTATCTTCAATCAATTTGGAGGACAATTATGTGATTGAAAAAAAAAATTCCACTAAATGAATGGGGAGTTTTCTCAACTATTTTTGAACTTGAACTCACTTCACAAAAGGAATAAGACGTGCTAATTGACCTAAGGCTGTTATCATTAGGGGAAAAAAGGTCATAAGAAACATAAATCAAGGTAAGTTTTTATTTTATTCTTTATGAATGATAAACTTATTCATCACAACGATATATACAAGATTAAAAATAACAAACACGAGAAACAACCCAATCTACTAAACAAAACTATCAAAACATTGCACTACAAGTGTACAACTTTTTCTTTTTATTTTTTATTTTAAATTTTATAGGTAGATCGTGGAGAAAATAGAGAAAGAAATAGAGTACAAACCACATCGATTCAACCAATTGCCCCAATTGAAATAAACCAAGTGACAAAACAACATTAACACAACAAACATTGACAAAAACACCATTAGCACAACAAATATAAATAATTAAGGTTAAAAAAAGAAAACTGAAATTCTTTAAAGACAGCAAAGAGACTTATATCAAGTAGAATTTTGAACTTTGTCTTTTTTTCTCTTTTAGTAACTCTGTTATTTATTATATGTGGATAAATTATCTACCTTCTAAACTTGATAAGTCCATATAATATTCTGCTAGATTCTCAAAAAAAAAATAATAATATTCTGCTAACTCTTGAGCAACCAATAATAATCAAGAAAAGGGCATCTTTGATCTAGTGAAGCCGGCCATATCTATATATTATAAAATTATAGGGAATAAAAAAAAATTATGATATATTTTTATACATCCAGGAAGCCTCTCTTTATTTATTTATTTTTGGTTTAGAGAAAGTCAGTCAAACTCACTCCTTTGAGAGAGCCGGAAGTGCTATACCAAGTACCAAGACAAAGACATTTACGTATATTATTGACCAAAAGAGTAAGCGGCAACAACCAACAACATTTCTTAATTTCATTATCCATCAGTGCTCACAGGTTTTTTTAATCATAGTTCAAAGATGATTAGCTAAGTAGTAACAACTAACAATCACGAGTTAACGTTAGACGTTGTTGAACTAGAGATCCAGTCAATTAGCTAATAATGTGCACAATATGGGAACGCAAGCTGTAGCCCAGGACTAGGAGACAATGTGTTAATTTTATTTTATTTTTAGTCTTAGTTTTTACTTATTTTTTATGTACGATCGATGATTGAGATATATGTTTATTCCCGAAAACGATTAAGTTTACTAAAGGTGCTATTCAGCATTCCAAAACAATGTCCTTCTCTCTCTCTCTCTCTCTCTCTCTCCTGTTTTCCTTTTTCATGACATTTTGAACAAAGTCTATGAAAAATAGATTTTAACTGTAACAAAAGGGTGAGTCAAAGAACAAATAAAATTGAGAATGGAAGGGACAGAAATAAAATAAAAATAAAAGAAAAACAAAAAAAGAAAACATAGGATGCTTGGAAGGCAGCAGGTTAAAATTAATAAATGGCCGAATATTTGGATCACCCAACTTTTCATTCTCATAAGTCATAACTTATAAATATTTTCCGCGTTTTATTAATTTAGACAGATATAATTTTATGATGATATCCTCTCAAAACCAAAATAAAAATGAATTTGTACGGAAAATGGTAGAGGTATGACAAATCAGAAACCTTTTCTGATTTTCAATTTCCATGAACTGTTAAGAGCTAATAATTATGAACAATGCTCTATTTAGCAAAAATAATTATGAACAATACTCAAACTCTAAGGCCAGTGACCCATACAACTAGCTGCATTTAAATATTGGATCAAGAGGAAAAGAGAGATTTTTTGTTCTTAAAAAAAATTATAAAAAAAAAAAAAAAAACCCTCAATAGTTAGGGGTAGGGGATTTGAACCCTTGAGCCTTGATGTCTCCAATGAAAACATCACAAAGTGTCAACCAATTGACTTACAAGATGCTCATAAAAAAGAGATATTTCATGTATTCACTTAATTGGCATATAATATAGGGGTGTCCATAGGTCGAACTAGTTCGGTTTTGGACTCAACCCAAAATTGACCCACCCACATCGGGTGGCAGGCAGAGAGACTTGCCTTCGATTACCTAAACCAATGGGTCGAGTCGGTTTTGGGTGGACATCAGTTGGTTAAATTGGTGGTGAAGATCACCAGAATTTGCTAGAACTTACGCGAATTTGGGCGAAATTTAGCCGATTTTAGTTTGATTTGGCTAGATCCAATAAAATCTCACTAGATCTTGTCGAATCTAGTGGAAATCTCACCGAATCTGGCGAGACCTAGCCGGAGTTTGCTTAGATAATCGATTAGGTCAGTTTGATCGAATTTTGGAGGAGAGAAATCGAAATTCGACCCACTGGAATCAGGTTATAGAGGCTCTAGTCTGTCACCAACCGCCACTTTCTCGGATCTGTTCGGTTTTCAGCACGGGTTCAAGCTGGTCCTTCGGGTAGGTCTAAGGCTGTCCACAAGTCAGGTTTGTGCCCAACTCATAACCGACCCGACAACTTCGAGTGGCAAGGTAGCTGACTTGTCGCTGACCGCCAAAAACCACAAGTTGAGTCTGTTTTGGTTCGGGTGGATGACAATTGGTTTTGGTCGAAATCATTGTAGCAACAGCGCTCTCAACGGCGGTGGAGATTTGGCTGGATCTCGACGTCTCCGGTTGAGATCTGGCTAAATCTCAACGGATCTGGTTGAGATTTGACCGAATCTCGACAGATTTGGTCTAGATTTGGCCTGATCTCGAAGGATCTCGTCGAGATTTGGGTGAGATCTAGACAGATTTGGTCAAGATCTTGTCGGATCTACGTTTGAGAGAGAGGGATGGCAATGAATGGCGAGATTTCGGAGGGGAGGTCAATCGAGTCGGTTGGAATCGATTTTTCATGCAAAGACTCGCCAACTGACCTACGAGTTTCGATTCCTGGAAGTAGAGATTCGTCATCGGTGTCGGGTTGGACAGTTTTCGGTTAGGCCCAAATGGTTCAAGTAGGTGGGTCGGTTGGCAAGTGTGACTTGGACACCCGTAGGTGGGTCGGGTGCTCAGTTGTCTTGGACATCCCTATTATAATATATGAGACGTACATAATTGTAAAATTGTTGTATGGTAAGAGAGATTTTTTAAACCAATACTCTTAGGATATCCATTAACATTTTCCTATTACTATAACAATATAATAAATGAAATAATTATTGAGCAAGAATTGGATCCTATGCTTTTGTATATTTGATCTGTTGAGACGTGAACACGTGACAAATGTTTGACACATCCGCATTTCAATATACTCGGACCTAAGCCAGTACAATAATTAATAAAGAGAATGGAAGGGTAATTTTTTTATTTTTTTTTAGACACGAATGAAAGGGTATTTCATATTTGAGGAGAAGTGAAGAGTATTGGAAAAGAAAATAAGAAGCGCCAACTGAGGTGTTAGTGTTCGTTCATAGAGAATGATTCCACAATTTGATTCTAGTAGTAGGGACATTATTGCGTTATAAAACTAATAATCAACCCCAAGAAATTGACAAGCTCCACAATGACCACATGATCATGTCCAATCATATGTAATGGCAAAGTAGATATTTTTGGACAAAGGATGGGATCATTAAGAAATCAGATATACCTCTTTCTTTTCTTTCTTTTTATATTTTGCTGAATGTCATATCAGATATACCTCGTAATAATGATGTTTGGGCTTAAACCCCTTTTTATTCACTCAATGCTCCAAACATGGCCTTACTTTTCCTAGTCCTTTTGGCTTTTCTCTTTCTCCCCATTCTTTCTTTTTCCTTTTGAGCTCAAAAGTAGCCACTTTGATGATGATCATAGATTTGATCTCAGGCGCGCGCGGCTTCAAAAAAAAAGCAGAATATCTTTTTCTTTTTCTTTTTTTATAGTCTTAGGATAAAAGTTAAAACGGAAAAGGATGACATGTCCCGAATCAAGAGGATACAATGACCTTTCATGAATATTTTTAGGCGTAAATGTACTTTTAGTCTTTACATTTTGACTTTTTTTTTTTATTTTGGTCATTACATTTTCATTTCACCACTTTTAGTCCCTAAATCAATTAACGCATGTTATTTTAGTCTTTTCCATCAGTCAGCCGACGAAATTAACTAAGGTCACTAACGGAATGATTAAAATATTATTAAAAATTTACCGTAGCACTCATCAGATAAAAAAAAAAAAAAATCAAGATCTATGTTCATCTTCAACACCAACACCAAAGAACACAGACCCTCTACTTTAATATTATAATAGGAAATCTGAATATATAAACCAAATCAACAAAAAAAAATTCAGTCTTCCTCAAAAATAAGCATTGATCGTGAGAGAGGGAGAGGGAGAGATAGATTGAGAGAAAGAGAGAGGTAAAGGACCATAGATTGGTGGGTGGGTCTGAAGGAGGCGACGGCGATGAGATCGGTTTGTAGATCAGAGATTGTGTTAGCTTCTCAGCTTTGAGGATTGGTGTTAGCTTCTCGGCTTTGGTTGGGTTTGTAGATCAGAGATCGTGTTAGCTTCTCGACGGTGTAGATCTGTGGCAAAGACGATGACGGTCTGGTGAGGCTGAGGCCTGAACCTGTGGCACGATCAGATTGGCGAAGGTTGGGCACGATCAGAGATCGTGTTAGCTTCTCGACTTTGAGGATCGGTGTTAGCTTCTCAGTTTTGAGGATCGGTGTTAACTTCTTGGCTTTGGTTGGGTTTGTAGATCAGAGATCGTGTTAGCTTCTTGGTGGTGTAAATATGTGGCAAAGACGATGACAGTCTGGTGAGGCTGAGGCCTGAACCTGCGGCACGATTAGACCGACGAAGGTTGGGCACGATCAGAGATCGTGTTGCTTGGGTTTGAGGATAGGGGCTTTGGAATTTATGATTTTTTTTTAATTTATGGTGTTTTTATGCTAAATTTTTTGGGTTTATGAATTTGGTTTATGGGTTTATGAATTTTATTTACTGGAGGTTTTGTTGTTGATTGAAAGATGAGAAAATCTGGGTTTGAGTTGTGATTTTGTATATCTGGGTTTTGTGGTTTAAGAAAATCTGAGAAGATCTGCTACTAGGTTTGTGTTTGTGTTCTTGCTGGAGATCGATTTGTGTTTCTGTTTGGTTGACAAGAAAGGGCAAGAAAAGGCAAGAAAATGCAAGTAAATCTGGGCATGTGTTCTTATGTTTAAAATCTGGGTCTGTGTTCTTTGGTGGTGTTGTTGAAGATGAACATAGATCTTGATTTTTTTTTTTTTTTATCTGATGAGTGCTACAGTAAATTTTTAATAATATTTTAATCCTTCCGTTAGTGACCTCAGTTATTTCCGTCGGCTAATTGACGGAAAGAACTAAAATAACATGCGTTAATTGGTTTAGGGACTAAAAGTGGTGAAATGAAAATGTAGGGACCAAAATGGAAAAAAGTCAAAATGTAGGGACTAAAAGTGCATTTATGCCATATTTTTAAGATATCCAGTACTGATTCAGTGATTCTTTATTAAAGCCTTAAAAGGATCCAAAATATTGTCTCATAATTATGTCTAACAGCAATTTACAACTCATAATCTCTCATATATGGCTAACCATAATAAAATTCTAATTTATTATAAAGATTAAAGAGTAATTGATTTAAAAAAAATATTAATTAATCTTACAAAAAGTTTATAAAAGAATCTCCACTCCGGGAAAATTATTAGGTACTCTTGGAGTATCATAAATACGTATTCTCTCCTCTCACATGAATGATAGGTCCCACCATGAATTTAATTAGTGGGACCCACCATTCATGTGAGAGGAGGGAGTACACAATAATTTCTCATCCATCAATACTCTCTATTTTTGTGTAATTGATTATCATCAATGCTTTATTTTAGTTAGCCAAAAAAAAAAAAAAAAAAAATTTATTTAACGAACAATTTTTTTAATACAATCTTTAATTAACAAACTATCTCCATATTTTCTATTTCATTTAAATACCCATCTTTTATGCTTTCTTTATTTTTCTCATCCACTTATTATCTCTTTCCATCCCCGTTTCTTTGAAAAAAAATTGATAGAATAACAATTTGAAGAACTATATTTTTTCTTCAAATGTGTTAAGTAGTGTAAAAAGTTTCCAAAATGGCTACCATTAATTAACAGAGGTTTTTTTTTTTTGAGAAAAATTAATTAAAAGAGGTTGTTAGTGATTATACTGTGAAAAAATGTTTAGTCAAAATTTTATAAAGAATGGCTATAAGAGGAAATGCGTATACGTAGTTTAAATTTGGTTTAAAATGGCTAAAAAAATGTTTGGTTAAAGAAAGACTGATTTTGTCTAATGCATCAATACACTAGAACAATACGATATACCCCACCCCATGTATAAATGTACTAGATAGAAACTTAACCCATTAAAGAGAGCAATTAGATCATAGGCATTGTTTATGGGGATTCATTATGAGTGCTTGTGAAGTGTGAGGAGTAAAGATCAGGGTTCAAGTCTCTAAAAAGAAGTTTCACATATATATACACTTAGAGTAAACTAGAGTAGAATTTCTATCTTGTAAAAATTTAAAAAAATTAAAAAATAAAAGTGGTTAGCAATTATCACAAAAGCCACGTCAGCCTTACGCCAATTATCCGTGAATCATAGAATGTAGTAGCAAAAACTAGCTCAAAATGGGTAAACAGGAGAAGAAGATCACAAAATTCACAATTGAATTTTAACCTCACTGTATGTACTAAGTGTGCGTTTGCGTACTGCTTTTTTTCATCTGCATTTGTATTTTCTTGGGTCCTGTACACTATTCATGAGATCCGCAAGTACGGAATCTGACAAATGTAACTTTAAAATTGGGTCTCACGGCACTATTCACACCTTTAAAAATTATTTTGTTACAGTGTTTTCACTAATAAGTTTTCAATTTTCAGGAATAAGCAATATCTAAATAGAACTTAATAATCTCAGCTTCTCTAAGTTCTCAACCCCATCAAGCCTTCCATACCTGTCCACATAAATAATAGGCCCACCACTCTATCAAACTTTATTAGCGATCTCTAAGAGCATCCACAGCAGCTGTGTTAAAATTTATGCCATTTTGCCACATCAAAGACCTACTTTATTATTTTACCACATCATTTTACAACATCTCATTTATTAGATGTTTTATCATTCAATTTTATACATTAAAATAATATTTATTACACATTAAAATAATATATTATCTCCACCCTATCATCACCATCAACAACAATAACCCACACCCGCAGATCAACCGCCACAGTCCACAACCACCGGCCACCCCCACAGATCAACCACCACCACCAATATCAGCCATTACTACCAAAAAAAAAAAAAAAAAACTCAAACAAACACTTTACAGCCACAACCACCAGCCACTCCCATAAATCAACCACCGACCACCAATATCAGCCACTGCTACCCAAAAAAAAAAAAAAAAAAACTCAAACAAACACTACACAGCCCCAAATCTCACACCCACAACCAAATATCACACCCACAACCCGATCAACCTACCACCATCAACCAAAATCAGCCAACCAACAACAATCAAAACAACCAACCACCAAAAAAGAGAGAGAGAGATCGGAGATCGGACCACCAAAAAAGAGAGAGAGAGATCGGCGAGATCAGAGATCGATGAACAGAGGCGATGACGACGGCCCTTCTCGTCTTGGACGTCGGCAATGATGACGGCTCATGCGCCGTGAGTGGCGAACTCGCGAGCCGTGGCCTCGCCCATGCCGCTTGCCCTTCGGTGATAATGGCCACCATCAAACTGATCTTAAATTAAAGAAGAAAAAAAATCTCACCAAATTTGCAACGGTGAGAAAGAATAGAGGCAAGAGAGAAGAGAGGTGAGAAGGAGAGAGAACGGAGAGAATAGAGGTTAGAGAGAAGAGAAAAGAATAAAGTGAAGAGATAGGAGAGAGAAGAGAGAATAAAAAATTAATAAAACTTATACCACATGCATCCGTACTGTTGCAAATTTGCAACGGTACTGTTCATATGTGGCATAATTTTTGGCATTTGGAACATTTGATAAAGCTCCGTTTTTGTGTTTGGTGTGCCAAATGTGCCAAATATTTGGCTTTTGGCACATTTAGCACATCTGATGCGGGTGCTCTAACAAGTCTTTCACAATATAAATACTCGGGGCTATAGAGAGCAATGTTATAACCACAATCTTTTTTACTATCATTAATGTTAAAGGTCGACAATCTTGATAATTTTTATATTTTATAATTATTGATATGATAATTTATAATTAGTGTAGCATCACTTTTACGTAAGATTATAATTGAGACTACTCTTGTACACCAAAACAAATACAATATGTTACTTCAACAAATATGAAATTTGTTGTGACATTAGATTTATTGTTTCACAATTTAATATGTATATGTAAGTTACTATGGAAAGTTAGAAACGATCTCAATTTTTTCAAACACACTCATCATTGTTTTACTTTTTTTTTATATATCAATAATTATAAAAAATAATTATATGATAAATTATTATATACCAATCGTAATATATTTACATCAATACTAATGAAAAAAAAAAGTATATGACGAATTTATTATCGTACTCTCGAAACAAACTTTTTTATGTTACCGACGACTCACCTGTGTAACCAATCTAATAATCAGGTTATGTGAACTGCTGAGAAAAAGATCCTAAAAAATTGTGTCCCAAAGTTATTAAAAAAAGAGTTTCACAAAAGTAGGGCCAAGGAACAAGCCCTCCACGCCTCTCTGATGTGACTACCTCATTATCGCTCTTCCTTTTTGGCCGTCTGATGAAAACGATTGGCGCTGTCTCACTCTCTCTCTCTCAGTACTCTGCTTTGACTGTATGCACCGCACAAAAAAACAAATAAGCTCCAGCCAGAAACTCTCAGAGACACACACGAGACACTCTTTGTTCTCTCTCTCTCTCTTTCCCTCTGAGAAGCTCTGGGTTTGCATTTTTTTTTGCTAATATTCTGTACAGGACCACAACAGCTTTGGAGTTTGGAAAGAAAAAAACATTGGGATTACGAGGCAAATTATTTCTTTCTACTTTGCTCTCTGCAAACACTTTTTAGCTCTCGTCTCTCTGATCTCTGTTACTTTCCTTAGTTTCACTGACCAACAATGCACCGACACTCGTTACCTTTTCCTCGACCTGCTGGAGCTTCCATTAATGGCGGTTTCTTGCTTCTGCATTTCCAATATTGACGCTGGTATGCTCTATTTATGTTCTTAGTCTCACTGACAAAATTCCCAGAAATATTTTTGTTTACTTTCATGGAAATTTTTGCTTCCCAGGATTTCTGTAATATGTTTAGTCCCTATGATTTTCATTATTTGTCTCTGTGTTTGCTTATTTATTTATTTTTAAGTTCTAAACTCTAAAGTTTGCATCTTTAACTTGAATAAGTGAGAGAGAGAGAGAGAAAAGTCTTATTCTTTGACATTTAAACCATGCGTGCACTGTTTGGTTCTCGGGAAAGATGAGAGGAAAAGAAAAGAAAATGGTTCTTTTGAAGCATGATCTTACCTTTTTATTTTATTTTATTTGGGAGAGCCAAACAAGGCCTAAGTGTTTAAGAATTTGAAAAAGTGATTGCGCTCTGGATTTTTGAATAGCTAGCTGGAGGATCCTTGTCTGTTCCGTTAGTTATGGGAAGATGCTAAGCCTAAGCTACTACGATGATGACAAGTCATTTTGCCTTATCTTACGATTTTGAAATGGGCTTTCATGGACCACCTCTTTCTTCTATTTTTGGCTTTAGGTGTTTGATTCTCCGGCTGCTTCTTTGTCTATATACTATATATATATATATATATATATATATATATATATAAATATATATATATATATTGTCAATTGTCTTCTTTTCATCTCAATTAATTTTCAATCCGTGCAAGTTAAATTTTTTTCATCATTGAGTGAAATTGCTTACTAGAGTATAAGAGTGACCTGGTTCTCAGAATGGATCAGCTCTGTGGATGACAACTCACCGCGGTCTTATGCTTTTAAAAATTCAAACAAAGGGAAAATATTAATACCAATTAGAAAAATTGTGACCACAAGAATTGCTCAATGGTCTTTCCTTTTGTATTGGAAAGTGATGAAAGGGTAGAGTGGGGAAGGGACTGACAATTCTCATTCACTTTCTTCCCCATGAAAGCAAAAAGGTGTATCTCACTTTTTTCATGTTTTATACTTGTGTTTACAACAACAAAAACCAATCGTTAGTTCCAATATTTTGAGTCGACTATGGATCCTCAACAGACTAGTCAAGGTCAGCCTCATGTATTCATTTCCGCCATTCTATTCTATCTCTAGTCATACTCTTTTACTTCTTAAATGGACATGTCATTTTTTACTACTACTTTGAAGGTTTGATGGGACTGAAGGTTTAGTAAAATTAATGAGGTACAGTGTTTTGTGATGCGAAGAACGTGGAACAAATCATTACTAGTATGTTTTTTCCCACAGGAAATGATCTTGTGATTTGTATCTTACATTTTTGTCATCTCTCTCATGGTTGATTGAACTCCAGCGGACAATGGAAAACTAACTGATCACAACTCCAAATCAACCTACTGGATATGATTTCAATTATCACTATATGTAGACTTTTTATCAGTAAATTGAGTAATTTCAAAAATAAAAAATAAAATGCCTGGCCTCTGTGGTTTGACATATCAAACAAATTGTGTAAAAGAACACTATGGAGAAGAACACTTATTGGGGGTTTTCTACTAGCTACTTACATCCATGATAAGAAATTTTCTTTTGCGAGCTTTCCTCTTTCAGTCCTAAGCTCTATTACTTATTTTGTTAGGATACTGTGATTATGAGATGATGAAGAATCTAAAAGCTTATATTGAATGTTCAAATTGGATGATTTATGAGTTCTATCAGATTTATATTAACTGATAATGATGAATGATTTGTTAGCCACTTATACTTGGAAATAGGCCACTTTACTTTATACGCTATGTATTCTGCTCAGTCATGGTGATAGAAGAATTCTTAATCATATGTTTTTTAACTGTTCTTATTGTAAGAATTCCCTGAATCAGCGAGCTTCATAGAGACCTTCTAATGTCATAGTAAATACTGTTATATGTCATTGTAAATAGTGTAACATCAAAATGTGGTTTGGTAGTCATGATCTCTTTGGTACCTGTTATTAGATATGTTTGGTGGCCTTTAATTTTGCTAAGAAGTTCTCCTTGTTTAAAGGGGTTGCTATCGCTTCATTACTTTTGGTTGCTTGTCTTGTTGGTATATCAACAAAAGGACCGTTCCATATGTATGTATATATTTGCTATCATATCGGAAGACTCTTCTAATTGTACTTACGTGGATCAATAAAAAGTGGGTAGCCCTTCATATTGGCACTCCTTTCTTCAAACTTTTGTTTTAGATGCATGTAAAGCTGTGGATGTCAATTTCTTTCTTTTGTTATAGTATCTTTTTATCCCAATTTCCACATCTTTTTCTTGGAGGACTGTGTTATAGTATACAATTCTGCCTTTTATTTTCAGAACCATCTGCATCTATGTGAACTTGGTTTGAAATAGGAAGCTGAAAAAGAATTGGGACATTCCTTGCAAGTTTCTGCAGACACAAGACACTGATAATTGCAACCACCATAGGAATACCTAGAGCACATCAGGTCCATGGAATATCATTCAGAGTTTAAAAGCGATATGAGGGATCAACAACCTTTAGGAACTTCTGGGAAGCCCTTACTGCCCCAAGCAAGCCAAAGTATAAAGTTGCAAGACAGGTTAAAACCTGAAAAGCCTAGACTGTCATATGCTGATCTTCATAATGAAATTACTGGGGATGAAAAGGATATCCCTCCTAAATCTTGTCATAATCTCCAAAAACAATGGACTGATAGGAAGGCAACCAAAGAAGATGAACTTGTTAAATACATGTCAAATTTACCAAGTTATCTAGAGAGAGGAGAGAACCGACAGGAGAAAGTTTTAAATGTTGGGGTCCTTGACTGGGGGCGCCTTGAAAAATGGCGTTACAGTCATAAACAGGTACCAGATGAGAGTAGCCAGAATTCGCCATCTAGTAGTATTACATCATCATCATTTTGGACGGATGGATCATCTGCTCCTTCTAGCAGAGGTCAGAGTTGCTCTCCTGCTCATCCAAGGACACGTCGTCCTTCACTGCAATCTCATCTAATGGCATCTTCCATAGAAGGCCATTCTCAAGAAGTCAAATTATTTGGAGGAAGTATTGGAAAGTTTCAAGATCTTAAACCTTCCCAGAGTAGCATCTTGCTTGGGCAGGCAAAGGTCATCAGAACAGATCAGCCTTTCTGTAGTCCGGTAATCAAGAAGGAAGAGTGCAGGAGAAAAGATCCCGACCAAAAGATTGATCAAGAAAGTAGAGTTATCCCAAATGCCGCAATTTGCACAAAGGAAAAGACAAAGATTCAAGATGGTGAAATTAAGAAGAGAGTAGAGAAGCTGCGAGAACCAAATCCAAATAATTTTGACCAAGATGTCTTTGGAAAGCACAAAACTGTTGTTCTCCTTTTGCCGAGAGATCTCCCCCAAAAACATCATTCTGCAGTGTCCCAGTTTTCTGAATTGACAACATCATTAGGTCGTAGATCAATGGAAGCAAGTCGAAAGAGCTTTTCACAGAGTTCTAAGGAGAATTACCTTGCAGAGGTCCATTCTGATATCCCACACTCATGCCCACTGCCTTGTGAAGTTGACAGTGAACACTCTCTGTTAAGGCAGCCTGGCACCGTAGATAAAAAGAGTGTCAATGTATCATCTGTTACATCTCACCCAGTACCACATTCAGCTAAAGTAGGAACCAGTCCATCCAAATCCAGAAATTTAGGAGAGAAAAGATCAACCTTAATGCCCACCCTTACAACAAATGAACCTTTGAAGGTGTTGGATGTGAAAGTGAGCAACATAGCAGATGAAAAAGTGCGAAGCTCTTCACCTTTTCGCCGACTTAACATTAGTTTGGGTAAGATGAGCAAAAGTTCCAGCTCCAAAGAGGCTTTGGATACACATCGGTTAAACTCTAAATGTGCTGTTGCTAAATCTGGTTCAGAGAAAGCTGTGGCCTCTGCTTGCTTGGATACTTCAAACACCGATAATCTCAATACAGGCAGAGCCAGGTCCAGCCCACTGAGAAGGTTACTTGACCCATTACTGAAGCCAAAAGCAGCCAACTGCCATCACTTTGTGGAGCCAGTTGAGAGGGAATCAATAACAACAGTTAGGGCTAGCAAAAATTCCAGTGGACAATTAGATTCTTCGACTGTGCCTTCGGGGAAATTAAATTTAGATACACCAGTCCAAGCTCTTTTGCAAGTTGCAATTAAAAATGGTCAGCCTCTGTTCAAATTTGCTGTTGACAATGACAGCAATATTCTTGCAGCCACAATGAAGAAGTTAAATACTACAAGAAAGGGTGAGTACAGCACAGTTTATACATTCTTTACCATTCAAGTTAAGAAGAAGAATGGAAGTTGGATAAATCAAGGAGGCAAAAGCAAAGGCAAAGGTCAGGATTACATTTCTAATGTTGTTGCGCAAATGAAGGTTTCTGATTCTCAGTTTCCCAATATGATTAGACAGCATTGTATGGATCAATTCAGCATGAGAGAATTTGTTTTGTTTTCCGTGGACCTGAGGCAGGCAGATCAGCAAACCTTTGACTTTCAGCCAAATGATGAACTTGCAGCTGTTGTTGTCAAATTTCCAAAATGTATCAATAGAAGTGCCACCGGGGACTGGTGCCAGGGAAATCACCACAATGATTTGTTAGAGGTTGGTTCAAAAGAGCAGTTACCTGGAGTGGAATGTTATTCCAACACTGGGGAAAACGTTCAGAAGCTGCCTTCTGTCAGTATGAAGAATCTTGTCAATGCAACAGTCATACTTCCAAGTGCTGTGCATAGTATACCAAGTAAGGGAGGGCCTTCATCATTGATTGAACGGTGGATATCGGGTGGGTTATGTGACTGTGGGGGTTGGGATTTGGGTTGCAAACTCCGGATTCTTGCCAACCAGAATCATATCAGTAACAAATTGGGTTCGTCCAAAGCTTGTTCGGTAACAGATAAATTTGAGCTTTTCTGTCAGGTACTAGTCTTTTGCTTGGACAATGCTAATGTCCACTGTATTATACTGGTAACTTCCAATAAATGAGGCATTTTTATTTTATTTGTTATTACTTGTTTACAGGAAGGAGTTCAAGTCAATCAGCCTTTCCTCAGTTTGTCTCAATACAAGGATGGGATCTATTCAGTTGAGTTCAGTTCTCTACTCTCAATTTTACAAGCATTCTCTATTTGTATAGCAGTTTTAGACAGTAAGAAAGCATGTGAGCTTTCAGAATCAAGTGACTTTTGAAGAAAAAAAACATCGGAGGAAACCACATCAATGCAAAAAGATGAAATAAGGGCTCCCAATTGAAATTGAAGAAGTTCCTGCTAGATATGTCTCTTATCCACCTCATTTTCTAGTTGGGAAGGTCAAGATTCACATGCAGAATCATCTTGTAGTTACACACTTGTGGTTTAGGTAAATAATTTATGTTGTTTTGGTCGGCATCCCTTAAAACCTCTAAGGGGTTTGTTTACTGATGTGGATCAAGGTATGTCATTGTTATGTGCAGCCAAGGAAGACTATCGTTGAACTTATCATGCCCTCTATTGTAGCAGGGAAAAGTTACAAAATGTGTTACTTTGACTACATAAGTAATGGCAAATGTACTAGTATAAGAGAAGCCATCTTTATCAATTTTCAGTGTTCATATAATGAGTGAATGGTATTTTACTTATCCAGTTACACTTGAACCTTTATAAACTTATGATTTGATTATTGCATTCAATTCTCTATAAGAGTAATTATTTCAAAGAAATTATATATTTATGAGATACAGAATAATAAGGTCATTAAACTCCTTTTTTGGGTTGTGGGATACTGGTATTTAATTAGTTCAGCTAGTAAAGTTTTTTGTTGTCAAATAAGAATATTGGGTTTGAATTCCGGCAATACCAAATAGAAACCAATTGGTGTGTGATGTGGGCACTGCATTTCGTGGCTGTACAGTTAAGCAAATGTGGTTGGTTGCTTCTAGTTAAAAACATTACTATCGTAGTGTGAAAGCCATAACAACTGTGACTAAGGTGTCACATTTATTTGGTGTAAGGTTTGTTGTATTAATAGCTGTGGGATTCGAACTGCTGGCCACATGAGTAGAATCTGTTCAGCTGTTCTTTTCACTCTCTTTTGTTGAAAGGTTTATGTCGAAATGAGTGACAAAAAACAAGTTCGAAGCCAAAAAAATAAAATAAAAGTGGACTAGTCTCTTTTCAATTGGGCCAAACTTGATTTCGCTTTTGTGATTTGTCCTTGCGCATGAACCAATTGCACAATTCTAAAACTTTTTAAGAGCCAATCCATGCATAATGGAAGTTAATTCTGTGTGCTATTCAGTGGGTCACTCAAGGCAGCAATCCCCATCTCAACCTTTTTTTTTTTTTTTTTTTTGGCCTTTTTGGTAAGTAGGTCCATCTTAACTTTGTTTCCACTTCCACTAAAAAACTCCAAAGGACCACGGGCCCATGCAGAAGCCCACACTAGGCAATAGGCCATTTGACCTAAAAAAAATTAAAAAAAAAAAAAAAAAAAACCACACCAACGACCCAAATATTAATAAAATGAGGAGTTCTAATAGTGACTTGTTATTAGTTCTAATTTAAACTTATCACTAAAATTATTTTTTTACCCACTAAGATGGTGAATTGTTATTGCCACGTAAGATTTGTAGTAAATGTGTTATTAACATAACATCTCTCCAATAAAATACCACTCTAAAAGTATAAGCTTTTCTGAGGGTATGGGATAAGGGTTAGGGTTCAAGTTTTCAGGTTTTCAGGAAGGAGTTTTACACACATATACGTTTAGATTAGACTAAACTATAATTATATGAGAGCAAAAAAAAAAAAAAAAAAAAGTACTACATCCATAACATTTTTACAATAAATCCAAGGTGTCACATTGTTATGAATTTTATATCTGAATTTACTACTAAAATTACTTTTTTTTCTCATCAATAACATCTGCCCTATAGTTTATCATATCTTAAAAATAAATAGCTAGATAGACTTAGAAGTGAAGACATTTTTCACTTTTGTTCATTAAAAAAAAAAAAAAAAAAAGAGAGAGAGAGAGAGAGACACCCATGATTTAAACAGATCAACGGTCCACAAGTCATACACGTGATACCGACAACGCACGGGCTGTTTGCATTTGGCCAACCGACTTTTCTTCGTTCGTCATCATCGTCAAATAAATTAAAATAATTTATAATTTTGGCGTTTCTTATAAATTCGTTTCGGTATTTCGCAAACTCCAAACATAGTTTCCAACTGCCTCCCCTCATTTGCCTCCATATTTTGACACATATATAAGAGAGAGAGAGAGAGAGAGAGAGAGAGCGTTTTAACTTTTAATTAATAATTGGAATTAGTTGAAAATCCGTTGGTGGATTAGATACGAGACTCTATCCTTAATCCCGCTTTTAAATATTTTATTCGTTACAACTGATTTGTCGGTTTTATTTATTTATTATTATTATAAATAAATAAACTTTTTTTCTGAGGTTAGACGGTTCAAATTCGAATTTGGAGCAATTTACGTTTAACTTCAAATCCGGCATAGCATGGTGCTTTTTAATTTTGAATGATGATTGAACCTTCGGATTCCTCCATAGCAATTTACGTTTAACCTCCGATTCCAAAATGCCTCTTTACATTGCTCGTGAGGCTCCTAAGGTTTCTCTCTCTCTCTCTCTCTCTCTCTCTCTCTCTCTCTCTGCCATTTTTTTTTTTTTTTTTGGTATATTTATTATTGGTTTGAATGTGAAGCTATGGAGGAAAATATGCACAGAGGCGTCTGCAGAGGTTTCGCTCCTTTCAGAAAATTGGAAGTTTCTACTCGCTGGACTCGTTTTTCAGGTTCTCTCTCTCTGTCTTTTTATTATTCTTTGTTCTTTTTAATTGTTTTTTGTAAATTACAGAATTAGTATTGATAATTTGTTGTATAATAGAATGTTTTTGTGATTTAGTAAATATTAGTTGCTTGGATAAAAAGAGGTAGAATGACATGAATACATAGGCAACATGTTAGTTTTAATTGTTTGTTCTGCAAATTAGTAGCTGGAAATGAATTGCCTGTTTGGATTTCTAACAAATATCGAATCAATGCGAAGGTTATTCACGGAAAACATTGTATTAATATGTAGTAGGAATGTCTGTTGATTGATGATAATGTTTTTTTTTTTTTTTTGGTTTTGGTTGATGATTTTGTAAATAAAGCAAAATGCTTAGATTAAAAAAGAGGTTGCGAATATGGTATTAGCACATTGAGTTCTTGATTTTTCTACCTTAGTAGCTATGCATGCAACTCACCCTAGGGTATTGACATAGTTGTACTTCAGTTTCTCAAATTTGGTACCTATTTGTGAAAGACGATTGATGGATGTCGTGAAGCCTTTTTAGTCTCTCGCGGCTTGAATGGTGTTGAAGTCTTACACAATTATATGCTGCTCAAAGAGTTCAGCTACTGGTGGTGATGAGAGACGTCGCTGACATTACTGTCCTTTTGCTATATTCTTGCATCTTATCAAAATTTTGATTATATAGGATGACTGAGGTTGCTTCCACGATTTCATCAGATGATTGGCAATGTTCTTTCTTGTGAATCATAAATTTAGTCTTTCAAACAGTTTACCTCAAATGGAGAGCTATGATTGTTTTTCCTTAATATTATTGTTCACCTCCGATGGAGTTTTAGTATCCTTTTTAATTTTTTATTTCATTTTTCTTACCTGACTAACTAACTATTGGAGCAACCAAAACCATCCTTCTTGATGGATGTTTTTCCATATTACATAATAAAGTGCTTTCTGCTTTGTTCTCTCTCTCTCGCTCTCTCTCTGAGTCTCAATATCGTTCATGTCTTTTTTGCATCATTGGGCTTTTCTTGTTTTGAACTTTCTCTGTAGTATCTTCTTAGATGTCAAAATTGGAATTATTCAGATGCTTATAGAATAGTTTTGTTTCCAATTACAGTATGTCCATGGATTGGCTGCTCATGGTGTCCATTATTTACATCGGCCAGGACCAACACTTCAGGATGCTGGGTTCTTTCTTATTCCAGTGGGTACCACTTTTTGGATTGCAATTTGGTTCCATAATCTTTGATGTAAGATTGCAGTAGCATTTATTTCCTTTTTTTTTTGTGTATCTTAGGAAATTGGTCAGGGCAAAGCATATATGAGTGAGTCTATATTTAACTTCATCTTCTTTTCCTTTATCTTGGTAAGTTCCACTCATCCCCCCTGTTACAGTCAATTTTTTTAGTAATCTAACGTTGATTTATTTGGGTTTGGCTATTATATTGTTACTAGGTTAAGTGTTGAAATTCTCAGAGATTTTTGTTTATAATTTGTGTGACTAGCATTCCCTGTAGTCTGTAGAATCAGCTACATCTAATTTAGAAATTCATTCAGCTTCTCCCCCCCCCCCCCCTTTCTCTCTCCTTCCCTATTTTAAAATGTGGTACTTTTTTTTTTTTTTTGGTGATGATAGATAAAATGTTGACTACAAATAAATGCATATGAAAATACATTTTTGGTAATACAATCTTCTCCCCCCACCCCCCCTCTCTCTAAACTTGCTGACTTATACCTTGTATATTGTATACATGCATAATGTCCTGCTATACATAATCTCTTTGGTATTTTTATGTTTTTAGTATTTGCTGTTGTGTCATAATCATCTCTTAAAGCTATGACTGAGCGAGTCACATTCAAGTTGTTCTTTTATATCTTATTGTCTTGACTGGTTTATTCCCATTTTATCAAGTTCAACTAGCTTAATTATTAGCAGTGTGCTAATCAAATTCTCTCTGGTTTTATTTTTATTTTATTTTTGTCCTCTCTAATATGCTACTGATTCTCTTGCAGTGGACTTTTCATCCTTTCTTTTTTCAGAGCAAAAGAATCTATACGGTTCTGATTTGGTGCAGGGTTCTTGCTTATTTAGTTGTAAGTACAGATTATTGTTATTATTTATTGTGTTCTGCTGAAAGTAAGCTCTTTAGATGTTTTAACTGCACATGCTTCATGAGATCATCGTGATTGATATCTCCTTTTGGAAGAACAATGAAGGTTGTGTTTGGTTTTGCTTCAAATGAGTTGTTTTGTTATTCATAATTGATAAGAAAATTATTTTAAAGTTCTTGTTATTGGAGAGATCTTTTGGGTTAGGAACTGACTCTTTGTTCTGGTAAAACATTCAGCTGCAGCTTTTCAGTGTGTGCTTAGTATGTGGTTTACTGAACTTCTACAATTGTTTAAATGTTTGTTAGGATTTCAACCTCTAGAAATATTGAAGTGTTTAATGTGCCTAAAATTTGGGTCAATTTTTCAACTCCTGAAGAGCACTTTCATAAACCAAAAATAATTCCACAACCTTATAAGCATAGTCTTAAAAAGCAAAAGCATGTGATGTGGCATTTTATTTTCCATTAAACAAGGCCTCATGGCATAAGGTGTAAACCTTTTAAGATCTTATTTTTTATATTAACAAATATAAATTATTTCCAAAAGATCAAATAAATTATTTAAAATAAATATTAAGGTGTAAATATTTTTCTTTGTTTCCCTTACACACCTTTGTTTTGGTGGAAAACGGTTTTGGAAATGATCAGTTTTCTGGAAAACATTTTATGGAAACTGACTTGGTTTCTTATGTGTTTAATTGCAATCCTAAAAATGTGTTGGAAAATATTTTCTGGTGTTTGGTCAGTAATATGTGTTGTAATTCCAATAGTTATATGAATCAAAACTTTTATATATAACATGAATATAATGTAGAAGTACAAAATCAACCTAAAATTATTTTTATTCACAATAAATTAATAAAACCCTTAAACTCATCCTAAAAGTCAGTAATATTTGAGACAACATCCAGCCAACATGAGCAATTATTACTCCTTATTCATCATCAGTGTCTTTCTCAATATGGAGAAATTGCAGCCTTAAAGAGAATTATGTGCTGCAACTGTGGTTTTGTTAACATATTTCAATTCAATAAAAGAAAATTAAAAATGGGTTACCTTTAGAAAATCAATTCAGTGTTTGTGATTAAAGTGCTTAAGAAGAGAGAGGGGGGGGGGGGGGGGAGATCCCAAATAAATGCATCACTAACTACTTCTCCCCCATTGCTCCTCTCTTTCTTCAAGCATCTACTATATTGTCTCTCACCTTTCTCCAACCATGTCCAACCCACTGTAAGACCTTAACACTGAAATCATAGAGAGAGTGGGTGAGCTTTGGGCATCTCCCAGATCCATAAATGGTCTGCTACACTGCCTCCACCACATTCCTCTCCTCCAGCCTCAGGGATTTCTTTACCACATTGGCCATTCACATGGCCTCCATTTTGAAGCCCTTCTATCAACCTAACCATGCCCAACCTTCAAAAATTTCTGCAGACCTATCAAATCCTGAATCCCTCAACAACTTTAATGATTCATTCACCCCATTTGTGGCTTCATCATGCTGTGCATAAAGAACACTCTTCAATGAGAAAGAAAAACAATCACAATAACTAGGATAGATTCACAACAATCTATAAATTGCGAACTCCCAAAACCAAATCAGTCTTATCAAAAAAAAAAACAAAAAAAAACAAAACAATGAAACATAAATTACCTTTATATCGGAGATGGTGACAGACCCACTGTAGTGTAGGGGGGAGAGGTCACCAGCGATGTTAGAGGGCGTCAAAATGAAGCGTAACAATGAGGGGATAAATTTTTTTTCTTACCGTTGCAGTAGGCATGCACCATTGGATATTATGTAGTGTATATTTGGAAAGTTTGCACCAAGGATTGATTTATGAGATGTCTTCTACAGACTTGGTGCATATGCATTTAAGTGGAGTTCAGTTCTATCACTTCAATTGATCAAGTGATTTCATTAGATGACACTTATTATCAGGCTTGTTGCATTTTATTGAATATTTTTCTACTTGTCTAGGAATACCAGGCAAGACACTCTTCTGTGAAAATTTAACAAAGAGTGCAATGGCTCATGTGTGAGCCCCAGGCTATCAAAAGAAAACTGCCCTTTTCAGTATTGATATTGCTTTTCTTTTCTTCACTCCTAGAGCAAGAGGAATTTATCTAGTCATGAAATTATTATAATTTTTCATAACATTGCTTTAGTTCTTCTGCATTATTGGCCCATGCATTAAACCACTTGTACCCTGTCCCCCCCCCCCCCCCCCACGCGCACGCACCTTTTCTTCAACCTATTGAAGGTTGAAAAAATGGAAGAAACAGTATCCATGTTATCTTGGTATATTTTAATGAAATTCCTTTAGGCATTTGTTGTATTTCTTTAGGGTTGTCAAATTCTCCGGATCATCACATTCTATGCAACTCAGCTTCCTGGTCCAAACTATCACTGTCGTGAGGTAACTCTAAACAATTCCACATAATTTGTTGTCAGTTTGATGAAATAATCTCATGATGCTTATTGCTGCACTGTCATAAGAAAGTATATCTTTTAATATTATTAACATGTTATTAAAGTAAGTTTTTACAATCAGGTACAACTGTCTCTTTCAGGGCTCAAAATATGCCAGACTTCCTCCTCCAGAAAGTGCACTGGAAGTGATTTTAATCAATTGTAAGACTTCGATTAGTTTGCTATTTTCTTTCTATAATGCTTCCATAATTACATACAAAATGATGCTAATATGATCTATATTAATGTGCAGTTCCTACCGGGATGCTATATGGCTGTGGTGATTTGATTTTTTCATCACACATGATTTTTACCTTAGTATTTGTCCTGACATATCAAAAATTTGGCACAAGGAGGTAAATAATTACTATCAATTGCATCTTAAGCTTGTTCTGCCTTAAAAAGAAAATTCCTGTTTTGCTAACCCTAAATTTTTTGATACTCTTGTGGTTTTATCTTGCAGGTGCATTAAGCAGTTAGCTTGGTTATTTGCCATTATTCAGAGCCTCCTAATTATAGCATCTCGCAAGCATTACACAGTTGACATTGTCGTCGCATGGTAACAGAAGGATTCTGTTCTGCTATTGAATTTATTATTATCTGTTTTACTGGTTGTGAAATTCTATTATTACACAGGTATACGGTAAATTTGCTAGTGTTCTTTGTTGACAAGAAATTCCCAGGTTAGCTTTAACAATGATATTTTTCTACTTATTTTTGCCCTAGGTTATGGTTGAATGTGATTTTCTGAAAATGTCCAATGTCTCTTTATGAAAAGTGGGTCGTGTTATTTTAAATTTTCAGTACATCACTGAAGGAAGATAAGGTTGTCTCTGATTTAGGTGATGGTGATGAGGTTGCTGTGGCAATTATCTGAGCTCATCTACGTTTCCATTAGTAGCATTAATACCTATTGTTAATAGAAAATATGTTTCACTTGTTTCAAACTGGACAGAATTTCAGAGACAATTATTGTTATCACTTGCTGTAGCATAATCTCTCTATGTGGTGATTTAGTTTTCTCCATTGCAGAGTTGCCAGATCGATCCAGTGCCTCTACATCTCCACCACTACTACCTTTGAGCACCAAAGATAAGGATAGCAAGAACAAAGAAGATCACAACAAAATCCTTAATGGGAATTCTGTGGACGTGACATATTGAGTAAAGAAAAATCATATTGAGTACAAAAAAATCTGTGAATATTTCAAATCATCATACCTAATATATGCAAGGGTTGCTGGATGCTTCTTCTCGTGTTTGAAATTGTAAAGGCTTTCTTTTAAGACACTGCAAATAAAAAGCAAGATTTAAGATAGGAACATAATGGTATGCAGTGCATATATGACAGCATGAGCTGAAGATAGCTATGCTGTCATTATTATCTTTTTTAATCAATCCGACCAAAACTTTTGTAGACCTTGATAAAACATTATTCCTATTAGTAGTATTTGTAAATGGAAAAGATTTATAATAGTTTGTAAAATGCAATTTTTGGATTCTTCCGCTTGTGTTTCTGTTGTATCATTGTTTGTTAATGTCACTGTGTTCTTGGTGAACTGTACTTCCCTACTTAGTTATTTGAAATGTTAAAGTTATTTATGTAACCGTGTGTGATAATTGAATGATGAGCGGAAGCATGAAAGAGAGAGCATACAAAGGTATGTTACAATGTAGGGATTATATACTAGAGAATACTTGACTAACCTTTTAGGCTAACCATAGACTAACATAAGGTTAATATGCTTGTTCTACAAGTACACGGACCTACAATTGGTTTGGGCTACTTGGGTCATAATATGTCTAACATGAAAATAAAAGGGGAGAGAGAGAGAGAGAGAGAGAGCAAGGAGAAAAGCATTGGTATACTTTTTGGCTTAAATATGTGAACTGGGTTGTCTTGTTTAAAGTTCTGCTAAGAAATTTACTGTAAAGTTCAATGCCTAAAGTTTGGTCCTTGAAATTGATAAGCTGATGGGGGTAAATCATGCAGAAGAGAGAGACCATGGTTACTTCAATGGTGTCACATAGCAATAATTGTCTCATTTATAGAACATATGCATATTTTCTTTGAAAGTATGTGAGACTCTTGAAATAGAAGATGCATATATATCTAAATGTGTGAGATAACTTGTCACATGGGAAGTCAGCATGGCTTGAAAATTTTACAGAGACTAGAAGAGGAGGCATGTGATGCTTTTTTTTCTTGTCAATTAGAGCTGGCATGAGCCAATGATGCAATTCCATAATAATGATGCTTGTCTGATGTCCCACCATAGCAGCATACTAAGTATATTCTCTTTTCATAAGAAGTTGAAGCATGCATAAAAATGGAGACAGCATTTGTTACATCACATGCCTTTCTTAGTTTCTCCCCTTCAAAGGGACTGTTCCATTTTCCTTTTTGCTCTGCCTTTTAGTACTACTAAACATCACATCTTCTCTTGCTCAGTCCTAACAGTGTCAATTGTATGAAAAAAACGAACGCGATCATTGAACAAGCACACACTGCCATTCTGACCTGTTTTGTGCAACCTATAGTATAGCTATGCTGCACCTAGCTTTGAATATTGTGTGTGTGACTGTATCTTGCTGTCAGAGTAGGCAGCAATTCTGAGCCTCTGAATAACCAACAAAAAAATAAAGTAGCCACAGCAGTACTCATCCCAATCTTTTATTCCCTCACTCCACCAATTAAACATCAATAATGGATACAAGTTATGATAATTGTTGTGTTCCTAAACTTATTAATCTTGATTAAGGATATTATCAAATTTTTCTATCAAAAAGATAATTATCGTTTTTATTATTATGAATGACTTGAACTCACTTTTTTTTTTTTTTTTTTTTTGTGGAACGACTTGAACTCACATGGTAATAAATGTTCATGCCAAACCAATAATACAATAAATACAGTTTTTAATTACTTTTTTTGTTTTTCTTTTAATCTTAAAAATTGAAGAAAATTATATATATATATATATATATGGTTGGGTTCAAGTTACAACTAGTATAACTCTAAGCAATGTTACACAACTCAATATGGTTGGGTTCAATATTTTTTAAAAGCATCATGTGGGAGATTTGGGGTTTTGCCAAGTGGCACATTCTTTGAGACTCTTTCATTTAGATTTTCCCCTCGTCAAAGTTTGCATTTATGTCAAATTTTTAGTTTATTGAATGTGTCAATAGAGTAAATAACTAAATACACATTAATTATTTATAGGTGTGCACTAATTATATATATGTGTGTCTTTTATATATTCATTTTTTTAGAATCAATCATTCTATTTATCTATAAATATAATATGATTTTTTTTTTGAGAATCAATATAATATAATATAAAAAGTTGAAGATTAAAACAGGTGGATGCATGCTACGATGACACTTATTCATTATATATGGCAAGTTCCTATATTTAATTGGTATGATATGGCCAGACAATGACATGTGTCATAAAATTATTTTTGAACATATCAATATGGCTGTCATAATACTAAACAAGTGACATATAATTTAATATTTTGAATTAAGTAAATGCATTTATTTACTATGCTGTTTATGTTCATGTTTTAATTCTTATATATGGCCATTAATTATTAATTTGTCATTTGCGGAATACTTTTCCAAACTATTCTTCTTCCAGCTATTAATTATTAATGTATTACAATTAACTTCTTCCAAATGTAAATCAATTTCTTCAATAATTTTTTTTTTCATAATTAATTTCTTCAATATTTTAATGTAAAGAAACCCAAATTCTTTGTTTTTCCAAGATTGTAGCAACTCAAATCCAAATTACCTTATAAATCCACTTTTACAAGTTCTCAAAATTATATTGTTCCGTTTTTTTTTTCCGCACACTTAACTTTAGACGTGGACTTTTCTTTTTCTAAATTTCTTATTCGTATCAATGCGTATCAAACTTGAAGGCAAATGCAATAGGCCAGTCTCATTTCAATTTAGTTTGCAAAGCAATTTCTACCTTGACTTTTGTGTGTGTGTATATTTTATTATTTATTTAAGGAAATTTTTGACTTTTTTAAATTTAGTTTAAATATTAAAGCCAGGCGGTGATCTTCACATAACATGTTTTAAGTTTTGTTTCTAGATAGTTTATGATACCTTTAAATAAGATTGACATCATCAACCCTGTCATTGTAAAAGAAAGTCCATCTAAAGAGTATATCCAAATTGTTCTAATTGATGGTTATGATTTTTGGTTCATGAGTTTTGTTTATTATCAGAAAGTAGTATAATTGGTGGTGGTGTATTTGACGTGTGACAATAATTGTTAAATGTTTGTTTATCTTTCTCTTTAAGTATAAATATATCTCACAATTCTTTATTTCTTCTTATTATATTTATTTTGTTTGCTTTCCATTTTTTAGAATAATTTTTTTCTTTAAAAATAAGCATGATTAACCCTTTTTAGGACGTAATTTTATTTCCATTGTCATTTTTCTTTCAAATCAAAACTTCATGAATTAGATTGATAACAAATATATGATCAATTGGGAAAGATTTTATTAAAATTAAAAATGATAAAGAAATTAAAAAGGAATTGAATATCTTTGACGTGAAAAGAAACAATTGTTTTGCTTTGCTTCATTATAATTTTTTTAATAGACACTATAATTTGTTTTAGTTATTACAAAAAATTTATTTAAAAAAATCACGGACAATAGCTAGTCTATATATATATATATATATATATATATATATATATATATATAATAATAGGTGAAACTGAGAGAAACTCAAATTAGAATTCCAAATTAGAGTTTCAATTTTGCGTCATGTGTCCTAAATTATTTATTCTTAAAGAGTTTTATTTCTTAATATTAGAATCAAATGTGGGACCACATCATAAATATTCATCCAAGTGAGTTATTAAGTACAAAAATCAAAGAGTCTATAATAAATGAATCTTAAAAAAAAAAAAGTGTTTTACAATAATATATTATGCATCTTATTGTATATCTTTAAGTGTATCCATGCACATGCATGAGGTTACAAGTTAGTCTATATATATAATAATATGTAAAGCTGAGAGAAAATATAATTAGAATTCAATTAAAGTCTAATTTTGCACCACGTGTCCCAACTAATCTAAGTTTTTTAATTTTTGTGCCAAGTGAGTTAATTTAGTATAAAAAACGAGGAGTTCAATATAAATAAACCATAAAAAACATAATTTTTGAATGATTTTATATTTAGCCTTTTTTTGTAGAACTAAAAACAATTCAAGTTTATAAGTCATATTTATATATATATATATATTAATAGGTAAAGATAAGAGAAAATTCAATTAGATTTCAAATTGGAATTCAACTAGAGTCTAATTTTGCACCACGTGTCCCATCTAATAAAAAATATTAAATTTTGTGCCAAGTTAGTTAATTCAGTGTAAAAATTGAATTTCAATTAGATCTTAATTTTACGTCACGTGTCCCATCTAATCGAATTTTTTTAATTTTTGTGCCAAATGAGTTAATTTAGTGTAGAAAACGAGGAGTCCAATATAAAAAAATCATAAAAAACATAATCATATATTTAACACTATATATAAAATTAGAGGATGAGAGAGTTTGAATGATTTTATATTTATGAGCCATTTCTTTAGTATAACTAAAAACAATTCAAAATTTATAAGTCATCTATATATATATAATAGGTAAAACTTAGAGAAAATCTAATTAGATTCTACAATTGAAGTCCAATTTTACGTCATGTGTCCTAAATAATTTATTTTTAGAGAGAGTCTTATTTCTTAATTTTGGAATCAAATGTGAGACCATAACATAAATATCCATTCCAGTGAGTTATTGTGTACAAAAACCAAAGAGTTTATAATTAATGAACATAAAAATATTTAAAAAATGGAAAATTTACATTTTCTACCTAATAACATTCTTACAAGACTTTTTAAAGAATTAAAAAAAAAAACTATAAGAATGACTATCAATAATATTTAAATTATATATGTAAGAATTATACTGTGCATCTTAATGTGTATTTTTTAAGTATATCCATGCATATGCATGAAGTTACAAGCTAGTATATATATATAATAATAGGTGAATCTGAGAGAAACTCAAATTATAATTCCAAATTAGAGTTCCAATTTTGCGACATGTGTCCTAAATTATTTATTTTTAAAGATTTTTATTTCTTAATTTTATAATCAAATGTGGGACCACATCATAAATATTCATCCAAATGAGTTATTAAGTACAAAAACCAAAGAGTCTAGAATAAATTAATCTTAAAAAAAAAAAAAAAATTTAAAAAAAAGTGCTTCACAATAATTTTAAAAAAATGGACAATTTACAATTTATACCTAATAATATCTTTACAAAATTTTTTAAAGAGATAATAAAATATAAAAATGACTATCAACAGTATTTAAATTATATATTTTAGGAATTATATTATGCATCTTATTGTATATTTTTAAGTGTATCCATGCATATGCATGGGATTACAAGCTAGTATAGATTAATAGCCAAAGCTTAGAGAAAATTCAATTAGATTTTAATTGGATTCTCAATTTTGCGCCACATGTCTCATTTAATTTTTAATTTTGTACCAAGTGAATTATTGAGTGTAAAAATCGAAAAATCCAAATTTAATTAAATTCTAAATTGGATTTCAATTGGAGTCTAATTTTCCACCACGTGTCCATCTAAGTTTTCAATTTTTGTGGCATGTGAATTATTGGGTGCAAAAATCAAAGAGTGTAAAACCAATTAAATTCTAAATCATATATATATATATATGATGAGAAGCCATTACATATTTTAGAAATGTATGATTTTTTTTAAAAAAAAGTATAAGCTAATACCATATATAATTTGAAACTCTTCTAAAAAAATGTATAATTTGAATCCTATAGTTCTGATTATTTTTAATTTTACCCATGCATTTGCACAGGGCTACACACTAATCTATATATATATATATAGGCAAAATTGAGAGAAAATTCAATTAAGTTCTAAATTGGATTCCAATTATTGTCTAATTTTGCGTCACGTGTCCTATTTAAGTTTTTTTTTTTTTTTTGGGTTCTAGGTGAGTTAATGAGGTGCAAAAGACGAAGAGTCTAATATAAATAAATGTTCAAAAAACCAATAAAAAAAAAGAGTAAACTCATGTGTATATCCAAAAGAAATTAAAATAAAAACATAAGAGAGAGAGAGAGAGAGTACAATTTGAATCCATATATGTGTGTAATTATAAATTTTTTTAATTGTATCATGCATATATATAGGTTATGCACTAGTATATGTATAAAAGTAGAGACTTCATGCGGAAATGCATGAGATACTGCAATGTAGTGCTCTAACTTTACATTTAGCCTTTTTTTTTTTAAATCTCTTTTCCTTTTTTTTTTTACCATTTCCCAAAAGTTCACATAAACTTATTTTTATTGTTATCTCATTAATCTCGTTAATTGCCTGAGTTTACATCACACATTTCTCTCTTCTTTATGTCTTTTAACATACCTACCGTTTTATTATTAAAAAAAAAAGAAAAAAAAAAGACTAATAGTAATAACTAACCAAATAAGGCCTTGGGGAGAGATAGAGAGATACAAAAATGTTATGAATTGTTAAATAATATGCACTGTTTCACTATTACCAAAATAAAAGGCCTGAGATCGACAAAGCATTTGTAAAAGAGAGAAAGAGGAATTTGAGGGGTTGCCACATTTGTTATACTGGCCTCCCACCACCATCAAGCCGTTGAAACCCCTACAATTTTTTTTTTCTTTTTCTTTTTAAATTAGGGGCTCAAATATGATTAGGCTTTAGTAATTTGGGTAGATAGTTTTTGTTTTAGGTATATAAGTAGAGAGAATATTTGATGCGTAATGTAAAGCCATATTCTACCATGGTTTTAAATCATCTATAAGACACATGCATACACACTTGTTTTATATAAGAAAGCAAATACCTCATGTGAGAGATTATGCAGTTCTGCCATGTGGCGCTTTGTTAGAGTAATTTTTCATTTAACTTTTCACCTTACCTTTGTGGTGGGCCTTTTTGAGATTTTGGGCTGGGCTGCCTCCTGCCACACTACGGCCTAAAGGTTCTGGGTAGGAGAGTCAGGACTGGTCCAATTGCAACTCACCTTGAACTGGCTTATGCGCAAACTAAAACCCCTTTATAACAACAATAAAGGATAAGCGCTTACTGTTAGTCAAAACAAGCAAAGAATTCCCAATTAAAGAAAAGAGCAGCATAACAATAGAAAATGCATTATAAGAAGAAATGATAATAATAATAAAAGAAAAGGTAACACCGATAATCAATAAGATTAAAGGAGAAAAGGTTAGTCTGTCGTGCATGGTTGTATTACGGAACTAAGACCAAAGAGGGAACCACTTCTTTAATGTGGATAACCTCACAGAAATGTCCTGCTGTAGAAATTACCCACTTTGAGGAGATAGGCCTAAATGACTTATGCCCAAGAAATCCTTAATCCTTAAAAATTACACTAAGTATAACTTGAACCCCTCTCTCTATCTCTCTCTCTTCATATATAAAAGTTTATACCTTAAGGGCATGATTGAATTTTACTGTTGTTTTAATATAAGTGGAACCACTCCCCTTATTCCTATTAAAATTCCCTCGAACCCTTCTCCCTCCCCTTAAAAAAAATAAAAATAATAATAACAATAATCCAGCTCATTCCCCTATATACAAACAAACCAGCCGGAACAGTTTTTGGTGGCTGGTCCATGTTGATGTACGGTGCAGAAAGAATATAAGTTTAACAACTAGTTTGGATGGAAAAAGCTAGGGATTGATGGAGACTTGAAGCACATGTTACATATATAACACCAAGATTTGTTTCTAAGCTTTTAGGCTGACGTTATTATGATTAAACAACTAGTAGCTAAAAAGGTGATTTTGGATGGATGACCAATTCGATCACCAAGCCATGGGGCCTTCCCATTGACTAGTTTGCTGAAGAAATTTGATTCTATTGGTATGTCAATCTTGAACATTCATGAACCAGCTTCATGATGATTTTTGGACCCCAAAAACTATAGGGTACCCCTTTTATGTATTGTTATTCTTTGAGTTAGAGCTAAGAGAGCAGAGCTAACCACATTGTTTAGAGTGTAATTGTCGCATGATCGCATTGATTACATACGTACACATCTTTTATTGCCCTAACGCAAACATTGCTCAACGGTCAACTGCGCGCCGAATTATCTATCAATTTTCATCGAAGACATTTATATATATGGTTGAGTATTTAAAGGGTTATTTGACTCATAAGCCACTAAACAGTATCAAGTGGATATCATTCAAACCAGCTCAACCCCAAAATTTGATGCCGCAGCTTTTCAGTTTCATGGATTAAAAGTACACTAGTGCCAAGTGCCAACATTTTAGTGTTTGATTTTCAAGGGCCTTCTCATGAAAGACCTTATTTAGGCCTAACCATATTAACACATACACACTAACACATATACACCCATAAGAAAGTGTTTATGATCTCTGATAAATAGATAAATAAATTTATAATTCAATAGTTAAGAAGAGCAATTTGAACATTGAACGTATTCATTAGAAACATCAATATATATTAGTTGAGTTACAAGACTTTTGGAGAATATCAATATATACAATATTACAATCTTCAAATTGGTAACTATTGCAATTGCTCAACCAATATGGACCTCGAATCCAGCTACTCCATAAATCCACCAATCCAATCCTAACATTGCCTAATTGCGGGATTTTCTCTCTTTAACCCATTCTTTGCTCCTTTCGTAAACTTGCTAGCATTTCTGCCATGCCATTCTGTTATTCCTGCCGTGGTATTGCTTGGTCTGTACTTGTTGGGCCTCTTTTTGGGCCTGCTGTATGCTTTCCTTTTTACTTAATTACAGTGATCCAGTATTATCATTGGGCTTGCATTCATGCTACTTCGGGCCTTCTTGACCCATTCCATTGCTCATGGGCTTCCTTGGCCCATTTCTTCCTCCTTGGGCATCCTCGCCCCATTTCCTTTCCTCAGGCATCCTTGGCCCATTCTAATTCTGTATTCCCATGGGCTTTTGCTAAGTCTTTTGGGCTTCTCCGGTCCAATTACAACATCCTTTACTTTTGGGGTTGATGGGCTTCCCATCAACCCCTTACTCACTTGATTCATTACTTTGGGCCTCTTTGGCCCATTCTTGCTTGCGTTCTATCTCATGTAATGCCCATGAGTTTACTACTTCTTTCTCTGGGCTCCTCTAAGCCCGTTGCTTCCTTTGAGACCCATTTATTATTTTCTAGGCCTATGATCCATTATTCTTGCCATTCGGGTATAATGGTTTTTCTCCCAATTTACTAACTATTTTCTTCCCATATTGTTAGGCTTCTTCCTGCTAATGAGCTTTTCTGCCAACATGAGCATCAACAACCTTCTTTTCAAATTTTTGGATTATAATAAAATTCTATTAGTAGGATGTTACTATTTTCACTGAGTGTTTAACCTACCACTATCATACTTCAATAACATAAATGTGAAATCATAGATTTTCTATGGTATTTCCATAAGCCAACTAAACATTAACATGATATTACAAAAATTTTCTACTAACTTCAATGCATTGAAGAAACAAAAATTATGATTAAACAAACAATCAACTTATTAGTTACACTTTCCTTAAAAAAAAAAAAAAAAAAAACCTTATTAGTTACACTACATAATAACTAATTTCTAATTTATATGACATTTACTCTATAGTCAAAATTCTTCATCCCCTTAATTTTGTATTACATAATTAATTTAACAAAAACCTCTTCATATTATCGCAACACTAGTTTATGTTATTACTTTAAAATATTTTGAATATTTTATAGAATCTTCTCACATAGCAGCTTACAGCATTATTCGTGCATCGCACAAACTCATTGCTAATTTATAATAGTTGGAGTGTCATATTTATAAATTTATATAAGTTGGTATTTATCTACTACGCTATATATATATATATATATATATATATATATAATATGAGTATTATACTATTATCAAAAAGTGTATATATATAATCTCTCATATGTGGCATGTGTATGAATCTCTCTTCTCCTTCTTTCTTTTTTATTTATTTATTTTTTTTACCAAGTGTGTATGAATTTCATATGCATGTAATGTAAGAAATAACCCTCTTCTCTTTCTATGCCAGTGCTATCTTATCTTAGCTCCTTCACCTATTGATTTAAGGAACTGAAAATCCATAATTGATTTTTCAATAGAAAAAGGGGAAGGGGGTGTTTTTCAATCATTACATATACATATATATATATATATATATATGTTGCATAAAATATTTTCTCGTTTATTTATATAAGATTTGGCTTTAAAAAATGTTGACCGTGTGCAAGGGTACTTGATCTTTGGATCGGTGGTCTCCTATTTAGGGGACGATATCTTACGTCTTATGCACAATTGGAGCTGTATGTGTCTTTCCTTTGATATTCAAAGAGACTTCACAGGTTCACATATGTGGATGCCACAACTCACACGTATATCATGTGCATTGTACATGTACAAATTTCAACTTTTGCACATGAACTTGGCTTAATTTAATTTAATTTAGCAATCAATAAAGAAAGAAGAGAAAGGTGGGTGTTCCACCTAAAGGAGTCTCTTTTCGCAATTTAGGGGGTCATGTTTAGTGCCTATAATGATAGTGATATAATATATATGAGCCTACCTCTCAAAGTGAACCAAAGAAAGTGCAAGAAATAGTATTGCCAGGACATCTTTTGCTAAATGTGTATCCTAGTCGTCCTTTGAACCAGCTTGGTGGTGTTGTTTTTAAATTAAGAAATATGGGTACGCCACCTTAATGTGATAAAAAGGGGCTGACCTTTTTTACACTACATTTCCCAAATACAGGACCTAAAGCCTGCTGGGCTATTGCCAATTGGAGAGTTGCCAAAAAAAAGATATCCTTTTTCAACAGGAGTGTTATCATTGCATTTGCTGAAATCCTGGCAAATAGACAATATTAAATTATTATGGGCTGTACACAGCTGCTCTTTCTTGCCCACATGAGCTTTCCTTTTTGCAATTAAATTATAATACTGAATCCGTTTAGGATTCTTATTTTGTTAAAATTATTGTAAATAAAAGTAAAAGTTTGCTGAAATAGTTCAATGAAACTCATAAATAGTACCAAAAAGTGTAGTGAAACCTATAAATAGTAGCAAAAATAAGGTAAATAATAAAATAAATTAACAAAAATAATATTTGTCAAAAGAACACAATATATGTTTTTTTGGGTGGAAGAGCTATATGTGAGTTTTTTTTTTTTTTTTTGGCTAGATAAAAAAAAAGATTTTTGGTGTGGACTCATCAATCTCAATTCTTAGGTTATGTAATGGTAAAAATGATATCACATATACAATTGAGGCCTTAATTAGACTATCGTAGTGAACACAACACATTCATTGAAGTAACATTACTCGAATCACCAAACTCCTGCCCAACGTCATGTAAAGCAATACGAAAGCTTTGCAATCACATGAAGTTCTGTGGGGGTGTTGTTGCATTCACTATAAAATGGCATAGAGGCCCATGTTAGGTCATTCTCAGTCAATGGGCTAGTGAGGACGAAGAGTTGGTCAACACTAAACAATATCTTCAGCTTAGGTTGATTGCTACCCTCATCATTTAGGCATGCTTAGTGAACACTTTCATTGTTTTATCAACTTTTTATTTTGGCACTTATCTTAGTTTATGGAGTATGTAATTGCATAAGCTTTTTATGAGGTATGTAAGTATGTAGTATTTGATAGAAGAGAACACATATGATCGATCCTAATTAATGATTCATAGTTGACACTCAAATTTTAGAACTGCGGTTTTGTTTGTTTGTTGCTATTATTGTATATAAGCTTTTTGTTGAAAGGTTGTCTAAAGTTGATAAAAATAATTGTATCCTTAATTAAGAAAAATATTTTTTTCGAATGATTTTTTTTATAAAAAAATATAAATAAGCAAATAAACTAAAAAAGTCAAAAAGGGAAAAATTCCAAACTTATGAAAGTGGTGAAAGTCTTTGTTAAATATAGGCTGCTATATCCAAATTTATTAGCTCTAGGCTGCTAGCAGTACTGAGTAACGTAAGACAGGCACCTGCTGGACTACAAGTCAACTTGCATGAGCTTAGTTCACTGTTCATTTATTACTTTTTTTAGCTGGCTTAAGAAATGGTTCTGTTACCGGATGCTTTTAAACATTTATTAACGAACAATATAGGAAAGTTTTAATACAATTTTTATAAGGAATATAAAAAAATTAGTTGTTTTGTTTTTTTCCGATAAAAAAATTTTAAAAAAAATTTCTTAAAAATTATCAAAAAATCACTTAATTTTTTCTTTTCTCATGAAAAATTTAAAAAATATTTCTTAAACCAATTTATTAAATAATTTCATGCCAATTTAACCCAATTTGCAGATGAAGTATGTGATTTTTGTCGGTTTCTCTTCACTCATGTGAAATCAAACTCTCCTTGGTGTGAATAGCATGAATTGGTTGGTAACCGTATCATGTGCCTTCATTCTAATGTGAATTCATAGGTAGTTCATAAATTATTTGACCCGTTGCCCGGAGCAAAATAACCTTGATCTAATAAACTTACAATATGAAGAGAAAGAGACTCCATCCTTTGAGATTTGAACTAATCAAAACATTTCAGCCTATTAATTATTATAGTAAACCAAGCTGAATTTCAAAGTTTGGGTAATTGGGTCATTAATTATCAAAGTCATGAAAAAGAAGGAAAAGAATTCATTTTCCAATACAACTAATGACTCTACGGACCTAGTAAAAATTTGATTATATTATCTTTTTTAAAATTTTGCAGAGGGAGGACCAAAGTTTGTCATTTGTCAATCGGCAGGTCCCACTTTTATGATTATGATTACCTTAAATTAATCCTATTAAAAACTCATCTTTGGGGGTAATTTGTCTTTTATACACACTGATATGAACCGGGTTAAATTGATGATAGTTGGCTGCATTTAGATACTTAATTTTGAATTTGAATTTAGATTTTAAATCAATGAATTTAAAATTCCTTACTTTTAAATATATATATATATATATAGAGAGAGAGAGAGAGAGAGAGAGAGATTTTAAAATTCCTTATTTCGATGTATAGAGAAAGATTTGAAATTTGAAATTTATTGAGGCATGAATAAGGATTTCTAAAATTTAATGGGATTATAAGTTATTTCAAATCTAAATCCTTAACATTTTTAATTATTAAACAAGATATTTGGATTTTAATTACTCAAATTCAAATCTATATGTCAAAATCATGCTATTTAGTCAATTCCAGGTGACTAGCCTCCTGAACTTGAAAGGAAAAAAAGCAATTTGGAGTTTAATTTTATGCTTATTTTTTTCATCATTCATCCATTAAATACAATGGAAAATTTAGGAAATGATTACAATTTGGTTTGAAAACAAATCTAACTGATAATATCATTCCACCTACGAACCCTTATTGAGAAAATTTTTATCATTGAGCTTGAATTCAAATATTTCAAGTACAATTTATCCAACACATCATCTTGGATCATAACACACACACACACATACTTTGAAGGTAAGGATTTGTTTTATGAAATTATGATGCTTCAATAAAATATTTTTGTAGTTTTTGTTAGTTCAACTAGTAATATTTATTGTCATTGATAAAGAGTATTGAATTGAATCATGCCTACATTAAAAAGAAAATATATTGCTGTCTTGACCATATGATTCATAACAATTATCGCATAGTGGATGTCATGGACTCAAATATTATTTATCTTATACGTAAAACAAAAAAAACAAAAAAAAATCTTTAAAAAAAGACACATTTAAATTTTAAGGTCCCATTTGGTTGGGGGTAATTATATGAATGATGGAAAATGGAGGAGTGAAAAGTAGAGAGAAAATGATGTTTATGGTTGTTTAGTTGAGGAGGAAAAGGAGGGAGAATTTGGTGGGGCACAATAGTTTTCTCCTCAGCCAACCAAAACGCAATTTCTCCAAATTGGAAAGAAAATGAGAGAGAAAATGGGCAAAAAATATTTGGACAAAAATGCTCATATCACAAGCTTCTCAACTTTGCCTTTTTTTTTTCGCTAACTGGGAGTAACTGCTTTTATTTCAATTGTTCAATTTTTTAAATAAGAAGTAGGGCATGATTGGATTTTTATTTATTTATTTGTTGGTTCTTTTTTAAAAAATTATTTTTATTTGTGTATGATTTTTGTTTTTATAAACTTAGCCTGATTGCTTTTTAATTTTTTTTTGTTTGCTTTTTAATTTTTTTTTTAATAAGAGCATATGAGTCAATTTATATAAATTATCTTTTCCATCTTCCTACTTTTATCCTCAATCAAATAAAAAAGTTATTTTTTTCTCTTATAAAAATAAATAAAAAAGTTTTTTATCCCTTCACTTTTTCATCTTCCCAATAAAAAATCATGAGGGAAAATTTTCATCCCTTCACTTTTTTATCCCCTCTCTATTTTTTATCTCCCCACTTTTTCATCTCCCAACCAAAAGAACACTAAATTTTTGCCATCATCAAATTATGGTATTTTCATAACAAGAAAAATCTAAAGCACAACAAGAAAAGTAACACATGAAAAATATAAGTCCAAGGTACCATGAAAGCAATGAACTGTACCTTTTGTTCATATCAACATTATGAAAAGCACAAAATATTACTCCTACCTTTTATCCTACCATGATGCTCACTAATTGTAAGTTTTTTTTTTTTTTTTGAGAAGGCACTAATTGTAAGTTGTAACATTTAAAAATGACATCCTTTTCCTATCACCCTGACCACAGACTATTTCATACATGTAATTATCAAACCTACAAACAACCCTATATCCATACCATATATGCCTAAAGGCCCTAAACCCAAAAAAGTAAAACAAAATGTAATTAGTTGATTCATTCTTTAGGATATGATGATAAAGACTTGCCACATAATTAAACCATTCAAATAAATGCAACTTTACCTAAACTCAAGTCCAAGATGTTCTATTCAAAAAAAAAAAAAGTCCAAGATGTTATATTGTTCGTGCCATCGAGATATTCTTTTTCTGACTTTGACCCTTTTTAGTTTTTATGAAAGCGAAAAGTAATTCGCCGATCTATATCATCAAATCGAAAAACAAAAAAACAAAAAACAAAAACACTTTCACACCTCGCTGGCCATTGGAAACTAAAAAAAACCCCAAACAGTAACAAAATGTATTTCCAGAAGAAACATAAAACAGAGAACTGAAAAAAAAAAAAAAAAAAAAAAAAAAACAACAACAACAACAACAGAACGTTAGAGAAAATCAAAATCCCCTTTCAAATTCAATAACGAAAATGGGAAAAGAACAACGTAACTGTCCCCCCATACGGTCTCCACTCGCAAACGGCACCAACCACCACCAAATGCTGACGTGTCCATACGCGAATTGCCGGTGCATGCCACGCGCCGGGAGAGGAGTGGAGTTTCTGGCAACAGAAAAAACAGAAGGAATAAAAACTGTGCAGAGGAAAAAAGCAGAAACAGAAACATAGGAATGATTGATTTGATTTTTAGGCGGTGTGAAAAACTTAACATTAAAAAAAAAAACAAAAACAAAAACAATCCTGATCCAAAAAAAGCTTTTATATAAATAAAAATATATTATGTTTTTATTATTATTATTATTTATTTCTTCTCTCACTTTCTTTATAGCTTATATTTATCTCTCTATTTTCTTACTTTCCTAGCTTATCCTCCTTCTTCTTCTTCTTGTTTTCTCTCTCTCTCTCTCTCTCTTTCGCTCTCTCTATATTTGAAAGTGATTGAAAGAGAAGCTTAGTAAAAGTTTAATCTTTTAAGGTTGTAGTAATAGCAATGGGAGCTCGTTGCTCCAAGATATCGATGTGTTTTTGGGCATCAGATATGAAGTCAAATCTCAAAGAGTTTTCCGACATTGGTAAGATTTATTTGTTTTTTACTTTTAATCATTGAGCAAAAATTGCAACTTTTTATGTGCTTTAGGGTTTCGATGATGATGGTGATGATGATGATGATGATGATGATGATATGTGGTTGCAGAGAATGGAGCGAAGGGAGAAGATTTGTTGTTGGGGAGTTTCAGAGAGTTTAGCTTAGATCAACTTCGTGAAGCAACTTGGGGTTTCTCTTCAGAGAACATAGTATCAGAGCACGGAGAGAAAGCTCCAAATGTTGTTTACGAAGGGAAGCTTGAAGAAGATATTCGGATCGCTGTTAAGCGTTTCAACAAGTCTGCTTGGCCTGATTCTCGCCAATTCCTAGTAAATTTTTCAAACTCTCTCTCTCTCTCTCTCTCTCTCTCTCTCTCTCTCTTTCTTTCTATTTATATCTATATGTATTAATAGGTTGTGATTGGATTTTGCTTGTAGGAGGAAGCGAGAGCAGTGGGCCAGCTAAGAAGCGAGAGATTAGCGAATTTGATAGGGTGTTGTTGTGAAGGGGAGGAGAGATTGCTAGTTGCTGAGTTCATGCCTAATGACACTCTTTCTAAACATCTTTTCCATTGTGAGTTTTCTTTTTGTTTAATACATCATGTTTGTGTTTGGAATTTTTTGTGTTTAGTTTTGAGCTGATTATTGCTATGCTCCATTATTATGCATGTAGATGTTTGTGAAATGGGTTTTAACTGGTTTTAAGAAGGGTGACAAAGATAGATGCAAATGTGGGATTTTTGAGTTTAGTGGTAAATTTTGGTTTGTTTATGTGTTGGAAAATTGAATGGTTTTTTGCTAATTGATTTAATTGTTGTCGAATTAGTTGAGTGGATTATTTGAATTTCTGGGCTACCCTGACTATAGCCGGTCCCAAAATTACCAATAAATAGCACAAATGAGAGAAAATTCTTTTTGGAGCATAGCATGTCTTGTTTTTTTTTTTTTTTGGGACTTAGCCTGGGTATTTTGAGCAGCCAAACCGAGTGGGAAGAAAATATGTGATTAGTATGTGTCTTTACTTCAATTAGTTGAAAAATTACTTCTCTCTAATTTGTATTTGCTTAAAATATTGTTTAGGGGAGGCTCAGCCTATGAAATGGGCAATGAGGCTGAGAGTGGCTATGTATTTGGCGCAAGCTTTGGATTATTGTAGCAGTAAAGGCAGGGCATTATATCATGACCTTAATGCTTACAGAGTTTTGTTTGATCAGGTACATTCCTCAGTTTTGTTGCCTTCTTTTCTAAAGATATTGCTTATTTTCTGTGCTTTACATCTTACAATGAGTCTATAATCAACAGGATGGAAATCCGAGGCTCTCCTGCTTCGGCCTTATGAAGAATAGCCGAGATGGCAAGAGCTATAGTACAAACTTGGCTTTCACCCCTCCAGAATACTTGAGAACAGGTAACAACCATGTCTGATGGAAACCGTATCTAATTTTAAGGCTTGCAGTATACACAGTTGTATGTAGGATGTGGTGCAAAAGCAGAAAATGAAAACTGTACCGATTAAGGTGTTCCAGAAAGGAAACCCTATTACTGCGAACATCAATAGAAGTAAAAAGAATGGGAATGTTATTCCATTATAGAATACTGGCCTTTTCAGCCACGTAACTGTTAAGCTGTTACTCGTTATCTCTCTTGAATATGTTTTTACTTCTGCTTTTATTTTTGATAATAGCAAAAAAGATATTCTGCTTCTAGCTCTATCTATATGAATTTGAACACATCATGCCTCTGTATGCTTCTTTGACTGAGCTACTCAGATGTATCTATTTGCAGGAAGAGTGACACCAGAAAGTGTAGTTTACAGCTTTGGCACCCTATTGCTCGATCTGCTCAGTGGCAAACACATCCCTCCCAGCCATGTAAACATTTTCTTATATAGTCAGTTGTATCTATCTTTGGTCTTAGCTTAAATAGTTCTTGACCTTCTAAGAAAAGGGATAAGATCCCCTCCCATTGAATCCTCCCATTTTTAGCCAGATGTGAGACACATGGCATTTACCATCCTTGTGAGTGTGATATCATAGAATTAGGAATTGTGGAGTTCAATACTTTTCCTTTTATTTACAGGCACTTGACTTGATACGTGGCAAAAATTTTCTGATGCTGATGGATTCATGTTTGGAGGGTCATTTCTCAAATGATGATGGAACTGAATTAGTGCGATTAGCCTCACGTTGTTTACAGTTTGAAGCCCGCGAGAGGCCAAATGCTAAGTCTCTTGTGTCTTCTCTTGCCCTTCTTCAGAAAGAAACACAGGTATGCTCGACTTCTTTAAACATAAATGGACCTGTCAATATTATAGCCTGGAAAATATTTGCTTCTTTGAGTATATGTTTTGGCATTTGCGCATTATGAAGAACTTATTATTTTATGCTGAAACTCTATCGATAATGAAAGTTTGGTTAGCTGATTTCTGCTTTACAGTGCTGGCATTTGAATTGAATACCTTGAGGATATTATATCATCTCATTTGGTGGTATTCTGTAGGTCCCATCACATGTTTTGATGGGAATACAGCATGTGACTGCATCCCCAAAGGAAGCGGTGCCATTAACGCCTCTGGGTGAAGCTTGCTCAAGAAGGGATCTTACTGCAATACACGAAATGTTAGAAACTGTTGGATACAAGGATGATGAGGGGGTGGCAAATGAGGTTAGTGGTCTCTAATCCAAAATTATGCAAAATTTGCTACTTCAACCTAATGTCAGAGGAAGAAAAAAAATACTTATAGTCTCTTGCCTGTTGCTTTTTATTATGTGATATTAATTTGCACAATGATCCGTACAAGTACACTTTTCTATGCTGAAATATCATCAAAGGTTTTGCCTTTACAGTCCATCTTTCCAATATTTCTGTGACATGACTTTGTGTCCCTTTTAAACATGATTAGTAATTCTCTAAATTTTATTGCTTTAATAAAAAACTAAGGAGGAAAAAGGTTGGCCTTTCAACTTTCAGGGATGTTTCTTAATAAAATGCTCAAGATCTCCCAAATCTGCTTTTGATCATGATGTGTTAGTTTCCTCTCTTATTGGCATGTCCTGTGGCATTTGCATAATTTTCTTCTGGAGCTAAAAAGGGCTATTATTGCTCTTTAAATAGTTGGGGTACCAAAATACCCAACGTGTTTTCATGTCATATGATGTTTTCATGCCATATGATGTTTTCCAATGTACAACCATGTATATTCATCATACCTAGGTCTTTTTGGTTAAGCAAGCCTTCTTATGACAGCATTTGAGAGATCTGAGGGAAAATCGCCTGACAATGATACTGATAATTTCAATATACAAACCAGTAATATAATACAATATACTTCAATTGCTTGCACTATTATTTGTTTTTCTCAAACTTGCACTAGTGTTTGTTATTCTCAAACTTGGTCCTTCTTATACACGTCATATTGCTCAATACCATCATACCATGGGATTTTCCTTGCCTTGCAGCTTTCCTTCCAAATGTGGACAAATCAAATACAGGAAACGCTAAATTCTAAGAAGCGTGGAGATGCTGCTTTTCGATCTAAGGACTTTGCTAATGCCCTTAGTTATTACACACAAGTAAGTCATTTCTTTAGATCTGCAGAATCTTCGACTAGAAAATTGTTATGCAAACTGAATGTCTAGGAATGCTGACACATCATTGCAGTTCTATGGCAATGTAATATTATCAAGACATTAATAGCATATACTTCCACATCTCAATTAATAAAATACCAGACCACAATACACATCCTCATTCTTTGTAGCTGGGACGCAGTTGTTATGTTCCATTTGATGGGTAATGATTTTAGAAAAGTAAATAATGATTTTGGCAAAGCTACATCACTTTTTCCCTCAAAATCGAAATTGGAGAGCTATGCCTTTGGTACAACTTATTTTTCAAAATTTTTTTTTTTGAAAATGAGATTGTTTGAAAGGCTGTACTTAAAAATAAAAAAAGTGAAGTTTTTTACTGTTCTTTGAAAAGGTGCATTTGAAACTGCGTTACCAAACATTGTTACTAAAAAAAAAAGAAAAAAGCACTCTTTCAGCAAATAGATAAAATAGGCCCCTTGTACAAATTTAAGCTTTAAAAGTCTTATAATCTGTGTGATAGAAATATAGAGTACTGTTGAATTTGCTCCTTTATTTATCCTAACGTGGAATCTCTTTTGCTTGAATCTGTAGTTCATCGATGGTGGGACCATGATATCACCAACTGTGTTTGCCAGACGCTGCTTGTGTTACTTGATGAGTGAAATGCCACAAGAAGCTCTTGGAGATGCAATGCAAGCCCAGGTAATAGCTCCTGAATGGCCTACTGCCTTCTATCTTCAAGCAGCTGCCCTCTTCAGCCTTGGGATGGACAATGATGCACAGGAAAGTCTTAAAGATGGAACATCCTTGGAAACACAAAGACACAGAAACTGAAAGTGTATAGGTTTTTTTACCCCTTTCTTCTTGCATTAGGGACAAAAGAAAAGAAAAATAGCAAACGAAAATACCCCTTGTATCTATCTTTATCCATCTTTTCCTTTCCTTGGCTTATTAGTTTCTACAGCACCTGAGGATTAATGTCCAATTTACGTTTGATCTATGTTCTTAATTATCTCAGTCTTTAGTTGCTTCTGTAATTAATTTTTTTTTCACATTTCTTAGCTGTCTTGTTGCTTCTGCTATATTCAGATTGTGATGGTAAGAATGAAAGTTGTGTTTGCATTATGGGAAAAAATTTGGCTTTTCGGGGGTTGAATTTCTTGCCTTTTAAATTCTGATGATTAGGAAATGAGCTTTGAAATTGTTAATAGGTGCCTTAGGCTGCAGCACCTTGTTCTTGCCCCATTAATTAACGTCCTATATCTACAAGAAACACGCTACACGTATAATTTTTGGCCTTAGATTTGCACTCAAGTGAAGCTCTCGTTTCCTTCTTTGTGGGGTAGGAGGCAGTGCACTTAAACTGTGTTGCCACAAGTTACCTTGCGATATTGAAAAGAATATTAAAAAAAGTCGGATAAACAGATCCCATTAATCTACCAATCCAATCTAAACATGCTCAATTGCTTAATTGATGTTATTGTATCTGACATGTCTTATACAGGCTTGCAATTTGATTCCCTAACTTGCAATTTGAGTCATTCAATTGTAGGCTTCAAGGTTCACACATGTAGGAATTGCACATTCATTTTCAGTCTGGATTTTCATAATGAGATCAGCTAGAATGACCCACAAACTTCAGATGCGCAGAAGTGGAAGGGCACTGATGTACGTATATAACTTTTTAAAGCTCTGTGGAGGAAGGAAGTGGGCCCTTAATGTGCATTAACATCTCCATTCCTTTCATGCATTTGCAAACTTCCAAGAAACAAGCAGCAGCAAAAACAATTCAACATGTTATAGAATCCTCACAAAATACTGATGATTTTTCCAAGAATAATATTTCATTTATGAAGAGCTAACAATTTTATGACTTAAATCTAGGAGCAGCATAAATTCAAATTGCCGCTTATACTTCTTTTTTTAAACAAAATGGAACCACCTCATAAAGTTTGGTACAAACAAAAATCATTCCAGTATCAACCTTTGGCAGGCAGCCAGGTAAACACGTAACTAATGTAGAACAAATTTCAGAATAGCCTTAATTTCACATTGGGGGCCGACCTGAACCTAGCAGCTGGCCAATTAGATTAGTCACCTGGCAAAAAACACAAAACAGCTTGCTTTTATTTCCATTACATGATTACGTAATCGCATGCAAATCATAATTCATAGGTAATGAAATACCAATTCCATACGCTAAATTACCACAAAACAAAATAGAACCAGCAAGCAACTCACACTATTCAAATACTGATGTCACAGAAAATCACATGACTATAAGGTTAGGCCTTTCTAAAGCAACACCAAGGCTGCAAGACTTGTACAGATATTTCTAAGCTAATGGCATGGTGCACAGAATTATCAGTATAACATACACATTGATAAACTTAATAAAATAATGTGAAGGAAGCATGGAAGTAATGGATGATATAAAATTAAACTTAAGCCAGAAACATGATGGAGAGAATCCAATCAAACATCAAGACAACAAAATTCAAAGAAGGGCCAAGGGGAAAAATGAAACTTCTGGTGTGGAGGGGTTGAAGGTAAGAAGAAACTGAAATAGTCTTTTTTGTAACAAAATCCAGTTTAAAAGAATATGACAATAGATGAGAGTCAGTCCACATTTAAAACTTCTGCATTGCTCCTTATACAGGATATCTATGAGTAGCTTGAAAATATTTACAAACTTATCAAGCAAATTCTAACATGGATATGACTTTATATCAATCAAATTATAACAAGAGACAAGAGAGTAATATAATAATGAGAAATTTAATCCACCCCCTCAAAAAAAAGTACATCAATCATAAGTTTATACTGTGGGAAGTACTGTGTAAACCATATGTGAATATGATTGTCAACTTACATGCCAATATTTTGATACGCAGCGATCAATGCAACTATTTTCACCCATATTTAGTTCAGACTCCTTGTACCTGAAATAATAAATGATAATATGACCAATTTGATACATTTTCTTTACACAAGGATATCAAATGAGTACTTTCTGAAATTAATTAATATAGAGAAAAAATTACTGAACTTTGTAAAAAAAGTTAACTGGATTCTTCAAAGGTGAATTCAAAATCAACCTTAGAAAAGTTCATGCAAATTGCAGGAAAGAAATAAACACAAAGTTTTGTACCTTTTCTCAACACACTTATTAAAACATGTGTGTGTAAGCCTGATTCAAAAAAAGAAAAAGGAAGCAGGTTAACCTCAATAAATATATATCATGAATGGAAAATCATAAACAATGCAATTTTATTCAAAATATATAACACTAAGAGACATCCTCAACCATAGCAGTCCAATTCCCAATCTTAATCTAGCAAGTGAAAGCATTGATAAATGTGCTTACTATAGCGTAGTTTCTTTTTTGGTAGTAATTATGCACTCATCCTTTTTAGGTGAGACCACACCTTTGTTCAAAAGAAGAGGCATATCTTTCTCAGAATTTAGAAACTTCAACTCAATTAACAATCACTAATGAATTAACCCATTAACAGAGAGTTAATGAGAGAAAATTGAGTATCATCTTTCTAAGAAGAAAGCGGGAAACATAATCAACTTGAATTCAGGAAAGCTATTCAAAATCTCAGCCTCAATCCCCTAAATAGGAGGGGAGGGGGGTAGATGCTTTGCACCCGACTATGATAGCCCTCTTGTTAACTTATTGAAGATTTGTAACTAGCGACCAATTTCCCAATGTGCGGAGCCCCAGAGAAAAAGTCTTAGTACTTTATCTAATAAGAAGGGTTTCAATTTCTTATACAACCCAAAATAACCCCCAAATAGAGTGAAAACTTGACAAAAGCCATACAATCAAGTAGACAATAAAGGAATACCTTTATCACAACTAAACCTAATACAAGTGTTCCTAGATTGAATCTAATCACCAGTTAGTCTCTTGTAGAAAGACTGTAAAAGTATATATCAAATTTGATGGTTGAATAAGAAATTTGGGGTTCAATCCCAGCCTACTCCAAAAACTGATTGGTATCTTGGTCTGATGATAAAGAGCTATCATTAAGAGCAGACGCCATAGGTCGGAGCTCTATCAAAAAAAAAAAAAAAAAAAGAAATTTATAAAGTTTTTTTTTTTTCCTTTTATTTTACCAATCCTACAAGAATAAGTATTAGATGATTCCTGTGTGAAGTTTAATAGGGACTTCAACAAGGACTAATTAACAGTAATTTTGACCAAAACTTTCAATCATCCAAATTACAACACCTCGAATCGATGGCTAAAAGTTCAAATGAAGTGACCAGGAAAAAGTCATTTTTTTCATAAGAAGTTTTCAAACACATCCACATTCAATAGTTTTCATCTCACTGGTAGAGCAGACCTTAACACGAAATGCACCCTTGGAATCCGTATCATGCATGGTACAACCCATCTCTAATTAATAAACAAATGAAATAAAAGAACATTCTTCACATACTCATTGAAAATGGAAAATAGGAGAAGAGAATGTAAAAAGTAAAATCCGCAATCCATTATAGGATACATATAGAACATTAGCATTTACTAAAATGCATTAACCATAGATAGTTTCATTTAAAAAAAAAAAAAAAAAACCCTCTTCTGAAATACAGATACTTCTAGTAATATTAGGATATATACAAGTTAGAAATTTCACCCATCCATCCAAACAAATAAAAGAACCAAATTATAAAACCTACTTGTTGAACAACTCCACCCTATACTCCATTTCCTTTTCCGCCATCCCAAAGATCTGCACAGTGTACCAAGACCAAATTCAAAATCCAACACCTTTTTCAACAATAGCTAATAACTAGCATTACCCATCACTTTAAATTGCCAAAAATCAATACCCCAAACACAAAAATAGATTAGAGAGTTCAAATAATCAAGCCCGAGGAATTGCTGAGACCAAATTGGCACACCCATTAAAGGTTTTTTTTTTATTTTTAAATCACATAAATCTTTGAAGCATTCAGTTCAAGTCAAAACTGTGCTAAGCTCATAAACACCACAAAAATCTAACATTTGAAGATTTGGGAAACAGAAAGTAGCTAAAACAAAAGGTACCCACCTGTTCTCTCTCCAAAGCTGTTGGAGCATTAGCACTATTGTTGGCAGCAGCCATTAGACCCTGAAATAACCAAACAAAAGTCAATCAAGCTTTGTTAACTTCAAAACCCAGTTATATATGCCAACGAAATTCAAGCTTCAATTAATTAATAGTAGTAGTAAAAATCTTACCCTGTGTCTCTGTTAGATGGAAAATTAAGTTGTTTTAGAGTTAATAGAGAGATTCGATGCGAGCAAGAGCTGAAAAATTGAAAACCCTAGATTTGATTTATATATATATGTCTCTGTGCTTTGTGTGTGTCATGGAGTATACAAAAGTTTAGGGTTTTAGAAGCAATTATACAGTGTGAACGTTGATGAAGGAAATCCCCAATAAGCGTAAGCCACGTAACCGTAAGAGTACGTAACAGTAATACAGCCTCAGAGTAGAGGGATATATTTGTAATTTACTTTAATATATTTTACCGTATAAAACATACTTTGGGTATGAGCGATATATACTTAACGAACCGACTAACTTACTTTCTGTCTCTCCCACCTCGTACTTTGTCTTCGACAATTTCACAGGCAAGCTCTCTCTCTCTCTCTCTCTCTCACTCTCTAAGATTTATTTTTGTGTTTTTTGAGTGGGTATTTAGTTATGTAAGGATTAATTGTAGTCAGTTTTTGTTTATATAAACTCATAGGATTTGTGACCATTTGTGATAGTCTCTCTGTGTGTGTTTTTGACGGTGTCGTTTTGGGTTTGCGTGGTGTTGTAGAGAGTTATAGACGAAGATGGAACACGGGTCATATGCAGACAATAGTAATGCAACGTTTTCTTTGACTGATGAAGATCATACGCTTGCAAATGCAGTCAGATTCTCCTTAAATCAAGAGTCAGTGCCTGCTTTCTTATTTCTCTCTCCATATTTTATTTTCATTTGTATGTTTCAATTTTTTTTAAATACTTCTGCTTCAGTTACATTTATACTGTCAATTACATCACCGGGTATGTGTAAAGATGACTGTTGAGTGTTGAGCTTTATTTCTTATATGATCCTGCTCATGGAATCAATACATGTTTTATGAATATTGTGGTTCTAGTTAACTCAATTGGTAAAGTATTTTGTCATCTAATAAAAGACGTGGATTCAAATCCCACCTATAACAAAAAGAACCCAGCATGGTAGTAAGAACAACAATTATCATGTAGCTGATGTCATAGATTCTAAATATATGTACTTTTAGTCCCTAAAATTCGGCGTAAAATCAATTTTGGCGCCTGAAATACGTGACTGTTCAATTTGGTCTCTCAAAACTGGGGTGCCACAACATCCCGTTAATCACATAAACAGCAAAGATAGATTGAGGGACCAAATTGTTCCCTAATTGAAATTTTAGGGACCAATGTGTTTATCACCAGCTCTAGAGCATGCCTCATGTCCCAATCCATTATTGATGCTCATCAATCTCCACCACTTCTTCTGATACTGAGGAAACACAAGGTAGTTTTCACAGTCCACTATATGGAGATTCAGAGTCTATTTTTCAAGAAGATTTTCCAAAAACTTTAATGGATCAATTTGGAAAAGTGTTAAAGATCTCAGATGAAAGTAATTCTGAAGACATGCCTGTTCTAGTAACCAGCACCACAAATTTGGAAGAACAACTTCAAGAGTTGCAAAGGAAACTCATTGAGAAAGAAGCCGAAATAGCAGCCTTGGCAGCACAATGTATAGGGAACAATATGCCCTATATATTGTTCTGGCGGGTGGGGTTGTGCTTCTGTGGTTTATTCCTTAGGGGTGTGTTCAAAAGGCCTTGCCTTGGTGAGGTTCCATGTCATCAAAAATTAATATAAATGTTATGAATATTAAATTATTAGTAATTTAGTATAGGTTCTAGTTCTAGATAGTGCTGCACAAATGGGGATTTGTGTTAAGTAATCTGAATGTTTCAAATGGATTAACGTATTAAGCTCTTCTAAAGAGAGCTAAGCATCTATTCCTGCTGATTAGGATGAGATGTTAAGGAGCTAAAACCTTGAAATAGCTTCTGGTCTTATGTACTTTTATCTCTCCATTATGTGTCAGTACTTGGCTTCTTTTTGTGGATGTATTTGTTTACTGATGATTTATCTGAGAGACCAAAATGTCATCTTGCAGTCCAAGGGTTTCATTCAGCGGGTATAGCATTCCTCATCCTTCAGATAATCGAGTTAATATCAGAGTACAAACCACAGGTAAGAGATACACACTCCATCTCTAGCAACATATTTATCTTAATGATTGTTTTCTAGCTAAGATGCTTCTTAAAATTTCAGCCCTGAGCCTATCCCTAATATATGATTTAGTGTTTGAGATAATGATACATGTATGCATCCTGCTACTGATTTCTTTTATTGTTACAACAATGTATTTTAACTAGTTGTTCCTTCTCCTGAGTAATTTCATTTGAGATATTATAGTTATATATACATATCATATGTAGTTCAATCTGTAAATTGAAAAGAGCCAAGAGCCTTGTAGCTTACCAGCATTGTTTGGTCTCCTTTATGAGGGGAACCATGGTTCAAATCCCCCCTCACCATTTATTGTAACAATTGAATTAAAAATAAATAATAATAAAAAATCTGTGAATTGAAAAGAAATTGCTCTGCAGCGCATATGCTATTCTCTCATAATAGTTATGACCTGGGCCCAAGTATGTAATTTTGATTGCTTTAGTGTGCTCCAAAGATTTATAATACTATTATGGTAAATGCCTTCTAAAATCATAATAGGCAATATATCTACATAAATTTCTGCAACCCCAAGTGCTTGGGATTAAAGCTTTGAAAGCGTCTGCACCTTTTCCCTCTATGAAAAGGATGTCACTCATCAAAAGAAAAATATTTAGTAAAAAGTTGTCTTGCAATTACACTATGAAGAACATGCTGAGAGTAAATATTTGATGTTCCTTGTATAAAGCTCTTTGCCATAGATTCTTGTCGAGAATTCAGTCTTAAGGTGGCTATGCATTTTAGGAGACTTATACTGGCTATGCACATTGTGTGAATTTGGTGGTTTTTGGTTCTTGCCTGGAATTTTATAGGTGCTCCAGCACGCGAGGTATTGAAAGATGCATGCCAGGATCTGATGATGATGTGCCAGCATGTGAGAAGCACTCTTGACGTGGCTGTTGCTGATTTCAAATTGAGAAACCCCGCAAAGAAGGATGAGGATACAGATATGAAATAGAATTGGACCTTTTGACTTTCAGTCCCTCCTTAATGTATTTCCAATTATCACTGTAGTTTTAAGAGACAAGCTTAAAATTAAGCTTACATATTTGACTCCAATTGATGAGTTCATTTATTAATTTTCAGAGATGTTTATTTTATTTTGTTCACTGTTTGTGAAATGATGCACGGCAGCCTCCGAAACTTTGGGATTAACAGGTTGTCTTGCTAGGAATGTGGTGAGAATGAAGTGGATGGGACTTAGAGAATAGGAATGGAAGCTCAGGAGAGATTATGAGATGAGATTGCTGAGAATTTGAGCAAGAAATAAGAGAACAAAGAGCTGCTGAGGATTCATGGGAAGGGAGAGAATAGTTGAGAGTGAGACTATTAGCAAGAAAGGAACCTATCAAAATATTTATATATTAGCTAGAAAGGGAGGGAGCGTGACGCAGGACAACCTAGGCTTCCCACCTAAATCAATCCACGGTTAAACCTTAGGCTTCACCACTTAAGGGTTGTTTGAAATCACCACTAAATGCAAACACAATTTGCACAATAATCTTTGATTAATAATAATAATAATAATTTGAATACAAAATAATCTTTTTATCTTTAATAATAATAGTTTGAATACAAAATAAATCTTTTTTATAGAGAAAAAGATAAACATCCATGAAACGAATCCTAATCAAACTCAAAATACTAATCCTGACTAATCCAAATGCTAAAGATAAACCCAAATAAAGATAAAGATAATTAGTAATTACAACTATAATAAAGATAATCAAATGTGGAGTGGTATCCACACGAGAGCTTCTGAAAATATCAGCAAGAGGTACTCAGAAGCCATAACCACAAAAATCCAATTACTTGCAGAAATCCTTAAGCACCCAATTATTCCAAGTTACTTTGCTATTTTATGTTGGAATCTATTATGCTGACTACTGGTTGCTTCTTGGTTATTATGGTTGGCCGCTGCATCATCATAATTTGACCAAACCTATCCCCCACACAGCATCCTTTGGGTTAGGGTAAATTTTATGGCTGGAAGGAGATGATTCTTGAAACATTTTAACTCTTGTAGCATTTTAATAGTAAGGTACTAAGGTGTGAGGCAAACGGCTTGCATTCCTCCCGGTAACTTTGCAATAAATCCAGAGAAATTTAATTATGCTCTATGACTTGTTTTCTACTCAGATAGATTTTAAAAAATAAAATAAAATAAGAACTAAGGTGTCAGGACAATAAATTTGGACATAGCCTAGCCTTGATTTGTAGCTCTTTGATTATTGGGGATACAGGGGACAGTGAGACAATGCATACTGACTGTAGCCTGCCATATAGACAAGGTCATTTATTATAAAAAAGGGTGAGCAATAATACTAGTAACACAATATGTATCATCACTTACTAAGATGGTACATTGTTATTGGAACATCCCTTTCACATGTATTCCCCGGACATATTATTTGAGATCACTGTCGGTCCTTGCTGGCATTTTTCCTTTGCCGCTTGACCATGATAGTGCAGTCTACAGTTTACACCAAGAATTTAACAGATAAAACTGAATGCACAATGTAGTTGCTGAATATCCTGTGCTCATTCTCAACATTATGAAAGAGACTAAAATATAGGCATCATAATTGCTGCTTAATTCAGAAATTGCAAGACAAGTAATTGAATGGCACAAAGAAGCTTTTATTATACATCATAACATACATTTCAATACTAATTCTAAAGAATAGTACATGTAGTCATCTGGTGGATGTAAGTTATCCATACAAGCACAAGGAGAATGAGAACTGCAGCTTCACCTCAGATCATGATAGGTTACTAACTTTTTATTTCTTTCTTTTTTCTTTTTAGTATCTTCTTCTTTAATCTCATGGACTCATGATAGAATTTTAAAGTGAAAAAGCCACGAAATGACAAAGCCAAGGACCAAGCAGGCCAGTAGGAAATTCATTATGCGGCGGCCATGCCAGATGGTTCGACTCTCAACAAGTATCACAGGTGCTGATGATGCTGAGGGGGCAATGGCAGTAGCATTGATTGCTTCATTTCTCTGCTCACCAGCAACATTGAGTGCAATGGTGCCACAGATCTCACAAGTTCTGCCAAAAGTAATTAAATTAATTAGAAATAACGAAAAATATTATTGGTATATGAATCAGAACTGAGTAACTCACAACTCATTGAAATAAGGCATGAAGCAAAAAAATAACAATAACGTAGGAACTAGGAAGCAAGTTTCAAATCCAAATCAAAAGGAATGGATGCTCTGAATTTACTGCTCTATTCTGTCCATTCATCAATTCAACTTACCAAAGCATGGATAAGTTTGTTGTGATCAAATGACAGAAATATTCTTTGAACAAGAACAGCAAAAAAATTATTGCATCTAAAATTTATTTATTCTATATTTATAGACACACACACATACACACCAGGGTTTAAAAAGATAAACAACACAGTCAATGGTGCTCTTGAACTGTAAATTTGGCTAAATTGTGATCTACATATTACTGAAGAGTTATACTACTCTTTCTTTTACAACAAACAACCTTTTAGGAAAAAGTTTCTTTCGAAATATTCAAGCATGCAACTCTGTTAATGTCTTCATTTTCAATTAGTAATTCTTGTAAAGTCAAGTTAAAGGGCAACATATTCGTAAAATGGGTGTAGCAAGAAATTATAAGTAAAGATAAGGTACAAAATGAAGAAATTTGTTTAAAGATTAGGATAGCTCCTATAGATGAAAAAAAAAAAAAAAAAAAAAGAGAGTTGCTTGAGATTGTTTGGTCATGTGCAAAAGACAACGACCAATGTACCAGTGAAAAAGTGATTTGATTCAAGTTGAGGGAATGAAAAGAGATAGAGGAAAACCTAAAATATCATTGGTAGAAATAGTTAAAAAGGATAAGTTGTATAGGATAACATAGCAAGAATACATATGGTCATCCCCGATTAATCTGTTGAGAATCCATAGCCAACCCCAAAGGTCTAGGATTAAGCTTTGTTGTTGTAGTGGTAAATAATACAGCATTCCACATCTTGGCATCCTCAACTTAAGTGATGTCATAAAACAATATCAGCTCTTACTTACACTCAACCATGCTTTGGTCATTAGATTTGCAGTCACAATGTAACTTATAAAAAATATGAACACTCTCAATCTCCTCTATTTTCCTATTAGCAAAAGTTGTAGACATGACCAAGACTTGTTGAACTTGCATATTGAACAAAATGGGCAACATAGGCTGGGAAACATTTAGTATTTGATTAATTTTTAACATGTAGTGTCTACACACCCCTGAAGTTGGTATAACTACCATGGTTATGAACAGAAGAGGTTCTTATCTTAGTACTGGTTAGCTGAAAGAAGCAACAGAAAAATGAAAAGAAAAGTTGGCTGAGATGACTTTTAAACAGCGTATCCTACAAACACCCAAGATTCAGACAAAGGGTTGCATGAAAGAAGCAACAGAAAAATGAAAAGAAAAGGTGGCTGAGATGACTTTTAAACAGCGTATCCTACAAACACCCAAGATTCAGACAAAGGGTTGCATGAGTTAAACAGAAGAAGTCCCTCAAAATTCTCTCTCAACTTGCTACTAAATAGGTAAAAAGATAAAGACAACCATGACCATCACGTGAAAGGAACTCAAGCTAGGTAGCTACTATAATACGGTTAAATGAAAGAGGCAGGCACAAGCAAGATGTGTTGGGGACCCTTATAAGGTAAGCAGGAAATTCTGACAAGTGTAGCTGTATATATATTATTTAACAATTTTTAAAAACCTTTTACTATAGTTGTGATTTTAAGTTAAGAGATCAAATAGGAGCTTGACTGCTTGTGATAAGAAGATAAATCACTTGGGAGGAAATGGAACTCTTTATCATTGTAGTGAATTCATGAATCAAGAAGTATAATAAAAATCAATGCTTTCCCTCTTTCAATTAAATTGCTCATTCTAAATTCAAGATTTAATCTTCTAATTTGCCTTTTTCTCTATGAAGATACAAGATTTGCATTTACTTTCAATAACCTAAATTATTCAATTAGGCTCAGTTGGAAATTTTGTCTTCTTGACACCAACAATGATGAACAAATAGGATTCTATTATTCCTTTCTTTCCTTTTTCTTCCCTTTCTCAGAAATCAACAGAGAGATAACAAAAGAAAAATACACAAGCATCAATAGTTATATTCACAAGTTCATAGCATACAGTGCACATAATGAACAAAAGAATTAATCCCATGATTCCATCTTTAATAATTCCAGTAACAAAAAACTGAAATTAACCAACAAGTGGATATTCAGAATTTATCACACACGCACACACACACACAATTTAATAAAACTAACACTTTACAAACACTTACATATAGAAAGTAGAAACACACAAAGCCATAAACATTGATGAGCAAAATATCATAGAAAAAGTAGACTTATACTCACGTATTTCCCTTAATCTTGAACCATGTCTCAGCACATTGCTTGTGAGCAGCACCCAGATCACCTTTACAAAGACATCCCAACTCAATTGGCAACCCAGCTTCTCTATTACCCTCCAAAACCAAATGGCAAATCCTACAATCTCTATCCACTTTACCCAAATGCACTTTCACCTCCACAACCCCACTTTCCAAGTCCACCTCTGACATACAAATTGACCCAGCAGAAGAGTCCCTCTGAGAGTCTGAGACACCTTCAATCTCCAACGGCGAGTGCCATGACTGGTCGTCGGAGTCGCCGGAGAGTGACACGTCACTGCTCCCAGTAGCAGAATGTCGATAAAGGCTGGCACTTTCACAGCCTGTGACAACATGGGAACCCTCTAAAGCTGCCATCTTGAAAAACCCAGAAAGAGAAATGTCATGGAATTGTGAGACAACGCGTGGAAAGCCTTAAAAGGTAGACTTTTTTCTTTTAAATGGGTTTAAGGCATTTTTGTTAAACTGAGAAGTAAGAGAGAGAAAAGGAAGGTGGTGCTTGCTTGGGTTTGGTTTGGTTTGGTTTGGTTAGAGCTAGGAGATGTGGTGTCTGTTTGCTTGCTTTTATGAAAGATCAGAGTCTTCTATCTGGTTGCCCTCTTTGCTGTCTATGTATAAGTGTGTCAGTTTTTTAGAGCAGTGTTAGTGAAAAGGAAACGCTGGAAAACTACAGTTTTGTGGCGCAGACTGCAAAGGAGAACAATAAGGAGAAGACTGTGGGGCAGCGTGAGATTGAGGGTGTTCCTAAGGATGACATTACAGTAGTACAATTTTTTTCTTTTCTTTCCTCCTCTCTTTCTTCAGATTTTTTTTTTTGGCAGTGTGTTGTGGGGACTGTGAGACAATGAGATTGTGCATGAGTTTGACAGACAGAGACTGTTCTTCCTTTCTCTCTCTTTTTATTTTCATCTATTTTTAGTTTTTACCCTTCACTTTTCTTAGGGTTTTTTTTTTTTTTTTTTTTCTCTCTTTTTATTTTAGTCTATTTTTAGTTTCTATCCTTCACTTTTGTTAGGTTTTTTTTTTTGTTAATATATTAAGATCATATTAATGAATACCTTACGTAATTGGTAATAAACTATATTAAGAAAATTTTAACACTACTTCACAGGAAATATAAAAACTGTCAAAATAAGTTATTGATTCTCATAAAATATTTTTAAAAATATTTCTTATTCCATTGTCTTTAGAACATCTTTTAACATTTTCCTTATTTTAGAGTAATCCTACAAAAAAACACCAATTTTGAGATTTGAAAATCACTTTCACTTGAAGGCATGACTAATATTATTTTTATATTGTAAACAATTATAAAAAATATTATTTCTCTTTATTCTCTATTGTACTAGGTAATTGGTATTTTTATTTTTTTTTAAATCATTTTTTTTCCCATACTAGTTCAGTTATAACTTAATAAAGGATGTGTAGAGAAAATGTTCAAAAAGGTTAATATTGTTGAGAATATATATACTTAATTTATTTTTCTCTTTGTTCTGTGGCTTGAAAGTGGTCATTTTATTGTATAAATAGAAGGAAATAGTTTATTTTCACATCAAAACCGTAGTCATAGAATGGCCACTTATGATTACATTGACGTAAAAGAGGGATTTTATTTAACACATAGACGTATTAGAGGGATTTTATTTAACACATACTGAAAAAGAAAGAGTGGTTTTATTACCTTATTTAAAAATATATAATGCAATCCACCCTTATCATCACCATTATCATGCCAGTGGCTGGTGTTCTAGCAAGGTTCTCAACCGCATAAAAAATTTACAACTAATTTTCAGTTGTCTAACAATTTGATCCACATTTATGCGCAAAGTCTAACAATTGATCATTGAACATTGTCTGTACATGGTTACCTATAAATAAAAAAAGACTAAAAAGGAAACTGGTACTTCTGTCTAGGTAGTAGGTAGCCAAGAAATTTGGTGAATTATTTTACTCATGGTCTCATGGATAAGATGAGATTTATAATAAACTCCATTTATCATATGAAACAGGGAGTAGCATATAAGGAAAAATTAGGTTATAATTTTTGAAAATAAAATTGTTTCTTAAAATAACAAAAAAAATTTAGTTTTGATAACATATAATTACAATACTCATGCAGTCACATTATTGAATTTAAAATACATCTAAAAAAAAAAAGTTGTGTTTTACCTTCAATTATTCTCCACAATGAAAATGACTCAGGAAAGAAAAAACACAAATTATTGTAATTTAAACAACCATTCATCAACATAATCAAACCTAATTTATGTTTAACAAACAACCTAACCAACTCAAATAAAAATGGTGGCTACGATTGCACCGGAGACGGAGCAGGATTTGATTGATGAGAGGGTGTCATGGCATGTGGAGGACCGGACTTATTTGGCTCGGAAGTATTTGGCTCAGACTTTTTTGGCTTGGAAGTCTTTGGCTCAGATTTCTTTGGCTCGGAATTTGGCTCAAAAGTCTTTGGCTCGGACTTCTCTGGCTCAGAAGTCTTTGGCTCGCATACATCCGACAAAAATATACCTGTGAAGATAAAATGACTTATAAGATGCATTTTTTTTCAACAATTGAATACAAATTTTCTCATTATGGACATGTATAATTATCAATTGTTTAAAAAATATATATTCAATAGTTGTATTTCTTTACTATTTTTTTTAAATTATTTTTATCAATAGGTAGTGAGGGAGTGAGAATTGGGTTCGAAAAACAAATTTTAAATTAATTTGAATATGAAATGGTTCTCACACTGTAAATCACTTTCGTAAATAATTAAAACTATCATGCTTCTTCTTTCTCTAAATTTCCTAAATTCTCCGTGGAAACCTTAACATGAGTTTTGATTAATGTTATACTAAATTTTGATTTAATATTTTTTTTCCCTTCTTTTCCCTCTCTTTTCTTTTTTTATTCCCTTCTATCATTATAATAAAATAAAAATAAAAAAAGGGAAAACACCCAAAGAAGAAAAAAAAAGGGGGAAGTGAGTGCAAAGTAACAAGTAGAACAAAAGAAAGATGATTTCAAAATTTTAGTTTGAATGTTTTTGGTCTTTACCCCCAAAAAAAAAAAAAAAAGTTTCAACAATACTATAATGTCATCTCTGATGAAAACCCAAATAGTCTCACTTAAGCAACAAAAATAAAATACCCAAATTTTTTTTTCTGTTTAGCAATACTACAGAATTTCCTAAATAATAAAAACCTAAAATACCCATATTATTAGTCATTCAGTCGTATTGAAAACAAATGAAGCTGTTGAAGCCTTACAAACTAACATGTATTCCTTTTTTTTCAAGCAAAAACAAAAAGTATTCCTTTCTTAATAGCAATAAAGATTCCAATCTTCCAACTTCAAAAAACAAAAAAAAAAATGAAAAAAAAGGAAAACAACAATACAGAGGAAGAAGCTAATAACTGCTTCTACGGTTGGACTTGTAGGTCCAAGCCTATTTGGGGCCAAATAATTGTCCTATCACTGTAATTAGTCTTTTTCTATATTGTTTATAATAGGAACCTCGGGTGCACTTTCTTTGATGCATATGAGAACTACCCCTTTGGCCACCTATAGCTTTATAGCGATTATATATGATCAATGCAGTCGTATCATTACAGTAAATCTTGTCTTTCTCTATATCCTACGATGAAAACAAATTGAAACAAACAAATAAACGAAATTTACTAAAACAGATCAGAAGGATAGAATTCACCTTCGGTCAAAGCCGAATTAGTGTAGAGATCAACAATGTTGAAACATGTGTTGTAACAGTCAGTAGAGCAAAGTTTGGCAGTAAAATCAGACATGAAGATGAAATCTGATGAGATACCAATAGTGAGCCTATCGACTCCACATGCACTAACGCATTCCTCATTCTCAATATATCCATGAAGCTTGTTGTCTTCGACAACCGTCTCAGATGTTATACATCGGTATTCCATGATACCATCTTTGAGGTTATTCTCTAACCAGCATCGGTTTCCCGAAGCAGAAACAGAAAATGTGCAAAAATCCATAGGCAAGTCTTCACATGTAAAACCACCTACATTATAGGGCATCAAATGAAGGAAAAGAAAAGAACGTATTAGTAGTAGAACTAATAGTTATAATTTTGTTTAAAGAAAATAAAGATTTGAACGGATTATACCAAGAGCTACTTGAAGTAAAACTGAGAAAGCAAGGTAGAAGATCAATGCCATTTCTAAGAGCTTTGAACTCATAGAATTGCACGTTGAAATGAATGAATAAAGTAGAGATTATGTCTAACCTAACACGGTACCGTGAGTGAGGAGGATAATTATAGTTGATTTTGTTTTTTCAAATTCAAGATATTATTAGTTAATTATCTTTAGTTATTATCAATATAAATTTCAAAAGCAATTGTGAATTATCATTAGAAATTTAGAATTATCACAAGCAAAACTCTTTATCAGAATTCTTCTAAAACCTTATCTATCTAGAGTATTTTAAATTAAATGGATTAAATTTGCACAAATAATCAATATATAATTTGAATTGAAATAAATAGGTTAAATTTTTTAAAACTTTCTATAAATTTTTTTTTTTTAATTGCAGCAATGTTCAAAACTCCTTATCAGAATTTTTTTAATTAAAAAACGACCTTTTTTTGCTGTTTTAATAATGCGGAAATCAAAATTTTATCTTAAGCTGGGCCGGCCCAAAATAATTTGAGGGATAAGTCAAAAATTTTAAAGAAACCCTTTTACATCTATATAATAAATATCACTCGAGACTTGAGAGCATAGTTAGTAACATACGGTACGCGTATGATACAATAAATATACGGACGGTTTTAATTCGGCATCTTTCAAGAAAAGTACGTTTTAAAAATTCGGCAGAAAAATACAAAAACAGAAAAAGAACGGTACATATATAATACAAGTATAATATGATCATATTTTAAAATTTCGGAATAAAAAGACGGAAACATTAGCAATACTTTTTTGGAGATAAATATGATAATTTAACATATTACAGTCATATAGAAAATTTTTAACAAATATAATTTGAAATAATCTTCTTAACAAAGAATATTATTTCAATAATCATGAATAAATCAACAATAACACTAACTTTTGTATAGAAAATAATAATTGAATTATGTATCAAATAATATTCTACTTGTAAGGACGCAATTTGAGTCCTAAGCCCAAAAGGTAAAAGGATCTAGGCCCAAAGAGTCCAATACAATGAATTTGTAGAGAATGGGTTGGAAAACTAGGCTCTAACGAGTTTGGTAACAATTATAGGAGATTCCAATGACAATAAAGTAAAAATAGACTGGTTTTATCTAAAAAAAATCGTCTTCGGCACAATCTGAGGAGATAAGTTCTTGTATATATTTCTTGAATTTGATTACAAGTACAGTTCTTAGTGCTACAGTATTCTTCTCTCAATTCTCCGATCCCCTTCCCTCAGGGTCCTCTTTCTGTTTTATACTATCTTATTTCTTTTATCTCTACCTTCCACGTGTAGATTAGATTGCTAGTGTTGATCCTTGTCCCATCAGCACCTTCCTGAAATCTTTGGGAGTAGCTGTAAGGCTGAAAACTACTGTTCAGGTATCACTTGTACATTAATGCGGCCAGAGAGTTAGTTGCAGAGCATTCAATGCGGTGGTAGCAGTTTTTTCTTAGATATTTCATGGTCCTCCTTTGTCCCGTACCTTCTAGATGTGTATCCTTACCAGTAGAATCTCCTGGAATGTTGCCCTAGAAAGTAGATCATAGCCCCGGACCTCGGCTTTGATCAACCGAGAAGGCATTCCTCCTCAGAACACTTTCTTGGACTCTTATGACCATACCTCACCTCTTCACTCACCAACACGGACTTCTATGACAATGTTTCCCCGTCCTCGAACTACTCAATGTCCTTAGATTGGGCCCCTGGACCAATGTATACATAGATATATACTACTGGGTCTATCACCCCTACACTACTTATTCATAACAAAATAAAAAATTGTTCACTTGTTTGATATTTTGTCTATTTTAGTTGAACTATTTTTTAGAAGATATTTTAGTTGAGCAGTATTATTTTTCTCTTGTACATATTAATTCTTATTTTTATAAAAAATTTACTATTCATTCCATAATAATAGGGAAAAATAATAATAATAATAATAGACAAGAAAGATTTAAGAAGGGATAAAGAGAATAAAAAATAGGAAGATATTTTAGATTTTTATCCTTCAAGAATGTTATTATCTAGCCGATTATAACTGTAAGGCCTAGATTCGGATCTATGGCCCAAAAAGTGGATGGACTTAGGCCCAAAAAGCCCAAAACAATGAATTTGTAGAGAATGGGTTGGAAAACTGGGCTATAGTGAATCAAACAACAAGCAAAGTAGATCTTGATAACAAGAGAACGAAGATAGACAAGTTCAAACTAAAGAAAGTCGTCATCTGCACAATCTGAGGAGATCAGTTCTTATATATTGATTCTCAAATTTAATTACAAGTTTAGTTTCGGATTGTTACAGTGTTTTTCTCTCTCTTTCTCGATCCCATTTTCCTTAGGGGTTTCTTACATTATATATCTCCCTTTCAATGATCTTGGCCCTCCACTTCTCGATCGTCCAGGCCTCCACTTGAGTGCTTGTCCCATCGGACACCCTCATAGGCTCTTTGTGAGTTGAGGCGACCAATGCAGCACTGTTCAGGGGTCTTCTCCACATAAATGCAGCCAGAAAGTTAGCTGCAGAGCATTCAATGCGGTGGTAGCAGCTTTTCTTGGATATTTCTCAACTCCCGTCCCGTACGTTCACAATGCATATCCTTATCAACAGAACTTTCTGGAATGTCACCCTGGATAATAGAACTCACCTTCTAACTCCTTCTTTGCTTAGCCGAGGAGATACTTCTCCTCGGCTTACCTCTCCTAACATTTACAGTCATACCTTGCTTGTGAAATCCAAAGTCTTACTCCCTCCTCATTGTTGATCTGTTCTCGAACAACTGTGCCTCCTCGAACAAGGCCCACTTGAGCCTGCGTCCCCACAATAATGTTAAGCATAACTAACGTAAAAGTACTTCCAAAATTATACAATAAATTCCATACATTTGGAAAGTTTATGGAAAACAGGAGTTTTTTATAAACTACGAACGGATGGGTACTCTACGTGTATAGTACGCGTAAAAACTAACTGAGCTTGAGAGTTATCTCGGTAATAACTAATTACTCTTGAGTTTTCTTTAATTACAAGAGTTTCAAAAAAAACCACACAACTATAATTATTCTCCCCACTATAGAGTGTTAGGCTAGACATTTTTCCTTCAACTATATCTTGCGGTGTTCTAGTTATTAGTTTCCTCTAATATTTCAATAATTTTTATGGAAAATTTTTTGCAAAGTTTAGTATTTTATTTTATAGGCAAAGTCGAAAGACAATAAGAATGTGATTTGATCGATGTATAGTGAATGATATAGTAATTGATATATAGGCATGTTTCACGCCTATTTAGGAATGCAAATATCATTTTGATAAAATAAAAATGTAAATATTTTTCAATCATTTTTTTTTTACATTTTAATTGTGTCATTTTTTTTTTCTTTCTTTTGTTCGACTTTTGTTTCAACGGTTTCAAAAACAACTAATTTGAGCAAAAATATCATATTTTAAATTAATTTTTTCTCATATAAATCTTACTATATGAGAGAGATTTTGACCTTGTATCTAAGCATATTTTTATTTTTATTTTTTATTTTTTTGGATTATCTTAGCATGTGTTGAGTGTGGGAAGAAGCTAAAAGGCTGATTGGTTAAAAGGAAAAAAAAATGGTGCATTTTGGTTTCATTTTCAATTTTTAGTAGGATCTACCACTAAAAAACTGGTTAGACTTTATTATTTGTACTCAGTTTTCATTTTCAATATCCAAAAAGTGAGTTTGAATACAAAAAATAAATATACCTTTTGACTGTTTTCATTTTCACTGAAAATGAATGCAATAGCATTTTTGTAAAAATACTCAAAATTTATGTTGAATTTTTAATTGAAAGTGAAAAGTGAAAAATAAAATAAAATAAAGAAGAAGAAGAAGGTAAACAAGAAAATTTGTGCCAAACATAAAATGAGTACAAGATTTGAGAAAAAGAAAATGAGTATCAAAAAATAAAAAGTGAAAATGAATCACACCCACGAACCAAACAGAAATATCTCAAGCAAGCACCATCATGTTCCTTAACTGAGATATATCTACCATATTAAATTCAGAGATGGTCATCATTCAACATTAGCACCCTCCATTAGGTAAAGACTTATTCCTCCCTTTAAAATCAAATAGGTTCTTCGTGTATGTTCTTTACAATCTTAAACCACTTCAATTAGACTTACATGACCAAACATCAAATGGCAGCGGCGCTCGTCCAATAGGGGGTTTTGTTTTTTATTCAATAAAACTGCATAGCACTTTAACATAGATATACAATATCTGTTCATTTCAAAACCAATTTGCTACTTATGAAGAGGAGTACAACATCCACAATAATTTTACAACAAAAATTAGGTGGCAATTTGTCACTGGTTTTCATCTGGACACAAAAACACATCACATTTTTACCTACTACTAACAGTTTGCTACTTGTGTCCCTAGCATTTCTCATTTATGAAACATAGACATCAACACAAGGCACAAGCAATTTAGTGAGTGTTTGGATAGCGCGTCCACATTTTGCGCGTTTGGCTGAAAATTACCTGGGTCCCATGTTACTGTTCACGAACCCCATAAAAAGATGAAAAACGCATATGAATTATTTTGTACTATTCATGTTACTGTTCACATCACTATTCAGCTGAAGCTACAATACTTTCAGCCCAAAAAATCAGCTAGCTTATAAATTATTTTGCTACAGTACTTTCAACAATAAGTTTTTCAGTTTTCAGCAAAATAAGCGGTATCCAAATAGACCTTTAGTAAGCTAACAAGACACATCTTCAGAGGAAAGGAGGACAGAAATGAAAGAAATTCCCAGCATAGAGCCTCCCATCACTCTTTAACAATGACTAACCCAACAGGCCAACACTCTCTGAATCACCCATGCACAAACATAATTTTTTGAAAGTCCCTTGCACAAACAAAATGCCCAACCAGATTTAGTGGATTAACATGTTAGAAGAGACGACTACGCAATACTCCAGATACAAGAAAAATTTTAGAAAACAAAATCCATCTAGCTCAAGCTTTTCACTTATAACAAACATATTTCTGTTTGCATTGCCAAAAGTCTGGCTTTCCATGCACAGGGATGTTACAAAAAGCATCAAATACATCTAGAAATAACTGATTTGGAAACAAACGACATCCAAAGATAACTATGCCGATGGAGAAGAACTTGAAATCACTGGGCATCAACCAAACAAGGATATCAGAGTATGAGTGGTTAGGCAAGCAACACCTATTACTAATTGATATGCATCAAGACACTTGAGCCTCTGTTTTTGGGACAGTTTCTGGAGATTTAGTCAATTTGGGAGCACTTTCTGTTGATTTCGTTAAGTTTGGAATGTACCTCCAACAACGCTTGTGAACTCCACTAATTTTCTTTGGTGCATCTGCCGCAGCCATGCCTGCATTAAATTATTGAATCAACTAAACCTTTGACCTTGGAATAGACAAAGCTAAACAAGTACCAATCAGCATGAAATAGATGCAGAAAAGTGCCATTTGGCCAACCATCATGTAAGAACATCAGTCTTGCTACCGGAAGAAAAAATCACAAGCCAGATCAAATTATCATGACCTTTTGTTTTTGATAAATCAAATTATCCCGACCTTATTCTTGATGCCAATGATTTAGGTCGCCTCTTTTTCCTGAACAAATTAGTATACATCTTATTTTAATATCATGTAAAACTCGATTTTATAGTGCATATATCACTGAATTAAAGGCCTTCTTTTTTTCCCCTTTATTGGACCATTAACATGAGACAAACTAAGCTAAGAATTGTTTACTGGCCTTCCAGGCTACCATATTTCAAATGCACTCATGGTAAACAATTCTATCAGACATCAAAATATTCCCTAAGGAAGTGTATATACAAAGCATTGAGGCCACCATAACTTATGATGAATCAACCATCAACCAAAAGAATTCATATAGAATGATGAAATATATATGTTTTCACATTGTGATTACTAACAAGATAGTATCACAACAAAACCCACAACTTGCCCACATAGCGAGTTGTGAGTGGTAGAGTTGGAGACCCACATGGACTCACTACTCACAACTTGCCACGTGGGCAGGTTGTGGCACAAGTTGTTGGTTTCCAAAAAGATTGTGAAAAGGCCAAATAAATTGATATTTATTAATCAGAAAAGTTAAAATAAAACATTAGACATCACATTTGCAGTGGCAAGCCCAGATTATCATCTCATCAATTTGATGACTATTAAATATTTAAACAACTGTTGACAATATTTATAGAGAACACAAGTTTGTATCAAAATGCTTCATATGCAGGGCACTCTTGGAACACTATCAAACAACAAGAAAAAGTAAATCAAAATGAAGAGAGGGTGGGACCTACAAAAGTCACAAATACTATTACACTTCATCACTTATATGTAAACTTCTTTCTTTGTAACATTTAAGTGGCGGAGGGGGATTCAAACCCTAGGATTGTCTCCGTTGATAAGATTAGGAAATGACATTTTACCAAAATTTCAACAGTGCAGCATACTGTTTGAACACTAACATGCAGCTGGTACACGGAAACAACTGGTAAAAGATTACGATCTTCTTGAATCACAAAATTTCAGAATTTAACAGATTAGTAAGCACAGCTGCGACTTAGAACTCAATTGAGAATTTCTTACAGAATCCTTTGCCATTTTCTCTGCAACCCAATCTCTCAGGGCAGAGACTTATGTGTATATCAAGGTCCGCAACATCAAAAGATTTAAACAGCTACAGAAAGTCCTACTAAACCCAATAGAATTAACTTAAACAAGACAAACAGTTCCCTCACATAAGTGACATTCCTTTTATATTCTTTACAGGGTGCAACAACAGCAAAAGTAGCAGCCAGGACAATAACACTAAGCAATGAAACCCCTAAATTCCCTTATTCAACAGAGAGAAAAAAAATCTCTAGCTAGTTAAAGTAACAAAAACAGCAGCAAGTGCAGTGATACCAAATCTAATACCAATATCAAAAACCAAATGTGGAAAATTTAAGAGCAGAATAATTAAACACTCACCTTCCTTATGAACAATTCCCCACGCCTTGCCATGCTTACCATCCTGCAACAACCACATAAACCCTAAACCCTTAAACCATGAGTTGCAAAAAAAAAAAAAAAAGAGATTAAAATTTGACTAAAACCCTTTGTTTGGCAGTCGAGAAATTGTGGAAAAAGAATATAAAATTTTTTTTTAACACTATATCTTGCTATAAGACTAGTCTTTTCAGTTTAATACAACTATTCAATTTCGATGAACTGAGTTTCGCATTGTTACAAACAACAAATCAGAGACTTTCCATTTCATTTCTCACAATTATTTTTCTCAAAATCGAAACAAAACAGAAATGGAAAACACAGAGAGAGAGAGAGAGAGACCTTGTAGAGATTGATCTTGGTGATCTGGTAAGAGACGCCAGTCCAGTGAGTCTTGGCCATGTGGTATCCGAGTCCCCAGTTGGGTAAAAACTGAGCCACCTCGAACAGGTTCTTCTTCTTTTTTCGTTTGGGTTTTTTCGAGGCCGAGGAAGAAGATGAAGCAGTAATAGTAGGGTTATTCGCTGAAGCAGTACTGAAGCTTCTGAGAAAGTTGAAAGAGAGCTTCAAGAGGCTTTGGCTTCGATCGCTCGCAGCTCTGTTTGCCAGAGCTGTCGCCATTTTTGGGTTTCGCTTTGCTCTCTCTCTCTCTATATCTCTATCTCAGTATCTGAGCCTAGAGCGACTGCGAAGTGTAAGAGTTTGAGGTTTTACTTTATTTTGGAATAACCTCGTCAGTTTAAGATATTGATAAATTGGCCCCCCTAACTTTGTGTGTTTTCACTCTTTTGGTAAAACCAAGGTTTTTAGTTTTATTCATTTTCTTTTTTTGATTGAGTTAATCAAACATTTTTCAAGCAAAACAAAAAGAGTTCATTTACAACATTGGTTTTCATTTAAGCTCATCTAACATTATTTTTTTATTTACCAATAATCACTCACCACATCAGCAATTTGTAAAAAAATTTGTAAACAAAAAGAAATCAAACACATTTGGTGTAATTTAGGTACAATTTTTAAAAATAAATATACTTTTTCCCTTTTATATTGTTGAAAATTTTATTTGGGCATTTGGAAGCCCATTTTAGTCTTTCACTCGTTTTTGCATTACAAAACTTTGCACTTCAAGCTTCGATGGCTCTCGGTCCTTTCCTTCCATGTCCCAGCAAAACTCCCATAACTCTACAATCCTTTGGTCATTGAAGCCAAGGCAGCGTCCAAAGGCTTTGGCTCGATATGCTTTTTACACTTTGTTGTGTGTTGTATGGATAGAGGATGTTTCTTTGTTTTCTATTGTCCAAGTTTTGCCCCTCAAAAAAAAAAAAAAAAAAAACTTCGGCTCTGTGGTAAATTTGGAAGAGCCCACAAAAAAAACGAATGTAATTTTTTCCTATTTGTTGCACTTTAAGAAAAAACGAATGTAATTTTTCCCTATTTTACATTCAACACAACATATGCAAGTATGGTGGTTCACACGCACTCTTCAGCACTGAAATCATTACAATGAAATTATGCATGGAGTGCAAATTCCAGAGCGAGCTATATCTCATTCTTCCCCCTGAATGTTAAAAGTTTCACAATGGGATTTACACAATTCATACCCTCACAAGCTGGAGGTATGGCATAGTGATAATTGAGCACAATAAATCTCAGACGCAAGAACATAGAATTTAATAATAGCAAATTTTACTACTAGAAGTCTAATTAAAAAAGTTATGCTACAAAACCAGATGATATAGCAGAATATAGTTTAATTTGTCTTTCCCTTCTTCAGTCAAATACTACATAACCAGCAACTGGAAGTTGAGGTTAAAAAAAGACTTTGCTACTATATAGTATATAGCAAGTTCCCCAATAACCCATCATCGGGCGTTAATCCCAATCATTCTTGTTCATACTCTTCCTCCTCATCTTCATACTCTCCTTCCTCATCAGCTGTTGCATCTTGATACTGCTGATACTCTGCAACCAGATCATTCATGTTGCTCTCTGCCTCGGTAAACTCCATCTCATCCATGCCTTCCCCAGTATACCAATGCAAGAAAGCCTTCCTCCTAAACATGGCTGTGAATTGCTCGCTCACCCTTCGGAACATCTCCTGGATTGATGTTGAATTCCCAATGAAGGTTGAGGCCATCTTGAGACCAGTTGGTGGAATATCACAAACTGTTGATTTCACATTGTTGGGAATCCACTCAACAAAGTAGGAAGAGTTCTTGTTCTGCACATTCAACATCTGTTCATCGACCTCTTTGGTGCTCATCTTACCACGGAACATAGCCGATGCTGTCAGATAACGGCCATGTCGTGGGTCAGCTGCACACATCATGTTCTTTGAATCCCACATTTGTTGAGTGAGCTCAGGAACCGTCAGTGAACGGTACTGCTGAGAGCCTCGTGATGTTAGAGGCGCAAATCCCACCATGAAAAAGTGAAGACGAGGAAATGGAATGAGATTCACAGCTAGTTTCCGAAGATCAGAGTTGAGCTGGCCTGGGAACCTAAGGCAGCAGGTGACTCCAGACATGGTTGCAGATATTAGATGATTCAAATCACCAACTGTTAGAACAAAAATAAAAGGGAATCAGTTTCGATAGAAAAACATTGATGAAAATGTAAAATAATTCAAAGACTCTAGAAGCAAAAGCATTTTGGTATCTAATTAAAATAATAATTATAAATCTTTAAAGTTACAAACTTGGTCTTCTTGGTATTTAATTAAAAAAATATATTTATCTTTAAAGTTACAAACTTTTCCCCCCCAAATCATTCAAACTGATTTGGCAGGGGAATTTTTAAAATCACCCAAGACATAGATAACCATTAACTTCGAAATGGAAGGGGAAAAGTGACAGCCAAGATTAGATTATGTCCATCACTTTCCCCCCTTCATTTCAAGTCAAAGGAAGCATCATTTTCATCACTAATGACTAATACTGAAATTACTCCAACTACTCAACTCATATGAAATTCTTATGACAACAAACCATATTCATGGTCTAGGACTATGTAGTCCTTCCCATTCAAAATCAAATATGATCATTTTGCAGCAATAATAGCACATTCTTAAAAAGCATTATGCATCACAGATATACTAACAAAACATTTGTACATCAATAGAAGAGAAAAAGGACAGTGAGAAGAAACATACAACTGGGAGTAGTGAGTTTGAGTGTTCTGAAGCAAATGTCATAAAGGGCCTCATTGTCAAGAACCATGCACTCATCAGCATTTTCCACCAGTTGATGAACAGACAAAGTGGCATTGTAAGGCTCCACAACCGTATCCGACACCTTAGGAGACGGGAACACCGAAAAAGTCATCATCATCCGATCCGGATACTCCTCCCTAATCTTCGAAATCAAAAGCGTCCCCATTCCAGATCCAGTTCCACCACCCAATGAGTGACACACCTGAAACCCTAAATCCCAAAAAAAACAAACACACATTATTACCAAAAAAAAAAAATTCTTCAAAAAACTACAAAATATATGAAACCCTAATTTGAAACAGACCCATTTCATATTTTCAAATCAAACAGTATAAACATAAAATTACAGGAAAATTTTATACCTTGTAGGCAGTCACAATTTTCGGCCTCTTTTCGAACAACATCGAGAACCGAATCGATCAACTCGGCACCTTCAGTGTAATGCCCTTTAGCCCAGTTGTTTCCGGCACCGGACTGGCCGAAAACGAAGTTGTCCGGCCTGAAAATCTGGCCGTAAGGACCGGACCTCAAGCTGTCCATGGTCCCGGGCTCCAAGTCCATCAGAACAGCACGAGGCACAAATCGCCCACAACTCGCTTCATTGTAGTACACGTTAACCCTCTCGAGTTGAAGTTCCGAGTCACCGCAGTAACGGCCGGTGGAATCGATGCCGTGCTCGGCGCAAACCACTTCCCAGAACTTCGCACCGATTTGGTTCCCACATTGGCCTCCTTGGATGTGAAGGATTTCTCTCATTTTCGGAAGAGCAGAGAGCGAATTCGAAAATTAGGGTTTGAAAAGTTTTGAACTTTTGGTGAGAGAGAGAAATGGAAAATGTGGGGTAGAGAATGGGAAAGAAAGGTTTATATATAAAGAGGGAAAGTGACAGATATAACGGCTCTTTTTTTTATAATTTTGAACGAACGGGTGTGAGAGAATCAACGGTCAGATGGCTGCCACGTCACGGATTTAACGGATTAAAAAAAATACTAGGAAGTGGGAACCCTAACGGTTAATTTCGAAATTGTAGAGAATTTGAAATTCAAAATTGCAGATACAGCTGGACACCAATAACTGCTGATGTAAAAAGTAAATTGCAACGGCGACGTATTAGGAGGATATACGGGGATACAGATTCCTAAGGAAGAAGTACATAGAGATTCGAGCAAACAAGTGGGCCACGAAAGAGGCCCACCTGATATTTACGATCCGGTAAATTATAAAACGGTAATAAACAAATTTGTGTAGTTAACCAAGGAAAATAATTTGTAGTTAAAAAAAAATATATATATATATATATATATATAGTTTTCGAGCACAGATTCTTTTGTAGAGTTTTTGCACATTTTCGTTAATCCTTGAACATGATCTAACTTTGACATATTTTATTTTTATCATTCTTTTGTATTATCTTCTTAAAAAAAATAAAAAGAGTGACAACATTGCCACCATTACTCTGTTTTTATCACTCGGAAACACATAAATCTTGTTTTCATTTCACTCATCACTCATTTAGTTAGAGTTTTGAGTGATGAGAATTGAAAATGAAAATATGGCCAAACACACATCTTAAGCCTAGGACCCACCAAAAATAAGTAATAGGTGATCAGTGATGGAAACTATTGGAAACCAAACAGCTTCTTAAACCCAAATTTTAATTTTGTCAATGTAATACTCAAATTCTTTTTCTTTTTTTTCGATGGGTAATGCTCAAATTCTTTTTTCTTTTTTCTTTTTTCTTTTTTTGGTAAACCGAAGGATTTCATTAATGAAGAAACATAAATATAGATATTTGAGCAAACACGCTCATACATAATCCCAACAGTGTCTAGACTAAGCAAAAGGGAGACATCTGTTGGGGGAATAGAAAAAACAACAAAATCCTGAGGGAGGAGGGCACCTCTTCTAGCAAGTGCATCAGCACACTTGTTGGCTTCCCTAAAACAATGTTAGATTCTAACTCTAGGAATTTTTTAAGGTATTCTTTGCAGTTAGCCACTATCACCTTAGTACCATTGAAGCTTCCAGTGTCCTTCTACAGAAGATCAATCACAAGGTTCACATCTAGCTTAATCTCCACAGCAACCTGGTTTAGATTAATGCACATCTTTATACCATCTCGCAAGGGCCACAATTCTGCCGCCATGCTGGCTGTGAATCCAATAACTCTAGCATATCCATATACCCAATCCCCATGAGAATTTCTTATGATACCCCCCCCCCCCCCCCCCCCACCAGCACGGCCCGAATTCCTTAAGGAAGATTCGTCCGAATTTAACTTAAACCAACTGTCCCCAGGGGGGTTCCACCTAACTTGAATGGTAGTTAAAGCACGCCTCATCTTTTCATTAAGACCGAGGCAAGCAAATTCCAAAGCTTTGGCCATGGTTTCAGATATGAGAGGTTTATTTTGGATGGGGGGTGTTCATCCTTGAAAATTACTCTGTTGCAATGTAACCAGAGGCTCCACACTCCAAAAGGAAATATGATTCCCCAAGAAATACCAGAGTTTGAAGGGTGCTGCGATTTGCAGTTTAATCGAAGCCAATCTATTAGGCTAGCATTATAGAAAGGGTTAGATTGAATAGGAGGGGGAAAGTAGTTCCAGAATAATCGAGCCACTGGATAGTCCCACAGAATATGGATAATTGATTAGGATGGCCCATTGCACAAAGGGCAGGATGGGACGATGTTCAAACCCTTCGCAGCAAGTATCGATCTAACTGGGATACTACTATGGAGACACTGCCAGAGGAAGCATTTGATCTAAGGAAGGGTGAAAGATTTCCAAATCCAGCTATTCATAAAGGAATAATGTTGAGGAGGATCATTTTCCAAACATGCCAGGTTGTATGCTTCTTTGAGATCGAAATCTCCACTAGGGGATGGGAACCAAGAAATTATATCCACACCAGATGTAGCCAAAGGAGTAGGAGTTGCTTTGATTTTCTAAAGCAAGGTCATAGGGAAAACAAAGGACAAACCCTCAAAATTCTAGCCATTATTTTGAGCAACATCCCTAAGGAGTAAGCTCTCTTCCCCTTTGAGAAGGGGACCTGCTAGCAAGCTTCTAAGAGACCCTTCACTTATCCATTTGTCATACCAGAAAGATAAGAAACTGTCCTTGCCTGCTATCTATTTACTGCCATTTTTTAATACAGCTTCACCCTTCCTAAGGCCCGTCCAAGTGGGAGACCAGGTTCTTGGCTTTGCTAGAGAATGTCTATTATGACTGGCATACTTATAAGTAAGCACACGAGCCCATAGAGACTCACTTTCTTGATAAAATCGCCAATTAAGCTCTGCTAGTAAGACAATGTTTTTTTTTCCTTGGCTTCTTGGAGACCATGGCCTCCATCCTGCTTAGGTTTTGTGATTTTCTTCCAACTAATTAGGTGGATTTTCTTCTTGTTGTCTGTAGAGCCCCATAGAAAATTTCTGCATAGTTTGTCTACACATTGGATCACCTTGGAAGGGAGGACAGCACATTGCATAGAGTAGTTTAGAATGGCAGATATGGTTGCTTGGGTAAGGACTAATCTGCCAGCAAAAGATAGCAAGTGAGTTTTCCAACCCGCTAACTAATTCTGACGTTCAATCACAGCTTCAAAATCTTGGACACTTGAGGAGTGTTTGATCAGAAAGCCAAGATATTTCCCTAAGGAAGAGGTAGACCGAAACTCCAAGATATTGCAGAGCTCCTCTCTAGTTTCTTGGGGAATATTAGGGGAGAAGAAGACACGAGACTTTCCAGCACTCACCTTTTGACACGATAAATAGCATAAAGTATCAAGTGCATCTCTAACAGCTCTACAGTTCTTTTAGTTAGCCTTGGCAAATAACACAAGGTCATTAACAAAGAAAAGATGGGAAAAAGCAATACCACATCTTGAAGCCCTAACCGGATCCCACAGATTGGCTTCATATTTCTCTGATATAAGGGCCTCCAAAACTTCCATACATAAGATGAAAATGTAGGGGGAGAAAGGGTCCCCTTGTCTTATACCCCTAGATGGTTGAAAGGAGTCAAGGCCACCCCCATTAAAAAGCACAAATATGGAGGTGGAAGACACACAGCTCATAATCAGAGACGTTATTTGCTTTGAAAATTTGAAGAGGAGAAGAGTGTCCCTAATGAAACTCTATTCTAGCCAGTCATAAGTTTTCTCCAAATCTATTTTAATGGCTGCGACCCCATCTTTACTTTTCTTCTTTGACATGGAATGGATTAATTCCTGTACGATAATGGCATTGTCAACTCCCTTTCTCCAAGGAATAAAAGCTATTTGGAGTGGGGAGACAAGGCTAGCCAGAAGAGAACGAATGCAAGCCACAATGATTTTGGTCACTATTTTATAAACTGAATTGCAGAGGCCAATAGGGCGATAATTGCTCAGTGTCTCTGGGTTTTACTCATTCTTATGCAACCGCACAAATAGTGTTATCTTTTCTAAGAATAAGTAAATTTAAAACAACCAGATGTTTAAATTTAAGTAGGAAACCTAATATATTATGTCTAAGTTTTATCCCAGAGCAATAATAGAGAAACATCTAATCAACCTTTCTATTTTCATTGACGACCTTTACACTAAAAAAAAACATAGTTTTGTTGTAGGTGTTTGCTTCTTCACAACATTAGAGAAAAATACTCTAGAGAAAATATTTATGGGTCCATTTGGTAATAATTGCGTGTTTGGTATAAAAAAATGTCTTTTTTAAGTGATAATTCATTGAGTTATACAATAAAAGTATTATTGTTTTATTTAAGGAGAGAGAAAACTGGAAAACTGTCTCTTACTACGACCGCTTTCTCTTCAGTCTTCACAAACTCTCTTCTATTCCTTCTCTCTTTTATTTCCCTTTGTTTCTCTCAAAACCCATAGCTCCTTCTTCCTCCTCCGTGGTTTTCGTCTCTCTCAATGATAAATGGATTTGATAGAAAGTTAATTTTAAATAGATTTGAGAGAAGCGATGATAGATCTAAGTACAAATGAATCTAAAGAATTTTAAAAGAGTTGAGTCGTTGATAAATAAAGGAGTACGAATGAATTTGAAGAATTTAAGAGTAATTGTGAGACAAAGTCCAAATAAAAGAGTTGTTGAGAGAGAGAGAGAGAGATGATGAGACTCTTTGTGTGAGATTACATAGAAGAGGAAGGTGTGAAATAAGTGGAAGCATGAGAGAGGGGAGTTTCAGTTATGTTTGGTCTTGTCAAGTGGGTCCTACAATTTTCAATTTATTTACAACAATGCCACTCAACACTTTTACTTAAAAACAAAAAACTAATGTGAATGAGTTCTCGAAGTGCACTAACACACAAATTTGCAAAAGAAATTCAAAATAGTTCACAAAATTCCAATTTACAAAACCCATAAAACAACCCAACACACCCAAATCTAAAAACTGAAGAGAGAGGTTAAAAGATAGAGTGCAAGAGAGAAAGAAGAAAAAGAAGAAGAAGACAACGTGATTGAGAGAAAGAGGGGAAAAAGAAGAAAAAAGTAAAAAAAAAAAAAAAAAAATAGAAGGAGAGCATGACAGTGTCCAAGAAAAAAAAAAAAACCATGCTGGAGAGAGAGAAAATTCAGTTGTGTATTATCAAATCTGTAGGTCCCAGACTTTTCTAAATATTTACAAAAATGTCATTGAACAATATTACTTGAAAACAAAAAACTAGTATGGATGAGTTTTTTAAATACAATGTTTAAACACCCTAAATTGATAATTGTGACTCAATCACTCCTACCAAACACGTTTTTTTTTTTTTTAGCTGCACAATTTTCAGTATTTAAACACTACATACTGTTGTTTGGAATCTCTTACCAAATAAGCCCTTAAACATCCTAAATTGAGAATGGTGGCTCACGCTCTCTTAATAAAACATCTTTATCGAACACACTTTATTAATTCAATTCAATAGAAAATTTTAACTTTATAAAAATCCAACTTATACATTTGTCATTCAAATTCAATATTTTGCGCTTGAAGAGTTAAGTTTAGTGTAATATTTTTGTTTTTTTGACAAATATATTAGTCTCTTTTTTTATTTTTATAAAAGGTTAAAAATGCATTATTAATAGAAAAAGGGATTACAAAGTTGCATCACAAACAACAGCTCGCATAAATTGACTAGGCAAAGACGCCAACCGACCACATTCATGCACAATGCTTTTACCCCTATTATTTTAAACGTGACCTAAAGTCTATCATTTTCTTAATCATATCCTTCTATTTTTGCTAAGATTAACTATATCCAATTATTTGATTTTTTTTCCAATTGTTTTTAAAATTTGATGAAAGTTCTTTAGGGCATTCCAAAAAGAAGTGCACACCCAAAAGGAAGTATTTAGGATTAAGAACATGCTAAATTAATTCTCCCTCACAATCCACATTCAAACTTTCCACGTTATATTTAGCAAAATAAATAAATAAAATAAATAATCCATGTCATAGCTCGCTACAACAAATCCATATAATAAAAGCAATTTAAACATTAGGATTGTCTTGGTAAAATAGATACACGGTTCCTTCATTTTTCCCAATCAAGGGGTGTTGAGTAAAATTGCTAAATATATAATTTATAAGTGTAAAACTATAGTGTAAGCCAATACGTACACCACCACAACATAGGCAACTACTAGGCATATGCATAAGAAGTTTCCCACCAAAGCCAAGCTTTATACATAAGCATACGTACTTACGTAGTGTGGAAGTTACAAGTAACATCTTCGCAATGCATACAAGGGAGTACTGACATTAGCCAACGCAGGACCTCGTCCCTAGCACTCACTGATAGCCACACACCTTCAAAATAAGTTAGCACCAAATAACAAACTAAACATTCTACATAGGGATGAGAGGCATTTTTTTAATATAACCAATCAAAAATTTATTTTAAAAAAATCTTGTTTTAAATAGAATACCTTCCACACTTGGGGAAATGACAATTGTTAAGTCTCTTTCTTTTTATGTTGTACAAAGATTTTAGGTTTGTGAGCGTTCTCTAGCTGCCTCTAGATTGTATTTTTAGTTTTCCTATATCTATTTTCTAATGTTGCGATTTTTATTTTTATTTTCCACTTATAATAAGTGATTGGAAAGGGATTCAAACCTGGATTCTCCCCATAGGGACACTAGTGACTAGACAGTGCCACAAGATACTACAGAATGACAACTCTCTTTTGATGCTCCTTGGAGGTAAGAGAACAAGATTTTTATTTGGACCCTAGATGTTTAGAAGCGCCAAAAGGTGTTAGTTGGGCTACAAAAACTCTTGGCCCGGCCACCATTATAAGAGGATAAGAATTATGAGTGAAGCATTATGAAGCTGCCCAAATTTGAAATTGAAATACAATATTTCAGAGGCTGATATTGCTGGAAAACTATTAAAATTACTTGAACAATTAATAGCAACATCACATCCTAATTGACAAGCTTCTGACCAAATTAGATTGTGAATAGCACCCTCACCAAACTGGTGCAATGACTCACTTTTATTATTATTATTATTTTTTTTTTTTTTAATTTAGAATCCTTATCATAAAATATCAATTAAAATCTGTCACCAAAAGCTATAATATGAAATTTATTAAAATACCAATTTAGTCATCCGACTAGAAAGCAAATTTCAATTTGGTCCCTTGACTATTATTTGAGTCCACTTTGTCCCTCAAATTTCAAATTCAGGTCAATTTCATCCTTAAGTCTCCTCTCCCTTTAAATTCTTAAAAGGATTATCTAAACTGATAAGACATCAACTCTTCATAACCACTTTTATCAACATTAGTGTCAGATAATCTCGTAAAATACTTAAAAGAGAGAAGAGAAGAAACTTAAAAGATAAAATTAACTTGGTTTTGAATGTTGAGGAATAAAATTGACACAATTAATTGTGAAGGCCCACAAATTGAACTTTGTCTAATAGTTGAAAAACCAAATTAGTAATTTTACCTATAAAATTTTATGCAATCTGATTTCTTAGGCTAAATTTTAGTTGAATTGCACTTTTATACTCATGTTACTAACTTATGGTTTTGGCCAGTAACAACAGGTTTAGAGGCTAGCAAATCCAACCTCTAATACTTTGCTAAAACGCATCTGATGTATTTTCCAACCATAAGAGAGCTACTTTAGAGGCTTTCACTTGTACTTGCATTGCTTTCTTTTAATAGTTTTTGGAGGTAATGAATGTCCAAAAGCAAGAAGAGCATGAAAGACAAATTTCCTCCTGATATCCACCCAGTTGAAAATTTGAAAAGATCATTGGATCTTAACAATTTTCAATTCCTTAATAGTGAACGACAAGCAATCCATAATTAAAAAGCCTCTTCTCAGTAATAAGAAATCAAAAGAGTGGAGCATTAGCTTGTTTGAGAAAGAAATTTCACTATTCTTATCAAAAGGGATTTCATTCAACCCTAAAGCAAAAATTGACCATAATTCTAGTATTTCCTAACCAGCCTAAGCATTTAGGGTCATCATATAGATTTAAGCTATTAAGGCAAAACATCCAATATAATAGGTAATCAATTAACAACATTCTGGCCAAGCAAGAAAAACTACCAAGTATTTCTAACATCTAAACAACAGCAAAACCTTGATTTAAAAAAAAAAAAAAAAAAAAAAAAAAAATCTGAGCAGTCTGAATTCCAAAAAAGTCAATTACCAAGATAATTTAACACAAAAAATATTGAGAAAACATCAAATTCAATACAATTAAATGAAGCCCTTTCAAATCTACCATCAAACAAATTGAGAGCCAGTACAGTCCAATCCAGTTAATTGTTCCTACTATCTATGTTATCTACAATGTTGTTTTTACCATCAAGGCATTCTCTATCTAGAATAACTATCCACAGGTGACTGGTCACTAAGAACTATGACATCTATGTGGTAGATAGTGCATGTGCTAAAGCTCATATTGATACCTTAACCTAGGCCTTCTCCCCTAGACATTTCTAGTAATGTCATGACATTTATAGAAATAATTTGTGCACAGCCACCTGTGCAAGACAAGTATAGGTTGAGCTTTTGTTGTTTATTAACACCTTAACTATTGATTTTGAAGAGGCCATGGAAAATTATACTATTTGATAAAATAAAAAATAAAAAAAAAACCATGATTAGTGCTCTGTTATCATAAATAATAAATATGAGACAAAAGAAAGAAGTATTTAGTTCCTAGTCAATTTCAAATCTAAGACCACCTGTATGTATACAACTAGCAGTATCACACAAAATGTTCAGGCAATCTTAAAAGGCAGACAAAAAAAGCAAGAAGACAGAAAAGTTAATATTTAAGACAGAATTTCTTACCCAAAAAAAAAGCCTTCAAAACCACAAACCTGGTAAAAACACGACCAAGCAGGGTTTGAATTCCATAATTGCATCCAACTTCGAAAAGGCCACTCCGTAACTTCAATAAAACCCCATATTTCATGTGATAAAAAAAATATGACGAAAAAGTTTAGGAAGCATGAAAATTCTCAAAGGATCATAATTGTAATCAACCAATACAAATTAATTGATGGTGATACTATTGCGAATCAACGTATCCAATGGTTTTCGAAACGAGAACAAGTTTCAAGAGGGATCATGGAGTTGGATTTTCAAATATAAATTACAATAATCAGAATGTGATATTCGACACGACTAAGGTTTGACATGGCATATCAAGGACAAGTAGGAAACCTAAAGGAAGAGGAACGAACGCGGCTACAGAATTATCTGAGGATAAATATGAATGGTAATGATCATACTAAATATGCTTTCAACACCCAATGCCGGAGACTTGAAATATCAAGATCAAAACACAAGCAAATCACATATACGAAGAAAGAAGACATAAAAAATGAAAAAGTTAAAAAAAGAAACCTACAAAAAAACTAATTAAAGTACCAGATAACAATGGCAAGGATAGGTATTAATATTATGGCTTTTACAAGTTTTCCTTGAGTTGATGATGTTATGTAAGGTCAGTTTAGCTTGTTAAAAGTTTACATTGCAGTTGCTCTAATAGACTACAAATGGATCGCCTTTGATTGCGTGCTCTTGTTGCTTCCAATGGAGGCAAAGGCCTTTTTACTAGTGTCCTAATTATGTAATTTATTACTGGTTTTTAAAGAAAAATGATTTGCCACCCTTTTCTTAATGTTAGGACCAAACAGTAGGATTTCAGAATTCAGTGGATTACAAGGCCATTGGCCTTTTGATACCAACCCAAAAAAGAGAAGTAGAGGATGAGAGGCCTATACTATTTCTTTGATTTTCATTTTTTATAAATGAGTTTTGGCATAAAAGAAGAGGGAAGGGGAGATTCAGACTAGTAGCGTCCACTTCATTGGCTTTTTGATAAGTGAGATTTTAGTTTTTTATAAGAAAATTTTGGCCCCAAAAGGGGAAGGGGTGTTTTGAACTAGTGATGTCCGCAGCTATGATTTGAAGCTTACACCCCCACCCCTTCAAGAGGAGAAGTATCACTGACCCAAAAGGCCTATCCTATTTCTTTAATTTTAATACATATTTTGTTATGATAATTTGGTTTCAGCTCTACAGGAGAGTGAAAGAGAGATTCAAACTAGTGATGTCTGCTTCATGAGACCTAGTTCACAGCCAATTGTGCTACCCCTTGGGGTTTTTAGTTTTACTACATCTTGGATCTTTGATTCTAATTCTTGACTGACAACTTAATTGCTATATAGGATTGTATCTAAAATTACAATACTTCTTTCCTGTGCACTACATACTAGATAGAAGTGATATGAAAAAAATGGTTGGCACTTCATAAATACAAGCTATTTCACAAGTAGACAAAACCTATAAATCAATACACATACAAGTGACAAAGGGTTCCACCTCAAGTAGGACATCAATCTCAACCTTAAAAGTAGAGAAAGCAATGGGTCAAATTCAACGGCTATGTCAAAGGCCTAAAAGTAGCCTCACAGATATATATTACAATGAAAATCCAATTCTGTTAACAAGAATACATTAATTGTAATTTAGCAGAAATCAATCTTCTGCAGACAGCATTTTTTTTTATAAGTCAATCTTCTGCGAACAAACATTTTTTTTTTTATAAATCAATCTTCTGCAAACAAACATCTTGCATAAAACACTAACACTGCACCGACTAATCATCTTTGACTGACAGATTGGCAGTTCAAATAGTCACAAAAAGGGAACAAGTGTATCCCAATACTGTAAGTTCTCTCTTTTTCTTTTCTATGAAAAACTGTAAGTTTTCCATCCAAATATAAAGCAAAAAATTGCTGCTTCTTTTTTCACCCTATTGAGCACTGCATCTAACAAAAAATCAGCCTACTTGGTCAAAACAAAATGGTGAGTCAAAAACCTTCCTGCCTTCAAGTATATGCTAATCAAATTTTTTATCACAAATTATTTCAGAAGATGCTGAGTATTTCAACTTTAACCAACTGTCCAAAATTATCTTAAGTTAACCTTATAGCCTCAGTTCCAAAAATCAATCAAACTAAATCATAATTCATCAGCCAAAAGAAAGTTGTATTCTTGCATACAAGGGTAATATACAAGTCAGCCCTCAAAATCCTGTAATAAACCTTGATGTGGGAAATCCTATTTATCACACAAGAACAAAGTACGAAGCTTAAAAAATAAATGTTTTGTCCAGAAGGAGTATATAATGCCCACATGGAATGCTTTCATATTTCCTCTCAAGTATCCTACTGGTTAAAATTCAATCACACAACAAGTGAAATATAGAACTATTTAACAAAGAGTATCAGTGTGTCAACAAGGCAACAGAAAATCCCACAAGAAGTCACCAATTAAAAATCAATACTAAGAAGCAAACATTTTCCACTAAGAAAAATCTGCAGATCTAACACATTCTTACCACATCCATATAAGGTCACCGAGTAAACCTTTCCACTGAACTTTCAGCCATTTTGTCGTCTGCTTCGCCGTAAAAAGACAGGTCGAATTGAAAATCTATTGTAAAAAAGAAATTTCACCAAAAATACAAAAATTAACTTCAAACATAGACCTTGAAGGCTTAACTGAATTCTGATAGTATTATGCACTAGGTCTCATATAAGAATAAAGATAATTAGCAATGAGACTAAAATCGTACTAATGAAACTAAACTATTGAAGAACGCTGTTTCACTTGACCAAAAGTTAAATCAGATTTGTTCACCAAGCCACCAGCTAAAGAAAATAGGAAGTTATAATAGACTGACAAATAAAAATGTAATCCCTAAATAAAGACATTTACTGCCTCAGGTGTTAAAATCTTGATGTGTAAAACATCCATTGTATGAAGAATAATTTTCATTTCATAGCCAGTTCAAACCCCGTTATCATTATAATCATCTTTCTTTCTTTTATAGTTAGATAAGTCTACAGCAGTTCAAACCTTCATATAGCTTGTAATCTTAATGATTAAGACAACCGCCACTTAAAAGAAACAGCAATACTGTTTTTTTATGGTTTTATATATTGCCTAAAACCATGTTTATTACATAAAAATTTTCTCTAAGTAACCCACCACATGTGTTGCTAGCCCCATAAACAAGTAAACACACTGAAGCTCTACCTAGAATAATTAAGCAATAAGTACGATCACCAAACTGTCCTCCACTTCTGCTTCTTCCCCTAGGTCTTTCTCTATTTTCTATTATTACATATTCCAGACTATAATGTCATTCAATCATTCATATCTGCTTATATAAGATTCAGTTAAGTTATAACGCTAGTAACAAGACAGGGAATACGATCATTAGGCTCCCTAAGTTCAAATATTTTCAGAGAGTGCATGCATCTCCTAGCAAAAATCATATTTCCACGCAATGAAAATGCTATGATAATAGGTCAAAACTCATAATCTTAGTAAAGTGTTGCTGATAACTAATCTCAATAATGTGTTGCAATTTGTTCAATCCTCGATACTGAATTACTAGGAATCAAAAATAAATTTAATAAAATTTTGATATATATACAGGTGGTTCTGCTTTTGAATGAAAAGAAAAGGAGCTGAACAAGGCAGCAATTAGATGCCACAGCTAGATATCAAGTAATGGTATCTAGCAATAATAATAAGTTTAAACGTAGTACAAATTGCATAGTTATTAGCATTTGAGTATTATGATCATGATACCGACAATGTCAATGGGTAAACCATGTCTTGTAAGTTGTATAGTTGGAAGACCTTTAAACGATAAAAAAGAACCTCAGAACTAGATAATGACTATAAAGCCATCATTGCCAAACAATTTTGAAAGAAAGAAAAAGGAGGGAAAGTCTGTAACAAACTTCAGGATTCTTTCCTCCACTCAATAATTCTTCTCTTCCCTTTTTCCAAGTGGTTAAAATGTATAAAAAGCCAATACAATCTAATTCATAATTCCAGTACTAACTGCATCAAGAGAGTTTTGCTAAGCTAATAATCTCATGAGATTCCACCTTTCCACCCTTAAACATAGAATTTGAAGATTTAGAAGGTATTCTACAGAACACATGTGAGAGAAGAAGAGAGTTGGTTGGCCAATGACAAGATTACATGGTTAAACAATTTCAAAAGGAAAAAGATGGAAAGCCAACATAATAATAGCAAAGTGTTTATTCCGAATGTCATAAAGAGACAGTAAGAGGAACAAAATGATGGAAATTATTCCAACAAAAGATGTATATCTTCCTCAAAAAGTAAGAGTTCTGCACATATGGATTCCCATCTTCAAAATAGAAGATGGTCCTAATCACTCAGATAGAAGTTGAAGAGTCTATAAACCTGAAAGTTTTGACACCAGAAGCAAATCACCAGCAAAACCAAGCAACCATATCAGACAAGTTTAATTCTAGTGATGAAACCCTGTAAAAGCACCAAGATAAATTCAGGTACAGGATCGGGGTTGAAAGAATACATTAAAAAATGCTACAAACAAAAATTCCATCTCAAGCATTGCAGGTAACATCACATGCACAACGGAATGACAGCTACTAGATAATGCTAGTTTTGACAAAACAAAACTATCCTAGAGCTAAAATAAAGATTTCAGAGTCAAAAACCAACAAACTTAACTGCCACTGCACTTCAGTTCCAAACCATCTCCATAAACAGGGAAGCAACCTGAAATGACAAAACTAACATAAACCTTCCTAAAAGTAGAAAAGAGGCATGAAGGGTCAATAGCCTATATCACTAAATGCAACAAGACCAAAGAAAATTGAACCCAAAGTCGGCATTGATCATATTTCTACACACCATAATCACTTAATGATTATTCCCACGGCCCTCAAAACTGGTATTCCTTGACTTGCTTGCATCTTCAAGCGAGGAGTTGTCACCAGAAGTTCTAAAAAAATAAAGTAGAAACAAAAGATGATAGAGAATTAGACTTTTATAGCTTAATTAATAAAAGTTTCAAATAACTAAGCACATAAGCATTTATAAAAATAACCAGGATGACTTACTGTTTCTGTTTCTTTGCATTTTGCTTGATGCTCCGTACCATATCCATAGCCATCTTCTGGTGCTCCCTTGTTTGTGAGTGCAGTTCCAAGCCTTCAACTGTTTCACAATCAACTTTACAGATTCGGCACCATCCCATGCTAGCTGCCTTCCTCTTCCTCAAGTTACCAAAAGACTCCATTTCTCCCTGAAGATATCAATAGGCACAAAACATCAAAAATTGAAAGTCTCCTCAACAAATAACCTACATACACGAACCTATAAAATGCACCCACATCATAGGAGAAACTTCATATATGTTAGGACAAACTTAAAGCTTGAGTAAGCCTTACATAGTCAACTAAATAGGCTCAAGAAAATGTGAGAACAGTGGCTGCAGAAAACTTTTACTTAACTGTATCAATTCCAGCATCATTCGGAAATCCCTGACGAGGAAAACTGCTCCTAAATCCAGACTCACCAAATCGTGGATGACCTGGCCTGTTGCCTGCACCAAATGGTTCAAAGTTCCCCAGCCCAGCCAGTTCTCCCATCCGTGGATGACCAGGATAATCACCAAAACCAATTGGCTCTCCCAGCCGCAAATGACTGGGCATGTTCTGGGGACCCATATGTTCGCCTCTCCGTAAATGGCCATCTAAACCAATCAATTCACCACTCCTTAAATGCTCACTCATTCGCAACTTACCGGGACCCTCAAACTCACCTCTGTGCAAATGACTGGGCAAAATAGGAAACCTGCTTTCATGGAAGGACTTGCCAATTGGATCACCAAATCGACGTGACTCGCTGCCATCAAAATCATCTGGACCTAACTGGCCAGGAAGGCCTCCAAAACCATGTGAGGAGATGCCAGGGTACTCTCTAACTGGACTTCTAGGAGCAAGACCATCCATGTGACGCCGACCATAACCAGTAACTGGTCCAAGAAAATCTGGATGAATATTAGAAGAATCAGGTAAACCAACTGGTCTCTCTCCTCTATCAAAGGGAGGCAAGAATCTTGAACGGGCACCGCCTGCCCCAGGATCCAATTTCAAACCAGTATCATAATTTAGCCCATGGGGTCCCATATCATGGGGCCTTGATGAATAACTCCCAAACTTTGGTAAAGGCTCAGCATCCAAACGAGAAGGCCTAGGAAATTGCTTGAGATCATCTTCAAACTCTCCTTTATCAGTTACATGTCGGCCTGCCGGAAAAGAATTGGAACGCTCATCTGGGAAAGGCTTAAACCTATCATCCCGCAACCCGTGTGTGAATGAGGACTCAAGGCCAGGGGGACCATTATTTCTCATCACACCGGAAGGCTGACCAACTGGACCCAGTCCCAAAGACCCGGGAAGATGTGGATCAGGTCGTCTACCATCCATGTAGCCAGGTCTATGATTTATAAACAATTCAGTTTCCATCGGATTAGTAGGCCGCTGCTGGCCCATCAAACCTTCAGGGCCATGGGGTGGTGCTCTAGCCATTCCACCATGTATATCAATTGCACCAGGAGGTAGTATACCAAATGGTGGTCCAACAGATTCACCTTGAGACATTCTGGAAGCTGCAGCATGGGTAGGGAGTGCATGCCCTTGACTGTGAGGGCCTTGAGGAGCAACAGATTGTGATTCAAAGTTTTGATGGGGAAAACCATGATAACCTGTTCCCCTCCCAAAGGATGCTGCGGAGCCAGGACCTGAGATGCCACCAGGAGGAATTTCAAGACCTTGAGACTGCTTAAACACAGGTGGCTGGAAATGCTCAGGTGCATGCCCAGGTCCCTGAGGCCTAAATTGAGTGGGAGGGTGCCCTGCTGTGTGTGGGTAATGTGGAAGTGCATGAGAGGTTGTTTGTAATAATGGAGCACCAGGCCTTTGTTGAAGAGTAGAAGGCCCAAAATGCCTTCCCTGATCGGCAATTGGACCTGGGTGAGAAGGCTGCATGAAGCCCCCAGGTTGCACCTGACCAGGTGGAGGAAAACCTCTGTATTCATCAACTCCAGGACCATGAGCAACAGATCCTTTTGGGATAACATTCTGAGCAGGACTACGTGAGACAGGAGCTGAAATCGTAGACAAAGTTTGTGAGCCTTCATCAGGCTGCTGAATTCCACTGGTATCCTTCTGCAACTTCCCACTGAGTTTTTCAACATGTTCAAATTCTTGCAATGGGGGTTTTTTCAGTAGATGATCATCCTGACTTTCTCTATCTTCCATAGCAGAATTTTCTACATCTTTCTTGATCTCAGTTACAAATTCACCTGATTTACTACCCTTTAAATGCTCCGAAGTACTTTCTGTAACCTCTTCCTTCACCATCCGCATAACAAGTTCTCCATTTTCAAAAGCATTTGATCCAGGTTCAGCATCACCATTATCCTTGAACTCAGTTTCAGATTTCACAGTTTTACCATCACCAGCATCAGCACCAAGACCAGCACCCAAATCATTTGAGTCCTTTTTAACAGCATTCTCAGAAGATGATTCAGCTTTTTGATCACCCACACTTGTTGGTCTTGAAGTCACCCCAGACTGTTGTTCAGTAGACACTTGTACTTGATTGCTGTTCCTGAGTATATTAGTCTGATTTGCTGCTGGTTGGCTTGCACCGGGATGGATTGGCCTAGCCTGAACACCACCAGCATGTTGAGGATATGAGTGTGATTGTACTCCAAGATTTGGCAACACAGGCCTTCCAGCAACATTTTGAGATCCATGTGATAATGGTAAATTCTGCTGCACCTGAGGATAGGCAGTAGTATGTTGTGGATATGAATGGGGCGGGCCCGGGGGGCGTAACTGAGATTGGGTAGGCATCTGCTGCTGTACAAAAGGACCTTGCAGAACGAAAGGCTGCTGCTGCTGCTGCTGCACATATTGATGTGTCATGGGCTGTTGAACTTGCTGCATAACAGGGCGCTGGAGTATTGGGTGTCCAGGTTGTTGAACTGGCTGCTGTTGTGCAAGAGGGATGTTTTGGCCTTGACCTGGTGATGGCAACAAACCCACCTGTTGCTGGTTTGGAAGTGTACCATGAGAATGGGTTGGACGCATAGTAGTATGTTGTTGAGGATATTGACTTGGCATTTGACCAGGATGTTGAGTCTGTGGCTGAAACCCACCTTGAGGGTGCATTTGCATTGGATGTTGTTGGGGAACTACTGGGTGCGCTTGCTGGTGAGGCTGAGGCTGAGGATATGATTGATGGCCGGTCACAGCATGGGCTGATGGAAGCTGCATCTGAGTCACATTAGGATTTAGGTGGGGATGAACAGGTGCTTGTAGCTGAGCTTGTGAATGAGGTTGAGCTTGAGAGGTAGGATGCTGATGGGCCTGTTGCTGGATTTGGAGCTGTGGATGTTGCATTTGATGATGAGGCTGCTGATATTGAGGCATCGGGACATGTTGCTGTGGATGAGGTTGGGTCAGATGGGGCTGAGGCTGAGGATGTGGGTGGCTCGGGGCTGGTTGAGTCTGCGATTGAATTTGAGAATGTGGCTGTACCGCGGTTAGTGGTTGCTGTTGCAGGTTAACTTGTGCCTGGTTCTGAGGTTGAGCAACTGCTGGAGCTTGAACATGTAATTGAGACTGTCCATGAGGCTGAGATTGCAGTTGGGGTTGAGGCTGGATATGGGGCTGAGGTTGCATGTAAGCCTGAGGTTGATGCTGGACAGTCACATGTGGTGTATGAGCTTGCAATTGCTGTTGCTGGTATTGTGGAACTGTCGGCTGTTGATAAGGGTAGTACTGCTGATATTGTTGTTGATAAGGATCATATCCAGGATACTGCTGGTAGTATTGTTGATACTGTTGTTGTTGCTGATACCACTGTTCTGAAGTTGCCACAGCAGACTGAGCTAAAGCTTGTGCTTGAGAATTTGGGTTTGCTTGCTGATTAGGATCCTGTCCAGGTATAGTGGCTGCTGTTGTTTGAGATGTCTGGGCCTGAGGAGTTGTTCCTGCCTGAGTGGCAGTCTGAGTCTGATCAGCAGTAGCAGTTCCGCCAGTGGCTGATGTGTCCTGAGCACCCTCTGCTTGAGGCTGCACACCCTGTCATCAGACAACAATAATGAGAATCAATCTACCAAAACAATGCAGCAGAACATATTTTCATTTGTGAAAAGAGAAATGAAAGAAAATTTTTGGCACTCACAGGACAATTTTGTGCATGTTCCTGTACTTGGCGATGCACAATCTGGATCCCACACCTATTGCATACAACAGGAGAATTGCCAAATGCACATCCAGTACAATGAGATGTGCATTCAGATAAAGGCCCCTGCCATGTGCATCCACTCCTATGATAGAGACAATGAACTGCTATTTTGCCAATGGTTTCAGCAAGCGCTTTATTTGATTCAATAAGCGGCTGCAATGAGCAGTCATCATAAAAAACTATAGGTAGAAAAGACATATAATAGGATTATAATAAAGACCATGATAGTGTGAGAAAGAACCTTGGAATCAGCTTCAGTCACCAAGTAGCCATCATAGGGGCAAGCCCGAGTAGTACCCACTACGTATGTCAAACAGGGCTTGCAGTATAAATGAGTGCATTGTGACTGTAATGCTTCATTTGGATAAACAAGTAGACGACAGACGGGGCAGAAGTATTCTCCAGCTAAAGTTTGAATGTTCAATATGCACTCATTATCAAATCCCATGCTGACCTATAAGCCGAGCTTCAACTACCACAGCGCATCAATGCTTTCACCTGTACACAGGTTTTACACAAAAGAAATGAACTAGTGCCCGCTACATACTTCCAAGAGTCTAAATTACAAAATATATCATTGTTGAGTCAAATTCCAATTTTCGGAATTCAACGATTATCCTAAATAAAAATAGAACCATAATATCGTAGTCCACGGTATGCTTATGTTATTAAAACCAAGACAGTGTTCCACATACAAACATCACACAAAACTTCATAAACACCGGAAAAAAGGAATCGAATATTTACGCCCAAGTATCAAGTCAACACAAAACATTATCAGACAGACATTGAAGAAAAGAGCAACAAAAACCAATCACAAAAACATCTTTTTTAACTGTGCAATGCGAATAAGTAGATAGCAAAAACCGAAAACGCACGAAATAAATCATGGATAACGCATAGAAGAGAAAACCCTAATCATCTATTTGGTTGCCAAAAAGGTCCAGTAACTGTAAGTCCCAAAATTTTCTTTCAATCTTTTTCTTTTTTCTTTTCTTTTCTTTTCTTTTCTTTTCCCTTGATTTCTCAGCAACCAAACGATATCAAGAAATAGATACAATGCTAGACTGTAAATATAAATCTCATACCTGAAATAATCTGAAACAGCGAAAAAATTCGATTCAATACCCTAAACCCTAACCCTGCTATACCTGTAGATGAAAAAGAAAAATAAAAATTTAGGGTTTTAAAGATCGAATTAATTTCTATATATTAAGAACAATAGGTAAGTGATAAAGATGTATGACCGATGAATAGGATATCTAAGATTGCTAAGGTTCGTAGAGATTGTTGGGAGGTTTTGTGTTTTTAAAGCACAACTGAGAGAGAGACACACACACACACACAACACACAGAGACGAGACAAAGTGTAGAGATTGTGGCAAAGGGCGATGCTATATAGAGTGATGATGCCAACTAAACTGTGCTTATATTCATTTCTTGCTAACGTGAGATAACGGCGTTACAAGACAACTGAGTACTAACTACGGACGTTATTTTTAGATTTTTTGTTTTCTTTTTCTTTTTCCATATTTTTTAGTGGGAGTTTTTTTTTTTTTTTAAATAAATTTACCTACTAAACGTTTTTAGTTCATGAACATTCATATAAATACTATTGATTATTATGAAAAATATTGGGGTTGAGGAGTGGGTAATCATGCAAAGATTAGTATTTAACATGATAGCAGGTATCCTATGCCAACTACGCACAAAGTTGTTTTCTCGTGCAGAATACTTTCGAACACAATGTTAGTAAGTAAGTCAATTGATGATAATTTTAACCATTGATTGGGATTTAGGGGGAGGCCTCATTGACCTAGGTTTTTTTTTTTTTTACCTCATGTGGTTGTAATTATTAAGGGCGTTCCCTTATATATTTTGTGATTATGGCATTTTAATTTGGCATAGTACCAAAACGAGACAATACTCATTTAATAATGTATATTTTATAAAGTGATCCTAGTTTCATGATGATTCTCATGGTCGATTGTCCAATATGGATGAAAATCAACAACTTTGGATAATATTTTGGGATGTGAAGATTGCCAAACAAGTTTATGTATTCATGTGGAATATGTGGCAAGACATTCTTCCTACAAAATGTAAATTGTTTTAACAAAAATATTTTATCAAGATTTTCTTATAAATGCAACAAGAGATAGTTGTTGACTATTACCATGTATGTTGAGCTTGCACCTATGCCTCAAAGAATTGGCATGCTAGTTTTCTACAATAAGTTGTTATTTTTCTCCAAAAAATGGGAAAGAAGTGGTTGCTATGTGTTTAGGAGTGGAGCTTACATATGTTACTCGTATACTATAAATAAAACAGAGGAGACATTATGCACAATTGCTTGGGGAAGTGTATAGAAGTGGATGGGAATTGTATGTGAATAGACTTAATTTGAGGTAGACAATAGTCGCTATTTATAGATAAATATTAAGATATAAAAGGAAATGAGCTAAGTAAGGAGTCAGTTTATTCTTCAAGATATATCAAATAATGGCTACAAGCACTATTTATTTATAAAACTTAAGCTCTCTTCCTATAGGCCACACATGGCTCAACCCTATTGGCTTAGGGTACATTTGATACACTGAATGTAGATTACATTAGGAATAGTAATCTTTATTACTAAGGATAGAAAACATTGTAATGGAATAACTATTACTATTCTTAAGTTTGGATGTTACATATAGAAAGCTTGTAAATGATGATATATAAGGAAAATTTATATTTTTGGAAATATATTAATTTTAAAACCTATTATATGCACTAAGGAATAGCTATTGCCTTTCTTTCTTTCTCAAAAAAAAAAAAAAAAAAAAAAAAAAAAAGCTATTGCATCCATTTTAAAGAGGAATAGTTATTCTTTAATTTAAATAATAGTTATTCCAATGTAATAACTAATCCATGTAATAAAGATGCAACCAAATAACCGAATTGCTATTACACATGAATAACTATTCCATTACAGAAGCTATTACAGCATACCAAACGTACCCTTAGTGATTAAGCACATACTCTCACCAATTAATCCATGTGGTCAATGTGTCACGTGTGCCAAGAGTTCTAACTAATTTTATCAAAATCCCAACATGGGTAACTAACTACTAATTGAAGGGATGAAACTACAATAATTATTAGGTATTAAGATATTACAGCAAATTAAGATTCGTAATAGTTGTGGGTTGTCATAATGCCAAACTAGGTATGGAAATATTATCTTATGCATTGCTTTGCCCAAAAGGCAATGGGCTATGCTTTAGAATTTATTAATATGCATTACTATATAAACCCCCCTTCTAATCTCGACGCACATCAATTACGTTTGTTGGCTGGTGAATTTTGGTGGTGCTTCATTTAATGGAAATTAATCTAATGGTTTTAGACTATCGGTATGATTTTTGTGGTTGAGTTATTGCTATTTTTAGTGAAAAAAATCCATACGAGTGGAGAAAGTATCTCCTATAACAGTTTTTCCAAGCCATTCACCCACACAACAACCTAATTAGCAAATAACAAGTGAGAAATTTGTGCGCCAAATTATGAAAATTTTGTATAAAATTGAATCACGTGGCATTCATTCATTGGGTTATTGCATAAGTGACTTTGTATATATTTTCTTGTATGGAACGTGATAGAGACTTGGTGAAGGAAATGACAACTAAAAGACTAGTAACTTTTGATATTGAACATGACATTTCTATTAAACTAGCTTGTAACTCTATGCATATACATGGATATACTTAAAAATATACAATAAGATGCATAATATAATTCTTATATATATAATTTAAATACTATTGATAGTCATTTTTATATTTTGTTAACTCTTTAAAAAAATTTGTAAGGATATTATTAGGTTTAAAATGTAAATTGTCCATGTTTTATTATTATTATTATTATTTTGAAGCAGTTTTTTTTTTTTTTTTTTTTTTACGATTCATTTATTCTAGACTTTTTGAGTTTTACACTTAATAACTCACTTGGATGAATATTTATGATATGATCTCATATTTGATTTTAAAATTAAGAAATAAAACTCTTTAAGAATAAATAATTTAGGACATATGGCGCAAAATTAGAACTCTAATTTGGAATTCTAATTTGAGTTTCTCTCAGTTTCACCTATTATTATATATATAAATATATAGATGTATGTGTGTGTGTTTGTTTCTCAAAAAAAAAAAAAACTCTAAGTGCTTCAATTCTCATAATCTTGCTTATATCCTCTATTGACCACATTTTGAACAATATTTGAAGTAAGGCATAGTCATTCCACCGGATTTTGTTTGTAAATATTATTTACAAACAAAAATATTGTTAGTCATTTTACATTAAAAAAAAAAAAAAATATATATATATATATAGAGGGTTAAGGGCCCAAATTGTATATTGGGCCTTGGGCTTAGCCGAGAGCCATGAGTAGTCCGAGAAAAAACGAATGGTAATGAACGGTTCAGACCCAGGACTTAATGAGCAAAATACGACTGGGAAGGTGTTCCGAGGAGGAATATCTCCTCAGACATGATAATACAACTCAAATCTGTATTCCAACAATCAAAGTGACCATCCAGGAAGTTCTAGTGATAAGGACGTGCATCATACACATATAAGGATGATGAGAACTCAGAAATATCTAAGGAAAAGCTGCTACCACCGCATTGAATGAACTGCAGCTACTTTTTTGACCGCATTTATGTGGAGAAGACCTCTGAATAGTGCTGCATTGGCTACCGCAACTCACAGAAAGCCAGAGAGGGTGTCTGATTGGATAAGTACTCGAGTATTGGTTTGAATGATCAACAAATGTAGGGCCAAGATCATCAAGAGGGAGCTCTATAATGTGAGAGACTCTCCATAAACTGAGGACGGGTAAAATAGAAAAAGAATACTGTAGCAATCAAAGTTGTACTTGTTCCCAACTGTTATTGATTTGTATGACAAAATACCTTCTTGGGTAGTGAATTCATTCAGCTCTATTTTTCTTGTTCTCGTTTGATCATCTTTTAAATTTATACTAGCCGTTGTCAAATTCATTAGGGCCTAGTTCTTCAACACACTCTCTACAAATTTATTGTACTAGGCTCATTGGGCCAAGGTCCCATATATCTTGGGCTTGGACTGCAAAACATGTCCTTATAATTGGCGCTGTCTGTGGGAAGAGCTTGTGTGATAGTGAGTGCAACGGTCAACGATGGTAGGTTCAGGTCCGTACCAGGCAGAGTCTATAGGGTCCCAACGTGAAAATCCTTTTGTGAACCTCGAGCGCAGAAAGGACCGGGAGGGGAGTATACGTAATGTCCAGACCGGTAAGAGCCATTCCCGGGGGAACAGCCACCTCTCTCATGAGGAGGATACCAAAGCCTTGCAACTGGAAGTTGACCAACTGAAGAGAAAGTTGCGCCATACACGGCAAAAGCGAGCCCCCTCCAACTCTGACATATTTTCTTCTGATGGTGAGCAGGATGGTAGTTATCGACGTAGATCAAGGACTCCTCCTAATGAGTCTTTCTCATATGAAGAGGAACACCACTGTGAACGAAGATACAAAAGCCCAACTCGCAGAGGACTGGGAAACGATGCTATGAGTAAAGCGTTGAACCAGATTTCCAAGTCGCCCTTCACACGTAGGATTGAAAAGGCCACTCTTCCTCGGCATTTCCATCAGCCCACGTTCACCATCTACAATGGACGAACGGACCTGGTGGAGCATGTAAGTCATTTCAGTCAGAGAATGGCTGTCCATTCTAAGGACGAAACCCTGATGTGCAAGGTGTTCCCATCTAGTCTGGAACCCGTGGCGATAAGATGGTTCGACGGCCTAAGGGCAGATTCCATACGTTCCTTCAAGGAGCTCACTAGGGCTTTTGGCTCTCGTTTTATCACTTGTACCAGGGTCCTTCGACCAATAGATTCTCTATTGTCCTTATCCATGCGAGAAAGGGAGACTCTGAAGGCGTACTCGGACAGATATTGGGAAATGTTCAACGAGATTGATGGTGACTTTGATGATGTAACCATCAGCAACTTTAAGGCCGGCCTCCCAGTCAAGCACGGTTTAAGGAAGTCTTTGACTGGCAAGCCCGTCACCAGTGTGCTCCAACTCATGGACCGGATTGATAAGTACAAGAAGGTTGAGAAAGACCAGCAGTTGGGGAAAGGAAAAGCTAAGGTTATCCCTCAAGAGAGGAGAGATTTCAGGTCGGACCGGTACAATAACAACAACCATCCTCGGAGAGACTTTGTCGGGCAATCAAGGTCTGCTAATACTCAGGTGGTTAATGCGGTGTTCTGAGAACCGGTGCATCAGGTTCTGGAGAAGATTAAGAATGAGCCGTTCTTCAAGTAGTCAAATAAAATGGCAGGAAATCCCATGAGGCGCAATCAGAACCTCTATTGCCAATATGACCAGGACCAGGGACATACTACAGAAGACTGCAGAAATTTGTGGGACCATTTGGACCAGTTGGTCTGAGAAGGAAAGTTGAAACAGCTCTTGTATCATTCTAGTGGCCAAGGGAGCCAGACTGGCTCGGAACCCCGAAGAGACGCTTATTCGAGACTCCCTTTGGGAACGATAAATGTCATCTTTGCCGCTCTAGGGAGAACCGGCTCTTGTCCCTTCAGAGTGATGTCTGTGTTTCGGCTACCTGCCGAGAACGCTAATTCAGGGCCGAAGAGGGCTAGAATAGATCTTCGGCCGGTGTTGGGTTTTTTGGATGAAGATAAGGTTGGAACCATACAGCTCCATGATGATGCTTTGGTGGTCACACTCAAGATTGGAGGGTATAACGTGAAGAGAGTGCTAGTAGACCAGGGTAGTGGTGCTGAGATTATATATCCCGACCTTTACAAGGGGCTGAATCTGAGGCCCGAAGACTTAACAGCCTACGATTCGCCTCTAGTGAGTTTTGATGGAAAGATCGTCATTTCAAAGGGTCAGATCAAACTACCCGTACAGACGGGTCCAGAAGTAATAGAGTTAGATTTTATTGTGATGGACGTTTATTCCCCCTACACGGCTATTGTGGCCCGGCCCTGGCTCCATGCCCTAAGAACCGTCTCTTCTACTCTGCACCAGAAGGTGAAATATCTGTCGGGCGGCCAGATTAAAGAGATTGTTGGAAGTCAATCCACAGCTAGGTAATGCCTAGTGGCTGTCATCTTACACCAACCCGAAGCCGAGTCCTCGGCCTCTGCCGGAGGGGGCTTGTAGCAATCAAAGGCTCCGGTATTGCCTATAAATGGATCAGCCGATGAGGCAAAGTGTGAAGATTTAGAAAAGGTTGTTATAGGTGATGATCCGGAGAAGTTCTTTCAGGTCGGGGCTCAGCTGCCTCCTGAAGAAAAGGAAGAGTTTGTAGAATTTCTTGGTAGAAACGTTGACGTGTTTGCATGGGACGCTTATGAAGCCCTGGGGGTGGATCCAAACTTCATCTGTCATCATTTAAATGTTAACCCATCCATCACTCCCAAAAAGCAGTCACATCGGCGCCCGTCAGAGGAACATGCAGATGCTGTCAAAGATGAGGTGATGAAGCTCAAATAGGCAGGGGCTATTAAGGAAGTTTTCTACCCTGAATGGCTGGCTAATACTGTGGTGATGAAAAAGAAGAACGAGAAGTGGCGAGTGTGTGTGGACTTCACAGATCTGAATAAGGCTTGTCCAAAAGATCCCTTCCCTATGCCTTGAATAGATTAGTTGGTGGATGCAACGGTGGGCCATCCTCGGATGAGCTTCTTAGACGCCTTTAAAGGATATCACCAGATACCACTAGCCCTGGACGATCAGGAAAAGACCGCTTTTGTCACTCCCATCGGAAACTACCACTACAAAGTGATGCCATTTGGTTTGAAAAACGCTGGGTCTACCTATCAAAGGATGATGACGAGAATGTTTGAACCACGGTTGGGCAAGAGTATTGAAGTCTATATAGACGATATGGTGGTGAAGAGTAAGGTGGTGTCTGAGCATGTGGGAGATCTTGAAAACATCTTTGAAATTCTGAGAAAACACAAGTTGCGCCTAAACGCTTCCAAGTGCTCATTTGGTGTGGGATTAGGCAAGTTCTTGGGCTACATGGTAACTCACAAGGGAATTGAGGTCAATCCCGATCAAATCAAAGTCATTAACGGTTTACAACCATCTCGAAATCCTAAAGAGGTCCAGAGGCTTACTAGAATGACTGCTGCCTTGAACCGGTTTATTTCTCGGTCAGCGGATAGGTGAAGACCCTTATTCCTCTTGATGAATAAGTGGAAGGGATTTGAGTGGATCGAGGAATGTGCTTTGGCTTTCCAACAACTTAAAGAATATCTATCTCGGCCACCTATCATGTCCAGTGCTGAAGTGGATGAAGTCCTGTCTGTTTATATCGCTGTGGCCCCTCATGCTGTAAGTTTGGTGTTGATACGAGTTGACAGTAGCATACAACGACCAGTTTACTATGTGAGTAAGTCACTACATGAGGCCGAAGTTCGTTATCTACCACTGGAGAAAGCCATTTTGGCAGTGGTGCATACTACACGAAAGCTTCCCCATTACTTCCAAGCACGTACAGTTGTTGTCCTGACTCAGCTTCCACTCAAGGCTATACTTCAAAGTGCTGATTATACGGGGAGGATTGTAAAATGGGCCACGATCCTAGGGGCTTTTGACATCAAATACATGCCTCGTACCTCTGTTAAGGGCCAAGTCCTCACGGATCTGGTAGCCGAGTTTGCTGAATCCCCATTGGAAGTAGAAGCCGAGAAGTGCGGCATGGATGGAAAATCGGTTGGCATGATCTCCTAGCAAGGTCCCCTATCCTGGAGAGTATACGTCGATGGTGCAGCAAATCAGAGGAGGTCCGGAGTGGGGCTAGTTTTAGTATCCCCCGAAAAGATTACCATCGAGAAATCGTTAAGGTTGGACTTCTCGGCCACAAATAACGAAGCCGAATATGAGGCCCTACTGATGGGAATGACCATGGTTCAAAGAATTGGCAGCAAGGCAGTAAAGATGTTCTCGGACTCAAGATTGGTCGTTGGCCAAGTAAAAGGAGAGTTTGAAGCGAGAGACGAAAGAATGCAAGGGTACTTGAATCAGGTTAGACATTTGCAATCAAGGTTTGAATCTTTCAACCTATTACATATCCTTAGAAGTGGAAACACACATGCCGATTCCCTTGCCACACTAGCAACCTCCTTGGCCAGAGTTTGCCTCGAGTCATACTTGTCGAAGACCTGTGCAAGCCTGCTATGATGAGAAGAGACACAGTCTAGATCCATTAAGTCAGGGTAGGGCCTAGCTGGATGGACCTTATAGTCCTGTTCCTAAAGAAGGATATCCTGCCCGAAGAGAAATCAGAGGCTGACAACGGAGAAAGGCTCCTCTGTTCTGGCTATCCGAGGACTAGAAATTGTACAAGCGCTCTTTTTCTGGGCCATATCTACTCTGCATACACCTTGAGGCGTCAGAACTACTCCTCGAAGAGTTACATGAAGAGATTTGTGGAAGCCATACAGGAGGCAGATATTTGTCTCACAGAGCCATCACTCAAGGCTATTGGTGGCCAAATATGCAGAAAGAAGCGCAAGAATATGTGAAGAAGTGTGATCAATGCCAAAGATTTGCTCCAAATATACATCAACCAAAAGGAGTCCTTAACCCCCTATCCAGCCCTTAGCCATTTGCTTAATGGGGCTTAGATATCGTTGATCCTTTTTCCAAAGCCGCAGGGAACAAGAGGTATTTACTAGTCAGCACGGACTACTTTACTAAATGGGTTGAAGTTGAGCCCTTGGCGAATATCAAAGATGTGGACGCCAAGAAGTTTGTCTGGAAAAACATTGTCACCTGGTTCGGGGTCCCTCGTACTCTCATTTCGGACAATGGCCTTCAGTTTAATAGCAAATCTTTCAGGAGATACTGCTGTGATTTGGGAATTACGAATAGATATTCCACCCCAGCTTATCCCCAAGGGAATGGACAAGTCGAGACTATTAACAAGATCATAGTTAATGGACTCAAGAAGAGGTTAGATGATGCTAAGGAAAAATGGGTAGAAGAGCTGTCACACGTCCTCTGGACATATAGAACCACGCCTTGCAGGTCAACTGGGGAAACCCCCTTTTCAATGACTTATGGAGCCGAGACTATTATTCCTTTAGAAACTGGCTTCCCGACACTGAGGACCAGCTCATTCAATCCGAGTAGTAACAATGAATTGCTAGAAAAGAGCTTAGACTTTATTGAAGAAATAAGAGAAAGTGCAATGGTTCAATTGGCATACTACCAACACAAACTCAAGCAAGGTTATGATGCCAATGTAAAACTAAGACCATTAGCGCCTGGAGACCTGGTGTTGAGAAAAGTTCTAGGCACTGCAAAGAACCCAACATGGGGAAAGCTAGGGTCCAACTGGGAGGGGCCATATCGCATCACCTCGGTGGCTGGTATAGGAGCATATTTTCTCGAAAACCTAGATGAACATGTAATACCGCGACCTTGGAATGTAAACAACCTGAAAATGTATTATTATTAATAAAAACTTTCCATTGACATATGCTTATCTATTGTGCAAATGCATCGTACTTCTCATTAGTATTTTTATAGGTGATTAAACAAAACCTTAGTCATGTCTAGGTCCTCGGACCAGATGTTTTGGGGAAATTAACACTCTATAACATCTTTATAGGTAATTAAACAGAACTTTAGTCATGCCTGAGTCCTCGGACTAGATGTTTTGAGGAAATTAACACTTTATAACATCTTTATAGGTGATTAAACAGAACCTTAGTCATGCCTGAGTCCTCGGATCAGATGCTTTGGGGAAATTAACACTTTATGACATCTTTATAAGTGATTAAACAGAACCTTAGTGAAATTAACACTCTATGACATTTTTAGAAGTGATTAAACAGAACCTTAGTCATGCTTGAGTTCTCGGACCAGATGCTTTAGGGAAATTAACACTCTATGACATTTTTATAAGTGATTAAACAGAACCTTAGTCATGCATGAGTCCTCGAACTAGATGTTTTGAGGAAATTAACACTTTATGACATCTTTATATAAGTGTTTAAACAGAACCTTAGTCATGCCTGACTCCTCGAACCAGATACTTTGGAAAAATTAACACTTAATGACATCTTTATAAGTATTAAACAGAACCTAAGCCATGTCTGGCTCATCAGACCACATGCTTTGGCCAAATTAATACTTATTGACATCTTTTATAAATGGAAAATAAAACCTAAGTTATGTCAGGATCCTCAAACCGCATACTTTGGTAAAATTAACACTCAAAGACCTCTATTTATTCAATTTTTCTCAGTATTAAACAAAACCTGAATCAGGCTTGGTTCCATAGACTACACGCTTTGGCTAAGTTAATACTTATTGGCATCCTTCTAAGTGTTAAGACAGATCCAAGATTATAACCAACTCCTCAAATTGATGACTCTGAGCAAATTAAGATCCTTAGTTATTTATTTAAGCGTTGGGTAGAGTGAAGGATATCTGCCCCTCTTATTCTTTACAAAGTATATTACTTATCTTCATTAGATCTAACTTTCATTGCAGAAAGGTCAATTCACAGTACAGGTATGTGGTAAACTTCTTTATTGCTAGTACTTGGTTAAATTGATTAAATTGTTAGCAGTGTATTGTTATCAATTTTTAGTAAAGATGAAGCAACAACAGTTCAATGCTATTCATGATAGTAATACTCCTCAAAGCACATAAAGCGAAAGTGCAAGAGATGAAGAGAAAAACATTCTCATTAAATGAAAAAGGGAATACATTATACACATTGACAGAATGTCATTTAAAAAAAAAAAAAAAAAAACTACTACTATAAAAGAAATTGCGAAGAAAATCCTAAGTGCTAGGCCTTGCCCTTGGGAGCAAGAGGGTCTTCTTTCTGGCTCGGCTGGGAGGTAGGAGCATCCTTGGCCTTAGGATCAACTTTTTTGGTCTTGGCCTCTGCTTCCTTCGCCTTTGCTGCAACTTCCTTGTCCTTGACAGCGTTCTCGGCTTCTGAGGAAGGTTTTTTCTCCTTGCCCTTACCCTTGTCTTTATCCCCCTCAGCCCCCTAGCCTTGATCACCAGTTTGGCTGGATTCCTTCGAAGCCTTAGGGAGAGGGAGAGTAGCTTGGATAGTCAGGGGCTGCTCAGAAGTCTCTGGAGCAAGGGTAGAGGGAGAGGAGATGGCACCTGGGACTTCACGGATATCTGGGTGATAGTATACACTCCCAGGCTGCCTCCAAATAGAGTCTGTGGGGACTCCTGCAACACTAAAGGCCCTATCCCATGTCGCATTGCAATAATCCCTGCATACCTCTGAAAGCTGCTCAGCAAGCCTAATTTGCGTCTCCTCCACGCCAAGCAGATAAGACGCTTGCTTCTCAGCCTCGGCAGCTTCCTTGGCCAATTGGGCTGCCTCCTTGGCCTTCTGCAGCTCAACTTTAAGATCTATGACCAACTGCCTTTAGGTGGCCAAATCTATCTCAGTCAAGTGCAGTTTTTGGCGCTGATCCTCAGCCTGCCTTTCCACGGTCTTTAGACTTGCCTTAACAATCAGGCAAGCCCGATCCGCCGCTTTCAGCTTCTCGGACAACTCAGCCTGCTCTTGTTTGAGGGCCCCCAATGATTTTTCAACATCAGCACGGGAGAGGGCTTCAGCCTCGGCCTCATTATGGGCGTCACGAACCCACTCCTCGGTCACAAAAACTTGCTGAGCAATCTGCCCAAAAACAACGAAAAAATCACATGAATTAAAAAGTAAAGAAAGAACGAAAATACAACCTAATGTTTAACTTCAAGGATATGATAGATTGCTTACTATGGCGAGGTCTCTCTTCAGGGACAGAAAGAGGTCATTTTGCTTGAAACGCCTGTAAGCCTCCATGTCCCTGGGGAGCAAAAGAGGCTACTCTAGGGCTTCAGCAATGTATCATGCACGCCCCCTTTGGAAGTCTCTGACTGAGGCGTTCCAAAGGATGGCAGTCCCATCCACCTCTAGCCGAGGAGACCAAGTGCGTTGCGTTATGCGCACATCAGCCTTGTTTTGCTCCTATCGGCTGTCCACAGAGCTAGACCTTTTGTCTCAGGCGTCTTTGGCCACCTTCTATTGTTTTGTCCCCTTCTGAGGGCCCACCTCCCCTTCTTCAAGCACCTGAATCTGCATTTTCTTCTTTAAATCAAGAATGACCTTCAGTCCGGGGTCGGTGGGGATCGGAGGAGGAGGAGGGGGAAGAGTAAGAGGGACTTGGGACTTGGGGACTTCTTATGAAGTTGTCCCCTTGTTCCTTGCTGCCATGAGGTTTATCAAGCTTCTGTTCCCCCGATTCAGTGCCATCTCGTCCTCTTCTTCTGAGGTGCTGTCTACACGTGCAACTATCAGGGTAGGATGATGAACACCCGAATATCTATCAGCCTCCTCCTCGGCGTCCGAGATGTTAACTAAGGGAGTCTCTTGAATCTCCCCTTCTTCAAAATGAAATTTGTCTATCTCCTCATCGAGTGATAGACGAGAAGAGGCGACCTCCTCCCCTGTCACTGCTGCTGCCTCGGGCAAAACCTATTGAGGTGGTAACACAATAGGTGGAAGGTCTCTCCGTGCCAAAAAGCCAGGCTTCGAAACGTCTATGCGGGCTAATCGGGCGTCACCAGCTCTTATTGCCTGACCCGCCTCCTGTAAGATTCTTGATAGAGGCTCGTAATTAAGCACTAAGTGAGCGGCTCGCAGCTGCCTATCCTCACTGACAAAGACTTTGGACTTCAGCAAATAGTTGAGAGCCAGAACGTTGACCAGGCTGAGTTTCGGAGCAACGTGTCTTTTATCTGCAAAAACGTCCGAGGAGGAAATCATGGTCAGACTAATGAAAATTACCATCAAAATGAGATGAAGTGTTAAAAGCGAAAGGGGATAAAACTGAGAGCGCTAAATCCCCTGCCAAATGGACTAATCCTAAAGTACCCCACCTGGCTTTCTCGCCCGAGTTGGGCAATGAAGACCGTCACTCCACTCCCCGGAGATAATAAGGTAGTCATCCTTCATGCCCTTGTTTGACTTAGGAAGGCACGATATCAGTTTGACGATGTCGAACTGGGACTTGAGATAGTATCTCGCGCCGGCAAGCTTGTGGCACTCGTACATGTGAACCACATCATGCCACGTGAGCCTCAATCCCATCTGCTCGTTGAGAGCGTCTACACAACCCAAGACCTTAAATAGGTCAGAGGCGCACTAATAGGGAGTCAGTCTGTGGTTAATCAGGTAATCCCTGGTTACCCTACCCATGGGAAGCGTCATTCCTCCCTCTATCAAAGCAATCATGGGAATGACGACTTCACCCACTTCTCTATTGGTAAGAATTTGGTCTGGAGCACAATATTGCAAGGCTATTCCCTGCGGAATGTGGTATCTAGCCCTAAATCCCTCCATACCGGCCGGAGAGTCTACTAAGTGCTTAAATCTACCTATCTAAGCAAACGTAGAGGACACGAATGAAGTTTTCTAAAAAAAAAGTAGGCCGAGGAGAAAAAGAAAGTTTAAAGAAATAGAAATTTACAAGAACTAAGATATGTGTTAGTCCCTGAAACCTTCAGAAAGGTTTTCAAGGGTTTCTTAAAGAAAAGGTGTGGGAAGCTTAGTAACTTAGGGAGCTTTGAGAGTTTGAGACCTTTGGAGAGTTTGAAGACTTGTGAAATGAGGGAAATGATTTCTCCAAGTGCTTTATATAGAGGGCGAAATTGGGTGGGAGTTATCCCGCTCAAAACCCAAGGAGAAATATCAGCCATTGGATTAGCGCCTCACCATTGGACGTGGGGAACAACACGTCGCCTAGAGCAATTAATAATGCCTCGCGAGCTCCGAAGTGTCAGTAGCAATTATGGGGTGCGCAAAATGGCACTCCCACGTGTGCAAATCAAAGGGAAAAATAATATTAACGCATGAAAAATCAAAACCCCGCTTTTCTCCTCGGATGAGAGGGGAAAAACCGGAGTTTTAAGGAGCTATTGTAGGGTTAAGGGCCCAAATTGTATATTGTGTCTTGGGCTTGGCCGAGAGCATGAGTAGTCCGAGGAAGAACGAATGGTAATGAACGGTTCACACCTAGGACTTAATGAGCAAAATACGACTGGGAGGGTGTTCCGAGGAGGAATATCTCCTCGGACATGATAATATAGCTCAAATCTGTATTCCAACAATCAAAGTGACCATCCAGGAAGCTCTAGTGATAAGGACGTGCATCACACACATATCAGGATGATGGGAACTCATAAATATCTAAGGAAAAGCTGCTACCACCGCATTGAATGCACTGCAGCTACTTTTTTTACCGCATTTATGTGGAGAAGACCCTTGAATAGTGCTGTCTTGGCTACCGCAACTCACAAAAAGCCAGAGAGGGTGTCTGATTGGACAAGTACTCGAGTATTGACTTGGATGATCAACAAGTGTAGGGCCAAAATCATCAAGAGGGAGCTATATAATGTGAGAGACCCTCCATGAACTGAGGACAGGAAAAATAGAAAAAGAATACTGTAGCAATCAAAGTTGTACTTATTCCCAACTGTTATTGATTTGTATGAGAAAATACCTTCTCGGGTAGTGAATTCATTCAGCTCTATTTTTCTTGTTCTCGTTTGATCATCTTTTAAATTCACATTAGCCGTTGTCAAATTCATTAGGGCCTAGTTGTTCAACCCATTCTCTAAAAATTTATTGTGCTGGACTCATTGGGCCAAGGTCTCATATATCTTGGGTTTGGGCTGCAAAACGTGTCCTTACAATATATATATATATATATATATATATATATATTGTATATGAAATTTTTTTTTTGTGTGGAGTATAATGTTCATTTATTTCAACTTTCTTATCCTTTATATACATTTTTTTAAAGTATCACTTTTTTCCATGCATATCATTTTGAAATCCTAACTTACTCTTATCTTGTCAAAGTAAGTTATACAAAGTGGACACTCACTTGATTTTATTACCTTATGATTTATTGATGTTCAATTTTATTGAGTCATTATTTTAAACTATATATATATAGAGAGAGAGAGAGAGAGAGATTAAATTCTATAAGGACGTAGTGTAAAACTCATATTTTACCCCTCCAATCCCAACATGCTACATCATCTTATTACAAATTTAAAAATAAGCACAATCACACTCAATCAATTCTAATACCCATATATAAATCCAACCAAATTGGGAATTTATTGAGATGTTATTAGGGGTGGTAGGATATATTAAATTTTAAGTAAAATGCTGATGTGGCAATTACTTATTGGATAGTGTAAAAACATGGATTTTACACCCATCCTTATAGAATTTAATCTCATATATATATATATATATATGTGTGTGTGTTATTGCAAGAAGTAATATTATTAAGATTTATTATGTAGCTAGCAAATTCGTGTATGTTACGTGTACAGTACACGTATGTCCGTAAATTTATAAAAAAAAAAAAAAAAAAAACTACTGACATCTCTCATTTCCTTTTCAATTGTACGAATGTATACGTTATTTTTTTTTTAAATGAGAAATAATATTTGCATTTGGTTTATAGTGAGTATTGCATAACGTTTAACGGATGAAAAACGACAGATAATAAGCCAAATAGTCACATGTAATAAACATACATGAGTTATATAACTCTACTCTATTATTCCTTGAAATTGGGAATTGATAGATATCGGTCGATTTATGCCTCCCACTTTCCAATGTTTTTGCACTTATACCTCTACTTTTTATCTTTTACTTATAATTATCTATTAATAGTTATATTGTATATGATTTCTTTTTCTTTTTTTCTTTTTTTTTTCTGGTTAATAGGCATAATATTTAACAAAAAGATTACAAGCTGGCGGCCACAGAGGCCAAAGTATTGGCAACCTGCCTATAACAGTACAGACCATTTATATCAGATACAAGAAGCCTACTTAATTCATCCGAGGGGGAAGCATCAAAGATAACAAAATCCTCCCTCATACAACATCCTTTTTTAGCCAAAAAATCAGCACATCTATTCGCCTCTCTAAATACATGTGCTACCCGAACCTGTGTGAGATTTGCCATGAGAGATCTGCAGTCAAGAATCAAAGGAGAAAAAAATTTGTTAGAGTTGTCAGCCTTGTTTAGCATCTCCACAATAACCTTGGCATCAAGTTCAACTTCCAAATAATCAATCCCCAGCTGGTTGGCAAGAGTTAATCCATCTCTCAAAGCCCATAATTCAGCCATTACACTTGTAGTGTACCCAATGGCCCTTGAAAACCCTATGATTTCCCCTCTTTTGAATTAAATCTTGTATTCCATTGAATATTTAATATACATACATGCTTGTAAGTTAATACATGGTTAGAGTTGTGACAAAAATTCAAAACTGTTATATCATGGATAGCCACAACAAACAAGATTAAAAAAAAAATTAGACAACTTTATTTACCTTTTTTTAAAAAAAAATTTTTAGAATCAAATTTAAAAGTTTTCATTAAAAGAAAACTAGCAATTACACAGTATCATTTTGGATTACAACAGACACACAAGGAGGAATCTCTTCAAGCCAAACCATCTTTGTATCAAAATGAATAGCATTGCGGGCCAATGTTTGAGCAACTTGGTTTGCCTCCCTCTTTGTGTGATGGAATTCACAACTTCTCAAGGCCATTGACAAACTTCACGTCATCTATGACGTGTCCAATATGAGAAGTAGTTTCAGTAGTGCCTTGGATAGCTTTAACCACCAAAAATGAGTCACTCTCAATTATAACACAATTGAAGCTACTCTTAGGCTATGTTTGTTTCGAGTGTAATTGTAAATTGGAAAATGTTTTACACCATTGATGGTGTTTGGCACCTCAAGAAATTAAAGTCAAATTGAAAATACATTAGTTTGACTATAAAATACCCCACCCACACCTGGAAAATATTTTACACAATAATATTACCTTCAAACCATTTCCACTCCTCTGAAAATTCATCTCCTCACTCACTCTCATCACTTATGCCAAGCCTAAGTTGAAGGGCGGAGAAAGCTACTGCCGGTGAAGCACATATCCAGTCCTCAACCCACAACCTTGCCGTCGTGCCTACAAGCCCCTTCGCCGACGAAGGTAGTTTCTCATCTACTCCACCTTTGTCCTCTCTCTTTCACTCACTAGACCCATCCCTCTTCCTCCCCCGATTTCGTTCAGCTTCAATCTGAGCTCATCTACTCACTCTCAGTCTCATGCTCAAGTCGACGATCATGAAGATAAGGGTGAGCATGATCGCGCCGCCTCAACCCATCCCCCACCCACGTCATCGCTGCCCTAAATGGTTTTTTATTATTATTGTAAAATAACATTTGTTCTTGGGTTTTGGAGGATCGATGGTTAGGGTGATTTGTGGGTTTCAATGGTGGTAGGTTGGGGGTGAGTTTAAGTGTTGATGGTGGCCAATTGGTGGTGGCTTGTGGGTTTTGGTAAATGGGTTTTGATATTGATTTTGAGATTAATGGGTTTTGATTTTGATTATGATTTTTCAGGTTAATTGGTTATGTGGTGGTTGATGGTGGCTGCTGGAGGCTGGGTTTGTAGTGGCCAGTGGTGACTGTGGTGGTTGGGTTTTTTGAAAATAAGTTTTTACGTGCAATACCAAACACTGCAAATACTTTTCCGACAAATTTTCTAAAACACAAATAAACAACTAAAAATATTTTCCTTTTCGTAAAATATTTTCAATTGAAAATATTTTACACTCAAAAAACATTTTACATATTGCCAAACACAGCCTTAATTGCAAACCTGATAGTTCGCTGGATAGCCAATGCCTCAATGACCTATGCATCTTGCACACCCTCCACATTCACCGACAAAATAGGCAGCACCCATTTTTGACTGTCACGCACCACCACTCCTATGCCTGCTTTACTAGTCTCTCTGAAAATAGCTCCATCAATGTTAGCTTTGAACTAGCCTTCGGGAGGTGGTTACCATTTTAATTTTTCCTTTGGTCTAGCAGTATTTATTCCTTCCTTCGTAGATTAAAATTCAAGTTGGAATTTTACTTATTTAATTAATATATATGTTTGTCAATAATTTATTTAATTATAATATGAATATATTTAACGTAAATAAATAACAATCATATGAAATTAATTTATATGTGATTATAATATACTATAACAAAAAGTTTATTATATTATGCTATTTGCAAATGAATTCGTATTTTTAATAGTAAAAGTTTAAAAATTAAATGTAACACATATTTTCTGTTCTTTTTCTGTTTTCTTATTTTATGTCTTAATTTTAAAACATACTTTTCTTGAAAATGTTGAAGTATACGTAGGTAGCGAAATGTCTATGAACAATTGAAATACATTTGGATGTTCATTTATCTGTAGGGAATGTGTTAGGTGCCCTACAACATCTGTTTTGCAACAATTACCATACATTATTTATCCCATAATTTTTATAATTCATACCACAATTGTTGATTGAATAATAAATTAAATAAGCATGATAAAATATTGATAGGATTAGCTGCTCAACAACACAATGTTCCTATCATGTTGTTATTTGGATTGTGCAAGGGTCTTGTATGTGGCCAGGTGTTTGCATATGTATAAAGCTTATGGTTTGATAAGAGTGAAACAAATATCCATGCTTGAAGTGAATGGTCTAGTATTGGACTTGCTCGAATCTTGAAGAGTTAGACAATCTAATTTCAAGCTGTGCACTCTTGATTGGAATTCTAGGAGCTACTTTTAGGGGTTTGAGATGTGTCTTAGGGCCTTGGAGGGTATTTTGATAATTTTTTGAATGTTTGGGATTATTTGGGTATTATGGCGATTTGGTGAAGTTGAGAGGTATTTGGGTAAATTGGCAAAGTTGTGCAGACGTAAAGGTAATTTGGAAAAGATTAAGGGAATTTTGGTAGTCTTGAGAAAGTGGAGGGGTACTTGTATAATTATTTGAAGTAGTAGGGCAGATAAGTAATTGTTGGAGGCTGGACGGATGTTAATGTAAATTTGGATAATGGAGGTTGGGTTGGGCCCGAGTGTAGGCTTGGGTTAAATTGAATGGGCTTTTAGCTTGCTGATTTGGGTTTATTGAAGTGGACTTTGGGCTTGTGGGTTAAAGCATTGACATTAACTTTGAAGGTGAATTAACCCGTAGCATAATAAGAAGCAAACTAAAGATATTTCATATATAGTAAGCTTATAAACCGGACATGGTGATGGACTAAACTAGAGCAGCAATTGATACTTTGCTTGCGTATCCAAATGTGTTTTCTGAATCAGTTGGCAACCTATAGAATTAAGATAAGACTTTTTGTTTACCAAAAAAAGATAAGACTTTTTGTTTTTGATTCTTTGAAGGTTATATAAAGTGTTCTTAAAGACTCAAAGAAATTAGCCACGGGCTGTACTTATGCTTCACCTTAACAAGTAAACAGCTACAATAAGTGATACTAGTAGCTTGCATATATAAACAATCCTGTTTTTATGGCACAATGTACTTCTATCACTCTTCCTATCTCCTCACACAGAGAGAGAGAGAGAGAAAATGGTACGGAAAGTTACATATTTCATTGCATCGAAGTTTCTTATGAAATGACAAACACAGAATATTTGCTTTGTTAAAAATGTAGCAGCATGTCGACGCTGGAACGGAAAAGAAGTTAATAAAGTCATCGGATAGAACACAAATTCCTTCGTTGACTGAAAGTGGCTTTGATACAAGACACTATATATTTGTTGATTATTATTATGTCACAAGTAAATGGAAAAAATGGGCATGATATATATAAGTATATATGTTTTTCTTGGTTGCTTTTCTGGGAGGGCAAGATAAGCCATTACTAGTAGTAGTAGCAGTAGGTAAGGTACGTATACTGATCTTGATGCAACCAAATTTGATCTCAAATCCAAAATGGTTAAGGCCCCACTACACTTTCGATGATATTTCGTGCTGGGTATCCATTTTTTTGGAATTGCATGGGTTGCCCCATTTCTTTAGTTTAGACGTTTCTGCTATTCTGTTGGGTAAGCATCAAACATGGGAGCGAAAGAAAATAATAATAACACGATGCTTGTTATGTTATAAATGTTTTGTATTTGAGAATAGCACACGCGACAGAGAAGTTTATTTATTTTTTATTTTTTAATAATAATTATTCAATAAGTCATTTGTAAATGAAACGTGCAAAAATAATTCACAAATGGTGAACCCGATAAAGCAAAGCTTAATTAACAGTTATGAATTATTTAAGACTTATCAGAATATTAAAATTAAACAAAAAAACAAACAAACAAGTGCATGATAAGATTAAGGGTTATGTTAACGAATCTTTAAAGCATTGGTTAACAATCCATTTTAGGAAAGTATTGATATCATTTTGGACAAAACTTAAGTATAATACCTTAGGTACAGTTTTTTAGGTTTCCCTCTTAAGATTCAGCCATGTGGCTCCTTAACTAAAAAATACACTTCCATCCCATGAGAAAAATTCACATGACAGAATCTTAAAAAGAGAACCTAAGGAACAACATTTAAAAATTGTACCTAAGTCTTGCTCTATCACTTTTATGGGAAATGTGAAAATCTGTCAAAACATTAATTGTTTTTTTTCTTTTCCCACAAAAACTTTCTTTAAATGGATTATTAACCAATACCCTAAGGACATTCGTTAATATTTCCCTAAAATTAACATTAATATAGTGTTTTTATTCTTTTCCCCAAAACCTAATGAATTGGATAAGTAAGCTGTCCCAAGTCCTAACTTGTTATAGACTTATAGCATTTACTTCCTCCAAACTTTGATTTGGGAGAGATTTAACATGGGAAATGTTAACCAATGCATTTAGAAAATTAGTTTAACTACTATTTTTAGAAACATTTTACTAGAAAAATGATAAAATAATAAATATTGTTGACAGTTTTTTTATATTTCTCATGAAAATGATGTTAAAACTTTTTTATTATAATTTATTAACCATTACTCTAATAACATCCGTTAACATGACTGATTTAATATTGATCCATATCTCCCACCAATTTGCAAAATAGGCATGCAATGCAATTAGAAATGAACAGAGTAGAGGATTAGATTGTTTTAGCTTTTAAAGATAGGGAAATGCTTACAAATGCCCTTAGGACATTGGTTAATTATCCATTTAAAAAAAGTTTTTATGGGAAAAGAAAAAAAAAATATTTTGACAACTTTTTTTATTTCCCATAAAAATTGTGTCAAAACTTTTCTAAGATGAATTATTAACCAATACTTTAAAGACACTCGTTAACATGACCCTTAAAGATAATAACGGTTTAGTTGCACAGACCTTATAAAGTTTTTTCTTTTTTAAAAGAAAAAACAGATATTTTGATTTGATTCAACTCTTGTGCAATAAATGATATTTTGGGGTTCATTTAATTTCATGTCACAAGGACAAAAAATGTGTAATTATGAGCAAGGGGAGGAGATAAGGAGTAAAAAAAAATCTAGAACCTGATCCTTTCCAGTTAATGTGCATGTGTGCACAGCAAATCCCATGTTGTTTTTTTATCTTAAATTTAAGATAAGTTTAGTTTAAAGTTATCTTTCTTCAATTCATTATATGACGATTAAAAATACCATTTAATAAATATAAATTTGGTCACATAACTTTTTTTAACGAGTCATGTTTCTAGTTTCAATAATACATATAAATAGTTTTATTAATTATTAGATAATTTTATAAATACTAATAGATTAATTAAAGAGGTAGACATCAAACGTTTCTTTTTCAATAAGGTTAAGCTTGCTAAAACAGTAAAACCATCGAGATTGAAAAGGAAAAGACAATCCATTTTGGGCACGAGACTATTTCTTGACAATCCCAAAGGCAAAAAAGAAAAGAAAAAAGAAGAAGACAAAACTCATAAATACACCAACGATTGCACAGAACATCCATACACCCAAGGGACCGACATATATCCTTTATTTTAAAACCAACGTTAAAAATAACTGTAAAACTACCATTCCAACTTTCAAGGTTCAAGCCCATGTCACCAGCATTGAATTGAAACCTTCCCCCATAACCAAACCATTCCAAAATTCTTCACTTTGACTCCACTGCAAACCTTAGGTGCGTGCGTGTACTCTCTCAGACCCACACTCTTGCTCTCTCTCTCTCTCTCTCTCTCTCTTTGCTCTATAAATTTCTGTCAAACACTCGATCAAATTAAGTAGCAGAAAACTGCTTTGAAACGATAGTGATCGCGTTCATTGAATCGCAACCTGTACTGTGCTAAGGTATGGAATCTCTTCTCCACTCAAAATTTGTGGGTTTTCATATTCAGATTATTTCATTTCTAGGGTTTTTGTCTATATTTTTTTAATTATTTTTTGTTAGGTAGAGTCGTACTGAAATAATAGTCATAGCCAGGACTGTTAAAAAGACAAGACTGTTACTCAAGTGGTGCTTAATTTGTTGTACTGAAATATATTTAGCTATTAGAATTGATCAAGATTGCTTTAATTTCTTTCTTTTTATTTGGATATTAAGAAAGAATTATAGGTTACCCACTTAAAAAAAAAAAAAAATTATTGTTAATGTACCATACTTTGGGCCTTGTGCTTTCTAGCAAAAGCTGACAGGTTGCGAGTTTGAGTTAGAGTTAGGGAATAATGTCTCCAAAAATATTAGGTAAGGCGGTCTATCAATCACTTTTTCCAGACTCTGCAAAAGAAAGTGGGTACGACCTACCTATTTTAAATAGTTAACTTAGGATATTTGTCTTATTTAATATATATTTTACGATAATAGATGAACAGTTAAGACTAGGTAAGTATGGCACACTAAGAAGCACTGGTACGTTTTTGGGTATGGCTACGGTACAATACGGGATACTGCGATACAACAATTCATGAAAAACTAGGAAATGGTGGAGATACTTATATTAATTAATTATTAAATGTATTTTTATTTTTATTTATTTTTATATATTGTTAAGTATTTATTTTTCATTGATTGTTAAGCATTTATAAATTTAAGAGCAATAATGAATAATAAAGTGGATCCATGTTTAGAATACAAACTAAGATCCAAAAAAGTAAAAGAAAAGATAGCTAGATAAGTGCTCAACATTGAAACCAATATATAAAAAATATAAATAAAAGTCCTCACAAATCTTTCATTATCGGAGGGTTGGGTTACGACCGTATTCAGGCTGTATCAAGAGGGTATCCTAGACGTATCGGCACTTTTCTGAGAAAAAAAGAAAAGAGGAACGGCTGAGACATGCATGCAGAGGTATCCAGTAAGGGTACATATCTGATACTGGTACTTGAACAAATATGGAGTATCTGTGCTTCCTAGATGGTACATACAAAAGAAAAGTGTGAAGTGTAGAATGACCCTCGGATGAATGCTTCTTTGACTTGAATTTATTTGTTTCCCTAACAAGTGGTATTTGAATTTTATAACACGGTATATGTTATTGTTTATTTTGTTGTCTTCAAATAAATTGTAGATGGTTGCAGTGTTGTGAAAAGGGGTTGTAGCTTAAGAAGTTGATCAAACAACGAAATAGAGTGTGCATTGTTGTGTGGTGTACCTAACTTTTGAGAGAGAGAGATTTTATGGATCGCATGTTAGACCATCTGTTAGAAAAACTCATTTGCAAGTTGTATGCTTCATTTTTCATATTTTCAGCTCTTATATGCTGTTATCCACTATGCTTGTCTGACACAGTATATGTACTTGATGAAGGAAAATGAGAAGAATCGATTGAGCTTTGATTTATCTACGTGGTTGAGTGCAATGGGGTTTATGTTTAATTCGAGTGTTTGGAGGCCATGTGCAGCTATTTGGTTATGGATTGCTTTGGTACTCCTGCTACAGAATGGTAGAGGAGTAGTCTCAGATTCCAAATATTTGATTGGACTTGGAAGTTATGACATCACAGGACCAGCCGCTGATGTTAATATGATGGGCTATGCTAATACAGAACAGATCGCATCTGGGGTTCACTTCAGGCTCCGAGCTCGCACATTTATTGTTGCAGAGCCACAAGGGAACCGGGTAGTATTTGTAAATCTAGATGCTTGCATGGCTTCACAGCTTGTGACAGTGAAAGTGATTGAGAGGTTAAAGGCAAGGTACTTCGTATACTATGTCTCAAGCTATTACTTTCCTTTGTGATCAATACATGTCACAAATTCCACCCCATGATGTAAGAGCAACGCGTATTATGATGTATAATATGGAGATATTTTTCAAAATACAAATGGTGCTATGTGTTTTTAAACAGGTAGTAATTGGTGTGTTCTTGAAATGATTGAACTTCAATTAATCATACTAAGTTCCAAAATTTGAATTTGTTGGATATCGCAACATCTCTATCCATCTAACTGAAGTCAATGAATCTTGTTATTTGGCAGGTATGGGGACCTATATACTGAAAAGAATGTAGCTATTAGCGGAATTCACACCCATGCAGGGCCTGGGGGTTATCTCCAATATGTTACGTACATCATAACATCTCTCGGTTTTGTGCGTCAATCATTTGACGTCCTTGTTGATGGAATTGAGAAAAGCATTGTAGCAGCTCATGAAAATCTCCAGCCAGGATCAATTTTTGTTAGTAAGGGTAAGAGAAAGGCTCATATACTGACCACATCATTTCTTTTGATAAGTAACGGAAATTTTATTGATCAAAAAGAAAACACCCAAGAACACCGGGAGTGTACTTGGGGTGTACAATCAATCCCTCAAATAGAATTTGACTATTTGAGATGTTTAATTCTTTACAGAGCTCTGATTTGCTTCTTTTCTAATATTATTATTTACTGCAATACTATATGCTCCTTTGGCCAAGAGCCCTGTAACTCAACTGATTGGTACCTCCTAGTGTTTCCAAAACTTCCAAGGTTCAAATCCCCCTTCCCATGTAACTATCGAAGTAGAAATACTATATGCCCCTTTGGAACTGGAACCATGCTACTCTTTTGTCTTTGGAGCACCTATTTTGTATGCTTACTTGTGTACTTAGTCAGTTGCCCCCTTTTGTCTTTTAATATTTATGGAAAATATAAAAAAGTTGGAATCTATTTAGCAGATTTCTCACGTATGTACCGTGAGCTGTTCACTTTGGTCAAATGTTATTTGTGCTATCAAGCTATTACTTCAATTCAGCCAATGAACTCTAGCTTAACTGTCACCTCATCCATTTATAAGTGCTAGGTGGAGGGTGTAATCATCGGTTCAAGAGCCATTGGGTGTGTGTAACTAACCAACCAAAAAGAAAGGTCTATCACCTCAATTCACCCCCTTCTTTTATTTGCTTTACCTCTTATAAACTTTGTATGATTTGATCCCAATGACTTAGTTTACCCTGCTTTAGATGTTACCCGCATGTGTTAGGAGGACCTGGTAATTTACCTAATGTGTTTATTTTTCAAAAGTATGGATTTTCATCTGTCTAGATCCAGTTCTGTGCATATAAAGCTAGTGTCAAGGTTTCTTTAATAAAAAGTAAGGGTAGTTTTCTTCTTCTATAGATGCATTCAGCAGTGTGCTACCTTGTTGGACATATAGGTCAACTGGAAAGTAGAAAAGGATAAATAAATATCTAAAAAAGAACATCAGTGGGAAAAATAAGGCTCCTATTCTGAACTTGGAATCCTACAGTTAAAGAACGTTATTATATTGTGTTGCTTTCAGCCTGCCATGCACTATGTTGCACCACTGGTTGTATGGTGTTTTGGTAAGTTGTTACTATACCTTTCATTTTACAAATATAATTCACATTCTGACATAGGTTTTGGTTTTTAACTACAGGAGAGCTCCTAGATGCTGGTGTAAGCCGCAGCCCTAGTGCTTATCTCAATAATCCAGCAGCAGAGCGCAGTAAATACAAGTATGACGTTGATAAGGAAATGACACTTTTGAAGTTTGTAAGTGATAAGTGGGGTCCAATCGGTAGCTTCAATTGGTTTGCCACTCATGGAACTTCTATGAGTCGTACAAACTCATTGATAAGTGGGGATAATAAAGGCGCTGCTGCAAGATTTATGGAGGACTGGTTTGTGCAGAAAGGTATTGGAAGCTCATATTTTAAAGGATTTGGAGCTGATGGAATTCCACAAAGAGCCTCAGACATGATTACCGACCTTCCTAATAACCGTAAGTTACTAGCTCTCGCATTTAATTACAGTACAATTATTTGAAGATGGTTTAGGCTATAAAGTTTTATAATATCTAAAGCAGGCCCCAAAAGAAATTACACTATTTAAATGGTTTAGGTCTTGGGTCTGTCATAGGACAAATTGTCAAATCTGTACCATGTTGATCCGACATACCAAATTTGCAATTCTCTATGTTCTGTATATCACTAATGATGAGTGATGACTGTGCTGATGGGGTAAAGACTGTGTTGCAGATGAACCAGTTTACCTGAATATGTTGTATATTATTAAACAGTAGTTGGATCGGTTTAAAAATTAAAAGCTTGATTTAAAAAAATGGTCATGAACATATTTTTTGTTTAGTTATTTATTTGATTGTTGGTGCATTTGCATGTTAAAAATTGGGTCTCATCGTATTTTAGACTTTTTCATGTTTGTGGATTCAGTCAGGGATATCTGCCTACCAGGTATATTTGTACTTGGTTAAATGTTATACATGCCAGTAAATAAGCTATATCAGCCATCTATATTAATATTTGGGTAAAGTAAGCAAACTTGGGTATGATATGGATACTTTACAGACAAGTTTTGTTTCAAGACGGCACATGTGATAGAAATTTCGGAGGATTTAACTGCTGCAATTAAGGAAAATCAACTTTGTTTATTCATCTTTTACGTTCTTTTTCCTGATGCAGACCATGAGTTACTGGAGCTTGCTGCATCCTTCCAGTCTCCTCCTGGTAGGCCTGCAGCCAGCATTCAAACTGTTGCAAGACGTGTCAGGGGTTCTCCCAGGCAGGATAACAAGCCTAGATTTGTATCTGCCTTTTGTCAATCAAACTGTGGTGATGTTAGCCCAAATGTTCTTGGAGCATTCTGCATAGACACTGGGTTACCTTGTGACTTCAATCACAGTACATGTGGTGGGAAGAATGAGCTATGCTATGGACGAGGACCAGGGTACTTATCCCTCTGTGTGCTGAAGTTTTTTTGGTGGTTTAACTTATATGTATCTTATGCTTGCGTATATAAATTACATTCTGTATTTAAAATGGCAGCTACCCTGATGAATTTGGAAGTACACGTATTATTGGAGAGAGGCAATTCAGAAAAGCTGTAGAGCTTTTTGACAAAGCATCTGAACAGTTAACAGGGAAGGTTGACTATCGCCACACTTATATAGACTTCTCACAACTTAATGTGACACTTCCTAAAAAGGGAGGAGGGTTTGAGGTGGTAAAAACATGCCCTGCTGCAATGGGATTTGCATTTGCTGCTGGAACAACAGATGGTCCTGGAGCTTTTGATTTTAAGCAAGGAGATGACAAGGTAATCTGTAATAGCAATTCTTTGTGGGCTGGGCATTGTGAAAATGCCCATGTACCGTATAGAGGCTGCATGTTTTGCATCTTCACTGTTTACTCTTATGATATGTCAGGGAAATCCTTTCTGGAAGTTGGTGCGAAACTTACTTAAAACACCAGACCAGGAACAAATTGATTGTCAACAGCCGAAGCCCATCTTGCTTGATACTGGTGAAATGAAGGAACCATATGATTGGGCTGTAAGTTGCACACTTGTTTTCACATGGTTTTTATAAGTGAACATATTTTTTATGTGAGTAGATTGTAACAATTTACTGCCTGAACAAGGTCCAATCATTCTGTTTCCCAAACCAAATAATCTTGATCAGCATTAGGTTCATGTATAGCCACATTATTTCTTTTAATATGTTGTTAACAAGCGGTACTTGTATGCATTTTATGAATATAGATTCTGTATTGTATGTGATTGTTACAATTCCTAGAAGTGATAATTTTATATATTTCCTCTGTACAGAAACCTTTTGTATAAGATATAAAAAGTTTTAGGTGAAGGATCTAGACTGAGTGTTGGGCGTCTTTCTGAAGTCAAACTCAAACTATGAAAACTTGGTAAATGACATTCCAATGAATGATATCTGACAATTTCTAGCTTTTATTCAAATAGGTTGTGCACAGTGTTGACTGATTTGTAGAATTCATGAGTTAAATTCAGATACGGGAAATTGTGATTTCCTTTTGAGCTGTGCTAGACTATTGAGCTTGCAGACATCCACATAGTTGAAGAGAAATCCATGTTGTGAATAGATAGCTCCAAGGATTACTAGATGCATTTTTCAAAGTGGTAGTTCTGCTGGAAAACTTTGACAGACAATATGTAATTGGAAGATTGCAGCCATTTGATTTATGAAATTGTTTTCAGGACATTTACTACCTGTCAAAGAGTTATAATTGTTGATGTAAAAAATTTTAAGCTTACCTCTGTGGTTCATATTTACTGGTTTTGAGACCACTGTTCAGGCCTTTGATTCCCCAAACCACCACTCCCTCAGCATAAAGGTTGATTGGTGTACTTGCTAAAAATTTTGTATGTCATTGGTTTTTGCAGCCTTCAATACTTCCAATCCAGGTCCTTCGAATAGGACAGCTAGTCATTCTCAGTGTACCCGGAGGTAGTGGCTTGCCTTGTATATTCTTCTCTTGGTATTAAGCGATTCATGTTTCATTTTCTCAACTAACTCCTGGTTCTGTCTAGAATGAGAAACTGGAAATTATGCATTTTCACTTTCCATAAAGAGAATTACGAAGGAGAACATATACATCTTTCTTGTCAATTACTTCTTACAGTTGTTTCTAGACTCTAATTAATTTTTTCTTCTTTGTGTTGTTCAGTGGGTTCTTTCTGCTCATTTTTCTGATTGTTTTGGTTCTCACAGAATTCACAACAATGGCTGGGAGGCGTCTCCGAGATGCTGTGAAGTCAGTGCTCACAAGTGGTGGTCTTGGAGACTTTAATAGCAACGTTCATGTTGTTATAGCAGGGTTGACTAATACCTATTCACAGTATGTAACTACATTCGAAGAGTATGAAGTGCAGAGATATGAGGTCAGTTCTTGGTTTCATGGAACAAACATGCATGTAGAGTTATAGGTTCAAAAAATGGAGTAATATTATCTATGAAATGCCACTAGAAGTGAACTCTTAAACAAGTGGCACCATTTGATGTCATTAGCTTAGAAATTATTATATGCTGCAAGAGAAACTTGGGGGACATTACATACAACACAGCTTACTGTACATAGTCAAAAACTTTTTCTGTTGCTTCTTAATCATGATTAGAGTACTTGCTGTTTATTTATCTATTACCTTGTTTGGTAAGGTTTGAACCCAAGGTAAGGTTTGAACCGAAGTCATTTCCCTAACCCCACACCATTCCTTACTACTAGAGGCCTAGAGCAAAGCATCCAAAAGCTGTAAACCTTAAAATTTTGTATAATTTGATTACAAAAGATATGAATAAATGCCTTCTATATTGGCATACCTATAAGATGGCCTTGAAGTCATATAGTCTCTCTGTTTAAAAAGTAGATCCTTAGGTCAAAACACAGCTGTGCACACTGCACACACCCAACTAAAAAAAATAAATAAAGTGCTGTCAAATTAGTGATCATACTCTTCCGTTTACTTTTGTAAGATAACTATTGTTGCTTTTAATTATTTTTTCTCCTCTCTTTTACTGATATTTTGCTTCTCAGGGAGCCTCCACATTATATGGTCCACATACGCTCAGTGCCTATATTCAAGAGTTCAAGAAGCTTGCAAGTGCTATCATCAGCAACCAACCTGTTCAACCAGGGCCACAACCCCCAGATCTCTTGGAGAAGCAAATAAGCTTACTTACCCCAGTCATGATGGATGCGACACCTCGTGGTGTAAATTTTGGGGATTGTGACTCTGACATTCCTCAAAACTCCACCTTTAAGAGAGGTGACTTGGTGACAGTTACCTTCTGGTCAGCTTGTCCCCGAAATGATCTCATGACTGAAGCTACGTTTGCGCTCGTGGAGATCCTCCAAGGAAAGGATATTTGGATTCCTGCTTATGATGATGATGATTTCTGCCTGCGTTTTAAGTGGTCAAGACCATCCAAATTCAGCGCTCGAAGTCAGGCAACAATAGAATGGAGAATCCCAGAATCCACACCTCCTGGTGTGTACAGGATAAAACATTTTGGTGCTTCAAAGGGCCTTATCGGATCAGTTCGCCATTTCACAGGTTCATCTAGTGCTTTCGTGGTAACATGAGAATCCCTATATTGTTTGTTTATGTACGCCATTATGTAAAGTATTTCTGTGTGCTATGTATGACAAGCGGTTAGCACGAGTACGTTCATCTTGTTTGTATATGTACGGCAGTAGGTAAAGCTATTACGTTGTGCTGTATTGTATTCCTCGTTTTAGGCATTGAACTCATTACATATCCAAAAGAAGAATAATTTTAATGCCAATATAATTATCCCCAGCAGATTGTGTATGATGCATGATCAATTGTACACAAGCTAAATAAATGAATGAACACATTAAATTATGCTGCATTTTTATCTGCACTCTGAGATGAATGGGAGAAAGCAAGATCTGCCAAATGAGCCATGGCATGCAAAACCTTCCCCTGGTCAATGTAAGATTAATCTGTTATAGTATTTGTGTTTGTACTTTATATTACTTTTCTCTATATGCATGTGTGTACGACATAATCCGAGTGTATTTTGTATTTTTTTACTAAGATTTTGTTTCTTAAAGTTATGCTTAAAAAAAAAAAAAAATTTCCTATTTTTTATATTTGGTTGGCTACCATTTTATCAAAATTTGCTTAATGGGAATTTTTGTATATGTATTCTTGAGTTTAATATATAGACACTTCTCATGGCTTTTAATGTTATTTAATTTATTTTAAAAGGTATTTATGTTGTTCTTCTATGTCTTAATGTACCAAAGCTTGTTTGGAGTTTGTGCGATAGCCCAGTGGTATTGGTATCATCCTCTGTGGTGTACGATGTGTTGGGTTTGAGCCGTACCGACCCACCCCCAATATTTCCCTAGCAAAAAATAAAAAAAAAAAAAAAAAAAAGCCTAAAACTTGTTTTCTCTACTTTGGATTTCATACTGGTTCTACATCGAACTAAACTTTGCATATATGAAGAAACACTCAAATGACAAAAAAAGAAAATTTTTTCTCTCAAGCTCCTAATTTCTCAATTAATTTTGCAGTATCATCAATTTCAGTGATTTGTTAAGGCATGAATTTTTAAATTTGTGTCCAGAAATGGTCTCCCTGATCAATTTTGCTGTCTCTGCAGATGAAAGCCCAAAAGGCGGTGACAACGAAAGTCAGAGCATGCCAAACAAAGACATGAGTCCCATTTATCAGGAGCAAAGAGTACAGAACAACTGTTCTCTAAGTTCATCAATCTTATATGGTGGTCAAGACATCTGTGCTCATCTCCAGAGTACCCCGAGTTCAGTGGTGAGTGTACATTTACATATATGTAACACTTCGAGCATGTTTTTTGAACGCTATGCATAAGCCTAAAGCAATTATAAAAGCATGAGTATATTTCTTGAACATCAATTTATTTTTTTTTTTTTCCTTTTTTTGTTGCTAAGTCATGAACATCAAATGTTGGATTAAGTGGTTCACTGCTCATATTTTTTTGGGCAAATTTAATGTAAGATTGAACTCCAAAATGAATATTGTTTAACAAAGCTAATGAATAATTTAGGGATCATTTATTGGGTGGAAGTGTTTGTTCCTTTGGGTACTTTGGCTAAGCCTCAATTTGGATTTAATATTAGTCAAGGTACCGGGACAGAATAGTTATCTTGGTTTAGAAAATTGTCTGAACTTTATCTTAATCGTTCTATACACAACATGTTCTGTCCCACAGTCCTTGTAGGCCACGGGAGACTACAGAACATCATTAAATTGTATTTTCCTTGATAATTTCTTTAACTTCTAAAATATGCTAACATTTGTGAATTTATCAGTATAAGAAAGATGGGGGAGAAGATGATTCAGGGAGTGCTTCAAGGGGAAACTGGTGGCAAGGTATGACATTTTGTATGCTGTATGCGTGCGTGTGTAGGATTTAAGTTATACACATGGTTTAAACTGTACTCGCATATTTTGTTTTGTTTTACAAACAAAATTTTCTCTCTGCAGGGTCTCTCTATTATTAAGAGCTCTCTTGCCTAGGCATATACTCACCAAGGTACTTTTAAAATTCTTTTGTGCACTCAAGTCTTATATATCTAAAGCATTTATTGGTAATGGTAGATGGAGTATTTTTCCTGTTCTTCCTATATCTTCTCTCTCTTTACATAGGCAGACCATAAATATAAGAGATCATTTGTTTATTAAAAACTTGAATTCCCATCATTTAAATTTTCTTATATTTATTCAAGCTATCTGAAGAGAACTGCAATTTTGCTGGTTGTTTTGTTGCACTACTCATAGACATAGTTCATAGAATTTGGTAGAACTTTGGTATCTAAAGCTAGAAATTGCCTTCAGACTCCTGATAATTTTGGTCCTCCCTATAATTCCTTTAGTTTATTCAGACACTAAAGCTGTTTGGGATGATAAAGTTGGATCCATAATAGGGGTTTGTCATGAATGGTTGAAGTTACATAAGGTATAATGCCAGCTGGTCCAAAACGTCCTAAATGAAATTGTAAGCACATATTATGTTTATCTGGTTGCTTCATGTTGTTTCTATAGTTTTTATTTGTCACTCACTTGGGACATTCAATTGCTGCCCCAGACCACCAATACACACCCCCACCCCAACAAATAAAATTATAAGAATTATGTAGAAACTGCTTAAGCATAAATGAAAAACAAGTTGCGAATATATGCTTTAACATGTCCTCACCAGAAAATTTTCAATTGCCTGTTCAAAGACAAGAATACTAATTAATTTTGGGTGTTCTATAATTTCCACTAATCTCAAACCGATTTGACTGAATTGTTTTCTATGACCAAATGCTTTGCAGGTATATAGGAACATAGGCTAGCAGCTTAAATCTACCGTTTTTTATATGGAATATAGAAGATAGTAATGAGATCGTTGTGACAGCCGGTTGTTTCTTCGTCCAGCTAAACAACAGAATCGTTATATGAACCTATAGTTAGATGCGCCTTCTTTTATTTACTGTAAAGAATGCTGAACTTCATGCTTTTACTGTTAAGGATATTTGGTGTAGGAAGGCTTGTTTTCTATGAGGTAATTTAATGTAGTGAAAACTTCCTATATGTAGTGACTTCAATTATCCTATATATATGGTTGAACTTCTTTCTTGGTTATTTTTGGCTCCCTTTTGGTATTTTACAAGTGGATTAATTATTGTCTTAATCGTTTACTATTTTACATTTTTATTTTTATCTGAGATTAATTTTGACCACCATACATTCGTGGTTGATAGTTAGGAGATATTTATTTGACAGAAAGTGATTGCATCTAGCACTAGTTTAAGCTTGCGATGCACAATCAGATGACAGGGTTGTAACTATTTTGAAGGGAGATAAGAAATCCTCCTTGAGATTGTGACATATATCCTTGAATCCCTACCATTAATTAAAAATTGACACCCCTCTCATATGCTTAGATTTTTACGTGTTTAGCCCACCTAAATCTTCATGCTTATCTCTTGATTTTTTTTAATCACTTTGTTAAATGAGATTCATGTTCATAAATGTTGACACTTGTTTCCCAAAATCTCCTTATAACATCCTGAATTTTGCTTTAGATAGGACCTTGGATGCTTTCTTAAAATTCTACGTGTTTCCTCAATCATCTCCCATTTTTGCCATCTTATACTACAGTTATTGGACGGTGATGTTTTTAGACTTTAATGTTCAAACTTCAAACAAGCAATCCAATATTCCTTTTAATGGTCAAAACCTTTTAGTTGATGATGCTCTATGCAAACTTTTCTAACCTCAGAACTTAGATTTCGTTCAAGTGCCAAGCACAGCTAACTTTTAAATCATCCTTCAAAAGGTGTGGCCCAGTGAGCACAATTATCTTGCAATCTGTTTCATAGTTTTGTCTCCTAACTGTTCTCTTTATATCTTATCTGAGCTTAAGATTTTGATTGGAGGCTATTCCCTATCCAATTGTGACCCACCAATTAAAGCTTATCCGTGAGTGGTGGGACATTGCTTTTTTGGTCGTTAAGTAAGTTATGTTTGTCAAAGAGATTTTAGGTTGCAGAGTGCAGACAAAGATTTCTGCAGCCACATTTTCGCAAAGTTAAAAGCGGATTTGATGTTTGGATGCCCCAACTTTTCTGTTATATCAACTTTTTGACACTGGCATAGGTACTTGAAGTTTCTTTGTAGCAACTACTTTGTTTGGTTCTAAATTGAGGAAAGTCTAGAAGCAATAAGCATAAGACAATCATTTTAAACCCAATTCTTATACTGGACGAATATATATTATTAGATATGGAGGCATATAAGTTGGTAGGTTTTATTGCCTAAATACACAAGCCAAAGCAACAGCCATTATTACACCAGCAGCTACCAGCTTTTTCAGTACCTTATGCCTCAATCCGCAGTCTTCAATACCTTCTGTTCCCTTTAAGGCACTGTGTATGCTGCAATGTCACCAATAGTGATCTTAGAGGTGATTAGATAAAAGGGAAAAAAAGGTTTGAAATAAAACTTTCATCTCTGAAATTTGGTTTAAGTTTGATTTTTGTCCTCCAATATAAATAATTGCAATTTTTAACTTCAAAAATTATACTACAAGATAGCATCTACCCTTAAATTTATTTTAGACTACTCTAACCTTTTACATGTAAATCTTTTAACAACGCAAATAGAGAGCAAAACTCAATGAAAAGTGTAAAATAATGAACTATACTCACATCCACATTTATATCCCACTGGTCGATTAGCAATGTTGCAGCGCTTGGGGATGGTGATAGCAATCTCAGGCTTGATTCCTGAGCTTTTGGCAGTGTCAGAAAGCATGACCGCACATAGACAAGCCGGGGTTTGGCCTATGATCTTCACCTGTTGGCAGCAACTGTCAGAAACAGCTGCGTTCACATCTTGTGCCGCAGTTGCACAAGGAGCAAGTTTCATAGCCTCATTTTCTGGAGTAGATTTTCCACATGCGCTTGCCCCATCAACCTTTTCCAGACCAGCCATGCTGACAAGCACAAGCAAGCCCAGAAGGCAAATGAACTTCATTGGAGCCGCCATTCCTGCAATATATCTCACAATGTACAAGTTTTCTGCTATCTCACAATGCTGCAATCCTTTCCTTAGGGACAGGTTTTATACTGCAATTTGAGCTCAAAAGTGCTTCCTCCAATCACCCACTTTGTCCTAATGGAGCTTGCACTAAAACAAAGAAACTTGCTGACAATTTTCTTATTGCACCACTTTCCTTTCAATAAACTAGTTTGAGCATTATCTAGAACCACTTTATTGTCTAATCAACTGAATCAGGGTTGGTGTATCCAATATCTGCATAATCCCTTCTAGAAAATCCTTCCAGGTGTAACCATTAGTGATGGTGGATTACATGATAAGCCAGTTACCAGCCACCAAGTCTCCTATAGAACTCCATTGCCGACAGGCGACCACGAACAAACAGATCCTTTGTGGAATTCAAATAATGACATTTGTACTAATGTCATTCTTTGAATTCCACAAAGGATCTGTTTGTTCGTGGTCGCCTTTCGGCAATGTTTGCACACCCAGTTTGGAAAAGGCCAGAAGTGCAACTATTAGAGCACTTGCATCAGATGTAAAGCATAATTGCAAAATTTCGGCTAACCAACCCAAAAAATCACCTACATCAGTTTGTCTAAAATTATGTAAAGGCATATTTTATTCATTTCTCAATTTACTTTCTCAGTTGGTGTTTGTGTGTGAGTGGCGTGAGTGTTTTAAAAAAGTGGTTATGTGAATGAAAAAAAAAATTTTATTGGAATAGCTTTTAGAATAGATAATTTGATATGGGTGTTTTGAAAAAGTAGTCATATAAAATAAAAAAAAAATAGATTCTTATGCTAAAATAGATTTTTTTAAAAAAAAAATTAATGAGCAAATGCTCGGTTAATAGTCCTAGGAGTTCTAGTGATAGCCCAATGGTGATACAATCCTTGTGGTACTTGTAGTTTGAACCCCACCTCCTCCTTCCCACTATCTACCTATCAAAACAACAAAATGGTTAATAGTCTTTCCCGACACTATTTATTTTTTGGAAAATAACATGAAAAGGTCCAAATTTTATATTATATTTCAATTAAAGTTCCAAATTTATGAATCATTTCAATTTGAAGCCTTCATTAATTTTCGTTATTTTGGAGAGTAATGGAGTGAGAAAAGCGAAAAATCATTGATTAAAATTTACATTTCATCTAAAGTTTATTCATAAATCAATTTGATAGCTATTGAACAGAGAGGATAGAGAAATGAAGATTTGTTTGAGGAGAGAAAGCTCTGCCTTAGAAAAAGAAAGTGATTGTTAGAAATGCAACAAGTTACCTAGCTAGATGAAACACGGTTTTGTTAATGGTTTCTCTATTTACTCTACTCCATTATTGCCTAGAATAACAAAAATTAATTTCTGAAATGGATAAAGTATTCAATTGGATTTGTTTCATAAGTTTGATTCTTTAATTGTCAACATCTAAAATCTTGAACCTAATTTTAATTAGGGTTTAAAATTTTGGGTCTTTTATGTAATTTTTCCCTTTATTTTTTTCCTCTTTTTATTCCAATGACCCATTAAAAGGTGTATATAGAAGATTAAACCTTAGTTTAACCACTTGCACTATAAGCATGGCCCACTTGATACAGTTTAAGACTTCAAGTTATAACTTGAAGATCATGTTTGGTGTTAAGAACCCACTAATTCCTAAAGGGGATGAATGAGAAGTGTATGGAAATGGGTGAGAGTTGTATGGGATTTGACTAGACTCGAGGTAGAGGTTAAGAGAGAGAAATGCAATAAGGCTACAATTTGCAATATTATTCAATGATCCGATTACAATTAGGTATTTAAAGATGCACGAAGCTATTCTATTGTTCACATGGCCTTATCCTATTGTAACTAACTAACTAACTCATCCTATCTCAAATTGTGTAACTAACTAACTACTAATTGAAGTGATGAAACTAGAATTATTAGGATATTAAGATAAACATTTGGCATGTGGAACTACTATTCACATTTAATAATTATTCGGTTATTTGGTTGTATCTTCATTATAAAGAATAATTATTCATTAGGAATAGCTATTCCTTAATTTGAGGAATGGTTATTCCTCACTAAAAGGGCTCTAATAACAATTCCTTCGTAGGTATATAAAAAAAATAAAAAAAAACTTTTGTAATTAATATATTTAAAAAAAAAATCTATATACATCATTTACAAAATTTTCAAGTGTAACAACTAATTTACAACCAATTGAATGAATAAGAATAGTTATTCAATACAATATTTTTTGTTCCAAGTATTTAAGATTACTATTTCTATTGTAATCTCTGTTCAGTGTACAAAATGTGCCCTAAGTGTGAGTTTTTTTAAATTTAAATATAAATTAAAGAATATTTATTTAACTCTATATATTATTATTTTTTATTTTAAAATACATTAATCTTAATTTTTTTAGATGCAAAATTATTTATTAAGTTTTGTATTCAAGTTTTTGCTAACATTATTTTCAATCGATAATATAACTAATAAACTTAATCTTTTTGTGACATAATCAATCTTAAGTAGGATTTTTAAATTTTGAAAAAAATTCTTTATTTATAAAATATTATAACGTGTATTGTCAGTAAAATTTTATAAATGAATACATGAATTTGAAACTAAATTTAATCTTTTTATATGATAAGAAATTTTATTTAACATGTTTAAATATTAATATGCTAATTTTTAGTGTTATATTTCCATTGTATTATTTCATTGTCTCTTTAATTTGTTTTTACTCTTTAATTTTTTGGATTTTTTGTTCAAAAAATATAAAATAATAGGTTCCCCTATACAAACACATTGCTGATATTTCTGGCGAAACCAACCTGACTCTTCCTGTCCCTGCCTTCACCCTCATAAGTGGTGGAAAACATGCTGGGAATCATCTGGCCATTCAGGTATGCTCTTGTAAGGTTTAGTATCTAGTTTTGTGCATATTATACTGTTTGGAATGAGTTGTGATTTATGCTCAGAGAGAGAGAGAGAGAGAAATTTTGTCAATATGGATGTACCTTTTTTTTTTTTTTTTTCCAGATTTGGGGTAAGGATTGGCTGCACCTTTTTTGTGTGATATATACATCAAGATTTTTGAAAGATTTGTCACTTGAAATATCATCAGGAAATCACGATTCTTCCAATTGGAGCAAGCAGATTTGAGGAGGCACTGCAAATGGGCTCTGAAACCTATCATCACTTAAAGGTGATCCTGCTTAACTCAACTGTCTAAGCTTTTGGATTTATCTTCAATTTATAGTTTCCTTGTGATATTGGTTTTTGAGGATTGCATCAAATTTATGTGCATTTTTGTGCAAAGATATAACTGGAAATATAATGTCAAATGTGATAGGAAACTTAGAAATGATTTCTTTCTTAGTGATTTCATTCTTTGTTAGCACAATAAATCATTTCAAGCTGACACTACTCAGTTAAATTTTAGGAACACTATTTGCCATTGCTCTCTATTATTGTCCATATGTTCTCTTTACCTACTTCATTTCATTAATGGAGTAGTTTTCTATTAATACTATTTTTTCTTACCCATCCAAAAAAAGAAAAATTTATTTTCTTGTTATCTTGATTCATGTTGATATCATTTCATTTTCACTCTTTGTTTGAGCCATGTCAGTGATGTCACTACCCACTTGTTGCAATTATAGGTTTCATTGCACATTAGTTGACTGGCAAAATTGTCTCTCCTAAATTGCTGTTTGTTGCTGCTAAATTAATTTTGCCTGAATATATACATTTCAAATTTATTTTTCTAATATTCAGTGAGTATCCAATATTCTAATGACAGATATGTTAATTTTAAAACTGCAATCCATACATGGTGAAGTGTTTTGCAGACAAAGAGTATTTGGCCAAAATATCTTTGGATTTGGCTCGGGTCTTTCTTTCTCCAGTAGTTAGTTTGCGTGCATAGTCAGGCATTAATATTTACTATTTTTATGATGCTTAAGTTCTCTTGGTACAAACATAATAAGCACCCACTGTAATCTCAGAATAAATGTGAAGTTTTCCTTTTTCAACAGCACTTGTGAGATGACTGTGAAGAGTGAACCAATTTTTGGATATACATCAAATAGCATTTGTACTATATACTCAAGTCAATAGTCAGCCATTTTATTCTTGCTCAGTTGTTAGAAGTATGTGGTTAAATGATTAAATTTACCATATCTCAATAGCTTAAGCATTTGGGACTATCGGTAATTTAACATTATATGCACATGATTTTTTTTTAAATTTTATAAGTGTATATGTTCATGATATTTTTACAAAAGATGTACAGGTAATTTGAAACTTTTAATAAGGAGATGACATTTGTCCACTCATTCATTGTTTGTAATTTCCGTATTAAAAAGACAGGCTGTTATTACAGAAAAATATGGTGCACATGAATGTAATGTTGGTGAAGATGGTGGTTTTGCTCCAAATATCTCAAGGCAAGTACCACCTGTATAATTCATAAAACTGTAAATTATTTTTAAAGAAGCATGCAGTGTCTTTATATGATATGTTATTATCTGTTGGCAGCTTGAAAGAAGGCCTGGACCTTTTAAAAGAGGCTATCAGCAGAACAGGGTATAATGACAGAATAAAAATCGCAATTGATGTTGCTGCTTCTGACTTTTGCATAGGTGATTAATTCTTCCAGAAAAAAAATAAATGTCCTTCTGTAATAGTAGCATATGAAACTAATTATTTTCATTTTTTTTTACTTATCAAAAAAAGAAATAGTTGTAATTGACCATCATGTTTGATCCATTGTGCAGTCACACTTAAAGTTATATTGTTGAATGTACATTGGAAAGACGTACTATTTTGTTAATGGATTTCTATGCAGAGTAAAAGCTTGCTTTTACCCTGCTGACATTGCCTACCTATTATTTCTGCATTCATCTATTGGGTCCATTGCCCAGGATGCACTTTTCTGCATGAATGTTGCTTGCCTATTATCAAATAAAGATTAGCTTTCTCTTTTCTTCCTAATTAGGCACAAAGTATGATTTGGAAATTAAATTTCCAAACAAATCTGAGCAAAATTTCAAGTCGGCAGAGGACATGATTGAGATGTACAAAGAACTATGTTCTGGTATGTCAGCTTATTTTAAGTTTTAACATGTTTCTGATTGCTTTTGCTGCCTTACTTCCACAACCATGACTTAATGTTGTTTTCTCTTCCTTGGGTTCTTAGAGTACCCGATTGTTTCAATTGAAGATCCATTTGATAAGGAGGACTGGGAACACGTTAAGCATTTTTCCAGTCTTGGAATTTGTCAGGTATGTTCTGCATTTTGTTATTTTTATATAAAGTCATTTGGAATTTCTACCAATCAAAAAAAAAAAAAAAAAAAAAAAAATCTTTTGGAATTTCTGTTGAAATTAACTTGTTTTACAGAAGGCATAAATACTGTGGTGTTAGGTCCCACATTTTCGAAGCTCATATAGATATTTACAACAATAAAATTAGATTTGGTTATTGAATTTTTTTTTTTATATAAAATCTGGATGCTAGCAAATGTTTCCTTGACCATCCTTGTGGCATAAAAATTGTAAATGCCAACTGTTGTAGGCTATAAAATATTTCCTTATTCCCAATGAGCTCTAGCTCAAGTGGCACCTCCTCCCCTTGCAAGTGCTTGGTAGAGGGTAAGGTCGTGGGTTCAAGATCCACTGGATGTGTGTGTGACTTGATTAAGTTGCCAAGGGTTACCTTATGGTCATAGCTGTGCATCTGCATAGGTTCTTGCATGCATAACTTGATTAAGTTCTTCAGTTGGTCTGCTGGATGCCTCTGGTTATTTATTTATTTATTTTTCCCTTTTCCCATAATATTTTGTCCAAATTGTTTTAGGAGTGGTTGATTTTGCAGGTAGTAGGGGATGACCTATTAATGTCAAATCCTAAACGTATCCAGAGAGCAATTCAAGAGTCAACTTGCAATGCTCTTCTCCTCAAGGTATTTAGCCATCTTAGATATTAAAAAAAATTAGGATCTGGTACTTTTAAGTGCTTATTCTCTCTCTCTCTCTCTCTCTCTTGAATAAATTGGCACCACCCTGATTTTAAGAATTGGGAAGATACTTTTTGTGCATTGGCTATCTTTTGTTTTCGGATTTGTTCTGCTAAAGACAATTTGTATTAGTGATTTTTTTATGGCCTGAATCACAAAGTGTGCTTTAGAAGTCTAATAGTTTTATTGTTCGAATTTAGGTAAATCAGATCGGGACAGTGACAGAGGCCATTGAAGTGGTGAGGCAGGCAAAGGAAGCTAATATGGGAGTGGTGACATCTCATAGATGTGGGGAAACTGAAGATTCTTTCATTTCTGATTTATCTGTTGGGCTTGCCACTGGTCAGATCAAAGCAGGTGCTCCTTGCAGAGGAGAGCGGCTTGCAAAGTACAATCAGGTTCACTTTCTATCCAGTTTCTACTCATTTTGTTCATTTCTCTTCCATATTGTGTTTTTCAGATACATAACAGCTGAAATTAGATAATAGAAAGATATTCCACAGAAAAAATAAAAAGAAAGAAAGGAAGAAATTCGAAAGATGTTTAATTTTACTAAATGCTTTATTTATATTGATTTCACCGAGTTCTTTGTCAAATGTGTCAAATATGTGAAGGTTTTTTTTTTTTGGGTAATAAACCTTTCACATGCTCTATTCTTCCAAATTTTTAAATCCCGTTCTTAGTTATGTAATTTTTCATGCTCTTATGTTAAGAAAAACTGCTCGTCTTGATATCCAGATCTATTGTATTGGCTGCGAGTTAGTTTGAGAGACTAAGACAAATGTTAAAATACCTTTAATAATGTTCTGAAGCTCTCTACAATTACTGGGTGACTCAAATGCTTGATGAGGAAGTGTGAACTTTTGTAATGAGTTTGATGACAGCACTGAGCCAAAAGTCAAATATGACCCAACAGTGGTTTAGCAAATGGGACCTTACTATCTTTGTGTTTATGGATTTTTATAACAAATTTTAGCTCATTTGGTCATTTTGCTTGGTTAAAATCAAAGCCAAATAAGATTATGAACTTACAGCCTAGTTTCTTGCAGTTGCTTCGAATTGAGGAAGAGCTTGGGGATCAAGCAGTTTATGCTGGTCAAGATTGGAAAGTGTCATCATGATCAGTCCTTACCCTTAAATCTATTTCATTTTTCAGTGTTTGGTGTATGTTTGGTGTTGATTCTGTTGACAAGTCCCATCAAGTTAAACAGCTTGGTATCATGTTGCAATGATTTCTGCTTTTCTTTTCTTTCTTTTTTTTCCCCTTGTGATTGTGACCGGAGAGAGAACATTCAAAGAATGTGTAGTTTTTGAGTTAGCAAAAATCCGAGAGATCTTTCAGCAAAAAAAAAAAAAAAAAAAAAAAAAAAAAAAATCCTAGAGATCTTATCAAGCCTATGAAATTGGCAAAGCGCAAAAGCTTTTCCCAGTGGAAAATGACCCCAATTTTTCTTTTTCTTTTATTAAATGGCTCCTATTGGTGTATAGCCAGGGTACCATGACTCCTGAATGCTGTAATGGGCGTCTGGCCCTACTGCAAATTTCCTCTTAAATACACAGCAATTGCCATATACCATATATAAAGTAATTAATGAGGCTTTCCATGTATTAGAGCTCTACAATTCCGGTGATAACTACCGCACACTCTTGGTGCAGTGGTCACTCTACAAGTATAAATGTTTGTGAGGTGTGGGGGGCAAGAGCCGGGGTTCAAGTCTTCAGGAGGGAGTTTCACACACATATACACTTAGATTAAATTAGAGTAAAAATTCTATCTTGTAAAAAAAAAAAAAAAAAAAAAAAAAAATTCCGGTGATAAGGATGGAACCATCAATTTAAACACAACCCAGTTTACCTTTTGTTTATTTTTAACCGCAAATGCAAGCCTGGCTGGCCCCTGCCCAGTACCCATCTCTACACAGTTGTACTTTTGTCATCATTGTTCAGAATTTCGATTCGTTAACCAAGGTTGTTTTGTATAGAAAACGAATTGACAATGAGCTTTAATTGGAGAAATTAAAAGAAACGGAATCCAAGGCTTAAGTGCATTTTATACCAATCATCCTGCGGAAAGAAACAATTTATTATATTTTTTGTTGGGTTAAAGTAGAGAGAGACAGAGACATCGTTATTAATATTTTTGTTTTTGTGCTAAAGATGTTATTAACATATGTAGACTAATCTAGTCCACCAGAAGTGGCGTAGACCATTTCCGTGATGTTTTCTGATATGCCTATTGGTTCGTTTGAGTATTGTATTGCTGTCGGTAAACATTTCCGTGGTGTTTTCTCATTTGCCTATTGGTTTGTTTATGCTTCCTATTGTTGTCGGTAGGAACGGCGAATTTTACACACATTTTCACAATTATTTTATACGATAGATTGTGATTAGTTATCTGTCACATTATGAATCTATATTCTTTTTTATTTTTTGGCCACTCGCAATCAGCATTAGACAATTATAAAAATTTTCTGTGAAATTGGTTGGGTACTTTAGATATTACATCAGATGTAGCAACCCCGGATGACGACAAAGAAGTACAGGCTGGATTCAATTCACTAAAATTTAGATTAGACTGATCTAAAGACTAGATTAAGATATGAGAAAGTTTTAGGGACACAATGACAAACTCAACTTTAATATCTCTCTCTCTCTCTCTGGGGTAACATAAATCAATGTTGATGTCAATTTATCTTATAGAGTTATAGATAAACTAGATGATGTCCCGCGCGATGCGTGGACTACTTTATAATTTTATTTGAAATCATTTTTATATATATTAAGACCTACATATAATACTTTTTTTTGTTGTATAATATTTATATTTGCCCATAATATTGTTGAATACTTAGAAACTTGATTTTCTTGATTCATATTTTATTTTTAAAATTTTTTATAACATTATAAGACTATAACAGGTTATATATTTATCGTTAAAAATAGATTTTATTTTTTAAACTGATTAAATGATTTTAAAATCTTTAGAGAAGAATTTAAAGCATAAAATAAGATTTTATCAAAATTTAATTGTCTTTAGTTGGGATTCCATATCCTTTAAAAAAAGCGGAAAATTCTTTGAAATCATCATCGATTTTTATTTTTTATCACTATAGCTCATACTACACAAAATAGCAGTAAAAAACTTGCAAAGAAACCTACAAATTATGAGTTCTAACATAGAATAAAAAAAATGGCTAACTTCATAAATAATCAATTAGAAATTTTCTTTTTCTTTTTCTTTTTCTTTAGTTCTAAAACAAAATACATTTATGACTTTTCCAAACCAAAATCTCAAACACCCAAAGACTCAAAGCGAATCACAACCTTCACAAAATGTCCGACTATAACATCAAAACCGTAAGCTACCGTCACTAAATAAAAACCCAAACCCCTTTCCTTGGTCAAAGCCTACTCATACGGGTTAGAATTAAATAGTACTGTAATGTTGGATTTATGTAAGTGTCGTTGAAAGGTTGAAGGTAAATGGTATCGTTTTTTGTCCTAGTGTATTTGAGATGGAATAGCATGAAGTCAAGAGCTGTGGGCATGTGTATATAAATAAGGAGAAGTTAGAATGGTGAATGAAAATGCAAAGAATTTTGTGTGTGTGAGAAAAAGGAAAAGTCTTGAAACATTAAACCAAATGAAACAAATAGTAGTCTTAAAACATTGAATAAAAATTAGTCTTGAAACATTGAACCAAAAGAAATAAAGTGTCCTTATTTTTAAATTTATTCTTATCTCTGATGTGGCTTAAGAGTATTTCAATTCTCTTCATAGAGTGCGTCACATGGCAGAACCTCATACTTTCTCGTATGAAGTCTCTACTTTTATATATATAGTGATAGTTTTTTATTTTTATTTTTAGAAAGAGTTACATATAAATATATATATATTTTTTGGATAAGCACATATAAATAGTTAATAACACGCCATTATCTCTATTTATTTATCCGTTACTTCTTGTGTGTCAATGTCAAGGTGAATTATATGGGAACATAAACCAAAATTGAAGGAAACTACGAACACAACTGCCTAACTGCCAAACATCCCTAGCAACTGTCGGTCAGGTGAAAGTAGATGACACTGTCTGTCCTTATACTTCTAAAATTGAAATACAATTCACCATTATCCAAAACCCCTTTTCTTTAAAATTATTATTAAAAAAAAGAAAAAAAGAAAAAGAAATTTAGAACAAACAAGTCTCCTACTATGTCTGTACCTCAAAACCTTCAAACCCCCCAACCTCCTAGTCCTTGTCTCCTCATAGATGCATAAAGCCTCACTCTTCCAATACCTTAAAAAAATAATTCCTTTTTTTATTTGTCATACATATATATATATATATATATACACACACATATTCTCTCTCCTCATAAACTTTCTCTGTGTCTATCAGAACTCTCTGAACCCACATTGCCTTTTTGTTCCAAAATATTCGATTTTCACTTCCAAATCCAAAACCAAAAAAACCCAACCCATGAAGGTCTCAAGCAGATCCTTCACGCTGGGACTAGTAACAGCATGGTACTCCTCCAACATAGGCGTGCTATTACTGAACAAGTACTTGCTTAGCAATTACGGGTTCAGGTACCCAATCTTCCTCACTCTCTGCCACATGCTTGCTTGCTCTCTCTTCAGCTACATTGCCATCAACTGGTTCAAGCTTGCTCCATTGCAGACCTTGCGCTCTCGCCTCCAGTTCCTCAAGATTTCGGCTCTCAGCCTTATCTTTTGCTTGTCGGTGGTCGCCGGCAACGTGTCCTTACGCTATCTTCCAGTGTCGTTTACTCAGGCTGTTGGGGCTACCACGCCATTTTTCACTGCGGTGTTTGCTTGTTTCATGACTTCGAAGAAAGAGAGTTGGCTTACCTATCTCACTCTTGTTCCTGTTGTCACTGGTGTTATCATTGCCACTGGGGTAAGTAATAAAGATACAAAGAAATTCCTCTGCTATTTTCAATTGGGGAATTGGGTTTTTCAATGGTAGCAATTTGAGTTCGTTTCAGTTAATCGTATTTCTTTTTTCAGTATTTCAATCCTAGAGTCCGTAAAAGTGGGTGGTTTGCTTATTGACTTTTTTTAATTTTTATAATTTCAATTGAGGAATTGGGTTTTTCAATGGTAGGAAATTTGAATCCGTTTCAGTAAATTATTTGGTGTCAGTAAATGAGGGGATTTTTTTTTTCTGTGTTTTATTAGGAAAGTGTTGCTTCAGGATTTGTTTCTTCATTGAACTTTAATTTTTTTCTGAATTATTAATTTTTTTTTCCCTTTTTTGAGGTGGAGGGGGATCCTTGATTGGAAATGGTAAAACTAAACCTCATTGTCCAAACTTTGAATTGGTGTTGGATTAGGTAGATTATAAGTATGTTTCTGTCATTTTTAGGTTTGGTGATGACTTTATAATAATTTCACTTGTTAGTGAGTCATCGGAAGTTTGTTAAGTCACCAACTGCGGTAGTTATACATATATTAATTAAAAGTTCCTCCTTCATTTAAATTTTATTTTTTATTTTTTTTGGAGGGGGAGGTGTTCCCCTTGATTGGAAGTGGTAAAACTGAACCTCACTGTCCCAAGTTTGAATTGGCGTTTGATTAGGTAGATTATAAGTAATGTTTCTATCATTTTTAGGTTTGGTGATGAATTTATAATACTTTCACTTGTTGGTTACTCATCGGAAGTTGGAAGTCTGTTAAGACTTAAGACACCAACCGAAGTAGTTATACTAATTAATTAAGAGTATCTCTCAACTTGCTTGTGATTTTTTTTTTTCTAACATTGGTGTCCAGAGCTCTTCGAGCACCTAAATATTCCCCGGTTGTGTAGTTCCCCCCGCTCGACTCACACCAAAGTAATTATAGGGGGGGAATCCTTAGAGGTGGCCCCAATATTCTGGTTAGGACTTTGAACCCTGGACTTCATAGATTTCATACCTATCAAAAAAGGACTTAATGGATTTCGTGAAAACTACTAGACCAACCCCCTTGCTGTTGCTTGTGAAAACCTTTTTGAATGTTCATTTCAACTTGTTTACTAGGTCGCTTTCCCATTGCAATTGCGAATTCAAATTCAGAATGATGGTTTTAATTACTCACTCTTAATGTTCTTTTTTCTTACATGGCTGAAGGGGGAACCAAGTTTTCATCTCTTTGGATTTATAATGTGTGTTGGTGCTACAGCAGCACGGGCGCTCAAGTCCGTGCTTCAAGGGATTTTGCTATCTTCTGAAGCGTAATGAACACCTCTATACTTACCAGCTAAAAGTTTCAACATTTGCCTATCTATTATTTTAAAAAATCTATGATTGGATGAGTGCCATTATCTTAATTCTTAATCAGTTGGCATTTGAACTTATTTTCTAAACTAGTGGTCCAGTAGTACTGAAATTCTTTTTTTGATTTCCCAGGGAAAAGCTTAATTCTATGAACCTCCTTATGTACATGGCTCCAGTAGCTGTTATATTCCTTCTTGTTGCAGCACTTGTGATGGAAGAAGATGTGGTTGGGATCACAATTGCACTTGCAAGAGATGATGTGAAGATATTGTGGTATCTGATCTTCAATTCTGCACTAGCATATTTTGTAAATTTGACCAATTTCTTGGTCACAAAGCACACCAGTGCATTGACTCTCCAGGTATTCCTCCCAATTCAAATGCTAGGAATTTTCTGTACTCATTGATATATGCAGCATGCGTTTAACTTTTACTTTCCTTTGTCAATTCCTCCTTATCAAACTTCCTAGTAACTCTTTATTTTCCGGGGTCCTGCTGCACTAGAATGTAATATTTCAATAGAATAGGAAAGCAGGAAAAGTGATTTAATTATAAAAAGCTAGATCAATTTATGTGAAGAAAATAAACATTTTTTATATAATTAGTTGAACTTCTGTCTGCTGATTCGTTTTTAAAGCTCCATTTCCTGCATCTGTCTTCATACCTACAAATGACCATCACTTACAGTTTGTGTTTTCCCAAGTCTGTACACAATGAATTTTCTTCCCTACAATGCATGCATTTTTTTTTCTTCTAGAAAAGTAATCAGTTTGAATGGTGCCTAATACATGATATGAGAGTTGGGTGGCCAGTGTAATTTTTAGATTTTAGAGGACGAAATTATCAGAGAGATGAGTGCTTAATTGGGCTTCATAGTGTCTGAAGCACACATATGATAATACATGCAAAGCATGCACTTACAAACATAAAAATACACATGTGCCTGTATGCACATGTACATGCATCTACATATGTATATGTGTATATGTATCAATCATGTGGATATGCTAGTTTAAAAAAAAAGCATACATTGAAAAGCAAAATTCTTGATTGAAAATATTTGTGCTTGCACACTGGGAAATCTAGAGAGCTACTGATAATGTTAGGTTCTTTACACCATCAATTGTCTCATGTATTATCCTTTCTATGATTCAATCTATATGCCAATTTGTGCCATAAGCCGAGTCATTTTGATGAGTTTGTTTCCGAGAGAGAGAGAGAAGGGGAAAAAAAGTTTATCTCAAATCAAATGCTCTTTTCGAATTCAAAGCATCTCATAAAAGATCTCTAACATAGTTTCACATACACACTGCTTCTGGTCGTTAATGTGTGTGTTGTTTACAAGTGTGTGTCACTGTCATATGGATGGTGGAAAATTGTGATCTCATGTAAGCTTGCGAATTATAGAAGACTTGATCCTAACAGACTCACTTGAGCTTTCACACCATGAACAGTTGCTTAATTGGTGGGGGAAAAAAATAGGCAGAGGATTTTTATTAAATTGGTTTGAGACATGGACAGTGGGACCAAAACATAGCTTCTAAATGTAGTCACCACTACCGATTGTGCATTTCATATCATAATTTGAGGTTACTGTGTCTTCATCAAGATTAAGATATGCTGGCTGTTACAGGTTTTAGGAAATGCAAAAGGAGCTGTTGCAGTGGTTATCTCAATTTTGATATTTAGGAATCCCGTATCAGTTGTTGGGATGCTCGGGTACATCCTCACAGTCATTGGGGTTGTCCTCTACAGTGAAGCCAAGAAGCGGAGTAGATGAGGCATCCTATCTTGAGCATACAGATATGAATTTCATATCTTAGGCAGCAGCAGGCTTCTTCAATTCAAAAGAAGAAACATGTTCATCCAGCAGATGCTATAGATTGCACAATCTAAAATTCTTTTACAGAAGGCAGAAAGAGGTTCTCTGTAGGTTGTCAAAGTGAAGCAACACAAAATTGGAAGAATCTCCAATAAATTGTGAATTAATATGTCATGTTATAACCATTTTCCCCCCAAAATGAGGTGCTGGTTATATTTTTACTGAACCCTTTGGAAGAAGTGAGAGAAGATTCTAACTTCAATCTTTTTTCCTTCGTTTTGGGATTAAGCACTTATTTTTTATTCTTTTGTATAATTCTATACTTATGAATTAATGATAGATGATAATTTCACATATTTTTCTCTTTATGCACAATTAATTTGGATTTCCAGTTGCAGAGAATTTTCAATTCTGCACGTAATGAGCCCTTTTCAACCTAGCTTAAAGTCCATGGATAACTTGTTTTATCAATAACAAGTTTTGTACTAAAAGGTTTTAATGTGGGTTTGGCTCTCATTGCACTAGACTCAATATAGACATGACATATGTAAAAAATTGACCACAAGTTACTCTCGTCTCATTCAGTGCACGAAAACACTAGACCAAAGCTTTGTCCTTTCATTCAACACTGCACTCTACGGACATGCAATCATAAATCCATGCAAGCAGGATTTCTATTGAAGAGTACTGCAGTACAAAAGAACATTAAAAATCACTACAGCCAAATAGTTAACAGCTCACTTCAGTCTTAAAGTTCATTTTCGTGGAAAGTCTCCGATTTTTTTTTTCCCCTCGATTTTTAGAAACCACAAATTGTATAAACTAACATACATCTGACAAAGTTCATCCTAACTATAAAACACAACAAAAATAAATTCATCAGTTACCAGAATGATCAAATTCTTCTAAACTACCAAACAATTGAACACAAAGAAAACCGAGGATAATGCATAAGAAAAATCCTCAACATAATCTTAAACAAACAGCAATTTGCATGAACAAGGAAAATTGGTTGTGTGCTGGCACAACACCTAAGCTTGAGGCTTTGTCTCATCTTCATCCTCTTCTATCTTAGGAGCCAAGTAAAATCTAATATAACCCATCTCTGCAATCTTGTATTCAACCACCACAGGGAGCTCTGAAGACAAGCTAATTGTAACTGTGTTTGACAATGGGGTTGCCTTTGTAAAGGAGTTCATGTACCTCAGTGCAAATGTCAATGACACTGGCTCATTCATCTCTACAATTGTTGCTTCTTCTGGCTGCAAAAATTTTAAACCAACAAAACCCATCAACTATAAATTCCAAATTGCATTGAACTAAAAATGCAGTACACATTTTCATCAAGCCACTTCCAAGTGCTAAGGCTTTATTTTTTGTAACAATAGATGGCAGATAATAATAACAATGCCTCAATATCATATTCATACCTTGTCTACTGTGGTATTCTGCCTGCAAACAATATTTGCAGTTCCAATATCACCCCTTGTGGAGAACTTCACACCTTCCTTAGTCACAGAAATGACAACTGCAAGCAAAAATTGACCCAAAGTTTTTACAGAATTCCACAAAGAATAATGCTATAGATCCCACTAAATTTTTCACCAACTGCTAAATTGAGAAGTTATTATTGATTGTCACAAGGGTTTACCACTAACACTACTTTCATGTCTACCGTTACGAACTTGCCAACTCCACAATTATAAAAAAAACCACCACGGATAATTGAATGATAACAAAACCATAAATGAAATCCAACAAGGAAACCACAGTAGTACCAGTGTCACCAATGCTGCTGAGATCTTTGCAAATCCTGGCAAACTCAGCTGAAGGCATCCTAACAATAGCATGGTATTCTGCCTCTGGAATCCCAAGGTGCTCGCTATCAATGTCCATCAGTTTCATCTCAAAATCAGCAATTTTATCTTGGGCTTTAATCATCCAATACCCAATTGAAGACAAAACAAACAAACACATGTCAAATACATCACACAACAAATTGTTAAAAATAAAACATAAAAAGTAGAAATCAAAATCTCAGGTTAATCGATACAAGTACAACAATGACACCACAAATTTCACAACTGTTCAGGAGGCAGGTTGTGATTATTGTATAATAAAAGGAATAAATCTAGGACACAATCAATTGTGAGTAGTAGACACTTTCTGCTCACCACTTTTACATGAATCCACTACTTTTTTCCCCCACCACTATAACAATTTGTGAAATTGGATGTGCTCATATTATTGTATTCAAAATTATCAGTCTATTACATCAACAAGTTATGAAAACAGTTGTGTGTAAACACAAATTTCAAGTCCTTTATTTGGTATTCATAGAGGCTCAATTTGCTTCAAACTGAATAATTTTACAATAATCAAGCAACAAGAGTATCCCAAGTTTAGTTTTCACTGCAACCAAACACAGAACCCAAAAAAAAAAGTATTCTTCTTTTGAAAAAAAATTAAGACAGCAACTTGAATTAGCAGAACTAAAAACAAAAACCCACAAATGAAAATGAAAATCGAAAATCACAAAATTAAAACAGAAAAAGAGGTACATACTGGGGCTCTCAAACATGAAAGTGACGGTGTCGCTGCCATCGTCAGCCTTGATGGTGATGATGTCATCGTTGCCAGCACACTTGAGCATCTTAGACATGTTGTTAAGGTTCATACCCATGGAAAGGTTACGGTCACAGCGGTAGTGCTCAAAGCCCTCAGATCTAAGCAGCAACGCCACCAGCGCCACGTGGCTTGAATCCATGGCCTGGAGCGAGAACCCAGTGGCGGAGCAGTCGAAGTTTGCATCGTTCACAAGGTCCTTTATGGACTCCAGAACCTTCTTCAGTAGCGAACCCTGGACTAGCCGTAGTTCCAACATTTTCGCTTTTCCTTTGGGACTTTGTGCTTCTTGGCTAGGGCTAGGAGTTTTTGATTTCAGTCAGAGAGTGTCTGTGTGGGAAAGAAAGTGAAGGGTAATTTGGTGCAGTTCGACCGGTTCGGTTTTATAAACGGGTAGCGGTTACGGGTGGAATTGGAATTGAAATGAATTGGTACGACTCTATTGGCAGGATTAAAAATGGAATTTCGTTCCCGCCATTGACTTTGGGACTTTCAATTCCTAGGGTTCGGTTCTATTCTGTAGTCTTTGTCTTTGCCTTGTCCAATTTCAACTTTTAACTAGTTCAATTTGGGATTTGGCCCCCTTTTTTTTTTTTTACATTACTGTTTTGTTGTTAGACTTTAGTGCATTTATATCAACTAAAAATTGTTGCTTATTTTAGTATAAAAATTTATTTTTTTATTTTATCGTCATTTTTTTCGCTTACTCGCGTCAAATTATGTATTAATTTTTTCTGTTTTGTTGCTCCCTCCAGCAAACAACTACAACAAATTAAATCCAACCAAATCAACAATGCCCATTTGATAATTAGGCTTAAACATATCAAATTCTTTACCATCTCCAATATTAAACCCCATTTGTTTAGCTAACAAAACAAAATTTTCACAACAATAAATCAATAAAAAATGGGGCTATTGAAATTGAAAATTAAACTCGAGAGTTATACAAATCTATCAACCTTTGCCCGATAGAACACAAAGTCAAGGAGGGCCGACGCCTTGAGAAGATTGGCCTTTACCTGATAGATACACACCCCAGCGAAAATCAAACTACTTATCAAAAGATCTATCCTAGTTGGTGCCGCCATTGAAAAAAATCAAATTGAGTTCTTAGTTAGAGGACAATTTGACAGTTGTGAAGGAGAAGACCAACTAGGAAGGAAGTTGAAGGAGAGAGAGAGATAAGGATGAGTAGTGAGCATTAAGAGGAGAGAGAAAGTATCAGGAAGAAAATTGAAAAGAAGTGAAAGAATAATATAAAATTTGAAATTAATAATATAATAGATACATAGCTATAATAGCTGGCATTAAATATATATTTTACAGAAAAAAAGTGTAAATATACATCGTTACTATAATAATTAATTTGTATATTTACACTTTTACTATTTGAAATATGAGTCGAGTTTAAGCAAAATTGTGTAAATTTTACATATTTTTTTCTATTATACACCCATTGATGTGAGTGTTGTGCATTCACACATTAACTCAATTGATATTTTATTGTCAAATAGCTCAGATCAACAATGAAAATAGATCCATCAAATTGAGAGCAAGCATTATCCACATTTATGTACCATTTTATAACTACAGTTTTATATGATAATTTAAATAATTTTTATATTCAAATATTTATTAAAGCGGATTTAACTTACTATATTATAATTGTTTATTTTTAAAACTATTTTCTCTCTTTTTATGAGATACAAATTAACCACTACACACCTTTGAGTGCGGTGAGTCATTTCATCAGTATAAATGCTTGTGGTGTGTGAGAGGTAAGGGCGGAGTTAGTCTCCAGGAGACGCCCGCACACATATATACTTAGATGAGCTAGAGTAGAAATTCTATTTTGTATATAAAGGGATAATTACACTTTACCTACCTCACGGTTTTGCCTCTAATTTGATTTACCCTACCCATTGATTTAAATTTTTACACTTTACACTTGCTGTGATTCTGCAGATTCTTTTGTGCCGTAACCCACCTCTCCCTCACGGTAGTTACTCCTAACCGCAGGAATATGTAAAAAACAAAAACGAAACGGATCAAAACACTCTCACTCTCAAAACTCACTCACTCCCGTACGGCTTGCTCACCAAACTAAGATCCTACAATGGGCTTCGCTTGAGATAGTGGGTTTTGATCGTGCATACAAACCGAGCGAGGAAGAAGGAAGCGTGATTCTTTCTGTTCATTGTGCCGAGGTGATCAAAATCACCTAAGACAATGCGATGTGCTTCGCTTCCCTTGAGATAGCGGGTTTTGATTGTGCATGCAAACGAGCCGGAAGAAGGGAGACACGATTTGCTCTTTGTTCATTGTTGTAGGTAAAATGGGTTAATACTTTAATTTTTGAAACCTAGGGTTTTAAATTTAGTTTTAAAATTCTTTCTTCAAATTGGGTTTTGTAACCATGGGCGGTGGTGCTTGTGATCTAGCGGTAGTGCTTGTTAAACAGCTATGTTTCACTTTCATCAAAGCTGGGTTTTGCTTCCTAAAAATGCAATGTGATCTACCATGGAACTTGTTAAACAATTGGTTTTGCTTCTAAAGTACAAGCTTTTGTTTTGTTAAACACAGTTACTATGTTTTACATACTATGAATATGTTACGTACTTAACATATATAGATTTTCAAACCAAATGTGGTGAAAATTTTGTTCAATTACATCCATTTTGAGTCTGACAAGAATATACTTGTCATAAAAAAAAAAATGAAAAAGGGGCAATGTAGACCGGTTCAATTCTAAGCTATGCTTTCTCATGAAATTAAGTTTTGCTTCCTATTATTTCAATGTGGTTGTTGGACCATAGTATTGATTATTGCTTTCTACCCTTTCCATGGGTTTGTCTCCCAAAACGAGAGACAAAAACTTTTAATAATATTTTACTGTTTTCGTATTTGTGCTTTGTGTGGACCACAGGACCACATGATACTTTCACATGCAAGCCCATCTCATACTTTTATTACATTGTATTTTATATGCGAATGGCTGACTTGACATTCAATTTTGAGATTCATCATGGTGGCAGTTGTGTGGAACCCCCATGTTGGTATATTTAGGAGGTAGTACTTCTTTTATTGATGAGGTTGACCAGATAAACTTAGTTATTTTGAAATACAAGATATTTGTTCGATGTAAGGGCGATTAGTACAAGTAAGATTTCATTATCTTATTCTTGGGGGAGGTAATTTGGAGCAAGAGTTAAGGCTTATAAATGGAGATGATGATGTAGTTTATATGTGTGGCGAGATTCATGCTTTATGGCCTCTGAGAATAAGATAACACTATATGTTGAGGGTGGTGAGGAGCCAGCTTTGCAGTTGAACAACCATTTGGTAATGAGAAGTAGCAAATGATGTTGATGTGCATAGAGGCACCTCAGAATGGTGATGATGTGCATGAGATGCATGGGGGAGAGTAATGGTTGACTTGGTTAGGAAAACATGCATTTGTAGGATTTGGGATTTGACAGGGACTTCCTTGCAAACATGGGATCTCTTGCTATTATTTCAAGAACCTAGAGAAATTGGAAGTATGTGCATCCCTTGTTACTTGAAAAGACATTTGTTGAAACTTACAAAGAGATAGCTCGACCAATGCTTGGCGATCTGAGTGGATTGAGACTAACCAACTGCTCTGTGCTCCTCGTGTGTATATAAACCACAGCGGAACCACTTAAAGCAAAGAAAAGAGAATCACGAAGGACGAGGAACCCTTATGGAGTTTCTAGGATGAATAAGACAATCAAATTAATGGGAAGTGCTAGAAGAAGGACATAATGCAAGAGGGTGCAAGGCGGACATCAGTGAAACTCCATGACGGAGAGAAGAGATAGACTTGCTAAATCCAAAAGGCGTAAGTATTTCCATGCTTTGAACTATATTCATTTTCTCGTATATTTCATGTGTATGTAGCAGCCACAACCCTTTTGTAGGCACAAGGCGGTAAATCTACAAAAACAAAGCGTACCAACACCTCAAAGCGCATCTCGACCACCAAGTACTAGATCTCGAGAACATCTGAGCTTTGGTCCAAATTGCATCTCAACCTACAAACAATAGATGCAGGCGACAAGCTTGACCTCCGACTAGATCTAGGGCAAGCCCCAGGTTCTCTTCATCCTCATGCTTAGAGCTTCCATACTAGAGAGACATGAGATTCTTTACCATCTCGGGCACCTCTGCTTTCTTCTATTTTGTTTATTTTCATCTTATTTGCTATTGTTGGACCATCTTGCTAATTGCTGGATTTTGGTTATGCGACGAGTGCATTTGTGAGCACTAGTGGTGTACCAAGCCAAAGGGAGTGGTGGTGGTCTTTGCTAGGGGTTTAAGGCGAGAAAGTTTGGTGTATCAAGGCCAACAAAGTTCAACTAGTTGGTGGAAAAGAAGGCAAGAGCGGTAGCAAGGGCACCAAAATCGGTAAATGAAGATGGAAGATGTTAAAGTTTCAACCACTTTTTTGTTATAGTTCCCAGCAATGTATTTGTAAAGTATTTGCTTAAGCATGGTCAAGTGTCAAAAACAATATTGGCAATTTTGGTTGGAAGATGTGTATGTTTGATGTGTGGTGGACTAGTAGTTGGGTTTTGGTTGGAAGATGTGTAAAGTCATAGGATATTGCCAAAAACAATATTGGAAATTTTGTATACATGTGACATAAAGTCACAATATTTGCATCTTCACTTTTTATTCTTGTTAATGTGTATTGACACGGGTTAAAGTATTTTGTTGTGTTGTGCTTGTCTTTGCTTTTGGTGGATTTACTGCAGGACTATGTGTTTTGCTTGTCTTGTGCTTTTGGTGGATTTACAGTGTATGTATTCACACAACAAATCATGTGTATGTGTAAAACATGTTCCATTTATGGGCGGAGTGTGCATTGACCACCCGACAAACATGTTCTATGTTCCATATATTAATCTTGCATTGACATAGGTGTATGTATTGAACCAGCATGTTCCATTCATGTTATTAACATTTCCACATGTACTTTGTGCCAATATATATCAATCGTAGAATGGTAAAAAAATTATACTAAAGAATATTTGCACAAAAACAACACTTTCCATTTCGGGGAGATGGGCTTACAATAATTAGGGACTTTGTATTTCAATTGCAAATCACATTTAAACATCCCCAGTATGTGGCGATTAAGATTCCTCGCACCCATTTGTTCAACGAGGCAAAACACAACAACAACATTACAAAAATAGAAAAATAACCATGACAATAGTGCCACCTTGTACAATCTCTACTCTCTAACCCTTTAAGTTTCTCCCCAGCTTTTACATAAAGCTCATGAGTTTCACTCTTTCAGGTTCGATTTTCTTCCATTTCCCTAGTTGTCATTTTCTCTCTGATTTGCAAGTGCAGTTCATTCACCAAGCATACTTATCCTTTCCTGCGGTCCCTTTCTTACAAGTTTAGTTTATCCATAGAAGAAAAGCCATATTTGGGACCAACGATCATTACAATTATAACAATTAATTTCCACGAGTTCACAATTAATCACAACCTAATAATTCAATTCAATTCAAATATAACAATGTAATTGTTTCTTACATTAAATTATTGACTACAGCAAGGGAATCTTCTTCCATAGTTATTAGCACTAGACTTGTTCGTAGGGCACAATTCTCAAAAATTTTTTTATAAATGACAATCTTTGGCATGGTAGAAACGCTAGTTGTAGAGCCATTGCAGTTGATGAAGACATAGCAAAAATTTGTTACAAACATAGACCAACAAATACATTTATAAGTAGGCGTAGTTCAATTTTTCGGTATGTGTGTGACATAAACAAATTAGCTTGAAAGATTTGATTTTTAAAAATAGTATACTCCTGTTTATGATGAAAATAAGCAAATCCATGAGTTAAAAAGTGTGACTTTTTAGTAGTGGGAGCTACTTGATTATTCTTGCAAACTTTATTCATGTAAGAGTTTTACGGAGAGAAAAAGAGTGGTATTTCTGCCTAGGGATAGGAAATGGAAAGGTCTGAGCCTAATCGGGTAGCTGGGTTTGGGTTTTGGAAAACCCACGAGGCCCGATAGGCCCTATTTACTCCTACGAAGGTTCCAGTGCATTGGCTTGAAGAAATCACTTGTGGACAAAGCATTCCTGCCAATGTAAAGTGTCTCGTAAAGCTTTGTCTTTTATTCATTTAGATCTTTGCCTATGTTTTAATGATAATATTATAAACACAATTTTTTTTTTTCCTAGTTTGCTAAAAGTGATAAGTTATTGTGATTTTTATATAAATCGACTATAAACATAATTTGAGTTCTGAATATCTATGTTAAAAATACCAAAAAAATTAATGGAGTTGACCAAAAAGTTATTGGCTCCATTATCATTTTTAACCTGAAAGTGACTAAATCTATGTCAAATTTGTGATTTGTTAACTTGTGCTAGTGGACACTTTTTACCCACCTATTAACTTGACCCACTACTTTTGTCAATCACTCATAATTGTGAAATTAGTATGGAAAATGGGTTGTGTTCATAGTATTGATGGATTTGGAATTTTCTTGGAGTAACGAGAAGAACATAGTTGTATATAGCGGAAGCTAAATGAATAAACCCAAGTGCCATGATTAGCCAAATAAAACGAGAGACTTTTTAAGTACACCATCGATATAATTTAAACTCAACCAAAGGAGTGTGTTAAGCGAGTACGTAAGAGTACTAAATCACCATCTCTGGTAACCACGAGATCAATTTATGATAGTACATCAAAGCAAAGCTACTTGAAGTCAAACTTGTAACATACATAGAATTTTGCTTTTAATACACAATACTATTATAGACTACTATTAACTAATTAAGAAAATTTGTTTTCAAATGTTAGTTAATGTGACAAACTTTCTTTATGTGATTGATGGATATCAATGAAAGTCCTATTTATGTTCTTCTCCAATCCCTCGATTAATCATGCTCAAAAGGATCTTCGGTCACTATTTATGAAGTTGTATGTAGCTTTGCATCATTACCTCTTAGAAGGAAGGATAATCCCAACTAAAATAGCAAAGGTGTTGACACCCCATTTTGCAACTTGCATTTAACCTCACATGGAGGGTAAAAGGGTAATTTCACCTTGGAAATATTCATCTTGATTCTGGTCATTAGATCCTTAATTTCATTTCACCAAAATGATCTTGATGTTGTAACGATCAAATCGTGAGTCGTAAGTCGAATCGGATCACCGAGATTGAAAGTTATCATCAAATCCAAGTTTTAATGGATTTGAGATGCACCATCACAAATTGAGTCGACTATATGTGATTATGAACAATTGATTTCAATTAGTTATAATTATAATCAATTTGAAATCAATGATGTGTCATAATTTGGTGGTTAGGACTACATTATATGGTAGGGTTGCACACCTAATTAACTAGATAGTTAAATATTAATTATTCAATGAGTAATTGTACGAAATTATCTTTTAATTGAGATAGAAATTTGGAACCAATTAAGTCTGAAATTACAGGTGATTGGAACCATTTAATGATAATTGGGGAGCTAATTTGGAATACGGTAATGTTAATTGTGTTGAAATCATTTTTCTAACAAATGACCTTTTCTCACACCATTTCATCGATATATCTCTCAGAATATTTTTAATCTGTGAATGAGGTTAATTTTCCCAGAAACTATACATCCGGGGCTTCAATTTGAGCACAAGAATGAGACAATTCCGGAGATTAGAATTGGAGTCAGATATGATTATTCGAAGTTGGCTCTACAGGGCTATTTTTAGCAGCTATGGGAGAAGAGCCAATTTTGGCTTGCTCCTCACTCCCACCAATCTTTCCATTTAATACATCGAGATTCCCCCAATGCTAAAATGAGTCTAGGTTCATGATTCTTTGTCAGCCCTCATTACGCAATATTTCTATTCACTCTTCCTCACTGCTTACTATATAAACCCTCCTCTTCATTCCAAAACAAAGACAAAAAACTGCATCTCTTCCCTTTTCTTGAGTTTTAGTGAGATTGATAGTCTTGTCATATCTTAGTCTTCACGAGACTCAAGGTATTGAGTGAGACTCACTCTCCCTCTCTTAATTCTTCTTTTCCTCACCCTTAGGACCTCCATCAAGAGTCCCCTCTCGCCCATATGAATCTTGCATGAAAGTATAATCCCCTTCCTGGCTTGTTTGTTTATGTTGTCATGATGAAATTTAAGATTAAAGCATGATAGTAATTATTTAAATTCTCTTGAATATGTTTGAATGTTCTTAATTGTTCTTATGTGTTTTACATGTTCTTGGTTGTTCATCGCATGTTCATGCATATCACTAGTTTTAATCTTAAATCCCGTCAAAATATGAAAAACATGTTTGTTTAATTCTCTCAAATCCTTGAATCTAGGTTATCACCATCCATACACATTCACTAGAGTTTATTTTTCAATCCAAATGCCATGCTTAATAAATTGAATTAGGGTTTATCACATGCACACACATTAAATTCAACATGCAAATTGATTGACATATTGGATGATATGATATGAATGTTGTACCATGATCTACAAGGCTAGTTTTACCGGGCAAGGTGGGTGCCTAACACCTTCCCATCTTGTAACATAGCCTCCGAACTTAGATCAAGGGTTAGTAGATCAAATGCTTATCTATGTAATTTTCAATTTTTAAATTGTAACTAAGAAATAAAGCCATATACTTTATCTTAGATTGTATCTAGGACCAAAACCATGTAATTTTCCTATGATCAATGTAAATTCAATTCACATTAATAAAATGAAGGAACTTTTCAATTATGGTTTTCTTATTTCAATAATTAAAGTAAGTGTCGACCTCTATTGTAAAACAACCCTAAATCTAAGGGGAAAATATAGTTAGTCAGACCTCTATTTTGAGAAGTAATAACACGACTCCACACCCATTCACGTGGGTTTGGCCCAACATCCTATAAAAAAGCGGGTGGGGCGCGGGGTCTCACGATGGTGACTCCAGGGATATTGAGCTAAGCTAATTAGGTTATGGTGGCCAACCATGTCATTGCTTGTTGTGCTTTTGTATAATATAATCTAATATATGTCATTTATATTGCATGTCATGCATCATTTGTAAATGAAATTTATTTTATTTGTGTGCTAGCCGAGGAAGCCCGGTAGTATTAGCCGTGGATTGTGGTCTTCACGAGACTCACATACCCAGCGGTGAACCTACCACCACCACGACAAGGATCATCATGGTTATGCCATGGTGGTTCATAGGACAAACTGTACCGTTCGGACCAGCGCGGCTCTCCTAGCGTCACAAGTTGGGAGAATGCGACGTCTGGCTTGTGGGGACCTTTAACCTACCTTCTACCCATTGTTGTAATGACCCATAGGAGCCCACCTTTAGGTCGGTCCATGTAAATTGCATTACATTATGCATGTGTTTGTACGTTGTTTGAACCATGATGAGCCCAGAGTCAAACGCTTGAGCCCGTCATAATTGTTTGAACCTTGTATGCCATGAATGAACTCAAGCCTAAAGGCTGTGATTGAACTACACTTGGTATGGAAACCGAAAATTGTTTCTTGAATCATTCCTAAGCCCACCATGACTCATCAAAGGTGTATACGCATGATCAACATTAAAGGCCAAAGCTCACAAGATGCATGCCTTCCAAGTGCAAGCCCAAAACCATTTCATCATAATCGAGTTCAAGCCCACCAAGCCTCGAGCATCTAAATGGACCAAGAAGAAGCAAGTGGCTAACTTGCCTCCTCCACATTTGGTTTGCAACATCATGGTTAAGCAAAGGATTTGTTAGTTTATTCCATGTTTCTATGTTTCTTTAATTCTAAAAATCCATGTAGCATTTGATACACTTTATTCATGTATATATATATATATATATATATATATATATATATTTTAAAAAATTCAAAAAAAAATTGAATTTCCAAATCTTTCCCAAAAAAGAAAAAAATTCAAATGAGAAAGTGTTTGGACTAGGGGCATTGGGCCTTTGAGTCATTTAAAAAAATCTTTGAACTAGGACAGTGAACTTATATATATATATATATATATTTTTTTTTAAAAAAAAAAATTCAAAAAAATTCAAAAAAATTCAAGATTTCCAAATCTTTCCCAAAAAGAAAAGAAATTCAAATGAGAAGGAGTGTTTGGACTAGGGGCATTGGGCCTTTGAGTCATTTAAAAAAATCTTTGAACTAGGACCATTGAACTTCCTATTGACTTTTTCAAAAGACCCAATTTTTCTTTCAAGATTAAAAAAAAAAAAAATCTCCTTTTCAAAGTAATTTTGTAGAGGATCCCTTGGACAAAACATTTTCTAAATCTTGATGTTTAAAAAGGCTTGAGCAATCAACTTATAGCAAGGAATGATTAATTTCATTTGATCCATGTAAAGACTTTTGCTAAATTACTTTGAATAAAAGAAGAAATAGTCTTACAAGGCAATCAAAGAAAATCTATCCATCCGGAAAATTCAAAATCTCATGCATTCATTCCAAATTTCTGAAAACTTTTTGTCTCTCCCGATAGAGCATTCATACTTTTTCTTTTAAGAGGGAATTTATTAAAGAGCTCGAGTCAACGTGTCTACAACCAAGCATTGCTAGGGATGGAGGCCGTCTTTAGTAAAACAAAGAGTATACCTTAATACCTAGAATGATCATTATCCATTACTAGCCCATTTGAGCCTTTAAACACTTAGCCTCTTTTCACATGAACCCACTAAAATCTAAACCTAGGATTGGGAAAATTCAAAGTATGCATGCTTAAATCTCATGTTAAGGAGGATGCGACCTTGTAAACTTTGAAGCTAATTGATAAAACTCTCCTAGAAGACATGAAAGACAAGTAGAATTCATTAAGCTAAATGAGCTTTCACTCAATCAGGAAAGAAATGAAATTTCATCAATGTGAGAGAAAGCAAATGTGCATCAAGTTTGAAGAACCTAAAATTCATCATGCCAAGAAGAGTAGAAGAGTTCATCCAAAGAAAGTTCATCAAAAAAAGGAAAAGATTCATCAAACACAAAAATGTGCAAGTGCATTGAGGCAAGAAAAGAAGTCTAGAGAGTGCATCAAAATGACAGAAATCTTTAGAGAAATACAAGGAGGAAAAAAGGTAAAAGTTCATTCAATCAAGAGATTAAAGACCAAAAAGAAAGAAACCCCTTTAGAGGTGAAAACCCAAGGCGGTCTAGGCAAAAGCTAGGGCCAAAAAAAAAAAAAAGCCCTTCAAGAGTGAAAATCCAAAAGGCGGTTTGACAAAGTTAGAGGTCGAAACAAAGAAGAAGAAGAAAGAAAAAAAAAAAGAAAGATCTACCAAGTTGGAAACAGAAGATATTCAAAGAATAGTACAAGATGAAAGTCTAGAAGTATGATTCAGAGGAATAGAGCATAAAAATGATTGTTGATACAAGTGACCAATGAAGACCCCAGGTGCGAAGATGACAAAGAAGAAATGGGAAAACTCCTCCAATACTTGATTTTTGAGTAATGCATAGCAGGGAAACATCATAGAAATTTTGAGTCTTTTATATCTTTCATTTTATAATAACCCAAACCCGGCCTACATTACAACCCATGAATAAGACCTCCTTGAAGTCTTGCTAATTGTAGGCGCATTTTAAGCTCAATAATATTTTCTCTTCAATTAAGAAGGAAAAATGCTTAAAATTGTCAAGCCCACGAGGGATGACATGTCAGAAAAAAATTTCTCGAATTCTCAAATCCTCAAAATGACTCAAAAGAACTTCAAACTTGAGCACTCTCCATGTTTGCACCTAACAATGTGATTCATAAATATTATCATTTCATTTTGAGTGCCTTTGGAGACAATGGCGATGTTGTTAAGGAAGAAGCAAATTCGATTACATGAGTTTGGCGATCACGATCCTTCCTCATCAAAGAGATTTGTTTGACTCTTAAACACTTTGATTTACCAAAATGGTTGTTCAAAGGATCACCTCTTGTTCATAATTAAAAAATAAAAATAAAAGAAGAAGAAGAAGAAGAAGAAGAAGAAGAAGAAATCTCATTTCCAAAAAATCATTCTTTTCCAATCTGGATTTCTCTTGAACTACGTCTTGACACGATCCTACATGAAGAGTGCGTAGGCGACCTCTCAAAGGCCCGGTCAATCACCCGAACAACTTTGGGGCTGAAATTAAAACAATGTGACAAAAATTGTTTTGGATGCATGTTAGGCTAAACCCATTCTTTGCATCAGCATGCTTAAACTTGGGGCATTGGCCTGACATATTGTATGCGAATATGTCCTTCGCATCGCATGAAAACATGATATTTTTCATTTGAGGCATCAATCCATTTTTGCAAGCATGTCTACAATGGCAATGTAAAAAATGTTTTCATGATAACTAGTTTCTAACAAGCTAGAGAAAGCCATTTTACGGGAACCAATGATGGCGGACAGCGATCTTCTTTCATGTTACTCAATGGTCGCAACATCAAATGAACTCGGCTTCAATCTAAACCTGGAATATGCCTCAAACTAGGGGCATTGGCTAAGTACTTCAATTCATTTCAATAAATAAATCCATTGCTAAATTGAAATTATCTTTTGCAGGAATTAAGCAAGGACTTAGCAATCGCATCAACTTCAAACCAAAGTACTTCCGGCCAAAGTTATTCTCATTTAAAGGATAGGTTTTTCAACCAAAAAAAAAAAAAAAAAAAATCATCATGAATAAATCTTCATCACTTTTACTCCACATTTATCTTCATCTTCTTCAATTTTTGATAATGAACAAATCTTCATATTTAAAAAAGAAAAAAGAAAAAAAAAAGACAAAAGACAAAATTTTGAAAAAAAAAAATTCAATTCTTTCAAAAAAAAAAAAAAAAAGGAAAAAAGAAGGAAATTTTCAAAGGGCCTTAGGACTAGGGGGCATTAGGCTCGTACTTCTTAGGTTGCTTTCAAAAAAAAAAAAAACATCAATCAAAATTCCTTCAAAAAACAAAAATTCGGGATTTCCAATTTTTCAAAAAAATCTTCATTAAATTCTTCTTCGAGATGAAAGCTATGATCCTCTTCTATATTTTCGGTGGTGCAACATCAAGTCCAATTGTCCATATATTAACCGAGCATAGATATGTCCCAAACTAGGGCATTCGCAAGTATGCCAACTTCTTTTCAATGAGCAACTCGATTTACTAGTGAAAATATTTATTTCCTGCGAGTACTAGGGTAAAGGCCCACACCCATCGGCATGAGCCAAGATCTGACCTTTGATAGAAAACATGAGCCAAAGCCCAAAATCTAGGTCCTTTGAAAACATGAGAGCCGGGATCAAAAACCCTTGAGACCTCAAAGCAAGGCTAAGATCCCAAACCTTTGGTCCTGCGAAAACATGAGCCAAAAGCCCGAAAATCATAGGTCCTAAAAACATAGGCCGGGATCTAGAACCTTTGGTCCTCGAAAGCATGAGCCAAAGCCTCAAAAATCCCTAGGTCCTCTAGAAACATGAGCAGGGATCAAACCTTTGGTCCTAGAAAACATGAGCCAAAGCCCAATCCTAGGTCCTCTGCAGCATGAGCCGGATCGAAGCCTTTGGTCCTCACGAAAACATGAAGCCAAAGCCCAGAAGCGTGGTCCTCACGAAACATGAGCAAGATCGGAACCTTTGGTCCTACGAAAACAAATAAAAGTCCAAATCCTAGGTCCTTTGAAAAGGAAATGAGCTAGGATCCGAGCCTTTTGGTCCTTTGAAAACATGAGCCAGGGATCCCGAGCCTTTGGTCCTCACGAAAACATGAGCCAAAGTCAAATCCTAGGTCCTCTAAAAACATGAGCCGGGATCGAACTTTTGGTCTTACGAAAACCAGGCCAAAGCCCAAAAAACCCTTGGTCCTCTCTACGAGAAACATGAGCCAGATCGAGAACCTTTGGTCCTCGAAAACATGAGCCAAGATCACAGAACTTTTGGTCCTGCGAGAAACATGAGGCCAAAGCCCCGAAAATCCTAGGTCCAGACGAAGCATGAGTCGGGATCCGAGAAACCCTTGGTCCTCTCACGAGAAACATGAGCCAAGATCCCAAACCTTTGGTCCTACGAAAACATGAGCCAAAGCCCGAAAAACCCTTGGTCCTACGAAAACACGAACCAAGATCCAAAATTCTAGGTCCTGCGAAAACATGAGCCGGGATCCAGGGACCTTTGGTCCTGCGAGAAACATGAGCCAAAGCCCAAAAAACCCTTGGTCCTTTGAAAACGAGCCAAGATCAAGCTCCTAGGTTCTCACGAAGCATGAGCCAAGATCCGAGAACCTTTGGTCCTTTAAGCAGGGCCAAAGCCCGAAAAACCATTGGTCCTCGAAAACATGAGCCAAGATCAAATCCTAGGTCCTACGAAAACATGAGCCAAGATCAGAACCTTTGGTCCTACGAAAGCTTATGAGCCAAAGCTTAAAAAACCTTGGGTCCTCTGAAAACATGAGCCAAGATCAAAATCCTAGGTCCTTTGAAAACATGAGCCGGGATCGAGGAACCTTTGGTCCTACGAAAAAAATAGGCCAGGAATCAGACCTTTGGTCCTGAAAACATGAGCCAAAGCCCGAAAATCTAGGTCCTGAAAACATGAGCCGGGGATCGGCCCTTGGTCTCAGCGTGAGGCAAGATCCCGAGGCTGCTGGTCCTCTGAAAACATGAGCTAAAACCCGAAACCTTGGTCTCCCGAAAACATGAGCCAAGATCCAAAAAATCTAGGTCTGCAAAAACATGAGCTAGGATCGGAGACCTTTGGTCCTCGAAAACATGAGCCAAAGCCCAAAAACCCTTGGTCCTACGAAACATGAGCCAAGATCAAAATCCCTAGGTCCACTCTCACGAAAACATGAGCCGGGATCCGGAACCTTTGGTCCTACACGAAAACATGAGCCAAAGCGAAACCCTTGGTCCTACGAAAGCATGAGCCAAGATCAAAAATCCTAGGTCCCACTGAAAACATGAGCCGGGATCCAGACCAGTCATGAAAACATGAGCCAAAGCCCAAAAAACCCTTGGTCACTCTACGAAAACATGAGCTAAGAACCAAAGAATTAGGTCCTCACGAAAACATGAGCCAGCCCCAAAAATCCTAGGTCCTCACGAGAAACATGAGCACGGATCAGAACCTTTGGTCATAGAAACACATGACTAGAATCTCCATATATTCTTTACCTCGGGTAGCATGTCTTGTACTCATTCAAAAAAATAATAATAATTGCATGCATGAACTACGTTTGGACTGATCCCGCGAGTCGTGAGCAATCTCCCTTGAATTAGGTCCACATTTGATCCAACACATAACCATACGCATTTTTTATCTACATGCATCGCACATTCACCGCAGTTAAATCTTTGGTGCAAAGTTAGGTGTCTCTTTCATACATTTGACATTCGCTTTTCAAGCTTTGCCAATAAAGGAGCATTTGACACCTAGTTTCTGACACGCATTTAACCTCACATGGAAGTAAGAGTAATTTCACCTTGAAAATATTCATCTTGATTCTGGTCATTAGATCCTTAATTTCATTTCACCAAATGATCTTGATGTTGTAACGATCAATCGGTTATAAGTCCAAATCGGATCGCAGTTGAAAGTTATCATCAATCAAGTTTTAATGGTGAGATGCACCATCACAAATTGAGTCCGACTATATGTGATTATAAATAATTGATTTCAATTGGTTATAAGTATAATCAATTTGAGATCAATGATGTGTCATAATTGTTAATTAGTTAGGACTTTACATTATATGAAAGCGGGTTGTACACACCTAATTAACTAGATAGTTAAACATTAATTATTCAATGAGTAATTTGTAAAATTATCTTTTAATTAAGAGTAAATTTGGAACCAGTGGAAGTCTGAAATTGGAGTGATTGGAGCCATTAGTAATAGTGGGAACTAATTTGGAATACATTAATGTTAATTGTGTTGAAATCATTTTCCTAACAAATGACCTCTGCTCACCATTTCATCGATATCTCAGAATATTTTTAATCTGTGAATGGATTAATTTTCCCAAGAAACTAGACATCAGACCAATTTGAGCACAAGAATGAGACAATTCAAGTCAAATTGAATCAAATATGATTATTCGAGATTGGCTCTACAGGCTCAGTACAGCAGCTACGGGGCTCCAATTTTAGCTTGCTCCTCACTCCCACCAATCTTTCCATTTAATGCCGCAGAGATTTCCCCAATGCTAAAATGAGGTCTAGGTTCATGATTCTTTGTCAACCCTCATTAAATGGCATTCCATTCATATTTCCCTTCACCACTACTATATAAACCCCCTCTCCTTTGTTCCCAAAACAAAGACAAAAACTCCATTTTTCCCCTACTCTTGAGTTCTAGTGAAGTTGAGTAGTCTTGTCATATCTTGGTCTTCTAGAGACTTAAGGTATTGAGTGAGACTCACTCTCCCTCTCCTAACTCTTCTTTTCCTCACCCTTGGGACCTCATCAAGAGTCCCCTCCTCCCACCATATGGATCTTGCATGAAAGTATAATCCTTCCATGCTTGTTTATTTATGTTGTCATAGTAGAATTTAGATTAAACATGAGAGTAAGTAATTATTTAAATTCCTTTGAATATGTTTGAATGTTCTTAATTATTTTTATGTGTTCTTCACATGTTCTTGGTTGTTCATTACATGTTTATGCATATCACTAGTTTTAATCTTAAATCCACATAAAAATATGAAAAACGTGTTTGTTTAATAATTCTTTCAAATCCTTGAATCCCTAGGTTATCACCATCCATACACATTCACTAGAGTTTATTTTTCAATCCAAATGCCATGCTTAATAAATTGAATTAGGGTTTATCACATGCACACACATTAAATTCAACATGCAAATTGATTGACATGTTGGATGATATGATATGAATGTTGACCACCATAGTCTAGGAGCCCGGTTTTGCTCGGGCAAGGTGGGTACTAACACCTTCTATCTTGTAACATAGTAGCTTTGAACTTAGATCCAAGGGTTAGTAAGATCAAATGCTTATTCATGTAATTTTCAATTTTAGATTGTAACTAGAAACAAAGCCATGTACTTTATCTTAGATTGTATCTAGAACCAAAGACATGTAATTTTCCTATGATCAATGTAAATTCAATTTCACATTAATAAAATAAGGAACTTTTCAATTATGGTTTTCTTATTTTTCCAATAATTAAATAAGTGACGACTCCCAGCTGTAAACCCTAAATCTAAGGGGGAAAATATAGCTAGTCGAACCTCCATTTGAGAGGTAATACACGACTCCACCATTCACGTGGGTTTGGCCCAACATCCTATAAAAGCTAGGAATTAGAAGTAGCTGGTCTCTCACAAAAGTGTGCTAGCATAAAACATGTTCCCTCACGGTACAAGTACAAGATAAAGAGACCTGAGTTCATGCGGCCCACATTGATGAGGAAGGGTCAGCTGACCCCACATTGATGAATACAAAAAAAAAACAAAACATAGATTTGCATTTCATCGTCAACACAACAACCCAATTTGAAATTTTTTAAACCTAGGTTTTAAAAATCGAATGAACGAGCATATGGACAAAGCATATGAACGTAAAAAACCAAAACTTGAAGCTCACCCGACAACGAGATGAACCCGAGTCAAAGAGAAAACAAACGGATCAAATACAAAAAATAAAAAATATAATTATTGCACAATGAACTCACTGAACTCACGAAGCAATAGATGAACCCGAATCAAAAGCTCATTCTTCCTGGGTTGCACGATCAAAGCCCGGATGGTTCTCGGTCTAGGTCAGCCGAAGCATTGCATGTAGGATCTTCGTTTGGTGAGCAAGTTGGGTTGGATGGGAGTAGTGAGTTTTGGGAGAGTGAAGTGTTTGATCTGTTTGGGCTTTTTGTTTTTACATATTACGTGTTAAAAGTGCTTGGTGAGGAAGGTGGGTTATGTACGATAACTTGGTGGGAATCCGCAGGTGGGTAAAGTGTCAAAATTTAAATCACCAGTAGGCAAATCAAATTAGAGGCAAATCCGCAGAACAGTTCCCAAAGTATAATTATCCAAAAAAAAAAAAAAGATACAAATTTAATAAAGATATATACAAAATTTTTTATTCAAATTTTACTAATATCTCATTTCAATCGATAATATGATCCACAAGTTGGTCAAAATCGTGTTTGGGGTCAACCTCCTAACGAACCAAATCAAGTCGGGTTTAGAATTGCACAACTTTTCATTGATTGAGGGGCATATGGATCATTAAATGCCATGGTTCAATTGTTTTGATGGTCAAATCAATCGAGATTGCCTCATGCTTGGTGGTAAAGTTTCAATTTCCAATGAAGACTTACGAGATCTTGTTGAATTTGGTCATGTGATCTCCACATATAGATGAGACAGAATCTTGCCATATTTGTGAAGGACAATGGCTTTGAAGGATGGGAAGCGACAGCTGCTGAATGGTGTTTCAATTGGGGTCAAGTTGCATAACAAAGAAAAGCACCACTATATTAATATATTTGGTTTTTCGAAGTGGAGACTTGCATGACCGAATCAATGATCGGATCAATCGATTTTCAGTCTAGTTCACTTTGAGTTGGACGGTTTTGTTGGGTTCTGAAAAACAGTATCACATTCAATGAAGAACACTCTCTTTACCTCTCTCTCTCTCTTAGTTTCTCTCCAGAAGAAAAGGTAAATAGAAGATTATTATTTCATTGAATGAGAATTTACAAAGTAGTTTTGCTTTTATATGTACAAGCAAGCATAAAAGGGAAAAACGAGAAAAAATTAATTTCTAAAACTAATTGATTCGTGAATTAAGGAGTCGAGTGGTTGCAAATACGGAATTAGTTAATGCTCAAATGTACTGCAATGTCTGCATTGTTTGCTCTATCAACTAATCCCACCTCTGTGCATCTTATCTTTACCCAACCTCTTTCCATGTAACCAGACCTCACGTGCCTCGAAACCTCTCGGCACTTTTCTTCTTATTTTCTTCTTAATAGGTTCGAGTCTTGGATGGATGATATGTTATGGGCGATGAAATTAACTTCCCTAAAAATATGATTATTAAAATATTTAGAGAAAGAGTTCAAACACAAGTTGGTGTCATCAACAATATGTGTTAATTGCATAGTGAGTATAGTATGTGAAGTTTTGTTGTGTTGTGATCACATTAATAGTGTCTCTTTGCAAAATGACATGCCAGATCCCAATTTGTAGCTAGTGCTAATAATTGTGTTACCCGACTTCTAGAATTTTTTTTCCATTTAACTTTAAATTTCTTAGAATTTTGTTACTAGGCACGTTGGCAAAACAAAGTTAGAAAATAGCATTTCAAGTTTTAAAAACTCGAGAGTTTAGGGTGGAACTCAGTCTTAAATCCTCGATTTTCGGGTGGGAAACACCTAACATGGACAATTTTCACGTGGAAGCTCACATGAACTCAAGTTTTAGACACTCGATTTCCCTTTCTTCCTTCGTTCTCCTTGTTCTTCCTTTTCTCCCTTATACCTCACCTGATTCATCAAATCTCGGCATCAAGCAACAACCCAAACCCATAGATTCATAATATCTTGGCATCCGAGTAAGCAAACCCAAAAATCATGATCTTGGCACGGAGAAACTCCCCTAAGCTTGGTTGTTGATCTCGACACGAACAACTCCTAAGCTTGGGTTTGTTGATCTCGGCACCGGGCTAACAGGTTTGATGTTCTGTTTAGTATTGTTGCTTGGTTTTGTTTGTTTTCTGGGTTTGTTGTCTTTGGAAGTGGGTTTGGGGTTTGAGTTAGAGAAATCGTTGGGGGAATAAAAGGTGAAGGGAAAACGAGAAAGAAGGAAAAAACAGAACTTCAGTGTCTAAAACTCTCGAGTTCACGTAGTTCGAACTCCACCCCTCAAGCGTGCCGGCACATAGAAATCCTAGTCTTTAGGCTCCAGGTTGCTATAGTTAGCTTCGAGTCTAAGAGACAGAGATGTGGCTTCTTGAATCGTTTCTAACGCATACCCCAACTAACGATATTCTCTCCCAAATGCATGCTAATTGGAAAATTACCTCCCACGACTTCTACTTTTAGAGGGCCTTGGTATATTAATTATGTCCATGCAATGATGATCTCTCATTTTATGATATGACTGTTGCTATACATGATCTCTTTCAACGATAGTAGCACCAAAATTTACCTTCACAACAAAAGGGGTAGAAGGGTCCCAAGTGCCTATCTCACTCTGAGGTTCTTGTCTCCACATCTTAGAGCATTCTCATGAAAGAGCGTTAAAAATACTAAATGCTATTTTTAGCATTTTTAACACCTCAAATCATAAATCCACTCCATTATCAAGAATTAATCAAATCTTAAAATTTTAGCAACTTGCTACAATGAGGTTCTATTACTAACGACATTGTAGCAGGCTGCTACTACTATTTATTATTTTTCTTTCTTTCCTTTTCACTTTCTCTCTGCCAGTGCTCTTGATCCCCTCTCTCTTTCACTTTCTCTCCCAGCCTCTCTGTTTCCCTTTCTCATCTCGAGTTCGTAGGTCTCGAGTGTGGCAGAGATGCGATCTTGTGTGGTTTTGGTTGCGATGGTTTCGTGGATCGTAGTTTCTACGATTGGTTCATGGATCATGGGTCTGCGATGGTTCATGGATCATGGGTTGATTCGATTAATGGCTAATTTGCGGTGGCTAGGATTCTGCGATGGTTGGGCTCTGATGGGTTTGTGATTTGGTCTCGGTGAGTTTTAATTTCGAGTGGTTTTGATTGATTTTGGTGGGTTTTGATTTCGGTGGTTGGGTTCGTGGAGTTGATCCGGGGTGGCTTTGGGTCTTGGGTGTGGGATGATCGAAGTGGTTGAGAGATGGGTGTGGGTTAGTTGATTGAGATTAGTTTGAGAGATAAATTGGCTTGGGTCTTGGGTGTCGTTTTGGATGTAATTGGGTTGCAATTTGTTGTGATTATTGGTGGTTGGGGGGGTGTGATAGTGGGCGGCAGAGTGGCTATGGCCGATTGAGTTGGCCAGATGGGCGAGGTGTGGATTCTAGCGTATTTGAAGGTGTGCATTTGGATGTCGGTATTGTGTATATTGTTGTAGGATATATTATTCTATTGTATTGTTTATATTATTTTAATGTGTTGTATGTTAAAAATAGAACCTTTAATGTTAGGTATATTGTAAATAGGTTATTAAAATTGATAAAGTGGCTTTTGAGATGCTAAATGCTAAATTTTTTGAAAGCTTTGATGGGAATGCTCTAAGGCATTGAATGATGTCATTGTTGCTGGCACACTTGAGCATCTTAGACATGTTGTTAAGGTTCATACCATGGAAGGTTACGATCCACGGTAGTGCTCAAAGCCCTCGGATCTAGCGAGCAACGCCACCGGCGCCATGTTGAATCCATGGCTGGAGCGAGAACCCGGTGACGGAGACGTCCGAGTTTGCATCGTTCACAAGGTCCTTTATGGACTCCCGGGAGCCTTCTTGGCGAACCACAGGACTGATCGTAGTTCCAACATTTTTGGCTTTCCTTTGGGACTTTGTGCTTCTTGGCTGGGAGCTAGGGTTTTTATTTTTATTTTTATTTATTTTATTTTAGTGGGGGAGTGCATTGTGGGAAAGTGAAGGGTAATTTAGTGATTCGGCCGGTTCGGTTTTACATAAACGGAGTAGCTGATTTACAGTGGAGTGAAATGAGTGGTAGGATTCTATTGGTGGGATTGAAATGGAATTTCGTTCCATCGTGACTGGGAAAAACTCTTTGAATTCCTAGGGTTCGGTTCTATTCTAGTAGTCTTTGTCTTTGCTCAATTTAACTTTTAACTAGTTCAATTTGGGATTTGTATTTTTTTTTACATTACTGTTTTGTTAGACTTTAGTGCATTTACATCAAGCCAAAAATTGTTGTTTATTTTAGTATAAAAATCTATTTTTATATTCTGTAATCATTTTTTCAAAGCACTCACGTCAAATTATGTATTAATTTTTTCTGTTTTGTTGCTCCCTTCCAGCAAACAACTACAACAAATTAAATCCAACCAAATCAACAATGCCCATTTGATAATTAGGCTCAAACATATCAAATTCTTTACCATCTCCAATATTAAACCCCATTTGTTTAGCTAACAAAACAAAATTTTCACAACAATAAATCAATAAAAAATGGGGCTATTGAAATTGAAAATTAAACTTAGAGTTGTACAAATCTATCAACGCTGTCAATAGAGACACAAAGTCAAGGAGGACGATGCCTTGAGGAGAAGATTGGCACCGCACAATAGATACACACCCAAAAGCGAAAATCAAACTACTTATCAAAGATCTATCCTAGTTGGTGCCGCCATGAAAAAATCAAATTGAGTTCTTAGTTAGAGGACAATTTGATAGTTGTGAAGGAGAAGACCAGCTAGGAAGGAAGTTGAAGGAGAGAGAGATAAGGATGAGTAGTGAGCGCTAAGAGGAGAGAGAAAGTTTCAGGGAAGAAAATTGAAAGTGAAAATAATATAAAAATTTGAAATTAATAATATAATAGATACATAGCTACAATAACTTAGTAAATATACATTTTCTAGAAAAAAGTGTAAATATACACCGTTACTATATTTAATTTGTATATTTACACACATTTACACTATTTGATATGAGTCAGTTTTAAGCAAATTGTGTAAATTTTACATATTTTTTCTATTATACACCCATTGATGTGAGTGTTGTGTATTCCTATTAACTCAATTGATATTTTTTATTGTCAAATAGCTCGAATCAACTGATAAACAAATAGATCCATCAAATTGAGAGCAAGTGTGTATCCACATTGTAATTCCATTTTTATAACTACGGTTTATATGATAATTTAAATAATTTTATATATTCAAATATTTATTAAAAAGCGGATGTTTAACTTACTATATTATAATTGTTTATTTTAAAACTATTTTTCTCACTTTTTGAGATACAAATTTAATAAAGATATATACAAAAATTTTTATTCAAATTTTACTAATATCTCATTTCAATCGATAATATGATCCACAAGTTGGTCAAAATGGGTGTTTAGGGGTCAGCCTCCTAATCAACCAAATCAAGTGGGTTTAGAATTGGACAACTTTTCATTGTTGATTAAGGGCATATGGATCATTAAATGCCACCATGGTTCAATTGTTTTGATGGTCAAATCAGTGGGGTGCCTCATGCTTGGTGGTAAAGGATTTCAATTTCCAATGAAGACTTACGAGATCTCGTCGAATTTGGTCATGATCTCCATATAGATGGTGTAGATCTTGCCATATTTGTGAAGGACAATGGCTTTGAAGGATGAGAGCAGCTTGTTGTGAATGGTGTTTCAATTAGGGTCAAGTTGCATAATAAGAAAAGCACCACTATAACTAGCATATTTGGTTTTTAGAAGTGGAGACTTGCCAACCGAATCAATGATCGGATCAATCGATTTTCGGTTTAGTTCACTTTGAGTTGGACGGTTTTGTTGGGTTCAAGTCTTGGATGGATGATATGTTATGGGTGATGAAATTAACTTCCCTAAAAATATGATTGTTAAAATATTTAGAGAAAGAGTTCAAACACAAGTTGGTGTCATCAACAATATGTGTTAATTGCATAGTGAGTATAGTACGTGAAGTTTTGTTGTGTTGTGATCACATTAATAGCGTTTCTTTGCAAATGACATACTTGAATCCCAATTTTGTAGCTCTGGTGCTAATAATTGTGTTACCTTGACTTCTAGAATTTTTCCATTTAACTTTAAATTTCTTAGAATTTAAGGTTTTAAGTAGAGCACGTTGGCAAAACAAAGTTGGAAAATAGCATCTCAAGTTTTAAAAACTCGAGTTGAAGGTGGAACTCAAGTCTTAAATTCTCGATTTCGGAGGTGGGAAACACCTAACGTGGACAATTTTCCACGTGGAACCATGTAGAACTTGAGTTTTAGACACTCGATTTCCCTTTCTTCCTTCGTTCTCCACTGTTCTTCCTTTTCTCCCTTATACCTCACCCACAGTTCATCAAATCTAGCCAGGAGCAACAACCCAGGCCACGGATTCACTTAATATCTGTATAGATGCAAAGCAAAGCAGAAAATCATGATCTCGGCGCGAAGCGACTCCTTAAGCTTAGGTTTGTTGATCTGTTTCACCAAAGCAGCTCCCTAAGCTTGGGTTTGTTGATCTCGACACTTAGGAAGTGCGCTTGGGTTTGATGTTCTGTCCCAGTATTGTTGGTTTTTTTTTTTTTTTTTTTTTTTTTTTTTTTTTTTTTGGGTTTGTTGTCTTCGGAAGTGGGTTTGGGGTTTTGAGTTAAATCGTTGGGAACAAGGCGAAGGGAAAACAGAGAAGGAAAACAAAACTGAAGTGTTTAAAACTCGGACTATGGTGAAGAAAAAGCAGAAACTTCAGTGTCTAAAACTCGAGTTACGTAAGGGATTGAAGAGAAAATGGAACTTCAGTGTCTAAAACAGTTCAAAGTGAATTCCGGACTCCACCTCCAAGCGTGCCAGCACATAGAAGTGAGTCTTTTAGGCTCGAGTTGCTGGTGAACTTCCGAGTCTAAGGGCTTCGAGATGCTATTTTCTTGAATCGTTCTAGCATGCTAATAACGATATTCTCTCCCAAATGCATGCTAATTGGAAAATTACCTCGACTTCTACTTTTAGAGGGCCTTGGTATGTTAATTATGTCCATAAGATGATGATCTCTCATTTTATGATGTACTGCCACTGTTACTATACATGATCTCTTTCCTTTGATGAATTTGCACAAAATTTACCTTCACAACAAAAGGGGTAGAAAGGGTCCCAAGTGCTATATATTTGGGGCTCTTGTCTCCTGCATACTAGAGCATTCTCTTCAAAGGTGTTAAAAATGCTAAATGCTATTTTTTATCATTTTTAACACCTCAAATCATAAAAAACCCATCATTATCAAGGGTGTCAAATCTTAAAAATTTTAGCTACTTGCTACAATGAGGTTCTATTACTAACACCTTATTGTAGCAAGCTGCTACTATTTTTTATTATTTTCTTTCTTTCCTTTTCACTCTCTCTCTCTCGTACTCTTCATCCCCTCTCTCTTTCACTTTCTCTCTGCCTTTCCGTTTCCCTTTCTATCTGCATCTCGAGTTCGTGGGTCTCAGGTGTGGCTAGGATGCGATGTTGGGTGTGGTTGGGCTGTGGTGGTTTTTTGTGGATCGTAAGTTTCTGCGATGGTTCGTGGATCATGGGTCTCTGCGGTGGTTCATGGATCATGGGTTGATTTCAGTGTGGCTAGGCTGCGGTGGCTGGGTTGCGATGGTTGGGCTGCAGTGGCTTTTGCGATTTGATATCGGTGAGTTTTAATTTCAGTGGTTTTGATTGATTTTGGTGGGTTTTTAATTTCAATGGTTGGGTTCGTGGGTTGATCAGGGTGGCTTTGGGTGCTAGGTGTGGGATGATCGGGGTGGTTGAGAGATGGGGTGGCTTTGGGTACTGGGTGTGGGTTTTTTGGATGTGGTGGGTTGCAATTTGTTGTGATTGTGGTGGTTGGGGGTGTGATAGTGGCTGACCGCGGCTGTGACAGTGGTTGACTGTGGCTGAGGTGTGGTTGTTGTGGCCAGATGTGGGTATTGTATATTGTTGTGGGATATATTATTCTATTGTATTGTTTATATTATTTTAATATGTTATATGTTAAAAATAGAACCTATGATGTTAGGTATATTGTAAAATGAGTTGTTAAAATTGATAAAGTGGCTTTTTGAGATGCTAAATGCTAAATTTTTTGAAAGCTTTGATGGGAATGCTCTAAGGCATTGAATGATCATTGTATATTTTATTAATTTGATTACTAATGAGTATAGGATTAAGAACTTCCCTTACATTTTGCCTTATGATGTGATTCTTTGTTATCTATATTACAATAGCCACAGATAATATGAATTTTGTCTCTTCCTCTTTTGACATCTTTAATTTTTCTCCTAAATGTAGCACTATTTTAATCCCATCAAATATGGATTTTAAATGCATTTCAAAAAACCTAATTTTGCATTTACTCATACACACCTAATATTTAACCCATTTGATTTTTCACTAGTTATGGTTGGTTTCTCTATGAGGGTCATTTCTTGGTACTTTTGTGTCGGTTTTGTGTCGGTTTTGTACTTTTGTGTCGGTTTTGTATAATTTAATTTTAATTGGTTAATAAATAATGTATAAAAAATAGCAATGCCACTTCTACAATATTTTCATAATAGATCTTAAATATCAAGTTATTATTAGTTTTAAACTCAATCCACCACTAATATTATTTTTCTTTATCTATTAATAATAGCTTGCCGCATAAGATTTGTTGTGAAATTATTGTGGACTTAGCATTTCTCCCTAAAATCTATATTTAAAAATTTTGTACATAAAAAAATATATTTTGACAAGTTAAGGGTGGCAATATTTGACACACCTGCGAACACAAAACATGGTTTTTGTGGATTAATATTTAGTATAAATGGGCCCACTTTGACAAGATTAATAAGTAGGTTAATTCAACATTACTTACTTGATCCGCAATCAACCCGATCGATCCAATTCAAACACTCCACATTTAAATATACAATTGTGTAATTCAAATACTTTATATGGTTATAATGATAAATAAAATATTTATTTTGTTGTCATTATTTAAGGGGGGTAAATGAGTTATTTATGTATTAACCTAATAAATGTTTATTAAAAAAGTTGAAATGAATCATGTTTATATTAAACTAACATGACTTGTATATTAAGTGTTATGTGGGCTGTGACTTGTTCACATCCTTGTTTTTTAAAAACTATATACTTTACAAAAAAAAAGTTACTTTATCTATTTTGACAACCCATTTTACAACTCACACAATGTACGTTACACCAACCAAGGCAAGTGTGAATGCTGACGTGGCTGGATCTGGACCCTACACGTGGGCCATTTGTGAGGAAAGGAAAGGGAACGTTGGCTGAGGGAGAGCATCTTTGGCTCATGCCAATGGCGTGACCATCTTGGGGAAGAGTGAGATATGCACTTGGCATGGACACCCAACATTTGCGTAAAAGGGAAATAGCGACCCCTTATGGTCAGAAGCTACAGAACACCCCTTATTGGCTGAGCTTGTGCTGGACCACTGCTGAGGACACGTGCATCACTCTTAGCCACTCTGATGTCCCTTTCCTTATCTATGGTTTGCCCCCCATGTTGTAGCAAAGCCGTCCTCCATCCCACTGCCCTGACATTGGCGTACCTTCTCTCTTCTCCAGCTGTAGTATAGTACAATAGTGTGTATTAGGGTTTGAAATAAGGGAATCAGGGCTCGACACCTGTCCTTATGTACCTAACAACATTCCCCGTACTATAAGAGGAACATATTACTGAGCAATTAGGGTAAGAGGCAAGAAAAATAAAGAGAAAAGGCAGAAGTCTAGGTAGGAAAGTAAAGGAAAGTGAGGCTTTCTTGGGGAAGAACATCACCATTATGTAAAAAACTTAACTTTCACATAATAGAGAACTCTAAAGAATGAGGGACATTCTTCCCTTCACTTACCTGTGGTTTTTCATCCCTTTCAAAGGGTTTTCCACGTATGATCCATGCCGTCTTTACTTTACTTGTTTTGCCTTTACATTTTTTTAGATGTTAAAGTGTTAAATTTCTCATTTTTATTGTTCTTGAGCTTTTTCACTTAAATGTACTGTTAGATCCATCACTCATTCTCTTTCATTAAGCTTGATAGTCTAACTTACACGTACATTTTTTGCGATTTCACTAGGGAGAATTTATGGTTATTTTCCCTTTGTTATATTTAGGTTGTTGGGACATATGTAGATCATGTTAAGAACATATGTCATTATGGAATTGGCTAATCCTTTGACAAAACGCACTTTACTTGTATTTGGGTAGATCTAGGATGGGTTTAGTACTTCAAGGAACAAGAGTTCAAGTCTAGTATTGAAACCATGCAAATCTGTCCAAGAAACAAGTGAAAAAGTGATGATTCAAGAAGTGCTGATTCATTAAATCTCGATAGCTCTCGATAGCTCGCAAGTGAAGAAGTGCTGATTCATTAAAGCTCGATACCTCTCGATAGCTCGCAACAGGTATGAAAATCAGTTTTTTAGATATGATTTTCAGCCCATGCTTATGTATTTGTGTAGGGTTTCTTTTCTCACAACCCTAGACATATATAATACTTATTTTAAAGGCCATCACATAAGAGAATACAAGGAGAACACATGCAAAAGGTGACAGATGCCTTATTCTCTCTGAAAGAAGCTACTGCGTCTTTTGCGCCTTAGGGTTTTGTAATCAAGTGCTTCTTGATCTTCATCGTTGATGAAGTGAAGAACTTTGCAGCCAACATCTTCTTTAAGTTGGTGATTAAGTCGCGTACTGAGATCCGCGCAATTGGTTAGTCACGTACTGGGATTCGTGCATCAAAAGGGTGGTGTTCATATATTGAAGAGTTCAGAAGTTCTGAAGTGGTAGAAGGTTTCTACCCTAAGTTTATCTACGGGGATTGTAGAGTCTAGGGACAAAGGTTTTGTACTAGATCTGAAACTTCTTTTTACTATAGTGGATTGCTTTTCGAGAATGTTTCCCCCCAGGTTTTTTACTGTGAAACTAGTTTGTTTCATTGGTTTTCCTGGGTCATCATATCTTGTCTTATTTATTTTTCCGCTGCATGATTTTGACATGATATTGATGTTAGTTTGTTTTAACAAGTTTTATTCATGATAAAGCTAATTAACAACTTGGATTTAAAACTTGTTAATTCTATCAACTGGGGTCTAAATTTCCTAACATAGGTTATTCTTTCTTTGTTATATCTCCGGTTATCTTTCTCTTTGGCTTTTCAATGCCTTTGAGAAAGAAGAACGCAATGGCACAGACAGGTTCAGGTGAAGAGCAATAGGTTGAAGCAAGAGTGGATCATATTCCAATGCACACTGAGGGTACAGAGTCCTCTGAGAAGGTTAGAAAACCTAGCAGCTGAGATCTCGTGGTAGCTATAGAGGACCTCCAACGTTCTCAAGCCACTATGTGGGCAGAGTTTCAGTATTTGCGCCAGAGGACATCCACTCCTCAGACCCCATAAGGAGGCCAACCACCTTAGGGAGAGACCCAAAGGTCAAATCTTGTTCCACCTCCAAACCAAGAGCAGAGGGCACCACAATTGCCCACTGAGCCTCAAGCATCTCCTTACTTAACTAGGAAGGATGTTGCAGCCATTTTATTTGAGGCTAGAAAGGCAGAGAGTTCTGCTTACATTGATATAAAACCTCCTTATCCTAAGGAGATGGCTAGAAAGCCTTATGCCACTAACTACACACCTCCTATCTTCCCTAAATATGATGGTATGATTAGGAATGCCAGAGAGCATATCAGGAGGTATATAAATGCTTTGACAGCTTACTCTCATTACCATGAGTTGAGATTCAGGGAGTTTTCTAAATCCCTAGAAGGTCGGGCTTTTACTTTGTACACCAGCCTTTTACCAGGGTTGGTCTTAAGCTGGAATGATATGGCTACTCAGTTCATGAAAAAATTCCTTACTTTGGATGAAAAGCTTACTCTATCAGATTTGCAGTAGGAGAGGCAGAGGATCTCTAAGGGGTTACTGGACTACATTCGTAGATTCAGGGACCTCTCTTTGATATGTTATGACCTAGTGGAGGAAGAAAGACTTGTGGATATCTGTATTGCTATTATGTTGTATGAATACCGTCCTTATTTGGAGAACTTGCAGATCCCAAGTTTCACATGGCTAGTGGAGGCTTCCAGAAGAACTAGCATGTTAGTAAGAAAGCCTTCCAAGAGCTCAACTTCATAAATCACTGGTGATCCTAAATAGTTTTGGAAGTGGGAGAGCAAAAAGATAGAAGCAGCTGTGGTAAAAGAAACAAAGAAGGTTACCAAAGGCAAGAAGAGGGAGAGAAGCGGTATTCCTTCTCCTTTTCTGTCTCAGCAGAAGAGCTGTATAACATCCTAGATGCCCGAGTGAAGGATGATGTGGTGGTCTTGCCTGAATGCAAATGTGAGCCAACAAAGGAAGAAAAGCGAGGTGCGCTTTACTGCAGGTATTACAAAAGAAGTGACCACCACACTGTAGATTGCTACGCTCTAAGAAATATCTTCTATGAGAAGGCAGCCAAGGGTGATTTGGTCATAAAAAATAATAAGCATACAGACCAAAGGATGCACAGACCTGAGGTAATAGGTAACTATGACTTTTTTTTATAGGCTGTGAGGATCCTATGGAAGAAGAAGCTAGGAGTGTGGCCAGTAGTAGTTCTACACCCCCACCTTTGCAGGATGAAAAAATGGCATTAAGGATCCAGAAAGATGACAAAGTCCATTCCTTTCTTGAAGGGATAAGCCTTAGACCATTGGTTAGGAGGGAGGCAATACAGGCTTTGACTCGAGTGATGGAAAGAAGCCATGGAGTGGCAGCTTCTGAGGGAAGTTTATTGCAGGTAGCTTATCAGGAAACCAGGGAATCAGTGACTTTTTCCTCAAGGGACTTAGCCAACCGAGCAGTTGATGGCGAGAGACCCTTATCTGTCATCGCCTTCTTGGGAGCCTCTCAAATTAAGAGGGCCTTGGTGGATACTGGTGCTTCAACCAATATCTTGCCTCTCCTAACATTGGATGTTTTGGGTATTACAAGAGAAAGAATCATTCGAGAGCCACTTCAGGTGGTAGGGATAGGAGCATTACAACAATACACGTTGGGGCATGTGTCCTTGGATTTAAGGGTAGGGCCTGTCAGGGCACGTACTCTTATGCATGTAATGGATGGTAATACAATTTACCATTTCATTTTAGGCTGCCCTTGGCTCAAAGCACATAAAGTTGTAGCTTCTATGTATCGTCAATGTGTGAAGGTTGTTTGGAGAGGCAGACCTGTGACCATTGAGGCCACCAGGATGCCTTATGATAGAGTAGAACTCCATCATGCAAAGACAACCCTGTACCAAGAGTTTGAACTTGAAGGAGAAAACAAGATCCTTCCTTTCAATGCCACCGTAGTAGAGAGGGAGGAGGAAGATGATGAAGAAGTCATAGAACCTGACAGGCCTCCTAAGTTAAGGAGAATCACCAAGCCTGATGGCAAGGTGGTATACGAGTTCTGACGGTCAGAGAAAAGGGGTTGGGAGAATGGTGGTCCTAATCCCTTTAGCCTTACTCAACAGCCAAAAGGAGTGCATGTAGTCGAAGAACCCTTGAGGGAAGCCCCTGAATGTATGAACGATGTTGTCAAGAATGTTCAGGAAGAACTCATTAAGGTCAACTTGAACGATGAAGGAGAAGAAAGTTTGGTCAAGATAAGCAAAAGCCTACCAGAGGGAGAAAGGAGAATATTGATCCCAAGTCCCATTCCCCTTCCTCCTCCTCTCCCTTTTCCCATCTTTTCCTTCCCTCCCTAAGTTTTAATTTCTAAAGTCGAGGAAGCCAAACCTTAGGAGGAGAGTGATGAAGAAGAAGAGGAAGAAGAAGTAGATTTTGAAGAGTTTTGGGCAAAAGCCGAAGAAGATGCTAAAGATGAGTCCTATCATGCCTTTATAGGGGGACATTCCAAGGCGAAGAAGAAGGCGCAGGGGCTCTCGGGCCAGTTTCGATTCAAGCACAACAGCCTCTGACTCCTCAAATGGCTCTAACTTTGAAACCAGTTTTGATTCAAGCACAATGGCCTCTTACCCAATGGTCTAAGGCCTATCCCTTCAAGAAAGGAATGGACCTTGTCATCTTGTTGGATTCTTAATGCCATTTCTTCATCCTGCAAAGGTAGGGGTGCAGAACTACTACTAGCCACACTTCCTGTAACACCCCATAATTTTATTAATAATTTAATTCTTATACATAAATTAAAAAGGAGGCCCACAATTAAATGGATTTAATTGATTTGGGTCTAAGATATTTAAATAAAATAATTATTATGGTATAAGAGGCCCAAGTGAGATGACTTAAGTAAATATATGGGCCTTGATAAGCTTTAAAAATCCTAACATTTTACCTCTTAAGCTATACGTGTATATATATATATATATATATATATATATATATATATATATATATAAGAGGTTTCTTTTTGTTTTAGCCGCAACACACGATTGAGCCTTTTCTTTTCTTCTCTATGGCTGTGCGTGAGAATTGCAGGTATGATTTTGTCTTGCTGTAATTTTAGAAAGTTGGAATTATTCAATGGCTAGCTATTGTCCCCACGATTATAGGAAGACATGGGTCTGTGCATCTATTATTTTGGTACCTAGTGGAATAATTGGCGTTAGGTTTCATGAATCTAAACCTATCACTATATTAATGGGAAAGCTGACCTATGATTGTCACAATATCAGTGTTGTCCAAGATTATATTGTTTAAGTATGAAAACAGATTTTTAGTGGGAAATTCGTGTATTGATGGACCTATTTTGGTGTTGCTAGGTTCTAATTCTACTGATTTATTGTGACTCAAGGGTGGTTGATTTCATTTTTTTGCAAATAAGAGGTAAGTGGTATTTACTAATTTGGGGGTTTTCCCAAAACAGTTTTGATTATCAAACTATTCTTATATCAAAGTATATGTTGATATTCTATAAATATATTGATATTCTATAAATGTTTGATGTACACATTGTATGGAAATGTTGACTATTTGTTGTATGAAAAACTTGTGGGACAACCTAAACTTATTTAAAGTTGTATGTGTGGACAAATCTTTGTATTTTTGAGTTATATGATTGGACCATTTGTTGTGAGCATCTTGAATTTTTATTGAACCCCATGGTAAGTCGTGATTAAAAGCTCAATATTGTATTTAGTCCTTAGCAAAGGAAAATTTTGCTGTAGCTAGTCCTTAGCAAGGGACGGTCCTAGAAAGCGGACAGTGCACATTTGGTAGCTTTTTAGCAAGGGAGTATACCATTAAGGATCCGAAAAGGGAGCTCCTTAGCAAGGGAGTGCACCTTTACGTTCCAAAGGAGCTACCCTTAAAAAAGGGGATGAAAAGGGGGTTCCAGTCCTAAAAAGGGGATAGCATAACCCTGTTAACGGAGTGTAAATGTTGACCACAGAAAAGCCTAGGAAATCGTTTATATGATGGTGTTGGTATATTATGATGGCTCACAATATAATGATATTTTTATATGAAATATTTGATGTTAAAATATAGATAGTTTGCAAGTTTTAACTTTGTTGTATGGATTATTTATTTTAAAGGTTTGTTCCCACACCTCAATGTTAGTGAATTCCACTTATTGAGTTATCTCACACCCTTTTATTCCCCCTTACAGATACATTAGAGGAATCATTGGAGTAAAGATTCTTGAAAGACAACAGTTACAAATTACTTTGTGGAACTGAGGATTTTATTATTATTTTTATGGTATTAAATATTGTAATGAAGAATTATTTTGAGGATATTTTATCTTTGGAGGATTAGAGCTTTGACAATTGTGATGAGATTTTAGGTTGCTGGTTGCATTTATTTAATATTTTTATGGATTATCTAGGTTGAATAGACTTTTATTATTTATGACTTTGGGGCATTACAATTGTGGTATCAAAGCTTATGATATGATTCTATAGACATTTGGAACTAGGTTATGATCTTGATTTTTGTTAGAGCATTTGGTACTTAGAATATGTTTGATGAAAAATATTTTTAAATCATATTGGCGATGTTACTTCTTGTGTTTAGTAGTAATAATTGTTGTACCATCTATATATTTTCTTTGATTTCTTGTTAACTAGGTATCATGCTACCCAAAAAGAAGAGTAGCTAATTCCAATAGGGAGGAACCTATTGTTAATTTGCGAAGGTTAACCAAAGCAAAGGTTGATACTGAGGCTGAAGTCACTCAAAACATGAGAGATAATGAACGTCCTAGGGTGACATGCCCTGATCCTTTGGATGAAGCTATTGCACAACTGTTGGATAGGCTGACCCGTGCTACTAGTAGAGGTGCAAGTAGAGTGGAGGCAAGGATTGGTTGCTCTTTTGAGACTTTTATGAAGCATAATCCCCCTTCCTTTGATGGGAAGCCAAATGCTACAGAAGCTGAAAACCGGTTCTTGCAAATGGAGAAGTTGTTAGAAGCTTTGGATTGCACTAATTCTCAAAAGGTGTGGTTTGCAACTTTTTAGTTGATTGGAGAAGCTGAGCGTTGGTGGAGATCCACTAAAGCCATTGTAGAGGGAATGGACACTGGGAGAAACCCCATCACTTGGGAGAAATTTAAAGGGGTTTTCTATGATAACTACTTCCCTGAGGTGATTCGAGAATGAAAAGAGAGGGAATTTGTTGATTTGGTGCAAGGAAGTATGACTGTTGAGCAATATGCAGCTAAATTCATAGAGTTATCTTGCTTTGGACTCCACTTAATCCTTATTGAGATGAAGAAAGCAAGCAAATTTCAAAAGGGGTTGAATGAGAGACTTCGACACCATCTGATTGCATCAGGAGTTGATAATTATGCAGAGTCAGTTAAGAGAACTATGTGACTAGAGGAAGATTTCAAGAACAATGTTAGGAATGAGAACCCATTTAGAAATACTGGACAATTAGGCTTTTGACAAGGCAATGCTCAAGGTCATTGGAATAAGAAAGGATCTTTCAAGAGGTCTGGGAGTAATTCATCATCAAATAGGCCAGAAAATAATAATCCACCCTAGAATGCTCAAGGTAGAAGTTCGAATGCTTGCCCTACATGTGGAAGGTTTCATGGAGATAAACCATGTTTCTTTGAAGGAAATGCTTGCTATAATTGTGGAAAGACAAGACACTTAGCTCGAACCTATACATCTCCTCAACAAAACTCAATGACATAACTTGAAAAGAATGATCAGAGGAGGAAAGCACAAGGGATAGTGTTTTTCACTCACACCATAAGACATTCAAGCTTCAGATTCTGTGGTTACAGGTATCCTCCCATTATTCTCAAACTTTGCTAAAATTCTATTTGATTATGGATCTACACACTCTTTTATCTCCTGTCGATATGCTAAGTTATGTAATAAGAAATCTAGACTTATGGATTATGACTTGTTTGTGGCCACACCTATGGGTGATTCTTTGGTGTGCAATTCTATGCTTAAGTCTTGTGTCATTCAAGTTGAGGATAGGGAAATGTTAGCATACTTAATTTTGATGGACATGTATGACTATGATATAATTTTAGGTATGGATTGGCTAGCGGCATATTGTTGATGCCCACTTTTGACAAAAGGGCCCAATAGCAAAAGAAGCCTAAAAATATGAAAAGGATGGAGAAAGAAAGTAGTAAAATAAAGACCATTGGGCTAGAATGGTAGGAATAATGGTCAACAGGCCTACAAAAATAATACATGGCTAGGGAGAAAGTAAATGGGTCGAGGAAGCACAAAGAATGAAGTAGTAAGCCTATGGGAATTGTAAGAGATGAAGAGAAAGTAAAAATGGGCCGGGGAAACCCAAAAAAAGGAGTTAGTAAATTCATGGGGTTGGCTCAAAGGCCAATAAGCTTGAAAGGTAAGGATGTGATAATTGGGCTGAGGAAGCCCAAAGGATTTAGCAAAAACCCATGGGAGTGAAAGAGGTAGGGAAGAATGAAATGGGCCGAGGAAGCCCAAAGAACGAAATGGGCCGAGGAAGCCCAAGGTATGGAATGAATTGGCCCTACAGGAATGCTAGGTAGTAAAGACCAAAAGAAGGAATAATATAAGAAATAAACATGGCAAGTGCCTTAGCCCGTAAGCCCAGAGGTAACAGCAAGGTGAAATGATAAGTGATATCATAGTAGGAGCAGTGCAGTGGCATGGCAGGAGCACCAGCCAGCCCACAGATGTAGGATAAAAAGGGACATGGGCCATGTAAAAAGGGGAAAGCCCATACCTGAGCAATGCCCAGTTCAAAGAAGAGATGGGATATAGAGAACGAAAGCCCAAAGGCCCATGTATCATTCATGCCACAAGAGTTAAACAAATACTAGAGCGTGTAGAAGAATCAGACAAACCTGGAGGCAATGGCAAACGCGTGAGGGCCAGAAAAGCAATAGACTTAAACGGAAGTGGAGCATGCACACAAGGCTCAGGCATCACCTACCTGTACCCAACCAATACAGGGGAGGTGGGCCACGAGTCAGAGGTATGAGAGGGTGTGGTCTGGCAGTGGGGAGAAGGGGGAGCTTATTTTAGGGTTCCTGCTCAAGCTCTTTTGGGAGAAATGTCTTGCTGGGATGACATCTCATCCAAAAGAGGTAAACATGAGCTGGATCACTAGATGCATGCTATAGAAGTTGATAAGGGAGAATTTTAACCCTTATCCGGATGGGAGTGTCAAGGGAGGTAAGAGACAAAACAAAACCACTTTTGTCTGATAATGAGGCGTGGCGCGGCCAACACAGTGTAGTGGTGGTGGCTGGGTAGCCGGCAGACCAGTGGGCAATCCTGAAAGGACAATCATAACCAGCCAAAAGTGGTTAAGGAGTAAAAATGGTAAATCCTGTCATGGCAGGCAGTATAAAAGGCTATAGACGTGCACAGTGAAAAGGGGGAGGACAACGATAAACAAAAGAAATAGAAAGATAGAAAGAAAGAAAAGAAAATAGAGCAAAACAAAGAGGGAAAGAAAGAAAGAATGCAGAAAACAAAAAGTAATGGAAAAACATGAGTGATAGGAGCAAAAGCATGCATCAATAGGCTACCCATTTCTCTCCCTCTCAATAGCCCACTTTCTAATGAATCAAGAATCCAAGATCAAGCCATCTAGGTCCTTTTTCCAAAGTGTGTAATTCCTACGGCAGTAGCCCCCTTCTGAGGTTACCCATATTGGAGATTGGTTCCCTTTTTGAACTTGTATATGCTAAAGAGCTAAACCCATTCCCTTAGCAAGCTAATCTTCTTTTCTCTTGTTTTGGTTGATCAATGACTAACTTGTTATCTTACTGTTAATTTCTCTTTGCCATGGCCTTGTCACTCGTAATCATCTTGTGATATTTTCCTTCGTGGAGTTCTTTATGTATTATTGTTATCAGTAAAAAATGTTTTAGTTAACCCACTGCATCTTTTTTTTTTTTTTCCTGCTATAACATTTGCAACAGTCTTTCCTGCCATGAGCATGTGATACGTTCAAGGTTCCTGCTAGGATGCATCAGCACAAGGAGGACCTAACTTGTGCACAAGCTGGCCTAAGGTGTGTTTCAGTTAGGTCAATCCCGACTCTCCTACCCCAGAATTGTGGGCCGTGACACAGCAGGAGCGATCCAACCCAAAACACAAAAAAGGCCCACCGCATTTAAATTGGCGACGTCACTAGGGAGTTGGGAAAAAGATAGGGAAAGCAAATAAAGCCCTCGCAAGTTATGCCCCCAAGATAAAAAAAGACGTGAAATATGAGTACCGTACCCTTACAGGCAGAATCAAGGCTAGCCACACCCCACCAGCCCAATCAGGCGAAAGGTGTTAATGGAGCGGGGGCTGGGTCACAACACCAGCAAAGAACTCACGCTGACAATACCAACTTCTTTATTGAGGTGCTGCAGTCTGTGCAGCATTCCTAGCAGCAGCTAATGGCAGAGATTCACTAGATGAAGGTAGACAAGACGAAAGAGAAAGGAAGTCAACATGACCCAGAGCATGCAGCAGATAAGGAAGAAACTCCTGTAGGCGGTGGCCCGCAGAACGCAGAACAGCGTTTTATAACGATGGCCGAAGTGGCAGCTGATAACGCCTTAAAATGTATACTTGTTATATATTTATGTTGGCATTATCTCCTTATTACGATACTTAATTTGTATAATGCCATGATTTGCATTAGTTCCTATTATTTATCTTTACATGATTTTTTGAATAAGATGTTATTCATTGCGTGTAATTTTCTACTTTCAGGAAATCATGTGAAAAAGATGAGTTTATAGGAGTTTGTGAGAGAATGGAGGCCAAACTAGAATTAAAGTGGAGCTAAAGGACCATGCTTAAATGTCTAAGGAGGTGCAGCTGGAGTGCTTGGGTTGTCTACCATGTTTGGAAGCCTCAAATAAGGAAAGAAATCAAAGAGGTGGAATCTGAAAAGGAAAAATCAGATTTGAGCACTGATCAGTATTTTGGGCGTATCTCTCTCCTCAAATATTCAATTGACACAAGGCTAGATGGGTTGGAACCGTGATTTAAATATCTACAACTTTCCAGTTTTGAGTTTTGCGAAATTCACAATTTTTGAAGGCCGAAATTAACTCACAAGTTACGGATGTAAATCTGGACGAAAATTAAAATAGTAAAAGTTTTATTTTCTTGGGACACTTTGATGTTAGGGTTTTGAAGGGAGGCTGGGTAGAATGAATTTGGCAGAGAAAACCTTGTATTTTCCTTTATCTAATGGCAGCCTAAACTCTTTGCTAGGGTTAGGGGTTATGTTTCTTCTATACAGTATGAATATTCAATGTGATTCTTTCTAGGATTTTATTAACAACATATTTGATTGTTCAATTAGATTTCTTTTGATGTATTAGTTCTTCCATGCTTTCAATAAGTTCAATCATGTTTTTCTTATTGTTTAGATGAATTTCTAATAGTTTCAAATAGAAATTAGGTTTTAAAGTGAATGAGTTTTTTCTGAAAACTTTTCTAATCGTATTATTAATCTAGGTTATCATGCGTTCTTGAATTGTCTCAGTTCAACCGAATCATAAGTATTTAATTGTATAAAAACAATCAATTATGAAATATATAATTTCTTAGATCACAAAGAATTTCATATCGATATAGGGAAACACCCCGATGCCCTAGTATTTACATTATTGACTTAAATCAGTTATCATTGTTATTCTTGTTTACAATTACCAGGAAAAAATTATTCTTCATCTTCACCAAAAGTTTTTTTTTTTTTAAATTATACTGTCTTTAAATTTACCCTGCTCCTTGTGGTTTGACCTCGGTACTCCGAGAATTATATTGCTACGATCTCCTGCACTTAGGATTGAGCAAGCAGCAGCACTTTTGGAGCAGGAAAGGGCCAAGGTGCCCAAAGAAAGGTTCTATGCATGAAGGCTTCCTTATCCACTGAGGATACTCAGCAAGCCATATCCTGAGAGATATGAGCTGCAAACTTTCACACAATACGACGGCAGAAGGGCAAGTGCTGTTGAGCATGTGAGTAAGTTTATTGACACCCTCGGTCCCTATGCAGCAGACGAGGATTTGTGTCTTCGAGAGTTTTCTAAATCCTTATGCGATCGGGCGTACACTTGGTACACTGGCTTGAAGCCAGGGTCGATCTCGACATGGGATGATATGGTAGACGTGTTCTGCACAAAGTATTTTCATAGAGAAGAAATGGTAACGCTTGCAACTTTGCAAGGAACTAAGCAAAAGAATGGTAAAGACTTGATGGAGTACATCAAGAGGTTCAATTGTTATGATCACTGTGAAGAGAAGACGTCGGTAGAAATGTGCATGGGAAACATGATCAAGGAATACAAAGCTGTCTTAGAAAACCTAGAGATTTCGCATTTCGCGCAGTTGCTACAAAAGGCCAAAAAGACCGCTCAATCAATCAGATCTAGTTCTGACAAGCCCAAGGAGCGGAGATCCACGCCGCAAGCTATGGCAGTATTAATTGGTGAAAAAAAGAGGAAATCAGATGGGAGGGAGTACGAGACCCCCCGCCACTACCATGTACACCAAAGGAGCTAGATGTGCTCCTGGACAAATGGATCGCAGATGGGGTTTTCAAACCCAATCAAGTTTCCAAAGAACCCACCGAGGAAGAGCAGAGGGACCCACGTGTCTGCAGTTTGCATAATTATGTGCAGCATCCTACTACAGAATGCTGGGCACCTCGTAGACTAGTGCACCGCAGAATTAGAGAAAGAACCCTTGAACTATCCCAGCCAAAACCTCCAAAACCTTAGGTAAGTGGGTAATTAAGTTTGTAAGAAATGGGCTAGCTTCTTCATAGCTATTACCTATGTCTCTTTTATTCATTGGCTCTTTATATTCTTGCATTTAAATTCCTCGCTCTATCTTTATATTGTTTGCCTTTTATATTGTTCTAGTTGTATATATTATTTGTTGTTCATTTGTTCCTTTATTTATCTTGATGCTCATATGTGTGTATATTGTTATATTGCTACCAAGCAAGATTATACTATACTACTAGCTCCTTCCCAATTCAATGGCTTCCAAAACCCTTTGCTATATTTTTTCTTACAAACTTACCCACTTACCTAAGGTTTTGGAGGTGTAAAAATGGTGGAAAAGAGGACTGAAATTTTTGTTTGGAGAGAGATTTTATAAAGAAAAAGGGAGAAAAACTATTCCTAAAGAAATTCATAAGAGAAAGAGAAAGAGGAGAATTTTTGGGATTTTTGTGCATGAAATTGCTAAAATGAGGTGGGTCTATTTATAGGAATATGAGGGAACAAGTTAAGGTGTTGCTAGAACACCTTCACATAGCTGCCTGGCACTAGGCGGCTATGTGATGGTGTTCTGGCAACCAAAGTTTTGAATTCTGTTTTAGAGGCCGTTGCGGATTGGCCATGAGAACCAAAGTATGTTTTACACAATGCACTAAAATGACTTGGATAATTTGGTGATTATTACAATATTTTTATTATTATTTATTCTTATATTATTTTCTATAATTTTTTTTTATTCTCTCTCGCATTCTCTCTTGAAAAGTGGATATTCTCTCTCTCTTCATTTTTTATTCTTTCTTGCAACTCTACTTTATATTGATGAATCATTATGATTTTTAAAACTCTATTCGTTCCACTTCAGTTTAATTAGGTCCATTTGGTCTACTTCAATTGATTTAGCCCAATTCAGTCTATTTGGTCAATTTCAGTCCAATTGGTCCATCTGTTCCACTTTGGTCCAATTTAGCCTATTCGGTCAATTCAGTCCATGTTAATCTATTTGGTCCAATTTGGTCCACATTGGTCCATTTGGTCTACATTGGCCCATTTGGTCCACTTTAGTCTATTCGGTCTACTTAGTCCATTTTAGATCATTTTGGTCCAATTCAGTGTACCTACAAAAGAATGGCAAAATATGAGTCTAGGTTGAGAGTACTATTAATTATTTGAGTTGTATCAATTGTAATTATATGATAATTTTTGGTTATCATAATAATCTCCTTAAAAGAATGAGAATTTGAATAATAATTTTGAAACTTAAAATTTTTAATTATACCAAAAGAAATTAGAAAAATATAATACATAATAAAAATAGTTAGAAGAATATGACCATTTTATAAGAGAATAATATCAATAAAAAAACATTAAAAAAAATGATAAAATTATATATTTGTAAAAATAGAGTGATGAAAATTACTTTTTGAAATTGTTTAAGAGGTGGAAGGACTATCAAAACTTGCCTAATCACATGTATGTCAAGTCTAATTTCCCATTTTTTCCCTACAAGGTAATAAATTCATTTTTAATAATTCGAGGTTGCTAGATCTTTAATGACAAAAATACCTATGGATAGATGTTGGTCTTATATGTTGGTTTTGAGTACAACTTTTGTAATTACTTCTTATTGTGATTTTTTGGTTTAGCCTGATGTGGGAGGACTTTTGTCTCGGTCCCCAATCAGGTATTGTTTGTTTTGGGATGGGTAAGGATTGACCTACGTCCCACCCGCACGAATTTGCTCAATCCCACATCGGGGAGAGACGCCTCCCACCCTTGCCTTATAAGCCTTTAGCCTAATGAAGGGTGTACCGTAGTGTGTGTGATCACACACACTACGGTACACCCTTCATTAGGCTAAAGGCTTATAAGGCAAGGGTGGGAGGCGTTTCTCCCCGATGTGGGATTGAGCAAATTCGTGCGGGTGGGACGTAGGTCAATCCTTACCCATCCCAAAGCAAACAATACCTGATTGGGGGTCGAGACGAAAGTCCTCCCACAGTAATAAATGTTTGCTCTTTGTTCTCATCCTTTTTTTTTTCTTCTGCTTTCCACTGGATGTTACCTCTTCCTTCTTCTTTGTTTTTTTCTTTCTTGGGCTGTAAGCATGACAGTGTTTGTTTTGTTTTTGGTTTAGACGTGATTATTTTTTTTTTCAGGACATGATTTTTAATTTTTAATAAATTTGGGTGATTGTATTTTTTTTGGTTGTTTGTCACTTTTTTGTTTTAATTGAGCACCATTTTTTAAAAATGGTATATGAGTAAATTTATACAAACTCATTTTTTCCATTCTTTCCATTTTTTCCATTCTTTCACTTTTTTCACTCCCAACCAAACAAAAAGGAAGGAAATTAAAATCTTTTCTATCCTCCCACTTTTCCACCTCTCCAACCAAACGGACCCTTAGGTTTTTGGAACTCTTCTTCTCTCTCTCTCCTGCTCCTTTTGCCTCTCTCTATTTAATTGTATATATCTTCAACTAAATGTACCATTTTGCCTCAACAAAATGACAAAACTTGACCAAATGAAACTATTGTAGATTGTTTGGTTTAGCCATTTTGGTAACTCAAAACTCAATTTTCATTACTCAATTCTCAAAATCCATGGGCCCCACCAGAATTCAAGTTGTTCGGTTTAGCTCCCATAACTCAATTTTCATCACCCAAAACTCAAAAAACTAAGTGTGAGTGATGAAAAGTGAGAACAAGTTTTGGTTGTTTTAAGATTATGGAAATTGAGTTATGGTATCATTTTGTAATTATTAGCAGACGATGGGACCCACTTCTTTGTGTTTTCTACATCAAATTAGACTTGCATTTACTCTCCTCCAACGACTCTGTTCTCCTCTACTCGTGCTCTCTCTCCATTCGCCTCCCATTCTCAGCTTTTTCTCTTCTCTTCAAACACATACCACCAATCACTCCACACCGACCTTCCAAATCTCTAGGACTCCTTTACAAAACACCAATCGCAGCAACATGAGCTACCACAAGCCACCGTGAGATGATTCTCACTCTCGGCCCCCTCTTTGTCTCAAGTCTTCCGGTTCAACCTCAACCCCTCCCTATCTCAAGTCTCTTGGTTCAAGTCTCACCCATTGCCACCACTCACTAGCGGTGGGCCAAAAGTTCTTTCCTTTGTAATTGTTCGTGGGTTTGGAGATTTGGTTGATTTAGGTTTACAAGGTTTGAAAATGGAATTTGATTTGGGTTTGGTGTTTCTAATGAAAAGATTCTTTTTGTTTTGGGTTTGTTTCAAAATGGGTATTTGTGGGTATCAGTGTGTATTAGTTCAAAATTTAGCTCTTGTGATGTGTGTGCATATGAACTATTTCTAAACTAGCTTTATCTTTTCCTGTTTATTTTTGTTTTAGCTCCAACAATCTGCCCCCACCCTTACTGCTTACTTGTATGGCAGATTGTTCGTCTGTTACTTAGTCTTTTTAATAAAATTGTAGATTATTAAAAAAAAAAAGAACAAACGTAGTTCCAACAATCTGTTGTTAAGTGTTTGATCTACTCATTTCCTTTTTTTGTTTTCCTATGTTTTTTGACCTGTCTTTTTACGGTTTACTTGACATGTTTAGAGAAAAAAATGAAAGAAGGGATGGGAAGAGAGAAAAAAATCATGAGTGAGGGCAACAAGAGCACTGTTATTGTTCATGTGGACTCCACCTTTTTGAGTTTGAGTTCTTAAGTATTTGAGCCGAACACATTGTTGGGTAAGTCAAGAGAAAAATAGAGAATAAGAAATAAGAGATGAATTAGAGTTTTGAGTGATTGGAATTGAATTTTGAGAATTGAGTTTTGAGTGATGCTCAAACCAAACACCCCTCTCTTCGCACTCTTTTTATGTAGTTAGTAGACAATTGTACTTTTACACTACTTATTTTTCAAACAAAACAAACCAATGAAAATGAACTCATCCAAAAACTAGACAAACCATTTGATAAGTATTAAGTAATATTTGAACTTAAAATAATTTATTCATGCCAACTAAATTTAATTTTTACCATTCGGTTGCATATATACATGTACAAGTCCCTATGAATCTTAGTATATTTACATCATATTAACTGAACGGTTTGACAATCACAGATGAATAGGATTAAGATAGAAACAATAGACTAAGTTGCCTGTGGCAATAAGTACATCTCTTTATACAGATAGAAGATGAAACAATCCGAAATAACTTTTTTACAGTTATAGATCTAAGATGAGGAATTTGTATCAGAATCCAAGCATGTCTGAAAAGTAATCTACACCAATGCTCATGGGGATGTTTCACATGCATCAGAAAGATGCCAAACTGCAGACAATTGGAATTATCACCGTAGACTGGAGAATAGGTCTTCAAGTGCTGCATACAAGGGCTCTTCAGCCTTTGGTCTGCTCACCATCCCAAGAAGAATATCTGATGTGGAGAGATAAGAATCACCATAAAAACGTAACTTGGTATCCATCCTTGTTGCAACAGCACTCCCTTCCAATGACACTCCCACAAATGAGCCTGCCATAGTTTGCAAGTGTCAGCAGTTAACAACTTTCAGGCTACCGCAAAATTACTTTTAAATGCACAAAACATATTAGAATGGGGAAAAGTACAGAAAACAACATCCTTGAGCAGCACTACCTTGCAAAAATGAATATTGCATTCCCCCCTCCCCCCATACCACCCCCTATATATATATATATATATATATATAAGGCTGATCTCTGAAACTAAAGATTTTGGTATCTTCCTCTAGTCTCTTCACTATTTGCATTTATTTTAGGCTCTCAATCTTTAAAAAATCCTTATGCTTCCAATTCAGTTCAAAACTTAACTTTAAGATGTTGATTACTATAAAAACAAGCAAGAAGATTTAATCTTAAACGAATCAAAGATATAAAGCAAACACGAAAACAACAAGAATAAATTAAGTAATGCTGTTATGGTCGCATAGGAGAATACGAGATAATCTACAATCTATTGAAATTAGAACTATGATATATATCTTGCCTCCCTCACCCGAAAGAAACTGTCCTAACAGAACCATAAACAGGAACCATATGAGGAAGTGAATTCCAATGTTCCCACAATTTTTCTCCATTAGCAGAAAATGATTGAACAATTCAGTAGATTCCAAAGATTTGAACAAGATTTTAGGAACATTCAGTGCTGCTTTTCTCTCTCCCCCTTGTTTTTCTCTCTTACACTTGTTTGATCATTGTATTTTGAATTGATTGTACTTCTCTCTTAGTGCACCACCGGTGTACTAGGTTTGCTTTTTTCTATTAAAATTTTTTGTTATAAAAAAAAAAAATATATATATATATATATATATATATATATTAGGAACATTCAGAACACAGCCAATGATACTATAATAAAAGGTTCGCAGTTTGTAACCTCTAAAGATCTTCATTTTTTCTTTTCATGTTAAGCCATCATACACAATAGCATGTTAAATACATGTATGATTCTAATTATTTATGTAACCAAAAGTTATAGACACACACAAAACTTAAATCATGACACAATACCTTTGCTACAATTGTATGTATAGCACATTCCAGAACCTCTATCTGCTTCTAGCACTCTCCCTACAGGTCCTGCTGCAGCACTATAACCAGCACCAAGAGAAAAATGCATGTGACTACAAAACGTCTTCACAGCTTTTGAATCATGAAGCACAATTATGAAGTCCAGGAGCTCTTCTCCAATCTGGGAACACATTAAGTACAATTATTACCTGAAACATAAATTGAGGAAGTCTTGATAAACAATTAGAATTTCATAAATAGTTAAAAGGAACTCTTGCCAAACTCATGCATGTCACAAGGTCCACCTGATTCCTAGCAGGTCATCATTACATGCCCGTTGCGAATCATTGGCTACCAGCCACCACTTGGCCTGCCTGATGCCATCAATTGTTGACCATGTAGAGTCCAAGTGACCTAATAGGGGTCAAATAATTTTTCCAGACACCTAATATTCATCTCTCTATTTCAATACAATTCTACAAATGATACCAACCAAAATCGAGTAATGATTGTAACACATTTGATATCATATTAAAGATATTTTGATTATCCAGACTAAGTGAACTCCTGCATAACAACTACAGTTTCCCTTACAAGTTGTGTAACGGAACTGGTTCCTACAAGCATGACATTTGCACACAAGTTATAATCTTCATAGTATAGAAAAGAATTGTAATTTGTAAGCGATAAGGGCAAGAAGCAAGCTGTTCTTGTAGTAGAGGAAGATGGTATTGCAGCCAATGGACCAAGGTATAGAAGGGTTCAAAATGGCTTAGAAGCTGAAGTGGAATTATTGAGGAGGCAACTACAAGCCTTGATTGAACAATTGAGAAGAGATAGGAAGATACAACAGAAATACTACCAGCATGATACTGCTGGAAGTGTAGCTTTATATGAGGAGGATTATGAACAACCTTTTGTTCATATTCCTAGGTGGAGATGAGAAGTATGGCCACAATCCTGTGATCGTTCAACCAAAGATGCCAAACCAGAATTGGGACAAGATTTGAGATTGAATTCCCTGAATTTGATGCCAGCTTGGATCATGAGGAGTTTGTGGATTGGCTTAGCCAAGTTGAAGAGATCTTTTCTTGTTATGATATTCCGAAATCCAAGAAAGTTAAATTGGCAGCAACTAATTTGAGAGGTAAGGCAAGATCTTGGTGGGAGTAGTCTAAGATTCAAAGATTGAGGGAAGGAAAAATCAAGATTCAAACTTGGGAGAAGCTAAAACAGAAACTCAGGAAGCAATTTTTTCTGTACAGCCACATCCAAACCCACTACAGCAACTTGCACAACTGCTGGACAAATTCAAATGCAGCGAATAGAGCAGTGTTGATTGAGACTCAGCAAACAAAGAGATCACAATCAGCCATTTTCAATTCAAGAACCAGCCAAAGTGGTGGTGCTGCATCGGTGGTGCTGCATCAAACTTCATTAAGCGTTGGAGGCAGCCAACCAAGAATGTTGAGATTGGGTCAAATACTGCTGGATCTAATAAAGTTTCCAAAATACCAGCCAAGAACCAGCCTGTTTTGTCAAAGGGTGAAACCTTGGTGGTTGAAGAGATAGAAGATCTAGACTTTCTGGTTGAAGAGTTAGAAGATCAAGACTTGCTGGTAGAAGCGTTAGAAGATCAAGATTTGCTGGTTGAAGATTTAGAGGATCATGACGTGGGGCAGCCTGTTTTTGATAATTCCATTGAAGAACAGATTGGTGAAGAAGGGAAAGAAATGAGTGATAGCATGAAATATGTGGCTGAACCTGTTTATGATCAGTCTATGGATGAAACAGATGTTATTGTTGAAGAAGAAAATGATTTATCATTAGGAACAAAGGTCATGCAAGTTCAAAAACAAGAAGCGGAGGATGATAGACAGCATAAAGGTTATGTTCTTTGTGAGGAGGTAGCCATGAATGGGTTCCATCTTTTACAAGATGTGAAAAATTATATAAAACTATCGTGGGGAGAAGGTGCAACGCATACAACATGTACAAGCTAGTGCATCCACACTCAAACCCTAAGCCAATGGTCAAGATGAAGAAGGTTGACTCACCAGTGAAGAATAAAGCCTTGTAGTGTCAAAATATGCATGATTGATCATTAGCGAGGCAAAACACTTAATGTTCAACTTGGTGTACATGTTGTACAATTGAAAAGTCAACCAAACTTGAGGACAAGTTTGCTTTCAAGAAAGGGAGTCCTCTTAATGCAGATGCATCTACATTGGTGTTTCATTTGTGTGGGACTTGGCTGTGCAGAAGCAGCAGCCTTTGGTGTGCTGCAAGAGCAGCAAACTCATCATACAAGGCAAGTGTATCATCCTATAACTTCATACAAATGTTGTAGCAACCAAGAGCACTTGAGGTCAAGTGCTTCTTAAGAGGAAGAGTCTTGAAGCAGGGCATTTCAAGTAACTATGGGGCTGTTTGGATCATCAATTTCCATAACTCATATCTCTGTTTCCATAACTCATAACTCAAAAATGGTGGGACCCATAGCTGAGAAGTCCGTTTGGCACTCATAACTCTGTTTCTAGTTTTTTGTTTCCATCACTCAATTCTCTGATTTTTGAGTTATGAGTTATGGAAACTAAAAACATATTTTAGCTATTTTCAATTTTCATAACTCTGTTTTCAATGGCATTTTCGTAATTATACACACACTGAGGGTCCCACAGTCAGACCTTTTGCTCTCTCCCACACACGTTATCTTCTTTTCTTTTTCTTTTTTTGTCTTTCACGCTGGGTCTGGGACACACCTCTCTGCTATTCTCTTCTTCTTCTCTTTTTTTTTTTTTCACTGTGTTTCCTTTTTTTTTTCTTCTTTTCTTTCCTTTCCTTTTCACGTTGGTTTCTGGGTTTGGTTGCAAAGGTTTTCCTTTTTTTTTTTTCCATTCCTTTTCACTGGGTTTCTGGGCTTGGGTTCTTTTTTTTCTTTTTCTTTTTTTTGACATTCGGTTTCTGAGTTTGGTTGCAAACAATCAGCCACACTTCTCAATCATAAAAAAAAAAAAAGCATCACCAAACCCAGATTTCTCCACAAAAAAAAAAACCCACACTTCTCAAACAATCTCCAAAAAGAAAAAAAACCCAGATTTCTCAATCATAAAAAAAAAAAAAAAGCAAACTCAAATCCATCAGCCGGGTCTTTGTCGGTTACAGCCACACTTCAGCAGCAACACCGCAAACCCATCGCACCACCAAACCCACCAATCAACGGCCACCGTGGAAAGCCATCCACCGCCATCAATGAACAAGTCGTCTCGAACCTAGTCCACCGATCTATGCATGAGAGAGAACAAATATATATTAAAAAAAAAAAATCCTAAAGACGAAGGGAAAAAAAAGGATGGATTTCCAAACGAAAAGCAGAGAAAAGTTCAGGGGAGGCAGAGAAAGACGAAGGGAAAAAAATGATAAGAAAAAGGAGAGGCGGAGAGAGTTATTAGGGGCTGTGAGTGTGTCAGGCATGGGTCCCACAAACAGTGTGAAAAATATTGAGTGATGGCAAGTGAGTGATGGTGCCAAACGGGTGTGGTATTTTAAAGTGATAAGTGATGAGTGATGAGTGATGAATGATGAGTAATGAGTAATGAGTGACGAGTGACGGAAATTGAGTGATGAAAAAAAGGGATCCAAACAAGGCCTATATGTCTATATCCTAATCCACTTGTAACTAATTAGTTAGTTAGTTAGTTAGACGATTTCTTAAGCATTAGCCTATAGGATTTAGACACTTGTCAACCATCTAGAGGCTGCCAATGCCAAACAACTAGTATAAGTAGGAGAATGTAAGCTCTTTGTAAATCAGTTTTTGGTAATTAAATGAATTATTAGCTTTTGTGTGCTATTTGGAACTGTGTGTTCTTGCAGAGGGACTTATCCACCTATCAATGTGTTCTAAGCAACTCAGCCTTTCATTGTTTCTAAACCATGCACAAACAGCCCATCACATTCCCTGCATTAGTTTAGTTAAAAATAAAATAAAATAAATAAAATATATGCAGATTTAAACCCAAAAACAAATGGGAATTTCCAAAACCTTAAACTATCATTATAAAAAAAAAATGCTCTCAGCTAATCTACAAAAAGAAACGCATATCCAAACCTGAGCGACTAAGCCTAAATTGAAAGACCAAAACCTAATCATATTTTATCAGCGAGATTTTAAAACAAAATTAAAAACTTGACCGGTAATCTTCAATATTTATAAAAAGGACACAGGGCCCAATTTTGAGACCCATTCATGGCTTAGATCCCATTCATATGCTTCAATAGAATATTATATCCATCCACGGTGGCAGTATTGCACTAATTACAGTTTTTGCACTTCTCCATTGCCGTCAAGGTCTGATCCAAGGTCCCTAGTATTATGCAAGAATACGTTTTTTGCATTAATATTAAACTCAACTTCCACATGAAATTGAAATTTACCCCCACATCCCAATATTAAGACTTTCAGAATTTAATAAAGCAAAAAGACAGTACCAATTAACCAAATAAAGAGAACATCAAGAAAATGAAATTATTTTTATAACAAAAGCAAAAGAAACAGACCAACGGTCAAGAAAAACCCAAGTCCCAACAAAGCACTTTTGTTAGTGATTCTGTCAAAAATGCTAGAACCACAACAGAACCCACAACTTTGTCATGACTTGCCCATGTGACGGGTTGTGAATGGAGTTTGGACTCATATGGACCCACAAAGAAGTTTCATCAAGACTTATTATCTTTTACACCAAGAAAACCCATCCATATTAGATACTAGAAGCAATATGGGAAATAAAATATTTAACTAGTTAAAAAACACCTAGCATGCTTTTCACTAATAAATTGAAAATTTTATCTTCAGCTTATTCTAGCCATTTCTTCTTAAGAAAATAAAAGTACTTACAGAGAGCCACATAAGAGAATTCCATAGTGTTGGTAGGGGCTTAACATGAACGACCTCACACTCTGCCTCCACATGCAGATTTTTGTATCTCACCCTAATTGTGGCAATTTTAAACCAATTCTGCAAAAACAATTCATTTTCTACTCTGCCAACCCACAAATTATTAAGTCAAAATAATTTTTTTAAAACTCAATATTTGACAGCAAAACATATAGTCATCTAGAAAAAATAAAAATAAAAGATGAAAATGTGGTTGCAAAGCAAATTTCCCAATTGCAATTCCTATAATCATTTTTCAAAAAGCGAGAGCGTATGCAAATCTAACTAACAGAAACTAAAAGAAAAGGAAAAAAAATACAAAAATAGAAACTCTCAAACACAAATACAACAAATACCCGAATTATCAAAACAAATCACATCAAAATCCAGTTATACAAAATTCAAAACATAACAGCTGAGGTCTAAAAGATATTTCACGAGAAGTTCTGAATCTTATTACTACAGCCATGTAATTTTACTTTATAAAGTGCTTCTCCAATTTGGTTTTAGACCTATGTGGGTTCTTATTTTCTTGCAGGATGTTAGAACTAATGCAGGGATTCTAAGGGGGCTGCTTTTTAGGCTTAGAATTGATTAAGGGAAATGAGAGTTGCTTAGAACAGCGAACAAGTTGTGACAAAACCTTCTTAATAGAAATCCATCTCTTGAAAATAGCACTAGGCTAATCTATGTAATTGCATTCAAAACTAATCACAAAGAAACTATGATGTGGTACTTATACTATTTGTTTGGCATTGGAGCCTTCTAGGTGCTTGACAAGTGTCTAAATCCTATTGGCTAATGCTTAAGCAATCATCTAACTAACTAACTAACTAACTAAATATTTACAAGAGGATTAGGATGCAACAACTTGAAATTCCCTACATCAGGACTCTCCTTCTTAAGAAGCACTTGACCTCAAGTGCTCTTGGTTGCCACAAGATTTGTATGAATTTCTATCCTTCCAGGATGATGCAGTTGCATTGTGTAATGAGTTTTCTACAGTTTGCAGCACACCAAAGGCTGCTGCTTCTGCATAGCAAAGTCCCACACAACTGAACCAACCTTCATCTTGACCATTGGCTTGGGGTTTACTTTCCTCTTCTTTGGTTGCAAATAGTGCGGGTATACCTGTACATAATGTGTGTGCTACACCTTCTACCTTCTTGAAACCGACCCATTTCACATTTCAAATCAAACGTTACAAACATAAAATTACATGACAATTTTATACCTTTAAGGCAGTCACAATTTTTGGCCTCTTTTCGAACAATGTGGAGTACCAAATCGATCAACTCAGCACCTTCAGTGTAATGCCCTTTAGCCCAGTTGTTTCCAGCACCGGACTGGCCGAAAACGAAGTTGTGCGGCCTGAAGATCTGGCATAAGGACTGGACCTCAAGCTGTCCATGGTCCCAGGCTCCAAGTCCAATCAGAACAGCATGAGACACAAATTTACCAGAACTCACTTCATTGTAGTACACGTTAACCCTCTCGAGTTGAAGTTCCGAGTCATCGCAGTAGCGACTGGTGGAATCGATGCTGTGCTCGGTGCAAACCACTTCCCAAAACTTGGTACCGATTTGGTTCCCACATTTGCAATACGACCAAGGTAATTAAAGAAGATAAATTCTAGAAACTTTATATTTTGTGTGCTTGATTTTGTAATTTGTGTGCAAAATACTAGTCAGCTGTACACCTAAGGCAGTAGTTTAACAGAGAACAGACTGATGATTAAATAGTTTATAATAGCTTGCATCAAGATGATAAACATGTCATACCACAACTTAGCAAAATAATGGAATGGAGACCACATACTCTATACAATCTATGGTATTGTTTTGCCTGCTTCCTACTTTTTCAAACCAAAACTCGGAAATCTGGTCCCAAACCACAGTAGAAGACTTTGCATAGACTTTAAAATTAGGCAACAGAAACTGAATAATAAACAGAGGATATACAGTAATAAGCCCAAAATAAACCACTCCATAGATTGAGGTAGAAGTAGTAATAATGTCTAGATGATTGTTTGGGAGCTAATAAGAGCCATTGTTAGCTTAGCCTGTGAATTCGATATTAGAATCCACTCCGAAATCGAAACCTAGGAAAAGTAGTGAAGGACCCAAATATTAGAAAGAATTAAAACAAGCAAGAAATGATCCTCAAATTCTTATGAACGTAGGAGAGAAACAAATATGATAGGAAAAGAGAGCATACTGCCAAATGAGACTCTATGGCAAAACACCAAAAAATCATGCTTCCTTTAAACAGAAAGTAAGTGGTAATCCAAACTGGACATGGAGTTTCCACCATAACAGGATAACCCAATTCAACTAAAAGCAAGAAAACATAAAAGCGCAAGAAAACACACACACAAATATATATATATATAAAGGGCAAAACTTAGATACAGTACCTTAAGTACCCCTTTTAAATTGTTGCCATCTGTCTAAAGAAACGATTCAACAAACAGCGTTAATTTTTTTTTTTCTTTTTTCCCCTTCCCCTTGTCTGGGTCTTTTTCCCTTCACCTAGCCAGAAGCTTCAATTCAGAAGGAAACTTAGAAGTCATAGGCGTAGGTAGTCTGATGCTCTGGGTGATGTTAAGAACTCACTAGACATTAGAGCCAATGAATCTTTGGTCTGTGAGGCTTTTGACAAACCACCAAGCCAAAAAAGAAAGCCTCCCATGAGAGACCCACCTCCCAGTATTGATGTCGGTCGATAATTGTTTCTTTCAGTCACTGCTGAGAGGTCCATGGCTAGCCATTGTCGAACTCGACCCAACCGGTGGGAATCGACGCCAAGATCCACCGCCTCATCTTGACACAAAGATCGTCGTTCCCCAACCTAGATAACTCTCATGCTCACCTCTCGCCACTCAAACCATCAATGTCGCCTTAAAAACAAATCTATGGGTTTCTTGTTTCGTTTAAAATCAAGGAAGATAAAACAAACTAAAAGAAAAGAGAAGACCAAAAAGACAAAATCCTTCATCTACTGGGGCAATAAGTCATCAGGTATTGTTGTGGGTGTAGGAGAAGAAAAGAAAAGAAAAAAAAAAAAAAAAGATGTTTTAAACGCCATTTAGTGAGATAATTAATTAGACAGATGGCAACAATTTAAAAGGGGTACCTAAGGAACAGTACCTAAGGTGTTGTATCTAAGTTTTGCCCATATATAAAAATAGAGACCTCATGTGGGAAAGCATGAGGTTCTGCCAAGTAACGCATTCTTGGCAAAGAGAATTGAAATATTCTCAAGTGCCACATCAGAGATAAAAACAAACTAAATATTAAATATTTGTTTTATTTGGTTCAATGTTTCAAGACTTTTTTAATTATAAAGTAAATATTATTTGTATCTTTTGGTTCAATGTTTCAAGATTATTCCTCCCTCACATATACACACAAAATTCTTTGCATTTTAATTCACCATTTTCACCTCTTGCACTTCTACTCCTTTATATATACCTACCATAGCCCTTCATGTCATCCTATGTTAAATACAACAAACCAAAAATTATTTCATTTACCTTCAATTTTTCAACGATACCTACCTAGCTTTTTCTTTATGGTCTCATCTAATCCTAACTCGTATGAATTAGCTACAACCAAGGAAGGGAGGCATGCATACGACAATTACGATTTTGATGTTGTGGCCAAATGTTGTAAATTTGTGGGTTTTGTAAATGATGTGATTGATTGTGAGTGTTTGGGATGCGTATTTTGTTTTAGAATTAAGGAGAAAAAGAAAGACACATTTTACATCAACTTTTATTTTACAATATTCCTCCAAAGTTGTTTTTTATTTCTCATTACTTGAATTGAATAATTATAATAGATATGTACGTGCAATTTATAATTATTTCTTTTTATGATGAACTCATTACTAGAAAAATTCTATAACAATTATGCTATAATATATGTATAAAATTATCAAAAACCATCTTAGACAAAATATTATAACATTATCCGTGCACCGTATGGGCAACTTACTAGTATATATAAAAGCGCAAACCCTTAGTGATGTTTAGTGATGTTGGTATTGACTTTTCGCACAAGCAAATTGAAAAACACATAATCCCAGCTACACAGTTTAGGACAACTTTAAATTGCAATAATTTTAAGACTACTCAAAAGGATGTTTCATTAACAAGCAAAAAAATCAAATCAACCTTAGTTAAAGCACTGCAAATGCATCACCCAAGGATTAAGCAAACTCTAAGAATGCATCTAGAGAAAACACAAACCCCAAGCTCCAATAATAAAATATAGACTAAAAATGATTATGTGGAAGATAAACACACATAAATATATATATATATATATATATATATATGTGTGTGTGTGTGAGGGAAAATCAATAACCCAAAAGGGTCAATCAAATAGTTAAGGGAGAATTAAGTTCAATCGTAAATAAGATCTAACACAGTGGCAACAAGGTTATCTACATTCAATGTAAAATTTTTAAAACACAATAAGGAGAAAAGTACCTATATGAGATTATTGAGAAAACCAAAGAGAATCTTGATCTCAACCCTATGTCACTCTAGCAAATTCTTTTAACTTGCATCTTAATTCAATAAAGAAACCTTTAAATTTTAGGAAAAGAATATCGATATCTAGAGATAAGAGGGCATATGGCCTTAGGTCCCTATCAAACTTCGTTTCCCTAGCAGATATATCAGCATTAAATTTTTTTAACATGGGAAATTGGGGTAGCGGAGTCATAAAACCCAAAAAAATTCCGCTGCATGGTCCAACAATAAAACACAAGCAGTAAATGATTCAGGCTCACCAAGTCGTTTGGGAACAAATCATTTCAGAGGAAATTACCTGTGCAAGATTCCATGACCTAAAACTCTGCACAAAAGAAAAGTCACCAAAAACTTTCATTATGTGAAGAATAGAATAAGAAGATAGATTTTGAGAGAAAATAACTATAAGTTTCCATATTATTTTCACAAAAATACCTTAGGGAGGTGTTGTGCTATATCCAAAAGCCCTAGGGGGTTAAGTGTAACACAATTAACCAGTTGACTCATAAAGCAATACCATATGGGGAGAAGAAAACTCACGAGGTTCGGTTTTCTAAGGGGAAACCACCGCACACACCGGGGGGAGGGGGGGGTTTGAATATTTTTCCTAAACGAATACCTGTTCGGAAAGCCCCGTTTGCTACTTGTCAGATCTGCACTCAGTGTCTGAAGAGGAAGGATAAAAAAATAGAGGGGGAGGGAGGGTATTAGGAAGGAGAAAATACGCACATGGTAGTTTTTGTCTAAACCAAAGTAGTTTCAAAATTTTACATAGTGCATTTAAACTTAATTAGCCTTCATAAATAACATAGGAAAGTGAGGGTGACTTGTGATACCATAACAATGAATCTGTGTAGGCTCTGGTCCAATTTGAGCACCTGTTCAAACAGATTATAAGGGACATTCATCTTTCAGATCAAATCAGGAGGGACTAACAGAAATAAAAACTTAACTAACATGGATAGTTGCATTTTAGCAAATGTTTGTCTTCCCAGTTTAATATTGACCCAAAACTCACCAGCAGGATATTGAGAGGGCAACTGAAACACGGTATATTGAGGGAATTGCAGATGGATTCCTGGAACCAGCTCTAGCTGTCCATAAAACCGCATTCTTTTCTGCAGCAACAAACAGCTTCAGGCCCAGTAGATCCACTAGCCCCCACGGACTCCAAGAGTGCCCGATGCATTTAAAAAGATGAATCCAATAGCTCATGGATTCATGTTTTTACAGAAAATTTCAGGGGCTCAAGCATAAAGAAAATTTGAATCCCATAAATATGACATCATAATTAGTTACTAGTAATCAATTTCTGGAATCCCATTAGGCCATGATAACATTATAAAAATCCAACTTGAATGTCAATGTATTACAAAATTGATAGAATATTATCAAATTTTTTTTTTTAAGCGGTAGAATGGAATCTGAGGAATTTAAAAAAGGAACCAAAAGAATACCTTTATAATAAGCTAATTCTTATAGTGTAGTTGGAAACACAGTTTTAAGTACACACACAATGGAAGTGTTATGAAGCATCTATTAGAAATAACATTTTAGCACAAGAAAAGAACTCTCCCCACCCCAATAAAAATAATTACGAACTGTTCATTTTTTATAAAAAAAATCCCTTTCTTGCAGGACAAGTGGACAACGATGAGAAGGAAGAAAAATAAGCAAAAGACTATAAAAGTGGTTGGAGATAGAGAGAGAGCCAAAAACCACTAGGAAACCAAAAGACTCAAGGTTATGATGCAATGAGCATTAGAAACCTGAAAGCACAAAAGGAAGCATGGAGAATTAAAAGGAATTTGTTTCCACTGACATGTAATCAAAGTAAAATGCACTTACACTGATGGCATTCTTTTAAATAACCTAAGATCTCACATATCTTGAGGTATGATGACATATGCGTTTATTAAATCCTGGAAGAAGAATAGGTGACATCAAAACACTTTCAAAATAAAAGCATGTACATTTTTGTAAATGGACTCGATTATAGAAGGCATCACATAATTACTTAGAAAAAAGGATAATGCAAATGAAGTGTGAGAACACAGTCTAAATGGATACACGTTTAAGCACTCGCATGTGAAATTATGTTTCAAAGGAGCACCAAAGCCAAATCTACCTACATGGAAATTAAAATGAACATTAAAGTGGCAGCTCAAACAAACAATTAGAAAATACTTTCAGGCTATGTTAGTAAATTTCCCAACAATTAGATCTTTTAGGCTGTATTTATTTCATGCTATCAACAAACCAGAGAAAGGCTGTCTATCATCATAACTATAATTCAGTAAGGCCCGAATAAAAAAAAACAAAATGAATCCAAAAGGCATAACTTACTAATAAATAATAAATGTACACAAACAAACAAAAAAGAAGAGTCAAGCTGGGTGAAAATTTAAGGTGCTCAAAAAAAAATAAGTTGAAGAAATATGCAAGAACTTGAACCCTCAATATACTGAGACTATCAAAGAAGATTGTACAAACAGAACTTACAACAGCTATATTGACAATACGAAAGAAGATTCCATAAACAAAACTTACAACTGCAGTTACTGAGCTGAACATTGGTAACCCATGCAAGAGACAACTCAATATTACTTGCCAACTACAGTCAAACTGCAAACTTTTCTCAAAAATATAAGTCAGTTTTAAGTATGAGGATAACAATATTAATTAGAGCAAAACAGAAGACATACATGATCATTAATAGGATTTTTAATTTTGTGATACGTAAAAAGTTTTCTTGCAAAAAAAGAGGAACTTAAACACACAAAAGTGCACAGGAGGATCCCTTCAAGAAATTTATAGAACTTTATATTGGCCAGAGAACAAAAAAAAGATAGACCTAGCCCAAATGAAAAAATCAGGTAACTATTGCTAATTATTCAAAAATAAGACAATATACTTGGAAAAGAACTTCCCAGAAATTGTGTACGCGTTATAAGTGATAAAGATCATGATTCTCGTAAGAAAAAACCACCAAAAACTCACACACACACAATTACAATAGAACTGGTATTGAATCATTGCCACATAGCTAAAAAATTAAAAACAAATCTGAAAGATTATTACATGATTAGGGAGAAGGCTAACCGCATAGAAAAATGCTCACACTTTCCAGCATCACTCTTATCCTTACACTAACAAGATCTATAGATATTGAGTCAATCCGAATAAACGGCCCATCTGACTTCGAGACAGTATTAACATTGCTATTACAATGATTCTCCTCCACCACAATACTCCTCTCCATGTTAGCAAATAATACCATAGCATGCAAATACACAATTTTCTACACCCCCCAAAAAATAAGTAACTCAGTGGCATCATTATCATATGCTGAAATTACAATTTAGTGGTAATAAAATTAATAGACTTGAACACAATTTAAAGTTCCATAGTCACTCACAATATCCTAAGCTAAGTCCCAAAGAAACATGTTAGGGTTTAGCACACCCACAAAGAGATCAAAAGGTTCAAAGTAAACCATAAACTGATACCCATATAAATAACAAAGCACACATTAAGGTTTTGTCCGTATAAAAGTTAGATATATCCCCACGCATTGAGAATAGTTGAGTCAATGTCCACAAACCCACCAATTCAGAAGCCACTTAATAATTATAACAACTTGTTACACAAAAAAATGAGTTTTATGTTGCCATTCTGAAATTAGTAATGACAAAGCAGAAATGTTTCATCAGCATTCTAAAATTAGTTTTGTTATTGGAAAGCCACACCATGTGAGTTTTGAATCCACAACCTCACCCTATGTCCCACTATTGAGGGAGAAGAAGTGCTATTCAAGCTAGAGCCCACTGGCGAAATTAGGCGATATGCTTACCAAAAATTACTCTAGATTGTTTATATGACTATTAAACCAAATTTAATAATTTGAATTAATTAATGATGATTATTTTTAGTTCACGCCAGCACAGCATATGTGACAGTGACATATGAAACAAGGAGTTTGGCATGTCTTTCCAAGAATGTCTACACCTTGCCAAAGAAATACACGTCAACCAGACTACTCATAAAGCAGAAGGATAGTAGTTGCGTCTCTTCTAGTAATTGGATGCTTAACATAACTGCCTCTTGGACTAGATCCACAAAATTGAATGTGAAAGTGTTGAACCAAAGCTACGCTAAACATGACCCTTTCTTGCCCATAGCAAATTGAGGCCGAGCATGAACTTCTCTAGCACTTGTCTTGGGCTTTTCAACCTAAACCAACCAGCCCAAGCAAGCCGGTCCTAAGCCTAGTGGCTCGGGTATTCCTAGCTCAATTTCCTCTCTACAAACTAAGCAACTAGCTCTTGCACTGGAAAAATTCCAATCAAAAGGCAACTTACGACCACAAAAGAAAATCTACTTTCTCTAGGTTTGGCTCCATGTAATACCCATTCTGGCAGGAATGCATCTTCTCTCCATACATGGCTTCTCCAAGAAGCCAATGACTAAAACCAATGTATGGCATCTTGAAGTTACACCCTTCCAAAACATTATCCAGCAATTTTCAGCCTTAATCATCATCTACATCTTCTCCGCCTGTTAGCATACACATCGAGCTTTTACCATTCTAGCTGCACCCCACCACAGCTTTTTAAATAAAAAAATATTTCTTAAAAAAAAAAAAAAAAAGCTTAACATTCGTTTACTCCTCCTTCAGCATCAAAATAGCCATATGCACAGCATCATCAAGCTCCATATCATCAGTGTACCTAAATGGAAAGGGGAACTTAGTCAATATGAAGAATTGGAAAAACTTAAAAAAAACAAAATTGGGGAAAAGAGAGGGGGTGGGGATGGTTTTGACAGATAACTAAAGTTAAGTGAGAGATCCTACATCGGTAATTCTTAAGAAATGCATCCAATTGAATTAAATATGTAGTAAATATAGATAAAAATTAAAGAAATATTGCTAAATGCATTTTAAGTTCAAATTTAATGGCGTGGACAAATGTTTATGACCTGTGATATTACCTCTTGTTATTTACAAAGTTTTACTTGATCTTTAAGCTGCAAAATTAACCATAGCCATGAGACAAGCTTACCAGGACAAGTGAAAGTACGGAAGGTGCATCTCAGCAATGTGATGGGTAACCTGGAGGGCATTTACATGATTCCAAAGGGGCCGCAAGTCAGCGAATAATTTCTTCACAGAAATCTCAAGAGACTTTGCATGCTTGAAAAAGGTGTGTTTCAATAAGTTCCGCCTCTCTGCTTGATCTTTCACCAGACACATTGTAACCATTTCTTTAAAAGACTGATCACATATGGAAATCATGCAATTAGAATATTATTCTATATGAGAGACATTGAAAGATGGCAACCACCAAAGAACATATCTTTTGAACATGAATACCTTAGAAAACTTTCAAAATTACAAATAAACACACAGAAGACAAACCTGTAAACAACTCCAATATTTAATGTGAGAGACTGTATGTTTTGAACCTGAGATCAAATAAAAGCACATGTTAATTGGCAGCCAAAATTTTAGGAGATTTGAATTTTGAAAACAGTGAGAGAAGGAGGGACAACTTTGAAACAAAGCAGCCATAACATTCTAGAAAATTAGAGATAATTCACATATTTAGAGAGAAATATGTTTAAACCTGTGATATTACCAACTTGAACTCTGATTTGAAGATATCAGATCAAAGCCGTTGTCAAGAGATCAAAGGCTATATGAGTCGTTGCTCAAAGAACATGAAAAGTAAGGGGTTATATGAAAGCCATGAGACACCTGAAAATCAAGCTAAGCCAAAACATCACTGTAACGAGAAATTTTAATAAACCTTCACATTGTTTTCAATTACATATAAGCAAAAAAATATCAAAAAGGAACTTGTTTTTCCAGAAGATAGGCATTGAAATTGCAAGACACAGGCAACCAATGAAAACTTACACTGGTTTGGCCCGATAATGAAGGTCTTTTGGAGTTTGTCATGCTTGATGAAGTCCACAAACTGGCTTAATTCAATGAGATTTGCATACTTTTATTCCTTCTTGTTTTGCACCACAAGAACCTGGTCAACCATTAAATCAGTAGTTCTAAACAAAATGAACACACGTAAGAAACCTAATTCTTGTGACTTATTGCTTGCATCCATCCCATATTATTAGTCCAGCGTAGAGGATTCAACTTTTTATAGGGATATTATTGTCTTTGAAATAAATTGTTATCATTTTCCAAAACTGCCATCCAAGATTTAAATTGAAATAAAGCAAATAAAAAAGGGTATTTTTTTAATAAAGTAACTGTTAGGAAAGTTATTAATAATCTGCCTATTGGGGTTTCAACATTCATAGTATATTGGGGCATCCCAAAGGAACAGTGGACAAACCACATGGGCGAAGGTAGCATGTAAAGCATCACAAAGCAACAGGAAATAAAAAACTGATTTTCCATCTAATTATCACAGGTCAAAACCTAAAAAAGAAACGGCATGTGTAAATTATATGAAAACACAGGCTAAACACAAAGACATAGATATGCACACCTCAAACATGAAATCTAGGGAGTGAAATCTATATCCTACAATCTAGGAAACACGGACACGGATATGGGTACAGTACAACACGGCAATTTTTGAAAAATTAGGACATGGGTATATCGGGGATATATATATATATATATATTTCCAACTTATAAAATTTGTTTTATAACAAAAATATTATTTATTTTTAAATAACTGTTAAAAAATCTATTAGAAGCATTTTAAAGTCTAGCCACTGATTGAGTCGGATTCCTCGCCACAGAGGAAGATGATGGACGGAGGAAACGGCATAGGAAAGAGTGAGACATCGAAGAGAGAGAAAAGAACGGCGTAGGAAGAGAGAGACACCGGAGAGAGAGAAGATTGAAGGCTCCCTCAAAATCGATTTTAGGATACTCGGATTCCCGTTTTTAACCCCATGAAATTTTTTTTAACCTAAGCTTGAAGTCGAGTATGCTTTAGTCAACTTTCAATGGAAGTTGAGTATGATATACTCGATTTTCAGTAGTTCTACGTGGCTTTTTCCTCTCTTTTTTAATCCACGTCAAAACTAATTTTCAGTAGGAAGTCGAGTTTGTTAAAATTGACTTCCAAAAAGAGTCTAACTTACTAATTAAGTTTGAACGCATGCCATCCGCCTAATATTTTTCCGAAATTGTACTGTTTGGCAAATTTTGCCCTAATACTGTCTACCTAGATAATGAAAAAAGATTTGTACAAAGTTGACTACCTGGCTTGATAGGTGGTAGACTTTTAACTCACAAAAGACACAAAAATTTGAAAAGAAACATCTATTTACACATCTTTTGTTCAAGTGGGTGGCTGGAGATAAAAGAGCTCTTAATGTGTGACACTGTGAGGCAGACAAAGCAATAAAAAGCACACATGAACAGAAAGGGCAAAGGGGCAAAACTGTAAAAGGGAAATAGGATTATAGATCTAAGAGCTGAAGAAGAAGAAGAAGAGATCAGCGTGATAGGAAGAAGAAGATTGGCGTGGGAGGAAGAAGAAGAAAAAGATCAGTGTGAGAGGAAGAAGTGGAAGGAGATCGGCGTGAGAGGTAGCGCATTTCAGCTTTTTCTTTTGGGGCAGAAAAATGGTTGGGACACGCATGCGGCCGTGTCCAACAAGTTTCCTGTGTCCTGCACAAAGAAAACATCAATAGAAACAAGACAAGTAGACAAATGTACAAGAGGAAAGTGCAAACCCTTAGTGGCGAAGCTTTGAATCCACCACATGTAGCAAACTGAAAATACACATACCCAGCTAAATAGTTCAAGAAAAACGCTTCCAAGAATAAAAAAAAAAAAAATTCAACTCAGAAAAATATAAGAAAGAAAACGACAAAATCAAATCAACTTTACATAGAAGAATGCAAACATAAAAGGATGCAAACGCATCACCCTTAGAATTAAATAGATTATACAAAATAAAAAATAAATACACAAGCATCATTTAACGAAAAATAAATTAAAAAAGTAAAAGAGAAAATCAAAAACCCCAACGAACAACTGTTAAAGCTAAAGCAGATCGGAAACAAGTGGTTAGGGTAGAAGCACAATCAAAACTTAGGTAACCTAAAGCAAAATGCTAAAAAGATTATGACAAATAACAGTAAAGAGTGACTCAAAATGAGATTTATAACATGCACTAAGAATGGCAGGGGTTGCAAAACAACAAATAGAAAAACTAGCATATTACCCAACAAATATAAAGGTAATACCAATTAACACTGAAAGCCAAGCTCTTCTCTGCCTCCTGGTATTTGGAAACAAGGAAATTAATTAGAAAAAATCCAAGTTAACAAATTTTGAAGCAAATCCAAAACATAAGTTAAATCCATATAATTCCTCAAAAGCCCAACTCATGCCGGTAGAAGAGAAAGCACTATCCTGATTTCCTTTTATGACCATATTCAGGTCACACTGTTATATTACTACCCCACACCTATAAGAGGCATTGTCAGATTAGCTATTGAAATTGATATTAAGGTTGCCAACACAGAATGACCAAAAATTAAACAAGACAGACAAAAAAGCATAAGAATTGCAAGAGAAATTTCAAACGCTTACTGAGACTGGAGTTAATAATCTGCCCAAAAAAATGGAAATGAAACCTAGGAAAAGCAACGAAAGGGCCTAATTGCAAATCGACACATGCATGAGCACTATACGGTGGCACATTGCCTATCCTTTTAGACAAAGCAAACAGCCCAGAGAAATTCCGCACATTTTCTCACTAGCCAAACAGGGAAATAGAGAACCCAAATATGCCATTTAACTACTAATGCATGCAAGCTGAACATAACAATCAACCAAAAATAAACTAAAAAAAACATTAAAATCAACATAATCCAACAGAAATTTTAATATAAAAAAATAAATTAATTCTCAAAAGCTAAATCATACCCAGGTAAACCTTAATGCGATCTTTGGCCTCAATTCCAGAATTTGAAGCAGACCCACATGAACAAACACAAAGGAAACAGTATAAAAATGTGAAATTGCCTCCAAAAACAAAAACACATAAAACAAAAAAATTTAATATAAAACAATAATTAATACTCAAAACCTAAATCATACCCAAATAAACCTTAATGCAACCTCTGGCCTCAATTCCAAAATTTGAAGCAAACCCACATGAACAAACACAGAGGAAATAGTATTAAAAACGTGAAATTGCTTCCAAAAACAAAAAACAAATTTTATAATAAAAAAAAACGAAAAAAAAAAATCATGGAAGTGAAGGCTCAGTGAAGTTGACTCACCCAAGTTGAAGAACCCGACTCGCCTTCATTTCTTGGGCTTGGCAATGACATGCATATTTTCAAAAACCCGAACCCTAACGGAGGTGTTTTTGACTCAGTGAGAAAGAGAGTGTATGTAAGAGACTCGGTGAGAGAGAGAGAGCCTGTAAGAGAGGAAGGAAAACAAAGCTTACCTAAATTTCTGGTAGATGCCAATTATTCTAATCCCAATGTTGATGCTCGAAATTTGTCCTTCAAATATGATAAAAATAATCCAACTAATTGAAAAATCAAAATAGAACTCCAAAGATTTTTTAAAAAAAAATTACTGACTGATGAGCTCCAAATCAAACTAGTATTAAATAAACAAGAGAATTGACATTTAAATCTAACATAAAATTGGATTAACTAAGTTGAAAACGAAGTTTTAGCTCCTTGGAAGCAAATTGGTGGAGAAGAATGATTGTTGTTCGTTTCACATTCTTCGTCTTAATGCTTCTTCTTCAGCAAAAGAAATTGAACAAATGAAATGAAGTTAAAACCAAAAAAAAAAAAATCAAAGAGAGACATCAAATATAGCACTAACTTTGATAAGGCAATTTTAATTATAAAAAAATACAAACCAACCTCAAGAATATCTCATCATCTCCCAATCTAAATAAAACTTGCTTAATGTGCATGGTAGTGGATGACAAAAATCATTCCATAATGACATAAGGTATGCCATATTAAACTTTACCTTGAAACTACCCAACTACTCATCTAAGTCCAAGATGCATGATACTAAGTATGCAGTCCTTTCCTTTCATAGCAACAACTATCCCTTTAAAATTCAAATGTAAATATAATGTACATCCTACTGAAGTAGTAAACATATTTAAATGTAAATATAAAAATTATACTTGGAACTATGAATTGGATAAGTACACTTTGGGGTGTGGAGCTATGCGGTTTTGGCTATTAGTTATCCGCCTTTTACTAATCTCTCTTACGATCTGCAAAAGTATGTAGTTCTAATAAACTAAACATAATTTCACAATTGATGATGCCCCCTTTATCTAGTATTATAGAAAGTATTAGAAAACTATAGGCCGCAACATTTGAATAACCTAAACAAAATTTTACAATAGATGATTAAAAATGAAATGTATAGATACTCCTTATATTGGCTAATTGCAAATGATTCCAGAATTGTATGATGACTTAAAACAAATATATGATAATGATTACAACAATATAATGCACACACAATGATCATGATATATCGACTTTCATATTCAAGGAATCACCCAATAGTAAAAATTTAATTTGTGTAAAATCAAGTCTTAACAGTGGCGAATTTGCAATCATTATCCAAAACCCACTATCATAGAGGGTCACACATTCTAAATTGCTACATACTGAAAAACTAATGTATTTTTTTTTTCTAAAAACAAAAAAAAATAAAAAAATAAAACCTCAACAAAACAACTATATACTTGAATCATACCAGATCTTAAACTTACCAGACAATGTGATATTCTAATCTATCATTCCTATGAACCACAATGAATAAAAGAATGAGAAATTCTGAACTTACCTCTTTGTCAACCAATATCATATCAAGACTGATCAGGTCATGGTCGTTTGCTATGTTAATTGCATCCCACATTCATAAAACTCTACTTTCACAGTCGAGTTATCTTTGTCCACTGATATCTTCTTCAAAGTTGTGTACTCCATTGTGATATAAATCTGTAATATTTGAACATTCTAAACATAAGTAAAGTTCGTATATAACTATTGAGAAAAATCTAGTGTTTGCAAAGATTGTATAAGTGACAACCTAATTTACACTATAAACAACTTGAAATAATTTTAAAAAACAGTATGTGTTACCTCAAGGCAGATTATCGAATATTTCTTTATATACAATATTTATTGTATGAAGTGATCACCATAATCATTTTCTACAATATGTACCCTAAGGCCATTTTTACTTGTAACTCTGGAGACGACAACATATAACTGTCCATGACTGAAAACTGGTCTATCTAAATAAAGTCCAACACGTTGCAAAGATTGACCTTGGCTCATATTAATTGATAGCAACGTGATTTTGTTGTATATGTCTAAATTAACTGCTGTTGTATAGGATGTTTGTCATCAGGATGTAGGAAAAGCAATATGTGTGCATGAGGTAGCACACTTTTTTTATATTCAACGGTATTGACAAATGGTACCAAAATAGCAAGTTAATTATATCAGTTTAGAGTAATTATGAAGGCCCAAAAAGAAAGTTGAGGAAAATAAATGTAAAGAAGTTGGACAGGGGCTACACTGCATATTTAAATTTTTAAAAAGAAAAGAAAAATGAGAACAAATAACTTAGGAACCAAAAAATAGAATCAAGCTGGTTACACACATACTAGAGTTTATAACAATGAAACAACTTTCAAAAGTACACAAATATTGGAATCACTAAATACTATAAATAAAAAATGAAAATAAAAATAAAAAAACTGTTGTAGAAGCAGGTTAAAGAACCAAAAAGATATGAAGAATGCAATTGCGGAAAAATGCTTCCTTCACGTAAACCACATGTCACTTATATGCTCATTAGAAAACTCTTCATGGCAAACAAAAAATAACCTTGAGCAAATATTCAAAATCCCACAATTTCACTCCCCGTTACAAATAACAGAATAGGTAAAAGGGAAAACAAAGACCCGAAAATTAAAATGAAATTATTAAGTTTAAAAGATAACCAACCATTAAAATTTAGGTAGGATTTCATCTTGTAGGGTTTTCCCTAATTTCAACAAATTGAGAGGAAACGGGTTATGAATCAAAATTGTTAAATTGACAGCAAACCATAATTGAAGTGAATATTAGGAAAAGAAAATTAGTATCTTTGCTTTAATAAAATTAGAAAATCTAGAATGTAGAAAGATTCCACTTCATCTCTGCAGAGAAAGAAATTGAATGATTTAAACCCAATAGAGACATGTTAAAAAATAAATAAATAAAAACCATTACCGAAAATATTTAAAAATAGTTTTTCCTTAATTTAAATTCGGAACAAAACCCAATTGAAATTGTAAAAGTTAAAAACATATAATAGGTCTAATTTACCTTTTAAATATGTGAAAATAAAAGTCAGAGAAAGAATAAGAACCCCATAGGATGCGTTGTTTGAGGGAACTCTTTCATTCTTGACGCCGAAGTCGACTTCATCATCCATCTGGAAATCAAAAAATCAGTGAACTCTGATCTTAGTTTTTGCAAAACTGAGAAAAAGAGTTTTTTTGAGGGATTGAGAGACGTTCTCTATATGTCTCCCTTAAAAGTTTTAGGCTGATACGATGGTCCTTCCAAATGGTAAGGAATTGGGCGAACACAATTGAAGGATGATACTTTTATCTACCAATCCAATTACGATTATGGTATCTTAACAAGATTGAGAGTACTAACAGAAGAAGATACACCAATGCTACATGCATTACTGAAGGGATATTGAGGTGAGAAAAATTTAAGAGTCAGGGCAGTTCACCTAATGTCCTAGATAATGTTTCCTAACAATTACCTCTAAGATATCCAATTGGAACACATGCAACATTACCTCTAAGATAACAATCTCCCTACATCGATCAACAAGTCACAACATAGGATTGTCATCAAGGTTAAAGGACTGGATATTACTTTTAACTTTTCCAAGACACCAAGCAGTAAACCTGCAATATTTTCTCAATCTCACACCAAAGACAAAAAGGAAAAGAATTGCAATACTTGGATGACAAAAGTTCATATAAAAAATACAACTGTGCAACATCAGTAGATAAGCTCACTATTATACAAAAGCGTATTAATCCTGATATACTATTGATAGTGCTGAAGGTGTTAATGACATTTACATATTGCAGTTGCTAGAAACGAACCAAAGGAATGAAAGAATTACATTACCTTCTTTTGAAGCACTCAAGAAGATTCAGTTCAACAATAACATCAGCTATATCGGAGCATTCGATGTCCTCAACTACAGTGGTCAACACAGTTAACACTGTTTCGAGTACATGTACGAGGAAAAAAATCAATATCTAACAATTTCGAGAGTAAAAGAGAAGGAAGATTATGGACTATATCTCTTACGCACACCTGAGAGCATAAAGCAAAAACCCCAGGTCAACAAATCAGATGTATTAGCAAACTCAAATTGTATTACCAAACTCCACAACAAGGCACAAAAAGAAACTTCCTGGGATATCGGAGAACTTTTTATCACGATGACGCAGGACAAACCAAAACTTTGTAACAGGAGATTAAAGAACGGGAAAATATGAACATCACCCTGCACACAAGAATTACACACAAGCAGTCAAATCAAGGGAAATTACAATCATCAAGAAACTTGAACATATTAGAACATGAATGGAATGATAAAGCACTCATCCCTTCACATAAGGAATACAATAAAAGCATCTTAAAACCCGTCATTGACCATTCTAACCCTTCAAATGCTCTATTGTTCCGCTCTCTCCGTGTAGTCTACATTAAACCTAAAGGTACAACTCTGCAAATTAACTAAACTAGTTCTGTCATCTGCCCTCCCCAGGGATGGCACAGAATTGTCACGCAACTCCCGACGCAAAATTCCCCCAAGATATAAGTGATTGCGAAAGAACAAAAGGCTACAACTAACAATGTATATCATAATGTTAACAAAGGTCCAATACAATAATTCTAGAATGTAACCACCAAAATTAAAAGGTTGATTAGTTAACTGTTGTTATGGCAGTGCCATTGTATAAGCTGTAAATGCATACTGGATGGAAATTTCAACCCTCCACCATTAAAATGAGCACATCATGCTAACAAATTTATCTTGCACAAGAATAAAACATACTATGGTTTCTGCCATTTAATGGAAAATCAACAATTTACGAGTGCTTACATCCACATTTGTACCTAATAAAAAAGTGTTTACTGCACATATCACGTAAATTAAACAGTCAACTAAAATTGACAAAACATATAAATGACCTGAGTAATGCGAATGTTTTTACCTTAGTCCTACTTAAAAGACCATAAAGAAGCAAGGATGGAGAATCAAAAGGAATTTGTTTCCACTGACATGTAATCAAAGTAAAATGCACTTACACTGCTGGCATTCACTAGTTCTTGTGAATGGTGCAATTTTTAATCAAGTTCGGTTTGCTGGTGTAGGCGTGGTGATTAGAGACCATGAGGGGAGAGTTACAGCAGCTATGAGTAAACTGAGTTTCCAACCACTGGGACCTTTCGAGATCGAAGCAAAGGCCATGGAGGAAGGAGTTCTCTTTGCTTGGGAGATGTATACGAAATGTGTTTTTTGAATGTGATTCTAAGATAATTTCAGATAGTCTCATGGGGTTGTGCACCCCTCCCATTGTTGTAGCTAACATCCTAACTGGAATCGGCCAAAGGCTTGATGATTTTTGGACTGCTTAAGTCAGCCACGTGAAGAGGCAAGGCAATAAACCCCAGCACATATCCTGGAACAACATGGAAAACATTAATTAGCAGGTAAAACCATTTTTAATGAGAGTATTTGAAAAGTTATGTCTGGCAAGGTATGCTGTTTTCCAGTCTAAGGCCACCAGCGCACTAAAAAAAGGGACATCACACCAGTCAATTGGCTCACCAGTTTACTGCTCCAATTCAGCAGGTTGGAAATTTAATCCTATCAATTAATCTACAATAAATTGATCACCCCTGCTACAATGTGAAGGAATGCCACAAATTTGATTAATAATATCTCTTCAAACACATATATGGCAGGCAAGAAGAGCAAGCAGCAAGCTACTCCACTTCAGCTAAATACATCAATTACAGCTGGGGTTAGTTCTCTACAAAAAGCAAGTACAACAAAACTAATATGAATTAAAAACTACAAAAGAAACTTCAAAATAAGAGAATCATAAAAGTCTAGGAATGATTGGAAAATCAGAGTTTTACGAGGATAGTATCAATAATAAGTAGAGGAAACATAAATGATAATTTTTTATGGGAAGAAGGCTAATTAAAGACGAGATCAAGGAAAAGGGATTTTATGTTGCCATTCTGAAATTAGTAATGACAAAGCAGAAGCGTTTCAACATCATTCTAAATTAGTTTTTTTACTGGAAAGCCACACCATGCAAATAAAGTGTGAGAACACAGTCTAAGAGGATACACGTTCTGGCACTAACATATAAAATTATGTTTCCAAGGAGCACCAAAGCGGCATCTACCTGCATGGAAATTAAAATGAACATTAAAGTGGCAGCGCAAACAAACAGTTAGAAGAAACTTGCAGGCTATCTTAGTAAATTTCTCAACAATTAGATCTTTTAGGCTGTGTTTATTTCATACTATCAACAAACCAAAGAAAGGTAGTCTATCATCATAACTATAATTCCGTAAGGCCAAAACGTGTACACCTCCCTAATATTCGAAATCAAAAGCGTCCCCATTCCAAACCCAGTTCCACCACCCAATGAGTGACACACCTGAAACCCTAAACCCCAAAAAAAAACAAACACAAATTATTACAAAAACATTTTTCAAAAAGCTAAAAAATTGTGGAAAAATAATAACGCCCAAACATTACCAACCCATTTCACATTTCAAATCAAACATTACAAACATAAAATTAGAAAGAATTAAAACGAAGTTGTCCAACCTAAAGATTTGGCCATAAGGACCGGACCTCAAGCTGTCCATGGTCCCAGGCTCCAAATCCATCAGGACAGCACGAGGCACAAATTTACCAGAACTTGCTTCATTGTAGTACATGTTAACCCTCTCGAGTTGAAGTTCCGAGTCACTGTAGTTGTGACCGGTGGAATCGATGCCGTGCTCGGCACAAACCACTTCCCAGAACTTGGCACCAATTTGGTTCCCACATTTGCAATATGACCAAGGTAATTAAAGAGGATAAATTCTTGAAATTTTGTATTTTGTGTGCTTGATTTTGTGATTTGTGTGCAAAATACTAGTCAGCTGTACACCTAAGGCAGTAGATTAACAGGGAACAGACTGATGATTAAATAGTTTATAATAGCTTGCATCAAGATGATAAACATATGTCATACCACAACTTAGCAAAATATTGGAATGGAGACCACATACTCTATACAATCTATGAAATTGTTTTGCCTGATTCCTACTTTTTCAAACCAAAACTCGAAAATCCGGTCCCATACCACTGCAGAAGACTTTGCATAGACATTAAAATTAGGCAACAAAAACTGAATAATAAACAGAGGATATATAGTAATAAGCCCAAAATAAACCACTCCATAGACAAGGTAGAAGTAGTAATAATGTCTAGATGCTTGTTTGGGAGCAAATAAGAGCCATCGTTAGCTTAGCCTGTGAATTCAAAATTAGAATCCACCACGAAATCGAAACCTAGGAAAAGCAGTGAAGGACCCAAATATTAAAAAGAATTAAAACAAGCAAAAAATGATCCTCAAAATTCTTATGCACGTAGGAGAGATAAACAAATATGATAGGAAAATAGAGCATATTGCCAAAAGAGACTCTATGGAAAAACACCAAAAAATCATGCTTCCTATAAACAAAAAATAAGTGGCAATCCAAACTGGACATGGAGTTTCCACCATAACAGGATAACCCAGTTCAACTAAAAGCATGAAAACATCAACAAAAACTAGATGATAGGATAGATGAACAAGCACTACATAAAAGCACAAACCCTTAGTGACGTTGGTATTGACTTTTCACATGAGCTAATTGAAAAACACAGAATCCCAGCTACACAGTTTAGGACAACTTTAAATTGCAATAATTTAAGACTACTCAAAAGGATGTATCATTGACAAGCAACAAAATCAAATCAAACTTAGTTAAAGCACTGCAAGTGCATCACCCCAAGGATTAAGCAAACTCTAAGAATGCAGCTAGAGAAAACACAAATCCCAAGCTCCAATAATAAAATATTGACTAAAACTGATTATGTGGAAGATACACACACAAATATATATATACATATATATATATATGTGTGTGTGAGAGAGAGAGAGAGAAAATCAATAACCCAAAAGGGTCAATCAAATGGTTAAGGAAGAATTAAGTTCAATCGTAAATAAAATCTAACACAGCGGCAACAAGGTAATCTATATTCAATATAAAAATTTTAAAACACAATAAAGAGAAAGTACTGATATGAGATTATTGACAAAACCAAAGAGAATTTTGATCTCAACCCTATGTCACCCTAGCAAATTCTTTTAACATGCATCTTAATTCAATAAAGAAGCCTTTAAATTTTAGAAAAAGAACATCAATATCTAGAGATAAGAGAGCATATGGCCTTAGGTCCCTATCCAACTTCGTTGCCCTAGTAGATATATTAGCATTAAAAATTTTTAACATGGGAAATTGGGTAGCAAAGTCATAAAACCTGAAAACATACCTCTGCAGGGTCCAACAAGAAAACACAAGTAGTAAATGATTCAGGCTCACCAAATCATTTGGGAACAAATCGTTTCGAAGGAAATTACCTGTGCAAGATTCCATGACAAAAGTTCTTATAAAAAAACAACTGTGCAACATCAGTAGATAAGCTCACTATTATACAAAAGCATATTAATCCTGATATACTATTGATACTGTTGAAGGTGTTAATGACATTTACATATTGCAGTTGCTAGAAACAAACCAAAGGAATGAAAGAATTACATTACCTTCTTTTGAAGCACTCAGAAGATTCAGTACAACAATAACATCAGCTATATCAGAGCATTCGATCTCCTCAACTGCAATATGTAAATGAAGCAACAATATCAAGTACCTGTATGAAGCAACAATATCAATATCTAACAATTTCGAAAGTAAAAGAGAAGGAAAATTATGGACAATATCTCTTACACACGCCTGAAAGCCCACCTCATGATAAAGCAGAAACCCCATGTCAACTCAAATTGAATTACCAAACTCCACAACAAAGCAAAAAAGAAACTTCCTGGGATAATGGAGAACTTTTTATCACAATGATGCAAGACAAACCAAAACTTTGTAACAGGAAATTAAAGAACAGGAAAAATAGAGATGGATGAACTTGGACTCAGCACCTAGGGTTGGCTAGAGATTTGATGCAGGACAAACCAAAATTGTACAACAAGAAAAAATTGTAAATAAAGGATTGATAAGAACTGATTAAGCAAAGGAAAAATGGTGAGTGACTGACTAAGAGGACAGCCATGCCTCTGAGAAGAATTGAAGGGATTAGAGAAGAATAGGACTATGAAAAGTCTGAATTCTCATTGCATGCCTCTTACAGTCCATCTCCACACCTTTATACAATTCATGAACACAACTGACTAACACAAACTGCAAGCTGGCTACACTGATCTAATGATCTAACTAACTAACTGTTAAGCACATGGCACCTAACTAATCAACAATTAAGCACATAACACAATCAATTAATAAGCATCTGACCCTAACCTTCAATTACAAATAAGCTGCTGGTGTCTAGTACCAAGTGTTGATGCGACACTGTTATTGTTTCTATAGTGCATTTAAACATAATTAGCCTTCATAAATAACTTAGGAAAGTGAGGGTGACTAGTGATACCATAACAACAACAAAAAATCTGTCTTTTGTAGGCTCTGGTCCAATGTGAGGACCTGTTCAAACAGATTATAAGGGACGTTCATCTTTGAGATCCAGTCATACTAACAAATCAGACGGGACAAACAGAAATAAAATGTAACTAACCTGGATAGATGCATTTTAGCAAATGTTTATAAAATTTGTCTTTCCAGTTGAATATTGACCCAAAAGACCATGGGTTTAGCAACAAAATCACCGTTCGTCTGCAAAAATACAAATAAAAATCAATCCTCTGTTACAGAGGTCATAAAAACTAGAGTTGAAACTTGACAACAAAGTTAGAAAGATCAGAATATCTCCACTTTGCAAATGAAAGATATGCAACTTCTAGTGGCTTTGGCTTTCCAATGTACAATCTCTTCAAGCCATCAATAATTGATGTAATTGCATTGGGAGGAAGCTGAGCAAGAGACGATGAGAGAGGAGACACATTAGGCAACAAATGAAAATTAAGATATCCCCCCTAAAAAGAAGTATACATTGGATGATGCTTTGTAATTTTATAGGTAAAACATTTTCAATAAAAAGGCGCAATACAGGGCACAATCCTAGAACATGGCATGCATGTAAGAGAAGCACCAAAAGGTAAAGCCTATATTGTATATCAAAAGAATAATTGCCAAACAGAAAATAGTTCTCAAAATAGAAAATATTTAAACATGAAAGAACCTGATTTTTTTAGAGATGAAGAAAGAATAATGAATAAAAAACTCAACGATAAAAAGTACTATCATTGACTTATATAGATATATTTCCATCGAGCTCCACCAATGCCCTAGCTTTTACCATTCAAGCTGCACCCCACCACAGCTTTTTAAATAAATTTCTTTAAAAAATAAAAAGCTTAACATTCATTTACCCCTCCTTCAGCATCAAAATAGCCGAATGCACAGCATCATCAAGCTCCATATCATCAGTGTAACTAAATGGAAAGAGGAACTTAGTCAATATGAAGAATTGGAAAAACTTAACAAAAACAAAATTGGGGAAAAGAGAGGGGGTGGGGATGGTTTTGACAGATAATTAAAGTAACGTGAGAGATCCTACATCGGTTATACTTAAGAAATGCATCCAACTGAATTAAATATGTAGTAAATATAGATAAAAATTAAAGCAATATCACTACATGCATTTTAAGTTCAAATTTACTGGCGTGGACAAATGTTTATGACCTGTGATATTACCTCTTGTTCTTTACAGAGTTGCACTTGGTCTTTAAGTTGCAAAATTAACCATAGCCATGAGACAAGCTTACCAGGACAAGTGAAAGTACGGAAGGTGCATCTCAGCAATATGATGGGTAACCTGGAGAGCTTTTACATGATTCCAAAGGGGTGGCAAGTCAGTGAATCATTTCTTCACAGAAATCTCAAGAGACTTTGCATGCTTGAAAAAGGTGTGTTTCAATAAATTCCACCTCTTTCCTGGATCTTTCACTAGACACATTGCAACCATTTCTTTAAAAGACTGATCACATATGGAAATCATGCAATTAGGATATTATTCTACAAGAGAGACATTGAAAGATGGCAATCACCAAAGAACATATCTTTTGAACATGAATACCTTAAAAACTTTCAAAATTACAAATAAACACACAGAAGACAAACCTGAAAATTTTGTTTTCTAACAAAAATATTTTTAAATAATTGTTAAAAAATCTTTTAGAAGCATATTAAAGTCTAGGCACTGATACTGTCTACCTAGATAATGAAAAAAGAACTGTAAAAAGTTGACTACCTGGCTTGATAGGCGGTAGACTTTTAACTAATAAAAGACAAAAAAATTTGAACAGAGACATCTATTTACACATCTT